>JAQFVV010000222.1:420990-1841564 GCA_028023455.1 Epiperipatus broadwayi | reverse complement strand
GTTTCACTAAAACGTATTCAAGCTCCTCTAATACAAAATGGTTTAGGACTACATTCAATACATATTTTTAACATTCAAAAGACATTAAATCTCATTTCTGCATGTACTTATTTATTTCCATACATGAAAGTGTTCTTCAAGATTACCCCAACAGATAAACCACCACCAAACAATGGATATTGGAAAACCTTGCTTACACTAATTCTTAACATTCCAAACATTATTTTTTCACCACCGCAAGATAAATTTAAATATTGGGATGTATACCAGATAATTTGCTCTCCCCTAAATGATAAAAAACCAATTTTAAACATTAATAATAGACAACTAACCCGAAAATTTAAATTCTGGTCATTAGAACCCAAATATTATGATTTTCTACTCAAATTAAATCTTGAAGCATTGCCAACATTACACTTTTGTAGATACAGAAGGCATTACATAAATACAGAAGACATATGCTGGTTGTGTCATAGAGAAACTGAGACACAAGAACATTTTCTTTTTACCTGCCCAGTATTTGATAATATTCGTTCATCCATACCATCATTGTACAAACAAAGAAATTGTGACATTCAAATTCTTTTACAATCATTTATTAAGGGTAGCTACCCACATATTCGAGCAAGTACTTTTATATTGTTTTCACTATGGTGTACAAGATGCTCCTTCATGTACAACAATAATCCAAGAAGACATCCAAACACATTCTGGAACAAAATGGAACAGCTCCGCTTAAGGGATGAAAAAATTGTATCCCAAAAGATGTACACAGCCACTTGGTCAATATTACAACAGCGCTCAAAATTATAAAGAGAAAAAAAAAAGACTAATAAAAAACAGAACTAAGAACTTTACAAGTGCACAAAACTAATTGGATGTATATATTTTAAAGAAAATAATGTAAACTCAAATTTGTAAACCACATGCATATCCTTTGTCTTTGTTAACTCCCCCCCCCCCAATTACAATTTTCAACTTATTTATACTGACTTCAATTCATTTGCATGTGGTAAAATAGTTATAAATGTAACCCTTTCTTGTTATATTCAATAAAGTCCTTTTGAAAGATAATAATAATAATAATAATAATAATAATAATAATAATAATAATAATAATAATAATAATAATAATGATGATGATGATGATGATGATGATGATGATGATGATAAGGAGAAGAAGAAGAAAAAGAAGAAGAAGCAGCAGCAGCGATTATGAGAAAGTGTGTTAATGAATCTCCCACAGTTATGATGATTTAAAATTTATCCCAATAAAATATTGATACTTGAAAAATATCCCAAAGTTCTTGGGAATTTACAAACAGTTTTAAAATAATAGCATCAAAGATGATATTATTTCACTTTGTAATATAATCGTTTCTGGAGAACAATATCAAGATTAATAAATTCATTCAGCATACTTGTTAATCCAAGGTAAGCTACATTTAAAACATTATTTCATTTTATGGATTACTTATAAATTCGATGTTCGTTATATTTAAATATTTAGTGTTTATCATTCATAATGCATTTCTTTAAGCACTGGAGACAACAAATTCGTAGTTTATCCCTTATGGTAATTTGGTCAATATGAAAAGACGTTACCATTTTATCCAAAGGTTTAGTAAACAGTACTTCTTTCATTTAAAGGATATCTAATCAAGAAAACAGTTTATCATTCATGAACAGCATGATCTTCATTAATTTTTGAATTAAAGTTCAGAGCCTCTCCATGTAACAAAGTTTGAGGAGGCACTATTTGATTTGAAAAACTTATTATTTAAGGGTTTTCTTTTCATAATTAAAATAATATAAATTCACAATATTGAGATGTAGATGCCTATTTTCTTGAAGAAAACATTTATTTTACAATAATTTAAAAATAAACATCAGTAATTTATTTGAAGTTAATAAATATTGCCCAATTATATCAGTTATTCACTATTATTTCCAATTAAAAAGGTCTAGCGATTTATTTTTGAAGTTGTGAGACAGCATTCCATAAGTCAGCTTATTAATTTCCCATTAACAGTTGGCTGCAATAAATGAGATTTCTTGAAATGACAAGTTAATTAATGATGGCTTTATGGTTTATTTGTTGTTGTTAATCTTTTACAGCATGATTAGAAATCAGTTTAACCAACAAAGGCCAGAAGCCTAGTTGTTTGGCCTAACCGATCCTTATGTAGAGGACAAACAAAATGGCTATTTAAAAATTTGAATCTACTTAGGTTCCAACTGCAATGGGAATTTGTAAAGTCTGTTTGGATTTTTCAAAATTTCAGCTTTTATAAGATATCTGATTCAATATATTTCTTATTATGTATTGGGGTTTCTTGGGAGTTTTTTGGGCAGGTGGGGGTAAAATTTTGAAGAGATTGGCATGGTTATTATTAAACAAAATGATTACATGTTAAGATTTTTGAATGATCACAGTAACATTTTATAAACATAGTATAAAAATAAAGAGAAAGAAATAATTTCAAGCTTTCTCAATTGCTTCAATTTACTACCAGATTTTAAAAATAATATTACAAACATTTATTTAAAATAAATAAATTATAAACTTATAAAGTTCTAAAATATTTATTTCAATTAAATTTAAATTAATCTTTTAATACAATTTATCCAAACCACTTCAAACACTTTTTAGCAAAACTCTTTATTTGTACATAATAAACTTGCTCTGAAGAAGACTGCAGGTCAGTCAAAACATAGGTATATATATATATATATATACAAATAAAGAGTTTTGCTAAAAAGTGTTTGAAGTGGTTTGGATAAATTGTATTTATAGGATATTATGGCAAAAATAAAGAAAAGTATAATTTTGGTAATCTTTTAATAAATAATAATATTTAATAAATATCATAGCAAACTAATTCAATTCAAACTGTTTTTATCAAATCTTAATTTAAAAACAAGATTTCACACACACATGCTCATATAAAATATATATATAAGAACTATTTGTTCTACACATAAATAAAAATTTAATCTGAGATATGATCACATGTACTTTAAAATATTTCAGTGTTTTAATACTATGCTTATAATTATATTCAATATTTCTGTATTTAAATTAGTTGTTTTATATGTGAGAACATGTCTGTTTATTTATACAATTTGATAGCTTTGTTCATTGTAATGACTAATATTTATAAAAATTATATTTTCTCTTAAACATTATTTTGAAAGACTTTTAAACTTGATATTGATAATATAATATGTTATTCAATCAATGACAGTGATGAATACATTTGCTTAACAATAAAAAATTAAGCCAATAAAATTTATACAGTTTTTAATTTATGGTATTCAATTTACAGAAGCATATTTAAGGTTACAGTAGGATCAAGTCAGTTTAAAGTATGATAAAAAATAATAATAATTGTCTGTTTAATCACAATTGCCATTTTTAAAATTCAATTTGAGTAAAAACATGGGAGTTTCAGAAATTAATTAAATCAATCCCTATTTTTTTCTTAACAGGAGATTGACTCAATTAGTTTTTGGATCTCCCATGCATTGTTTCAACTCAAATCTAAATAATAATAATTGTTGTTGAAGAAACAATTATTTTTCAGTTTTTTAGTGCATGTTAAATAAAAGTGTTTAATATAAAAATATTTTATCTCTAATTATTACTAAACATACTTAAATTAAAATTAGCTAATACTACCACTCAGATAATATTATGAATAACAAATATCAATTTGGATGAATCTTTGCAAATATTGTTTTAGCAAACTATCTCTAAGGTTGGTGTTATTTAAATCTAATTATAATTAATTATTTAGAGATTCCTAAACATGATTCTGTTTACAAATATTTTTCACAATTTTGTAATTAAATTACATCCAAAGTGATTCTTAGCCTTACTACACACTCATTTGATTTCTATTCAAAAGTATAATCTTACAAATTTTATAATGCACATAATTCATAAATATAAAACATTCAAACAATATTGTTTTATTCTGATATCCAAAGTTTGTATTAATATATCTTACACAACATTCTTTTGTTTTTGAATTTACAGAAACACGTTTTAATTGTTTTGTGTCCTATTTTTAAATGTACTATTAAAACAATTTGTCATTAAATTCTACTTTATAGAACTTTTAATAACTAAATATAAAATAATTTGTAAAAAATCTATGATAATTCTGTCATTGAAATATAATAAATCAAATGTAATACTTAATTTACTTTATGTCAGATGTTTGCAGATATGCTGAAAGCTATCTGTAGCCATTATTTCCTATTATATATTAATCATTAAAAAACAATCAACACTTAGACAATTCCAATACCAATAACAATCAACAATTTTCAAATTGTTGGCAAGGCAACCCCATTTAACAATAAGGATGGAATCCCTCTCACACTTATTAATGGTCTAATATGCTTATATAGACACTAAAGATTGCTACTTGACCACAGATATTAAAATTATTGATACAAAGATGTTTAAATAAATCTCTTTAAACAAGTAAATAAAACCTATTCTAAATGCAGACTAATAAATAGTAAATCATAACATTATAAGCTGCAATTATTAATTTCAAATTGCACTCGAAATATTACTTAAATAACAAGATTAATAATGTTCAAGGCTAAATGCTATTATATTTTAGTCATTAAAAACCAGTCAACACTTAGACAATCCTATTATCAATAACAATCAACAATTTCCAAACTGTTGTCAGGGCAACCCCCATTTAACAATAAGGGTATAATCCCTCCTACCCTTATTAATGTTTATCTGTAAAGGTTGCTTTTAATGCTGGTGTTGATCATCGAAAAATATTTTAGTGTTTTATTTGAATTTTTCAATATTTTCTCCATGTATAATAAAATATCATTATTTATTAATTACAAAATATTTAATCGAAATAATATAAGCTTGTCTGTAAGAATAACATAACTATGTTCACATTTACTAATTTTTAGCCTTTTACGATTCAATATGTTTTACAAAACTTATACTCTTATATTACTTTTTAAAGACTTTTCATATCACAAGCTTTTAAAGGCAGAAAATTTCTTTTCTAAAAAGTAAATTTCATATTTCTTAATATCTTTAAGAGTTCATCCTATTTAAAATTCTTACATTCAGGCAGGATTTCTTCGCAATTACTACGGTCTTACTTTCGTTTTTATAACAATATAAGAACTTTTTTTTTTTTACTTCAAATGCATCGTTTAGTAAGATTACATATATAAAATAAAAACCAAGAAAAAACAAAAAAAAATGATTTGGACCCTGCTAAATTTTCTATTTTGTTTCATATATAATGAGAAATGAAGAAGACGACGCTTATTATTCAATACATATAAAATATTCACTAGAGATAATTTATTATAATAAAATAAAATATAAATGGTGGGTATAAATTTGACAAGAAACTATTACAGAATGCAAAAGTATTTCTTAATTTTTAGTTAAATTTATTTCGGCCATTTATAGTTTATTTTATTATTATATTGGGTAATAATTATATCCACTGCAAAAAAAAAGTGCTTTCAAAAATTTTCTTTAATATATTGCTTCCAGTTGTAAATGAATATTTACCAGGTACTCTATGTGGTTTTAGAGAATCAAGAAACACTATATAATGTGAATTTTGCGACCAGTCAAATGCAAGAAGGGTGTCAGGAAAAAGGAGTGATATATATATATATATATTGTTTTAATTTAATTGGTCACGACATTTGATTCAGTGAATAGGAATAATCTATGATATTGTTTGAAATTAATTATTTTTTTCATTAAATTTTATTAGTATTGGGCATCTTTACATAATGAAGTGTGAAAAAGTGCTATTACCATATGCAGAAAATCGGGTATTTCAAATGAAAACTAGCATTGCACAAGGAAAACTATTTGTTCCAACATTGTTTTCAATTTTTATGATCATGTTTTTTGGAATTGTGTATAGGGAACTTAATCAGACAGGGATTAATATATGATACTGGTTTCATGGTAGAACTTTTCATTTGAGTCGATTAAAAGTAAAAACAAAAACTTCACCATCTTAGATTCTAAATTTACCCTATACTTATAATGGTGCTACGTGCAGAGGTGGATTAAGTGGGAAGTGGATTAAGCAGCTGCATAGGGCCTCGTAATGCTAAGGGGCTGTCAGATTTTAAAATACCTTTTTATTAGGATTCAAGGAAAATTAGTTTTTTGTATACAATCAACCCTCCTATAATGTGGTATTATTTAAGCTTTTGAAAGGAATTTATTTGAGTTTTGGTGGGGTTCTAACTTTTCACTGGACATCAAGGGTGAAACTAGTATGGCATAAATAAGCCCAAATTAAATAAATATACTTTTTTAATTACACATGTCATATGTGATAACACCAAGACAGAACTATTTTGAAGAACTCAGACGTATGAAGTTGCTGTAGAGCCTTTTCGAATATTTTTTGATTGGAATTTATCAATAGAAGAAAAAAAGAAAGTGATAATAAAGTTTAAGGATATTTACAAAAATGACATCGATGTTTGTAATTTTGAAGATGAATTTGACTATTTTTTAATATTTCTAAAAGAAAATGAGGACACCATAAAAACCACACTAGACGCGAGCCATCAAAGAAATATCTTGCACATTTCCGAATGTTGAAATATTATTGTTTTTTTTAGCAATTCCCTTATCTAATACATCAGGAGGAAGATCGTTTTCTGTTTTAAAGTTGCAAAAAATTATTTAAGGATGGGAAAAGAAAAATTAAATAATATGACCATTTTATATATAGAACAGGAAATTTTAAGTCAAATTGACACTGCAAAAATAATTGATGAATTTGCAAGAAATAAAGCAAGACAGAAATTCGTGTAAAAAAAATATTTTTTAATAAATTCATTCAATGTGTTATGGTATGAAGTTTTTGATTACTTCTCTTTTTTGTTAATAACTTATTGAGAGTTTTCTTGAAATTTTTTTTTTTTTAGCTTGAGTTTGAGAGCTCTGAAATTTTTACCGCTTGGGGTCCCCACTTGACTTGATCCACCTCTGACTATTTTTGCCAATTCAAAAGAAAGATTTAAAAAATGTTTTTAATGTTTCAGTGCAACTTATAAGAATCTCAGTTTACTAATTAATATTCAAATAACTCAAATTATTTATCAGCTAGTGACATAAGAAAAATTATCAGCAACATTCAGTTTAAATAGTTATTGATTTAAGGATGTAAACTAGTTTTAATACTTTGGTAGTTTTATATAGAAAGAAGGACTTAGATGTGTAGTTTTATGTGGCAAGGTGGACTTAGATGTTGAGATCCAATACATATTCCACTATGTTGCTGTTGCTTTTAATAAATTAAAAGATGAAGTATTTTATCATAGGAAAATAATTACTTTAAGAAAGTTAGCTGTATATAAAGCAGTTATTTTGCCTAAGTTATTGTATGAATGTGAATCTTGGACAAGATATTTGTGCAATATAAAGGCATTAGAAAGGTTTTATATATAAATGCTTCACAAAATTTTTAAAATACAAATTGGAAGATCATAAAACCAATAAAGATGTTCTCCATTTTGTTGGGTAATATACTATTGAGTTCATTATTGTAAAATTACACCTTTATTGAATTGGACATGTAAAATGAATGAACAATGAAAGAGATGTTAAAGAGTGTTAAAGGGTGAAACTGAACATCGGATTTTAAGACAGTGCATTATAAGGATTATGTCAAAGACATTCTAATGATGCAAAATGTCAGTTGATTCCACTGGGAAGATATGGCAATGAGTAGAATACATTGTGGGTCTACAATTAGGCATGGTGAATTGAGGTGCACATTTGAAAAAAGAACACAAGAGCACTTGTTATTATTAAAAAGGGTGCAAAATACAAAACAAAATTATAAAAATAATGACAATTTATCAGCTTCTGTCTTTTATGACCATAATAAATCATGTATATATTGTTTTGATTTTAATTATAGTAACGTAAAAATATTGGAAACTGAAAAAAATAATAATAAAAGAAAAATTAAGGAAGCAAGCAGGCAGCAAACGTTAAGATCATGGAATTATGGAAAAGTTGACCTTTTAAAAGTATTAGTTGACAAAAATTACAAGGATAGTTAAAAGCGCTCCTAAGTGACGGTTATAGATATATTTTGTATAAACTTTTAAGCACTGTATTTTCTAATATTTATTTATAAATGTAGTATATTATTTTGAAGAAATACAAACATTGATTTGTAATATTATTAATATATATATATATATATTGTAACATTACTACCCAGCTCGATTAGAAATAGATCAATTGTCATTTGTAATATTTTAAAAAGATAGAAAAACATTATATTTTTTATGTAAATTTAAAGTAAATTATATTAATATGCAATTGAAGGAAAAACTTGATTTTTTTTTTTTTACATACGTCTGTTCAGAGTATGGTATTTATATTTTTCTTTAGCTGATCATATATTATTTTGATATTACAAATTGTTTATAATTATTGATGTCTCAGTATGACTTAATTTAAGGCATAGTTAATTAATGCAATTGAAATTAATCATATCCATAATTAAATTTTCCTGTAATTTCTTATATTAACTAAGTAAACGTGGTTTAAAATTTGATATAATTTTATATTGGTCTTATTAAAAGGATGAAATATAGAAATATGATTTATTAGATTTAAAAGTAGTTTAAACTAAATTTAATCCAGTTTAATTAATTGATAAGTTGCAAATTCTCCCAATTATTATTATTTTTTTTTTACTGGTGAATTGTCTCGTGTTAAAATATTAAAATGAGATTATTTTTTTTTGGTGGGAAGTCTGGTGGATTATATATATATAATATCAATCACTATTTTCATTCATTATTGATCCATTTCAAAATAATGAAGTAGTGAATCTTAGCCCAAGATTGAGCTTCATGGTTCTTTCTACTAACCTATATTCAAACTATACATCCCATCCTGCTCCTATATATTTCATGTATATATTTCTGAAAGGCGCATATAAGATAATAAAAGAAAAGTGAAAAAGAAAAAAAACACTTCTTGTAAGATATTTTACAAAGAAAACGAATTTGTAATATCAAATTTATTATTATTTAAAATTAGGATGTGCTCAATTATTAGGAATGTGTAAAAGCTCAAAAATTTCTGCCCTAAGAAACTTTGCTCTGACTTTTATGATTTATGGTTATAGAATGTACAATATTCAACAATGTTAAACAAATTAAAGTAAAGGAAAAGAAAACGGAATAAGCTAATTAAAATTCCAGTTCAATTTTAAAATGTGGACAAAGTCAAAAGGAATATTACTAAATAAATAATATTTTTTCATATTAATTCTTCAGACTTTCGTGTTGCTTGGAGAAATTCATTTATTTACTAGTTAATGGAATTTCTAAAATTACTTTAGATATACGGACAACGTTACATTTAATTATAAATCGATTGCAGTCAGTGAAGTTGCAAAATTATATATTGTGCTTTGGATTTTCTTGTTGCTGGGGTAAAACCATTCATTAAATGATTAATGATATCTTGAAAGCTTATTTGAATATTCTAACAATATGTGTAATTTATTCGAGAATGCCAGCTAGTAATGTAATTGTGAAATTATGTATTGTAACTTGGGATATTCTTGCCTCTAACATAAAACCATTTGTTAACTGATTAATGACACCTTTAAAATATATTTGGATATATGTACATTGTGGATAATTTATTCTAGAATGCTATATTAATGTAATTGTGAAATTAAATATTTGATAATAGATAAAGAATTGTCCTAGAGTTACTTACAGTGTTATTATGAAAAGAAGGCTCTACAATTAGGAAATTATATTAGAAGTTGTTCTGAGATAGGAAATATGTGATGGGATGTTCATGTAAAATAAATTATGGTACGAGTAACTGAAAATATGTTAATATCTAAGCATTTCCTAGGAATATTTATAAAACAAGTAGAATATTGCAATGAGAAGCAAGAACTTAAATAATATTAGAACTGTAAATGCCGAATGTATTCTAAACATTGAGTGTTATTTTGAATATCCTGCACAAGGGTATATAATTTGAAAGTGTGTATTGGTTTATTTTATATATGTTTTATGTTCAATAGTTATACATACATTTCAGTTATATTATATGTTATGTCAGTTATTGATTTCTGATTAAAATGAAGGTGATATGATGTAATATTTAATCTAAAAGGAGTGATCAAAATTCATCATCATTGGTTTGCAAAGGTATTAAATAATATTGTGATCTTAATATTGGATTAAACATTGTGATTGTGAAATTCATTATTATTATTATTTATTTTAAGATATGTTAAATAGTTTTATATTTTTAGTTTATTAATTTTATATCATAATGTTAAAGTATTTCAACAGTGCAATTAACCAATATTGGGTTTAAAGTGAAAGAGGATTTTAATAATATGAATAACTTGTAGATTGATGATTGTTGGTGTGATGTTATCTTACATTCATTGTGCACATGGTAATGCATATGTATAACTGATTGTTATCATTATTAACAACAATTTAGTGAATTTGGAAAATGAATATTAAATAAGGTTAGGTGTTCATGGTTGATGATTGGTGCAGGTGACCATTTGCAACTGTGAATCTTTCATTGGATGTCACTGGTTTTTCATTTTATACTATTATTATTGTATTAGGAAGTCATTAGTATTTTGCAGTGTCCTGGAAATATCCAACACAATATCTTATAAGGTAGACATGATCATAATGAATATGCTTGGATGGTATGATGTATTAAAAAAAATTCTGATCTTTTACTATGTATTTTTTTGTATCCATATAGGTGCTAATAGACATCTGGATATTTAGTTTAAGTATATTCAAATGATTTTTTTCTTGTATCCATATAAGTGTTGATAAATACCTGGATATTTAGTTCCAGTATATTCAGTCATGATTCTTGACTGATATTCTTATTGCTTATGTAGACATGTTCCTTTAAGGTCTATGTTAGTAATGTTACACTGTTGCATTGAGCATAGAGCTACTGTTTTGTAGATGTTTATTGTGCAGTAATTGTTGATCGTGAATAACTTAAAGAAGGTATGCAAGATATATTTTTACAAGTTGAATGAATATTTGTAATCCAGCTAACCTCCAATTTAATATAAATTATAGTAATGTATTAATATTTACTAAGGCTGTAAACTCCAAGAGTATGCATGTGAAAATGTAAAGGTGGGAACCTCTACAGGTCTTAACCATAAGCTTACACTTTGGAAGAAAAGAGAACTCTTCTTTACTTCAACCTACTTTCTATATGAATAGGTAAAGCTGAAGTGGTTAGATCTAATAGCATGAAACTGTTCAATACTTCACTGATTAGGTCCACAATTCCTATTACACATTAGTATTCACAAAATCTTTCAATTTACAATGAGTCAATGGAAAGATCTTATAGTTAGAAATCTATTACGATAATTTAAATTTATAAGTAATGTATTAAGAAAATTGTTGAAACCAAGAGTGCAATCAGTTCATTTTAATATACTCAAGGTTTTGTTGCTTTTTGTTTTATGTGATTAATTGGTATGTTAGGTATGCTAATTCTTTAAATGGAATAATTTCTATTACAAGGTATTATATTATTGAACTTATTATTATTTTTTTATTATTATTTTTATTTATAATCACAAATAATGCTCACTTATTATATTATTTTGGGGCACCCTGGCAAGTACCACAATTTAGGTGTGAACATTTAATATTGTTTTAATATTGAAATTACTGTTTTGTTATATGTACCATCTGTAAATAAATGTAAATATTAGTGTAAATAAATGTTAGTGTAGTTTTTGTAATATTCTAATCATTGCTTTTGTGTTCATGATTATTCCAGATCACCAATTACTAATTCAGTTAATTTCTAGCCATTACAGTTTAATGGAATTGTTATTGATTAAATCATTTACCAGCTATAATCAAATACCTGTAGTATGGTTTAAGCATTGTGGTTTATGCATAATTCAATCAATAGAAAATATAATATGCTAGTTGTGAAATCAATTAATGAGTTTGTAATGTGGTATTGTTCACTATGTAAATCATTGAGTGACAGTAAAATAAATCCTTTTGCCTAACATAAGTGTGCTTTAATTGGGACATATCAAAATTAGAACCCCGAGATTTAAATATTAAGATATTTTATGATTTATGTGTATAATACAAGCAAGTGGTGTAGCAAATAAGACCGGAAGGCTACAGGTCTTTAAAGTACACCAATTTTGCTGATGACCAGCAGTTGAGGAACAGTTGGTTACAATATATATATACAAACCACACATGTTTATAAATCTTGATTTATTAAATTTACAATATATCTGATTACCGTATCTATAAATATTCAATTATATAATTAACATACATCGAATTATAATATTATTACACACACACACACACATTATACAGACCACACACAAACTTCTTTATAAATCTTGATTTATTACATTTATAATGTACAATAATATACTCTAGTCTTTATCAAGGAACAACTAAAAATACATAAAAAACAATAAATACAAATATTACATAATACATATAACAAAATACAAATATCTCTTACCTTAAACAATCTTCGTTTTCTGAGAAAATTAAATGAATAATTGCTAATATCTATTTTAGTACTACTTACCACTTTACTGAAGTATTGAAGCATTAGTTGCAAAAATAACACTCTCTGCAAACTCAACATGACTTAAATAATCTCCAAATATTTGTATTCTTTTATGTTTTCATTTTAATTCACAAAATACTTCCTGTAAAACTGCTGAAAAAATGTTTGAAGACATTAAATGATTCTTTTTAATTTTAATCTTTCTAATACCACCATATAATATAATCTTTGCTATTGCATTTTCATAATTATTCTACATAATATGCTAAAATCCTTCATTTGTATTTTGATATTTTAATGTTGTAATCATTGTGGAAATATTTATACAATCAAATGCATTTTTATAATTTAAAAATTCTCAGAATTATGACAACTCATATTCATTGGTCATTTTTATAACTACAATATTTGAATGTGATCCATTGTGCTAAAAACAGTCAAATTCAACTTTTTAAAATTGGTTTTAGTACAATATTCATTGTAGATGAAGAATAATTATCTTCATAAAGATTTTATATGGAACGCATAGAAATTTAAAAATATATAATTTCAAATATCTTTTTTATCACATTTATTAAGATAGACCACTAATTTCTATCATTTTTCTTATCTTTTTTAAAAATATAAATTACTCTAATGCATTCCTCCAATTATGTTCTGCATTGTTATCATTTAGAAATTTAGTATGGAGTTTTGCCAATATTTTTTTCTATTTTTTACTTGATTATAGTCAGGCTATACATCAGGGACATTATTAATCTAGAATAAACAATATGTAGACTACATTATAATCTGGGATTCCATATCCAATTATCTATTAAAATTATAGTATCAAAGAGTAAATTTGAACTCAAGTACGGTTTGAACTTAGCACAAATAATAATCATAACTTTTGTTTTTAAAGCTGGTAATTTCAATACTAGATCTTTTTTTGTTCACATTTGCTATTTTCATGGAAAATTATATATTGGAATGCCTTAAAACATTCGGAGCTCATTATCAATGAACAGGTGAGAGTTCAACTCATTTGATTAGCAAATAACTTTAATTTTATTCTGGTGTAATGATCTGTGCTTATCTGATGCTACGTATTCTAATAAATATATTATTTTGCTTGATAGCCAGTCTTTTCTTAAATGCTAATTTAATTAATAAATTTAAACATTAAAAAAAATCAATATAAAATTTACAGTTTTCTTCAGTTTAATAAGATCAGAACTTAATTCCAAATTTTATGGCCTTATTTATTGAAATATATTTTAAAATATATAATTATAAATAAATAAAATTTCTTTACAATAAAAAAAAATTGTTTTATAGCGTTCAGTTTTAGTTTTAATACGAGTTTATTGGTATCAACTGTATTTAAAACATTTATAAGAACTAAATAACCAATAAAGTTTTTCATTTGTTTGTTGAAGAATTGCTTCCCACTTTAATCACACTATGGATTTTTTATTTTCTTTATTCCACAAAAAAACTGTTGAGTTTTGCTATTATTAATGAGTTACATTTACCAACGTTGACTCAATTTATTCGTTGAGGCAATATCTGATTTAGACTTGCAATCCTGTCCAAATAATTAGTGAAATTATGAAGTAGTGATTTTATGCTTCCGATTTTTTTTAAGATCACAATTATGAATATTTTTATAGAATTATATATAATTTAAATATTAAACTAATGTAAATGAGTCTTAATTGGTATGGGTTCTTAATGATCAAATTGCAAATGCATAGGGATGAAATTGGTAAACTCATTTCGGGTCATATTTCCTTATAATACTATTTGGTTTCAATTGATTCACCTAATGTTGATGGTTCACTTCCAAATACACCCTGAACAGCCTATCCAGATTCTTCATAACTCTTTATGGATAAAACTAGAGATTATGAATAGATATGAATATGTGTTTAATGTTTTAAATTTTTATCCAGTCCTTTCATTCTGATGACATAAATGATGTGTCATGGTGTGTAGGAATGGATTCAGACTTTCCAATCAGTGAGAATTGAGAGCTGATCACATTTGGTGTGTTAGCCTTTGTATTGGGTATACATACTTAGAAAACACTTTGTAAGCTACTACGATAAATTGATTGATAAAATTTAATTTGATTTACTAGGTAAAATTAACTGAAATTTTCCTGCATAACAGTGATTCAACAATTTGATCTTCAGGCAGATCTGACATGATTCCAAAAGATTTAATGCAGATGCATACATTCTAGGCCAGTAGAATAGTCTATACACTACATGTTCCACTTTCCTAGATCTGTAATGCCAAAACAAGGAGTGTACCTAATAAATTAGCTTTCTTCTCAAATGAGAAGTTCTTTCTGTGATTTGTTATTATGCTTATTAATCTTAAATAACAGTAAATCGTACACTAATTTGTAACATGAACATTTCTTATTAGTTGTTAAATAAATAAGTTCTACTGATTCTAATTCCTTTAATAACTGATTAATATGCAATGGGTAAATTATTTAAATTTTTTATCTCCTCTTCCACAGAATCATCTACCATCAACAAAATTTGTATTAATGAATAGATTTTCTAAATTAAAGCATTGGATTTCTAATTTAACTGGCTTGCTGCTCAATACATCAGTGACTATATTATTTTACCTGAACATTATTGGACACTATATACAAGTTGCTAAAGAAAGAACCCTTATCATATAAAACATTCATTACATAAAATAACAGTAGTTTAAAAATTTCAGACATTTATGGACAGTTATCACAATGATCTGAGATCCTAGCAGAAACTGCTTCAATTTAGAGAAATCCCACACAACTATCAGAGCTTCCTTGAATGACTAAACATCACATGATCACCATTCTTTATGCTTACACAAGCTATATGCACAGAGGTTAAACTCTCCATACAGTAGTTCCACTCAGTGCAAGCCAATGTAATCAATGGATGCAAGCATTTCCAGACTAATTTCTAGCTTGTGTCTTTTATCAATGATAAGTCTTTGATCTCAGAGCACTGCACCTAGATCTTAAGCTCTAATGTAACCTTCCAGTAGCCACCTTTAATCTTATTAGCTAACTGTAAAGCTTTGAGTCCAAAATGAAAACACAATAAGGTTTTAAAATCAAGCTCACTAGCAGCTTGTGTAAGCATAAAGATTGGTGATCGTATGATGTTTAATGGTTTAAGAACAATTCTGCCTAATAGGATATGGTGACTATGGTTATCAAAAACCATAAACACCAAAAAAGTATGGACCCTGAATTAAGTTCAGATATATACAACTATACAAACTAGTAAGTTTAAATTAAAAACCTTATTGTGTTTTTATTTTGGACTCAAAGCTTTGTAGTTAGCTTATAAAGTAAAAGGTGACTGCTGGAGGGTTGCATTAGATCTTAAGATCTAGGTGCAGTGCTCTCAGATCCAAGGCTCCTCACTGATGAAAGTCACAAGCTAGAAGCTAGTCTGGGGATATTGGATGAGTAGGCACTAGATATAAATTTTATTCACAAATCTTCTTGCCCCCATCGATTACTCTGCTTTGCACTGGGTGGCGCTATTCCTTGGTGTAGCTTAGCTTCTGTATAAGAGCTTCTTTCTCTATTACAGAATAATGGAATTCAGCCCTATTTAGATGTTGATTTAGTAAGTTCAAAGTTTGTTGTTTTTGATCTTATCCAACTGAAATAACAATGTCTCTAATTCAAAACCACTGCAATCCATCTGGATAAAAAATGGTTTCTTATAATCTGGATAGCTGAATATGACCATTTAAAAAATTTCAGTTTGATAGAATTAAATTCCCCTGTGTGTTTTGATAACCATTTACACTCTCTTTTATTGCAAATGGGATAATTGTATCCCAAATTAAATGTTTATAGAACTAATGATAGAAAGTACAAATGCTGAAAGAACGATGAAGTTTTCTTTTATTGTGTATTAAACAATTCTGAACAGTGGCAATTTTATCTGAATGGGATCTTATACCTTCCACTCCTACAATATATTTTAAAAAGATGATCTCATCAAAAGGAATGATACTTTTTTTAAAATTGAACATGATATTATTCTGTTTACATTCACTCAAGAAAGTCTGTAATTGCTGGATATGCTCTATTAAATTCCTCAAAGTAAGGACAATGTCATCAACCTATATAACAATATTTTTTCAGCATCCTCTAATAAAATTTTATTTAAATGATAGTTAAGGCTTGCTCCTCTATTGATTAAACCAAATGACGTCCACTTAAATAGAAAAGACTGCCATTCAAACTTAAATGCAATGTACTTCTGATCATTGGAGAGTAAATAATTTTTTCAGTAATTGGCAGTCAAATTCACTGTGCTAAAATTTTTTTTCATATTAATTATTGCTAATAATTGTTGCATAGTAGGTGAAACATGATGTTCTAAGATAGTTTAGTGGTTTAAAAGTCATGTATCTAGAGAGATATGAACTGATCCATCAAAAGACTATTAACCGATGATGCAAATTTTCTTATAATACCCTTTCTACCATCAGATTAATTTATTTGTTCACCTCAACCTTGTACTGATAAGATGTAAGATACATCTTGCATTGAAATGGTTCACAATTAACCTGTAAAAATTCTGGGATGTTATAGGAATAAATCATTAAATTATCATAATTTATAAAACTAAATGTTCATCTCAATTTTTAATTTATTAAATTCATCCAACTTGCTCTTAATATCTAAATTACTGCTGATTCCTTGTGCACATCCCAAAACAATTGACCAGTGAAAGATAAATTGACTAAAATAAGTTTTTCAAACTGACAAATGATTTGCTTATCAACCTAATCCATAATGCATTCATGTTGATTCATAAAATCTGATCACAGAATTATTTGATGAATAAGTCCAGTCATGATCAAGAAACATTATCAATAACTGAAGATCTCAATTGAAGCTTGGCCCATATTTGTTGAGAAAATATTTTAGTTTTCTTACCATTTGTGAAAGTTATCCAAGAAGACTTTTTAAGTGACAAAGTAGAGGTAGATGAATTCATGTTAATAAGCTTTATGGAATGGATTTTCAGAGATAATAGACACTTGGCTACCAGTATCCAATAAGACCTTGGTCTCAATCATTTCTAATGTCCCAGTAATCACAGAACAACCATTAGTACAAGAGCAATCATTGAAAACTTTAGGTTAACATTCATCAAGATTGAAACCTAATAAATTCAAAGCTAAAATGATTGTCTCTTCCCAAATTACTTATGAGTTCTCACTGTAAAGAATATTTCATGAACCCCTTATTAGTTTAATTGTTGGCCTTTTGTTCTAGCCACAGAAGTTTTTAGGTATTTGCCTATTTTGAATATGGATAACTTTCTACTTGCAGAACAAACTTTCTGTTGGACCTCATATTATTTTTATTATCATTATATTCTCCATAAGGGGATTGCATTTTGGATTGATAATCAGTGATCACTCTTTGATGAAATGGATTGTCATGCCACATCCTATTTCTATCATAATTGATACTATATATTGAATAACGATGATACTCTTTTTTATTCTAAGCTATATTCTCTGAAGTACTTTCATCACTTCTACAGTGCTCAAAATATCATAAACTTTTTCCACTGTGTGCCTATCAACAACTATCAATACCTGCTCAATATTCTGATATATATTTCACCATATTATATTCATTATCTGAGTTTCAGACAATGAAAAGGCAGTAAGCATTTTAAATTTGGCAACCTACTGTTTAAAAAAATGAGTATTACTACCTTTATAAATTAACTTCCCTTGAGTTATTTGATGGCAAATACTGTCTTGCCTATCTTCATTACAGTAGTTCTTTATTATAGCATATTTATAATCACCATAGGTCTAAGTTTTTTTTAAACAATGACTTTCATTAATCTTCGGCAGACACATAGAAATTATTGCTGGTCTTTGCTATTTTTTCAGGTTTACTTAAAATATTTTAGATAAATAACTCTTCTAATGTATTAAGATATTCAATGGGATTTTCATTATATTTCCCTTAAAAATCTTGACTGACTATTATTTTCATTGAAAGTTCTACACAAATTATTTTCATTCATAATCAGGGTATTATTATTATTATTATTAGGAAATTTCCCCCAAATAGTTAATAGAATACACATCCATTACTTTATTTATAGAAGTTTTCTTATTCTGAGGACATATTTTTAATCTCCCAATATGATCATTCTTAATTATGTTGGTCTCTAATTAATATGGTCCATCTTCTTTTTTAAAACCATAATGTGATTATCTTTACCATTTATAGTTGACCTTAACTTTTTAATTTGTTTAAGCATCAATATTATATCCTTATCACATTTCATTCACCCAAATCAATCCCTAATATTCTTTTTTTTTTAAGATTTAATTTTATGGATTTACAACACTTCACTGCATTTTCTTTCACAAAATATTTGTCTCAATTTTTGCACATCTCCTTTAACCTCAATCACCTTTTGGTTATCTTGTTCAGCCTAGTATCTATCTCATGAAGACCACAGGACAATATATTGCCAATATTTTAAATCTCTAACTTTTAATTTTTAAAATTTTCATTCTAATAATATCCTTTTTCTTTATTTCAATAGAAACCTCCATTTCTTTTATTTATTTTCAAATGAAACACTAAAATTTTAGACTCATTGCACAAAACTCAATGATCTTTAGCCATTTGATTTGAAAATTTTCCATTCTTTTCATGAATTCTGTATCATTTGGACATCATCTCTCACTTCTCTCAATTCTTCCATTTTAGCATTCAATGAGATAGTTTCAATCTTAGATTCTTCCCCAATTATACTGCCCCAGCTCTGGACTGCTTCAATTCTTTAGAAATTACATTAATTTTAGAATTTAGCTTTATTCTTTAATTCCTTAGGGTTTGCATATATCTTAGCTTTGCAAGCCTCTAAATTCATATAATTAGTATTTAATTCTTTAGAATTTGCACCCATCTTCACATTTAATTTCTTTGAAACAGCTTCCATGTTAAGCTTATTTAATATAACTTTCAAAATATTAACTGTCTCTGAACCTCTAGTTTCGGCGCCACCTGGTGTATTTGGATTAGTATCAATGATAACTCTAGATTAATATAACACACAAAAAATATTTTTTTAAATATTACCCAAATAGATATACTTATAAATAGTTGTTTGAAGTTTCTTATGTCTTTTGATGTTACCTACATGAGAAATGGCACCTTGCAAAACAAACACAATAACAACAAAAAATAAATGAACAACTTCATCCTCATTTACTTCTATCTATCTCAGGAAATGGATTGCTTTATAATGAGAAATCAACCACAATCTACATTATCAAAGAATTTACCCCAAAAAAATATTTAATGGGTCTTAAAATATTATTCCATAGTAAATTATTAATATAAGTTTATACAGATCACTTATTGTGTCATAAAATATAAACACATAAAATTGCAATTATAAGAATAGATTTATTGAGATAACACAGCTGAACCCCAAGGGAATTTTCATGTAGTATACCTTATGAGAGTAGACAAGTCAAAATTATAATGGTATGAAAAAGGAAAGAGTCTCAGCTTAATAATTCTAAGTCATGAATTTCTAATTTCAGATTTAAATAAGATTAAATATTCTAATGAGGCTCAATATTAACTAAATATAATTTAGACACAAAGTGGTATTTTATTGTATCTAAATTACACTTTGAATAAATAAATAATCTATTTTAATAAATTAATCTTTCCTAATATTAGATGATGTAGCTGTTCATTAAATTCAAGTATATCTCAATAATTTTTTTGACTATCTCCAGGCAAAATAAATAAAATAAATTTATAAAAAATAAAAGATTGTATCTACCATTAGTCATGGTGATTAAGTGATCCAAGACTTTTGATAAGTAATGTAAATAAAACAAATTTTGGAAAAAAAAATCATATTTTATTCACATGACAAAAGAATAACAATAATAATATTTACAATGTTTTTCATGATTAGAGAATATTCCTTTTAAATTGCTTCATTTAAAAAATTTATGCCTAAATAATTTTTATTATTATAATTACATATTATGTATTACTTTAGACTTTTAGTATATCAAAAACTATCTATAGAATATAAATAATGATCATGTAATATTTATCTAAATATTAAAAAACTTGTATATAAAAACATATATTCTTTGATGAATAATCCTCTTAATCCTTCAATTACAGTAGTCCCTCTCAGGCTTAAACCTATATATTTCACATGAAACAGTATTTCAAAATAAGTACAATACATGTCTCTGAATTACAAGACCACAATAAGAAAATAATGTGATAGAACATTCACCTATCAAATGTAAAAAATGACAGCCTCCAAGTGAATTAGATAAGTGCAGGCTTTAACACATTTATATAAAAAAAATGAGATGTTATTTAAGTCTATAAACACTACACCATCGTTTTATCACTAAATAATTAACTGCTAAATTCATTTCTCATTGAAATATATTAAAATAATAAAACATATTATATATTAAATATAGTCAATACTAGTAATGACACTGTTAATTAGATGACTCTTGTCTAATATAAAAAAAGATTGCACATAAATTAATTTATTCATCTTAATAAATAAACATGTAAATGTGTTTGCATGGTAGGATAATATATTACTTAAACATGAAATTAAATACCTGTTTCTCATTTTCTATGTTTTTATGAAAAACACTAAAAAATAAAACATACAAAAAAATAATACAATAAAATAACTGAATTGTAATATGTTTTGACCTTTATCTTTGTATTTTTTTAAAAAAAAATCTTATGTAAGTTAAAATCCATAACACCATCTTGAACTGTTTCTTCCCTGCCAGTTTCAATGGGAAAACAGATAGCAGTAAAATTGTCTAAAGCATTATTACTTTGGATAATAAATAGTTTTAAAATTTCATTGTTCCTGTACTTGTTTTTCTGGAGATAATTATATTACATATAAGACACAAATTGACAGTTTTAGAAAATGCTTTAATTTATTATGTTGTTAACACTTCTTCCCTCTTGAGATTTTAATAGGTTTTCTAATGTTTTCTGTAAACATACATTTTTATAAAAATGTTAATAACTTTCTAGCCAAAGACCTGGTGAATATTGAACAAAAGAGATTTGAAAAATGTCAAACAAATTAATATTTTTAGCCAGACATATACATTGCTTACTGATACATTATAAATATTTTCTTCAAAAATAATTTGACAATGTTGGTGAAAATAGAAAGCACTTTTGTTAACCAAGCAGAAAAGTGAGTACCCACAAAATGCAACAACAATAATATTAAACTCTCTTAAAAAATTATGTTCCCATTTCATATTAGCATATTTTTAGAACAACTAGCTTCTTAGGTCTTGAAATTTCCTATTTTCATTGTTAACTGCAAAAACCTTCCAATGTCTAAATGCAGCATTAAATATTTGTAAAAGAAAAAGAGATTTTCCAAATAAATAATTTTAAATAAAGTTTAAAACAATAAAATTATCTTGATTTAAAATTATCCACACTAGACATTTTATGACTACAATTAGAATTAAAGTGTTTAATAATAATAAGTCAATTTGTAATAAAGTTATTCTTTCATCACTCGGAATGTAAAATGCTAACCAATCTTGACTTCAAACAAATAATATTGTGAAAATTAAACGTTTAATTGACACTCAAAAGAACACAAAAGCAATATATATATAAATTCAAATGCTAATCAAATTGCAATAGTAGATTTCTCTAAAAAAAATATAGGTGCCCTTTGGTCGTTTTTGAAATTCAAAATGGTGAAGATTGGCACTAAAAGAGCACCCAAGTATATATATACTTGTATAACTATAATTATGCACGAAAATAACTGTTTAATAACTGAAATACAGACTTATTATATACCTGTATCTATATATGTAATATATAGGGTATATGAGCACAGACTTTAACACAATCGACCATTCTCCACTCCATCTCATAACACTGATACACTTGAACTTATATATATTGAAAAGATAAATAATCACAAATATACATATTTCATGCTAAACCAGCATCATCAGTTGGTCCAGTCATCTCCACACATATATGCTATAAGTGCTCAGATATATATTAAGATATCCAATCTTCATACTTTAATGGACAGGCTTCATTCCACTCCACACTCCAACTCTTCAACCATCCATCCAGTTGAAAATATGATGATGGAATGCTCAAAGGCCACCCTGAGGCCGAGATTCTCATCACACCTATGTTGATCTAAAGTCAATCTGACCTCCATAAAGTATGAAGATTGGCTATCTTAATATATATCTGAACACTTATAGCATATATGTGTGGAGATGATAATCTGGACCAACTTATGATTGCTGGTTTAGCATGAAATATCTATATTAGTGATTATTTATCTTTTCGACATATATGTGTTCAAGTGTATCAGCGTTATGAGATGGAGTGGAGAGTGGTGGGTTGTGTGAACGTCTGTCAAAATAACTATTACAAAATATATATAAAAAAATTAAATATTTATTTAATCGTAGGAGAAATATAATTTTCCATCCTCTTTATATATATATGCATAAGGATGGCACTGGGGTCTAAATCTTACAATATATATCACAATTTTATATTGTTATATATATAAAACTATTGAAATTTATTCAGAAAAAATACTACTAAATTAAAAATTAAAATTATCTCTCATTAAACTTGTTTGAAAATTTTTTAATTAATAATAAATGTTCAAAATTTTATCTGGATTAAATCCCGTATAAAAAGAATAAAAAATATATGACTTAATAATTTCACTAATAATCTCTTCATAGATACTCATACATATAGATGAATATGTGTAATAATTTTATCTCAAATTTAAAGATTATTAATAATGTGAGGTTTTTTTTATCTCAACGTTACATTTGTAAATAAAAATAGAATGCATCACTTTTAAAAGTGTTATTTAAAAAATTAAATTTGCATCGTAGAGAAAAAAATCTGAAAAGTAAAATAATTCATAGAAATATTTTTAAAAACAAGATATTCATTAAAGAAGACATAAATTTTACAATCTAGAGGAAAATTAAAAATGACCGTAATGATATTAACAAATGACTATTTTTTATTAATATAAATATGTTTGATGGAGACAAAATACATATTATTAGAAGTCGGCATTAATACAATATGGAGAAAAAATACATTAGGAGCAAAACGACAGAAAAAGAGATGAAAGTTATAAAATATTGATTAATTACAATTGGTAAAACTTGTGAAAAAATAGATTTGATGAAGGCCCACTCTAGGATACGGGTATGTTTAAAACTTAGTATATATATAGGAATGCCTCGATTAGTGCTGTTAATTGGTTCTGTCAATATCCCGCTCTGTTTGAAACCGTACTAATCGACGAACGAAAGCTACAGGAAAAATGGTAATTGGTTCCAATAAATTTTTTTGTCAGCACTTTTTTCAATTATCGATATATTAATGATGATTTCCATGTCTGAAATAAATAATAAAATGATATGAATAAATAATAAAACGACATAAATAAATTTTAAAGCTTTTATTAATGTATAATTGAACAAAAAATATACTGTATATTTTTTTAAAGATTTTATTTTTTATTATCAAAAAATTGCAATATTAATGTCTGCACTGGTTTCTTCTTTGGCCGCTTCTCTTCATACATTTCTTTGTATCATTTCAGCGAATTGTAAAGCTACGTTCAATATTTGGATTAACTTCCATAAATTAGTAATTTTCTCAAGTTCTTCAGCTGTTATTTCTTTTGTAGGAACTTATGTAACTCTGCATTATCTAAGTTGGTCTCATCTTCTTCATAGGCTCGTTGGTTTTCTATATTAATAAGAGTTTCATTATCCAAGTCTTTTGTATTTGATTCAATACACTCAACCACATTGGTGGCATCTAATTCTTCAAAATCAAGTTCTTTTCCAATTTCTACTATGTTATTAGTAACTTCAGCAAAATGGGCTTCGAAACCAATGAAATCATTTGCACAATGTGGTAAGATATGTTTCTATACTTCCCTCATATTACTGGCTGTAACTTCAATCCATGCTTCTTCTATCTTTTCAATAGCATTTCTGATGTTGTAGCTCTTTGAAATTCAGTTAAAGTTTGAGCATTTCCCCCATTGTGGATTTTATGGTTTGTGCAAAAGTTTTATGCTAATAATAGATCGTACAAGTTGCAATGATACCTTTTCCATTGGCTGAATTAATGAAGTGGTATTTGGTGAAAGAAAATTTAGTTTTACATGTTCATTTAAATCACAAAGTCCAGTTGGATGACCTGATGCATTGTCTAAGATCAATAAAATCTTAAAATCAAAACCATTTTCTCTGCAATAATGTTCTGTTGTAGAACAAAAGTAGTTGGTAAAACAATCTTCAAACAAATTTTTTGTGACCCATGCTTTTTTATTTGAGCACCACAATACAGGGAGAAGGTTCTTTGAAAAACCTTTAAGACATCTAGGATTTTCAGCATGGTACACAAGCATCAGTTTTAATTTTAAATCTCCTGCTGAATTTTCACCCAATAAAAGTATTAGGCAGTCTTTTGAAATTTTATATCCAGGGCAAGCCTTTTCATTTGCTACTATATAACTTCATATTGGTATTTTTTTTTCAAAACATTTCTGTTTCATCAACATTTAATATTTGTTCATCTTTATAGCCTCCTTTTTCTATAATTTCATTTAATTCCTGAGGATATTTTAAAGCAGCTTCTTCGACTGCTATTGCACTTTCACCTACAATATGGACATTATGAATGCCAGTTCACTTTTTAAAATGAAAAAAACAACGCCCATGACTTGTAAAAATTTCACTAGTTTCCCCTGCTTCTTCATTTTCTGTTTTTTGGTTTTCTTTCAAGTCATTGTAGAGACTAAATGCTTTGGTTTGAATTTCCATTTGACTTAAAGGAATTCTTTTTTGATTTAAATTTAGACTGCTTCTTTTAGTTATTGATTTAGATAAATAAGATGCTATAGCTATACCATGTGACTTATATTGATCTTTCTTTTCAGTAATTTGTCTAACTGATGATTCATTCATTCCTTTTTTGTGGCCTATTTTAGCAAAGGAAGCACCTTCTTCATGAAGCTTTATTATATTAAGTTCTTGTTCTAATGTTAACCACTTATTATTTCCAACAGAACTTTTTCTTTTCACACTCATGGTTGTTAATAAAAGGGGTGATTATGATTTTTAAAAAGCTGAAAATGATGAATGACACAATTTTTAATGGATTATTGTTTCTATTGATTTAATACCATACTATAATGAAAATGTACTAATTATGTACTAATTGAGGCATTCTCGCATATATATGTGTGTGTGTGTGTTTAGAACAAGACAACACCTTTCTTGCAAGTGTTTACCCTTGTAATATTTACTCTTCATATTTTAATTCTATAGTTATTGAGCTATTATAATATTGCACTAGTATACTTTTGAACTCAAAAAATAATTATTTGAAATTAATTTGTCCTATAAATATTAGTTTGGAGTTCATTTTCTGTTTAGAAAAGCATTTCTTTTTGAAAAAAGTATTCTGAAGTAGGAGCTGATGCATCCTATAACATGCCATAACATGGAACTTAAGTTCATATTGAGAAATCTTGGAAATGTCTTTAAGTATTAGACAGGCATGGATGGTATTTTTAAGTTCAAGTTAAAGATTTAAAGCTGAGGCAGCTGATCATTCCATATTAATCAATAAATACCCATCTACTTCTTATTCTGTAAAAATTCCAAGTTGTTATTGCTTGCTCAGATGAATTGCAATAAAGCCATTTCAATATTTGCTTTATTTGAATGTAAGATGTAACTGTAATAGGATTGGATCTTTCCATTTATTAGGAGGCCATTACATGTATATGAGCTCTGATCTTACAATTTAATTTTATTTCATTTAAATTATAATGTACTGATATTAAAATAATCCCTTATCTTTTATTTAAATTTTTTTATTATAACAATTAGCTGCTAATGCAAAAAATAATAAAAGTAGATAAAAAGTATTGCAATTTTTCAAACTAAATGAACATGAACGTATAAACTTGAAAATATGAGAAGTTTACAAATACTGTTAATCAAAAATATACCCAGAAAACATTTTAAGTTAGTTATGTAGATTGTTTTTTTTCAAAAGGTATCTAAATATATCTATATTTTTTAATCTTAAATCTAGAAAATTATATATGTATTTAAATCTAATAATTTTAAGATGTTACTATAGATGTAAATTAATTAGTAATTGGGATGTCAAATATATAAATGAAGTTAAATATACAGTTTGATGTGCAGCAACCAATAAGACGTGCTTTTCTGGCTGAAAGAAAGCAATAGCAAACATGTCCAAGCCACTATTAATCAAAAACGTTTCCATTTACTAATAAAATTTACATACATATATATAATAAATTGTTTTTTCTCTTCACCAATACAAATTGTAATTATAAATATGCGATTTTTTTCGCATGCATTAGTGAAGCTGTAATTATAATATAATGTTTAATATGCCCGCTTAGGGCTTTCGAGATTTAGTATTCAAATCTCATACATATATATAATAATCCTAGTGCATAACGATATACTGAAATAAATTTACAAATATTAAATCATCCCACATGGTTAAGAAATCCAGTACTGCCGTCTATGAACTAATATATAAATACATTAGAGTTCGTATTTAGTTCACAGGGGGCGGTACTGGATGCACTGGGATTATTTTCTACACATTTGTGTTAGATGGTTTAAAGATTAAAATTACTAATGTTGAGTTTATCTTTACATAATAGTAATAAAACATGTTTGTTTGTAGCAAAAGTTAAGATCATTTGCTTATTAAAATTTCAAGTTCTTTGAATTAGTTTATATTTCAATAATTAAGATCTAATAGCGCACAGTTCAAAGTAGTATCATTTTGAGCTGGTTATTATGAAATACGAACTCTAATGTATTTATATATTAGTTCACAGAGGGCGGTACTGGATTTCTTAACCATGTGGTGTGATTTAATATTTGTATATTTCTTTCAGTATAGCGTTATGCACTGAGATTATTTTCTAAACATTTGTT
The DNA here is from genome assembly GCA_028023455.1 of Epiperipatus broadwayi. Taxonomy (NCBI): domain Eukaryota; kingdom Metazoa; phylum Onychophora; class Udeonychophora; order Euonychophora; family Peripatidae; genus Epiperipatus; species Epiperipatus broadwayi. The sequence continues at coordinate 1,813,780 of JAQFVV010000222.1, read as the reverse complement.
TTAGGTGGTTTAAAAATTACTAATGTTTAGTTTGTCTTTATATAATAATAGTAAACCATGTTTGTTTGTAGAAAAAGTTAAGATCGTTTGCTTATTAAAATTTCAAGTTCTTTGTTTGAATTAGTTAGTATTTCAATATTTAAGATCTAATAGCATACAGTTCAAAGTAGTATCATTTTGAGCTGATTATTTTGAAATACAAACTCTAATGTATTTATATATTAGTTCAGAGAGTGGTACTGGATTTCTTAATCATGTGAAGTAATTTAATATTTATATATATTGTAACAGGGTGAATCTCTAGAAAATTGATGATCTTTATATTTTTTTATAAATGGAAGAATGTAAGGTGACAATTATGAGTATATATATATCAAAGAATAGAAATGATGAAATAATGTCCATGTAAATAGAGATAACCTTTAACCTTTGGTGTTTTCAAGAAATTATGAATTACTACTAACTGACAATCACTGATGCTAAACTAATTTCCTCATTAATCTATAATAGTTATTTTCTTGGAGTAGAAATAGCTTTCTGCATTTAAATCGATGGAAATATTTAATTCAATATATATATAATTTTATAATCAAAGCATTACTTAATTTTAACCAATTAATAATAAATTAATCATAAACTAGCAATTATTTCCTCTACTTTCTTAGACCATATCAACATTTCTTAATCTTTTATCAATTAAAAATACAAATGCCTATGATATTTGTGTAGTTCTCAAAATAGGGTATTATATTATATGTACATGGATATATATTAATGGGATAATGATATAATTCTCCAGGTATTTTTAATCCTACTAAATAAAATATTAATTTTATTTACGTTTAGGTAGAAACAACTTTTATAAAATATTTTACTTATTTCATTAAATAATTCAGCTTCTAAAAAAGGCAAAAAACTCTATTACACAATTGTCACTTATCTAAATTAACTCCATAATAAATTAATTCTGATTACTCTATATATCATAATTGTTCTACATGAGAAAAGATTTGCATTTTGGTTAGGAAAAAAATTGGAAGGAATTTATATTTATTGAAGTAAAGTCTTATTTTTAAAAAATCATTTTTTTTAATCTAGTAGTAGTAGGAATAATTAAGATGCATTATTATTTAAAAAAAAACTGTAGACAATTTTTTCATCTGAAAAGAAAGAAAAAACAGTTATGATTATAGAAAAATACCTAGTGAAAATGGTCATAAACTATGGCTAAAAACAGGCTTACTAAATAAAAGGATATCTATACAGATTGCAAGTATATTATGAGATAAATAGCTTCTTATTACATTTGATAACAAAGAAGGGATCCAATCAGAAACATTTGACATATATCTGAATTTATTTATAAAGAAAAAAATATGTTGTTATCTAATGCTCAAAAATATTGAAACTAAAAATATATTCAAGAAAGTTGAAATTAAAAAATATTAAAAATAAAAGATTAGTAAAAACATAAAATATCTTCCAAATAAAATAGATAATTAATATTTTAGCATTAATTATATGAATAAAGATATGACAGTGAACTTACTGGAATCGATACTTCAATAAAAATATGTCTATATTAATTTTTTTTATCCAATGAATGCTTTTAAAAACACATTGATTTTAGAAATAAGTAGTGTTATAATTCAATGTGAAGGAAAACTTAATATTTTTGAATATCCATCTTGTAATGTGATTATGTAAATTAATTTATAATTATGTTTATGTTTTTATTTTTCAAAAATAATAATGAAATGAGGGTGGAAAAATAACCGCATCATATTGCTAGATGACAGAACTTCATCTGAAAGTTCTAAAAGTAAAAAAAAAATTTTTTTTTTTTTGCTTGGTGAAAATTTTACAAAACTTTTTTTTTGTGGCTTTAAAATTCATGTATATTGATTTTCTAATATTTTAATTAAAAAAAAGTCAAAAGATGGCAGAAAAATTGAATAATTAGTATTACAAAGAAACGGAAAGCACGGTTTGAAGAGTAGACATTGTTTATTCGGTGATCATGAACTTTGCCAAGTGTATTTCATGGAAATACTACGATTGTCAAGAAAATATTATGATGGTCTAAAAACTTGATTTTTTATTAAGTTTATGATTATATTTGTATCAGAATTGTGTAATAATTATTAAAAATCAAAAATAAATATTATTTTTACAGAAATGTTTATTTTTAAATATAAAAGAATATTTCCTTTTGAAAATTATTACTTTCATGAAAACACACAGCTTTCTAAAAATGGGATCACTCAGCAGATTAATTATAATATTCAGAAATATCATAAAAATTACAAAAAAATCCAAACTTTAAAGCATAAATTGATAGATTTAATAGTTATTAAAAACTTTATTGAGATTTTAAAATCTAACATGAAATAAAGCTTTTGTTCATTTTATAAATTGAATCAGCTCCACCTGAAATGTGATGACATGATAGCATTTTGTTTTGAATAAATATACTTTTTAAATAATTCTCGAAAGCAAAAGTAATTTTTTAAATTTTATTTAATTTCTAAACAAAAATATCTATTTGCAGTGTTCAAGGTCAAATAAGGTATATAGATATGTAAGTTGTACTATAATAAATGTATAGTGAATATGTAGAATAAAAATAATAACTTTGTACCATAATTATATATAAGGATCATGTGTAAACAATTATATTATATAAATAACTGTAACCATAAAATGTAGCAATATAATGATTGTTAAATAGCAATGTTATTAGATAATAGAGTTGTACAGCTGACCTTATATGGTTAGAAAATTGTATAAAACACTGTATATGGTGAGGAATGTAAAAAAAACTATGTGTATGTAAAAACACCATATATAGTAAGGTATGTAAGGACTCCAGAAATCTTGAGAGGTATAAAAAACCAGAGCTGGGTCTAAGAGATCAAGTATTAATGTAGGTCAGAAACTCCTGCCTTTGTAATTCCAAAAGCAGGAGTAGGATTATTAGGTGTAGATCACCACAACCTTTTATTATTTTAATATGCCTTATAATAGGCTGTGTGTATATATATAAATGTAATCGTATGCATTTAAATTAAACTATTAGCTTCCCATTTCAATTCTATCTTTGTCAATTATTTACTTGCTGCTCACAAAGTCAACTGCACCAATTTTCTGTGTCCGATGAGCAGCAAGTAAATAATTGACAATGGCAGAATTGAGATGGGAAGCTAATATTTTAATTTAAATACATATGATTACATTTACATATCTGATCTTATAAGGTCAGCTGTGCAACTCTATGACCTAATAACATTGCTATTTAACAATCATTACATTGCTAAATTTTATGGTTACAATTATTTATATAATATAATTATTTATACATGATCGTTATACATGATTACAGTACAAAGTTATTACTTTTATTCTACATATTCATTATACATTTATTATTGTACAAAGTTATTATTTTTATTTTACATTTTCATTATAAATTTATTATTGTACAACTTACATTGCTTGACCTAGAACACTGCACTCCTCCACTCCAGAAATATGGTTCTTCACCTAACATAGTCTTTGAGATCAGTCAGAGAGTTTCGGTTCTTGCTGGTTGCTGGTGGTGTTTGCTGTGCTTCAATGGTGATTTCAGTGAAGCTATCTCATTTTCAGAAGAGTTTACATCTGTTGGCAATTCTATATCTTTGGCATTGTAGATCTTCAGACTGGTTGATGCTAAAGACCTTGCTTCCACATTGTTTCTGGTGCTATTTCACTGTTTCTATTATTTACTGTTGTCAGATCATCTTCTCAACTGATTTTTATGCTTCCACAGTTTTATACCCTCTTCAGTTTCAATTTCTGCTAGTTTATTCACAATATTATTTGTCATGGTTGCTTTTTCTCATGCTTTTTTAAATTTATTCAGTGACCAATTGTTATCACCTATTTCAAATGTTCTTTCTCTTCTTACTCTCTCATTACTTCTTTGTTTGGTAGGTAACACGATTGACAATTTATTCCTTATTTTCATTTTAAACAAAAGTTTAGCTGGGATTTCCCAGTGGCACTAGATGATGTGTAATGTTGACAAAATGCTATTTTGATTTTTAACCTTGCTTAAGCTTTTTTGTGTACTTTGGAATGCCATCTCAATAATTCCATTTGACTCAGGGTGATACATTGATGATCTTATGTGTTTTATGCCCCATTCATTCATAAAATCATCAAATTCCTCCAAGCAGAAAGCAGTGGACTTATATGACATGAGGATCTCTGGTGTCCATGTGTAGTGAATATTTCTTTAAGTTTTTCTATAGTTACAGATGAACTAATATATTTTACAACTCAGTATTCAGTCCAACAACTATAGGAATCCACTACTATTAAATAATAAAGTCCTTTCCATGGACCACCATGGTCAATGTGGATTTGTTCCCAAGCTTTCTTCAGCATAGGCCATGATATATATTTCTTTGTTGGCTGATCAGCAGTGATTTGACACTCTTTGCACTTTTTAATATACAGTTGAGGTCTCTATTTATTCCTGGCCACTATACACAGTTGCATACCAGGTTTTTAGCTCTAACTATCTTTGGATGAGTCTCATGTAATAATCTGAGTATTCTTCTGTGACCACAACTGGGTATAAGTACTTTGTCATTCATCAATATACAGCCTTTATTTATGAACAGTCTCTAGCATACTTTCCATAGTCCTTTACTTAAGGTGGGAGGATATCTAGTGGGCCATTTGCTCCTATCCAAGTTTTAAGAATTCTATAGCCAGAGCTTGCATTACTCCATTCCACTATCATTTGGCTATTAATAGTATTTGAAGCTAGATGATCAATGTAATTTATGAATGTTTCTGTCCTAGGCAATTCAGCTTTATTTGGGCATCTAGATGATGTGCCTGCATGTGATATATTTTTACTTTGTGATTCTATATTGATTTTCTTAATGACACATGCCATTATTCATAGGTATATGCAAACCACTCTTGCCCTATGATTGGGTCAATTTCTCCATTCATTATGTACAGTGGTAGTAGTTCTTTATTTTTCTTTGTTTCTACCTTTACTTTTGTGACTCCTAATATTCTTATAGGATTTTTGTTAGCATCCCAGGCCTTCAGTTGAGTTTTCTTTATCTTTGTAGGGAATTTTAAATTCTTAATTAGACTTTCTCAATCTCTGCTTTTCAACAGTGGTACCATTGCTCTGCTATCAATTTCCATGATTATTGGTTTGCAGATAAATTTTACATTTAACATAATTTGATCAGATTTTACTATAGTAGCACTTTTTATGCAGCTACTTTCCATCACTCTGCATGTAAGTTCTCTTCTTGACTTTTTATGGTGGTGCCCTCTTTCAGGAAGTCTCACTTATTTTCCTATAACTTTCACTTTCTAGCATTTTCCAATCACTGGCTTTGTGACTGATTTTGCCACATTGGAAACATTTAATTTGTTTGTCTGTTTTGTATTTAACTCCAGACATTTTAAAAATTGTAGCTTGAAGTGGTTCTGGTCTTGGGAAACTTTTTAACACTCTCACTTGGTCAAGTAGTAGTTTGTAAGCTGTTCTGCATCTGATTGTTTTCTTGTACATTAGGTCTTTTATTGTTAATATCTGCCTAAACTGATCATTTATTATCCCATATAATAGTTGCTCAAAGAGAGCTTCTTCTAAATATTTGCCATAAAGGCATAGTTTTGCCATTTCTCTTAAACCAATGTTATAATCTTTAATTTTTTCATTTTTCCTTTGCCTTCTGCCTCTAAAATGCAATCGAGCAATAAACATGGATGGCTGGGGATTGAAATAATCATTTAGCTGTGTTACAAGCTCATTGTAGTTCTGTGTTTCTGGTGAATTTTCACACAGTCTGTTAGCTATTTCGATGACCCTTTGGCCTGTGAAGCAAAGTAATGAGGCTATTTTTATAATATTCTTGGTAATACTATTTAGTGTAAAGTAGTTTTTATCCTCTGAACATACAGTGACCAATCACTCAGATTATCTACTTTAATTTGCATATACCAACTTGTGATATGCTCATCATTTTCTCTGTTAATTCAAGTCCACTTATGGTTTGTCTCAGTTTGCTGGTCAGGCAATTACTTTCAGATTCAATTCCTTATTGACTGCGCCAATTTTTGCTGTTTAGGTAATTACTTAATATTCAATTCTTGTATTGACCCCCAATTTTCTATTTTGGCAATTACTTAGAATTCAATTCATGTATTGACTGTGCCAATTTGCTGTGTCCAATGAGCAGCAAATAAATAATTGACAAATGCAGAATTGGGGTCAAATTTATTATATTCTGATATATAATATTGGTTTAATATCAAAATGAAAGTTGAAAGCTTAAATCAAGTGAGAACAAAGAAATCTTTCAAAATATAGTAGAGTTTTAATGATATTTTTCATTTTTATATTTTTTAAAAATATTGTGTGTGAATATCAGACTTTAATATTAGCTAAATTAATATTTTCTTAAACTCTTAAATCATATGTTTGAATAAGATATAAGTTGATTATTTTCTTAATTTGGGAAAAATAGGAAATGTAATTTCACACAGATTATGATCATTATTAGTACTAATTTTTCATTTAAAAATGAATTATGTTGTTATATAGTCCCATTTCAGTAAATTGTATTTTTTACATAATATTCATCATTTATATATTTTTATTAAAAAAATTTATTAATTGTTTTTAAAAGAATTTGTATTTGAAAAAAAAAAAGATTTAAACGTGGTTGCTCATTTTAATATATATCATAGCAATATAGTACCAATGAATTTTGTTGCAAAAAATACATAAACTATAATAGAGTTACTTTTGAGAAGGCATAATCAAGTAAAATTACATAAATGATGATGATTTTCAATCTTCCCCAATTAACAGTCAACTCTTAATTCAGACATAGTAAGCAATATCAAATAATATCATAGATAATATACATTTTTTTATGTAAAACCTAAATGCTATTGTTTTTGAATCATAAAAATTTAGAAAGCAGTTTAATGATACATATGTACTTTAATTGTTAGCTGATAATTACAAAATCTAACCATAATTTCAATATGTTGCACCATCTCTTGGTCATTTTTGCTTGCATTTTTTTCATTTTACAATTATTTTATCATAAATTCATAGTGTAATTTAAATTTAAAATTTTAATTCCTAAAAAAAATCCACATTTAGCATTATCTTTTAAAAAATTGATTTTTTTCTTTGACATATATTGTTATATAGTCCCACCTTGATAACTTTGGCCATTGTGCCACAGAAGTTTAGTCCCATCTTGACAGCTTTGGCCTGTATTCCACAGATATTTCTAACTATCAAAGTCAGAAATCAAAACAAAATGTTTTATGCTTTTATAATTGATTTTGAATGTAAATAATTATATTATTATGTAATTTTTTTACATTTATAATTAAGATTTTATATTAATTTATTGGAATATAAAGTTTTATTTGAAAAATATTTAATTTTAGAAGAAAAATAAGCATGGGAAAGTGAACTGTGCTTGATCGCTATTTTAGACAAAGAAAGAAGCTTGACCACTATTTGCTTATTAATAACATTTGGTGAAAACTAACATAACAGCATCTTTTTCATAAATATTTATGTATTTTATAATTATTTTTTACACTACATTGTCTAATAATGTAGCTAAATTAATATTTTGATTTAAAATATTTAATTTTAGACCAAAAAAGACAACAGAAATGAATATTCAGCTGTCATAATTTCTAAGATATGGGGAATCAGTGATGATTTCACATTATAATTGGTTGAAATATAATTCTTTTGTTTTTCTGCAGGCTAATTTTTTTATATTTTGTTTATAATTTTTATTAGTTATTAATGTTATTTTAAATTTTTTATTAAATTTAATTGTTTTGAAAATAAAATAATTCAATTTTTAAAAGCTAGATTATGATAATTCTGATTATTAATATAAAAACCTTTCTGAATAGAAGTGATCTAGAAATATTCTTGATGATTGAAATCTCTCAAATTTTTACTCAAACAGGTCAATAAGAAAATTGTACAGGCAAAGGATAAAATTAACTTTTTCATAGAAATCTCTGGTCATAGACAACATGACTTCCAGTCACTCAAAAACTGTCACTTTTTACATTACTGTAGTGTATTTATGGTCATTTTAAAGTTTAAAAAATTACTGTAAGATGCTGCCCTCTCTAGAATTAATTTACAAGTAAAAAATCAATAATATTCAAATTTAAGTTTTAACAATGGAAGAAAGTGGTCTTTCCTAGTGCTGATTGGTTGTTGCTCATAGTGGACAAAGGAGAGTGCTTGTCAATAATTTTCACCAGTCCAACTTCTTTGTTTTTATTTTGAAAATGAAAATGAATGTTTTATAGCAAGTACTTTTGATATATTATAAATTATTTAGATAAAATATGCTGAAAATAAAATTATTTTAGAAAAATAGGTAAGATTTTAATAAAAATTATTCACTTTTACACAATGTAAAATTGAAAAAAAAATCAAGGATGTCTGTAGCACTTTGTAATTTGTTACGGACTTTCTTTTTAGGTTTTCCACTATTGAATATTTTTATAATTATAAATAGAAATTTATTTTTGAAAAAACTTTCATTCACTTTCATAATCTGACAAATTATTAATATACTTTTTTACAAATGAAACTAAAATGAATATATTATTAAAAGATTAATATATTTTTACTGCTGATTCTGTAATTGACCAATCAAAAATTTGGAGTTTTAACTCACTTGTCCAATTGAAGTTTCTACACTGAAAAGGTTAAGAAATTTAAGATGAACTTTAACAATTTTTAAATGAAACTTTGAGATTATGACAATTATATATATATATATTATAACGGTCAGGAATAAACATGAAAGCAATCCAGTCTTACTGTATCTACACTACAGAGTGCCACTAGGCTACTTGAACCTAGAAAATTTATAGAGTAGGTAGATACACGCTGTTAAGATCTTATTTTACATATATTTTTATTCCGACTGTTAGCCCATTCACTAGCTCAGGGAGATGCAGAGATTTATAAAATATTAATTATCTAATAATATTTCATTAAAAAAAAGAAGCCACTGCCAGTAATTAACACACAAACATTTATTTATGCACATATATATAAAATTTAACATTATTATTTTAGTATGTTTACTTTAGCATTTAACTACATTTTTAACTTTTATTTTTGAAGTTCACACAGATGAATTTAATATTTTATTAAAGTGTCAAGTATGAATAAATTATATAGATTGCATTTGAAAAGAAAATATTCTATTCCTGATTTAACCTTAGGCCAAAAGTTCACAGCCAACCCAACGTCAATCCATCTGATATATCGATGTATTCAATGCAGTACGACTACGACAGCACAAATATTATACTGTCAGGAATGTACATCTGAACAGTATGGTTAGAGAAGACATTGATTCTCATCCAGACAGGAATGCTACATCTGTCTAGCAAGAAGAACAATAAAAAAAACTCCATAGGAAGGGACTGCATTTTCCATCTTAATATCTCCTTCCATAGGCAAAAATGAGATATGCAGCATATAATGTGATCCTGCAAATGGCGGACCTCATATAACATTTACTAATTACACCAATATATCCAATCCATTGACCCAATCCAACTACGAAACAAATAACCCAAGATTAACCCTCCCTTAATTAATATAACTTTAAAAATCTATATAGCCATTCATGCCTGACTTAATTTTAACATTTATATAATTTCGCACAGATGAATTTTATAAAGGTTTGTTTTTTTAAAGTTGAGTATAGATCGGCTACATAGATTACACTTAAAAACATTTCAAAATAAACATAAACGATCAAAATATAAAGTCATTGATGGAACTGCAGAGGGAAATTTACAAGAAACCCAATGGCATTCATCATAAGATGCCGCATTGACACCAATAACTTAAAAGACATCTGAATAAATACATTTTGGATACTCACCATAAGGTATCATTATTTACCAAATGTCTATATATTCTAATCAAATATGAAAACAAAAACATAATTAAACGTTAACGAATCCATGCAAGCGTCTATACCCAACTTAAATTTAATGCATTTAAATAATTTATACAATATTAATAAAAATAAAAATGGAAATGATTTTTAGCAAACTCAAATGTATAAAAAATTAAACATTAATAATTAATTTGAAAACTTAAGTCAGGTAAAAGTTCATTTAAAAAAAATTAGGTTTATCTTGTTACATCTTTAAAGTTCTTAATTACTTGTAGTAAAATTTTTCCATTTATATCTTACAGTAGAAGAGCTCCCGGTTCTTGGTGTCAATTCCCACGAAATCTTTATTTGAAGACCGGTCTATCAGAGGGTGGTCTAGCTGGTTCAATCCTGGTATTACAGTCATTTCATTTTAAATAAGTGAGAAAGAGCGACAAGTGCGTCTTATCACTCTTCTCACAAAATCAAGCTGGAACTGTTCTTAATTTCAATATTTTTCCTTTTATACCAATTGTCCAGATTCACTGAACAATGATTTCCTGTTCCAATTTTTCGTTATGGTCTGAGCCTTCATTGTTGCTTCTATTGGACATCTAATTTATTTTTGTTCTCTTATCTATATTTCATCTGACTTTTTATATAAGATCCCCAAGGGCTAGCTTGCTTTTCGATAATTAATAAACACATAATTTCCATTTACACAAATATTTTATCTTTAGATCTTGTACTTTTTTACAAAAAAGTATGTTGAAATATTTTTTTTTTAAAAGAAAATAATTTTTAGAGTTTTGCATCTGTGCGAATATATATACATACATTGAATAATTCTTTAATTTTAGCTTTTAGTTTTTTTATTTACGAACTTAAAACCATTTTTATTCTAATTTTAAATTAATGTAACAGCATATACAATTACAATATATATTTATGCCAATATGTCATCATCATCATTGCCAAAAATTAACCAATAAGATATGCTTAATATCATTAATTTATTACTTAACAATATTTAACTACACTTTGAAAAGATATATTTATATAATACAGAAATGATTTAACACACAATTCTAACATTTATATATTATAATGTTAAATATTTTTAGCTAATATCAAATTCAGAAATGGTAAATATTACTTAGATTTAAATGTGGTTTGGATGCAATAAAATATATTCATTGTATACCATACTTTATTACAATCATCATTGTTGAGTCACGGTGACTAAGCATGTTTTACCTTTACAATTTGGAACCCTACATGGGGTCTAACAAAATTTTACTGATATTAGCATCATTGATAACTAAAATAATTATCTAAAATTATATAAATTTACAATATAAATTGATGTCCAATATGATAATAAATATTAAATTACTTTAGTAATTTGTCCCGAATCAATTTCATAAATCTCAAAATGTATTTACTATTATATCTAAGAAGAAATCAAATATTATTTACTTCATAATAATGCAACATTGTTCAAACTATTTTTAGTAAAGCAATACTATAAAAAATATCATCACCAAATCTGTTCACTGACAAATAAAATTAATACTTTTTTACAAATATCATATTCTCTATACATAACATAAAAATATTATCTTATGCATTGGCTTAAGAATATTTTATTTGCTTAATAAGCCAGTCATATATATATATATATGAGGAGATATCCATTAAATAGCAAAACACTTTAACATTTTGATGTTACTAAGAAACTATTACTACTAATTTAAAATTCCTGAGGCAAAGCAAGTTTTTCTCATAATAGCTTTTTTGTTGGAGGCCATTAAAGCAAAAGAGGTCCAACAAAAGAGCTATTATAAGAAAACTTGCTTTACCTCAGAAATTGTGGTCGAGAGATCAGCGCTACTGCCTTGCACTTGCAGGCAGTTGCTTGGGTTGCGGGTTCAAGTCCTAGCCGATGCTATGACACTTAAAAAAAATAGTAATTGATAATTTCTTAGTAAGACCAAAGTTAAAGTGTTTCTCAATTTAATGGATATTATCTCCTCATTACTATATAATAAAATCCATATAAACATTTAATTTAACACACACACACAATATAATAGTAATAACTATTATATTTATTATTTTTATTGTTATTACAATAGTTTTCAATTAATGGACATTTTATTTGTAATATATATATATATATTACAACTATCAAAAATATTATAAGAATAATCCTTTAATAAGCAACCAATGGTACCTAGCCACAATTAGCAATATTAAAATTTTAGTTTAACCAATAATAAATGAATAATAATTCTCTTAATTTAATCCATTATTTAGAAAAATCTATAAATGTGTATTAATAAATAATATTCAGATTATAATAATAATAATATATAACTATGAAGTGTAGAGTAAACAAACTAATAATATTTATATGGTTAGTTGATTTTCTCCAAGTTTTAAATTATAATCACATCAAATCTAATGTTATCTCAGATTTTAAAAATTGAATACAATAAATAAGACTATTAGAATTCTATTATTTAATTACATATTTTAAAATAGATACACATGGATAACAAAGATTATTTTATTGTATTCAAACCATATCTTACAGTAAATGAGCATTAATATTTAAATTATATATGCCAGTATTAGTGACTAATACTAATGGCATTACTTTTAAAAATCAGTGTAACTTTAGTATAATAACACCATGTGACCATAAATTACCAATTGGATGATGAATGTGAAAAAAATATAAAAGATTACAGTCAAAATAATTTAATAAATATAAAATAAATTTATCTACAAAATATACGTTATAACAATAATAAATTAAGTCCTCATCAAATTATCTATCTAAAATGATTTCAAATGCCTTTTAAATATAAAAGCTTTATCTAAATTGATGCTATTCTAAAAAAATATCTCTATGTGTTGATGTATAAGCAATTCATAGAGCAAGTATTAAAAAATCTTCTCTATTAACTAATTATTAATGAAAACAATGCTTTATATGATCTTTATTGATTATTATATAGGCAGTCAAAATATGTATTTGTTTTATATAAAATTTACTCATTTCTTTACAAATATAATAAAATATTTAACATATACCTTAAAACTAAGCAAATACAATAGTCAAACTATATAACTATGCATGGCTTTATAAATTCCTTGTCTTCTACAGGTTCAAATATAAATCATCAAAAGCTTTTGTCTACTGTATGATTATACAGTACTATAACAAATATGATGATGGAGATTAAAATATACATAACATGGATATATGTGGAATTATAAAGTATGCCTATCCAGGTTAAATATGAGTAAAATTACAACATAGGTCATTAGGAGTTCTCTCCTAAACAACAATATCATATTGCATCTAAAACTCATTGCTATAAAAATAATATAATTCCATAAATATTTTTTAGAAAACCTTTTACCATACTTTTAATCCTAAAAATTAAACGTAACTTGCATTATTCCAATGCTTTCAAATAAGATATAGTGATAGTGATAAACATAAGCTTTTGCACTTTACCATTCAAATACCTCATAACTGTTAAACATAACAAATAGACTGGAATTTTAAGATATATAAAACTTAAAAAAATATATAGTAAATATATTTTCAGGTATCAATTATAATAACCAATTTTAGAAACAAACTTTGTCCAGCACTAGTTTACACACATATGGCATCAATTTTAAAATATAATTATATAAATTAAATAATAATACATGCACATGTCTGTTTGATACTATTTTTCTATTATAAGAACTTTTATTTTATTGAAAATGAATAAAATAACTAATAATGCATACAAATATCTATTACCTAAAGCAATTTCAAAGTTTGTTTTTTTTATTTCCCAAAGACATGATATACATATTTTATTCAAGGAGAGATTTCTAAAAAAATTAAATATTGGTTTACATCCTCTGGTATTTTTATCATAGAAATCCCAAAGGATGATGTAAAAATTTACTTATTCACATAATAAAGATGATGAGAGAATTTTATTCTTTTAAAATAAATTCATTAGTCAAATAACTTGAACAATAAGAAAAGTTGTAACGTTTTTTTTTCCATTCCTAAATGTGTTTCAGCAGATAATTAGTACTTTTTCCTTTAGGAAAATCTCACAAATATTGACATTTTCTTTAAGAAACTATTTAACAAAAGTTTGTCACAATAAGATATCCAATATGGATATACATATATTGAGCTGGTATTTTTGGCCAGCTCATATAGATACACACATGTATATTTTATTAAGTTATTTTTTTAAAAAAAAAATGTATCTATGTTACTGTTAAAATAAAAAGAAATTATTCTATTTTAAATATTATTTTAAAAGTTTTTATATATTTCTTTTATGAATATAAATTTTTTAAATTGAATTATATTAAAATAGAGATTAGGGTGGAATTATAAAGCTTTTCTTAGAAAAGTTTTTTTTTTCCTCCATATGTCATAGCATCGACCGGGACGCGAATCCACAACCGACTGCAAACAACTACTTGCTTGCAAGGCGGCTGCGATGACCTCTCCGCTAACAACGCTTGACTAGAAAAGTTTTTTTTTCTTTCTAATTCTGGGAATTGGAAGGGGGAAAGTAAAAGAAATATAGATTTTTTTTCTTCTAATTAGTTTTATTGTTGAAATTTTAATTAGGGAAGGTATTTTGTTATTTATTGTGCTCCCCAACTTGGAATATTGCTATGATATTTAAAAAAAATATGATAAAAAAAAAGGTGTGAATACAGACTTTGAGAGACTTAAAAGACTATAAATTACAGGGTTACCTTTTGTTCAATAATTATTGATATTTTTGGCTGCTGGTCATGATCAATTGCCTGAGTTTGATTTGGTACAGACTCATCCAGAAATAATAAAATGTAGATAATATTTTAGAAAGTGCGGAGAATATGCCAAGTGGCTAATAGACTCACTGGGGTTTGTCTCAGCAGGACACCACCAGGAACTGTCATGGAAATAATGAGCCAAGAAAGGAGTACTTGCAGAGCTAGCTGAGTGCATATAATACTAGAATGGAAATAGCAGACAATCTTTGGATGAAAGAAACCTTATTATCATGAAAGGAATCAATAAACTGATCAATCAGGGTAAATAGACTTTTGTTTTTCTTTATTTACAAGCAGTATTCTTGATATGATATATAAACTATAATAGTGCAATAGAGTGGTAAAATACCTTCGCTACACCCTCAAAGAAAAAAAAGCAGTTTCAACAATAGAAGGAAATATTTAAATTTTTGTTGATTATATATATATATATCCTATGTTAATACAAATAATTAATATATTTTAATATGTTTGCTTTTCTTACCTAGACTAACAGTAAAGGTATATATGTCGAAATAATAATTATACCCTTGTGTTAAGAGTAATAAAAAAGTTGGAAAGAGTAGCAAGCTTCAAAATAGTGTTTAATGTTTGCAAGAGTGTTGGAGTGTTATTAAACACATTCTTATTAATAAGTCACCTTTAAGAGCACTCCTTGGTTGTATTTTCCATGAGTATTAAGGATTGTCAATACACTTGTATTAAGTGAAGGCATGTGTTCCTTCAAGAACAATATTTTAAACTAGCAATAAGATTAATAGAATGGGAAGTGAAAGAAAGGTCGAAAGGGGAATAAGAAGTGGGAAGAGGGAAGAAAGAAAAAGAAAAACTTGGGTATTATTATAATAATAATATGGATAAATACATCATAATTCAAAAGGAAACTGCTGTTCATTTAATTCTGTTATTTAAAATTTTAAGTCTTTTTTTTTTTTATCCTGATCATGTCCTTGATATTACATTTTAAAGTTACAATTCGTATATAAATAAAAATACCACAATTGTTGAGTGTATTTCACAGTTTGGTTCTAGGTTATTCCTAGTGGCACCGTCATTCGGTGATTTTGGGTTGTAATTTTTAGGGATAAGGATTATTAAAATGTGATCATGACAAAATAATGTGGCACAATACAATAAACCTTTGATAAGGATTTGTTTTTTCATAATTTTTAGCAGACTAACTTGAATACTTTAACTGAGGTCAATTTCAAGAAAAATATTTTAGTTCTATTTAGCCATCGATTTTAACTTGATATGATGTTTCAGAAGTTTTGTTATTCATTTTGCACAATCTCAAGATATTTTTTCCCAAATAGAAACTTATTTGTGAAAAGGTCTACTCCATCTTCAAAACAACAATGTTCAATATGATTAAATTTAAATATTGGTCCAATACACTCAATAAAAGAGAAAGATTTCTCTTATGCACATATCCTTATAGGATTTTATCATGTGACTGATTTCATTGTCATCTTTACTCAAATTTTTTAATACTTTTATCTTTATATATAAAATCTTTCTAACAGTTCCCATAGACACAATAAAATTAGGAGATGATAATAAAATCATTGAAAAAATATGTAATACCCATCATAATAAAAAATATTTTAAAATTACAAATCAATGTTTTAAAACCACATTTAAATAAAGTATGACCTATTTCAACAAAATGAATATACAAATTGTGTTATAATAAATATATGAATTACAGATATTATTATAATTCATTTTTACTTTCATTTGCTATTATTCTCCTAATGAAAACCACTTACAAAATAACAATTTTATTTAAATCTTTAAAAATAGTACCTCTTTAAATTTAAAATATATCAGAGAAACTCAATAAACATTCATGCACATACATTTACACATTAAATTTAAGGTTTATGTGATTACTGTAAATAACTTTAACATTGTTTATAAACTAATGTAATTAATTAACTTATTTTAATATTAGTATTCAGCATTAAGCTAATGCAAAGCACTTTTGTAGATTTTAGCTATAAATGAATACTCTCATTTCAAACACAAGATAAAGTCTTTGTGAAAAGATAGAATGAATCTGTCTATCTTTTTGACCCAAACATTTATGTATGGGCAAATCTTAAATATTTGAAAATGAGAGCATGAAGATGTTAAGCAATCACTTTAAATTACTTTTACTGTGCTTGAATGAATAATGCTTACAAAATTTTCTAGAATTTATGATATGTCATTCTTATTTGAAATTAAATATATGTAAATTTAAAGTGATTGCTTAACATCTTCATGCTCTCATTTCCAAATTCTTAAGATTTGCCCATACATAAACATTTGGGTTGAAAAGTAGATAGAGTCATTCTATCTTTTCACAAAGACATTATCTTGTGTTTAAAATGAGAGTATTCATTTATTGTTAAAATCCACAAAGTGCATATGCATTAGCTTAATGCTGATTATTAATATTTCAGTTTATAAACATAGCGCTATATAAAATAAATATTTCATTAACATATTTTAATGTTTTGTAGTGTCCTTTTTAAAAATTAACTTTGTGCATGTGTTTACTTTTAAAATTAAATAGAAAACAACAATTTTTAAAACTGATACAAGATCTTAAAGCTACAAATTTATGAGATGAGATCTTACAATTGTAAAATTTTGCTTTACAAAATACAAAATTTAAATAATAGTATTAACTTAATAATATTATCTTTATAATAAGCCAATAAAATGTTGAAGTTGTCTGTATGTATTACTGTGTTTTAAAGAGGTCAAATATCTGTCATATTATATTTATCATTAAAAACCAGTCAACACTTAGACAATCCCAATATCAATAACAATCAATAATCTCAAACTGTTATCAAAATCACCTCCTTTTAACAATAAAGTTGGAATCCACCTTTATTTATTATCCAATATATTTATATAGACCCTAAATATTGCAATTTCTCCATAGCAATTGAAAATATTAATACAAAGAAGTTCAAATAAACCTCCTTAAACAGGCAAATATAATCTATTCTAAATGTTGATTAATAAATAGTCAACTATAAAATTACAAACTGCAATTATAATTTTCAAATTGCATTCAAAGTATTATTTAAAAAATAGGTGTAATGATATTCAAGGTTAAATGAGTTTGAAAGTAATCATTAAAAACCAGCCTACATTTAGATCAGGAGTCCTCAATCCTATGCCCACAGGCACCATGGTGCCCACAGACCATTTTATGTGTGCCTGCCGCTATCTGAACATGATAAAAAATTATTTATCTGATACAAATAAATTTATTTTTTAAAATTTCTTATAAATTATTGTATTATATTGTAATCAAATTGTAGGGCATACTATACTTTTACAGCATAAAAATATAAATGTTAATTATATGTTAAAATTTTATTTTTGAAATAAATATTTTTTTTGTACATTATGTGTATTATTAACAATATCCAACTATAAATTTACATTGAAAAAATAAATGGTGCCTGCCACCTGGCTGAAAAAATAAATGGTGCCCGCTACCTGGCCGGTATTATAGAATGTGCTCTTAAGTGCAAAAAGGTTGGGACCCCCTGACTTAGACAATACTAATATCAATAACAATCAACAATCTCAAACTGTTGTCAAAGCAACCTATTTTTAACAATAGAGGTGGAATCCCTCCTTTATGTATTGGACAATATATTTATGTAGACACTAAAGATATATTTTAATTACTTTAAAAACAAGATAAATATAAATTCAAATAAAATATATACTATTCTAATATAACCACACTCTGATTATGGTTATCAGAATAATCTTTGCACTCAAAGTCATGTATAATGATACCAAAAGTACTTTTATTTTTTTTGTTTAGACTTGATTTAAAATTAATATTTAGACACTAATCTCTCTTAAATCAAAAGATTATTTCTGAATATATTACTGTCATTAATCATAATTCCATTATCACTGCTTGTTACCAGTATATTGCATGGTTTCTCAGTACATTCTACATTAAAGTTTTATGTTTGGAATGAATTCAAACAGAAAAAGCAAACTAAATTGGTTAATAAAAAATAACTTTATTTAAAATATGAAATCATTACTTATACATTCACAACCACCATAGCATAAAAAAGTAAATAAATATAAATTATTGAACTGAATAAACAAACAATATATTTAATACCTTGAAGTTAAATATAAAGAAAGATATTAGCAGTTAATAAAAGTATTGCACAACTTTAATGATCTTCCTTTTCAGATACCAGTGATGGTAGACAGTGTAAATGAGTCCACCTAGACTTAGATATATAATAGGTCTTAAGGCAGTGTTCTTTTTTTCTTATCACATGATTTTTTAAAAAAGAGGTAAACATTGCATTCTATGAACCATCAATATTCATATCTGGATACAACTGCATAGCTCCAGGTCTTTTGAGTAGTGTACTTTGATTTTTTAATCACTCATGATAAATATTTTTGCTAGGGCTAGCTAGTATCATCATAATTACTGAGATGGATAAAGTATTGAAAAATAATTTAAAACAGTCAGTAAGGTACAGCTATCTGAACTTATTTTGAGATAATCTGTTTAACCAGTTGTTTTTCTTTTCAACAGTTATTTCTCTACTAGCATTTTTTTCTCACTACATGGAATCAATCTGCACTGCTTTCTTCTTGAGTCAAAACTAGACTATTATCATTTTTCAGAGTTATTTATATTTTTTGTCCTCACAACATATTTTTAACACTTAACTCATAATTAAGTTATACCAAAATAATTTTAGTCAACATTCTTATCAGGATTAGTTACCTCATTTAATATATTTTTAACACGTTTCCATAAATACTTCCTAAATTCATTTTATTATTTTATAAATGATTATAATAATAACATATCTTATAACATGGCACATGTGCTTTATGGATGGAATGTTATTTATAATGAATATTCTCTTTTCCAAACACAAGATAAAGCCTTTTTAAAAGATAGAATGGACCCACTCTATTTTTTTCACTCAAGCTATATGTAAGGGCCAATCTGAAGCATTTGGAACTGAGAACATGAAGATTTAATTAATCACTTTAAATTACTCATGATATGATTTTTGTTCATGATGCTTGTGAAATTTTTACAATTTACAATACATCATTATTAGATGAAAACTTAAACATATGTAAATATTTTTATTATTTATATAGTGTAATGTTTTTATAAATTATAATAATAATGGAGCTTACACCATGGCACATGCACTTTACAGATGGAACTAATCATCTTTCCAATTTTTATTATTGACTAGAAAGAAAGAAATTTTTAAAAAATTACAATTAAACTTTGAAAATTTTTCTGCTTTTTAATTTTAATGTTTTATAATTTTTGATGATGTATTCAGATTTGCCTTTAAATTTGTTACAAGAAATGGCAAGTGATTTCTTCAAGTGCTCATCCAGAAGATGAAATGCAATGATTAATAATATGGCCCATTTTTTACATGATGCAATTCAAATGTGTTTGTATCAACTAACATTTAAATAAATTATCTAATTGCTTTCCCATGCATTTTATTATATGAGTTATCATTTTACTAACTCCAATTTTACAAAATACATTGCTTGTTTGAATATTTGACAGTATGATTAACTTTATAGGTCTATTTCTTTTAGATTTTTACAACATTATAACATAGTTATGCATATATATTACATATGGGTGCACACACATGATAATATAAAAATTTATTAATCAATTTATCTGTTTTTTATTAAACTTTCTTGACCAGGCAGTATTGAAACACAAATCATTTAAGTGTCAATTATAGACAACCACACACGTGTGTATATATATATATAACTGCATTTTTGTGTATATATATATATAACTGCATTTTTGAATAAACAGCATATACAAGCATATTTTTATCTAATTCAAATGTAGCCAAAATAAATTACAATGTATATGCTTTATAAATTGTTAAGCTTATCTGAATATAAGAATTACTGCTATCAAAGATTATATTCAATTTGCTGAAAGTAGTTTTTATAAGTGGATTCTTTTAAAAGCAATTGCAATAAAAGTAATTATTAACTTAAATTTTTTAGTGTACATTAGCATTATAAGTTGCATATATATATATATATATGTAATCTTATAATTGAATATTTATAAATACAGTAATTACAAATATGTAAAGTAATACCTTTAAAATTTTTTAGCAACTTAGGAGCACTTTCAATTATCCTCGTAGTCTTTGTCAAGTAACATTTTGAAAGTCTAACCTTTTCACAAATTTGTGAACTTAATGTTTGCTGCCTGTCTGTTAATTAAGTCTTGTTTGTACATCTGGGTCTCGTTTTACATGATAGATAGGTTCCTCAGAAAACGTGCAAATGAAATCATGCAAAAATAGACGTACCTTCCCTTAAAAGGGGAGAGATACGGACTGTGATTTTTCAGAAATTGCATAAAAGCAAAGCACCAATGTAAAATTACTTTAAAATTCGCACAAAAAAAAATATAAGGAAATAAAATATGACTAATAAAAAATTTCAAATTTGAAAAAAATTGATACAAGACAAACTTTTTTTAACTATAATATTTAATTTTATTCAAAACAATATATTTTTATGCATAATTTACAGTAAGTTATATTTTTTATACACGTTTTAATTATTATTGATATTTTCCGATAAACAGGTTCGTTTGCAAACTGGTAAAAAATCAGATTCTTCACAAGAGGAAATACAACTAGCGCCAATGTCACTCTCATGTTGTGTTAATGGTTTTCTGGTGACATCGTAATTAGTAATTAATCTAACAACTAAAAATTAAATTCTTTAATTTTCAATTTTAATTGTGCCCACTGCTATTACTCACCTTTTAAAAGTAAACTTGCAGACACTAAATTATTAATAATTGATTACATTCTTTTTTTAAAAAGCAAAAACAATGTGATTTAAAATGCAAAAGTAACATGCACAATGTTTGAACAAATTTACATTATAATCTTGTAAAATTTAATGTGTGTATACATAAAATGTGGAAATCATGATTTTAATTTCATTATTGCATAAAATCTTACTATTATAAAGCACTGAAAATATTGAAATTACTAAGATGAAAGTCGAATTCCAAAGTAATAGCACATTATCGTAGATCGACTTCCGGAGAAATGTGAGTCGCATAACTTCAAAATCACATTAAATAAATCCATGTAAAAAGAGACCCAGGTGTATTTGGATATTAGTATAGCTTCCTTTATTTTCCTTTGGTTGTTATTTTTGTCAATTTGCAATACATTTATATTATTATAATTGAAGTTAAACCATAAATACATGACTTATTATGGTTGTAAAAAATGGAAGCTGAAACATTATTATTTACTTTGCAATTTTGTTTCATTTTCTGAACCCTTTTTAATAACAGCAAGTGTTCTTTAGTTCTTTTTTCCAACATGCATCTCAATTCCCTTATATATCTGCTACCACTCCTACATATCCATTTATAAATTATGCAATTTTTATTTATAAATGAGGTTTAATCTTTAGAGTTATTTATTAATTTGTTTAATGTAGGAGGTGTGTAAAATGCAATGTCACCATACCATTACAAATTTTCCTTATAAAATTTACTTGATCATTTGAAATATATGGTATTGATAATCATATTTTTTATTAGCAGACAAATCAATATTATTAATATTTTTATTCTTATATTTCATATTAAAATTTTTAATAACATTATATATATGATTATAATTGTAGCCAACATTTAACAATTCATTAAAGTACATTTCAATATTTTTAGCTTTATCCCATGAATATTTACAAAGTCTATTATTTCTAATAATAGACTTTTAATTTATATTATCAGATACATTTGATTTTTTTTCTTTTTGTTTTTTACTGTTTCTATTGCCACACTATCATGGAAATTGCCAAACCCTCATCTTTGTTACCCAGGAAACCCAATCATGTAAACTTGGTTTGCATCTGTAGATACAGCAGTCCAGAGGATGTACAATTTATGTAATCTTGTGAAGATCAATAAAACAACTTCTATATATATAAACCTAAAACTACAGATTGCCCATGTAACCATGGCAATCCAAGCTATGTAAAACTTTATAACTAATCCACAGCATATAAAAATTCCTGTAATCTTATGTAAATAAATAAATCAACTTGCACATACATAAACCTACAATTACAGATTGCCTATGCAACCATAGCAATCCATGCCATGTAAAACCTGTGTAACTAATCCACAGTATGAAAAAATTATTGTAATCTCATGTAAATCAATAAATAAACTTTTACATATGTAAAGCTACATCTATGGATTGCTCACCACAGCAATCCAAACTATGTAAAACCCTTGTAACTAATTCACAGTATGTAAAAATGATTGCATTCTGTATAAAACAATAAATCAACTTTTATATATATATAAACCTACAACTACAGATTGCCCATGCAAACATAGCAATCTAAGCTATGTATAACTGTTGTAATTCTCTAAAACAAATAAAGTTTATCATTTAAACATCATCATCATACTACTACTACTACTACTACTACTACTACTACTACTACTACTACTACTACTACCACCACCACTACTACTACTATGACTGCTGCTGCTGTCCTGTTATTCAACTGGAGAAGTAGATGTTTTATCAGTGCTAACAAAAAGTCAAGAAAAAGTGCAAAATTTTGAATGGAACCCCACTCATCAAGAAATAAGAAAGGAAAAAGTAACACAAAAAGGACTTTTTCTGTGAAAAAAGGTAAAAAAAAACTTATATAAAACTAAATTAGTAGCAAAAGCAAACATAGCATCAGGAGAAAAAAGCCTTATATTAGATAACAAAAAAGATATTAGCACAAATTCAAACAGTGCAAACAATACTAAAACATATGCAAATGTTATAAAAACAAATTATCTATTGTTTAACAAAAAAAATATATTATCAACACAGACTATGAGATTTAGAAGAGCCAACAAAAATTACATTGAGATATAAGCATAGGCAATGAAAATAATAATGAACCAGAATTCCAAACATGGACTGACGAAGATCTGAAAGAAATCAACCAAAAATTTAATGACACAATAACAAAAAAAATATTCAAAACATTCAAGAAATTCTTCTCAAATAAATCTTTAGTTTTGGCAGTTACTGATGGGTATTTATCCTTATATAAATTCCCAAGAGACTTCCTATATAAAAAAAAATAGCTGAGAAACAAATGTGGCATACCATACTAGCAATCGGAGATCACCCAAATTCTAGATATATCACGATTTATTTTTTAATGAAAAGCAATGTACAGAGTTCCGGGAAAAATTAAGTCACTCAAAAATTATGCTCTCATTATAATAGATAAAAATTTACAGAACTACTACACAGGTACATTGAAAAATACATACCTTGGTTATAATATGCAAGATTTTACAAAGCTAATACAGCCATTTGGTCAATGGATATACTAAACCAATCTACAGTACTGACAAACCTATTCCAGATTGCACCAATAACTTTCACTTTAAAATTAAGCTAAAAGACATCAATTCTGAAAACATCCCTAACTAGATAATAGATCAGAAAGCTATTATTACAAGGCCCAAGACCACAATGCTATGGTTGCAGAATTAGGGTGCACCTGCCAGTAAATTGCACAGACAACAAAAACGCTAAAAGCCACCTAACATCATCCGATATGCCTCAAGAGACACAAAAGCAGGGAACAAATGTGGGATCTACTACAAAAGATGAAGCAAAGCTATTATTATAGACAACAAAATAATGCTAAGCAGACAACAAATGAGATGGGAAATATCAATAAAGATCAACCAATATAAAAGATAGTGAATATACAGATATTAACAACATAAAAAACTGGAAATAGAAACAGTAAAAAACAAAAAGGAAACAAAATAAAAAATATCTGATAATATAAATATATCAAACGCAGAAGACCAAATGAGGGTACAGAAATCAAACCAACCAAACACCCAAAACAAAATAAGAAGCACAAATTCACAAATTGATAAGTA
The DNA here is from genome assembly GCA_028023455.1 of Epiperipatus broadwayi. Taxonomy (NCBI): domain Eukaryota; kingdom Metazoa; phylum Onychophora; class Udeonychophora; order Euonychophora; family Peripatidae; genus Epiperipatus; species Epiperipatus broadwayi. The sequence continues at coordinate 1,788,901 of JAQFVV010000222.1, read as the reverse complement.
GGCACCAAACCTGGTGCAAAATAAACCTCCAGAAGAAGGCAGAATAAAAGAGAAGGCAAATGATATTACAAGAGAGCAAGATCTAACTCAAACTAATGATAAAGTAACCCAAAGGTTAGATAAATAAAAAGAATACAAAAAGAAAACAGCAATGAATGAAGCACAGCTACTCAATAATAGTAAAATAAATAACAATGACTAATACACTACAAACATAAAAAATAATAAACAATACCACCACACAAATCATGGAGGAGATAACCAGAGATATATCACAAAATATATCAGTAGAAGTAGAGCAAAAGAGAAAACCAGGCCAACCCCCAAATAGGAATAGATATATAAAAAAAATAAAAACTGAAGAAATAGAGAACAATCAAATTAACCCACTTTGTCAACCAGTTGATTTTTCCAATGAAGAAATTGACCTGGACTATGAAGATGCATCTGAGATGCTATCAATGAACAAAAGATATTAAAATAATAATACACTCAAACAGAATTATAATGTTCTCGCAAAAACAGTGGACAGGCTGCATGATGTACTTCAAACAAGGGGTTGGTGACAGGCTACTAAGGGAACAAGTGTCTATATATGAACACACAAAAGAAAGCATAGTATTGAAAACATTGATGATAATAAAATGAAAAATTATTATTTAGGCATGGTATAATATTCCTATGTAATCTTAACCACACTTATTGTACTATAAATATACACACGAACCAATGTAAATTCTATACAACTGTAAAGAACATGTGTAATCTATTTATTGTGCAATAAAGTATATTGTTGAAATCTAATAGTAATAATAATTATTATTATTATTATTTAAAAAAAACACAACATGATTTTTTTCATTTAGAATAAGATAAATAATGAACTCCTAGGATGATATTCAGATATTAAGGATCGGTATGAGATATTATAGCCATTCTAAATACCATAGAATAAATCTACTTAATTTCTAAATTGTCCTTCCATAATCTAATTTTTTTATGGAATTACAAATATGGTTTAATATTTATGGAAGATAATTTTAAAATAAATAAACACAGTGATGTTTTAATACCAAATTGACTGAAGTGATCTCGAATAATAGTATGCAATTATAATTTTATTAAATAAAATACATCATTCTTAGATTTAATTCTAATACTTAAATATAATTCTATAAAGCAATTCTTATATTAATTTCAATGTTCATGCACTCTTACTACAAATTCTTAAGATAATTTATAATACTTTTATCATCATTTAGATTTCTAGTCAATGAGTGGATGATTTAGAAAAATGACTATAAGAAATTTCTTAATAAGAAAATCAAATATTAATTTTATAGAAAAAAATAAGTCATAAATATAAAAATCATATCCAGATGTGATAATCTCTACCAGTGCAAAATTAGAGAAGCCATTGAGATACTTAAAAGGTCAGATTGTATCAATAAGCGAGATGATACATGCAAACTTTCTCTTATTTGAAAGATTTTTTTTTTTAAATATTCCTAAATTTAACATTTTTGCTATTGGTGGAACTTTAACATTTATTCAAATCAGTGAAAGTAGTGCCTCTATAACCATCTTTCTACCTTTTATCACAGTGGGTGACTTGTGTGACCAAGTTGAAATGTCGGAATATCAATATTTAAAAATTTTTAGCATGGATGAACCTGCAAAATATGTCTTCTCTTTATGCACCTCGTAAAAATCTTCATTTCAATATACACCTGGGTCTCATTTTACGGGATAGATAGGTTCCTCAGAAAACGCGCAAAAATAGATGTAACTTACATTGAAAAAGGAGGGATGCGGTCTGTGATTTTTCAAAATTCACGTAAAAGCAAAGCACAAATGTAAAATTACTTTAAAATTCGCACAAAAAAAAAATAAGGATAAAAAATATGACTAATAAAAAATTTCAAATTTGAAAAAAATTGATACAAGACAAACATTTTTTAACTATAATATTTAATTTTATTCAAAATAATATATTTTTATGCATAACTTACAGTACAGTAATTTACATTTTTTTATACCTGATTTAATTATTATTGCTATTTGCCGAAAAACATGTTCGTTTGCAAACTGGTAAAAAATCAATTTTTCACAAGAGGAAATACAACTAGCGCCAACTTCACACTCATGTTGTGTCAATGGTTTTCTGGTGACAATGTAATTAGTAATTAATCTTTGAGACAATGATTTTATTTATTGTTTATGAATCTAACAACTAAAAATTAAATTCTTATTTTTGTCTTTAATTTTCAATTCCGTTTAAAAATCAAATTTCACATCACATTAATTTCAAGTCACTGTAAGTAATTTTTAAATTGTTAATTACAATTAAAAATCAGATTTTAATTTTTAATTGTCAAATTTAATTGTGCCCACTGCTATTAATCACCTTTTAAAAATAAACTTGTGGACACTAAATGATTAATAATTGATTACGTTCTTTTTTAAAAAGCAAAAACAGAATGTGATTGAAAATGCAAAATTAACACACACAATGTTTGAACAAATTTACATTATAATCTTGTAAAATTTAATGTGTGAATACATAAAATATGGAAATCATGATTTTAATTTCATTAGTGCATAAAATCTTACTATTATAAAGCACTGAAAAATATTGAAATTACTAAGATGAAAGTCGAATTCCAATAATATGCTATTACTTTCAATATAATGTAAGTGTGTGAAATTTATTATTTAAAGTAATAGCGCATTATCAGAGTTCGACTTCCAGTGAAACATGAAAAGTCCGCGTAAAAAAGACCCAGGAGTATATATATTGTCTTCTAGTGATGAAGGACTAATAAGAGATATATATTGCCTATTTATGTCTAAGATACAATTTAAAATTTTGAGGTTAATTATTTATCATGTTTATGACCTAATTTAGCAAAACTTAAATACAGGACCTACACATCAACAATATATAATTCACATCTAAATAACCCAGAAAGCTCCAAGAGGTAGGAGTAGTGTTTCTCAATACTTTGATAAAACAAATTAACTGCCAAAATTACACATGCTTTACAAAATACATTACCAACATCAAACTAGATTCATATTGAGATAACTGAGAAAAGGCAAAATAAACATATGATGGCATAGCTTATAAATAAGGGCACCTATCTTTGATGGCAACAGTAAAAAGATCTAGGACTTTGTCACTAGTCAAAACATAATGAGATTGCAAATAAGGGACAAAAATAATAAATAGGGTTGCCTTAATAAAGCATCATATGCTTTGGATACAATAAGATCAATAAAATTCATGCAAAATATCTCAATGCACTGGGAAGGCAACCTAAGCTACAATCTCTAACAATACTGTCAAAGTAAGCATTGCTACTAAAGTTCTACCCTCTCTAAGCAAAAATACTATAACTAATAGATATGAAAGATGATAAGTAATTATTAATATTAAACATAGCTTAGTTAGAATTAGGCAATAAACAAGTAATAATATAAAATAATATAAACACACACCTGCTTATACAGCATCCAGAAATAATAATATATCTGTTATAAACAAATAATTCATATGAAAAGACAAACACTTACTATTTAAAACATGCAAATATCATACATTGATATTCTGAGAACTTTAATCCAAAAATTATTTCTAAAAAATAGTATATAGATTAGGTAAAATAATATGCATCTGAAATAAAAGCATATATAAAATCATAATCATTAATAAGACATTACCCCTTTACCATTTAAAATAAATAAAATATAATTAAGAAAAGTCCTTTGGATTCTTTAGTACTTCTACCAGTTAATCATTAAATGAGAACAGGAACAGTCTATTAGGGAATAAAGTTCTGTGGACAGCAAAGACATTCAATGCACAGATATAACCTAATTGAAATACAAAAGTGCTTCATGATTATCTTTAAATAAGATTCAAAATAAATCATGGCATCAAACTAAATAAGTCTAGCCATTTATTAACCAGGCATTCATGCATTAAATATTAAATATTTATTAAGTTGCAATAAAATATTTTTTCATACTTAAAATTAAGTATTCAACATTTAATCCTATAAGAGCATTTTATTAATTGTCAGTAATAAAAGAGTAGTCAGGAGGAGAAGTACTTCTTTCTAAATATCACTATCTTAAAACTATAGAAGTGCTTTCCATAACAATGATGAGAAACAGAGTCTGCAGGCTTTCATAAAATAATTCAGGAAAAGTTCATTAAAATGGAATTTCAATTGTTTCACTTTCCTATATTCAAGAAATTGATTTATTTCTTTTGGGTGGAAGTAGACATAATAAATGGAACTTCCTTCATGCTATTATTCAATATTATTATTTCATTAAACCAATAGCATAAATAATTGTCTATTTCAGCAATATAATATAATAAAGTCAAATATTTTTCTTTTTTCTTGTAGCCATTAAAATTGTTATAGACAACTAGTAATATACTCATCATAATAAAATAATCTTTATTAAATGATATTCAAAGTTGTTTACATGAAGTAAATTAATTTCAAATAATGTTTTATCTAAATTGAGCATTCTCAGAAAAAACTAGGACAAAGTTTTTCATTACATTTAAAAACATTATTGTTATTGTTACAAAGAGTTTCAAATGTTTTATAGCAAACTTAAAATTAAAACACACTTTTAAATATATTTTCAAATTGATAATAATTTGTACATTTTCATGGTGACATTAATAATGTTTTCACAGTTTTTAAATGCACACAGTTTAAATATTAAAATTTTACACATTGTAATATTTAATTAATTTTACCAATAAAGCTGGCTGCAATTATATATAATCAATTAAAAAAAAAAAAGAATTTTGCAATTTAAATTCAAAAATATTGTCAGAGCAGTCTTGTGAAATGCAATTAGATTAGTTGCTTTTTTTACAATTTGAGATTCAGATTAAATAACAACAGAGTAATTTATAAATTATGGTATTGAAAGTTATATGTACTATGATGTATGTACATAAAAATTATTGTCTTAGATGTCTTATGGTATATATTTTTTCACTGTTTTTAAAAAAAAACAAGAAATTTCTATGTATTTTTAATAATTTTCTTGTTACCATGTAATAAAGCAAAATATGAATTACATCTGATATTTCAATCGGGATATAAAGATGCAGAACATTATCATAATTGCAAATATAGACATATATAGTAATATTATCTGATTTATTATCCTAATATAAATTTAGATAATAATTATAGTAATCAATCTATATAATATGGATAAAAGATGTTAAAATTTTATTTTGATTTTTTTTTAATGTTTTCTTTTTTTTTTAACCATACTAGAAAAAATATTTATAAAACGCTTTACTTTTATTATTTTTAATTTTAATTTCTTAAACCAACACAGTTGACAGTTGATGTAGATAAATAGAGTTATTTGTTAATATGTTCTTAAGCAGTTGTACTTATTTTATTTCTTAGCACTTGTTAATGAGTTTTCATCACAGTATCATCTTCCCTCCCAAGTGTAACTAACTAATAATGAGAACTGTCTCTAGGTTGCTTTAAGTTTTCAAAACTCTTTTAAAACAGAACAACTTTTTTACTTTACTTAATAAATAAAGAGCGATTGTATTTAATTTTTTAATTAATCATTATGTGTTAAACATAAACAAATAATTGATAAGATTTATTTCCGTGAAACCAGTCAATAAGATTTATTTCAGTGAAACCAGATAGATTTATTTGTCGACTTTATAAGATTTTTAAGCAAAACTGTAAATACGTATATACAGCACATAACGTCTATATATATATAGTCGGATATAAATTCCTAAATTAAATGCTCTGTAATATTTAATAAAATGTCTTCCAGCACTAGAGCTGTGATGCGAATAAAAATGAAAACACTATCATTCATTTACAAGCCTTTATATAATTACTTAAACAGAGAAAAACATCAGGGGTGTGAAATAATATAATTTACAAAAGCAGTATTAATTAACTTAAGGTAAATACGTTCGCTGTATCTACATTGAGCTTCAATTGCGGAAAGAAAAGAAATTAAATAAGTATTGAATTACAAAGCAGATTTAATCGTTACTAATTTTAACTATCTTGGAAATATTGTATATGTAAATACAAACGCCATCAAATAATATAAAGAATAATTGAAATGATAAACTCCTAACTAGTTGGAGATATATAGTCCTAATTTAAGTTCATTGTAAAATTTATACATATTCATATGAATATTTTGATATAGAGCAACCTCTACTGTGCTGTTAAACTAGGTGTGAGCTGACATAAATCTAAAAAAAACATCTGTGGAATAATAGACTTAAATACTTGTGATATAAATATGATCTGATTATTCTTAGAATTAAAATTTTTTAAGAGAACTATATTATATAAATGGCTATAGGGTTTAAAGCAGAAAATGATTTTTTTAGTCCGTCACTAATAAATGTTAGAGAAGTATAAAAATGTGACATGAAATAATTATTTAATATCTCTTATTAGATGTCCTGGCAGTAATAAAATGCTAAAGATCTATTTCATTATATATTTTTTTACTTGAACCATGATAAAAAATATCTATTCTATCAATAGAATTCCATAAATGTGTAATAAAATATCTAATATATTGTTCAATACATTTATTGAGAAAAAACAAATAAATGATGATAATCATAAATTTGAAAAAGTTACCATCAAATAAATACATTAATGAGATTATTAATATATATACGAACTCTAATGTATTTTATATATTAATTCACAGAGGGCAGTACTGGATTTTTTAACCATGTGGAGTGATTCATGCTTAATATTTATATATATTTATTTCAGTATAGCGTTATGCACTGGGATTATATATATATTGAAAGTTAATAAATAAAATTAATTCATAGAATTAAACTTGGCTGACATATTTTTGATAAAAATGGCTTTATATTAAAAATATATTTATGAATTTGGAAGAAAAAGGTTTTAATAATTGTAGACACTCTTAAGAAAATGAATCTCGATTACTTAATAGAAAACAAAAATGGAGCATTCATCACACTCTATCAAATATAATACAATGCAAATTGGTGATAATAAAAACAGTCTGAAAAAAATTATGTGATTGAAAGAATAAATATGTATCCTTGACATCACTGAAAAAAGTGCTCGAAATGAACCTGAGCTGATCATATGTTTTAAAAAAGATGATAATAGATGAACAGTTAATGTCTTAAATGGGATCCCAAAAGACTGTGAAAGATATATGAAGAGATCATATGTGAGACAAAAGTATGAAAAGAGATGCATATTAACAAGATGTGGAAAATAAGACAATAAACTGGAAAAAAATGGATTAAATTTGGAAAGATCTTCATCCTGCAAAGGATCAATAAATACTTAAAAATAAAGAAGATGATGATGATAAATTGCATTTTATATTAATATAAGATAAGCTAGAGATAAATGCCAAGTTGTAAAATATATTAACAAGCTAGGATTGATTTTATTTTAAAGTTTAGTAAGAATTAAAAAATATGTATATATGTTGAAAACTAGCACTATTATACTAAAATAGTTAATAATATATAATGTTATATGATTATATATATATATATATGTAAACTTATAAATAAATATTAAAAAATACAGTAATTATAATTTTTAAAAAGAACAAAAAATATAAATGTCACTTAGGAGCGTTTTCAACTAATACTTTGAAAGGTCAATTTTTCCATAATTCCATGATCTTAACGTTTGCTGCCTGCCTATTGATTATGTTTTGCTTGTATTTATATATTAACATAGCTTCCTTGATTTTTCTTTTATTATTATTTCATTTAGTTTGCAATATTTTTACAAAATATTACAAACTGAAAGAAATAATAATAAAAGAAACTGAAAGAAATAATAAAAAAAGAAAAATCAAGGAAGCTATGTTAATATATAAATATAAGCAAGACTTAATCAATAGGCAGACAGAAAACGTTAAGATCATGGAATTATGGGAAAATTGACTTTTCAAAGTATTAGTTGACAAAGACTATGAGGATAGTCAAAAGCGCTCCTAAGTGATATTTTTTGTTCTTTTTAAAAAATTTTAATTATTGTATTTTCTAACATTTATGTATATTATTTTGAAGAAATACAGACATTGATTTGTAATATTATAATATAATTATCAATAATATGCATTGTAATTTACAAGTAATAAATTTGTTAAACAATAATAAGATTTCAACTCGAGTATATAAAAAAATTACCATGTATTTAATATATAAGTACAAGTATATTGTCTATACTAAAGTTAATGTAATTATAAAGGATTGGAACTCAAGCTCCCTATAGCCATGTCATCTTATACAGCTGATATACATGATCACATACATAGAAAAAAAAAGATCTCCAACATATATATTTCATGCTGAACCAGCACTCATTGGTTTGTCCAGATCATCATCTCCCATACATATATATATATAATCAGTGCTCAGTTTGTATTAAAATAGTAAATCTTCAAACTTTACTGGAAAGCTTCAATCTTCTCCACCCTCCAACATTTCAGCTATCCATATTATGGAAAATCTGATGATGGAATGATCAAAGTTCTTATTGATGCCAATATTATTGTCATCCCCATGTTGACTTTAAGCCATTCTGACTCTCACATATAGGTCATTAATATGTCCACTTAAATACACATAAGAGAGATGGGAAGAATACAGGCTGAATATGTAATATTTAAACACATGTATATTGTCGATACTGAACTCAATGCAATTACAAGGGATGATTATATATATATATGGGTATGATGATCTGGAACAACTGATGAGTGTTGGTTTAACACGAAATATGTATATTGATCATTAATCTCTTTCACATGTATGTGGTTATATGTAACAGTTGTAGGGTGCTTGAAAGTCTGAGATTAAATCCCTTCTAAAACATATATTTAGTTATTTAAGTTATCTGTTAGATATATAAACTTTTAATTAATTATTAAGTTACTGGAAAATCTGTCTCACTTTTATTATATTTGCTATCTTATTATTAGATAATTTAATTTAAATATTTTCTTATTTGAGCAAAAACAGATGGTTATTTTAAATCAAATCAATGTCGCAAAATGACCGTTCGTTGACGGTTGAAAAATAAAAAGATCGAAAAGATTATTGGCTGTTATGATAATCATTTTTACTAAAAAGTAAATCTGCTAAAATTTAACACATTAACTAATGATGGTCATATTATGTTTCAATGGTTTAATATAAAATTTAAAAATTGGTAAAAGACTAGAAATGACAAAATCACAGATATATCATTTCGAAAAACTATTACAAAAAGGGAATTACTTTTTATTAATAAGTATAAAATGTATATGTATTCAGCATATAATCACATAATGACAAGTTTTTTTCTTGACTGTCTTTCTTTATCTTACATTATAGCCTTTGAAACTTTTCTACAGATTTTTTTCTTTTACTAAATTTAATTCTCATTGTATTTTATTCTTATATATCTGAAAAGCCATGAATATCTATCTATAAGATATTTTTATAAAGAAAAACAGAGTCCATCTTTTCATAAAAATTATAGTTAAGGGTACTATAATCTTTTTTTTTACAAATAAATTTTTCCATGTTTTTCTACATTATTTATTCAATCTAATCAAATGTTTATTTGTAATGGTACCTATCAGACAAAGCAAATAACATTTGGTTATTGTAAAGCATGTTTATTTCTGTCAACAGAAGATCCATTACAAAGTTCTATATTCTAAATTTGGTATAATAGAAACTCTATATTTAATTATTTTAGTTCATGTTGTTATGTAATTACGATGAGGTATTGTAGATTTTAAACTATTAAACACAACAACAGCACAAAATGCTCTCAAGATAACTGATAATTATCAATATCAAAGATTATAGCTTATTATATACCATTATAATTGACAAAGCATATATTTTATGAAGCATTAATTACTAAAACAAATTATTATACATTTTTTATATTGATGAATAATTCTTAATAAAATGAAAAATAACATAAAAAGAATGAAGTGTAATCAATTATATGTAAAGTTAATCAATATTGTATATTGTGCCTACTGAAATTGGAGAAGTATTTCAGTATGTGGTAAGATGTCAGTCATATTTTTTTTCTTTCTTTCTTGTTTGATTTTTGGATAGTGAATATGATATCAATAATTCTGCACTAACAAGCTTAGGTTAGAGAAGGTTAATATTTTAAAATATATGTTTATCAGTTAACTTATAAAATATTAACTATGTTTCTATGACAACAATCATATTAATATATAATTGTTTATTACTAATTATATTATAAGATTGTACATTGACTTTATTCACTTTTTAAAAAAAATAAATATGTGAATAATAAAGTATATGGTTTGAATGAAATTATGATTATTTTTATTTGTTATGTGTTTAAGTTTTGTTAATGCATTCATGATAGTTAACTATAAACACTACAAATAAATATTTAATATTTCAAATATATATTTGTCCTTTTTATTTGTTTAATATTATACTAGTAGATTGTTTAATTTTTGTTAAAATAAAAATTAGTACTTGTATATTTAAAATATAAATTTTTATTATATGTCATACATTTGAATTTTTAAAAAAATGTTGTTTACTCTGATCGAAAGACTTTGTACATCCATATAAAAATCTTCTACTACTTCATCACTATCAGAACTTGTTGGGGCATAAACCTGAATTATCTGCACTTGGTATCTGCTATTAAATTGTATAACTAATCTTGTCACTCTGTCCGATACATCATCAATCTCCACAATATTGTTCTTCCACTTTTTATTTATAATGAATCATAACTCCATTTGTATTTCCAATATTTGGCCTTTATAATAGAGTATATGTCCACTTTTTAAATCAATTTTCTCTTCACTTTTTCTTCTAACTTCACAAAGTCCAATAATGTCCCATTTAATATAAGACAGTTCTTCTTCTAATTCTTGCAAACTTCATTCACTTGAAAGTGATCTGCAGTTGTAAGTACCTAAATAAAAAGTCATTATCAAAGGGCAGCCTGGGTCTGAAATCAGGGGATTCTTAGCACCCTCCATCTTTGGCCACCAACCGCTGCTTTCGTTGGTGACTTTACAGCCTCCTGGGAATAAGCCATGCTTTATTTGTGTCTGTCATAATTGTATATATGTATTGAAAAAATATTTATCATTTACACAAACATTCATTCTGCCTTATCAGGCACGGAAAAGAAAGACCATAGTGTTTCTTGATCTTAAACTCAGAGGTAAAAAGCCAAAAACTCACCATGCTAGCTAATGCATGTTGGTGAGCAGCCCATCCATGTTTGTATACTATATGAATAATCACATAGTAATAACAGCTGCAATGACAAGAATGTATAATCACATAGTAATAACAGCTGCAATGACAAGAATATATGGAGTGGACATTAGGAATTTGCCCTGCTCGGTTACGTTAAGGCCTTCAAGAAGAATTAAAGGATCTTTAATGCTAGAATTGGTAAACAAATGAAAGATGAAAGTGCTGTAGGTAATTTTGGTTATGGTAATAAAAATGAGAGAGGACATAGACTTGTGGAGTTTTCAGAAAAAGAAAAACTTTATATTATGAATTCTTTTTTTGAGAAAAATGTTAAAAGGAAATAGACATGAAATCATCCAAATGAAGGTACAGCAGGATTGGATTATATTTTGACTAACAGGAAATACATATTTCAAGATTGTAATGTTCTTAATAAATTTAACACAAAAAGTGATCATCAATTAGTAAGGTATAAGATATGTGTTAATGTAAAACTAGAGAGACAAAAATTATTAAGAAAAACAATATTTATAGTTGATATTGCTAATCTTCAGAAACATTCTAATGAATTTAAATTAGAACTTACAAATCGGTTTCAAGTATTAGTAGATTTTGAACATAATTCAGATTTGAATGAAATTAATATGAAAATAACTGATACACTTTTAAAAACTGCAACAAAGATAGCTGGTAAAAAAAAGCAGCAATTAACCAACAAAATTTCTACTGAGACTGGAGAATTTATGAAGAAAAGAAGGAATATGAAGATATACAAAAATGATGCATTAAAAGGATTGAATATCTCGAATTTTGTAAAATGGTGTGGAAAAGAGTTGAAAATGATATAAGAAAGTATAACTGTGAACTAGCAAGGAAAGCTGTAGAAGAAAATAAGTCTCACAAATGTTAAACAACATTTTGGTATTGGTAAAAAATTTATATCTGCAATAAGAAAAAAAGCTGGAATTATTACTAAAAAGAGAGATGACATCTTGAAATTGGTAGAAGATTTTTATCAAGAATTATATAGTAATAAAGAACAAGTACCTCCTATATCTATTATATCTTCTGAATTGCCCAGAATTTTAAATGAAGAAGTGAGACATGCAATTAAATGTATGAAGAAAGGAAAGGCTCCTGGTAATGATGGAATTGTAATTGATATATTAAAAGAAGCATGTGAAGAAATAGAATTTTTTTTAGCAAAGTTATATATCAAATGTCTAAATGACAAAGATGTACCGAATGATTGGAAGAATGCAGTAATAATATTAATATTTAAAAAAGGTGATAAAGAAGATATTAAAAATTACAGACCTATCAGCCTTTTATCAGTTTTATATAAAAATTTTACCAAGATAAATACAACTCGTCTACAGAGAACATTGGACTTCCACCAACCAAGAGAACAAGCTGGATTTAAAAGTGGTTTTAGTACAGTAGATCATATCCAGGTATTGAGAGAAGTTATAGAAAGGACAAATGAATATGAGTTGTCATTATGTTTTGGATTTGTAGATTATGAAAAGGCATTTGATTCTATAAACATTTCTTCAGTGATTAAAGCATTGGATCATCAAGGTATAGATCCAGGATATTGTCATATTTTAAAGAATATTTATAAAAATGCAACAGCAACAATTAGATTACATAATGATACTGGGAAAGTCAACATTGAGAAAGGTGTAAGACAAGGTGACTCCATATCTCCAAAACTTTTTACAGCAGTGCTGCAAGAAGTATTTTGTGGATTAAAATGGAAAACTAAAGAAGTGAAAGTAAATGGAGATTATTTAAGTCATTTAGATTTTGCAGATGATGTAGTTGTTTTTGCAAATAATGCTTCAGAGCTGCAGGAAATGTTGCAGGAGTTATCAGATGAAAGTAGGAAAGTAGGACCAAAGATAAATGTTAAAAAGACTAAAGTAATGTTTAATCGATTTGCTCAAAATATGAAAATAAAGATTGATTATGATGAATTAGAAGAAGTTAACAGTTACAAATACCTTGGTCAGATTATTAATACAGATGGAAACATAATGGAGGAAATTAATCATAGAATTAAACTTGGTTGGAGTGCTTTTGGTAGAAATAACTTGATACTAAAAGGAAATATGCCTATGTGTTTGAAAAGGAAGGTTTTTAACAAATGTGTTTTACCAGTTCTTACTTATGGATCTGAGACTTGGACACTTAATAGAAGAGCAATACAGAGACTTCAGACCACTCAAAAAAGTATGGAGAGATGTATGTTGGGAGTAACAAGAAGAGATCAAAAACACAATGTATGGGTAAGAGAACAAACAAGTGTTACTGACCTCATTGAAAAAATTAAAGACTGAAGTGGAGTTGGGCTGGACATATTGCTAGAAGAGATGATAATAGATGGACAATTGAAATTTTAAACTGGATTCCAAGAGATTGTAAAAGACCCAGAAAGAGACCACATATGAGATGGATGTATGAAATAAGAAAGTATGCAGGGGTGATGTGGGGAAAAGAAGCTAAAGATTGGAGAAGATGGATTAAACATGGGGAGACCTTCATCCTACAGTGGATTGATAATGGCTGCTGATGATGATGGTGTGAAATTATTTCTTTTTGTCATTATTATTTATTAAGATTTTTTTTATTAGAAGAACACTACTAGAAATTGCTTAAAATAGTAAATATAGATTATTATTATTATAGTTACACTGAAGTCAATAAAGAAATCTTATAAATAGGGGTGAAAAGTTTGAATTCTAATTTCTCTCTTCTGGTTTTGCTTTGAATGGAAATATGTATAAATTTCATTGCATGATTTTTTTTACTTACCTTAAAAGTATATACTGGAATTAACAAAATGAAGGGGTAAGAAACTACATTGTCTGCTCATGGACCATTGCAGCTTATTGATAAAATTTTATGGAGCAATGGCAAATTTATTATAAAATATAAAATCACCAAAATTGTTTCATTATCTAAAACCATCAGAATATTTTGTTTTTCAAAATGAATATTACATATATTTTAAAGACAAAATACAAACAGCAAAAGGTATACAAGAGTCATATTTATTTCCCTGTGTGATTTTATTAAATTGATTCATCAATTTTTCTGAGATATGAATCAGTTTAATTTCCCATTATATTGTTCTAGGTAAAAGCTAGCATCTAATCATTCATATTATTTTTAAATAATGCTTGCTCATAAAAGGATATTTTTTCATATCATTAAAAATTTAAAATAATTTATATATGCATAATGTCATAAGACCCAAGTAATTACTATTTGAAAGAATAATTTCATAATACATAAAATATCAGAATTGAGAAAATGTACTTTGCATTTTAAATTTTCACACATACATTATATTTTCTCTGGAATAGATACATACTATTGGTTTTGTAGTTTAAAATGGAGACATTGTCTACTGTGATGCCATACTGGGAATACAGTATTTAAGGCTTTTAATTGAAGTCATTTATTTATATTTGTCATTATATATAAATATGGGTCTTGTTTTATGCAGATTATTTTAATGCGATTTTGAAGTTATGTGATTCGTGTTTCTTCTTAATGTCTTTCATATTTCACTATATTTATTAGATATCAAGAAATTTAAATTATTAATAACTTATTTTGACTTGAATTACTTTTTTTTTCAAAAATATAATGTTATATTAGTAGCTAACATGAATATGACCTGAAGCTGTATTTAGAATCCTAGCTTCTATGTCAATAACCTACTTATACTAATGAGTAAATAATAATAATAGATATATACTTATGTATAAAAATATCACAATAAATATTCAAAAATTTTAAACTTTTAAAATGTATTTTGTTAGATATAACAGAAATAAATAATTTTAGATTTTTAAAATAAATTATGATTTTATTGATTTTGTAAACTGAAAATAATCTTTCTAATGATAATGTATAATCTTTTTGTTTTGATTGCAATCTCATTTTTTAATATAGAAACAAAATGTGAACATTTAAAATTTATTTCAGTAGTAAAAATCAGTTAAACATAGATTTTAGGTTGATGTGTGAAACAAAGACAAATGCCGGAAAATGCTGAAATCTGACAGTTCCCTGCAATGAACAACCTCTTAAATTTGAATGAAAGCTAAATAGTTATATGTCTGGATATTGTGAGATTTATAAACAATTAGTAAAATCATCATTTCAAAGTTTAATCACTGATTACATTGTCAACAGAAAACCATTAACACAGCACAAGACTGAAAGTGGGGCTAGTTGTAATTCCACTTGTGATGAATCTGATTTCTTACCAGTTTACAAACGAACTGCATATCATCAAATAGCAATAACGATTAAAATACATATGAAAAAATATAAAATTAAATACTGTAATTAATAAAAAAAAGTAAAAAAAGTTTGTCTTGTATCAATTTTTTTAAATATTTGTTATTTTTTATTACTCATACTTTATTTCCTTATTTTTTTTTAATGCAAATTTTAAAGAAATTTTTCCTTGTTGCTTTGCTTTTATGCCATTTTTGAAAATTACAGAACCTATCCCCCATTTTTCAAGGTAAGTTAAGTCTAATTTTATGTGATTTTTTTAATGCAGGTTTTCTGTAGAACCTATCAACCACATAAAACGAGACCCAGATATATATATATTTTCATTTCAAAATATATTGTATTTATTGATAAATAGATATAATTTCAAGCTAAATGGTAGTCTATTCATATACCATAATGTAAGAGAAATATGTTTTTCCTAACTTTAAACTTATTTAGTAATTATAAATTAATTTCAAATATATTATTTATATTAGAAAACCAAAAATATTTTATTGCAATAAGTTCATTTAATTTTTTTATTTTAAATTCATATTAATAAATAATTAGATTCATCTTTGTATATTATATATATAGTAACATAATAAAAAATGATGCCAGGGAGAAGATCAATCTAATCTGAATAAAACATATATGGGATGATAACATAAAAAAACTTTACTATGTCTTAGAATTGAGACATCATCCACAATAATATAGATCTAGCCTAAATGTGGAATGTCATTTTATAAAAGCCCTAAAGTTGATTTGGCACTTTATAATAATTACCATATGCACATGATCATCATAGGCTAGCATTGGGTAGCTACTTTGTCACAATAACAATGAATTTTCTATCTCACTACCTCTCTATATTTTTTCAGTCAACATTTGTCATAAAGAAATGCCCTTAAGATTTATATTATTTATCATAGGGCAAAACATACATTAGCGAATAATAACTCTGTTAGAACCTGTGTAAAATTAAGTATCACAGTTATTGATGACACTAGGCAATAACAATATTTCCCATGTATAATTATTTAAGTTGTCCACTACACTATTATAAAATACTAACAATCTTTATTAAAATCTAATTTATTCAGATTATATTTAAAACTAAATAAAGCAAATGAGATCATTGCCTTAGATATCAACAAATCTATTCACAATTCCAAAGTAAATATCAATAAGCAATGAAATAATACATCATTGCCCTAAACAATGATGTATTCCAGATTAGATTGATAATTGAGTAAAACTAAATTCAAATCAATAAATAACTAAATTCCAACTTACTTTACTAATCTAATATTATTTATATTAATGCAAATTCTTTTTAATATTTAATAATTTTCTGTTTAAATCAACTAGTTTTTAAATATAATTACATTTTGAGAAGTAAAGCATTGATGGTCAGGAGGTCAGCAACAGCTGCTTTACAAGCAGTTGTTCTGGGTTAGCAGGTTTGCTTCCACCTGATGCTATGACACATGAGAAAAAAATTACATTTTGAGAATATTTTCTAAACTATACAATATTTTTAATATTTAAATGAAATTTACTTTTACTCAGTGTTATATTTATTTTATATAGATTGACATGCAATTATTGCTTCAGTTATCTTTTAAAATGAAACACTCCACAAGTATTTATTATCAATAAATATATTAGGTAATTTCACATTTTACAGTAACCAAACACAGAGAATAAAATATACCATAGGTTTGTATTGGATACTTACTGACTATGATCAGTAATATTATTCATCTACTTAAATCTTCAATCAATCAATTATAGAAATGGATTTTATAACAATTAAACTATACTTGGAAAAATTGGCAATTATCCAAGCCAAAGATAATATTCAATTCTACTAGTTAATAAAATATATGATCACCACTTCAAAAAAATTTAAGAAGGTAATTAAGACAGATCATTTTGACTAATGATAAAATAAAAATCTATTAAGATTTTTGTAACTGGACAAGATAAGCAAATAAATAATCAACTCTGAACTAATGAAATTATTTCTACTAGTAATTTTGACTTAGAAAGGTAAACAAATATTTAAATGCAGTAACAAATATAAAATTTATATCTAATTGGATTTTAAAATGATGTATAAAATATATACATATATCTAATTCTATTTCACTTACCAAAATGGGTTTGATCTTAGATCCAATTTTAAGTACCAAAATTATTTTGTGCACCCAAAAGAAATAATTAGACAGATTTACTGGATTTCAAATCAACTCTAAATTTATTGGTTTATAATAAAAATTCATAACAGTATTAATAAAAATACAACATAACAAACAATTGATGTTTACAATAGATTAAAATCAATAAAAAAATAATAATATCTATGTGTGTGGAACTACAAAAATATGTTGCATGCCAATAATACTACATGAAAAGAGAGGAGAAATTTTAAATATTGTTCTGAGAGTTTTAAATAGAATGTATAATAATAAGAAAAAATGTGATCAAATAAAAATTGATCTCTTTATTCAATAAGGTAATTTCTTGATAATTAAACAAATATAAAAAATATGTTATTTTCAAACCCGCTTCTATCCATATCTCCAAGTTAAATCTTGAACATATAAAAAAATTAAATATTTGAAAACACCAGGTCGTATTAAGTTATATCATCAGATAAGAGTTTAAATAATAAAAATAAAAATGAATTTCTCTGATGTTTTCATTGTGTGAATTCTATCATATATATATATATATATATATATATATATATATATATATATATATTCTAACCTATAAAAACATATATAAAAAACTTATTAACCCTAACTATATAATATTTCTAACCTTCTAATATTAGTTAACTAGTAATTAGCTTGAGCTAAATACATCAATCGCCTCTATAATTGGCATTCATTTTCTAACCTAATAAAGTATGTTCTCAGTGATCTGCAAGCTCACCAATGTACATACTCAGCCTAGCTTAGTGGTCGGTTAGTTGTAAAAAGAATCAACTGCAGAGATATGCAGTTAAGATAAAGAAAAAAATTAAAATCATAAAACAAATTATCATTAGTAAAATAAATATCTTGGGAAGATAAAAAAACTGTCATCATTCCCTAATTAAAAATTTAGAATAAAATAACATCCTCTCTTTATCAAAAACACACATTCTCTGAGCTATAAGTATTTGCACTTTTAAACAATGATGATAACTTCTCATGTTCTTGTTAATGTTTCTAAAAAAATATACATCCACTATGTAAATCATTTGCCAATACCATCTGAAAATAGTTTTTTATAGCACAATTGTAAGTTAAACTCTTTTAAGCCATAGCACAATTGTAATATCAACAATAATTGATCATTTTTTAATTAAAGAATAATTACAATGACAATAATAATCTCAGGGTTGCTTTGTTTAATTTAAGAAAATGCTCCACAGTACTGTGATGTCACATATGACTGGCATTCTGGTCGGCTATAGGAAACATTTACTTTGCTTCAAAGTCAATGTGTCTTCATGTCTCATAGCCACTATGATATTATTTAAAGAGGTGATAATTATACTCAATAATGACATACAATTTTGAATAATACAGCCCTTTTATCCAGAATCTCAGCCAGAATAATAAAAAGACAAGGGTGCTTTTTGTGTCCTTCCATCATCCATGACAACGCAATAAATTAACTAAGACTCATTATTTTGACAATTTAACTAAAATGTGAATTGAATAATGTGCATTCAGAGTTAATGACTTAGAAATAAATTCATTTTTACACTTACATAATGTTTAGTCTGAAGTTAGCAATTCCATAAATAATTCTCATTAAAATAAAATGGAATGAAATATTCCGATCTATGTAAATTTGTTTATCTGGTAGATTAAGCTTTTGAGAGTTTGAAATGAATTCGGATTAAAGAAAATGTTCTGCAAATATTGTGCAAACACATATCACCACGAATATTGACAAGACTAATTTATTACTATCACAAAAAAAATATATACAAATTTATTAAATAATCTCACACTGACACAAAACATAAACCAACATTAATTTGTCTATTGTTTACATATAGATTAAAATTATAATTTCACCTGTTTGCAATCATGCTACTGCCTTGGATTGATTAGCTAAAAAGTGCATCTTATTTACCAATACACCAATGTATGATTTTGGTAAACTTTTTATAAAGCTTTTACTTAAAGCTATTGACTAACTATGTAGTTTTTTTTTTTTGATTATTGATTACTATTATAGTATGAAACACGAAAAATATTAAATTTATTTCTAATAAATTTAATTAGGTTATGGCTTATAATTGAACAGCATATTCCTAACTATTGGTCATTTATTAGAAGTTGTACTCACCATCACACATTTAACTTGATGTCCACTTAAGTTACGATAACTATTTTACTTATAAGTGTAATTCACTTATGGATATTTTTTAATTATTAACTAACACTAAACGTTGTGTTTGAATATTCCTCCAACAAATACGCATTTTAACGCACTTTTAACTTAACTTTGTCCATTGGTTTGCTTGTCAACTACTAGCAAGATAGCTCTCTAGGTGGTGCCTAGAGGGATATTCACTGCTACATCGTTTTGCAAGTATTTTTCTTTTTGGTATAAAAAAACTTTATTATTAGTGTTATTGAGTGTTGTGTAACTTAAGATAAATAACTAATTTTGCTTTGAAGTGAATTTTTTTTATTGATAATTATTAAATTTAGAATTAATTCAATTAATCTCTCATTGCAAAAGGCTTAATTACTGTCCAACATGGATGCTCAATGTGTCAGTAAAAATTCTGACAAACCAAGCAAAAGTAAGAATCATACTACAAATCTCAATGAAAAAGAGCATGTGCAGGCTCCAAAACCACTTAGTATTGTTCCAAATGTCCCAAATGTTAACAAAAATGCACAGGAAAAACAAGAAAACCCAAAAGGGAAAACTTACCTTAAGAGCAAAAAATTTGCTATTGGGAAAAATAATCGCGAAACCGGAAGTGAGGACATTAACACCAAAGGAGTCATAAGAATACACATGCAAAAAAAAATGAAGTTGACAGTTTTGAAGACAAAGGCTGGCTGAAGGCTACTTCAAAAAATCAGCAAGATCCAACCAAGAATAAAGAAGCTATACATCCCATTGTAGAACCAAACTCAACTAAAATGCTAAATCCAAATTTATCTAAATTGCTAACTGTGGAAAAACACATTAGTAGTAGCTCAAGAGACAGCCTAAACCGAAAATGACTGATTTTAAGACAAAACAAGATGATTTCAGCCAAAACACGGTGGGTTTTCAACAAGAAATGATTAAGACAGGTAATCTAAATAAAATTCTTGAGAGATCAAATAATAAAATACCAGGAAAAGCTTATAAAAAAATTAAAAAGAATCAGAATGAAGTTAACACTTATTACCAAACTTCCCAAAATCAAGGCAAACTTAAAGCAATATTTCAGGCAGGTGATAGAGAGACTGGTAGTGGACATAGTAAGCACACTTAACATACAGCATTGGGAGAAAGTGCTGTGAATGTTTCAGGAAAAAACATGAAAAATGCCAATGGTTATACAGGTACATCATATGCTGATAAGGTGAAAAATATCCAAAGTCAGCCATATCAAACAGTTAAACATAGATTTAAAACACCAGAAAAAAGTGAAGAAATAAATGATGGAAGTGGCAACAATGCGGAAAACATAGTATTTCAACTTCCAGATCTGGATGAGGTCCCTCTATTAGGCGAAAATGAGTCTTCTATACTCAATCTATCACATGAGAATGAAACACTGGACCCAAAGGATTATGACATGGTGAACTTTGAGTTTAATGAAAGAATTCTGGTAATCCTGTTTAATTCCTTTTCCAATTACAATAATGAATGCTCATTAATATTATTGACAACTAATAAAAAATGCCAACTTTTTCAGTTTCCCATCAATGAATTTTTCTTACTAGTGAAGAAGTTACGCCTGGAGGATGCCGTGAAATGCGTCTACCACCATCCGAATAGCCGCTACTTTGTGGTTGAATTTCATAATGTCCTCCAAAAGGAGTTGATCTGAAAAAAGCAAATGTTTCTTGAAGATAAATATCTAGTTAAGGTTGATTTGTCTCGACCCAAGATGGTCCATCGTACCATCTGTAATTGCTTCATGAATTTTGATGGACAGGGCTTGCAAAAGCTACTTGACGCGTATGGAACAATCATGACATATAATTATCTGTCAGAACATAGGGTAGGAATTGAACTCCCATCAAATATTGCAGCATTTTCCCTCAAACTAGCTCAAGGAGTTTTGCACACAGAGTTGTCATCAGTACTGGAGGAAAAGAAATGGCCTCTATATTTATCTATTAGGGGCATAAAGCCACAATGTTTTGAATGTGGTGACCACAACCACCTGGTCAGTACATGCCCCAAAAAGCTTTGTTCCATATGTAAAATGAGAAATACAAGAATGCACAAGTGTATGACAGAGGCAGCACATAAGAACACAATATAACGAACCAGGTATGAAAATGATCAATCTGGAAGATCATCCAGGGTTGAAAGAAAAGATCAATCCACAAGAAGAATGGGCTATAAAGATCTCAAGAAAATGAAATAACATTGATAGAGTTAGAGTCAAACACACCTTGCACATCCAAAGATTTAATGGATAAAAAGAGTAAAACAGTTCCAATGAACAATGAACATGAAACGAGCCAAATAATTCCAGAGCAAGCTAATATAATGTGCCCTCACATCCAATCTACAGAGGGAGTGCTAAAGTGTAAGGCTGAAGACCTCCTCACATTGCAATCTGATGAAACTGCAAGCTCACTATCAGATTCAGATTCTACTGATAGTCTGGCAAGTCCCACTATGTCCACACCCAAATCACAAAAAATCAAATTTGACAATAAAAATACAAAAGGGAGTCAAAAACTGAAACCACAACACCAACCACTACAATAAAAGAGAAGTGTAATGGGAATAGTGAGCCAACAGCAGATGATCCAGACTGGTGCCTGTTGGCAGTCGATCACCAACTAGCACAATGTCACATCCAGATCTTCAACTTAAATGGGAGAACCCATCGGGTTCCATGATACTTTGCCTAGGTGAGACAAAGCTGCATTGGAACTCAAACAACAAGATAAATGACACCCTCAGCCAATTTGGAGTCTCTCAATATTTACTTGGAAACACTTCGCAATGAGGTGTAGCAATTCTAATCAATAAAAAACTGAAAATAAACAGTACCAGAACACTTCTCATGGACAATGAACTAATTATCACAGAAATAACTATCCGGAATTTCACCCAGATCCTAACCTATGTATACTTGAAAAGAGGTGCCGAAGCAGCAACATCATTAGTTAACAAAATCAATTCCATTGTGGCATCAACGGTGTCACCAGTCATATTGTTTGGTGATTTCAACATGGCATATAGTAAATTCACACTTAAATTCTTGCATTTGATCAATAGTGTGCTGCTGAGTGGGGAGGGATGCTTCCCAGAAAACTCCTACTCCTTCTACACTCGGCAGTATCGCTCACTTATAGATTTATTGTTCTATAGTCCAGAACTTCATCATATCCTACATGCTTCATTCTAATTGATACCGTATTCTGATCACTTGGCCATGTTGATATCTCTCAACCTAAACCAGGTGCCTTTAACTTCACTTCAACAGTCTAGATCCATCAGAATGCTAAACAAAGCCAACACACCTGAGTGGATTTTTCTGAGGCCTACATTCTGTTTCATAAAATAGGCCTTCTGTCACTACCACCTGTCCATGCCTGGTCCGCCTTTGTAGTGCTGAGTGGTCTGATCGACACCTTCACCATGCACACCAAGGGTCCGATCAGGCTACTCAAGGAATTGGACACAATAGGCAAGCAGATTGCTCAGCTCTCAGTTGTGGGAGCTAGTGTCAGGAAGATCATGAGTCTAAAGAGTCAATATAGAGAAAGACAGGGGGTTCTGGCACAATACATAGCAATAAAGAGGGCCAAAGTACATCTGGCAGCACAGCACAACTGGACACTAAGTTATCTCTGGTGGGCAATTGGTGCCAGGAAAAGACCCACACCCTCCATAATCATCATAAATGAATACAGTTACACAGGAGAAGCAATATTACACAAAATTTCATGCATTTTAAGGATAAGTTACAATGTGAGCCATTCAGTATAAGAGACTTTTGGTGGGAAGAAGAGGTGGGTGATCATGTAATTACACAAGACCTCATCATGCAGAAGCTGCTGGATTATCCTGAGAAAACACATCCTGGACTACATGGGATTCCAAGGTTTGTCCTTGTCCACCTATGCAGGCTCACTGCACCTGTTGTACAGGGGCTAATTGGTGTATTGGCAGGGAGGTACCAGCCCATCCCTGACCTGTATCCGATTGGCCTTGTACCCAAAAAACAAGCAAACCCGCCTGATTTTACAAACTTGCATCCAATCTGTATGACACCACTCTTGATTAAAGCTATCGAATCAATAATAAAAGACAAGATTTTGCAGCAGCTGCTTGATAAAATTTCCAGGCATCAATTTGCCCGCAAGGGTCATTCTACTGGAGATGCTGTTTACAAATTCATGGTAATGCTCGACTACATCAGGGAAAAAATAAAATCTTCATCAGTAGTTGTCCAGTTAGACTTTGCAGCAGCCTTTGACTCTGTGATGCCAGCTCAACTCTTCACAGTTCTCAGGCACTATGGAGTTCCATTGGTCTACATTATTATCATCGCTAATTTGCTCCTCAACAGAAGTATGTATGTATCTTTAGATGGATCTCTTGCCCCTGGATTCCAACCACACATCTCCATACCACAGGGGGCATTGCTATGTGTTTCATAACATATATTGACCCCTTCTTGAAAGAGGTGGAGAAAAGGCTGCCTGCAGTATTTATCCCAGCACTGGGGAGGTAATTCACAATATATCATATGTAGATGATGTAACCATCATACTCCCATCTGTGAAGCATCTTCCCCAGCTACACTTGCTTCTAGAACAGTGTGCCATCAAGTACCATCTGAAAGTGAATCCAGCAAAACAGCAATCTGGAAGGCCTGCAGTGGCAAAACCATTACGTCTTATTTCACAGGCGCACCCCAAAATTTTCTGGGGCTGCCAGTGGCATTGTCATGGTCAGCAGTGAGACATCAGATAGAATCCATGCTACTAGAAAGGACCAGCAAAGTGGCTGGCACCTTATCCTTGATTTCCCTGTCACTCCCAAGCAAAGTGATACTGTTGAATATGCTGGTCTTCCCAAGAATTGCATAGGCTGACCAGGACCTTCCAAAATAAATGAGGTCACAGTGCACAAAAGTGTTATGGAAATCATCACCTGGTAGAATTGTTTGTATGGGCCTTAATAGAATGAGAAAAGTCAAGGATTTAAATGGTTTTGGTCTGCATGACATTCAGGTGCTGTTTATGCAGAGGACAATAGCTACTCTGAGGGTATCTAAAGATCTACAAGATAGAAGCCAACATGCCCCTTCAGTTGAACCCACCAACACCCCACCACCCAACAATACCCCACCACCTAACAAGAACAGGTGGGTACCGGAAATGGGGGATCACATGGCAGGGTTCATATCTGCCAAAGAAGATCTTTTTGAAAGGAAGATTAGGTACTGGGATGCTTACAAACTCATGCATCCCACTCAGCAGAGTAACCCAGTCAGGCTAGAGTTAACGTTAAAGTCATTGATAAAAAAGTCCAGACACTGATCATTGGACGTCAGCCTACTAAATTTTATTATCAAATTCAGTCTGGATGCTCATCCAACAAGTCAATTTTTGGTAGATCATAGGGGATTTAAGTGCATTTTCCCATCTGCTCATTGTGCAACTAGGAGGAGGAGGATATTGATCACCTTATTTCTCATTGCTCAAAATTCAGAGAAATGGAAATCAGATTAATATCTAGTATCATGTCAGGATGCTCTCAGATACTGGACATCAGTGGGGCACTGAGAACTGGAGAATTTGCTATAATTCAAATGGCATTCATAAAGTGGCTGACCAAGTGTCATAGTGTTTTTTGAGACAACTCGGCAGACCCATGGCCAGTCTTCAAGAAACACCTTTGTTGTCTAAAAACCAGTGACGTTCTAATAACATCCCACAAACTGTATGCAGACACATAAGAACAGATTACTCTGGATAAGCCGACAAACATAGACAAAGACAATAGTATGTTTGTGCTTGATTTCATAAATGTAATGTCATAGTTTCCTTTTCTTTCTATGTCTACCTCAACAACAATCATGTAACTGCCAATTGATTTTCTTGTTATATAAACTAATGAATAAATAAATTTCATTAATAAAAAAAACCTACTAGCAAGATTCAGTAGCACAGTACAGATAGTGATTTCAGTTACTAAGGCACTATTGATACTGAAGTGCACCTTGAGGAACTAACACTTCAAACCTAACATTTATCCTTGCCCTACTTTTAAAACAAAGCACAATAATCAACACCTTTTATGGTGGAACTATCTTTATATTCACATAAGGAATGCAGAATAACAACGAATGTCTGCAGAGTAAACTACTACACTAAAGTACTTTGGTGGTTTTTTGCCTCTTACTCAGGCATAAAACGAACACGCACCAAGTATAATACTCTCTTTGGATTTAAACAAATTAAGTATCCTAAATGCTATATAAACTCTTGATCATTCTATTCATGAGAATCGATCACATGGGCTATCAAACATACCCTAACATTATATCTAAAACTATTCTTCTCATGGAAAAATAAAATATTTTGGGGAGATCCTTTTCATCCCACAAAATGAAACACATTATAAGTATTACATATGCTGATATTAAGCATATACCAATGCTACATTTAGGCAAGATAAGGAAACACACTAATCATAATAAACCTATGTTAGAAGGTATACTTTGATCAATATCTGAAACAAATGGACATGACAGCATAAGAGTATAATAATTTTAATTCTAATGAAGAAACATTCAAAAGCACTAGGTAACACATCAGCTTCAACTAAATAAAGTGGATGTGCTATTAAATAAAAACTGTTACTAAATTAATATAATATAAATTCTGTTGACCCTTTAAACAAGAAATATCTTGTTATAGCATGTATTTGTTTTTAGAGTGATTCTGATAAATTTAAATATTTATTTTACCCGTTAAATAAATATAAAATATTTTTCTTTTAAGTACCAAACATGCAAAATTTATATCTGTCACTGCATTTAATAAATCGGATATGCTTCATAGATTTCATCTTAAATACAAACTTAACCCAAAATAATTATAGTAAGACATACCTTTGTCATTACAAGATCCTTAAAATATAATGTGCCAGATATATCCTAGCATATATTAATATTATAACACAAAATAACATTTTACAAATTAGTTTTCTAAAAAAAAAATTCAATAAACAAATGCATATTATCTTATTAGCAGAACTATTTTTCTGTGAGCTGTTATCCAGTTGAAGAGTTTTCATCCAGTCAAATTTTTCTGAAGCGCTGAAAGTAATAAACACATTTTACTTTTTAATGAAAAGTTTTCTTTTATTTAGCACTTATAATAATAATCATGTAAAGAAAATTATAATAGAATTGAAGATTAATTCTCACTTGTATTATACTAATAAAATTTGGATCCACAACATGAAAAATGAATATTATAACAGAGATGATACACACACATTATTTATTTACTACACATGTATAATTACCTAGCTTACTTATGGATGAAAATGCACACTTTTTTGAGACATTATTATGAGAATCACTGCAATTGACTTATATTATATATGAAGTTTTAACAATTCCACTTGGTGTATAGTACAATATATAATTTGGTTTTATTTTTAAGTCACTGAAGGTATATAATTGTCATTCACAACTTTAGAATTTGATTTTCCAATAGTTTTTTTTTATGAGAATGCACATATATAATTTCCCATTTATTTCAAAAGAGTGGTTCTTTTTCTATATAAAAAATGCAGGTGTATGTGTATCTTAATATTATTATGATTATTTATTATTATTTTTAAATAATTCTTCACAGTGAATAAAAACATATTTTAATGTATAAATGGCATTATTTTTAAATGCACACAAGATACCTAGAAAATAGCGCTAAAAAATGTTTCTAGTTCTTCTTTTTCTTCATAATATTTCTTTCAATTATTTTTTTTTCTTATACCAAGAAAATATTAACAAATAATAATAAGTTACTAAATAATTATTTTCCACTTGGAAATTATTTGTCTTCTTTAATTGAGATAAAATAATAAATTGCTTATTATCCTTAGCTAATGGCTTCACTTTTCTTGGTTTTGTTAAAAAAAACTTTAACTTTCATGAAGCAAAACTTTAAATGTAGGTATTTAAAATGTAGAGAATAGCATAAAAATTGCAGAATGCCTTACCAGAGCTGTTTTATTTTTCCATTGTAAATTAAATTTCCATTATCTTGCCAATTCTTTTTTACAAAACAAAAAAAAGTCTTACAAAATGTTGTACTGTTCAACCTTTTTAAGACTAGCAGAGACTATATAAAAATGGTTGGAGTATGAAATTGGTCATTATTTCAACTCTAGGGACCTCTTCCAAGAAAAAGAATTACTTGGTTATGACATAAACAAAAGAAAGGAAAAACTTATTACAATCATATAGTTTTCAGTATTATTTACATGGATTACAAAGTAGTTTAATAATGAAAACAATAAATATATTTAAAACCAACAATAATTCTCAGTGATTTCAATTCTACATAAATTATTTTCTACAAATGAATTTACCAGAAGTTACTGTTCTTTAGGATAAGACATTTTAAAATTATTTAATTGACATTTATGTTTTTCTTTTCTTCTCTACCCATCTAAAAATTAACTACTGTTTATGATATTTGTTTTACATTATTTTAATTTGCTCCAATAAACAATATCCTACTTAAATTATTCATGTTCTTTTAAACATGATATTGCATTAGGAAGTATATTATTCATTCACACAAACTATGTCTAGGTGATTGAACAACATACCTTACTAACCAATTATTACTATTGTTACTTTATCTTTTTGTTTTTCTTAAAGAATGACAATGATTTTATGCAGAAATAATGCTAAATAAATCCAAGTGCCAAAAGCACTGGGTTACAATTCTCCCACCATTATAAATAAATAAAAAATAAAATAATACTTACATTCTTAACATTTTTTATGGTATTACTAAGTTAATATTTTAATTCTCTCATAAGTTAACAAATACAAATTTGAAAGATTCAATTTTGCTTTGGATATAGTAGTAGGCTTTGGGCATTATAGGTACCTCTCTTATATTCAAACCCTTCTTTTCTATTCCTTTTTTTACCATGATAATTCTTAATAAAAATTTTCTTAAATTCCTTTTGGTTATCACCTTTAAGTTTCATTTTTGTTTTCTTTACATTGTGGTATTTATTAAGCTTTTCTCTAATAATTTTCATCACTCTCTTGAGCTTAATTTTAGCTTTATTTATGTCTCTTACTGAATAAACATTCTGTTTAAAGATATTTTCAAATAATATATTCTGGATCCCTTTAAGTTTAACTTTAGTTTTTTTAAGAATAAGATAATTTATTGGATTTCTCATTTTACTATTTATTTTAAATTTTACTCCAGTCTTACCTATCTTTTCATTCTTATTCCATATCCTCCTAAGACAATACTCCTTAATGTCCTCTTTCGATCCAAATTTCAATTTTACCTTTGCCTTGCCATCATTTTTATTTTGACTACTTTCTCCTTTCATGAATCTTAGATTAGAGACAAATTATAACTATATTTGAATACTGGCTCTTGGTAAAAATTAATTTTTAACTCATATCTAAATATTGAAGAGTAAATCCTAAACCTATATTTCTTAATTTGTTTTTAAATTTGTTACTTGTAATATCCACAACTTTTAATAATTCATTTTCTAAAATCTCTAGATATTTTACATCTACAGAAATCAATTTTATCTTAAGATTTTCCTTATTTTCTACATCTTCCTTAAAGTTTTTCTCAATATGTGTTACTTTTTCCATAATTTGGCTTAACTCAGTTGTTAGATTTTTATTAATCTCATATTAGGATAATTTCTGATTTTCTAGTTTAGCCATTAAGCTGGTAATCTGGCTCTGATATCCTTTCAAAACGTTGTTAGGTTCAAGAGTCATATTTCTAACTTCCTCTTTCAAGTTACCAAATTCACTTTTAACACTGTCTAATTCTCCTTTAACAGATTTAACTCTATCCTGAATTTCTCTTTGAAACACTACTGTTTCTTTTTGACAATTTGTTATTTCCTGTACTTCATTATTTAGTACACTATACTGACTTTTATACTCCTGCTGAACAGCCCTTATCATACTCTCTGATTTTTGAAAATTTCTTTTAATCTCTTTCCTAATTCTTATTTCCAACTTTTCAGAGGCCAATTTTGAATCTTCTATATGATTTCTTAGACCTTCCCTTAATTCTCTTATCTCATGTACCTGATTTTGAGAAGTCTCTCTTATCTCTTGCATTTGATTCCTTAATTCATAATTTAAATTTTGCATCTGGGTCTCTAATTTACTATCTAAATTTTTATCTGACTCTTTAATTCACTATCTGACTTTTTCATCTGACACTTTAATTCTTGAACCTGATTATCTAGCTTACTGTCTAATGTTTGCATCTGCGTGAATAATTTTTGTAATATTGTAGATAATGGAACTTGCTCATCCCCAGGTATATTTTTCTTTACTTTAGATTCCTGTGGATTAACTACATCCAAATATCCCTTTTCCTCTTTTAATTCTACATTGAGATATGGAGTCTGCATATCAGGTGATTGTACTTCTCGGGATCCTCCCAAATCCTCAGAAATATTATAATCATCATATTTTCACTAAACATTAAAAATTCTAAATTCTTCTTGGTATCTAACAGTACTGAAATATTAGCAATGAAATATTAATAAAAAATACTGACAAAAAATATTGACAAGACATCCTGCCTCTTATGCCTCTCCTCCTCAAAACAATCTACATCACAAAATTATGCTCTGACATTAAATGTCCTAAAAGTTCAAACTTTAACTACTGAAATGTTTTTTTTCTATATGCTTCTTGGTCCAAAGAAATGTCATTAAATATTATTTAACATAGCAAAAGTGCCAACCACACAAACCAGACAAGCAGATCTTCATAAATGATAAAATCATTAAAATGTTTTATAGAATTGCCTACAGACTGCAACCTCATAAACTAACAACTTAATTTTTTTTTCAGTGGCAAAAGATTAGATCATATAATAGATATTCATATAATATCTTATGGCTAAAGAAACAATCTATTATTGGCAAATATTTTTAATTAATGAATAATTAATCCATTCAAGTGCAAACAATGTTAAGATTGACTTCAAGAAAAGACTATTAAATTTATCATGGCTAGCTATAGCTATTGATCACCCCTAGAGTTGGGCAGCCATTTCTAACCTATAAATAAATTAATCATTGTGGCAACATAGCCATTGATAGTTGGACATTGCTAACCTACAAAAACATATATAAACTTATTAACCCTAACTATATAATATTTCTAACCTTCTAATATTAGTTAACTAGTAATTAGTTTAAGCTAAATACATCAATCATTTCTATAATTGGCATTCACTTTCTAACCTAATAAAGTATATTCTCGGTGATCTGCAAGCTCACCAATGTACATACTCAGTCTAGCTCCGTGGTCGGTTAGTTGTAAAAAGATTCAACTGCAGAGATATGCAGTTAAGATAAAGAAAGAAATTAAAATCATAAAACAAATTATCATTAGTAATATAAATATCTTGGGAAGATAAAAAAAACTGTCATTATTCCCTAATTAAAAATTTAGAATAAAATAACATCTTCTCTTTATAAAAAAACACATTCTCTGAGCTATAAGTATTTGCACTTTTAAACAATGATGATAACTTCTCATGTTCTTGTTAATGTTTCTAAAAAAAATATACATCCACTATGTAAATCATTTGCTAATATCATCTGAAAATAGTTTTTTTATAGCACAATTGTAAATTAAACTCTTTTAAGCCACACCACAATTGTAATATCAACAATAATTGATCATTTATTAATTAAAGAATAATTATAATGACAATAATAATCTCAGGGTTGCGTTGTTTAATTTAAAAAAATGCTCGACAGTACTGTGATGTCACATATGACTGGCATTCTGGTCAGCTATAGGAAACATTTACTTTACTTCAAAGTCAATGTGTCTTTATATCTCATAGCAACTACTATATTATTTACAAAGGTAATAATTATACTCAATAATGACATACAATTTTGAATAATTCAGCCCTTTTATCCAGAATCTCAGCCAGAATAATAAAAAGACAAGGGTGCTTTTTGTGTCCTTCCATCATCCATGACAACGCAATAAATTAACTAAGACTCATTATTTTGACAATTTAACTAAAATGTGAATGGAATAATGTGCAGTCAGAGTTAATGACTTAGAAATAAATTCATTTTTACACTTACATAATGTTTAGTCTGAAATTAGCAATTTCATAAATAATTCTCATTAAAATAAAATGGAATGAAATATTCTGATCTGCATAAATTTGTCTATCTGGTAGATTAAGCTTTTGAGAGTTTGAAATGATTTCAGACTCAAGAAAATGTTCTGCAAATATTGGGCAATCACACTTATATTTAGCATTACAAAAAAAAAAGAATTCACCACGAATATTGACAAGACTAATTTATTACTATCACAAAAAAAAAATATATACAAATTTATTAAATAATCTCACACCGACACAAAACATAAACCAACATTAATTTGTCTATTGTTTACATATAGATTAAAATTATAACTTCACCTGTTTGCAATCATGCTACTGCCTTGGATTGATTAGCTAAAAAGTGCATCGCATTTACCAATACACCAATCTATGATTTTGGTAAACTTTTTATAAAGCTTTTATTTAAAGTTATTGACTAACTATTTAGTTTTTTTTTTATTGATTAATATTATAGTATGAAATATGAAAAATATTAAATTTATTTCTAATAAATTTAATTAGGTTATGGCTTATAATTGAACAGCCTATTCCTAACTACTGGTCATTTATTAGAAGTTGTACTCACCATCACACATTTAACTTGATGTCCACTTAAGTTATGATAACTATTTTACTTATAAGTGTAATTCACTTATGGATATTTTTTAATTATTAACTAACACTAAACGTTGTGTTTGAATATTCCTCCAACAAATACGCATTTTAACGCACTTTTAACTTAACTTTGTCCATTGGTTTGCTTGTCAACTACTAGCAAGATAGCTCTCTAGGTGGTGCCTAGAGGGATATTCACTGCTACATCGTTTTGCAAGTATTTTTCTTTTTGGTATAAAAAAACTTTATTATTAGTGTTATTGAGTGTTGTGTAACTTAAGATAAATAACTCATTTTGCTTTGAAGTGAATTTTTTTATTGATAATTATTAAATTTAGACTGTTAATTCAATTAATCTTTCATCGCAAGAGGCTTAATTACTGTCCAACATGGATGCTCAATGTGTCAGCAAAAATTCTGACAAACCAAGCAAAAGTAAGAATGGAAAAGAGCATGTGCAGGCTCCAAAACCAGTTAGTATTGTTCCAAACGTCCCAAATGTTAACAAAAATGCACAGGAAAAACAAGAAAACCCAAAAGGGAAAACTTACCTTAAGAGCAAAAAATTTGCTATTGGGAAAAATAATCGCGAAACCGGAAGTGAGGACATTAACACCAAAAAAGTCATGGGAATACACATGCAAAAAAAAATGAAGTTGACACTTTTGAAGATAAAGGCCTGCTGAAGGTTACTTCAAAAAATCAGCAAGATCCAACCAGGAATAAAGAAGCTATACATCCCGTTGTAGAACCAAACTCAACTAAAATGCTAAATCCAAATTTATCTAAATTGCTAACTGGGGAAAAACACATTAGTAGTAGCTCAAGAGACAGCACTAAACCAGAAATGACTGATTTTAAGGCAAAACAAGATGATTTCAGCCAAAACACTGTGGGTTTTCAACAAGAAATGATTAAGACAGCTAATCTAAATAAAATTCTTGAGGGATCAAATAATAAAATACCAGGAAAAGCTTATAAAAAAACTAAAAAGAATCAAAATGAAGTTAACACTTATTACCAAACTTCCCAAAATCAAGGCAAAGTTAAAGCAATATTTCAGGCAGGTGATAAAGAGACTGGTAGTGGACATAGTAAGCACACTCAACATACAGCATTGGGAGAAAGTGCTGTGAATGTTTCAGGAAAAAACATGAATAACACCAATGGTTATGCAGGTACATCATATGCTGATAAGGTGAAAAATAGCCAAAGTCAGCCATATCAAACAGTTAAACATAGATTTAAAACACCAGAAAAAAGTGAAGAAATAGATGATGGAAGCGGCAACAATGCTGAAAACACAGTATTTCAACTTCCAGATCTGGATGAGGACCCTCTATTAGGCGAAAATGAGTCTTCTATACTCAATCTATCACATGAGAATGAAACACTGGACCCAAAGGATTATGACATGGTGAACTTTGAGTTTAATGAAAAAATTCCGGTAATCCTGTTTAATTCCCTTTTCCAATTACAATAATGAGTGCTCATTAATATTATCGACAACTAATAAAAAATGCCAACTTTTTCAGTTTCCCATCGATGAATTTTTCTTACTAGTGAAGAAGTTATGCCTGGAGGATGCCGTGAAACGCGTCTACCACCATCCGAATAGCCGCTACTTTGTGGTTGAATTTCATAATGTCCTCCAAAAGGAGTTGTTCTGAAGAAAGCAAATGTTTCTTGGAGATAAATATCTAGTTAAGGTTGACTTGTCTCGACCCAAGATGGTCCATGGTACCATCCATAATTGCTTCATGAATTTTGATGGACAGGGCCTGCAAAAGCTACTTGATGCATATGGAACAATCATGTCATTTCATTATCTGTCAGAACATAGGGTAGGAATAGAACTCCCATCAAATATTGCAGCATTTTCCCTCAAACTAGCTCAAGGAGTTCTGCCCACAGAGTTGCCATCAGTACTGGAGGAAAAGAAATGCCCTCTATATTTATCTATTAGGGGCATAAAGCCACAATGTTTTGAATGTGGTGACCGCAACCACCTGGTCAGTACATGCCTCAAAAAGCTTTGTCCCATATGTAAAATGAGAAATACAAGAATGCACAAGTGTATGATGGAGGCAGCACATAAGAACACAATACAACAAACCAAGTATAAAAATGATCAATCTGGCAGATCATCCAGGGTTGAAAGAAAATATCAATCCACAAGAAGAATGGGCTATAAAGATGAGATAGCTCAAGAAAATGAAGAAATAACATTGATAGAGTTAGAGTCAAACACACCTTGCACATCCAAAGATTTAATGGATAAAAAGAATAAAACAATTCCAATGAATAATGAACATGAAATGAGTCAAATAATTCCAGAGCAAGCTAATATAATACACTCTCACATCCAATTTACAGAGGGAGTGCTAAAGCGTAAGGCTGAAGACCTCCTCACATCGCAATCTGATGAAACTGCAAGCACGCTATCAGATTCAGATTCTATTGATAGTCTGGCAAGTCCCACTACGTCCACACCCAAATCACAAAAAATCAAATTTGACAAAAAAAAAATACAAAAGGGAGTCAAAAACTGAAACCGTAACACCAACAACTACAATAAAAGAGAAGCATAATGGGAATAGTGAGCCAACAGCAGATGATCCAGACTGGTGCCTGTTGGCAGTCGATCACCAACTAGGCACAATGTCACATCCAGATCTTCAACTTAAATGGGAGAACTCATCGGGTTCCAGTGAGCACACTGTCACACTCGATGACCTCCTTCTTGATTAACATGTCTGTCTATGTCATGTGATCACTATAAATGTCATTGAATATTGGAGGTGTAAACATCAGGGGTTTGAATTCCTTAGCAAGGCTTTTTGCTCTTAAAAGATGGCTAGATCAGTCTCACCTGGACATACTGTGCCTAGGCGAGACAAAGCTGCATTGGAACTCAAACAACAAGATCAATGACACCCTCAGCCAATTTGGAGTCTTTCAATATTTACCTGGAAACACTGCCCAATCAGGTGTAGCAATTCTAATCAATAAAAAACTGAAAATAAACAGTACCAGAACACTCCTCATGGACAATGAACTAATTATCACAGAAATAACTATCGGGAATTTCACCCTGATCCTAGCCTATGTATACTTGAGAAGAGGTGCCAAAGCAGCAACATCATTAGTTAACAAAATCAATTCCATTGTGGCATCAACGGTGTCACCAGTCATATTGTTTGGTGATTTCAACATGGCATATAGTAAATTCACACTTAAATTCTTGCACTTGATCAATAGTGTGCTGCTGAGTGGGGAGGGATGCTTCCCAGAAAACTCCTACTCCTTCTACACTCGGCAGTATCGCTCACTTATAGATTTATTGTTCTATAGTCCAGAACTTCATAATATCCTACATGCTTCATTCCAATTGGTACTGTATTCTGATCACTTGGCAATGTTGATATCTCTCAACCTAAACCAGGTGCCTTTAACTTCACTTCAACAGTCTAGAACCATCAGAATGCTAAACAAAGCCAACACACCTGAGTGGATTTTCTCTGAGGCCTACATTCTGTTCCATAAAATAGGCCTTCTGTCACTACCACCTGTCCATGCCTGGTCGGCCTTTGTAGGTGTGCTGAGTGGTCTGATCGACACCTTCACCACGCACACCAAGGGTACGATCAGGCTACTCAAGGAATTGGACACAATAGGCAACCAGGTTGCTCAGCTCTCAGCCATGGGAACTAGTGTCAGGGAGATCATGAGTCTAAAGGGTCAATATAGAGAAAGACAGGGGGTGCTGGCACAATACATAGCGGTAAAGAGGGCCAAAGTACATCTGGCAGCACAGCACAACTGGACACGAAGTTATCTCCGGTGGGCAATTGGTGCCAGGAAAAGACCCACACCCTCCATGATCATCATAAATGAATACAGTTACACAGGAGAAGCAATGTTACACAAAATTTTCATGCATTTTAAGGATAAGTTACAATGTGAGCCATTCAGTATAGGAGACTTTTGGTGGGAAGAAGAAGAGGTGGGCGATCATGGAATTACACAAGACCTCATCATGCAGAAGCTGCTGGATTATCCTGAGAAAACACATCCTGGACTACATGGGATCCCAAGGTTTGTCCTGGTCCACCTATGCAGGTTCACTGCACCTGTGGTACAGGGGCTAATTGGTGTATTGGCAGGGAGGTACCAGCCCATCCCTGACCTGTATCTGATGGCCTTGTGCCCTTCCTAAAAAAACAAGCAAACCCACCTGATTTTTAAACTAGTGTCCAATCTCTATGACACCACTCTTGATTAAAGCTATCGAATCAATAATAAAAGACAAGATTCTGCAGCAGCCGCTTGATAAAATTTCCAGGCATCAATTTGCCCGCAAGGGTCATTCTACTGGAGATGCTGTTTACAAATTCATGGTAACACTCGACTACATCAGGGAAAAAAGAAAATCTTTACCAGTAGTTGTCCAGTTAGACTTTGCAGCAGCCTTTGACTCTGTGGTGCCGGCTCAACTCTTTGCAGTTCTCAAGCGCTACGGAGTTCCATTGGTCTACATTAATATCATCATTAATTTGCTCCTCAACAGAAGTATGTATGTATCTTTAGATGGATCTCTTGCCCCTGGATTCCAACCACACATCTCCATACCACAGGGGTCACCGCTAAGCACCCTGTGTTTCATAACATATATTGACCCTTTCTTGAAAGAGGTGGAGAAAAGGCTGCCTGGAGTATTTATCCCAGCACTGGGGGAGGTAATTCACCATATATCATATGTAGATGATGTAACCATCATACTCCCATCTGCGAAGCATCTTCCCCAGCTACACTTGCTTCTAGAACAGTGTGCCATCAAGTACTATCTGAAAGTGAATCCAGCAAAGACAGCAATCTGGAAGGCCTGCAGTGGCAAAACCATTACATCTAATTTCACAGGTACACCCCAAAATTTTCTGGGGCTGCCAGTGGCATTGTCATGGTCAGCAATGAGACATCAGATAGAATCCATGCTACTAGAAAGGACCAGCAAAGTGGCTGGCACCTTATCCTCGATCTCCCTGTCACTCCCAAGCAAGGTGACACTGTTGAATATGCTGGTCTTCCCAAGAATTGCATATTATCTACCATTTATTAGGCTGACCAGGACCTTCCAAAATAAAATAGGGTCACAGTGCACAAAAGTGTTATGGAAATCATCACCTGGTAGAATTGTTTGTATAGGCCTCAATAGAATGAGAAAACCCAAGGACTTAAATGGTCTTGGTCTGCATGACATTCAGGTGCTGTTTATGCAGAGGACAATAGCTACTCTGAGGGTATCTAAAGATCTACAAGATAGAAGCCAACATTCCCCTTCAGTTGAACCCACTGACACCCCACCACCCAACAATACCCTACCACCTAACAAGAACAGGTGGGTAGCAGAAATGGAGGATCACATGGCAGGGCTCATATCTGCCAAAGAAGATCTTTTTGAAAGGAAGATTAGGTACTGGGATGCTTACAAACTCATGCATCCCAGTCAGCAGAGTAACCCAGTCAGGCTAGAATTAACCTTAAAGTCATTGATAAAAAAGTCCAGACACTGGTCGTTGGACGTCAGCCTACTAAATTTTATTATCAAATTCAGTCTGGATGCTCTTCCAACAAGTCAATTCTTGGTAGATCATAGGGGATTTAAGTGCATTTCTCCCATCTGCTCATTGTGCAACCAGGAGGAGGAGGATATTGATCACCTTATTTCTTGTTGCTCAAAATTCAGAGACATGGAAATGAGATTAATATCTAGTATCAGGTCGGGATGCTCTCAGATACTGGACATCAGTGGGGCACTGAGAACTGGAGAATTTGCTATAATTCAAATGGCATTCATAATTCTCTTTGCAAAGTGGCTGACCAGGTGTCACAGTGTTTTTCGAGACAACTCGGCAGACCCATGGCCAGTCTTCAAGAAACACCTTTGTGGTCTAAAAACCAGAGACTTTCTAATAACATCCCACAAACTGTATGCAGACACATAAGAACAAATTACTCTGGATGAGCCAACAAACATAGACAAAGACAATAGTATGTTTGCGTTTGATTTCATAAATGTAATGTCATAGTTTCCTTTTCTTTCTATGTTTACCTCAACAACAATCATGTAACTGTCAATTGATTTTTTTTGTTATGTAAACTAATTAATAAATAAATTTTCATTAATAAAAAAAAAAACTACTAGCAAGATTCAGTAGCACAATACAGATAGTGATTTCAGTTACTAAGGCACTATTAATACTGAAGTGCACCTTGAGGAACTAACACTTCAAACCTAACATTTATCCTTGCCCTACTTTTAAAACAAAGCACAATACTCAACACCTTCTATGGTGGAACTAACTTTATGTTCATATGAGGAATGCAGAATAACAACGAATGTCTACAGAGTAAACTACTACACTAAAGTACTTTGGTTGTTTCTTGCCTCTTACTCAGGCATAAAACAAACACGCACCAAGTATAATCCTCTCTTTGAATTTAAACAAATTAAGTATCCTAAATGCTATATAAACTCTTGATCATTCTATTCATGAGAATCGATCACATGGCCTATCAAACATACCCTAACATTATATCTAAAACTATTCTTCTCATGGAAAAATAAAGTATTTTGGGGAGATCCTTTTCATCCACAAAATGAAATACATTATAAGTATTACATATGCTGATATTAAGCATATACCAATGCTACATTTAGGCAAGATAAGAAAACACACTAATCATAATAAACCTATGTTATAAGGTATACTTCGATCAATATCTGAAATCAATGGACATGACAGCATAAGAGTATAATAATTTTAATTCTAATGAAGGAACATTCAAAAGCACTAGGTAATACATCAGATTCAACTAAATAAAGTGGATGTGCTATTAAAGAATAACTGTTACTAAATTAATATAATATAAATTCTGTTGACCCTTTAAACAAGAAATATCTTGTTATAGCATATATTTCTTTTTAGAGTGACTTCTGATAAATTTAAATATTTATTTTACCCGTTAAATAAATATAAAATATTTTTCTTTTAAGCACCAAACATGCAAAGTTTATATCTGTCACTGCATTTAATAAATTGGATATGCTTCATAGATTTCATCTTAAATACAAACTTACCCCAAAATAATTATAGTAAGATATACCTTTGTCATTACAAGATCCTTAAAATATTATGTGACTGATATATCCTAGCATATATTAATATTATAACACAAAATATAGCATATATTATTATTATAACACAAAATAAAATTTTACAAATTAGTTTTCTAAAAAAAAAAACATTCAATAAACAAATGCATATTATCTCATTAGCAGAACTATTTTTCTGTGAGCTATTATCCAGGTGAAGAGTTTTCATCCAGTCAAATTTTTCAGAAGCACTGAAAGTAATAAACACATTTTTCTTTTTAATGAAAAGTTTTCTTTTATTTAGCACTTATAATAATAATCATGTAAAGAAAATTATAATAGAATCGAAGATTAATTCTCACTTGAATTATACTAATAAAATTTGGATCCACAACATGAAAAATGAATATTATAACAGAGATGTATTTATTTACTACACATGTATAATTAGCTAGCTTACTTACGAATGAAAATGTGCACTTTTTCGAGAGATTATGAGAATCACTGCAATTGACTTATATTATATATGAAGTTTTAACAATTCCACTTGGTTTATAGTACAATATATAATTTGGTTTTATTTTTAAGTCACTGAAGATATATAATTGTCATTCACTACTTTAGAATTTGATTTTCCAATAGTTTTTTTTTTATAAGAATGCACATATATAATTTCCCATTTATTTTAAAAGAATAGTTCTTTTTCTATATAAAAAAAATGCAGGTGTATGTGTATCTTAATATTATTATGATTATTTATTATTATTTTTAAATAATTCTTCACAGTGAATAAAAACATATTTTAGTGTATAAATGGCATTATTTTTAAATGCACACAAGATACCTAGAAAATAGCGCTAAAAAATGTTTCTAGTTCTTCTTCTTTTTCTTCATAATATTTCTTTCAATTATTTTTTTCTTATACCAAGAAAATATTAACAAATAATAATAAGTTACTAAATAATTATTTCCCACTTGGAAATTATTTGTCTTCTTTAATTGAGATAAAATAATAAATTGCTTATTATCCTTAGCTAATGGCTTCACTTTTCTTGGTTTTGTTAAAAAAAACTTTAACTTTCATGAAGCAAAACTTTAAATGTAGGTATTTAAAATGTAGAGAATAGCATAAAAATTGCAGAATGCCTTACCAGAGCTGTTTTATTTTTCCATTGTAAATTAAATTTCCATTATCTTGCCAATTCTTTTTTACAAAACAAAAAAAAGTCTTACAAAATGTTGTACTGTTCAACCTTTTTAAGACTAGCAGAGACTATATAAAAATGGTTGGAGTATGAAATTGGTCATTATTTCAATTCTAGGGACCTCTTCCAAGAAAAAGAATTACTTGGTTATGACATAAACAAAAGAAAGGAAAAACTTATTACAATCATATAGTTTTCAGTATTATTTACATGGATTACAAAGTAGTTTAATAATGAAAACAATAAATACATTTAAAACCAACAATAATTCTCAGTGATTCAATTCTACATAAATTATTTTCTACAAATGAATTTACCAGAAGTTACTGTTCTTTAGGATAAGACATTTTAAAATTATTTAATTGACATTTATGTTTTTCTTTTCTTCTCTACCCATCTAAAAATTAACTACTGTTTATGATATTTGTTTTACATTATTTTAATTTGCTCCAATAAACAATATCCTACTTAAATTATTCATGTTCTTTTAAACATGATATTGCATTAGGAAGTATATTATTCATTCACACAAACCATGTCTAGGTGACTGAATAACATACCTTACTAACCTATTATTACTATTGTTACTTTATCTTTTTATTTTTCTTAAAGAATGGCATTGATTTTATGCAGAAATAATGTGAAATAAATCCAAGTGCCAAAAGCACTGGATTACAATATATATATATTATTTACCTATGTTTTTGAATTACAATAAAAACTCTCATTTTTTTTTAAGCAAAAAAAATATATGTACAGAAATCATATTACCTAACTGAAAGTCCGTTCATGTTTTCTCACTTCATGGCTCCATCATAGGTTCTGATTCTTTATTTTCGATCCTAAGGTGTAGAGATGATTTTCTTTTAAGTAGAGAAGATAAATATGAAAAGTAACTAACATGGATATGAATCCAACTATTTTCACATCTAAATTTTGATATTTTTTTTAAACATATAAATGTATCCAAGCATTTAAAATGATAGGTACTTAACTGATGCAAAATCACATAT
Source organism: Epiperipatus broadwayi (assembly GCA_028023455.1). NCBI lineage: Eukaryota > Metazoa > Onychophora > Udeonychophora > Euonychophora > Peripatidae > Epiperipatus > Epiperipatus broadwayi. Next base: position 1,746,677 of record JAQFVV010000222.1, on the reverse strand, counting down.
ACTGTCTTTATTATTATTTTCCATTAATAACAATGCACAAAGATAATTTCTTTGATGACACAATCTAGTTATAATCAAGTGAAGAATAATAAACGCTAACTTTCTCTTTCCAGATTAAGAAAGTGAAATTTAAATTGCCTCATGTCACACATAACTTGAATTAATCAATCTTGTAAAATTCCTTGATCTGAAATATGACATCCATCACAAATAAATAATATTATTAACTATAAAATATCTTTATACAGCTGACCTCCAATTTAATGAATTTTGTTGTGTTTTTTTCTTTCACATTCTTGCCATTTCCCCTAGAATTTCATCAGTAAACTGTCCCAATTGAATGGTCAGATAGTTAAAATCTTATTTTTTCATCGTTTTACAGATTAGTACATCGAACAATATACTAACTGTTTGCTGTGATATTACTAACAGTTGGTGCATATACCCACCTGTTTGCTGTGATATTACTAACAGTTGGTACATATACTAACCTTTTCTCTGTGATATTACTAACAGTTGAATGTATTTGGAATATTGAAATAAAATTAAACCTTTCTAAAGACATTCAACACACATATTAGATGATGAAAATAGTTCAATATAAAAATACAATTAAACAATAAAATTTAATAATTTTTTTAAAGACAGGTAATGATAAAATTACAAGAAACTCAAATTCCAATGTCTCTCTTCTATTTATAAGATACTGTTGATGACATTATTATCAGAACAACTGTTAAATGTTGCTCAAATTTGACTCAATGATGAGAGATTTGGTCAAAAAATTTTTGCCTCCAATTAGGAAATGAAATGGAGATTGAAAAAAAAAATTGGATAATGTAAATGAAATCCTGTTTCATAAATTCAATATTATTTTTCCATTTTAAACCAAAATAAAGAATTCCTCTTATAATTCTAATATATTTTCATGGATATAAATATTTTTATTTATGTTTTTTAATATTTTTATATAGCTAATTTATGAACAACATATATAAAACATAAAATTGTTAATTTTATAATAGGTGTTGCTATGGTGATTGTAATAACAGAAATTAAAATGTGTAATACTTTATAATAATATTGATTCTCTTCAAATAAGCTTTTATGATTCACTTAACTATTTCCAAAATCTATTTATTTATTTATTCACATGTACATATTTTTTTCTGAGATTGATCACAATAAATTTATAAATTGATATTAAATGTTAATAATAAATAACAATGTTGTTTGAATAGTATAGTTGCCATAGTTACCTGGTTAATATTAATACTTCAACACCCCCATTACCTATAGATCAAGTGAAATAAAAATTAAACAAAACCAACAAACTTTTTTTATTTTTTTTAAAATACTGCACCAATTTAGTTACTTACAATATATATATATATAATAAAACAGTCATAAATTTTGTAACTTGCTTTTAAGCTTGCATTTAAATGATCACACCAATAGCTTTAAACAAGCTTTATTTTTATAAGTGCTGAAAAAGAAAGAATTCAACATCTCTATCATTAAGTCCCTACTTCCAGACCAATTGGTTTCAAGCTTGTGGCTCATCTCAGTGGAGGGCTGGGACTCTAGAAACTAGATATAAAATTCTAACTTAAAAGTCAACACTTATAAAACATGTTTCTATCAATTTGAAAGTCTGAACTTTTCAGACATGTAAATGTCTTCAAATACAGCTTCGCAAAACAGATAGGTATATGGGACTGAATTCATCTCAGTTTCATCATACAGTAATAGCCTCTGCAATATAGCATTGCAAAAGCCTTCAAACGTACACTTATAATAATTAATAAAACAAGTCATAAATTTCATAACTTGCTTTTAAGCTTGCATTTAAATGATCACTAGATGAAACTTATCAATAGCTCTAAACAAGCTTTATTTTTATAAGTGTCTGAAAAGTTCAGACTTTCAAATTGATAAAAATGTGTTTTATAAGTGTTGACTTTTGAGTTAGTATTTTAGATCTAATTTCTAGTCCCAGCCCACCACTGAGATGAGCCATAAGCTTGAAACCAATTGGTCGGGAGGTAGGGACTTAACGATAGAGATTTTGAATTCTTTTTCTTTCGACACTTATAAAAATAACACTTGTTTAGAGCTATTGCTAAGCTCCATCTAGTGATCATTTAAATGCAAGCTTAAAAGCAAGTTACAAAATTTATGACTTGTTTTATTAATTATTATAAGTGTATCTTTGAAGGTTTTTGTGATTCTATATTGCAGAGGCTATTACTATATGATGAAACTGAGCTGAATTCAGACCCATATAGCTATCTGGTTTGCAAAGCTGGATTTGAAGACATTTACATGTCTGAAAAGTTCAGACTTTCAAGTTGATAGAAACATGTTTTATAAGTGCTGACTTTTGAGTTAGTATTTTAGAAAACAATGGTTCTGGAGGTAGGGACTTAATGATAGAGACTATGAATTCTTTCTCTTTCAGCGCTTATAAAAATAAAGCTTGTTTAGAGCTATTGGTAAGCTCCTTCTAGCATCTAGTGATCATATATATATATATTGCAAAAATATCCAAAAAATCCAAATCAGCTCTCTCTATATATATATATTGTAACAATATATAAATATGCCGTTACATTAATTTAAAAAAAAAAATTTTTAAGTTCGCAAATAAAAATAAATTTATTAAAAGCTAAAATTAAAGAGTTGTTAAATGTATATATATTTGCACAGATGCAAAACTTTAAAAATATTTTTTTTTAATAAATGAAAAAAGTGTTTGAACGTATATTTTTCTAAAAAGATTTATATATTTTTGTAAATAGAAATGATTGTTTTATAAATTAATTGAAAAACAAACTAACCCTTGGGGCACTTAAAATAAATGAAATATAGATAAGAGAATAAAAAGAATTAGCTTGTCCAATATAGAAGCAGCAAATAAAGGCCCAGACCAGAATGAAAAAATGGAACAGTGATGTTTTTGTTCGTGGAATCCATAGGAGGATTATAAAAAGAAAACAATTCAAATTAAGACAGTTTCCTGACAGTTCCAACTTGAGTTTGTGAGAAGAGTGACAAGATGCACTTGTTGTTCTCTCTCACTTATTTTAAAAATGTAATGAATGGGATACGAGAATGGAACCAGATAAAGCTACCTCCAGAATATCAGACTGGTCTTCCATGAAAGTCTTCATGGGAATAGACCAGGAACTGGAAACTCTTCTACTGTAAGGTGTAAACGGAAAAATTTTACTACAAATAATTAAGAAATTTAAAGATTTAACAAGCTAAACATTTTTTAATGAACTTTAATCTGACTTTCTGAATTAATAATTAATGTTTAAATTTTATATAGTTAAGTTTTCTAAAATCATTTCCATTTTTTTTTTATTTCTATTAATATTTATTTGTATAAATTATTTAAATGCATAAAATTTAAGTTGGGTATGGATGCTGCATGGATTTTTTAGTGGTTAATTATGTTGTGGTTTTCATATTTGATTAGAATATATAAGTCATCGATGTCAATGCGGCATCTTATGATGAATGCCATTGGATTTCTTGTATTCCTTCTGCAATTGACGTTATTAATGACTTTGTATTTTGATCAGTTTTGTTTATTTTGAAATGTTTTTGACTGTGGAATTTATGCAGCCAATCTATACTCAACATTATAAAACAAATTTTATAAAATTCATCTGTGCAAATTTAAATAAATATTAAATTTAAGTCAGGCGTGAATGGCTATATAGATTTGTACAGTTATATTAAGATAGGGTAATCTTAGGTTATTCATTTTGTAGTTGAATTAGGTCAATGGATTAGATATATTGGTGTAATTAGTAGATGTAGTATGAGGTTCGCTACATACAGAATTGCTGTATACACTGCACAACCCTTTTGCCTATGGATGGGATTGTAAGTCAGCAAAAAGGACCATGGTCCCTTCCTATGGAGTTTTTATTTTATTGTTCTTCTTGCCATACAGATGTAACATTCCTGTATTGGACAAGAGTTAATGTCTTCTCTAACTATACTGTTCAGATGTCCATTCCTGGCTGTATAGTATATAGTGCTGTTGTATTTTCATGCTACATTGAATACATCAATATATCAGATGGATTGACACTGGTTTGACTGTGAACTTTTGGCCTAAGGTTAAATAAGGGATAGAATATTTTCTTTTCAAATGCAAATCTATATAGTTTATTCATACTCGACAATCTTAAAATAAATATAAATTTCATCTGTGTAGATGATTTAAAATTTTAAAATAATAAGTTAAATTAAAAGAATGTTAAAATCTAAAATAATAAATATTCCTCCAAATTTAAAAATGATTCAAAATTTATATGTGCATAAATAAATTGTGTGTTAATTACTGGCAGTGGCTTTTATTTTTTATATATATTTAAGATACAAATTAATCAAGTTATTTATTATCTCTGCATCTCCATGAGCTAGTGACATTGGGCTAACGGTCTAAATATAAAATAAAGTGGGATCTTAACAGCGAATGTCTGCCTACTTTATAAATTTTTCTAGGTTCAAATAACCTAGATGGCACCCTTGTAGTGCAGATTATGGTAAGATTCGATCTTCACTTTCTTTTGGATCATTATAATATATATATATATTACACTTCCTTATATTCTGTCATGAGCATTCCACAACACATTTGCACTACATAAACATTAATGTTTTGTATTTGTTATTAAATCATTAGAAATTAAAAGACAACCACATATGTAAATATGAAATTAATGTTAATTGATGATTTATTGTACATTCAATTAGATTGTATGTGTGCATATTGGTTTAATTCATCATATAGATTTTTTAATTATATAATTGATATTTATTTATTGATAAATTTTAGTTTAACTTAAATCAAATAAACTTGTCTAATTAGTGTTCATTAATTATTGTGCAATACAAATTCATAGAGTAATTGTATTCAAGTGAGACAGGATAAACTGTCTACATCATAAAATTTATATGAAATAACTATATATCATAATTCATAAATCAAACCACAGTATTAGTAGGTGAATATGGTTATATTATTATTTTTTGTAGTGAATTCTATAGTTATTATCTAATTAGATATAAACAATTTATGATAATCCTAATTAAATATTTGCATGTTTTATCTAAATTATTGTTTAAATAATTATTTTATTGAACTCATGGTTTATCATTAAGATCTTAATCTTATTCGATTATAAAGCTGATAATAGTATATTTTATTATAAGTCAGAATGATTTGCTGCAATCATATTTAAATTTACTCCATGTAGATTCTTAAATGCAATTTAAATATTCAGTTTTAATATTCATACTTAATAATAATAATGGTAATAATTTTTTATTGTTATAATATACAATAAATTGATATGATTAGTTAATTGTATTTAAGTAAATATCCAATAGAAATCTATTGTTTCTTTTATTGGTATGAATGGATATTATAGATTCAAGATTATCTAATAGGTCCATTGATATTACATCGTTATTGAGTATTTCATTTTATTATAACTAACTTAATTAGCAAGAGTAAAATCAATATAATAATATAATAATACTGAATTAGTACAATATATTATTTATCATTTTACTAAGTCTTTAATCTTATTATAAATAGTGAGTTTAGAAATAGAAATTAATATGTGAATAGAGCATGGTTGAGTTAGTATTATTTATCATTTTATTAAAGTGGGATTTAAAATTAACTATTGGGTTCTATATCTATTTGAATATTATAAGTGTTCTAAAATTATAAAAGATAATAAAATATTTCATTCATTCATGAATTATTTTATTTAAATATGAACCTCTTTAAATTTTGGTATAAGTTTATATTTTTATAAGCAATGTTTGATTAGTTGGGTATATTAAATTTAGTTGTTTAATGATTTATTATTGATTTCATTCAATTATAAGTAAAAACTATCTTAAGCATATATCATTGTTTTGGGACAAAAATATAAAATTTACCTCTCTTATCTTAATGTATAGTAAATAAGGATTGTATTTAGGTTATCTGAAATAATAATTTTGTTTGTTTTCTATTTATTCTAAATGCTGTTTGAATTCTTGATGCTATAATAAAATTATCATCATTGTTTTGCTTGGTTATGTGATTAGATAAAGGATTATACCAAATACTAAATAATTTGTTATTGATTGGTATTCAATTAGTTCAGTTTATTGTATTTATTTTATTATGAATGATACTATTATTCACAGGGCACAATAAAATTAGTACTATTAAAATTCGATTTACATTTTATTCTGTTATAAATTGGATTATTTTTATTGTATTATATATGGTAATCAAAAACTGAGCTACATTTTATTCAGGTTATATTAGAGTTATTATCTCACATTGCATATTTTGATCTGTTATAAATACTGCCTAAATGATTGGGGCTATAATAGGGGTTAGCATACTCACATATATATCCTATTATGAATGTTACCATAATTTGCAAGGCATAATTAAACAAGATCACTCTTTCATGTGTTTGTCATATCTGATATATTGCAAATGATTCCCAAGTCTGTGAAGCATTAAAAGAGTATACCCTCATTTTTATCTCATATAAATGGAGTTTTATCTTTAGTTGCAATAATAAGGATTATTTCACCATAATTTTCATTTATATCAGTTATAAAATGCTGTTTAAACCCACAGGGAAACTTTTTATTGTTACAATATATATATATAATATTATTATTTGATGTCTGTATTTTTTCAAAGCAATATATGTAATTATATAATTGAATATTTATAAATACACTAATTAGATAATTAAAAATTTTATCCACTTAGGAATTTCGATTATCCTAGTAATCTTTGTCAACTAACACTTTGAAAGGCTAACCTTCCCACAATTCTGTGATCTTAACGTTTGCTGCTTGCCTCTTAATTAAGTCATGTTTGTTTTTGTATATTTTACAGTATTAAAATTGAAGTCAAAACCATAAATACATGACTTATTATGGTCATAAAAAACAGATGCTGAAATATTATTATCTACTTTAAAATTTTGTTTATAAATGAGATTTTATCTTTAGAGTTATTTATTAATTTGTTTAATGTAGGAGGTGTGTAAAATGCAATATTGCATATACCTTTATAAATATTCCTTATAAAATGTACTTTTTTTTTTTTTAACTTTATTAGTAACAAAATATTTACAAGAATTAGTATATTTACATTAAGAGCTTTTTACATTTTTTTTTTTTAATTTTTAATTTCTTAGGATGTTTTTAGAATATAATGATTTAAAACAAGATTATTACTATGATGGCATTAATGAGCAACTAAGGAATACATTGCTTTGCCATATTTTTCTTGTGACATTACTAGGTATATATTTCTGAGCATAAAGATAAATGTTATACCATTTTTTGTTATTTTTTTTAAGTACATTGTATTTTTTGTTATCAAATATTACAGCACAACGGGCAAGCCATATTGTTCTTAGAGTGTGAACGGTTACAAGGGCATTGAATGGTTTTAATTTCTTTATATTATTTATTAGGATATTTTTTAAATTAATTGTGTCTTTGTGGAATACAAAGCACCGTAAGGTTGAAAAGAATGGACATGTCTCAAAGATATGTGATGAATTTTCCGGGAACAAATTGCATAGTATACAAGTAGGATCAATGTTTAGTTTAAATCGATTTATGAGAAATAACTTTGTTGGTATTACATCAAGTAGCAGATTATACAGGAATTTTAACCATGAGCGAGGCACATACAAATTTTGAAATCTAGTCAGTGTTCTTGCAGTAGATAGTGTTGACCAAAGTTGTCTATCGGGATAATTAATTTTTTTTAGATCTTTGTATGACAAACCAATTAGAGTATTAATATTATAATTGTCCAGTAAATCAGCATGCTCAATGGCATGATCAGTGAAAAAGTGGCGATTTGCATATGGAGTAATAGCAAGGAGAAGTAGAGGTGGAGGAGTTGTCCTTAAAAAGGGATTAGTAGTGGTAACAATGTACATCTTAGCTCTAATGTAGGAGGTGAATGATTGAGGAGCTATTAGGTTAAGCCCACCCTTGCAAATTGGAAAACAGGTATTTTCTATTGAAAGAAGATGCGATGTTGATCCCCATATATATTTTTTTGCTATACTCATGAAATATTTAATAGTTTTTTTTTTGAAGATGCATCCAAGGGCTGTAATAGGCAAGAATACCTCCTAGAATGGCATTGATGATACGAACTTTCATTATAGGGTACAGTAATCTTGAGTTGAAGCACTTTATTTTTTTATTAAATTTGTCCATGACAAGAAGATTTAAGTGATGACTTAGTTGTGTTTTTGAGAGATTAATAGGTATGCCAAGAAATGAAGAAAATGAACCTGTAAAGTGTGAGGGAAGACTGCGACCGGTAGCAATTTGCCATAAGGATGATTTGTTTATTTGTATTGTGGATCCTGTTATAGTTTCAAATTTCTTAAGTTTATGAAGTAGCATAGGTATATTTTGCAGATCCCTGAATATTATCAAAACGTCATCAACATATGAAATGATCTTAACAGTTGTGCCTAAGTGTGGAAGAAAAATACCATCTATGCATTGCTCTATGTCCTTAATCAAGGGGTCTATGTATATCGCAAAAAGTAATGATGCAAGTGGAGTTCCTTGTGGGATACCTCTACTTGGCTTAAAGGGTTGAGAGAGTCTCATGTAATTTTTTAGTCTAATCATAAAATGTACTTGATCATTTGAAATATATTATATTGATATCCATATTTTTTTTTATTACCAGGAGAATCAATATTATTATTAAAATTTTTATTCTTATATTTTATATTAAAATCTCTAATAACATTATATATACATGATTATAATTGTAGCCAACATTTAACAATTCATTTGAATATTTTTCAATATTTTTGCTTTTATCCAATGAATATTTGCAAAGACTATTATTTCTAAATAAGAAGGACTTCAAACCTGTCATTTTGGTTGACATTGGCACTCTTGATTTATATGGAATATAACCTCTTTTTACTATTGGTTTAATGGTCATACAGTAATCCAGCATACATTGATTTCTAGTTATTTTAAGATCAAGCAACTGAACACGCATTAAATTTTCATCTGTTTTTATCCCTTTTAGGTCTTTGAAACTATTTAATTCTTTGCCACATACAAAAACATCATCAACATATCGATAATATACAGTAACATTTTTTTTTATAAAATTTATTTTTCAAAGTATTTTCTTCATATGTAGAAATTACAATGTTCAGCAGATTTTCTCAGAAGGAAAAAATAATGATTGATAATAATGAATTGAAAATAGTTAAAAAATGCAAATATTTTGGTCACTTTATTAATAAAGATGCAAACACAACGTATTTAATTAACCTTAAAATTAAATTTGAATAGTGTAATTTCAATTGAAATAACTTAACAATAAAAGAAAATATATCTATGGCTTTGAAAAACAGATCCATAGTATATGTGTTTTATCAATTCTTACTTATAGATATAAGACTAGTATTATTTAATAGAAGTGCAATTTAGAAATTTCAAACCACTCAATGAAATATGGATAAATTTTTGTTATAAATAAATAAAGAGATAAAAAATGAAATACATTGGTGAATGACCAATCAGGAATTGCTGATGTTATTAAAGTAATTCAAAAATAAAAATGACACTGGGCCAGACATATTACTAGATGAGATGATAATAGATGGAAAATTTAAATAAATATAGAAAATATTAAAGCAATGTTTAGTAGAATTTCTCAGGGGGGGGGGGGAGATTGATATTCATGGATTGAAAGTAGTAAACAAATACAAATATTTTGGGCACAATATTAATAGAGATGGAAACATAATGTGTTTAATTAATCATAAAATTAAATTTAAATGAAACACATTCAGTTGAAGTAACTTAATAATAAGAATGTATTTATGTCTATGAAAAACAGGGCCTTAGCACAAGTGTTTTACAAGTTAATTGATTATAGATCTGAGATTAGCTTTATTTAATAGAAGAGTAATTCAGAAACTTCAAACCACTCAATGAAATACAGATAGATTTTTGTTATAAATAAATAAAGAGATAAAAAATGAAATACATTGGTTAAAGAACAAGGAATCATTGAAAACATTAGAAGGATTAAAAGATATATATGGAGCTGGAATAGACATATTAGTAGATGAGATGATAATAGATGGAAAAATTAAATTCTAAATTGGCTTCTAAGAGATTATAAAAGTTATAAAATGATATATGTTAAATTGTTGGCTATTGTAAAAATGTTTGCTCTTGTGTTATTAAGGAAAAAACTAAGTATCAGACAAATTGAATTAAACTTGGAGAGATCTTAATCTTACAGTAAATCAATAATTATTATGATGATGATTTTTCAAGTCAAATAAAATTTATTGGAAATATTTTCTTATTCCTATAATATACATATAAATGTTTTTTTCAGAGATTCAAATAATAGTTAAGATATTTGTATTTTTACTCGATCAAATGTTAAGTAGTTCAGATTTATCTATAGAAAGCTAATACGTTTTAATGACCTGGATTGTGCATGCATTAACTTGTGTTAAACAAACAGGTATGCCTAACTTTCCAGTTTAGGATAGTATTAAAATCTTACACTAATAATAGAAAGTATAAAAATTGTTAATTTAATATAAGAAACATCCTATTTTATTCATTATAAGCTTAAGAATATTTTTATCTAAATTAATATGTATCATAACAACTACACACCATAATTGATTTTTTTTATCTTGCCATACTTTTTCATATTTACTTCTTTTATCATTTCTCCCTAATGGATAGATTATTTTTTGGTTTTCCTAAGGTAGAATATATTTGCAAGATTTTTTCATTGGATTTCACAAATACTTTGTAGTAGGTTTTTGTCTTCCTAGCATAACTTATTTATATATTTTGATTTTATGTAACTATGTTGTCATATATCAACAAAAAGCATTATCTGAAAACAATATTTATAGTTGTACATTATTTATATATTTAAATGTTTTTCATTCATTTTCACATAACAAGTTATATTCTTTTATCGTTATCTTGTGACGTTAGTATTAATTATTATTAAGGTTTTATCATACTGGCAAATTTGGTCTACACTCTGACCATATACTACTTTGATTCTTCACAATGAGCAGGATATTTCATCAACATACTTAGTCATTTACAATTTTAAAATAATGTGGATAGTTTTTAATATTATGCATATGATTGTATGTTTCCATAATGCAAATCACTGCATTTTCATATGAACATCAAAATTAATCCTTCATTTTGTAGATATAAAATGGTATATTTTCACACATGCAAGATACATTGATATACTGTAAACTAAATTGAATAAAGATTGAGATCATGTGTAGTTTATTATTATGCAGTTACCTGAATAAATTATGATTTAATAAAATTATATTTTAAAAATATCAACGAATTAAAAATATCATCTACACAGTTTTCTTTTCAAAAATGGTTTATAACTTTCAATATATATATATAAGAATACACCAAACTTTTTCTTTTTAAAACTTGTTTTTTATATGATTATTATATTTCAACTATGTTATAATATAGTATTTTTTTAATTTCTGGATTTTTTGGGGGGGATGTGTGATATTTATATATTTGTATTTTTCAGTTTTCCTTGAAAAAAAAAGTCGAAACGTTGGTGTGTAGTTATATTTTTATAAAAGTCATATAAAAAACAAGTTTTAAAAAGAAGTTTGGTGTATTCATTTATATATATTTTAAAAATCAGATTTAACTAATACTTGAATTATTTTTTTAAAAAAAAAAACGGTTTAATCCTTTTCCACATCTGTTGTTGCTTATCACCTTAAATTCATTGGCAGGAAAATCTTACCTTTTTATTATTTATAAAAAGAGTTTCTAATTCATGTAGACAAACAATCCCACACAAAGTAAGAATAATTTTATAATATTTTGAATATTACATTTTAGTTGCATGTCATTAGAGGAATATAAATTTTATTATTTCTATGTGCGGTGGCTCAGAAATGAAGAAAATCAGTAATAATTGAATTACTTTTATATAATAACCTATAAAATTAATAGATTTATTTGGATTTTAAGTTAGATATACAGTGTGTATTACTTTAAATAAGTAAATGTTTTACATATTACCGTAGTATATAAACATAAAGCGTATTAGATAAATTAATACTGAATCTCACTGAGAGCCTTTTTTTAGAGAAATGATTGTATTTTATTAAGTTTTAAGTTATGTTAACCTACATAAATTAACTATTTTTAATCATATTATCTAACTTTTGTTCAATTTTCTTCATTAGCCATTTTTTCTTAATTTTATGCTTTTTAATAGTCTTTATAACAAAATCTCAATACCATTTTTTTTTAAATAAATATTTAAATTATTAATTTAAAAAGAATTTTTTAAATATTTTAATAAGAAATATGTATACACATATATAATTATATGCACCAATATATAATTATAACATATGGTAATAAGTAAATATAATATTTGTCTATATATGGATAATTGTTGGCAAAAAACATATGGGTTTAAAGGAGTGAGTACTCCCTAAGAGCGCTGATAATGATGTTATAATGTGGTCTCTATACTTGATTACGAGCTAAAAATTAGTTTCATTTCCTATTAAATGGAATAAAATTAATAATATGAATACTTAGTAGTATATCTTACTGATATGACGTCATTTCTTGCTTGCAAAATATTTAAATCTAGAACATATAAATAATAATGTAGTGTTTTCTAGGTTAGCAAAATAATGATAAATTCACAGCTTTTAATGATTAATGACCTTTTCGTGATGCACTCATGTAATAAATATCAGCAAAAATCATAAATCACATACAACGTAGATGCAAAATAAAACTTGAATTATAAAAATTTCAAACCCAGATTTGTAAAAAAATTCCATAGTAAAAAGAGACTAGATAGTTATAAATCTATTTCAAGTGCCATTTTTCTAATGGTGAATTAATTTAAGAAAAATAAATAATATATTAGTGCTACAAATAATGAATTTTTCATAATGAATTCAGATTTTAAATAATCTCAATAATATTAATAAGAATTGTAATCGTTATTTCCTTTTACAAATTAATATAAAAATACCTTTTGCACATATATATTAATTTATAGAGATTTTAATTCAGTTACTATTACAATCTCATCTATATATAATTGAAATTATTATTTCAATTATAATTACAATTTTGTTTTTAATTAACGGACATTTTATTTATTTTACACACACACACATATAACCCAATATTAATTAAGCTTTTGACTAATATTCCAGAATACTGTGCATAGCACTGAAAACTATTATGTCTGTTATTTAAAACTACAATTCATTTTCAATTTTCAGTGGTTGAAATTTTAATTAAGAAATAAGTTTTACAGAACTATTATTTCTAACCACAATATATATATATAAATGTCAGGATCTACTGGGGATAAAAAAATTCAAAGAAAAGAAGGTATCTCAACAAATTCAATTAAAAATACAGCCCCTAGTCACACTGAACAAAGTTTATTGCAACATACTTGAGTTTCAATAGCTTTTGTTGCAACATAAAATTAATATAATTAAAAAATACGCCTAGTTAGCTTTTTATTATTTATTTTTTGTAACATTATTAAGTTTTCATTTCTAAACATGAGGTGTCATTTATATTTTGATTTATTGAATTTTTATAACTTTTTAGAACAACTTAATCAAGTAAAACCTTATTGCAAAAGCTGTCAAAGTCATTGTTCAAATATTTTATTGATTTTTTCATGCCATTATAATTTCAGTTTAAATTTGGTTTTGATTATATAAAATTCTGCATTACTAAGATACATATCAAAAACATTAAACTTTGGAATGATAATTAAATATTTATTCTTAAACATTTTAATACCTAATAGCTAAAATGAAGCTTTTTCTTAATGCTAATTTTGATTTATTTCTGTTTATTAAGTACTTTCATTTATTTATGTTATTACTTTTTTAAGACTAAATACATTTACTGAATTTTTGTCTAGAATAACAAATGTAAAAACTGGATACTAACAATTGAAAATAAAATTTTAAATCATTTCAATTCTGCAATAAAGAAAAAAAATCTGAAAACAGAATGCAATACATATATAAATGTATTGAATTTAGTATATGGTATAACTTACTGAAAAGTGACTTTCCTTTTAATATAAACAAAAACACTAATAAGAATATTTTCGCCAATGCAATGCATTCTTATATTCTAAATTAATGGAAATAGAACTATATATTAAATTGGAAAATTATTTTATAAAATGATATGCAAAAATATTAAACTTTCCCTTCTATATAATAAAATTAATTGAATTATTTTTATTCTTGTAATTTATGATGATTTTTTTAAAAAAAATACCCAACTGGAAATTTCTTTCGATTGCATTATATTTATTTATTTCTAATGTATTTCAATATAAGATTTTATTGCTTATATAATTTTTATTTTTATTTCAGACTGAAATATAGATAATTTGAACCTTTTATTTCAAGCATGAATGTCAATATGTTTTTTTTCTAAAATAAGTACATAAGTTATATAAGGAATTTTACTTGTATCCACATTTTTCTTAATAATTATAATGGTATCATTACTCTTTACATATTTATTAACAGTTTATATAGTTGTTTTTTATAATAAATTTGATTTAAATTGAGATTATTATTCATATTTTTTTCTATTACAAAAGTAAAGGAAAACCTTTTCCATAAGAGTAAAATTTCTTTATGAATGCTGATCATTTACCACTGCAGTATACATATTATTACTATTTGTAAAATGTTATAATTTCAAAATCAAAGAATTTTTTAAATAATACACTATTTCAAAGTTTCCAATTTTCTTTTAGGTAGTTTTTCTTATAAATATTTTCTATATTTTTTTCCTTATATTTAAAATAAAATATATCTTCAGAAAAATCCTGATGTATTATTAACCAATCACAACTTTTCATTTTTTTAATTAATTAGATATATAGAATGTTTGAAATTTTGTCTGTTAATTTATTTTAAAAAGAAAAAAAATGCTAGATTAAGAATAATGTAAGTTTTCTTTAAGTAACTAATTCATATAAGACCTATTGAATTAAAAAAATATAAAATTATTATTATTTTGTATAAATGATTGAAGAATTGTAGCTTGCCAATTAAAAATTGTGTATTCATGTACATTTATAAATATCTACTTCCTGCATTTGCACTGTGCATCCATACTGTTAAGCAGTTACAAAATCAAAAATGTTGGCCATCCTGTTAAGCAGTTACAGAATCAAAAATATTGGTCATCTGTTGGAAAGCAAAAGAAAATTACTATTTTTAGTTGCTTAATTACTATTAAGTTACTATATAGTATTATATGAGAATAATTACCATGCATATCTATGCTTAATCCCTACCTAATCTTAGATACATTTTAAAATAAAAATTAAATAATCAAATTGACAGAGATGCAGTACATTACAATGCCTATATTTATTCAAAAAGTTTTAAAATCTCTGTTCATCACTTCAAAACATCATTATTATATAAAAGGCAATAATAAGGATTTTTAATATTTATAATATTTTTTAGATTCATGTGTTAAATTTTATGCTCATCAAAGATACAAATTAATGGCAACATCTTTGCAATTTTAATCTACAAAATATTTTTTTTAGTCTTTTTGTTAATTGTTGATCAATACAATCTGAAAATTGTTTCTCTACACCTATTTGAGAATGTATAGGTAGGTGGATTCTCTGTGATATGAGCTGCTTTTATATAGTCCTCTAACTTTCCTCACAAATTAGTTTTGACTTTGCTTATCTCCTTTCAAATGTCTGAAGTAAATAATTAATTGTGGGGATTTAACAATAATAATTAATCTAGGTTGTTTTGTTTTAGCTAATCGTATAATTTACCAATCCCTTTGCTTTCTCAGATTAATTTAAATTTATAATTATTCTAATTGCAATATCAATTTTGATAATTAGAGCATGTGTACTTTAAAATAATTCGTAACAATAAAATATATACAACATAGATATAATTATTTCTAATTCAATCTGTAATTATAAATACATTAGCTAAATCTGAATTTAAACATTGCATAAAACAGTCATTATCACAATCACTCATATAAAGATTTGTATTATAAAATTCTTAATAGATAACTTTAAGAGATATCTAACTAAAAATGTTGTAGGCATGATCTATGAAATCTTAGATTAACTTAATAATCATTGCATTATTATAAAATTTTATAATATAGCTCAATAATAAAATAATATGCTATGTAGACATCAATAGGCCAACAACCAATCACTTCAAGTAAAAATCAGTTTTTTAATTTCATTGTCCATGATTTTCACACTTTTCTCCCCATCTATGAAAAATTTTTAAGCTACAACTATCTTTTACAACTATGAGTTGCAGTGCTAGTTTTAATGAACACTGCAACCTTTGATATTATCCTAGGTAAAACAAACATACAATTCTGACATCCAGATATTGCTTATTATATACACTTTTTCCATAGTAGCAACACTTAGATGTGCATCTTATCAATATATTAGCTGAAAAATCAAAACTTAACAAATCAAAGAGTATACCATTAGGTTTTCTAATCAATGTGGGACTTAAAATCAAAAGCTTACTAGTGTTCAAAATCACTTTGGACAGAAAAATTACAAAGTAAGTGAGTATTAAAATTTTAGCCCATAATATTACTATACACACTCATAAAAATAAAGTGTCAATAATCTACGGGGATTATATTGATAGTTGCAAAATAATATTATTAAAAAAAATCTATTAACAAACGTTCAGTATTGAGAGTTTATTGAGAGCTTGTGGTAACAATCAGAAATAAATATTATTAAAAGGTTTGGCAGATAATTTATAATACTTTTTACTTTTATGAAAAAATATACGTATACATGAAAGAGTAAATTAAAGAAAAGAACAATATGATAAAGCTCAAATAATAATCATAGCATTAATTAAATAGAAAATTAAACAATCAAATATTAAGGAAAATAGCTTCTATAAATTAACTTCTACAAGAAATAAAATTGCAAGAAAAACAATAAAGTAAAAGCATCCTTTAAAAACAAAACCTACCAGCTATTGGGCATGTACAGACAAAACAATTTTCTTTTATTAACAATAAGACTTCTTTTTTGTAGCAACTTAATGTCAGAATGAATGTTGTATAGAAATTGTAACTTATACAGAACAAATAAACAAATTTTTATATTATAGAGTAGATAAAATTGAAATTAATGTTACAAGACAAAATTCATGAAAATTCATCTAAAAACCTAAAGATTTCTTCTGACATTGTTTTAAAATTATTTATATATACATTAATTACAAACATGTATTTAATATGTTAAATGCTATTATTTTTTATAAGTAACATCAAAGATCTTAGCATATCTTCCTTGTGAATTTTGATAGTTCCATTCCAGTTAAAATTTTAATCTCATTCAAAAATTCTAAAGGCTGTTAACTCAATCCAATGAACTTTTGTTAAATATAATTGGATAAAATAGTAATAATTTAGGAGGTAGTGTACTGAAGAAGCTTAAAGATTGCATTTGCACTTCTAAATAAAAGGGCACGTAAAATACGAATTTAATTTTGACTTTTCAAAAGTTAAATGCATAATGCGGGCTGCCAAGATTTAAAATTAATTTTTATGCTCTTAGAAAAATCTCATCTTTCAGAAAAAGGCAGTTGAGTTGACTATATAGATGAGTAAATGTTTTTTTTTTTTAAAAAAAAAAAAAAAAGATCTAAAGAAATGCATAATATTGACTTGAGATAGTATTAATATTCATATAGTTGTGTGTACATAAAATTAATAAGCATTCTAAATGTATTTGGCTTTCATATTAAGTAAAAATGAAATTCTTTGGTAAAACCCAGTTGATTTCTTGCATTCTGTTGAGATCTATCTACTTCAAAAATATTTAAATAATACATAATTAAACGTGTATTTTATATAAGTTTTATTTTACTTTAATAATATGGGTATATGGTTAATGATTGTTTTGTGAGAATTGTGTATAAACATTTTGAGTGACACAAAGTAATTTGCTTAACAAGATTTTTTAAATAAAATATTTTATAAAAAGAAAAAGACAGCAGGAGTCTACTTTTCAAATTTCTTTACTAAAATATTGCTGTCATTAGCAAAAAAAACTAATAAACTTATTTATATGATTAAACTTTGACTATTTAACAAACTAAACATGCATTAAAACATCAAAATAGATATGCATTTTATTATAGTACAAGTAATAGTTCTTCATGGCTCATATTGCAAAAGCATCATTAAATTTATTCATTTACAATAGTTAATTACATGTGTGGCCAAGTGAACTGAAAGTTCTACGAATATAAATACAACATTCATTGGAGGGGTGCGATACAGAGCATTTCAGGAATAAATGTTTACATAGATATTGTGTCTATGGATTTTAAAAAGTACCTGAACCATCATGGTGTATAAAATTATGCAAAATTTTATTCTAATATTCCACTATGAAATGGTTTCAAAATACAATCCACACACTATTTTGTCAAATTAATATGAAGTAAAATCTTGGAATTCAGTCACAATTTACTGAACTGTCAGCTAGTGTCTGAATATGTATAAATTAGCATTAAATATAAAATTAACGAGATAACAAAAGATCAAAGTATATTATTCATTCACCTTTATTATTTGTTTCCATTTTAAGAATTTATGTTTTGTTATTTTATTTTATATTATTTAAGGATACATATATGTATCGATAAATACTTTTATGAAATATAAAATTTGTTATTAAAACTTTGTTTATATTGTAATAAAAGGGAACATAGAATTACATTATTGTTTTAGTTATCATGTGATATCCTAAATTAAACAAAATAGATTAAAATAAAAGATTATGCAATAAATGTGTTTCCTTCTTGAAATTATTAAAGCCTATATACAGAGTAAATGCGAAACATATAAAACATGTACACTTTACAGATATTATTAATAGTCTCTGATACTCCATTTCCTTCCACTTCTCCTTCTTATTTGCATTGCTGAACTATATGTAATATAATACACTATATAAATCTTAATTGAGATTCTACAATGCAGTTTAACATATGATTTATTTTATATCCTCTTGCCTATAGTTTTAACTATCCAGGAGTCATTACCAGAGAATACAACATTTAAACATATAAAATTAATATATATAATTAATGCCTATCTATACGTATACCAATATATATATACTCATGTACATATACAAATATACATATAAACATAAAAATAAAAAACAACATTTCAAACACTCCAACTATTAGCTTAAATATTGATCTTTAATATCGTTACAATCTAAAACCTCTTTATCCCACAATTATATTCAATTAACTTCCTTTATATAAAATTTTATTTTATATTTTAACATTTATTTTTTCATATGCTAATCATTTTAATTTGCCCTTTAATCTAATTTATTTCTTCTATTTTAATTAATTATATATTATAAGTTAATCAATAACAATAATATCATAATATCCTTATAATTTTATTTCCTCTTAATTTTTAATTTTTAACTAATTTTACCTTTTAAAAAACACTCACTACTCCTCCTCTTATAGCCAAAATAACTCAATTTTTTTTAAAAAAAAATTATTTCTTTATTTTCTTCACTTCCACACCCTCTATCAACACCTTCCAACACTACATCTTATTCTAATTCATTAAAATCTATACATACCTATTTATTAACAAAAATATTTCTACAAAATTAATGTCTTCAAACCCTGATCCTTACTACAAGATGGCCTAATGTTTCCAATCAATATAGCCTCCTTTCTATCCCTCCCATTTTTAGTATGATTTATCATTTTAATACTTCTCTTTTCAAACTTGTGCCATGTCTCTAATGAATGTAAATAAACAGATGATCTTTTATCATATCTCTGCTGAGTCAACCTTGTATAAATTGAATTTTTTGTTTCTCTCACATAACTATTCCTAATATTTTTTCTTTACAAGATTTACCCTCTATTCCATATACTCTATATATACAATTTTCTATATTTCCTGTATATTTATTATCCAAAATATTAAGCATACTCTTTCTTTTCTTATTTACCACTGTAAGTTTTATTATATTATTAATCTTTCTATTAATTCTCCAAATTATTTTTTTATATTCTTTACAATATTATTATTATTATTATTATTATTATTATTATTATTATTATTATTATTATTATTATTATTATTATTATTATTATTATTATTATCCATATATTTATCTTTATTATCTTTATTTTTCTTTCTATTATTCTCATTATTATTATTAACAATAAATCTCTCATCTGACATTCTTATATTATCTTCTATAATCTTTACTGGGTAATCATTACTTTTAAATTCCTCAACTATCAACTCCACTTGCTTATTATAATTCTTTTTATTTGAGCAATAATTTATGGCTCTATACATTCTTGAAGTAATACTATTCACCTAATATTTCTTATCTATATTTGAATTCCAATTAACTATGTTATTATCTATATTCATCTTTTTATATATTGATGTCTTTATTTTACACCTACCATCAGAATATGACTTCATTAATAGAATATCTAAATATGATACCTTATTTTTCTTTTCTTTTTCTATTGTAAATTTTATGCTTTCATCTAATCTATTAACTTCTTCAAGGAAAAAAAAATTGCCTTTGACTTTAATTAAAAATCAATAGATAATCATCGACATACTTTTTCATAAGTATTGAAGCCTTCTTATTACTCATCATTAAATCTTCTATCCTTTCCATATACATATTACTTGGCACTGAACTTAATGCCCCCCTATTAATAACCCTTTTTCTTGTTTATAATACTCTCCTTTAAACTCAAATGTAATGTCTTTGCAACAAATTTCTATAATCTTTATCAATCTTCCTATTGGTATTTCTATTTCCTTACTCTTATCATTTTTATATCTATTAATTGCCACTTCTATAGCTTTCTCCATATTAATATTAGTGTACATTGTTACCACATCCATTTTTACCATTGTTAAATTATAATTACTATATTGATCCACTTTTTCTCTAATTTACTTTATCAGATTTTTATTATTTTTAACAAAATGATTACCATTTCTATTTATATTTTTTTTCAAAATATTATTTGCTATACACTTTGACGCTTTATCAAAGTATAAGTTTGTACCATTAATTACTGGTCTTAATGGTATCCCTTCCTTAAAAATCTTTTGGCAATGCATAAGTTTTTATTATAACACAATCTTTATTTCCTAAATATGTAAATATGTTCCTATCTATCAAATTATTATTATACATTTCCTCTATAAATTCATATATCTTTTTATTTTTCATCTTAGTATCATTTTTTTTATATAAAAACATTCATTTTTTTTATATATTATTCTTTTTTTTAATAATACCAATTTATTACTTTTATTCGTCTTTGTGAAAATTACCTCTTCTGCATACTTAATTTTTTTATTCTCTTAACATCTTTTATTGTAATTATATTATCTAACCTATTAATATTTTTATTTATATTTATAATCCTATTTTCATTACTATTCAAATTTTCTACCCTATATATCATATTAGTCATCTTATCTTTCAATTTCTCCATCTATAATTTATCCTTCTTGCTGATTATACTATTAACATTCTTATTCTCATAATAATATATATTATAATTATCCTCTATATATTTCTGTGCTAACTTCTCCATCAATGCTTTCACATCTACCACATTCTTGTTATTGCATTTTCCATACAGCACTTATTTCATTCCTTTACTAAGTATACTCTTTTTTGCACATGTTAACTCAATATTAGTTAAATTACATATCCTTTGTTCATACTTTATAAATTCTTCTTTACATCTTTCAATTCCTTTTTCTCTTTTTAAAATCTCTATTTTCTTAGCATGTCTAATCATCATATTTTTATTTATAAATTATTTCTTCTTCTTATATAAGTTCCTAAAAATATCTTTCTCCTTAAAATATATTCTTGTAGCTAAAACCATTCCCATATTATAAATCTCCTTATAAACCTTATGCTTTATGGCATAACTCCTTTTAACATATTCTTTTAAATTTTTTCTTTCAATATTTTTTATAAATTTATCTTTATGATTCATAGTCTTCCTAAGCTTTCTTAATTTCCCAATATTAGCTATTACTTCATACTTTTCACAATCCTTCATAAATCTAATACCATTATTTAAACCATTTAATTTCATGTTCATTCTCCATCTATCATTTAAAATCTTTGAAGTTTCAGTACCTTTTAGTCCTTTAAGGTAGTTCAAATTTTTTTTATACTATCCATGTTCACCATAATTATATCCTTGTATATATCCAAATGTTGCTTCTTTACTAGTCTTAATCTTAGTGTGCCAACTTCTTCTTTGAAGTAATAAAATTTCCTTCCACTTCTTCTTCTTCTTATATGCATTAATAATATTGTAAAGAATATAAATAAAATAATTTGGAGAATTAATAAGAAGGTCAATAATGTAATAAAATTTAAAGTGGTAAATAATAAAAGAATGAGTATGCTTAATATTTTGGATAATAAATATATAGGAAATATAGAAAATTGTATAAATGGAGTATATGGAATGGAGTGTAAATCTTGTAAAGAAAAAATATTAGGATTAGGTATGTGGGAGAAACAAAAAATTCAATTTCACCAGGATGACTCAGCACAGATATGATAGGAGATCACCTGTTTATTTACATTCATTAGAGACAAGGCATAAGTTTGACAAGGGAAATATTAAAAGGATAAATCATACTAAAAATGGAAGGATAGAAAGATAAAGGAGGCTAGATTGATTAGAAGCATTAGGCCATCTCTTAATAAGAATCAGGGTTTAAAAACATTCATTTTGTAGGAATATTTTTGTTAATAAATAGGTATGTGAAGAATTTAAAGTTTTGGAAGGTATTCATAGAGGGTATAGTGGTAAAGAAAATAAAGAAATAAAAATATTAAAAAAAAAATTTGAAAGTTATTTCGGTTATAAGAGAGGAGTACTGAGTGTTTTTTAAAAGGTAAAATTAGTTAAAAAATTACAAATTAAGAGGAAACAAAATTATAAGGATATTATGTTAATATTATTGTTATTCATTAATGTATAATATATAAGTAATTAAAGTAGAAAAAATAAATTAGATTAAAGGGAAAATTTAAAAATTAAAATGATTAGAATGTGAGAAAATAAACGTTAAAATATAAAATAAAATTTTATATAAAAGAAATTAATTGAATATGATTGTGGGATAAAGAGGTTTTAGATTGTAGAGATATTAAAGATCCATATTTAAGCTAATAGTTGGAGTGTTTGAAATGTTGTTTTTTATATTTATATGTATATTTGTATATGTATGTGTGTATATATATATAGATATAGATATTGGTATATGTATAAATAGGTATTAACTGTATATATTAATTGTATATGTTTAAATGTTGTAGCTCTGATGATGACTGCTGGACAGTTAAAACTGTAGGCAAGAGGAGATAAAATAAATCATATGTTAACCTGCATTATATTGTATCAATTAAGGTATATATGGTGTATTATATTATATATAATTCAGCAATGCAAATGAGAAGAAATGGAAGGAAATTGCAATACTTTTTTGAGATATAATTACAAGTTTTGTGATACAACTAAGATAATGGTAAAACTTATTTACCCAAAGTAATTTTTTAATTTTGTCAGAACTTCAATTTTTTATATATTACAACATCAAACGTCACCATTTATATGTTGTGATTACTAATGTCCCACATATGGGATCTTCTTGTGAAAGCCAAAAGTCAACTCACAAAAAATATGTGTCTAATAATCAATTTGGATTTGTAGTAATAAGTTATCCAAGGAGAGTTCATATGCTTAGTATACTATTTATCACCCTCTTTTCAGAGAAATGTTGAGCACTAACAAAATTGAAAATTACAATTAGTTAAATATATTCAATTTCACAACCACTAAGTGTTCCTGAATTACTATTTCATTATAAATTTAAAAATATCACCAAAATCATATTGTGAATGAATAATAAAGAAATGAATTTACATTAGTGAAATTAACCTTGAATTGAATAGAATGTTAATGGAAAATAAAGAAAAAAGAAAATAATAGCTATTTTTAATTAAATGAATTTTAAGGTATATTTTAGATCAAATATATTAAGTATAAACAATGTGATAAGATTTTAAGATTGTTGTAATAGAAAGGGTTTAATTAAAGAGTATTATATATATTGGGATTGTTTGAAATATTTGATATTTATATTTTTATTGTTATATATTTTTATTTTTTTAGTTTCCTTGATAAATACTATATTATTATATTGTCGAAACATTGGTGTATATTTATAAATTTTTATAATAATCATATAAAAACAAGATTTAAAAAGAAGTTGGTGTATTGAATTATATATATTTTATAGTACTATAATGAGAATATAAATGTCCTTATTTATGCGAAATTTATGTTGATGCTGTATTAAAGTTAAAGCACAACATAGATTATGTTTGATTCTAAACAAAACCAACTTTTAAAATGAAAAAGATCGAAAATAATATATATATAATCAATAACGGACTTTCAATAGTTATATGACTATCAAGGTATTGCATAGTTTTAGAATGCATGTTTAGATAGAATCGGTGGTTAAATAGCTTAGCAAGATAGAATTGTCTGTAGTTTTTTTTATATTGTTGAGTAATTGCAATATATTAAAATATGAGAATAGTAATGTGCGCATATAATTGAAATGTGTCTGGGTAAATATGTTTTTTCAACTTAATCATTAAGTATAATATACACATATATACGTACATTTATTATTATACACACATATATACGTACATCTTAAGAATTAAAAAAACCAAGAAAAGCTTTAATAGTCTAATACTATAAACATCTTAAAATAAAACTATTAAAAAGTATTTTATATTTAATTTGTATAAATAATATGATTTAGCCTATTTTACTTATCATACTAAATTATCTTTTATAAGAAGATTATTAAATGTCAAGGTGAATTTGAAAGGCTTTTCAAATTAGAAGACGAAAGCTTCGCTTGATTAGAGTTTCAAAGATTTGCATTTTCTTGAATTTAAGAAGATTATTTTAATGTGAAATAGTGTAACATTAAGCTTAATATGTTTAGTTTTATATTATAGACAAAAATTAAAAATTCTAAAATGTATAAAAGATTTTTTGAAAATAAATTTGTATCGAAATTACAGTGTTAGTAGCGATATTTATCAAATAATAATTAGTAAAAATTGAAAAACCGTTCTCTCTTTACATCTCAAGTTTTTTTCTATAATAAAAAAATCAAAATATTTTTATTAAATATGAGAAATATATTTTATTTTTTAACAATTATGTTTAACAATATGGGTGTTTGACTCTCATTCAAGCAATTAATAATCTTTGTATAGACCTTATTATATAATCGAAATATTCAAGCCAAAAACTTATCTGAGATTTATTCAAAATATTATCAATGTTCCTCAAGCTACTTCTCTAAAATTGGAATTTTTCTGAGTAGTATATCTATAAAATGACATATGTCCGTCATGGTAATTTTGGATATTAAAATGTCTGATTATCCTTTTTATTTAAAAAAAATAATAATAACTAACAACATTATTAAAAAATTAAAGAAAATAATAGTATACAGATTTGTTATAAACTATAATTTTGAACATGAATATAAATGTATAAGAACTTTAATTTTGATAATTATTCAGATAAATGTTATTAATATAATTCTGTATAGAATTTTACCATTGGAAATTCGGATCAACTTGAATATTTTATAGAGACAGTTTGTTACATTTTATTATTTTAAATTCTTTAAAGAATATATATTGTACCCATCAAAATAGTATGCTCACTTAACAAGATTCAAATAAGCAAAAGTACCTCGAATCTGGTCATGCTGAGATACACAGGTCTGGAGCAATCCTGAATTCTAACCTATTTGCCTATTCTTGGAGTTTCTGACCCAATGAACAACAATCCCAATGATACAGAACAATTATTTTAATTCTGGGCCCAGAAGCAAAGTGATGGAGCATAAGACCAGAATGATGATGATGATCGAGATATGAGTAGCCCATGAATTACATTTATTAAAGTTATATTTACTAATGCTACGTTATTAGCTAAAGAAAATAAGTCTAAATATTAATTAGAAAATAATAATCCAAAACAAACCAGGATTTACATGAAATATATATTTAATAAAATATTGTGAAAACTCATATATATTGAACCGCCCACCTTCTTTACATCAAACTATCCACGACGAATAGAAATCTAAATACCTTACCTTCCTTACTATCCAATCTTTGAAGGTGCTTGGTCCTTAGGTAGAGTGCAAAATATCATTGGCAACAAACTACCAATAATATACACACCCAGCTACTAGACAAATACTAACCAAATAAACACTTTATTTTAAGGTAAACCCTTTAGGTGCCAGTTGCGCCAGTTAATAACATCGTAATCAATATGTTTATCTGATCAGCACTAAATCCAGTACCTGAGACTCCAACTAGCTCATCAGATTGTAACTACCTTTTAAGAAAAACAAAACTCCACCCTCCCTAATAACTCTATTTCAATACTAATGATAATTTACTGAATGAGAAAACATTAATATCTTTAAACAACAAATCCTTACTTTTAAAAAATATAGTTTCCCTATTCTTTTAATTTTAACCTAATTATTTCTTATTAACCTTTTAACTGCTAATTATATTATTGGTTGTATGAGGTAAAAATCAAAACTTTTAATTGGCCAATTCACAAACTGAAGACAAAGCCTATTGTTAAAACATATTCGCCTATAATTCAGGTTATGAAAGTGAATGAAAGTTCTTTCAAAAATAAATTGCTATTTATTTATTATAAAATATTCAATTTCGGCAAATTTAAAGGTGAACTTATAAACAAAGAAGTGCTGACGTAAATGCTTTTTTTCAATTTTACGTTATGGAAAAGTAAAGATTTCTTTTTGCTAAATCTTAAATATTTTTACTAAAATCTTCAATATTTTTCGAAAATAATTTTGTTTTTTTAGTATATTTTATTAAAAATTATTTTAATTTCTCAAATTATACTTTTTTAATACTTAAATCACATTCAAAATGAAAATCTGTGTTTTTCTTTATTTTCTTTGATTAGGCAGTTTTTTTGTTCTTTCCAGCCAATCAGAATGTCTTTGTCGGCTGAGAGCCGGCTGACAGCCAATCACCGACAAGCTTCTTTCTTTGTTTAGCTTTAAATGCGTTTTTTTTTATATTTTACTTGCAAAATAATTCAGAAGAGGGCACCATCTTACAGAACTTTTAAAAACCTAATCAATAACTGTCAAACAAATATCCTAGCAGTAAAAATAACGGAATTAGAATGGCGTCAACTGCCGACGAGAGGTCTCGTAAGAGGCGGGAAAAGGGTTAATAATTAAATCTCTCCATTCCCTTCTTATTAAAATATTGTTCAGCATAAATGTGTGTATTCAAATATAAACTTAGATATTTAAACAACAGTTTAAGCATTTCTTTTATAAAAAAAAACACAATCATTTTGCTTTATAAGTTAAACACGCATACTGTTTTCATTTTAAATAAATATTTTAATACATTATATTACTCTTTTCATTTTAAATAAATGTTTTAGTACATTATATTAAATAAAATATACATGACATATTAGATTAAAATACACACATATGTACACACAATGTCTTTAAATATAATTAAATACAGAAGCCGATATCATTTGTATTTCCCAAATATTATTTTGTAAAGTTTAAAGTTTTATTTATCACAGTTCATTTTTTATTTTAAAAGGAAATCAAGAATGAGAGAATACTAAACCCAAAAGTTACCTAGGATTTGGAAATTTGAAATGATGTACACAGCACAATGTAGTTTCTCTAAAAGTTATTTATGACCGGTTAGCGCTAACTTCCAGCAAATCTTCCTTGACTGTGTGATAATATATAATCTTCATGGACTTTTCAGCATCGACACTCCGGTATTTTATTGTTTTACTCGACCCCTCTGAACTATCTGCTGATGTTATTCGCAGTGAGGCTCCAGCTGATTGTACAATATGGTAAATTTAACAATGCATCATTTTGGTAGACATAACAATTTATATAATTGTTATATCTGTAACTTCAAGAAATATTTTTAAATGTTTTTAAGATATCAGAAATAAATGGAATGTTGAAAATTTTTAAATGTCTTAACAATGGAAAACTTTTGTTATCTCCAGCATTTATTGTCTCGTGAAATTACTGTCCTTTACTCCACTCTGATTGGGCTTCTATTTTTTTCTTCAAAACTTTTACACACACACATTTAATTATTTCATTATAAAACAAAACAAAATTCTCTTTATTATTTTTTATTTATTACAAACTAATCAAAATAATATTAAATCATTTTATTTTATAAGATCTTTTTAAAAAAAAAAAAAAAATCTTCCCCTTTTTAAAAGCATTTATTATTTATTTTTCTTTAACAATAAACCCCCCTACCCTACTCTTTAGTTTTTAATTTTTTTCCTTTCAACTTTTAACTTTTATTCCCACTTTATTTTTTAAAAGACGAGATTTATGAGATATTACTACTTTTAAATAATACTACAATTCAATAACAATGTACTTCGGTACAATATGTTACAAAAGGTTTCATGCTTGGAATGATATTGTCTATTTACAAAACTTCGGATGTTTTTATAAAATCCCCTTTACATTAATTATTTACTAGATATGAATATAATTTTATAGAGTGTATTATAACTTGTGCAGAGTTAATATGCCAATTTAATAACATTTTACTAACAAAACATTGTGGATGCCTAAAATAAATATAAAAGATCATGATAGGTTTAGTAATAAATGATTTGATAAACAGGTAAAAATATACGATCTCTATCACTTATCTACTTTATGAAAATCATTATATATACTGTTATTGGCATTGTTTGGGAAAGACATCTTTGGAACTTATAAATAAGAAACAAAAAATGCACTGCATTTATGAAAATATGTGATACAATCGTTAATATAAATTGATTTATGTCTATGGGAATCAATAAGTATTTTAAAAGAAAGCGGCTTTAAAATCAACATGCTGATTAATTAGCATGTTGGTGCATTTCATGAATGAGTCATTATTTCCAACACCTAATGAAAGATCAAACAGGCATAAATTCATTAAATAAGACAATAATGATGCTATCAGGTCATGAAAGAAATACGAATCTTATGGTAGTTTGAATACATCATTTTAAGACATTTGACAATGAATGAGAGTTGATACAGCCACTATTTTGACTATGCGGTATCGAATGGAAAGGTTTGGTTTGAATGCCCACAGCCAGCTGTATGGAACGTTCGCAGCACAATCAAAACCCTATAAACCTCGTGTTCCACAGGGAGTGGCATATACCCCTGATTATGAACAATTTTGAGAACTAGAGGAGGGAAGATTTGGATTTCCAAAGTCCACAATGAAAAAACAATAGAGAAAATATATGTGGAAGTACCATAAGAGAAAGGAAAGGTATGCCAACAGTATTGTACATGTACGATAAACTTAATACACTATATTCTGGAACCTGTAAATGGTTTGACTCCTGCACAATAATATATTTAAATAATGAATCATTCAGCAAATTATAATGGGGAATCACTCTTTTAATTTTGACATTAAACTAACAAAACTTATATTTAATTTTGATTCCCATATACATATTACTGATAACATTAGCCCCCCAGGCAACATCAAAAAAAGATGGAAGAATTATGTACTGATAACATTAGCCCCCCCCCCAGGCAACAGCAAGAAAAGATGAAAAAATTATGTTAAGGTTCACGATCTTTTAAAATGAAAATTTAAAGACAAACTCAAATAATAAAGCAAAATATGCATCCATAATAAAATATTTTAGATAAAAAAAAATGTGAATAACAGATTTAAATATAAAACCAACCTAGTGAGCGGTTTCTGCTACAAATGAATACAATTTTACTAATAAATTTAATTGAAGCCCCTGCTTCTCTCTCCATTAACCAAAGAAAATAAACCCTTATTAAACTTGTGAGGTTGACTGACATCGGCATATTAAAGAAAATAAATTATATATATATTAAACAAATTAAGTTAAATATTTAATTGAGCCACACAAAGCTATATAACATAAATTAAGCATGAAAGGGCATGAGAACTATATTATACTAGTAAGAGATTACAGAGAGAGAGAAAGAGTGAGTTTAAGAGGATAATTAATATAAACTTATAAATGAATATATGAATTAAAATAGGAAGGTTGAACTACATATTACAAAAGGATTTACTTATTAAGGCAGCTCTACATTAAGTGAGGTTACCTAAGCATAGAAAATAGATGCAGAATAAGCAGTCAATCAGTTGGGTCAGCAGTCGGAACAGCGATCATACAGTCATCTTGTACAGCCGGTCAAATGGATGGAACTTGATGGAGAAAAGTTCTTCTGTTCTACTCACAGTTCACAGCACAAGCTTCTGTTGACTTTCTTAAAATTTTAAGGTCTGGAAACACTTCTGAAAATTTATTTTACTGAAAAACCTTCTCACAGAATTTTCTAAATAACTGAAAATAACTCGAAGTAAAAACTGAAAGTAACTAACTGAAAAGTAACTAAGTTTAATGACTAAAAAGTAACTAAGTTTAATGACTAACTCAAAGTAACTAAACTGAAAAAGTAACTAAACTGACTTCTTTTGTTCTATGGGCCCTTTTTATACATCCTTTAATCCCCCCAAGAATGCAATCTCAGTGGTCCACAGCTATCTCTGTAATCTCTTGATTAAATAAAAAACATTTAATTAGTAAAATTTTTAAAATAGATAAGGCTTGAAATACCATTTTAGATATTTTTAAAGATTTGCAAACAACTAACAAAAGAATTGCTTATGATTTTAATTAAGATTTATAATTTTCATTAATGAAAACAATCTGATTATAGATTAAGATAATTTTAGTACTTCAAGCCTTCCCCATTTTACCTTGTTTTTACATTACACACATATAAAAAGATATTTACAATTATATAAGAACATCTAATTTTCAGCAATAAATATTAATAGAATTATTGTTTCGTTCATATATATATATATGTGCATCACGCACACTACTGTTTTACTTTACTAAATAAATTTGATTAATTCCTTGGATAATTATGCCTGCAGTGTGTGGGTGAATGGTATCTATATACGGCGAGGTCTGAATTGCGGGCTCCACAGGAGGTTAGTGTAGATGGTGAAGCATGAAGCTCGATGATAATTAGACATCGACTGCTTCAATATATTATGATGTGGTTTGCATTAGTGATTAGACTTCAGTACACGTGGTAATACAAAGATGTAGCTAATATATATATATAATATATGAAATATCTTTTTTTTCATTTTATAGTAGATAACTTATTAATGATATAAACTGCAATAAAGAATATTAATGTTTTTTCCTTCACTTATAACAATTATTTATAGTACTGTTAACGTTGCGCAAATCAATACTTATAATAAACTTTAAATAATATAAGATTCAAAATAAATTTTAATGTACTTGCTTTGCATAATGAATGTTTATAATTATATAAGTTAGAACATAAATGAAAAAAAATAAACTGATACAATAATTTAATCACACTTTAAAATATATTTATCTACTAAACTCTTTATATAAGTTTTAACTATTTCTCTGGGAAAGTTTATCTGACGTCTAAACTTGCAAATAATATTTAAACTAAGTTGTATTTATTGAATATGTAATTTAAAAAATCATTTTTTTTATTTTGCATTAAATAGTAACTGTTAACATTAAATTTGAAATCTTGACTAAGAACGTTAAAATACTCTCTCTATATATAAACGTTGTAACGGGGTAAATTACAGTAGTTTTTAATTAGTATTTTATCAAAAATCGAATTTTTCCAATTCTAGTAATTATATTTAATAATTCAATTAACGCATTAGGTATTTTCCTAAGGAAATCAATCATGATCATCAATGATTACTTTATTAATCCAGCCACGCGTATGGGCACCATTTTTTGTAACGTGCGAATATGTCAATGCTGGGGCAATGATCAATCTAAATCTGAATAAAATGTAGCTCAATCGGGGTCGCCATTTTGTAATGAACTATAGACAATAATATGGGATAATAATATAAAAAGAAGTTTTATTATGCCTAAGAATTGAAACGTCATCCATACCAATCTAGATTCAGCCAGAATATGGAATGTCATTTTATAAAAGCCCTAAAATTGATTTGGCATTTTGCAATAATTACCACTTGTGCACGATCATCATCGGCTAGCATGAGATAGCTACTTTGTCACAATAATAATGGATATTCTATTTCACTATCTCTCTACATTTGATTAATCAATATTGGTCATAAAAATGCCCTCAAAATTTATATTATTTATCACTAAGCAAAAACATGCATTAATAAATAGTGATTCTGTAATAACCTGTATACAATTATCTAACTCAGGCATTGATCATATTAGGCACAAACAATATTTCCCACATATGATTATTTAAATTGTCCACTATATTACCCTAAAATACTACTAACAATCTATATTAAAATCTAACTTATCCAGAGAAAGTTTAACACAAAATAAAGCTAACTAGATCACCGCTCCAATTATCAACAAATCTATCACACTTACAAAGCAAACTGTAAAAAGAAGTAAAATCTTTTATCATTGCCCTAAACAATGATGAGTGCTTGAGATATCTATTCAATTGACAATTCAATAAAATTAAGTTCGACATACTTTATTAATTTACTATTATTTTTAGTAATTCAAATTTATCTTAATATTTAATGATATTCTATTTAAATAGATTAGTTTCGAAATAATTATAAGCACATTTTCGAAAAACATTTTATAAATTTATACACTATTTTAAATGTTTAAACAAAATAAACCTTTACTCAACTTTATACCCATTTTAGTAAAACGTTAAACATAATATAAACATTTCATTGTAATAATTAATAAAGCAAGTCATATATAACATGACATTACTTTTATGAGCTTGTAATTACAAAAATGCACATAGAGAGCGTACCAATAGCTGGATAGAGATTTTAAATATTTCTCATAACCGCACTTGTTAATTTACGAGCTTGTTAGAGCTATTGGTACGCTCTCTATGTACATTTCATTGTATATCCTACGGTAGATACGCAATTATTGTTTCAATTATATATATATCTTTGTTTTTTAATTATTATTTCATTTATGTTCTAAAATGAAAAAACTCTGCAAGAATTTATTATCAATAAATCTATTAGGTAATTTCACATTTTACAATACGCAATCACATTATATAAAATATACCCTAAGCTTCCATTAGATGTTTACTGAATTACCATTGCTTTCGCTTATATTATCCATTTAAATCTCTAGTCAACCGAATATATGATGGACTCTGTAATAATTAAGCTATATATGATAATAATTGACAGTTATCCAATCTAAAGATAATATTCGGTTAAGTTAGTTAATGAAATTTATGATCTCAACTTCAAAGAAATTTAAAAAGTAATTAAGATAAGTCATTCTCATTAATGACAGTACCCAATCGATAAAGATTTTTTAACCGAACAAAATAAGCAAATAGATCATAGCTAATGAAATTATTTTATTAGTAATATTGATTTAAATAAATAAACAAATATTTGAATGCATTATTAAATGTAAAATTTATACTTAATAGGATTTTAAAAAATGATAATGTATAAAATATTTTATATATTTAATTCTGGTTCACTTATCAAGATGAGTTTGAATCTTAGACCAGATTTAAATACCAAAATTATCTTGCGCATTCAAGAAAAAATAATGAAACAGATTCGTCTGGTTTTAAATCAACTTTAAATTTATTGGTTTATAAAATAAAAATGAATAACGTAACAAAAGAATAAAGAAAAAGAATATCCATCGATGTTTGACAACAGACTAAAATTAATAAAAGTAATAAATCTATATGTATGGAACTCCAAATATGTTGCGTGACAATAACACAATTTGAACACGGAAGGAGGATTTGAAATATCATCTATAATTATAAAAAATTGTGATAAAAAATTGAATTCTATTTATTCATTAATGCAATAATAAACAAACATTAAAAAAATATATCTCTCTCTTATAATTTACACTCTTTTCTACCCGATATTTTCAAGTTAAATTTTGAACATACAAAACAAAAAAAATTAAATATTTGAAAATATCAGGTTGTATTCATTTATATCATCAGATAAGAGTCTAAATGAGAACTAAATTAATCTCTCCGACCTTTTCATTGCTTGAATTCTATCATATATATATATATATTATTTACATATCCTGGTCAAAAAAAATATATACATATATGCATATAAAAAAAATCAAACCATATAGAAGTGAAAGTCTACCCATATTCGCTCACTATAGTAGCTTCCGATTCTTTTTTCCAATCCTAAAGTGTAGAGGTGAATTTTCCTTGAATAGAGAAGATAAGCATGTGGCAACTGATACAGATTCGAATTCAATTCCCTTAGCGTTTAACTTTCAATGTTTCCTTTCAAATAGATAAATATCCAGCTTCCAAAACAACAGATGCAAAATTATATATCACTGACTGCTTTAATTTTTCTTTTCACTATCAATAATGTGCAAAATAATGAATGACACAATCCACTTTAAATTAAATGAAGATTTACTACTAGCCTTTTTTTTTTTTTACTTACCTGAGAGTGAAGTTTAAAATTGCTTATTATAATAATATAAACTGAATTGATCGATCTTGTAGATTTTCTTGATTTGAAATACAATATCCATAAAACATAATGGGGTTTATATCCATCTCAAATAAATGAATGTAATCCTGGATTTTAAAACACAGAATCTCTTTACATAGCTGATCTGCAATACAAGACATTTTTGATGGGATTTTCCTTCTTTCATATTTTTGTGGTTTCCTCTGGAATTTCATCAGCAAGCTGTCCCTTTGACTGGGTAGATAGTTAAAACTTTTATAATTCCATGGTTTTATAAATTAACTATTTAAATAATACTATTTAATAATTTTTTTTTTTTGAAGACAGAGAAAAACGATCAGTTTTATACAATGGCAAAATGATAAGAACTCAAATAACAGTGTCACTTGATGACGTTAATTGTCCTCACGACTGTTGGAACTCACTCCATTTTAACTCAATGATGAATAATCTGTTCAAGAAAGTTTTGCCTCGCTTTTGTAAGTGAAATGGAAATTTTAAGAAAATTGGATACATTGAAAATGAAATCTAAATTCAATATGATTTTTTTTCATTTATAGACAATGGATATGTTTTTACATATGTTTTTTTAAAAATAATAATCATTTCCCCAAATTAATTTACAAACAAATATATGTGAAACTTAAGAACATTTAATTTTGTAATAGGTGTTGCTATGGTGATTGCAATAACAGAAATTGAAATGTGTAATGCTTAATAACAAGGTTGATTTTAGTCAAGTAATCTTTCATGATACATTTAAGTATTTCTAAAATCTCTTTATTTATTTACCTGTTTATATTTTTTTCTGAGATTGATTACAACAGATTTAGGATTTTGAAGCTAGAATTAACAGTAAACAATAATATTTAAAACATTAGGTTGTCATGGTTATCAAGTTAACTTTGTATTTCAAGATCTCCATTATCCATGGATCATGTGAAAAGAAAACCAAACAAGATCAACAGACTTTTTTTAATACTTTAATCTACAGTTAATCTTAATACTTACAATATATATATAATTATAGATTTAAATCCAGACATTCAATCTCTATTCAGCTATCCAATCTATCTCATACAACCAATACACATGATCACACACATGTGAAAAAGATAAATGATAACCAATATGCATATATCATGCTGAACCAGCATTCATCAGTTGGTCCAGATCATCATCTTCCACACACATATATATATAATCGGTGTTTGGCTTATATTAAGATAGCAAATCTTCAAACTTTAATGGACAGGCTTCAATCTACTCCACCATCCAACTTTTCAGCCTTTCATACCATTGAAAATCTGATGATAGAATACCCTTGATAGATTTGATAGCTGCATGGAGCTTGAAAGTCTGAATTCAAATCCCCTTTAATTATATCTAAACGCCAGGGAAATAAAGTATATATATATATATTGTAATTGAACAGTGATAAAGTGTATTATGATGCATGTGAGAGACTAGAGGGTAGTGGACTATGTATATATGATGCAGTGTGGAGACAAAGGAAACATTTATTGCATCCAAACTATATTTAATTTAAATAAATAATCATTATGTTTGCAATAGCTACATTCAAATTAACCAAACAAAAATACCATGAAGTAAATCTTATATCTTTTATATCTTATGTAAAGTATTCTTATAATGTGTGTATATTTAATATATATTTCTAACTCCATTTGGGTATCATGGCTAAATAAATACTTCTCCACCTGATCTTCATAAATAAATCATGCCTAAATACAATATACCTCGTGGTTCAAAATAGGAATGTTTGTATGTAACAACATGCATGCTGAATAAATAGATAATTTTAACTAAACAACAAACAAAACAAAAAATACAAAGTCAAATTTAATGAATAAAAATTTTTAATATGTTTATTTATATCTATTAAAAAAAATGAAATTTTCACAATTTATTTACAAGTAAAAAATTGATTTAATTAAATAAATTTTTCCTCAATTTCCCTTTTCCTAAGAAAATAAGTTGTGATAAATGAAGCACATATTTCAGGTTTATTTAGTTGTATGCAACAACATGATACATAACAAATGTGATTTATTTTATAAATCTA
This sequence comes from Epiperipatus broadwayi, assembly GCA_028023455.1. Classification (NCBI taxonomy): domain Eukaryota; kingdom Metazoa; phylum Onychophora; class Udeonychophora; order Euonychophora; family Peripatidae; genus Epiperipatus; species Epiperipatus broadwayi. The sequence continues at coordinate 1,709,592 of JAQFVV010000222.1, read as the reverse complement.
ATAAATAAGATTGACTTTTTTTTTTATTATAAGCATATAATTGCTTAAACATATAGCGGATCTATAATATATAGATATAATTAAATATGTTTTTCAGGTTTATTACAGAAATTTAACATATCTTTATTCCACAAAATATCTAAGCACATAATTCGGGACTAAATATATAAATAAACAACTATTGCAACAATTTTATTTTAATCTAAGTTCAGCGAATGGTAGCAATCCTTTAGTATAATCCATTATTTATAAATGTCTCAAATTATAAATATATATTTATATACCGCTATACTTTTAAAATAAATGCAACAAATATTATGATTACTTATTATTTATAATCCATAAATTATATAATTCTCAAAAACCATTAAAACATTATGATCTTTTTAAAATTAATAAATATAATTACTCTCTAAATATGAAATTTAAGACAATAAAGTTTAATAAGTATCGGTCATTCGTATATATTAAAAGACACACTAAATGTGTGTTAGTGGAAAACATAAATGTGTAATAATGTCATATAATAATAGCTATTTGTTTCAATTAACTTGTTGGAACATTTGGCTGACAAAAAGCTAAGGATAAAACTTATTTCTTTAGAACAAATATTAAACGCATATATATTGTAAAGATTGGAAAAACTCACCCTTTCCATCAAAGTGTCATTGTTGCCATTAAAAAAACTTTGTTTTGGCTTTGATAAGGATATATATATGTTGTTTGTTGTTACCGTTATTTATTTATTTCAACTTTTTTTTTTTGTATATGTATTTATTTATGATTTTGGGATTTGAAAATGATAGTAGTGATATAAAAAAGAAATTATATATACATATGTACATGAATTCTTACAAAGATCTTAGTTGTACATAAAATATTTTGTTAATGTCAATATTTGAAATAGTGACATATAAAATTATTAAATGTGTTTTCAGCACATTTGTTTTGAAATTATTTGCAATGTTATTTTATTATTTATATATATTTTTAAAACTGTAAAACATATGTTTGTAATTTTTTTTTTAAACTTGAATATTTGAAAGTCAACAATTGTTATAATATTAGCACGACAAAGGCTGAGCTAAACACTATAGTAATAAAGATTATTTTTTATTGACCATCGCCATTGGGAAAAAAGAAATAAAACTTTGCCACTGCTTAATATATATACATTTGGCGAAATCACAATACTCTATTTGGTTTTTCATTTAAAAAATGGCATGGTAAAAAAGGAAGCTGTAATCTTGGGATTTAGTTCCCTCTGTCTTATCCTAACTAATAATTAGCATCCATTGGGGAAAAAAATTAAATTATTAACAATTATGCATTTGAATGGAAATCAACCTGAAAAAATGAATAGCTATTTTTGTACAACAAGTCAATATAAGCATTAGCTAAGTATTCAAAGTCAGTATACCACCTTGCACACTTCTAGAAAAACATCTACAAATGGCTTATGAATTCACACATTCTTCATTTAAAATTGTTCTACATATTAATTCAATATAAGCCAGAATAAATAAAGACTCCTCAAATAATTATAGATTTTTAAAATGAAAAAAAAAAAACAACAACAAAGAAGATCAAATGTTAATTAATTTGATCTTTTTTTTTTTGTATATGATTGTTTTTAAATTTTACCCATTTATATACCTAAATTAACATTAAATATTGATCAATCTATATAAACAACAAAAGCTAGATATTTAATATTAAAATTTTTGTTTCATTTTAATTCATATGCAATATATACTTATGATATATGAATAAATTGATTTTAAATTTTAACTCATCAATATTAATAGTAAAATACTAGATGTCATTTATTATTAAAAAAAATTGTGTTGTTTACTGATTAAATTGGTTTTAAATTTCAATTCATCAACATAAATAATAATATGCTAGATATAATTTGTCATTAAAACTCTGTTCTTTAATTTATATTCATTGTACGGTATACAATGAATGCTACAAATTAAGTTTATTGTCATTTGTTCTTCTAACCCTTGGATTGATTGCTTCAAATATATTCCTACACAGTTTTAACTTGCAGTAATTCCCGAGTTTTTACATTACTGTGACATATTTTAGATTATTTTAAAGCTTAAAAAGTACCATACGATGCTGCCCTCTCATCAATTATTTTACAAGTAAAAAAATCAATAAATATAGGTGTTTTAAGTTTGAACAAAGAGAGAAATCACACCTTTGTAAATTCTGATTGGATCCTTCAATTTTTGCCAACCGAAACTAATTTCCATCATTCCAACTACTGTTTGACTTTGAAAATGAAAATTAATGTCTTTGAATGTTTTTTTATTATTATTTTTCTTACATATTATGAATTATTTTCATAAAATATATTGAAAACAAAGTTATTTTAGAAAAATAGTAAGATTCTAGTAAAAAGAAACCATCACTAAAAACAATTTTCATACCTGTCAAAAGTTTAAATTGCCCCTAGTTTTTATTTGATTTGCACACCAAAATTAATAATTTAGAGTATTTTTCTGGCACTTATTTACATATTGTAATGTATTTTGGTAAAATATGCTGAAAATATAGTTATTTTAAAAAAATAGTAAGATTTTAGTAAAAAATTCTCTATTATTTCACAACGTAAATTGAGGAAGAAAGTCGATGACATATGCAATATTTTCTAATTGGTTACAGACATTGTTTTTAAATTCCCCACTATAAAATATTTTCATAATAAAAAATAGAAAATTATTTTTGAAAAAACTTGTTCACTTTCATAATCTGACAAATTATTAATATACTTTTTACAAACGAAACTAAAATAAATATAATATTAAAAGATGAATATATTTTTATTGCTGATTCTGTAATTGACCAAACAAAAGTTTAGAATTTTAAATCACTCAGCCAACTAGATTTGTGGTCAATTGAAGAGCTAAGAATCATTTATAAATATACACATAGTGTCTTATAGTAATGTTTAATATTTAATGTAAGTATTTAATATTCTCTTCCAGAAAATAATTCATAACTTCATCATAAGATATTTAAAAAGGTAGATGAGTATGTTAACATTTTATATTTGTATTATATGTGCAAATTTCTTCATATGTGGGATTAGGAGTTGTTCTTATATTTTTTTATTCACAGAAATTTAGTATATTAAGATTTGTGTAGTCCAGTGATAAACATTTATTGAATCCTCAGAATTAGGATGATGTAATAGCAGATGTTAAGACTTTTGGGCCATAATAGAAGCCCTATTATAGATAATAAATCTAAGGCGTTAGTATTTGCAGTTTAAAAGAGAAGTATAGCTTTAATAGAAAATGGATTATATAAATATTTGATTTTGTGTCAATGTTAAAGTGATCTGACTGTAAAGAAAGTAATTTATGATTCTAAACTGTTATTTCAAGAAACTATTATAAACTTCATTATTTTTCTATTATTGCATCAATGTCAATCCATGCCTATTATTAGCAAACATTAAGAATGTGAGTGATATTGAAGTAAAATAAAAACTTGAAAAAAAAAACAAATATTGTATGTTGTTTGAATATAACTAGTGCCATCTGGAAAAAAAAACCATAATCAAAATAAAGGATATGCAATTTGTTTTATATAAAATGACTTTGTGATTTATTTGAAATTTATTTACTTATTTGTTTCTTCTTTTCAGTACAAAATTCATTATGCAATGCTTGAGAATGAGAATTACTTATATGATAATTTTTAAATAATTTAATATATCCAGCACACAGTTCTTCTTTTCAAAATAGTTCATATATATCTAATATAGAAATAAAACAAACTAACTCCTTTTTAAAACTTGATTTTTTATGACTATAATCATGAAAAAGAAATCCAACGTTTCGACTATTTTTTATAGTCTTTTTCAAGGCACACTAAAATAAAATATATATACAATAAATATCACATATTCCAAAAAAAAAAAAAAATTAAATTAATTAAAAATTACAAAATATATCCATAACCAAAATTTTCTTTTTTTTACCTTATCTCACTCCCCTTTCCTATTACAATCACAACTTAAACACAACTAATTCCTTTTTAAAAATCTATATATATATCAAATAAAAACTTTTAATTAAAAACCTATTATTTTCTTTTATCTTTTTCTATTAACATCCTATTTAATTCTGGTTTTATTTCATTTATGTATACACCCTCTTTTATTATCCTTTCATTATATGACTTAATACATTCCAAAGGTTTTATTTCAAAATCCCCATGCTTAAATTTATTCTTATGAATGTAAATAGCAGAATTTTTATCACCTAAATGCTGTTTTAATCTAGTTTTTAATTTATTTTTACTAGTCCCAATATATGTCATTTCTACATTCTTTCTAAAACAATTCAAACATTTTATCAAATAAACTGAATTCATAATGTCTAACCTATTATAATCCCCATTATTATTAATTAAAAAATTTAAATTTGCTTTCTTTTTATAAACTGGACAAATTGAAACATTATATTTCCTATTAATCATTTTAACTAATTTCTTAACTTTAATAAATAAATCTTTAGATATATTAAAACCAACATAAATAATCTTTTCTCTATTCCTATTCCTATCTAATCCCATTCTATTCCTTATTTTATTTATATTTTTATTAGAAAACAAATGTTCAACTACACCCCTAGGATAATCATTCATAAAACATTCATTCCTAATAATATCAACCTCATTCTCAAACAAATTACTATTTGAACATAACTTAATTGCCCTAATAATTTTATTATTAACAATATTAATTTTACTATGATTATCAATATCTGAAAACCAATTATTTGATAATCCAAAAAATGTTTTTTTTCTAAACACAGATGTTTCTATAATAACACTACCATTCCTATCAATTTTTTTTAAAATTCTAACATCCATATATTCAATAACATTAATATATTCTTTTTCCATAGTAAATTTTATTTTTTCAACTCTACCATTAATATAACTCAAAAAATTATCTGCATTTCTTTTATTACCATTGAAAACCATAAAATAGTCATCAACATATCTAACATAAAAAATTGGTTTATTCCTATTATAATTAAAAAATTGTTCTTCAAACTTATACATATATATTCCTGCCAAAAAACCACTCAGACTATTACCCATACTTAAACCCTCTTTTTGCTTATAAAATTCATCCCCATATTTAAAAATAAGGTCCCTACAACAAATCACTAATATTTCATATAAAAGAAAACCCTCAATTTTTAATTTTACCCCTTTATCTTTATTATATAAATCCATAAAACAACAAATAGCAACCTCTGGATCTATGTTAGTATACATACTAACAATATCTAACTTTACAAAAAAAAACAAATTTTTAAAAACCTTATCTTCTAAAAAAACTTTCAATTTACTAATAAACTGAATAGAATTATTAACACAATTTTTTTCAAATAATGTAATATATTTTTTAAAAATATTATTATTATATTTTTATTATTATTATGAAAAATTTTGAGGTGGGTGTATAATATTTTTAAAATATATATTACATTATTTGAAAAAAATGGTGTTAAGAATTCTATTCAGTTTATTAGTAAATTGAAAGTTTTTTTAGAAGGTAAGGTTTTTAAAAATTTGTTTTTTGTAAAGTTAGATATTGTTAGTATGTATACTAACATTGATCCAGAGGTTGCTATTTGTTGTTTTATGGATTTATATAATAAAGATAAAGGGGTAAAATTAAAAATTGAGGGTTTTCTTTTATATGAAATATTAGTGATTTGTTGTAGGGACCTTATTTTTAAATATGGGGATGAATTTTATAAGCAAAAAGAGGGTTTAAGTATGGGTAATAGTCTGAGTGGTTTTTTGGCAGGAATATATATGTATAAGTTTGAAGAGCAATTTTTTAATTATAATAGGAATAAACCAATTTTTTATGTTAGATATGTTGATGACTATTTTATGGTTTTCAATGGTAATAAAAGAAATGCAGATAATTTTTTGAGTTATATTAATGGTAGAGTTGAAAAAATAAAATTTACTATGGAAAAAGAATATATTAATGTTATTGAATATATGGATGTTAGAATTTTAAAAAAAATTGATAGGAATGGTAGTGTTATTATAGAAACATCTGTGTTTAGAAAAAAACATTTTTTGGATTATCAAATAATTGGTTTTCAGATATTGATAATCATAGTAAAATTAATATTGTTAATAATAAAATTATTAGGGCAATTAAGTTATGTTCAAATAGTAATTTGTTTGAGAATGAGGTTGATATTATTAGGAATGAATGTTTTATGAATGATTATCCTAGGGGTGTAGTTGAACATTTGTTTTCTAATAAAAATATAAATAAAATAAGGAATAGAATGGGATTAGATAGGAATAGGAATAGAGAAAAGATTATTTATGTTGGTTTTAATATATCTAAAGATTTATTTATTAAAGTTAAGAAATTAGTTAAAATGATTAATAGGAAATATAATGTTTCAATTTGTCCAGTTTATAAAAAGAAAGCAAATTTAAATTTTTTAATTAATAATAATGGGGATTATAATAGGTTAGACATTATGAATTCAGTTTATTTGATAAAATGTTTGAATTGTTTTAGAAAGAATGTAGAAATGACATATATTGGGACTAGTAAAAATAAATTAAAAACTAGATTAAAACAGCATTTAGGTGATAAAAATTCTGCTATTTACATTCATAAGAATAAATTTAAGCATGGGGATTTTGAAATAAAACCTTTGGAATGTATTAAGTCATATAATGAAAGGATAATAAAAGAGGGTGTATACATAAATGAAATAAAACCAGAATTAAATAGGATGTTAATAGAAAAAGATAAAAGAAAATAATAGGTTTTTAATTAAAAGTTTTTATTTGATATATATAGATTTTTAAAAAGGAATTAGTTGTGTTTAAGTTGTGATTGTAATAGGAAAGGGGAGTGAGATAAGGTAAAAAAAAAGAAAATTTTGGTTATGGATATATTTTGTAATTTTTAATTAATTTAATTTTTTTTTTTTTTTTGGAATATGTGATATTTATTGTATATATATTTTATTTTAGTGTGCCTTGAAAAAGACTATAAAAAATAGTCGAAATGTTGGATTTCTTTTTCATGATTATAGTCATAAAAAATCAAGTTTTAAAAAGAAGGAGTTAGTTTGTTTTATTTCTATATATGATATTTTTTGTGTTTTGCCAATATTCAATTTTATAATTACTTGCATAATCCACAAGTAACCCTCCATTTGAAAATATAGGTTGAAATCAATATAATTCCTATTGCTTCCAATTTATATTTTGGTGAGTAATCACATCTTACTAGTCATGTTCAATCCTGAAAAATCAATTAAGGTCTCTGATCATTTCTATTTGATATCTACACATTCATTTTATACAGTTAGTCAGATAGGTAATATTATGATTGTTAATCAATAATTGGACCATATTTTGCTCATGCTTAAAATTTATCTTCTCATGCATAGATGCAGTTCATTACAATTGCACCCAAATTTATAGGATAGTTAAATAATAACGTAACATCATAATCCAATCCATTACAATTGTATCCAATGATTGGGCTATTTTATTTTTCATTGCCCAAATGCAGCCCATTATTATATATATAACAAAAGAAATACAGAGTTTATCCAAATATTAAACATTATGTTCACCTATATTAAATGTATAATCACTATAACAATAAAACTCTTAATGTAAATAAAGTATTTAACTATTAAGACAGTACTATAAAATGTGTATTAATGAATACTAATAATATATCAGTTATTATGAACTTAAAATATAACTGTATTTGTGAACATGATAAATAAATGTAATAATATTTGTTTCACTAGCAGATTCACTCTAACACTTCATATTACTTAAATCATATGTAAAATTATATCAGGGTTTAAAATATTTACTTATAATAAATAAGACTTTTAACACTTTAATTTTTAACTATAAATCTTTATTATACAGATGCCTAACTAATAAAGAGTATTTTATTGTATTTGAACCATATCTGAAGTAACTGTCAATGTTTAAATTGTATGTGAATATTAGCGATAAATATAAAAAATGTTATTATTAAACTAGTGTACCTTTAAATAAACACATAATAATAATAAGACCATGTGACCATATTTATCTATTAAGATGAATGATGAATATTAAAATAATGAAATATGCAAGCCAGATATTTTAAATAAATATAAAAATTTATTAACAAACAAAAAAAATATATAATAATAATAATTTAAGTTCTCAACACTCGAGATAAATCACTTCTAGCAATGTTAATTAGGAAAAATTTAATCTCAATTGTTCCTATCTTAATAGCATTACAGATGTATCTTTACATGATGTGAGGCAAAATAGGTCATTGAAGAAAGTTGTTATGCAATGGATAAAGGAACTTAAGATTAATAATCATTAATAAACTAAATGAATAATGTTTCATTTGATCTGTAACTAAAATAGGTGAATTCATTTTTCCTATAGGTATCTGGCAGATATAAACTTAGTTATTCCTTAAAATATTGAGAACATGTATCCTACTATATAATAATTCTCTGAAGATGTGGCAATATCTTGTGTATCTTAAGTATGTACATGTGGCCTTACATAAAATTTCTATCTAAGCTAATATTTATAAATAAAAAACTATAAAGTGTCTTATTAGAAGCTTTCTTTACTAAACAACAATATTATTTATGTAAGTTTTGTTGCCACAAACATAATTTATTATAGATATCAACTTTAATTTACCTATATTAATAAAAAAAATGGAAATTCTTATAAAAATCTTTCAACTATATATATACTTATTTATACATATGCTTGTTATCTTATAGCATTTCATTGTAACAGTATAGATCGGACTTGACATGGATAAAACATAAAAGATTATATTTTAATATTATGGATAATATTAATTAATATTAATTAACAACCTGACTCCAAAATGCATTGAATACACACATATATACCAAACTATTAATGCTAACGTCATCATAATCCAATTTAAAAATACTACCTATATAATTGTTTTACTCTTGCTTTCTTTTTGGGAGAACTTTTATTTAACCAAAACAACTGTATATAAAAATAAATAAAGGCTTCTTCCTGATAATTTTCAAGTTCACTTAAAGTCTTTTTAAAGGTTGTAATATTTTATCTTAACGTAATCTTTTAAAATATTTTTTATAATGGCAAAACCTTAAGCATTCTTTTAATTGTAAAATCTCAGTGAATAGACCAAAACATAATCCTTATGGAATAGTAAATGATAAAATTTAGCTTTTGAATAAAAATCCATTAAAGGTAAGCCTTAAAATGTTTTTAACAAGTTGTTTCCTACATTTTTTTATCATATAATTAGTAATCTCCTGGGAAGTGGCATTAATTAAGTATAACATTTCTTTAAAAAAATTATTTATGAAGAGAAAATCTAGTTAACAATAAGTTCTAATATGCAGGTGTTTATCTTATTATTTTTAAATCAACTTAGGAAATATAATAGCAAGTGATTTTTGTAATCTTAGCAGATAAGTATGCAATTAGCATTCTTAAATAGTTTTAAAATTATCATTTCAATAAAATTTTTAAGTTATTTTTTGTGTGTGTTTTTCTTTCAATTTAAGATGGTGAATAATCTTTAAATGTTTTGATAATTCATTTGACAGATGAGCATGCATTTCTCAAAATGGGATAAAGGATTGTAAGATCTACTTCCCCATCATCTTTACAAATGATTCCAAGTTAGCTAAATTTAAATTCAGACTTTGAGAAGTTCTTCAGTAGATAATAGCAATGAAAGAGAGATTCCTCTTGGGTAGATATATTTATAGGTTTTAATCTCAGGACCACTTTTATCTTCATCTTCACTCAAATTTCCTCACTCTTTTAACATTTTATATGAACGTTTGACTATTAATGCTAGGATATGATATATATTTGCATATAAACATTTAATTATTTAATTAACAGTTTATGCCATTACTATAATTAGTTTTAATATTCTGTAGACAATAATCGAAGTATTGCTTTAGGCATCTTATTTAAACTAATTTATTCATATATTGACAGTATTATGTATTTTTGTCATTGTAATATAAAATCCTGATTTTAAAAAAAAAATTGCTACAAGTATTTTTTTTAAAAACACTATAAAAAATTATGGAAGGGCATCTTGGATTTTGCTTTATGTGGTAGCCAGCTAAATACATAATTCTATATTATTTTAGAAATAATAATAGTATTAATAATAATAATAGTAATAATAATAAGCCAATATTTTTTTCGTAATGTTTATTATTATTAATTAAGATATAACAAATAACTATTGCAATATATATATACACCATTGGAAAATAGTCAAACTTAGACAATCCCAATATAGATAACAAGGCCTTGACTACAGGTTTGAGATTGTTGATTGTTATCTATATTGGCATTGTCTAAGTGTTGACTGGTTTCTAATGGTTATTTATAAACCCATTTAGCCTTGAGCATTATATATATATAATTATTCAAAACAATACAATAATTAATAAAGTAAAAATATTTTAAAAACAAATATATACGATGGTTTCGTGCTTTGGCACTCCTCAGAGAGGTGTCAGGGTTTGGTGGGGTTCCTGACAGAAATATATATATAATTTAATATTTTTACTGTATTAATTATTGTATTGTTTTGAATAATTATATATATTTTATTGTAATTGGAATACAGACATTGATTAATAATTTATATATATATTACAAAAATAAACAAGGAAGTCATTTTTTTTCTCTAGGTTGATCTTCATCGAAGTTGATTTTAAATTGTAGATTTTTTTGCATGACAATTTATTTACAAGTCTGTTCTAATTAATCTGTTGATGATAAGTTCTTAAAGATATTGAAATGTTATTATCACTATGGTCATTGCAATTATCCAGTAGAGCTCTTTAAAATTCAAAAGTGTTCATAAACAATTTATTTAATAAATTTTACTTTTAAATATTTCAATAGTGATTTACAAATTTGTTTATTATTTTATAATCTGACTTTTTTTAAACAATAAATAATGCAAATTTTCTGAAGCTTATTGATTTATTTAGATGACATTTAACAATTTGATAGCTTTTTGAAGCTGGGAGGCATCAGACAATGATTATGTTTACTCCTCCATGTTTATTTGTTTACGTAATGAATACGAGAAGATAAAAATTGCAAAGAAGTTATTTTCAAAAAGTTGAAGGTATTCTATTTTCTGTCATTACTTCAGTAATAAGGCAAAGACATAAACATAGTAACCATTGAATGTCATCTGAGGTCATACTCTGCTGTTCAAAAATGTTTTATATATCCTTAACAACCATTCTAAAAAATATTTACATAACAATTACTTTAAAATTCTAAAAGTAAAATAATTTTCTTTTAAATAAATTACATCATTTTACAGACAAATAAATTATATTTTAAATTCATATATTTCTTTTTTTATTTTCTCATTAAATAATACCATTATTATACTACTTTTTTTAAACAAAATTAATTTAACATAAAGTTTATACTATTAAGAAATCAAGCCAAAGCAAATATCCATGCGCACTCTTTTTTGATATTACTATTTCACCTTAATTAATTCATTCTCACTAGGGTAACACTATTAAATCCCATTTTAAAAATATGTCCATTCGTTAACTCAAAATTAATTATTTATATAAAACATTCTCTCACACAGTATGTATATAATTTAGAATGTATTTAAATAAATATACTATACTTATCAAGAAAATATTGGTATTTATAAATTTTAGTATGAAGAAAATAAATATTGTTGCAATCCTAAAATAAAATTACTCATAATGGATATATCTAATACATACAATAAAGCTTCTATATTAAACTATTTTTAAGATTAGGATTTATATTAGTATATTAATTTCTAAATAAGTTAAACAAAATTTTGAACACATTTATATAAATATAGGTTAATAGTGATATTAGCGATTAAGGCTTGAGGGGATAATGAAGGCAAAATAAATTAGTATGTGCTTTTAAGCATTTTATATGTGTATATGGTCTATCAGGGTACCACTAGGCTATCTAAACCTAGACAAAGTTATATAATATACCTACTTACAGATGTACCTGGTTTGAACCTATTTGGTATCTTATTTATAACAGGATGTAGGATTTTGTATTTGAGAACCATATCATATTTGCACTAACATTAAGAAAAACAAAACATCCTTATGCTTTAGTTGTGCATATAAAATTATCAGACAAATTATTGCTTAAGATTTTAATATCATAAGTGCTTATTAAATACTCTCATAAGTCTGACTAGCTCATATTAAACACTATGGGTTTATCGGTAGCAATTCTCTAAACATTAAGTGACATTTGATGATCTTAGATGGTAGTCATTATCTCTAATGATGGCTCACCAATAATAAACAAATATAGTAAAAACCATTATTCATATGGCCACTAATTACATTTATTTAGACTATTGATTAAAACATGTTGAAGATGATGATGATAATGATACTTCCAGCTACAGTTTTAGAACTGATTCACAACATCAAATTTATATTTTATCAACTTATGATTACTTACCTAAAACATTATATTTAAATTATGACTTAATAAGTGATGATGATGGTCATAACTAATCTTACAACATAAGATTTAGCCTTTTATAAACCTATAATTATTTACCTAAAACATTATTATATTTAAATTGTGACTTAATGACTGACATTCACCAGTGACGATGAATGATCATAATTAATAAGACAATGAATAACTCTTAAGAAAGATATATGCCTCTTTTAATAAAAACAAATTAACATTTATTATTGATTAATCTTTAAAATGCAGATATAAAAATTTACATGATTAATAATGACAAATTGTTTACATTTTAAATAATAATACTAATAATACTAAAAAATTTCCTCCTTTCCCTTAATAACACATACTCAATGTTCATATCATATAGGATAATGTGTGCACATCAATTTCTATAGTGGATAAATAAAAATCTTATATCCTAAAAACACATTTTTATTTAAAAAAAATAAATACTCTATGCATGCACACACTTGCCTATTGCATATAACATATATATTTTCATTTTAAGAAATTTAAACATAAAAAAAGAGAAATGATTAAAGACTGGCTAGTCAGATTATAGGGAGATAATAACATTTCAAGAAATAAGCTCAGAATTACCTATCTGTCTGCCCATCGATCTAGGTCACTAATCATTTTTAAAAGTCCAAGACTTTTATTGTTAAACTTTCTACTGATTTTTAACACTCATGCTCAACAAATATACATATAAGTAAACATAATTATATTACTATGTGTGTGTATGTGTTAATTCCCATTATGAATAAAAAACTATCAAACCCTTTTGACATACAATATAATATAAATCAATATAATTTCATAATATTTGAATGAATACACAATAACACATTTTATAAACTAAAATACATAGATAAATGGATTCATGTAATAATTTCAGAATACATAATTCATCAATGATGCAATAGCTATTATTACTGAAAATCTTCTGTAATTGATTTTCACTTTAAGATTCAGAGATTTAAAGAGAGAGATAACTGGATTTATTATTAAAAAGATTTGTTAATAGTCACTGATAAAAAAATTGAATTAAAATTCATATTACCCATTCTTTTTTTTACTTTCTCAAGGCACATAGTTTCTCAAAGAGTCCAATGATTATAAAGTCAGTTGGTTGAAGGTTTACAATTTGACATCAGCCACAAACCAATATGTAATGTGCATATATTTACCAATTACAGCAGTTTACTGGAACAGTTCTATTTTTGGCTTGGGCTTGCTATTTTTTCCTGTGATGATGATGGTGAACTAACTTGCTTCCATAGGAACCATTTGGCACTTGGAATGTTTTTCTTCATTTCTTCTCAGTATAATTCCTTTTAATAAACCATGGATATTTGCTGCTTTCCATATATTTTAGCATTCTACTTGGGTTTAAACTCAGCCAATGGCATAAATGAAATAGCATGGGTTCACAAATTTCAGCATTTTACTTCTTAGCTCCATTTAGATTCAAAAGCACAGGTGAGCAGTCAGTTTCTTTTTTCTTATTTGGTAATCAGTTATAAGATGTTTAATACTTTGGATTCAAATTCTTTTGATGTGCATAAGTTTCTTGATGGAAAAAATGCAAACTCATAACAAAATATCTTTTCTAGCCAATCATTTTACTTTAAAACAATCTAATTTCTCCAAAGCAAATCTAGTTTCTTTCTCTCCAGCAATTTAGTTTATTTCTCCTCTTAATAGACTTATTTTCAGATTTTAATACAAGTTAGTCTGTCTCAACATCTCACATATTTTTGTTATCAGAAAGCACATGGCTTCCATTAATTAAATTGTCTGATTAAATTTTTTTTCAAAATTGACAAATTTTTTTAAAATTTATTATTGGTAAGCAATCAAAAATGATCTGGAGTTTCACAACCTGAATAGCAGTCCCTCTTTCTCAAGTCTAAAGTTGACCTCTATCTCTTTTCATTAACCTCTGACCTGAGAATGTCAGCTGGACTGTCATCTGGACATTCTTGTGAAATACTTTAACATAAAACAAAATTAATTGTTTTTAAATAATATAACTTTTTAAACAATATAACTTTTATAAAGAAATTATAAAATGATTTTAATAAAATCTCTTCCATTATCAAAATATGTCTGTAAATGTTTTAGGTTTATATCTTTAAATACACGCACACACTCAGAATTTGCCTATTAAAAATAATCTGAATGATTTTAAAAGCTATAACCTAAAATTCAGAAATTAAGTCAGTAAGATTATTTAGCATTAAAGCATCACTTAAGAAAGAATATTAGAATTTATTAAGGTTAAATTAATTTTAAAAAAGGTTAATAATCAAAATCAAAATGATTAATTGAATAGTTTGTGTTTACAGACTATTTATATGTGCCTTAAAATTTTAACTTTTAAACACAACTATTAAACTATTCAATGTATATATGAT
The DNA here is from genome assembly GCA_028023455.1 of Epiperipatus broadwayi. Taxonomy (NCBI): domain Eukaryota; kingdom Metazoa; phylum Onychophora; class Udeonychophora; order Euonychophora; family Peripatidae; genus Epiperipatus; species Epiperipatus broadwayi. The sequence continues at coordinate 1,694,545 of JAQFVV010000222.1, read as the reverse complement.
TCTCTCTACTAATACAAAAATAAATAGAGAGAGCATAAATATTTTTCCCACTCTCTCTGTCCTAGGCTTTTGGGTACTTGGTCATGTAGGGTTTGAACTTGGATCCCCTACAGTTTGCCTTTTCTATACAAGAAAATGTGATAATGATTTTTTATTTTATTTTATGCACACACAATTGCAATTTAGTCACAGGCTTAATTGGAATGTGTACAATATATATATATGCATTCAGGGCGAAGTATTATGGGTTTTAATCAAGAAGATATTAGTTTTCTATTACTGAAGATAATGATTAAGTTTTAATAGCAGAAAGCACTATAGTTTATTTCTTTTACAGTACTGAGATATAAAAGTAAGTTTTATTCACAGTGATTATAATGGGTTTTTTTTATTTTATTTTAACAAACATAAAAAAAATATTACCATTTTTTTTTGTTTTTGTTTTAAAACACATAGAAAGATAATGACTAACAATTGTGTAAAAAATAATAACAATCATTGTTATTTTATTGCTTTTTTATCACATGAAGCTTTTATAATATATAATATCTAATGATATTAATGAATCACACTGTGTAGTATAAAATAAAATATTATTATATAAAGTAATAATGGTATATTATACAAAAAAGCTTTTATCTGCAAATATTTTTTGTCCTTATTAATGTGATGCATTTATAGTTTCAATTTACATTGCGAAAGTAGTGTCATCTACCATTTATATATATAAAATTAACTAGAATCAAAATTTATAATAATAATAAAAAAACAATCCAAATATTTATAAATATAATATGCAAGATACCTCCCCCCTTCATTCCTCTCTTTATCATTTCCTTTTCCAACTAAATCTTTTCAGTATTAGTATTATAATATATACAGTATATATAAAACGCTTACTATTATTTAATAATATTTTATATTATATTATATAGTGTGATTCATTTAAGTATGTGACAAAATAGCGTTATGGATTAAATTTCTTTCCACTTTTTATGTTAATTTAGTAAATAATATTAATGTATTCGTTGTTATTAAAATAAGTAACTTATTCAATATTTTTATTTTATAAATTATATTTTTTTTTTTTCTACATTTCTTTTCTTTTTTTTTGCATTAAAAATACAATCGATTTTTATCTGTTAGCTTTAAATCTTTTTGTGCTTAGTAATCCACTTTTATTTAAATTACACTTTAATACTCCATTATACAAATGGTTAAAAGATTTTTTAATATATTTTGAGACACTCATTGCTTATAATGGTATTTACTAACATTAAAATTTATTCTCCCATATAAATATATCATTAAAATCAGTCAACACTTAGACACGCCTAATATTAATAACAATCAACAACCACAATTTGATGTCAAGGGAATCTCCTTTTAAAATAATAATAATAATAATAAACAGCTACTCAAAAGGTATATGGCCATTCGAACTTCTAAAAAGAAAAAGTATGGAGAAAGAGAGAAAAATACTCTAAAAATGAGTTTGCTTAACTATACACGTCAATCTGTGAACCAAAAATATGTTTACATATAGAACATGAAGCTCCAATTTTCTGTTTGCATGGTAATTTTTCAACATTGTCTTTTAGATTATTCAGCAGAAACTTTTCTTTCTGAAATTCTTCAATACCATGTCTAATTTTAATCTCAAATGCATTCTATACTTTCATATTCTCCCAATGGAAATAATTGACCTTGCATTTCTTTAGAATGTTTTTAAGTTAATCCTTAAAATGGAGATGGGATCTATGTCTTCTACAAACCCATGTTCAAGTTGGCTATTAAACACTCTTTCATGAAGTCTTCCATTGTTCATTCATTTTACATCTCCAATTCAACAAAAGTATAATTTTTCAATAGTGAACTTAATACTATCATATCCTGCAAGCTGAAGAACATATTTATTAGTTTAAAATTATATGGAGCACCCTTAAATAAAGTTTACATTGATAGGGCATCCACGTTTTACAACCCATACAATAAATTAGGTAAAATAACTGCTTTATACCATCAAACATCACATGATCACTATCTCTATACTAGCACATAATTTGTTGTAAACAAAGGCAAAACTCCCTATACAGTAGTGCCACTCTGTATGGGGAGTTTTGCCTTTGTTTACAACAATTATGTGCTAGTATAGAGATGGTGATCATGTGATGTTTGATGGTTTAACACCAATCCTGCCTAATAGGATAGTGGTGGCTATGGTTGTTTAAGAGCCAAAGACACCAAAATGTATGGGTGCTGAATTGAGTTCAGACCCATATGACTATATAAGCTATTGAGCTTAGATTGAAGATATTAACAATGTTTTCAATTTCATTCTCTTGGTTTTGTAGTAAAGTAGAGTTAAAAGGTGGCTGCTGGAGGGTTGCATTAGATCCTAAGATCTAGGTGCAGTGCTCTCAGATCCAAGGCTCCTCACTGATGATGGCCACAAGCCAGAAACTAGTCTGGGGATATTGGATGAGTAGGCACTAGATAGGGATTTTATGCACAAGCCTTCTGGCTTCCATTGATTACTCTGTTTGGCACAGGGTGGCACTACTGTATGGGGAGTTTTGCCTTTGTTTACAACTGCTTTATATATAGTTAACTTCATTGCAGTATTCTTTTAACTTGTTATAAGTAACAGCAGCACATCGGAGTCTGTGTTAGATTTAAATATCCAAGTCCTTCTTTCTACTTATAAGACTACCAAGGTATTTAAATTATTTTACATTCTCAAATTGATTACCATTCAAATTGAAATTTTCTGAAATTTTTTTTTCCATCACTGGCTAATAAAGAAGTTGAGTTTTTGAACATTAATTAATAATCTAAGATCTTTATAAGTTGCATTTAAAATATCAAGAACATTTTTTAAATTATCTTTCGAATTAAAAAAATAGCACGAATATTAGCATAATAGAAACCCGGAATCCAAAAAGATGATGTCTTTGATTTGCTTTTAACCGATGCAAATTTTAAAATTCCACCATCAAACCTGTATTTTAGCTTGAACCATGGCTGCTTAAGCTGCTTTTGATTAATTCCAAAGACCACTGACATAAAAATTGTAAACAAAGTTGAAGCAAAGTACACATTTTTTAGTTAACACCGTTTTTCATTTTAAATGCCTTATATTTTTCATCTGTATTATTAACAATTTCTCTCATTCCATCATATAGAAGATTATAATATGATTAAACTTTGAAGGACAAACAACTAATTTCAAGCAATATAATAAAACTGTCCTAATGAAATACCTTGGATAAATATATGTAATATATAAATCATTCATTTCTCACACTTTTCTACCATTTACTTGTCAGCAAAAATTATATCAAAAATGCTTTTTTTATTCATTCAAACCACATTGAGTTTCTGGTAAACTTGTAAACCAATAACTGAAAGCAATATACTTATTCCATGATAATTACGATGATATTATCTATTCCCTTTGTTTTTAAAAATTAGAACAATTAAAGCACCCTTAATATCAGATGACACAACTTCACCAGTCAATATATTCATCACAAAATTTAATAATTTTGAAGTTAATATATCACCAAATTTTAAAACTTCTCCAGTTATTTAATCAGGGCAGCCTTTCTATTATTAAGATTACAAAGAGTTATTTTGATTTCATTAAATTTGATATTCTTATCAAATCTAAGTGAATAGATAAATTGAATATATCATTAAACATCATCTTGTATCATTATGCAAAACATGATAAAATATTTTAACGTGCTTTCAAAATATTATCATTATATGAGAGACTAGATTTAATAGGATTGTGATACTATTTCTCAGGTCCATACTTTGCTTTCAATGCATAATAAAAATATAGAATGTCTACAATCAGTTTGTCTGTAACTTTGTCACAGTTTTAATCCACTAATCATTTTGAATCATTCTTATTAGCCATTGAACTTTCAGATCTTTATATTTACTAGGAAGTTTCATATTTAATCTATCATCTTGCCAAGCAGAGAATACCACATTTCTTTTTAATTAAACACTGATAATATGATCATTGTCAGAAAACATCATGATTCTTCTTTGTAATATAGCCAAAAATATATTTATTAAGAATCCATAACACTATTTTTAAGAGAATTCCATTCTTCAGTAATATTACACTTATGATCCAAATTAGCAATTTTAGGATTTAATAGCCATTGAAGTGTTTCATATATAGTAGATTTTTCTAAGGAACAAACAACAATTTTCTTGTGAATATGATTGAAATATCTACTTTTTAATGCAATTGTCATTTTAATCTTAGAGCACACTAATCTATGATCTGTCCACAATCTGAATTTATGAGTGCTCATGGAATGTGAACTTCTTATATTCTGACTCCTAACAGTAAAACAATATATTAAATTCCAGTATTTCTATGGTGGTTGCATCCATTTTCTTCAGTTACAGTTTTTAACTAAAGAAAGTGTTATGTTTGAATTTATAATCTTATTACAGTTATTTCCAATAACTTTTGGTCAAAGTCTACTGTTTGTACCAACATATGCATTAAAAGTTACCAAGAAATATAATCAATATTTAATTGGATTGACATAATAATGCTATCCAACAAGGAATAAAATACTTCTCTGAATTTTCTGAATCTAAGATTGAAACATAGACACTGATAAAATGAGCTATAGTATGATAATGAAATGCAAATTTTAAAATCACTAACCTGTTATTGATATAACAAGGAATTCCAATAATAAATGATATTAAAATAGATTTTACACCAAATCCAACATCATGCATTCTTTTTTCATTGATTTGTTTACTTTTCCAAAAAAAAAAAAAAAAACTTGTTTTCTTACATCAGTTCTAGTAAACTTCTTTTCTCTGGGTATTGAATTTTGCTAAGAACAATTATATAAATATTAAATCCCTAACTGTTCTTTAGCTTCAAGTACAGTCCTTCATTCTGGACTTGAATAGTTATGTAAAGTTTCCACATCCATGTATCTATATTTAAAAAATAATAATGTATATTTAAAATATATAATAATAATCAGAAAATAATAAATTCTTTACATTAGTTATGTAAATATCAATAAAAACTTTTATACATTAAAAGCCTTTTTCAGCACCTGATTTGGTGCCTTTTTCAAATGTTAATAATCTTTATTATATTAATGTGATGGGATGTACTGTGACTTCTCCTTAAATGGAGTCAGAATCTCTCAGCAACTATACCCAAAAAAACCTGTTAGCCACTTTACCTTTCCCTTCCATTCCCCACCCTAAGCTTTCCCATAATCTGCTCCATCCCATTTCCACAACATAATCTTTGTCAATTCTAAGGTCTTTATACCTAAATCTCCCTTATCTTTTCCCAAACCCAGCATAAAAACCAATAACCCACTTTCTGTATAATCATTTTGTTCATATTTATTCTCCCATAGCTTCATTATTTGTACCCTTTCTGCTTTCAAGCATTTACATTCAATCATATTTTCTATACCTTTCTTACACAATTTGCAGACTAAATCACCCATATTTTTTCATTTACATATATATATTCTCTTGTTGTTAAAGATCCCATTCGAGCCTTAAGCAATAAACTACTTTCCTTGCTGTTATCATAAATTAACTTGCACCTAATATTCTGTTTACTTCTATATAAATTTAAAATCTTTTTACTCTCCATACTACTTCTCCATTTCTCCAACTCCCTATTCTTTATTAATGCATCTATTCTTTCATCCCATTCCTTACCCCTATAACACTCAACAATCCTCCTAACACAATCATGCCACCTTTTATACAAGTATACTGATATAAATTCTTTATCCAAATTTTTTGCATACTGCATTACTTATCTCACCTATCTTGCTGTCTGTCTTTAGTCATAACCCAATTAAATACTATTTTGGCTATTCTTTTATTATCCATAAACTGCAACCTACCAAACATTTTCATTTTACTTTTTGCATCTCTCATATAAAAACTTGGCCATTCCATTTCTCATTGAATTGCCTCCTTTGCTGTCAACACCTCTGCATCTAATGCATGTCTTCCTACTTCCCTTTGTACTTTCTCTAAGTAATCTAATACACCTTTACTAACACATAATTGATCATTACCATATGTTAACCCTGCTACTGCAACTCCCTTCCATACAATTCTAGCTATATATGAAAACACTGTTAATTTCTTTACCAAACCCTTTCTGTTCTTCATTTACCAATTTTTTTCCCCATTCATCCAAGCAATTTTCCTGATTACTTAAAATGATTCCCAAATAACTATATCTATCCACCATTCTTAACTTTATATCCCCCAATAAAAATTCTACATCTTTTCTTTCCCCAGTATTAACCATCACTAAATTTAATCCCTATCTCTTTACCCACCCTTGCATATGTTCTTAGCATAGCTTCCATATCTTCTCTTCTTTCTGCACACAAAAAGATATCATCCATAAAAAAGACCTGACAAAATACATAAGCCCTTGCCACCTATAAAACCATCTAGTGTTCAATAATGAAATTAAAACAAACAATAACAATATAAATCATTAAAATAAATCAAAACCCTCATATATAAATCCAGTAATTACAAAATAATTGACTATATTATAACAATACAATTATGTGGATTTTTTTACAATTACATATATATGTCATTTTATATATTTTTCCATTCATTTTAAATTAACCAATTATTAACCAAATTTATAGAAATCTTGCAAATATTCATACAATTTATTTTAATTATTTTTAATATAGTATGTTTTACATATTTGTCTTCTTTTTTTTGGATATTTGATGTAATTTAAATATTTAATACTTTTTGTAGCATCTATTCTATGCCCATATTTCAAGTAATGAATGTATAATGCAGATTTATCATTTCTTCTATTAATTGCATTATTATGTTCTTTGACTCTTACCTCTAATTGTTTACCAGTATGCCCAAAGTAAATCATTTTACAATTTTACATGTGATTTTATATACAATTTTTTTTTGTCTAAATATTATTTCTTAACCTATAATTATCTATTAATAGATCGAGATTTTTACTATTTGATCAGTCAATATTTGTATTCTTCTCAATATAATTTTTGTTATATCTTAATGTATTATATATCCTAGAATTATATGAAAGTCTAATTTATTTCTTATTTGATTCATTATTACCATTATCAATACCATTATTTTCCTCAGAAATTTTATCTCCCACTATAGATTTTTAAGAATTAAAAAATATATTTCTAATACTTTTAGGATTATATCCACAATCTTTATATAATTTTAAAAACCGATTCTTTTGTAATTCAGCTACAATTTTATGTATATTATATTTATGATTCATATATTTAAAATTTTAATAACTGCTAATTTTTGCACCCATGCTTATTGTGAATCTACATGAATAATTTTTCTTAATTTATGTTCTTTAGTAAAATGTTTTAACTTATTTTATTATCTTTATCTATATTAATTTCCATATCTAAATATTTAATTTTATCTTCAAATTCTACTTTTATAAATTATATATATATATATAATTAAATTCATTATAAATATTATTCATTGCTCTTTTATCAATAATTATAATATCATCAACATATTTAGAATAATGTATTATTTCTTGACTAATTACCTTTTTAAAATTACAATATTTTTTAATTCAGTTATAAATATTGATGATATTAACCACTAGTTGCACAACCCATAACTTATCCCTCATGTATATCCCAAAATTCATTATTATATTTAAAATATAAACTATTGTGTATTAATTTTAAACCCTTATCAATAATATTTATTATATTTAGATCATCTATATGGTTACTTAATTTTTTTTATTAATATATCTATATCTTGGAATACTTTTATGGAAGAACAGCATAACGATTTTTAATGTTTTCCAATTTTGATGATACCTTTAATACTACCATTGACATTTAATACACCATTAGTACTGACATTAATCTTACTATTTTTGCTATTTAGAGATAAATGAGTAATAACACCTGGCATGAAACCCTAGCTTGACTGTGTAATACATAACATTTTTAAACCCCATTTATAGGCCATTTCCATTTCCATGGAAAGAAGGGGAATTTTTAAATAGGGCTGCTTAAACATACAATAATTCCAAGCTGAAACTCCTGTCTCAATTAAATCCAATTTACAATTGGCTCATTTAGTGATTGTACTTCCTCAAGGCAAAGATCACAACTAAGGACTGCTAGCCTATTAAGCTTGTCCTCATCATATGAGGACTTAAGCTAAAAAAAAAAGGGGGGGGGATGAATATTGGTGAAAAATGTTATGCATGTAGTTAAAGAATGGAAATATTGTTGCACAACAGACAACCAATTGCCACAGTTATTATGAGGAGATATGAGATGGCATGAGATGTTCATGATGACAAGGCCTTACTATAACTTAAGTGACTGGAGAAAAATAAGGAATCAGAAAAGATTGTTCACATCAGAAACAGTACTTAGTCCTTGATGAGCCTTTATCCTTTCTTAGAATGCATTTGCAACTTTTGGCAACACTATATATTTGATATTCATAGTTGGCTTTCATATCCAGATCATTTTCTGAAAATTATTTATTGCACTGTGGTATGTGTGTATATTTAGTTTTATTATTTGCAATGCATAGTCTGAAAAAGATGATGGTGAGAGGTTAAGTTCTATTGAGTGATGTAGCATTGGGGATTAGAACATTAGATCTATTGTTATAAAAGGTTATAGAGTTGGGTGGTAGAAAACCTTCTGCATTCATGAGTGGAATTGTTAAGTGGTATATCCATTTCATAATAAATTTTTTATAACTCATGTTGAAATCTCCTGTAAGAATAGTTGGGTAGAGATTGTTTGAGAAGGTTGAGTTAATTGTTATTATTCTGTTAATTACAGTTGGCCTGGGTGGTGTGTATACAGGTGTGCTGCAATTCAGTTTTATGAAAATGCACAAAAAGAACAATTTAAAAATCGGATCAAGACATTAAGAAACTTCACACTAATAATAGTAGATGAAAGTAAATATAAAAATAACTTTGGAATTTTGAAAAATACTTATTTTGGCTACAACATAGAAGATTTCCAAAAAATGATGAATCCTTTCAGAAAAGTTTTTTTTTTTTCAGCAAAGATATCTTAAAGAAATGCAATTCCTGTACTAACCAGCAGCTTTGAATACAAAATTAAATTGTATAAACAAATAAACCTGGAAAATATTCCCACACACATAACCGATGAAGAAGCCACACTATATCTTTACATTAGAGGGCTTAAACTGTGATGCTTCCACTATAGAAGAAGAGGACATATTGCAATGGAAAGTGATGAACAAACTCAGCAAAATAAAGACAACAATTCTTCAAAAAATTCAAAACACATTACGGAAAGTGAAAAAACAACTAACCAACTAGACAATTTAAATTACCCTACATTACCAAAAACCCAAGAGAATTACATAGCAAATAAAAATGATAAAATTAATATAACAACTACAGAAATCAAAACAAATATGATAAAGGAAAATCAAAGCAGTGAAAACTCATCCAATTTAAATAAAATGGAGGAAAAAGAAAACAAGAACCTACCAAAAGAGCCTGAAGAAAAAACCAAATGTAAACAATAAGCAATATTATATATAGAGCCTGCAAAACAAGCTCTTAACAAGTTTTGAGAATATCCTCAACCCAGACCGGTTTCTGCATCTAGCATCGTCAGTGAGGTGCCAGGATATTTATTAGATTAAAAATACTAGGACAAGCCCAGCCCTTTATCCAATGTATAACTATTGAGAAGAAAATCTGAAATTTTCAGACATCCATATGTCTAAAAATCCAGCTATCTCAAATAGCCATATGGGACTGAACTAAGTTCAGATACACCAAATATTAACAGCCTTAGCAATATAAAATCGCCAAAGCCTTAATAGCAAAAAATAAATTGATAAAAAATCAAGTCAGATGTCACATGACCTAATTTTAATAAAACTCTTGTTTACAAATGTTATATATAGAGCCTGTAAAACAAGCTCTTAACAAGCTTTGAGAATATCCTCAACCTCAGACCGGTTTCTGCATCTAGCAATAAGCAATCAGAAAGCACAATAATAAACAAAATGACCATGGAAATAATGAATAAAATAACTCAGTACTATCTAATGCTGGAAAGCACACCACTAAAAAACAGAAAAAAAATACAAAAAACAAAATAAAAACAAGAGAAAATAAGAAAATTAAAATGAACAAGGAAGAAGATAACCAACTTAATTTAATAGAAGAAACCCCAGACGAAGAAAAGGAAATAGAACTAACCACACCGGAAACATAAAAAAAAAACTTCACACTATATATAACATACATATCCAAACACAAGCAGAATTAGCACAGGAAAAAAACACACAAACAAAAAGCGCAGAAAAAACGAGGGATCAATAAAAAATTCCCCTCACAATATAAATTAGATTCAATGAAAGTTAAAATAGGGGCAATAAATGTTCGAGGATTAAACTCGAAAAAAAAAATACAAGAAATCAATCACTGGATACACCAACTCCATCTACCATATTAGGACTTGAAGAAACAAAAATTTATAACGAATCACAGATAAATCCAGCACGACTAATGAGTAAAATGGGATTCTGCGTATTCTAGAGACACACTAACGTCCTCAAGTGGCACCAGAATATTTATTAACCAAAAAAGTCTATTCACCATGTTTAAAATATTATACATAGACGCAAATCTATTAATAACTATGTTTAATAACAAAAACTTCTCAATAAATATTATTATTATTATTATTATTATTATTATTATTATTATTATGCATTTATGTTTTCTTAGATATTTAATATTCTGGCTACATTTAATGAATCATTATTCTATTATGCACTGTATCAGGCACCACCAGGTCAAGTGTTTATCCTTAATCATTTCATCAGTTACAAATCGGTTAAGCTAAGATCATTGTAGTTAGGCTGAACATTTTGTTAATTACAATATGTATAAACAAAAAACTCCGAAATGTATTCAACAATATTCTATATATTAATATATAAAAATAAATAATAGCTATTGCCAGCCTACTGAATAGCATTTAAAATCAAAACGTAAAAAAAAATCTCATTAAAGTCACTAAAGAAGGAGGTCATTGCTAATTTAAATCTCATCCCCTTCTTTGAATAAGTCTATATTGCAAAATGAAAGAACCTAATGTATTAGGGTTTCTTTGAGTATGTTAATTAAACATTTATTTATTTATGAGGAATTTACGATTATTGCTAACAACATTGCAGCAAATGATCAATAAATAATCTTTTGGTTCTGCTCTTTGAAATTCAGACTTCTTTATTCACAAAGTAGCATTGCTGAAAAATCACAATACTAGGGGGAGTGATTTGACATTATATATATATATATCAATATGCATATTCAAAAGTTATTAGTACATTTAATGAAATTTAAAGAAAAATTATATAGAGAGCATTATTTTTAACTATTATGTGTAATCTCATATTTGACCAATGAAATCAAATGCTATCAAAAACTATTTTATGATTCCCACTTTAGGAGAATGCTCATCCAACACAAAATAGTTAAGTAATGGACACTTATATAAATGTTTGAATTAGGCAGTATATAAATATGGCTGTACTTCCATCTGGATTGTAAAGGTTTCATTCTTCTCTAAAACACTAGATTTGCTAACACATATATGTTCAGGAAAGTCTAATACAAATAGCTATTTTGTGTTTACTGAGCAGTCTTGGTAAAAGGGAAGGGGCAAAATATTTTTCAAGAGCATTTGCTTTCATTGGTCAAAACATGACTTTACACCTAATAAATATATATACATTTTGTATATATATATATATTGATATACTTTATGAAGAAAGCCACTTTTCTATCTATGATGTTTCTGAATTTCCCTTCAACTTAATGCGTTTTCTGTGCTGTGCATCATAAACATAATTATTTTTCTTGTCTCTGAATAGAAAACCAGAACTATCCCGAAAAATTACACACTTCGTAAAACATGGTAACATATATTCCATATAATTAATAGAATTTAGAAGAAGTATTATATATATATAATGAAATGTTTCTATAAATTGTGAATTATACTTTGTGTAATCAATTTATTTACTTCAAAATTAAGAGACAAAGTTATTAAAACATGTCATTAAGTATTATACTGAAGAAAAACAAATATATATGTATTGCATGAGATTTAACTAATTTCAGAATCATATACTTATTAAAAAAGTTTAAATGAAATAAAATAATACTATTTATTATGATAGATTAATTAGTTTCATTTTTACTATTATACCAACAAATATATTTAAGCAAAACAATATTATTTTACAAAATAACAAAAAAATATAAATACTGTTTGTCGTATTTTTTTGATAGTAGTATAATTGTGAATAAGGGTATTGTATTGCTCAATAATATCACTCGCGATCATATAGACTAAAATATTGGCTCATTAAAAAGTATAAACGATTTTTACTGAGACTTTCCTGTGGCTTGTCAATTTTTTTTATTAGATAACAATTCAACAATCATGTGATCCCAAACTATTAGTTTTCATATGCTTTAATTATAACAATGGAATTAAGTGTCTCTATATCACATTTTCAGCATTTGATAAAACAATGTTGACTTCAATTTCTTTTTTATCTTTGTAAACATATATGAAAATGGAAGTGTGTCAAATTCAATCTAGAATTCTTAAGAGATTTATAATTTTTAATCATGATTTTTGCATGTGGCAATAAAATCAGTAATATGTTTGATCACAACTATATATATATATATGAAATTCACCCAGAAAATAATTATATGTTCAGTCAATTCAATTTAGTAATCATTTGCTTATCAAAATGTTATTGATCTAGAAAAGTTTGTTTAAAGTAGTCAAATCTGAGTAAGTCACTATTTACTGTAAGTAGCTTTTTAAAATTTAAGAAATAATATAATCATTAAAGTTAATATATTAGCAGAGTTCACCTATTTCATTTTATAAAAATATAATCAGATAAAGAAACAATCTTTGTTTGATGAAAACATTTCATGATATCATGAAGTTACAAGATTAAATATGATATAAGCGTTCATAGTGAAAATTTTTTGCTTTTAGAAGGATCTTAAATAAATAGAAATTTAGAATTTTTTTTAAATTTTATTTAAAAGTTTACTGAGCAAAGAATGTCTACATAGTGTAATGTTTATTATGTGTTGTAACTTTGCATCTTTTACTCTTATAATATTATACGATCCTTCGAAAGGCATTAAATTTTAAATTTAAGCTCTTTCGCTCTATTTATGTATATGTAACCTGAACAGAAAATAACTGAAACTTCCGATGAATTATAAAATGTTTGCAAGCTTTAAATATATGTAACTTGAACAGGAAGTAACTTAAACTTCCAATGAGTTATATAACATTTGCATTTTAAGGGGGGGGGGGACTTGTAAGCTGTGTTGTGTAACTCGTTGGAATTTTCAATTACTTCCTGTTCAAGTTATATACAATCGGAATTATTTATATATAACAAAATATTGGAATTATTTTTTCAATTTTCAATATTACAATAAATACATAAATAAAAAATTATAATTAGATTACTGCAGATTGCCGAAGAAGACAATCATGCTACACTAGCATAGCATTTATTTATTTATGTATTCATATACCGAAAATAATCAAAATCCAGAATTTTATACATTTATATATTATTTTGTCTGATATTAGATACATCTATAAAATGATAAATTATCTTTTAAATTGATTACTTCGGAGCAGAGGATTTGGTATCGAAGGGTGAACCAGAATATATATTCACTACGTTAGTTACAAGGATTTTACAAAACGTTGATATCTTTCTCTCAACATATATAAACTAAAAATTCATTTACTTATTGAGTAATGACTATCTAGATTACCTATAGGCCAGCGAAATGATAAAAAGAAAAACCCTTATGTAGATGAATCTCAAAACATTAGTATTATAGCTGAAAATATTACCCACAATATACATATAAATAAATGTATTAAAAGAATACTTTCGCAGCGAATTATGTGAATATTATTTTTAAGGATATTGTTGTTTGTTACTACAAACATAATATCGACTGTAGTCAGCTAAAATTAAGCCAAAAATGTGATGTTAAAATGGTAACGATAAATAAACACACACACGGATGAACCGAAAAACTATATTCTTATAAGAATATATACATTTAAAAAACTGAATATTGAATGAATTATTTTTAATGAATAACTAATCCATTTTATCAAAATGATAACAATTTTTATTCACATAAAATTCCCAAGCTTACAAACTTTCAAATGAAAGAAGTAATAATAATTCACAGTTGGTTTGTTAATATTTTAGTAGAAAGATCTATACATTAGTTTATTAAAATTAAATCCACTTTGGAAACCATTTGTTTTACGTAAAATGAGAAAGGTTGTTTGATAATAACTCTGTGGCCTTGATTTTACTATAAAGACCGCTGGAAATTGATTGTTTGTTTTTTTTTTTGTTACGTTGTAATTATTATAAAAAGCATAAAATAAAAAATTTTATGTGATAATTATGTAAATTAATTTTTTATTATATAATAAATTATAAATGAGAGAATTGTCTTAAATATGTATATATACATAATTATTTTTATACTTCACTTTCTTTCAAATAAAGTCAGCTTTGTTATCGTATAAATGTTATTTCTCTAATAGAGAGTATCTGGTTTTATTATTTGTTAAAGACATTCCTTTTTCAGAAACTTTTTCTTCATTTTTAAATTTCCATTTTATTACACAAATTTTTCATAAACCAGATTATCTAATAATAAAACGAAAACAAAATAATTTGAATTTTCGATCTTTGTGCTTCAAGTTAAAATTAAAGTCTATATTGTTGTTACTATGGTATTTTTGCAAAAAAATTTGGCACTACTGTTCAAGAGATTATTGTTTCTCCCATCATTCTTCGTTATTGACAATCCTTGATGACTTATAAAGTGAATCTCGATATATATATATAAGGATAAGTTCTTATATTTAAAACTTTTTTCTAGGCTTTTTCTTTCAATTCTTCTAAAAATGAATTGCCATGATTTCAGTTAACATTTGCTTGTTCAGTATTTAGTAACGTAATAAATTTATTAAACATCTTTGTTATAGAAATAATCGTTTTATTTTTATTTTTAAAGCTGGATATTACGTTGCTTTTGAATTTATATCAAAAGTCATAAGCTGATTACTTTTTATTCACATTCAACTTAAAAAAAGAATCCATGTCATTTCCATGTTTTGTTTTTTTTTCACATTTTTATACCATTATCAATTTACTATGGAAAGTGTTGATATTTTCATTATTTTGCTTATAAATATTGTAACTCCAAGATAATAAAATCTGTTTTAATTTTCACCAATTTTAAATATATGCTGCCTCTTATCATAATAAAGAGAATTAAGTGTATATAAAGATATAATATTTATGTAGGAATAATTCCCTAAAATAACAAATCACTTTTATTTTATCAAACAATTTGACTATCACACATATATATATATATCATCACATGATCACCATTTTATATGCTCAGACAGGCTGTTAATAACAGTAGCAAATTCTCCAAACAGTAGTGCCATCAAGTGCAAGCCTTCATAATCAATGGATGCAAAAAGGTTTGTACATGAAATCCCTATCTAGTGCTTTGTCATACAATATCCCCAGACTAGTTTCTAGCTTGTAACTTTCATCAGTAAGAAGCCAGTCTGTGGATATTGAATAAGTATGCATTAGATGGGGATTTTATGCACAAACCTTCCTGCATCATTGATTATGTCGCTTGCACTTGGTGGCATGACTGTATGGAGAATTTGTTACTATTGTTACATAATTTCAGTTTATCCCAAACATTTATTATTAGCTGGAGCATAAAGAACCCAGATTAATGTAGATCATTAGCAAGATTAACAATGTTTTAATAAAACTAATCAAAATATATTAATTATTTTTATTAGTCATTTATTAGATTCGAAACTATCCATAATGAATATTTCTATTTCTATAGTGTACTTTTCATGACACTACTCTCATGCTAGTAGGAACTGTTTTTTATCTTTTGACACCAGGTAGAGAGTTGTAATCATAAGCATATGACTAAACATGTGAAAAATATTTATGATCCCCATGATGCATGTTTCATGCTGAACTAACACTCCTTGATTGGGTTCAGATCACAATCTCTTACACATAGCTTTATCATTGCTCAGTGTATTTAGGTAGTGATTTTATTACAGCTTAATTGATGTGTCAAACCTTTTCAAAAATATAGAAATGGTATTCAAAAATATAGAAATGGTATAATTTTATATTTTATTCAAATATGTGTAATCATTTTTATAAAGTATGTCCATAATTTTTATTAAAAAAAAAAATAATATATCAATGTTTTCACTTACATTTTTTTAAATATATATTTTATTTTGAAAATACAAGTTAAAAAACTTGAAGTAATGTTAGATAAAAACAGTGATGATTATGATAGTAATACCCCTGTCAAACAGTGAAGGACTTAAATTATAGGATAATTTAAGAAGTACAAACGTAGTTTTAAATTTATAACATAATGTAATAAATTTCTGATGACTTTGTAAATGATTGTTTATATTTAAAAAATGTAAATTTATTTAACAAAGATGCAAAAAAGTATGTTTTTTCTCTTCATTGTTTCTTGTTATATTATCAGTTTCCTGTTTGGCTTAGTGCACTTTTGCTACTGAGCACCCTAATCATAGCTCTATTATCTCAGACACTTTGTGGCTTTTATAATGTCTGTTTATTATTCTTAATATGTAAGTGGGATAATTTACATATTGCATTAGTTTGATAATTGAGTATGTTAAACTCTTTTGTTTAATAATGTTATTCGTGATTTATCAAGATTCTTTCATTTTCCTTTTTTTGTCGTTGCATTCTAAGCACACTAGGTTGATGTTTTGTGGATCAAATATGTGTCTATGCTTTTTCATGAATTAAGAATACAAACATATTCTGAATTTTCTTTTGTGTGATTGTGTAAGTACTTGTGCTGTGTAATCCATGTAGTATTATTGATCCATGATTCCAAATAATATATGAATGATTGTGCATAGTGAACTTCGTACATTATTTGAGAGGTTTCTGCTTTTTGTAATTTTATCTTTGGTATTGTTGATCAGTATATTGAGGCTGGTTGATGTTCCAAAGCTTACATTGTTTCTCTAGTGGCAATTTTTTATTTTATTTTATCTGCTATTTGCAGTGTGTAAAACAGCATTCTAACCACAGTTTAACATCATCTTGTCAACTGAAGTTCTGTTTTATTTTGATGTCAAATCTTTTCATTTCTTTGTTGAGGGCTCATTAGTTGTAACCTATGCCATGTAAGTTTTTCACATATGCATCTGTAATATATTTTCAATCTGCTTCATATTTGCAAAGTCATTATTTCTGTTGAAAAATATTTTAAATCCAAATAATTTGTATGAAATCAGAATTTTTTATTGTGAGTATATTGCACCTTTATTTCTAATGAATTTTTTTTATTATGAAGTCCAAATTGGTTTTGTTTCTATTAATTATTATGTTTTGAAATTTATTGCATTTCACGATGCTTTCATTTTAAGAGTCCAAAAGTCCACAAACAACTATGTCATATAGGTATCTTCTATATATAATATGTTCTTTTTCTAAAATAGTTGTATTGATTTTATTCTTCTCTTTTTGCAGTGTTAAGCTGCATTATTAGTATACTGATTGCAATCCCATTGTTCCCAAGTCTTTTAATGTACAATATTCATTAAGGAACTTGGCTTTGATTTTATTAACAATTAGTATATCTAAGATGTACTTCCTTATGTTTGTTTTAATATCCATTTAGCAAGTCTATAATAATGTGTATTTATTTTTATATGGGGTACTGGCCTGTACAACTCTATAATGTTCAGCAACACAAGTTTGGACTCAACCTGTAAGTGTATTTTATTGGTTGTTCCAAACTCAAAGGATCCTTTGATGAAGTATTTAATGAATTCTAATTGTTTTTTAGCCATTCAGCTATGATTGTTTTGTAATAATATCCACCACTGAAATTTGTCAGACTTATAGAATGTAGTACTTTTTGTTCATCTTAATATTTTAGAACCATGGATATATTGTAGTTGATGGGTGCATCTTTATGTATTCTATTCTGTTGTATGCTTGATTTTTGTCTTTTCTTAAAATAATGTGCATGAATTTATCTTTCAATTTTTATGTTGCACATTGTGATTTTATTATATTTTAAGCTCTCAATTTGTTTAATTTTTTGATTGTAATGTGTTTTTTCATTTGTATGAATCTAGTTCCTGTATCTTCTTTAAGGGTTTTTGGCTATTAATTAATTAAACTTTTGGATTCTTTTATTCCAACTACTAATTTTAAGTTTGTTAATCATTGAGTTTAGTGTTTGTACCATTTTACAAATATTGCTTCTTTTGTTTGAGCCATTTTTGTACATAACTTCAAACTCTATGAAGGTATCTAAGTGTTGATTTTTCCATGAGCTTCAGTCCATATTACAACAGTGATCTTACTTTTTTTAATATGTTTGGTTTTTAAGAGTGGCTTTGTGATTGTATTAATTTTTGGATGTACTGAGTGCCTAAGACTTTTGATAGGGTTTTACTGTGTAATATTATTTGTTGATTTAGCACCAAAATAAAACAGAACATAAGATGACAAGATGATGATAAACTATGGATTACAATGTCTTTCATACCAAAAAATAAGCAGATAAAATAAAATAAAACATTTGCAAAAATACAACACTGCTTCGGTACAGCAGCTATCCTCAACATACTGATAAACAATATGAAAGATAAACTACAGAAAGAATAAATCTCACAAATAGTCTATGAGATTCAGGCAATGGACTAAATCTCACAAATAGTCTATGAGATTCAGGCAATGGACTAGGATGCATAACCATATAACATAGTGAATCATAGACAAGCATTACCACAAGAATCATGCAACACAATTCCCTATATGGATGTGCAAAAGAAAAGTCAGAATATATGTCTGTGTTCTTAGTTTATGACAAAGAAAAAAAACACAACTTCAATCCACAAAATGTCAAACTAGTGTGCTTAGAATACTATGAGACAAATAAAAACAATGCTATAACCAAATAAGCTAATAGCATCCAATTATCAAACTAGTGAAATATGTAAATTAACCCATTTATATATTAAGTATAAACAAACACTATAAAAACAGAAAATTGAATAAAAAACAATTTATCTATGATTATGGTGCTTAGCATCAAAAGTGCACTAAACCAAACAGAATACTGATGAAAGAAAAATAACACACTTTTCCAAACATACTAGCATATATATGAGAAGTTATTATACATAAGATAAATAGATAGGTACAAAAGTAATGACATTTTCATAGTGAATTGATAATAAGAAAAGATTTAAATGAATTGTGAAACTTTATGTAATTAATTAACTATTATTAAAGAGAAAATTATTATGAATATTTTTGTTAAATTATTTATTTTATTATTTGTATGCATAAAATAATATTCATAGACAAAAATAGTTTTAAAACAAAAAATTCACATTGATAAAGGTACTTAAATACAGTCTTAATTAATCATTATATTTTTAAGTGGAAAGTACAGGTGTCAAGAATTATATATATGGATTAAGTAAAGTTCTTTTATTTGAGAAAAAATGAAAAGGAAAAAAAAATCTCTTCTAATTAAACATTGTAAATCTGAAACTATTAATTAATTTAATTTTTTTTTTCAATATTAGAGAGATTTGAATTGTGGAAGTTATTTTAATATAACTATGGTATTGTTTTGCATCATTTCATATTTGAAAAATCTGTCTAGTAAAACTTTTGATGTGATTTTTAAAAATTTACTGTTGGATAGTACTTTTGCTTTTAAATTTGATTAGTGTATTTGTTTATGTAGTACTGATTAGTTTAGCTTTTGAATTTAATTTTTTACATTTTTAGTGATTAGTATTGATTATGTAAATAGTGGTGCTTATTTTAATGTATATATAGGTTAAATTAATAATATGTGAGTATTTAAGATTTACATGTGAAATTTTAATATTTTATTATTTTTATGCTTATAACTTAATATATATTATTATTAATGACATGTGTAAATTATAATTTATATTTTATACATTAATAATTTATATTTATTTACACATTTAAATTTTGATAATTTCTTATTTATACTGGATGCCACTTGATCATCATATGTTGTTATTAACCTGAAAAGGTTGACGCATTAAGTAGAGTGTCTGACTTGGAATTAGAAGGTTTCAGAATTGATTCTGGCATTTTATTTACACTATAGGTTTTGCATTCTGGTGCTTACAAGTTTAGTGCTTAAACTTCTTATGACTTCCTAAGCAATTAAACCATGTGACTTTTTTAGATTGGCATTTTTTATTAGTATTTTATGTTTTTTAAGTTTTAAGTTAATTGAATTTGATTAACAATTTTGAGTAAGTGTTTGGGGAAAATAATTATAATGTATCTGTAATCAATATTAGGAAGAATAAAGCAATTATATTAGGTAATATAACAGAGTCAAATAGATGTCAAATTTATTTCCTTAAATGATAAAGAGATATTAATATTGTTACTAGCAGCTGTAGAATTGATTATATATATATAATTTTATTATAAATATATTAAATAACCTCAAATATCATCACATATCCTTTTAAATTTGTATAAATAAAGATACAGTAAAGAACAAATGACCCCCAAGATGCATTTTGTGCTGAACCAGCACTCAACAGTTGGTTAATCTTTAATTAAGTTTTAAAGTTTATATCTGTGCTAGAGATAATCTCTAGTTTAATAAATAATTATTAATAGTCATTACTCTATTTATAAACATCACATGATCACCATTTCTTATGCTTGCTTATAACTGTTATTAAAACAGGATAAACTCTCCATACAGTATTGCCACTCAGTGCAAGCCAGAGTAATCAATGGATGACAAAAGGCTTGTGCATAAAATCCCCATCTAGATCCTATTCATCCAATATCCCCAGACTAGTTTTATGGGGATTTTATGCACAAGCCTTCTGGCTTCCATTGATTACTCTGGTTTGCACTGAGTGGCAATAGTGTATGGAGAATTTTGCCTGTTTTAATATTATATTTGTCTGAAGTGGATGGTGCCAAAGGTGTGGGTTGAGTTAATTTGACACTTGTAATTCAAAATGTAATAATTTTATTAGTAGTGATAAGATTTCACATTTTTAATAATGTTTAATCTATTGTGCTAATATTGGTAAGAGTGCAGTTTTACCTTCTTTTCAAGAATTTGATATCATTAATAGATTTAAGATAATTGAGTATATAGCAGTTCTTATGATGAAAAGAAAAAAACTACCAAAAAAGAGAGACAAAACAATATTAAAATGGTTATTTTTGTATCTTCAAATGAGTTTTTATCTATTGGAAAAAAAGATTTTAAAGGATTTATTAAAACTAATATTTCCTTTTTATTCAGAGGTTTTTAAAAATAAGGCTCATTCTTCAGCTTCTGAATATATAACTGATCATTTCAGACTATTTAGTCTGTACAGAAATTAAAACAATACACAAAATTTACCTCATAATTTTAATATTATGACAAAAACTTAGATATATAGCAGAGCTTAAAGACAGAAAGATATCATTGTCATTTCATAGCTTTTGATATCACACAACTCAGTAGAATAAAATTATTTAGGTTTCAATTATGAAATGATT
This sequence comes from Epiperipatus broadwayi, assembly GCA_028023455.1. NCBI lineage: Eukaryota > Metazoa > Onychophora > Udeonychophora > Euonychophora > Peripatidae > Epiperipatus > Epiperipatus broadwayi. The sequence continues at coordinate 1,672,690 of JAQFVV010000222.1, read as the reverse complement.
CTATATATTTTATTGTAAGAATAAATTTTATCAATTAAAAAAAGTTCATTAATAAATTACAGTATTTTTTGTTTAATTTTATTTATTTATAATTTTTGGAGGTGGATGTGAAACTATTATTATTAAATATGCTTTTTATGTAATTGGATTATTGTTGTTAAAAATGATAGGTTAGAAAAGTTGTTAGAATAAATTTTATAGTTTTGTATGTTTATAAAATATATTTCAAAAAACAGATTATTAGATTTTGTTAAATTTAAATTTTTTGAATTTATTAATAGTGAGATAGTTTTAAAATGTTGTTATGAGCTTATCATGTTAACAGAAAGTCTATCACAACTAATATTACCCAGTTAATTATCATGATATTTAATATTGATTTTTCCCATTGTTTGTATTTGTAATTTAAATGTTCATGTGTGTCCATATATGTAATAAAGTGGTTCCTTTCTTCTTTATAATCTTAAGCAGAGTGCACTTTCAATGAAGTTTACCCAAGTCAAAGCTCTATTTATGGTGAACTTCACCAAAAGAGCACTCAAACTTAGGTTATAAACAAGAAAGAAATCACTTCCTTATGCAGATGCACTGATGTAAGCAAATCTGAAAGTATATTTTAAGAAAGATATCTTTATAATTGCTAGATTAGAATATGTTATTCAGATAAATTAATTAAGGATATTTTATTTAACAAGAATAATTATAACATTAATAGGAAATTTTGAAAGAGGTAAATAATAAAAAATATGATTTTATTTCTTTGTCAAAACTTTAAATCGACTATTTTAAATGTTTAAAGGAGAGATTTAAGTATAATTAGTAATAAGAAAATGGATTAAGAGCATAACTTTACACTAATATTTTAATTAATATTAAAAAATAAGATAATACTTTTAAAGTTATTTAATTATTCTTTAGTTTTTGTCAGAAATTATGTGTCAGATAGCATAATTTACATTTAATACATTCATAAAAATATAACAAATAGAAAAATATCTTAATTCCGTTTTATATATTCATGCAAGATAACAAGCCATAAGATCATGTTTAAACAGTCTCAAATATTTTTCTATGAAAATAATGAAAGAAAAATTAAAAATTATGTTTTTTTTTTACTGATTAAACACTTTGTCTCTAGTGGTATTAACTTTTTTTTTTTCAATATTAGAAGTAATTAGAATATTCATTTGCATTCTGAAAAATTATTATTTATAAAATGTGTTGTTTATAAAAATATAGGAAACAAATATTATATGTTGGCCAGTATATTTGAATATATATATACTGTAACATATACTATTTATTTCTGAAATCATAGTATTCTGTCCCATGGACAGGTCAAGAGAATAGTTTACATCATCAATGCATCCATTTTTCACTACATTCTCTTCATTATCTTGTTCTTTAATTCCATGTAACTCTTTTTATCTCTTATATAATCCAATAATATCAATTTTTTCAGTCCTTTCTTCTTGTTTCCACTCACCATTCCCTCCAAAACATCCATTAAACTATACTCTTCTTAATATATATTCAATCCAGTTTCTTTTTTTATTTCTGTCATATCTGATCTTGCTTTAGAAGTGGACTATTCCAGATTCCTTACCTGATTGGCTAGCACCCAGTTGTTCTCCAAAGGGATTAAATCCTTCACTGGGGTTCATGCACCAAAAATCCCCATGTTCCCAGTAAGGTAGGGAATCTGCAATTAAATAGTTAGCCTTTTGGAGGCAAGGTAGAGAACAATTACATCTATTAATCTGAATGACAGAACATGCTCTCCATTAAACTCTCTGCCATCAGCAAAGGTATTTATCTAGTCATTATTGTGACATCCACACAGTGAGGCAAGTCCACCTATGGACTGAAACTGCTATGTCCAAATTAAAGCCAACTCAAGGTAAGCTAAATACATAGCTGGAAGAGTCTTACCAGAGTTCACAAGGCAGGCTAATCATTTAGCTAGAAGTGACTTCCATACTTAGCTCGACTATCTCAGTATTCAATAGTATCAACTGTATTTATTCATTTGTTTAACTAACGTGTGTATATTTTTAGCACTAAGAAATTGTACATATTAATTGCTGAGTAGTTATTTTTTTTGTCTGTTGGTTTGGAAACGAACCTGTAAGCCTACCCAAACACAACAGACTTGATGCAGTCACAGAGAATTTTTTCCCCCATTATAAAATATGCCAGTTTCAATAGATTTGGTGCAGTCACACAGAAGTTTTTTTCTCATGGCTGGAAAAATTATAGAATAAACTATGCCAGTTACACAGATTTGGCACAGTCACAGGGAAATTTTTCCTTCACCACTGGAAAAAATTATATTATAAAATTATGCCAGTTTCAACCGATGTAAACATATGATATAAATACACGAGTGCATATTTTGCATATTCATTTTATTATTTTTCTTTTTGAAAAAATTTACATTCCCTAATTTCATTACGGTGATTTTTTTTTTTTAAAAAAAAAAAAACTATGTAAAACTGTTAAATAAAATTGACCGCAAACATAAAGGCATGTCGATTTGAAGCTTCAACTAATCATGAGAGCTTTACTCGCAAGACAGCAACAAAGACTCATGATAGGGGTTTAAAAGCTTCATTGAGTTACTTACAATACTATAACTGTAAAACCCAAATAATTACGAGTGGTTACTCGCATAAATAAATATGGCTAAAACAATCAGCTCTATGGAATCTTTTGATCCAGCTCAACCTGTGAACTGGCCAAATTATAAAGATCATTTGATTTTTTATCTACAGGATCAGATAAAAAATCTGAGGTAAAGTTAGCTACACTAATGACCATAATAGGGTCGCAAACATATGATATACTCAATTCTCAATCTATGGTTGTAACCCCAGCTGAGCTGGATTTTGACAGAGTTTTGACAATGCTCACAGAGTATTTTTCTCATAAAGCCTTGACAACAATGCAGAGGTACCATTTTAATCTCAGCATCTAAGAACAGGGTAAAACAGCTAGAGAATTTGCAACATGAATCCGTATATTAGCCTTGAAGTGCAATTTCAAAGACTTCATGAATGAAGCATTTCATGATCATTTTATTTGTAACATCAATGATCACAATTTGAGGTTGAAAATGTTAATGATGCCAGACCTAGATTTTGAAACAGTAGTAGCTCAGGCAAGACTAGCAGAAACAATAGCTAGTCAAGCTAACCCATTAAAAAAACTTATAAATTATGAAGTACAAAAAAATTGAGCATAACACTGGGTCACCCAAATACACAGTCAGCTTGGAGAACTCAGCATCATTTAACCCATGGCTTTGTTATATATGCAATGAGCACATGCACATGCATATACAGAATGTCCATACCACAAAGCATCATGCATGTTTTGCAAGCGAGTTGGACATTTAAAGGCAGCATGTCTGAAATTAAAAAGACAAACAGCCAAATCTATTTCTAAAAACAGTAAAGGCACTGATAAGAAACACAAGCAAGTAGCCTGTATAAACCATACCAGAGATGACAAGTCTGGGTTTATACACACTGTCATAATTAATGATACATCAGTTAAGATGGAACTTGACACAGGGTCAGCAGTATCTATAGTTTCATGAAAGACCTGGTCAATCATTAATAAAAAGAATAAATATAAACTGCACCCTTGCAGAGGTCAATATTAGACTATCAAGGGAATAAAATCAAACTGTTGGGTCAAACAACAGAAAAAATCACTATGCCTAACCAAACTATATACCTACCACTGGTAGTGGAATTAGGTAACCATAGTAACTTGTTATGCCATGACTGGTTCAATCACTTAGGGTTCAAAGTGACCAAGCTCACAACATTATTAAAGATGAAGTCTAATTATTCAGAAAGTCTTCAAAAAAAGCTGAAACCTGATGCCAAACTTCAACAAGATAAAACAAAAATAAAATTCCAAATAGAAACAAAAGTATTGTCATATGTACTATGGGTCCACAAAATGGATATCAGCAGAGGTGTTGCAAAGAAAGGATTTCTACATGGCCATTGTGCAAACAGAAGATAGTCATCATCATCATTGTCATTATAACCAGCTAAGACTTAACCACAAATCAGAAGCTAACAAGAGCAGTGGCAGCCTGGGATGAGTACTTCAAGTAGGGAAGAGGAGCAGCAAAATCAAGACAGCAGCAAGCAACCCAAAACAAGTTCATCAATCAAAAAAGATGAAGACAGGAACAGCCATCAACCAGAGAAACCAAGAAAGCAGACAATATGTTGTCCAGTACACTATATGACTATGTCCTCAAGGGCTAATTTTAGCCAAGGGGAGGGATGTCATATCTGACTTTGCCTTTAGATGTGGACTATTCCAGATTCCTTACCCGATTGGCTAGCACACAATTGCTCTCCAAAGGGATTAAATCCTTCACTGGGGTTCACACAAATAGGGGATCTGTGATTAAATAGTCAGCCTTTTGGAGACAAGGTAGAGAGCAATTATGTCTCATTAATCTGAATGACAGAACGTGCTCTCCATTAAAGCCTCTGCCATCAGCAAAGGTATTTATCTAGTCATTATCACAATGTCCATGCAGTAAGGCAAGTCCACCAACAGACTGGAAACTGCTACATCCAAATTAGAGCCAACTCAAGGCAAGCTAGATACATAGCTGAAAGAGTCTTACCAGAGTTTATGAGGCAGGCTAATCATTTAGCTAGAAGTGTGTTCCGTACTTGGCTCAACTATCTCAGCACTCAATAGTATCAACTGCATTTATTCGTTTGTTTAACTAAAGTGTGTATATTTTTAGCACTAATAAATTTTACATATTAATTGTTGATTAGTTATTCTTTTTGTGTCAGTTGGTTTGAAAATGAACCTGTAAACCTAACCAAACCCAACAATTTCTAATTTCCTTAATCAATTTTCTCATTCTGAAATACAATCTGTAATATAATATTACATACAATATAAAATATTTATTGTTTTATTATAAAGATACTATTATTACTTAAGTTCTATACCTTATAAAACGATCTTCATGATTTCAATATGGCATCTCATATGTCAAAATTTTTGAAATTTTCGTATCAAAATTTGTAAATTGTGGTAAAATAATATAGCATTGACTTTTAATGTAAACAAGCACACTAAATGAAGTTTAATAAAAGATCAGTATGATATGAAAACAAATGATATTTTAAATAATACAATAATTATATTAGTTTATAAATAATATTAAAATAATTTGTATATATATAATGCTCAAACGTATATTTTTATGTTTATTTTATTTCTTTAATTACTCTTTTAATATTTTTAATATGAAATTATTATTTTAATTTTAAAATAAAATCTTAATAGTTGTGAGAATAAATAAATAAACAAAATAACTGTGATTTATTTTAATATTTATAACTTGAATATTTAAATATTTTTTGAAATGTAATATTTTCTATTTTTAATATGCCTGTAGTTTAAAAAAAAATGTTATTGCAAGAAATGTTCACAAGGATTTTGTTTTTGTACATGAATATAATATACATATTAAATCACCTCACATCATAGCGTTATGCACTGGGATTATTTTCTAACTCATGGAAATTTGTCATCAAAGTAAATGATGATTTAATTGATATCAATAAAAATCTATAAATAAAAGATCATTGGCTAAACGATCTCTTTTACTTGTTATCTATTTCCCGATTGAAGCTTAACCCTGCAGATATTTAAATTAGCTACATTGGTTTATTGTCATTTTAACACGTAGGATTAGTGACTTTTACAAATTATCTGCCCTTTGGGTGGATGTATCTCCTCAGATTGTCAGAATAGCAATAATATCTGGAAATTTTGTAAAAAAAAAAATTGTAACAACTAAAAATATGCACAAATTAATGGAATTGATATGTTTTCCTTGAAATTTGACAATCTTAATTATTTGAACAAATGCTTTTTATTGTATAAAATATTTACTAAAAGTAGAAAACAATTTCTTGCAGATAATCTATTGTGTGAACACTCGTGCTGGAGATATTTTAAAGACAAAAGTGAAATAAAAATGTTTTTTTTTTTTGTTGTTTAAAATGCCAAAATTGCCTTAAGAAATGCAGTTAATGTTGTACTATAATATAATTACTAAATGTTATATATAGAGCTCACAAAACAACCTCTTATCAAAAAATAAAATCAAAAAACAACCTCTTACAAGCTTTGTAGAATACCCCCAACCTCAGACCGGTTTTTGCTACTGGCATCATTACAGAGGTGTTAGAATATTCAATCATTAGATTAAAAATACTAGGACAAGCCTAGCACTTTATCTAATGTATAACTATTAAGTACAGTATAAAATCTGAAAATTTCAGACATCCATATGTTTTCCAATCCAGCTATCTAACTTAAATAGCCATATGGGACTGAACTAAGTTCAAATACACCATATAATAATAGCTTTAGCAATATAAAATCACCAAAGCCATCATAGCAAAAAATAAAATTATAAAAAAATCAAGTCAAATATACCCTAATTTAATAAGCTTGTATTTTACAAATGTTATATATTAAAGCACTCTTAACAAGCTTTGTAGATTACCCCTAACCTCAGACTGATTTCTGCTACTGGCATCCTCAGTGGATGCTAGGATATTCAATCATTAGATTAAAAATACCAGGACAAGCCCGGCACTTTATCTAATGTATAACTATTAAGTAGATAATCTGAAATTTTTAGACATCCATATTTTCAATCCCGCTATCTAATTAAAGTAGTCATATGGGACTGAAGTAAGTTCAGATACATCATATATTAATAGCTTTAGTAATATGAAATTGTGAACACTATCATGGCAAAAAATAAAATTACAAAAAAATCAAGTCTGATGTCACATGACCTAATTTAATAAGCTTGTATTTACAAATGTTATATATAAAGCTCACAAAACAAGCTCTTAACAAGCTTTGTAGAATACCCCCAACCTCAGACCAGTTTCTTCTACTGGCATCCTCAGTGAGGTACTAGGATATTTAATCATTAGATTAAAAATACCAAGACAAGCCCAGCACTTTATCTAATATATAACTATTAAGTAGAAAATCTGAAATTTTCAGACATCCATATATCTTCTAATCCAGCTATCTAACTTAAATCACCATATGGGACTGAACTAAGTTCAGTTACACCATATTACTAAAGATAGTACTTGACCAATCGGAAGAATTAAAATTTTACCCACAAAAATGACGGTAATGCATATATTCGGAAAACTGAAAATAAGTCCCAACCTATTAAGAGCAAAACATATGAGATAGTGTGTTATTGCTGTGGAAAAAAAGGCCACATGGCTCATAAGTGTAAATATAATAAGGAGCATTGTAGGACCTGTGGTAAAGTCGGGCATTTGCAGAAAGTATGTTGAAATAAAGGAGAAAAGGATCGTGGCAGCTCGCCAACTTGTAAAGTCAAAAATAAAAAAAGTGTGATATTTACAATACACAGATTGGATACGGAAATCAGTTTATGCTGACAGTTAAGTTATTAAAGACACCAGTAAAAATGGAAATTGACAGTGGAGCAGGCGTGTCAATGATGACACTTGAAGACTGGGAGAAAATAGTGCAGAATTGAAAAAATCCTCCTTTATTAATGAAGACAAGTTTAAGAGCAAAAGATACTAGCGGAAATAGTATGAAAATATTAGGGAAGGTGATGGCTCAGATTGAATTAAATAGTAAGGTTCGAACACTACTGTTATATATAGTACAAGGCGGTCTAAATCCTATTACAGGTAGGGAATAGTTTGATGCTTTGGGAATAGAGATATGTGTGATAAATAAAGTTGCTATTGAGCAAGAAATGAGAAATAAATATTGTGATTTAAAAGTGATGAGGGAAAAATTATTACTATGCCTATAAACATAGAGCTACAAGGTGGTGCGACCCCTGTTATCTGTAGACCCAGAAAAGTTCTTTTTGTGCTGCAAACTAAGGTGGAACAAGAGTTGATAAATCTGTTTAATAAAGGTGTATTAACGCCAGTCAAGAAAACAGAATGGGCCACTCCAATCGTGGTTATATCTAAGCCAAATGGGCAGATCCGCATTTGCGGAGATTATAGGACCACAATAAATAAAAACCTCACTAAAAGTCACTATCCTGTACCAAATGTCAGGGAAATACTGGCAAATATGCAAAAGGCAAGTCACTATGCTAAAATTGATTTAAAGGCTGCATTTCACCAGATACCAGTTTCTGAATGCACCTCAGAATTGCTAACTATTACAACACATAAGGGATTGTTTAAGTATAATAGATTGCCTTATGGAATTATGGTTGCACCAAATATTTTCCAGGCCAAAATGGACATGCTGTTCCAGCAAATGGATGGTGTAACACCGTATTTTGATGATATTTTGGTCGTGGCCAATTCAGAAGAGGAATTACATGAACGAGTTTTAAAAGTTTGCGACAAGTTATATAGTTTCGGAGCTAAAATAAATGCAGACAAATGTATCTGTATGGCAACTGAATTAAAATTCCTGGGACACATAATCTCAAAAAAGGGAAAGAGACCCAACCCTCAAAAAATTGCAGCCGTAAAGGAAACCTGAAGATCCAGAAATGTTAAAGAACTTCAAGCTTTCCTAGGACTTTTTAATTATTTTGAAGTTTTTCTTAAGGGGAAAGCTCACATAGCAAAACCACTATACAATTTATTAAAAAAGAGCCAAAAATGGCTTTGGGATCAAGCCCAAGAAAAAGCTTTTTGTGACATGAAAGAATTATTGTCAAACAGCTTATTAGTACATTACAACAGTAGCCTCGAATTGATATTGACAACAGATGCATCCGAAGTTGGAGTAGGGGCAGTCTTAAGCCATACAGTAGCTGACGGTGAGTGACCAATCGTCTACACTTCAAGAACATTAACAAAAGCTGAGCAAAATTATAGTCAACTAGATAAAGAGGCACTGGCTATCATATTTGCAATAAAAAGTTTTACCAATATTTGTATGGTCGACAATTTAAAATCTTTACCGATCATAAACTGCTGTTGGGATTATTAGCAAAAAATAAAACTGCCCCTGATCATCTAAGCCCTAGAATGTTACATTGGGTTAATCTGTTATCAGGCTATGATTTTGATCTAAATTTCAAAAAAGGAAAGATCATTAAACACGCAGATGCACTGTCAAGAATGCCCATTAAAGCTGAACTACAAAAAGATGACCAAACTATTAACTACATCGATAATTGGAACAATGAATTAATAAATAGTGAAAAGGTAGCTAGTTGGACTAAGGCAGACCATGGATATAAATACTTAAGTAATTGGATCAGCAAAGGCTGGCCAAAAAGTCAGCCCGAGACACTACATAAAACCTTATGGGACGTAAGACATAGACTGTCCATAAACCAGGGATGTATATTAATGGATGATAGAGTGTTGATACCAAGCAGTGGGCAGAATAAGATTCTTCACTTAATTCATCAAGGTCATCCCCTGGGATAGTGTGGGCCAAAGCTCTGGCTTGTAGTTACATATGGTGGCCCACAATTAATATTGACATAGAGAAATATGTGAAAGTTGCCAAATAAATGCAAATGTGCATGAGAAAAAATATGCTGCTTGGCCGGCAGCTGAAAGAGCATGGAGCCGTATTCACATTGACCATGCTGGACCATTTCACAGCTTTATATTTTTGGTATTGATCGACGCTTATTCAAAATGGACAGAATATAAAGTAATGAAAAACACCAGTACCGAAGAAACAATCGCAAAACTGAAGGAGATTTTTGCTTTCCATGGAATTCCTGAAACAATCATGTCTGATAATGGTACCAGTTTCACATCCACTAAATTTGAAGAGTTTCTCACAGAATGGGGAATTAAACACTTAGCCATGCCCCCATATCACCCAGAGTCCAATGGTATTGCAGAAAAGGCAGTACAAACTTTGAAGCAAACGCTACGGAAGGAAGGCACTGCAAATATACAAGACACCTTACATTCTGCCTTATTATATCAACATAGTACTCTGTGTGCTACAGGCAAATCTCCTGCAGAATTAATTTTCGGACGAAAACTCCGCACGAAACTATCGTTAGTCCACCCAGAACAAAACTCTACACACTACAAAAGCAACACTGGAGATACTATTTACACCAAGAGAGAAAAAGTCTGGGTTAGAGACGTTATCAGGAAATACTGGGTGAAGGCCTTCATAAAAGAAATTCTGTCAAAACAAATAATACTTGTAGAGACAGAAACTGGAAAAACAATGCACAAGCATATAAATCATGTGAGACATCGAGAAGAATTAGTGCAAACCGGAAGTACTGCAGCACCGTGCATTCCCAAAAGTGAAGAGAAATCCGATGATCTAGAAACTGAAGGAGCCAACAAAACACCAGTAGAAGAGAAATATGATGATCAAGAGACCAACAAAATGCCAGTAGAAGAGAAAACATCTCCACAAAGATCTTCAAGAACAAGAAAAGAAACTGCTTACTTAAAAGACTATGTAAGACTTCAGAAACAATAATTTCTGAAGTGGTGGAGGTGCTATATACATGTATAATAATTAATAAGTTTTGTTAAAATAAGTTATACGTATATAATAATTAATGTTTTATTAAAATAAGTTATTAAATGAAATAGACAGGAATTTTATAATTAAATTTGGTATGCTATTAAAGATAAGTGCTCCAGATTAGAAACTAATTAAGCAGCTAGATTAAAAGTGCTGATTACTAAAAGTAGACAATAGCTGAAAATTAATTGGTTTCTAAAACATTCCTTAACAAAAAAAAGAAGGAACAAAAAATAACTAAGCAGCACTTGCAGCGGGGAACTCATTGAATGCACATGAAAGTCAAGAGTTTTAACTTAGCTACAGAACAAACCCAGTGAACTCCACCACTGAAGGTCAAAAAGTGGACCTAGGAACCTTGCAGGCTACACCGGTCTATATTATGTTTTTTTTGTATGCCTACATGGCCAGCGTTCATAAGTTAAACTTCATTGTCTTATAACTGTATATGTAATATTATTTATCCGACTGATAATTCTATTAAACTATATGTCTAATCATTTGGTTTCTGCTGTCTATTTACCTGATTGTTAAGCCGAGTGAGTGGCTGTACACAGCAAGCAGTCACCACTTAAAAAATATCAATATCATTAACAATCAACAATCTCAGTTTGAAAATTATAATTGAAAAATATGATAATAATAAAATTAACAAAAAAGGTCCATGCCTGAATTTTAAATAACCTGATTAAAAATTTTAAACTTTTAAAAAATATTTACGTTATTTGTCCAAAGATGTCGTTAATAAAAAAAAACAATAAAAAATTTATATTTAAAAACAAATACTCAAATTATGTCTGGAGGATCATTCAGAAATACTCATAAAATAGCACACAGATAGCGTCATTCACATTATGTAATTCTCATGTAGAAAATCTAGTAGGGCTTAAAAACATACATATAATTAATTATTCGAGTAAAACATTTGTTCCAAATTCCATTTCAAACCCATTATTGTTTGTTGTGCTTTGCATAAAATTTTATGTAAAGATTTTCCGACTGATAAACCAGACTTAATGTTTTTTTGTTTATCATCCAGGGTATTGATGACAGAAAACAGAGAAAAAAGAATAGCTATCATTATTTTTATATATTTAATTAAAGAATAGAAATATAGTTGGTTAAAAACATAATCCTATTGTTACAATTAATAAAACATATTGCTATCTGTATAAAAATGTCATTTCAATCTTGTATTAATTTCAACAATAAAGACAGAAAAGTAATAATAAATCAGAGAAACATATAAGGAGAAGAGACAGAAACAATGTTATTCTAGGATACATTGTGTAGTCTTTGATCGTTCATCGTACTTCTTAAAAATTATTTTCTTTCAGTCTTCATATATAAATAACATTCACTATTTGTCATGTGTGTCTGTCTATGTCTTGAGTTCAATACCTAAATTATATATATATGTAGGTTTGTGTGTATGTGTGTTGATAGCCAGAAAAAAAAGAACCATCGTAAGTCTAAATAAGTTTCTTTAATACGTTATACAATTTCCAAATCTTGTATTCATTATTTTTTTTATTTCATAGAATTTATTTTTTGAAATCTGAAAAGCATTCTGAATAAGTCATTTTTGTCTATATTAAAAAAAAAAAAAAAAATATCATGAAATCTTAAAAATTGTAATCAATTTTTCACTTTGCTGCTCTTGTCAATTACTAACTCAGATGTTTTTAAGAACATTAACAGATGATACATCATCTTTGCATTTTAGATGCTTCCTTCAAGTTTGACAAATGTCACAGTTCAAACTTGTTAATTTTATCTTCCGTTGCTATTTAGAGTGTTATACCTAATTTTATGTCGTTTCAAATCTTATTTATTACAGCATATAGCAAATATTATAAGAACAATTACAAATTTATAACTGACCATTTATTTCATTTAATCCATACACAATTATACAAATATATACATAATTTTTAAATACATTTTAAAGTCAGTTATTTATATATAATGAATAATAATCAATATAATGATAATTTGTAGTTGATTTTAACTTAGCCATATTGAAATTTACCTAACATTTAGAAACTAAACATTTATGATAAATGATCATATTTAAATTATTCTAAGCATTAACATGTAACTGATCTAAAATTTTATAACTTACTTTTACATTACATTGGATGTTATTTGTTGTTTATGCAAATTGCTGGAGCTATTAATATATCTTAAAACAGTCATCGTCACAAAGCTGATTGGTAGGAATTTTGAAGTAGTGTCAAAGTTATCAAGAATTTGTACATAGGTTATTAATTACATCTAAATTATATATATATTGCAATGGAATGGGTCCTGACCTTACAAAGCAGTAAACTTGATAGGCTATCAGAGTGGGTGAGAAAGCACATCTATGATTTCTAAATACATAAACTCATGTCCTCTCCGATCTCATTCCTAGGAGATGACGTATTAACATATAAACATATGTCAAAAATCTACCTGTATACTCATCTCTTTTCTCCATATTTAACTTCTGTTAATCCCAGTATTGGAATTCAGGATGAATACACATAATATTCTACTTCAGGGAATATCAATATCACTATCTATAATGTGTGAGCATGTGGTAAATTGACAACTGAATATTAAAAAATCACAAACGGCAGTCTTTAATTTAAAATCATATATTTAATAATTTTTTTCACAATTAACATAATTTAGGCATAAAGGTTATAACAAAAAATAAATAATTTATTTAGATATAATAAATATTCTTCGAATATTATGGTTAATATTCGTTAATCCAATCCCTCTTTCCCTTCAAAGAATCATCATTCAATATCAATACTAACAAACATTATATTGTAACTTGGTATTATTTATGTTTATACTTGCTTGCTAATTTAAACTCTATCAAAATCATAATTCATTATCTCCAATAAGTTTATTGATGAATTCATATCAATAATGAAGTGATAGTATGGGATACCCTGGTTTGTTTCTATAATGATAGGAAAGACCATTCACGCTAGAGATTATTAATCATATATACCAAAAAACAAATAACTAAATGATAAAATGATTAATAATAACTAACAAAAAAACAAATAACAGTATCATTATACGTGTTGCCATTTAATGTGTAAGAATGTAAAATCTTACCTCTCCCTTAGTGATGATTAAATTCATCTGCAATCAAGTTCATGCCTGAACCTATATATTATTTCAATTTAAAAATAAAGCTAATACTGTTTTTACTTATTCTACCATATCAAGAGTTTATGTCTTCTTCAATCTGTAGTAAAGGAAAGAAATAAACAAAAACTATTAATACATAAAATAAAATTATGTCATCAACCTAAGATCAATTAAGAGTTCATAAGGAAAATGTCCTAATAGGATCAAGTGTTGTAAAACATATATGATGGTGATCAGAATCTCTCTCTTTATATGGACTGCTTTAAGATATTAAGTTTGCTGCTTCACATCTGAATAGTAAAGTTGGTGTTGTTTGCTGCATAGATGAATAAATGCTATGTCAAATTTAATTTAGTTTTGGTGGTTACAGCTGTATGGGTGACATCTTTCTTGCTGTGATATAACTTCACACTTATCAATGAATGATTGTATGTGTTTTTATATATATAGTTGATAAAGTTCTTGAATTTTTTTAAAAGCAAAATATTTGGTGTTGATATTCAAGTTATAGTTCATTTATTATCTGGCTTAAAACTGAAAATACTCTTGTAATATTAAATAGGTTAAAGCTGTTTTTTGAGATTTATAATTTAGATGGTTGTCTTGGTTTAAATCCATATACTTTTAATTCAATTATAATTCATATCTAATGAGATATTCTCATGCAATGTTTTTATTTTGATGGTCGCACACTTTTCTGTTCAAACTGTGAGGATTTTCCACTCATAAAATGTACATATTGGTTAGAAGATAAAAGTTGTTGATCTGATTTTTGAGAAAATCATTCATTTATATGTTTTGATAATCACTCAAAATGAGGTTGTTCTTTTGAATGTGAACTTAATGGTTTCAAACAGCAGGTTTGTGTTCATGCATTGAATTAATTATTTACATCATTTTTTATGATTAATATATATATATATGGTGTATTAATATCAATAAAAATGTGTTTATTATTTCTTACCTTTAAGTTTTTATTTTTTTCTTGCATCTAAGTTTGATCATCCTTTCTTTGTATTGTTGTAAGGTGTGTAAATTAGACAACAATTGTTTTTCACAACAAAGGTAAATATTAATATTTAGGTTTTATAATTTAGTTTATATTATATATTTATCATAGATTTATTAAATGTTTAATTATAAAAATAATTAAATATTTCTTCACCTACAGTGCTTGTAACTAAGTTCATCTTTTAGTAATAAGTTTCATTTAATTTGCATTATCATTATACATGTAGCTTGTTTTGTATTATATGTAGTGAATGTTGTTACTGTGGATATCAGGTATGAATTAAGGGTGCTTTCAATGGTTTTTATGGGGTATAAGATCACATCTTGCACTAAGTAATAAAGGTGATAAAGATAGAACAATATCTTTAATTCCTCAATTTTACTCTTTATCCGTTATGGAGTAGTCTAAGGTATTAACTTAGAGTCTTACTTTTTGAGTGGTTTATTATCTATCATTTAGGGATTGTTGTGCTTAAATTTAATTAAGATTCACTGAAAAAAAATTTTTTTTGTTTGCTAAGGTATATTGATTCGGAGTTATAATTTATAACTGGCCATCATCTAGTATTAGGATTTCTTGACTACTTAAGTTACATTCTGCCCTCAGGAAACTTTCTTCATAATAAACCTTTAATATATCTACTTGATAATATAAGATAGGAGTTATCTATGATTATATTTGTCCATATTGTAATGAAATACCAATTTTTTTAATAATTGAAGAACTGATTACAAATGTGAATAAGTTTCACATTGGATAACTTGTGAATTAATTAAAATGTAGGTGTTTTTAAGAATATCTGTTCTGCTCCTTTTTTTTTTTTTTTGAGATTTAGTGAACTTTATTTGGTAACAGTTAAATGAGAGAGCTGTCAGTAATCAGTCTCCAGTCATGGTAATGATGGTATCGTATGGTTCATTAATTTATTTAGAAATATTTTCATAACATACTTCTAAAACTTATCTTTCCAAGCATATTATTAGACACAAGTTTTATTATGTGCATCATACCTTTTTCTGTTTCTCTAACTCAATCTAGTTGTTGGAATTTCTAATTAAGACTGTTATATGGGAGTTAAACTAATATATTGTGTTTATTTATGATTTAATAATTGGTTTTTTTAAATTAAAATGGAAAAAATATTCCACTTCTCCATGATATGGTTTCAATATCCTTGGGTCATAAGTTTCTTTGGGTCCATTTCCATTGTCTGACCTTTATGCTTTGGTAAGGACACATTTAATAAAAGTGAATGGTAACATGAATTCTTTTGGAAAACTACTGTGTGTTGTTTTGATAAACATTTTACCTCCAATTTTGAATTAGTAATATCATTTATTTTTATTTTTGTCTTGTTTTGTGCTCTTTTTTATCATTATATGATGTATGTCTATTTGATCTTCTCCTTGATCAATGGATAATTCAACAAGCATAACCATGGGGTTTTGAAAAACAATTGGAGTGTGTTGGATTAGTTTTTATTTTATGGTAGCCCTGCATTCCACTTTTTCTAAAATATAAAATGAAATATCTTGTCTGTTTACTAATCAGCTATAGTATGCTTTGAAGTTTCAGGCATTATGGGGATGGCTGTAAGCTTAACATATTTAAAACAATAAATTTATTATATATATGAAAAGAAAGTTACCATTAACACTAACTGAAATTATCATACAAATATCTAAGCCATTATACCATTACAAATACCCAGTAACACCCTCTGTTTAAAAGTCTATATCTCAATAATAGTGAACTTCAAAATGATACCAATTTGAAGTTGTACACTAAACGATGTTAAATATTGAAATACAATAAAATTTCATGCTCTGTGTTTGAGTTGGTTTGTATTTCAATATTTAACATTGTTTAGTGTACAACTTCAAATTGGTACCATTTTGAAGTTTGCTATTATTGAGATATAGACTTTTAAACAGAGGGCATTACTGGACATTTGTAATTGTATAATGGTTTGGATATTTGTATGATTATTTTAGTTAGTGTTAACAGTAACTTTCTTTTCATTTATAGTTTGGGAGAGCTATTTAAAGATTAAAATCTAATGTTTAGTTTGTCTTTAATAATTTTCTTAAAACCCAGTTGAGATACCAAATTGTATAAATATGAAGTATATATAAGCTAATGATTAAATAAATATAAGTTAGTAATAAATTGAAAGGTTGCTAATCTTTCACATGAGCCTACTGTTGTTTTTCAAACAGCGGTCTTAAGAGTGATCATGCCTTGATACAAGAGTTATAAAACAGATACAGAAACTCAATTTTACTTATTTTTTGAATGTCAATATTTAGAAAATATATGTTTAAAAATTACAAGATTACTTTAGACATCTAATTGCAATGTTAAAACAATATTTCAATCATTTCAAAAGGAGTATTCTCTGAAATTAGAATTTTAACATTTATTCTATATGCAATTTGATACAGCAGATGCAATTTATATATAATAATGATTCTAGGAAAAAACAAAATACTTTCTGGATTAAATTAGAATCACTCAGAATAAGGGATAAAAAAATTCCATACATAATATATACTCTAGAAATTGCAGAAATATTTTTATTTCATAAAAGCATTTGAGACCTTTCTATTTTTATGATTTATTTGAGCCACAAATGTTTTTTATGAAATGACAATATTAGACCACTAAACATCACATGATCACCATCTCTTATACTAGCACATAGTTGTTACTAAACAAGGCAAAACTCTCCATACAAGCCACAAGCCAGAAACTAATCTGGGGATATTGGATGAGTAGGCACTAGATAGGGATTTTATGCACAAGCCTTTTGGCATCCATTGATTACTCTGGTTGGCACAGGGTGGCACTACTGTATGGAGAGTTTTGCCTTGTTTAAATGACAATATCCCTGAAATTTCCAATTGTTTTATAACAGGTCTAGATTTTTAGCATCTCTGATATTTTCTAAGAATGGTAAATTAACCAAGAGGAAATTATTCTATTATTTTGTATTTTTTAGTTGGGTACTTATATTTTACGTAAAAAAATCATTTTTTACATCATTTATTTTACTTTTTAGTTATATTTACATATTAGTTTAAAAAACGGTTCAAACTACAAAACAAGTTTGACAAAAATTATAATTAAGTATATACTGTGTGTGGAATTTTTTTTATCTTTTGCTCTGAGTGATTCAAATTGAATCCAGAAAATATTTTGTTCTTTTCTAGAAACATTATTAAATTAATAAAAATAAAAATATATACATCTGATACATGGTCCTTAATGCAGTAGCATCTAAATTATTAAAATACTAACTCTAATAAGCAAAAACACTACTGTTTTTCTTACTTTTATAAATATATAATATATATGATTACAAGTAATTCAATACAGTATTAATTGTAATACTATTACAGGTTTTATTGTCATCGGAATTATAATTTTATATAAAAAAATTATGTAAATTTGAAACATTTAAACAATAAAATCCTTTAAAACATAAAATTTATAATTTATGATTAAGACATGAAAATTAAAAAAAGCCCTCTACCAAGCACATTTTAAATTAAATAACATATAACTGTCTATTATATAAAATTATGTATGTATTGGATTTTTAATTAATTTAATTAGATAAGTAAATAAATATTAACAAAATTTTCTTCTGCCAATGTAGTATTTACATTCACTCAGTTGTTAAGGATTTTCCTTGGAAGTATAAGGATGTGAGTTCAATTCTAATTGAGAAAAGATTTTTTGTCATTAATTCAAAACTGTGGACATATACAGAAACACAGACATGAGAAGTTAATATAAAATCATCATTGCCTTTTAAATATCAATTTGTTAATTGCTTAACAGTTGTTTTTAGTTGTGGAGGAATAAGGAAATTTAGATAAAATCATATTATAAATTTACTATTATATAATTCTAGAAAATGGGTAAATATAAAAAATATTCCAGGATAGATTATAAAATTTTGTGCTGCTATTATAAGGGATTTGTAAGGGAGGGTTTATAAAAGAATGTAAATTTATAAAAATACAATTAACATCAAATAATAAAAAAATGTCTTAGCTTTATATAAATTTGAGGGTCTTCCATGATCACAATGAAATGAAGAGTCAATGAAACTATTTGATTAATTATTTGGGGTGAGAGTATTAATTTTAAGAAGCATGATTTAGTAAAAATACAAATGATAAAATGAATGAAATAATATTCAAATGAATGCAAGAAGTGTAATCTGATAAATAATGTGATGTGTAAATTAAAGATTTAAGTTTTTGAAACCATAACATAGAATTATAAAATTTTAAAATCAAGCTTGGATATTATATATTTAGATTACTTTAAATTAAATTCTATTTTGAATATTCGTCTATCCTCATGCTTTCACTTACAGTACTTAAGATTTGCCCATACATAAGCATTGGGTCGGAAAGAATAAGTGGATTCATTTTATTCTTTCTTAAATACTATATCATGTATTGGGAGTGAAAGTATTCATTTATTATTAACACTCATAAAAAGTGCATGCACAATAGTTTGAAAAGGCTGATCTTTAATGTATTACAATTTATAAAGCACAGCGATAAAGAAATAAATGCTTATTCAATTGCATATATATTGCAAAGAAAAAATAATTATATATATGCTATAAAAATAATATTGATTGCAAAATAATGTTAGCCATTATAAATAAAAACTATACAAAAAATTTGGGGAATGGTATACATCCAATATATACTATTATGTTTATCAACTTTTATAACTTTTTACAAGTCTTATCATTGGTGAACTTAAAATTCTTCTCACCAGTAAAAGTTCATATATTCCAAATTAAATAGTATTTTTTCTAAGTTTTAAGTTATATCATACTTTGGTAGTACATATAATGACTATTAATTTATAATAAAAGTTGCAAAACTAAATATTTTATGTAAGAATGTAGTAAACTAAATTTTCCATAATAGACTTGCATTCTTACAACATTATATGATTAAAATACTTGTAGACATTTCATGACAAATCACTTTTTACTACAGAATTTCATGTGTTTTAACCCAATGTAGGTTGAAATAACATAAATTAAACAAGCTTTAGTTTAGTATTTGTTTTACTATTAATAATTTTAGTATTTTGATATTCAATTTTCTTATTATTTGCTTGATTAATAGCAGCTGTTATATATACATTTTATAATTTGCTTACTTTTATTCTATATATGTAACTTAGATTTGAAAAATATATTTAAACATCAATATCCAAAATACAATTGCATCCCTCTCTCCTAAAATATTGCAATATTTATTACGGTAATTAATTTTAATTATTACTATAAATTATGATGAGAGAAAATTAACCATTTGCACTTCACCACTAATAACGATTTAGTATAACTTGGGAATAAAATCCAATCTCCCTTCGGAACATCTATATATTTATTGCCATAGTGAGGGTCTGAAATATTTTTGTTAATGTTATTTTCTTTTTTTATTTATTCGAAGATCTATGTAGTAAAATATGTGTTTGTTATTATATTTGTTATCAAAACAATATTATTAGAATACTTTAGAAATGCATAATTATTTATATGTTAAATAATAATATAATTTAATGCTTAATAAACTTAAGCAGAAAATACAGACTTCCTGGCAAAAAAAAAAAATCTAAGATTAAACTGTTTTGTTCTTTTTTTTCTTTTTTAAAGGGGAAAAAAAACAATTACTTTTCAAAAATGTAATGAAGCATATCTTGTTTGACGGTGTTGTTTTTATTAAACAACAGACAATTTAATTTATACATAGTTTCCTCATCAATAAAGACAGATGGTGTAATAATTTTATAACATTCTAATGAAGATTTTTTTAAATAATTAATTTTAGTTTGAAAAAATTTTAAACTTTAGTAATCATTTTTTAAATACAATTTAATCATCATTCTATTTATTTGTAAATTATATTACAAGTATAGCTAATGTTTTTGAATTGCATTTTATTTATTTACCTTTAAGCATAATTTCATTTTATATCAATATTTATTATTATACAAATTACTTTAAATTCAGAATTAAAAAATAACCAAAATTAAAGATTAGGCAGAAATGGTTTCACTGCCATGGTAGACTTATCAAGGGTAAAACAACACAGACACATAACAAATATACAATAATAATTTAAGAGTTTCACATTCATATATTTTCAATATAAGAGATTCTTCTTGTTATTTCATTCTTTCCATAGAAGGCATTCTTAGTTATTCAAACATAATATTATAGTCTTTATTTCTTTCATGGATAAACTCAAACATAATTTTATGGTCTATATTTTTTTCATGGATATATAATGCAAGACTAAAATATTTGTATTTTTCATTATACATTCTTGAAAGAATTAAAGGTCTTACGATTATGATTGAGCAAGATAAGATTGTATTCTATGAAACTAATAAGTCAAAGAGAATTAAAGTACTTCTTTTAGTGAAAAGAAATGATTTAAAGCTATTAGCTTATCAAAAAGTGTTTTTTTTTTTTAAGTGAATTGTACAGTAGAATTATGGAATAGTAATTTACTGTTTATTTATTTTCTATTTCTGTTATTTTATACTTGACATGTGTACGTTGGCAGCGAATCCATTGGTTCTGAATTTTTATTTATGAATAGTTTTTTATTTCTAAATTTGGAGTAATTTGTTTATGATATTAATTATTTTAGCTTTTGGATTTTTTGTATATAAATCTAGTAGTGGTTTATATAAAGGAATATGATAGAAACAAGGTGAGATGCATTTCATCTTTCTTATTATGAAATCATATCTATGAATTTGTTCTAAAATAATATATTACTTTAAAGCTTTATTCTAGATATAAGTCTTACAAACTAGAATAATTGACATGCTGTTCTAAATGATATTGGTCGGTAAAAATCTCTTTTGCAGAATGAAAACTCATTATCATTTTTTTGAAATAAATAGCCTAAAAGTATTACATGCCAAAAAATAAATACTCCTCCAAAATTAATGATAACTGAAACACAGGCTTATTTATACCTGTGTCTATATATATGTAATATTAGGGTATGAGAACAGACTTTCACACGACCCACCACTCTCCACTCCATCTAATAACACTGATACACTTAAACACATATATGTTGAAAAGATAAATAATCACCAATATACATATTTCATGCTAAACCAGCAATCATCAGTTGGTCCAGATTATCATCTCTACACATATATACTATAAGTGCTCAGATATATATTAAGATAGACAATCCTCATACTTTAATGGACAGGCTTCAATCTACTCCACACTCCAACTCTTCAACTGTCCATTTTGTTATACATAATAAAGAAAAATATTAAAAATATTAGCATAAAAGTAATGACTGTAAACTCAGACATGAGGGATACATTTACACCCCCCCCCTTATAAATAATATAGTTAATTTAGCCATAAGTATTGTTTGATTTTATATCTGCATAAAAAGTCAATTTCTTTCAATTTTACAATAATGTCATGCTTAGTTATGCTTCTTTGAAAATGGACCTACAAGCTGATATGAAGCCAATAAACATCACATATAGACAGTTTTGTCTGTTTTAATAAGCTGGTATAAACATAAATAATTTCATCATTACAAATCCAGTACATTGGTATTTATATAAAAAACTGTTCCATTAATTCAATAAAAAATATTTATTGGACCTTAAGTACAAATATAATAGCAATCCAATCATATAATGAGCATTATATTTAAATAAGCTTCTGTTTTATTATGAGACTTAGAGACTGATAAATATAAAAATAATATGGTTGGGAACAATGCTGAGATACAAGTATTAATAAAATATGACATTCTCAAAACAATGAAACACTCTCTGTTTATTATCAATACAGAAATCTACATGATCAAATGACAATAAACTCATACAATTAATTTTGGTTTCAAACTATATAGTGTTTTCCTTTACATGCTTAATCAATAATGCAAAGAATAGAGTGATATCATTTAATTCTGAACCCTGATATTTTTTTGACTATTCATTTTTTGACATTGTTGGAAAGTAGTGTATGAAATTTGCATTTAAATATGATACAATTAATTCTGAAACTTCTATCAATCATTTAGAGCATAAAGATAGAACTTCTATTTTTTTTAACAATTTTTCAATATTGAATGGACCATCATTATTATATGTAGTTCATTTGCCATGATTTTTTTTATCAATTATTATTTTAGCATTTGAACAATACAGTTTTTTTTTTTTTTTAAAAAATGTCATTTTTTCAGAAGCTCAGTAGGATCTACTATTTTTAGTGTATACTTTATAAATTATTTGTACATTCTTCTTTATCAAATACCCATGAACAAGTCCATAATCATCAACTTAGAAGTCATCCTTATTAATAGAAGGATTAAATTTTGCCTCTCTAAATAAGTTTTAATCAATATGAAGGCCATCACTCAGAATGACCATCAATACCTTTTATTTATCATATAGCAATTCTCATTTATTTTTAGAAAAAATCAATATTTTATTTTGTGCTTTCTTGCTCTACTTTTTACTCTCCTCATATAATAAGTTTTTAAACATAATTTTTTATTGGATAATTTATCTAGCATTACAATTTGCTAGAGCTCTGAATTTCTATTTTCTAGTTCTCTAAATTTTAATCTGAGTGGTTTCATAGTACTTTTATTATGCATCCTACCAAACAAATTACTTTTCTATTTGACTCTATTAAAGTGTTTTCTTAATCAACCATTTTTTTAATATTTAAATAATTCGTTTTTCAAATCACATATTTTTCACCCCATCTTTATTATGTGTGCAGATGAACAATAAGTATCATCCCCAAAGTTTCTGTATTAAAATTATTTAAATTATCAACATGCTGAACATTTTCAACTAGTACAGTTGGACATTAATCATTAGCTTTATCTGCTTCATCTAACACAATATTTTCTTTCTTATTTTTTTTAATTTCATTTACCAGCTGGGTTTTATCATCTTTTGATCCTGAAACAAATTTTTTATTTTTTCTCTTAGTTCTTTATTTTGCTTTCTCATAAGATGTATGATCTCTTTAGTTTGTGTTTCAATTTTATTTTTCCAATTCTGTAAACATGCTTATGATCATGTTTTTAAACTCATTATCATGAGTCTCAGTTTTAATTTCCTGAGCTTCCATTTTTGCTTTCCCTTAGGTAATGATCTATATAATTTATATATAAAAATAATTGCTCACCTTACTATAAAAATTTTAAAAAACATATATTAAAAACTCTATTTTTTATTTTTTTAATAATTAGAATGCTCACCTCTCTTTCAATCATGCAACCTTTCTAGAACTGCAAGGTACTTCAATTTTAATGTCTTATTTTATTTATTAGTATATTATCACTATTTTCTCTACCATTCTATTTCTGTCATTATTTTTGTCTATGACACTTATGAGTTTATAGATTTATTTTTATTTATAATAAAATAAGGAATTATTTTTCTCATCCTACCAAGTATTTTTATTTTCTATTTAAATGACTAATTTGTATTTGACCACATTTTAATAATAATAAGAAATATATAATTTAAAACTAAACTGGGTTCAATCTCTGTTTGTTTTAATCAAGATAATCCCAAACACAGGCTCTCAAATATAATGGTAACCACCCTTTTAACAATTGGTAAAAAATTCAGTTGACAGTAAAAAGGAAAAAAAACACAATATTTGCAAATTAATTTTTGTCTAGGGGGATTTAAGATAACTAAAGGGTAACCATGTACATGGTGGAATGACTACCTCCAAATTGTTTTCAATTGGAAAATCCACTAGTCACAAATAATGATCAAATTGAACATGCATCAAAACAAGTTTCCATACACATTTAATTATGCTTCCTGAACATTATCCCCTCCACCTAATAATTTATTACATTAACAAAATAAATAATCAGCTTTGTTCAAATGAAAGATAACAAACAATATAATTATTAACAACAATATTTTTAATTAAAGAATAGAATTATATGATAATAAAAAATGTACTACACATTTACAATGAAGAAAATTATATGGTAATCAAGGATAAGAAGAAAAAATCTTTGTAACTTAAATCTCTTTGAGGATAACCATAGAAAGTTCAGTTAATTTACTTTAATGTCTTTGTGAGATCACATATATATTTTATATTTGTAAATGTGGGAACATGGCCATTAATGATTAAATTTTAATGGCTGCTGGCAAAATAATATTTTAGCTTCTTTTGGTTGATATCATGGCAATTTTCTTATGAGAGTTTCCATTGTAATTTTCTTCTAAGCATTTGAAATAAGCTGATTTGCAGATTAATTTATTGAACTATATTTTCATGGGATAATCATTTTAGATGACTAGTTTTCCTTTTTTATAGCGAGTAATTGTCAAATATTTCTTCAATATTGAATAGGAATGAATAGATTGGAAGAATCAAGGTTTAATTTCAAAGCATTTTTTGTCTACAGCTACATACTCTGCTATAATGCCAGAAAAATCAGGGAAAACATTCTGGAAGGTTTTTTACTTTATGAAATGCTTGATATATATGGATAAGTATGTTATAATTTATTCCACGGTATCTTGAAAAACAAACAATTTATAAAACTTCTATTGATTTCCATAGTGACATTTTTGTTTTAAAAAAATATTTATTTTAACATTTCACAAAAGTTAGATCAGCTGTTGTTCATTTGTTTGAAATTGAAATTTCATTATTTTCATTTTAAAACAGTGATAAAAACAAATGAACTATGCATATGCCAATATAATCATTCCCTCCAGTTTGATTTCTTTTTTTAATGTGATGTATGGCATGATTAAATTGGACAAAATTTCAATTTTTTATTAATATTTCTAGTGATAAGTACATTTATTTTACTCTTTTTCTGTGCAATTTATTATATTGTATGAAAAAACAAAGGCATAAATCTTTTAATGGCAAAATGTAACTACAAAATGGATTCATTCAAAGATTTTGCAATTTCAAGGCCTTCTTCCCAAAAATAAATGTTACACGATATATATTATAAGAAGAGAAATTTTAGTTTTTTTTATTATTTTAGGTTTTTTTTTTTTTATTATTATTATTATTATTATGATGATGATGATGATGATGATGATGATGATGATGTTTCAAAAAAGGAAGTTTATTAATCAAAGAAATACAGAGTTTTTTTACATTGATTTTTTTTTTACAGTGATTTTTCCATTGGTTTTGTATACAAGCATTTTTATAGTCTTCAGTTACATGTTTTCAATGAAAAGTTATTTAGTTCTTACATAAAAAATTGATTATTGTAGAGAGAGAAAAAAATTGTCTTTTGTATTTCCATATTTTATTGTTATTGAATTTTTAGTGTTCTTGAATTTTTGGTGCTTATAGCATTGATTGTTGTTTGATAAGAGACCATGTAGCTGCATAAATATGGGGATTTGCTATTATCTTGTCTCTATTCCGTATATGGTTTAATTTGTTGTAGAAGGTGGATGGATGCCTTCTGGGGTTGTTGCCCATTGGATAGGTACACCTGGTACACCAAAAAGCATATAATACAAAGGTTGCTGCTCTAATGTTGGGTATTGATCTGCCTTGAAAAACCTTAATTATTTGACAAATGGTCATGTTTTGTTGGTGGTATATTGCACCCATCATTGTTCTTACATTGTGTAATGCAGTACATTCATACAATAGGTGTTATAGGGTCTCTTCAGCCTTGTGGCATAGTCCACAAAAAGGTCTATTGAAACATACGTCCTTTTATGGTGTAAGAAGTATGTTGTTGGCATTGCAATAAGATTTATTTTTAGAATGAAATAAAAAAATTTGGGTTCTAGTGACCACTTTTTGTATTCATGTAGTAATTTTCTGTTGTTTATTCCGAGTATTGTGTTATCATCATTTAGGTCTCTTTTCTGTTGAATTTGTTCATGAATATTCCAATATGAATATTTGTGTGTATATTGCTCTGTTCTGTTAAAAGTTGTTCTATATTGATGGATGATTAATGATATATATAGACCTGTAAAGGTCGTTTGTCAGTTGGAGTAATTTGAATTAAGCATTTAAGTTTTGGAAATTGATTCATCATTGAAATTACTAGGTTACTTAATTTTTGTGTATAAAAAATGTCAATATTGTGCAAACCTAGACCATTTTTAATAAGTGGTTGATTTAGTCTTTTTGTTGATATTGCAACCACTTTTCTTGACCATAGAAGTTGGTTACAGACTATTTCAAAGCAAAGATGATGATGATGATTATTATTATTTTATTATTTTCATATTTTATTATTTGATTATTATTATTTTAGATTTGTCTTTGTACTAACATGTCTGGGTAGTATATAAATTATATTTGTAAATTAGATCATTATGAACAATGTAATTTTGGAACTCTGATCCAAGTTAGAGGCAATCTTATTTTATTGTCATAATGACTCTCAAATGTTTAATAATTTCTTAGCATATTTATATTGGTGTGTACTAGCATGTCTGTTTGGATAACAAATAATGAGGTTAACAGCATCTATAAAATTACAATATTATAGAGCAGTGCAATGTAAATTTTAAGGCTAATTATTAGATGCTCAGAAAGATTGCAGTTGATGAAGCAATCACAAAATTTGCTAGGTATAGTACCTATGTAATAATATAAAGTTTTAAAATTAATTAAAAGAGGTTTTAAGTGATGGGTGTGTGGCTACAGTCAGAATAGTTATGTATATCTCATAAAATTGTATGCTGGCAAAGAATCAAATCCATATTTTTTGCTTATGTCTTGGTGCTCATGCTGTGGAGTGTTTGCCACATCTTGCATCATATTATTTTCATGTCTACAGCTCACAAATGAGCTTTATGCAAATAAATTACTTTTCTGTGGGACAATAAATATAACAAGATAGTATCACTAGTGTTCACAAAAAATATAAAATGAAGATGAGACTCATTTTATTATTGATACAGACAATAGCCTTCAAATGCTAGTTTTGGATAAATAAGAAGCCAATTTCTATGATGACAAATGCATATCTACCTTCTGAAAATGATTTATTTTATATCTTTCATTAGGAAGAATTTTTTTTCTTATAGATGCCTTGAGATGTTTTAACTTCTGGGCTACATGAAAATATAATGAATTTTTGATTCTTTTTTTTTTGTAAATTTGAAATCTATGGACTATTGCAGTTAAGAAGTATTATATATAGTTAGAATGAAAATTTTGTGAGGAATACAAAAAAACCTATCCATGAAGATGTAATTTTAAACTGAGTTTGTGATAAATTAGAAATTGTGAACAAACAAACAAATTAGTATTATTTTAGATATTGAAATTTCTTTTTTTTTACTTACTTTTTAAATGGCAATCACTACATTTCCTAGGCATACATTATTTTTCTTAGTTTTTCTAGTTTCTATAAATATAATGCTTTTTGCTCTAAAATTATTAAAACTGAAGTTATTGTGAAAATTGGTCTCAAATCAATTATTTAAAAATTCAATATGGTACTAAACACCTGAAAACATTAAAAGAATAAAATAGTAGCACATTTTTTCTTTATACTTATTGTAAATATTTTTAAACTATTTTAAAATTTATTCTATATTTATATTTTTTAATATTTTGTTATACATAATAAAAATATTAAAAATATTAGCATAAAAGCAACATCTGCAAACTCAGATGTGTTACAATATATATATAAAGTGATTCAATAATTGGAGCAAACTAAAACAGAAGAATTATTAGAAAAAATAAATATCAAAAACTTTAGAGAGATGATGAGACTCTAATAAATGAGCTGCTCAAAAAAGGTAGGAATTATTATAGCTAAACAGACTTCTAATAAAGGTAAAGAAAAATTCTGATGCCAAAAATATTTTTAATATTTTGTTTAAAATACTGATCCATTCACATGAAATTTGAATGATTTATAAAGTTAGATATTATTGAAGATTTGAAAGAATAAAAAACAAGAATAAGAAAGTAAATAGTTAGAAGTGGAGAATAAAAATTATAAATTAAAAACAAAATTAGAAAAAAAACTAATTTTTCACTGTAATTTGAGTCATAGAAATTGTAATCTAGATGAAAGAAATGTGTAAGATCAATATAAAATAGATAATAAAAACAATTTGTTGCATGATTTTTAAGATTAGAATAGTTAGAAAGAGAAGAGGGTATTTATTTTTTACAAAGTTGCTTTTAACAGATATAAAGTTTTTTGGCTATGATATATACTTATTTTAATGAGTGAATTAGAAAGGGAAGAACATGTTTCATAAATTACAAGTTTGAGACCGAAGAATTTTGAATAAATTACATTTATAAATAGAAAGGTCAAAACAGAAAAAAAAATTAAGAGATCATATCAGGGGAAAAAACAGTTTTTTGTGATCAAAATAAGCATAAAATCATTAGAGATTATGGTCCATTCCAGTCTAATCAATAGTAATGTCGTTTGTGTATATATACATATTTCAAAATATAAATTACAAACAAAACATATATTGTTCCGTTAGGAGTTAATATGATAAGATAATTGATTTTTGTTTAATGTAAAATTATACTTTTTTTTCCAAGTTAAGATTTTATTTCACTGTAAACAGATCGAGCGGATTTAGTTTGACATTAATGAGGATGTTATTTATTAAAGTAATTTAGCAAAAAATAAAATGACAAATTATTCCACGACTGCAATTATTAAAAATATTGATTTATGTTAAATAAAACATTATTTGATCCTAAATCTGTTTTATTATTATTATTATAGAGATTCAAATGATAAAAAAATAATTAAGTGATAATTAATTTCGGTTCTTACAAACTCATTTAAATGTATATTTTAGTACACATTTAACGAAGTTAACTCGATAATAGCCATTATGAAGACATAAAGAGAGCTTGAGTGCTTGTGAAATACGTGCTTGTTTATATATATGATATGGGATATATTTAAGAAAAATAATATATTGCAAATCTCAATTTTCAACTAAAATGAAGTTTACAGACAATCGGGATTAATTAACCAATAGAAGAATATGAGTAGTATGATATCGATAATTTGAAAATATAAGCTCCGGTTATAGTTTTAAAAGTACAGAACTATCATCATCACACAATCAATCATCTAAGTATTCGGATGTCCCATATTACTTGTTTCACACGTGTAACTGTAATGTAGATATCCATTTACACTAGTCAAATAAAGAAATTTAATCAATATTAATAACGCATGAAAGAAAATATAAGCACTGAAGAGAATAATGAGGGGTAAACATTTTAAATTTTAACGAAACAAAATTATTTTAATTAATAGATAAAAATAATAACAATTATTAAAATAAATTTAAATATAGCACAAATGAGCACTTTATATAAAAAATATGTAAATATAAAAAATATAACAAGAAAGTGCATACACTATATATTGTAACTGTATAAAAATGAGAAAGGTTTGTGTTGTTCAATAAGTTCAACTAATCATGGCCACCAAGTAGTACCCTGTATGGAAGTGGTTAGCAGATTCCTTTAAACGTATTTTATTTCTATGCTAAGTTCATAGTTATAAAGGATCTGTGTTTGTGTTAGCTTTTGTACTAATTTATCATTAAATGAACCTAACTAAGACTCAAGATGACTTGTTTACTGCATATTCCAGAAACTCAGGGTACCTTTGATCAAATCTAGATTATAATCACAATACAGATATTTATATACGTATGTAATTTTAATTTGTATTGAATACTTATATATATATATATTATCAGTAGCTTCAAATCATGAACAAATGGTCATAAAACATTAAACATTTTCAGGGTAAACTACATGTATACTACCAAATTTATATGCTGTGCCATGACCCAAAGTGCAAATATGATGTAGCTGTGAAACAAATTTTTAGCAAAAAAAAATTCAAGCATAATTAGATTTTGAACAAAGTACTTGCTTCATCTTTTATATGTGATGTAGATAAGAGGCAACAATAAGATGAAAATAACAATAAAATAGTAATGGCCATTTCTTTAATTAAGCTTTTAATGAACTTATAGAATATATGGTAATATTTATTAACTAAAGGTATATCAGATGTATGAGTATTAAAGTCAAGATAGTGTAATATGTGCTTAAATAATACACTGCTGTAAATAATAATACTTAATATAACAAATTTGTATTAACAACAAAATAGTAATATATATATATAGAAAGCAAAAAAACAAATTAACATAAATGCTAAGGAATTGTAATACAGTTTAAATAATCTCTTTATATATATAATAATAAATTGATGCATGTGTATTGTTATATAATACCAAAAAATAATAATGATATTATTAATAGCTACCTGACCATATGGTTCTGCCTATCTATAGGCACAAAATTTATAAATTATATAGAAAAAGAATAAAACTGTTAGAAACTCATTTATATTTGTCTTAGTTAAATTTGATTGATCAGCCATGTTTTACAAATTATATATATAGATTTCCCTTTTCTTTTTATTCAATTTTATTTTGTTGTTTGTTGAGAACAGATATTATTTTTATTAGACAGTTCCTTTTCCTTAATTCAATGTTTAGATTATCATTTTGCAAAATAGTTAATTTTTTTAAATATCACCTTTGCTGAATGACAGTATGATTCAATGTTTAGATTATCATTTTGCAAAATAGTTAATTTTTTTAAATATCATCTTTGCTGAATGACAGTATGATTCAGATAATTAACTATAATATTTTTATTTTGCAATTCCATCTCACAATTTAAATATTGGTCCCTTTCTTGTCCAGATTGGCATGAGTTGCGCTTAAATATATGATTTCCATTTTTAATTATGCATGTTACGTTCATGGTGTTGCCATTAATGTAAAATGGAACATACAGATGAAACAGTGGAAAAATCCTTAGATAGGTGTTTTGCTTTCTAGTGTATCCTGTTAATTATGCAAGACACAAATGGAAATTAATCTTGTCATTGGTAGGAGAAAAATTAATAAGGTAAAAGTTTTCCAATAATTTTATTTCACTGCACTCAAGAGACCAAAGCAAAAAAATGTTATTTCTTCTCTTTTTTGATTTGACCTCAGACTTTCAAATTCCCTATATGACTACATACATGTGAAAAAGATAAATAATCTCCAATATACATATTTTGTGTTGATCCAGAACTCATTAGTTGGTCTAGACTATCATAAATGCTGAGTTAATATTAAGATAGCAAAGCTTCATATTTTAATGGATAGGTTTCCCTCTAATATACTTTACAACTCTTCAGCCATTCATATTATTGAAAATCTGATGATGGAATGCTTATGATAATAATATTGGCATCAACAAGAGCTTGGGGCATTACATTATCAGATTTTGAATAACATGGATGGTTGAAGAGTTGAAGGGTGAAGAAGATCGAAGCTTGTCCATTAATGTATGAAGATTTGCTATCTCAATATAAACTGAACAGTGACTATATATGTGTGTGCATGGGAAATGATGAACTGGACAAACAGATGATTGCTGGTTCAGCATGAAATATGCATATTAGAGATCATTTATTCTTTTCACTTGTATATAGTTATGTGTATCAGTTGCATAAAATGGAGTAGATAGTTGTAGGAAGATTGAAAGTCCCAGTTCAAATTGCTTTTATCTATATATGTTTAATTACATATTTCTATTGATTGTTACTATAACAAAAAATAAAAAGATGCTATTTTTTTAACATTTTTAAATCTATAAAAAATTGTTTTCTGAATTTAAATCCATATAAAAATTTGGACTTGAAGTACAATAAATCCCTATTATTTCGACAAAAAATTCCAACAAAATAGATATTATAGGTTAATGAGAAAATTGGTTTAACTCAGGGACTATCAATTAGTAATAATTGATAATGTCTTGTTAACATCAAAGGTTAAAAGTTATCTCTACTTATATGAATATTATTTTCCCTATACATTACTGTATGTATATACTTATATTGTAGTGGTCTACTACATTGGTATTTACTCTACCAATTAATGGATATATGCCCTAAAGTATGGTGAAATAGCTGTTTTAAATCTTTTTTATATCTATGCATCAATATTTTTTTATTATTCAGACATCATTTGATATTTTCCAATAACCTATCCATTATAGCTTATCTTTTAATTCATTTTATTTTTTGATTCTGGTTATAATTTAAAAAAAAACAACAACAATAACACAATCATACATTAATTTAAATTTTCCACTAATTAAATTTTATCTTTCCTACATTTAATAATATTCTTTGATACAAAAAAGTAAGTTTTTTTTTGTTTCATTATCTTTTTTTTTTTAAAAAAAATAAATAAATAAAAACGTAGTAATTTATTCTTTAACACATTTATATTCTGACAATTTCTATAGGTCCCATCTGGTGAGAGTTTTTAGTATTGTTCAACCTTTCTGTTATTATAAAATCTTTATTTTATACTCATACTCAATAAATTGAACTTATGAAATTAAATTAAAATGAATTCAAATAAATTATATTTCAAAAAATCACATTTGATCATTTTAAATATTTAAAAACTGACTTGTAAATATAACAAATTATCATAAACATCTTCACAGATATTCACATAAACACTTAAAATAAAAATAAATGAATTTGAATTTATTTTATTTTTGTAAATAAATGAAGGTAAATTTATGATAATGTTATTAAATTTTGCTTTAAAATCTATTTTATTACAAAAATTATAATATTTTAAAATATGTTAAAACAAGTCAATTTTAATAGACAATGACATAATTCACTCTGCCATTTTTGTTCTATATATTATAGTGAAGTTTATTAACTTCTATTTCTAAAAATAAAATATAAATAAATTGAAAGTTTATCTGTGTATTTTTTATAATAATTAACCAATTTGTGTGTATAAACAAGCAAAATATTTTAAATTATATTTAAAACCTTTGCATTTTCCTTTATTAAAAGAACACAAAATAAATCTTGTGATGTTAACCATATTGCATAAGATGCTGATCTTTTCAGATCCCCCCCCATATAATGTCAATAAAAAGCATTACACCAATATTTAATTTTTTTAAATGGTATGATCACTATCTCTTAGAATAAGATTAAACTATAGCCTAAAACTATGGGCAATATTGCTTTTTCTGAAAAAACTTTTAACAATTTTAATGAAGAGAAGTATTTACAAGTTAATCATATAAAATATCAGTCTGGAGATATTCATTCAGAGAAATCTTAAAAAATGATGTAAATTTATTTTCAAAATACTGTTTGCAGAGCCATGTATTGAGATATTTCACTTTTTTAACTCATAAATTATATTTTTTCATATTGATTCATTAACTTAAAAAAATCAGAAGAGATGCCTTCATAGCAAAAGACTTTTAAACTCTGTCTTTTTCTTTTTGATTGAGTCATTATTTGCAATCAATGTCCAAAATTTTGTGAAATAAAACATTTTTAGAAGAACTAAAAACATTTTTTGTGACATTTATTAAGATTCATAATTATTTTTATACAATATTTGGGTAATAATTATTAAAATCAAATGTATTCATTATTACACTATTGTTGTTTTTATAAATTATATACATACTTAAAAATAAAATAATAACTGCTGGTGGAGCATTACATTTTGAAAACAATTTTCAATTAAAAACATATTATTCATTTTCTGAAGTTACTCAGCTCTGTTATGTGTTCAATGATAAAGACATCTTTTGTAATCTCAGTTTTTCAATATTTGCAAAGTTTAAATTTGAAATTTTAGAATTTTTTTCATTTTCAAATATATATTACTTTCAAATGAAGTTTAATTTATTGAATTCTGATATAAAATAATGGTTTAATACTAAAATTAAAAGTCAAAAGGTGACAAACTAAGGAAAAAATTAAATTTTGTGATGTGTAGAAGAGTTAAATGTTTTTTTAAAAAAAATCTTTTGCTTTATTAAATAGATGATTTACTCTCTCCAAACTTAAATGGCCTTTATGTAATTTATTTTAGAATAGATCATAATATATATGTGTGTGTGCATATATCTTAAGGGAATCTTGTCCATAAGTTTTTTTATTTTATTTTAGAAATTGATTTTTTTACTGGGTTCACTTTATTTTTTACAAATTTATCAATCTATTTGAAAATCAGTTAACTATTGTTAATTTGCTGTTTATCTTATTTAAATTATTAATTAAGTTTGGTTCACAAATTATGAAGATGATTATTTATTAATTATCTTTAAACAGTTTATACTTGTCTGTTTCTAAGCATCATATGTTATCATTATTTGACTATTTATACATTTTAATTCAGAGTAAAAAAGGGAATCCATCTTTTATCTATAGTTGTTATCTTGTGAAGATGCTATGGATATTCTGTTGCCTTATTATTCTTTGACAGTTACATTTGTGAATATATATAAATAAAGTTTGAAAGAGTCCATCCTTAATATCAATTATAGTATCATATTTAAAAAAAAACATAGATATATATATATGTGTGTGTGTTGTGTGATCACTGGGCTAAAAAGGAAGTAAATAAATATGAAGAAAAATCATAATAATGTTTGTAGTTGTTAAGCAGTATGTAATGCTAATATGTTGATAAAGACATATAAACAACAAATGTAGACAGATAATATAATAAATCAATTCATAATAATCTACACTTAAAGTAATATGTATAATAAATAATAGTTATAGTTAATGAATAAGCATTGGAAATCTAATAGGACTCTCACCGAACTAATAACAACATTCATAAGCTAAGTTAAAAGGATTTTTGATTTTTAATTTGTTTATGGACTTTAATTTTAAAATTAAATTTAAAATAATATATTTAGTAGATCAAAAAATATTTTTTTTATATTTGTATAAAATTATTAAAAATATGAACTGAGTTAAATCATTTTTTTTACCTCTGTGCACCACAATTATTGATCTAGGATTATATTCCATAGCCTGAGCATTGGGATAGAAATTCTCATCACATCATTGTTGAGATGGGATTTCTCTCATTTTATTCACTGTTATGATATATAAGTGGATGTTTAATGTAAAAATAAATTCAATTATTAATTTTAATAACTTTTAAACTTATAAAGATAAAGTATTTGTATGATATATAAATAATTATTTCTGTGTTTGGTTATGAAAAAACAAAGATATGTATTATTATTTAAATTTTTATTTGTTTTAACATAAAAATAGTTTTGGCAAATAAGGTAAAATGTTGATCATTCTATTTTTTAGTTACAATAACAATCAAAACCTTTTATGAAAACTTGCATAATAAAAATCCAAAATTATTTTTTAGTATCCAAAATGTAAGTTCTTTTTTCTCTTGGAACTGCAAATTGATTAGTATCTTTGTTCTATATGTCAAATGTGAAGATTTTTTTTCAATGTTTTTTTTCCATTAGCAAATTTCACAGATAATTTAATTAAATTATTTGTTCCTTTAACTCTTTGAACGCCTCCGACGAGGCTCCTCGTTGACATCTGACATCACTCTAACTCAGCCAGTTTTTATACGAAAATATTCGTTAAACACGTATTGAATTCGTTTTTAAAAGTTCTGTAAGATGGTGCCATCTTCCGATTTATTTTACAAGTAAAAAATAAAAAAAAAACGCATTTAAACCTAAACAAAGAAGGAACATTATTTGTGATTGGTTCTTAGCATGCTCTCAGCCGAAAAAGACATTCTGATTGGCTGGAAAGAACAAAGAAACTGCCTGATCAAAGAAAATAAAGAAAAACGCTGAGATTTTCATTTCGAATACGATTTAAATTATTATTAAATCATATTTATGGAAATTAAAAATAATTTTCAGAGAGAATAATAAAAAAACAAAATTATTTTCGAAAAATATTGAAGATTTTAGTACAAATATTGAAGTTGTAGTAAAAAGAAATATTTACTTTTCTATAACGTAAAAGTCGATCTTTTTGTTTATATTATAGCTTTTATGTTGCCGAAATTGAATATTTTAGAATAAAAAAATAGCAATTTATTTTTGAAAGAACTTTCGTTCTCTTCACAACTTGAAAAATTAATAATATACTTTTTATAAACGTATCTGAGTTGAATTTAATATTATAGGCGAATATGTTTTAACAATAGGCTTTGTCTTCAGTTTGTGAGTTGGCCAATTACAAGCTTTGATTTTTACCTCATACAACCAATGATTTAATTAGCGGTTTAAGGGTTAAAGCAAATTAATACTAAAGTAAAATCATCTTTCTTTTTTACAGATTTTATCTTGCACTTGTTTGTGTGTATTATATATTGTAACACTGTGCTTTTGCACATTATTTTATTGAATATCTTAACATGAAAATTATGCTACTCTATTTTTTAAAAAAAATAAAAATAAAAAACAATGACAGAAAATTATAATGTCATATTCTGTAAATTAGGCTATTTAACTCACATACATGAGGATTTTACTTTATTTAATTTATAATAAATGTAAAGTAGATGATAGTTAGTAAATTGAATAGCTATTGAAAATATATATGGTTATGCTAAAAGTTGCAGGCTCCAGGTTAATAATTAATATTTTATTTATATAAATTTTAAGAGAAAGCTAAAACAGTGCTAATTATGCAGTTAAAGTTTAGTAATTTTCACATTTAATCTATAAGTATTAAAATGCAATTATTTAATTGTATTTAAAATTATTAGTCAGCTAGTCTAAAATATTTTAGTAGTAAGTTTAAAAAAATATTTCTAAACAAAAATTTATTGGTTTATTTAAACAATCTTAAATTGCATAAAGATAGAAGTTAACTATGAAGCTTAAATTAAAAATGAAACTTCCTTTGTGAATGTCTGTATGCAAGAGAAATTCAAATGCATGTTTGTATTTTATGTTTCTTATTTTTTATTACCAAAATATTTTGTTTTAATTACTAAACATTTAAAAACTGATGTTTTATAAAACTTGATAAATAAAAGGTTAAATTTCATATAAGAACCTTTGATAAATGTAGGTGGAAAAAAGGCACTAGTTTATTAAAATAATAAAGTAATATTTATTGACTTACATTATTTATTTAATTTTATTAGTTATTAAAAGTTAATTAAAATTGACGTTTTCTTCAACCTTGAATGTGAAGATCACTTGAATTTTAAAATAAGTAGAGCAAAGTTATATAATTTCACTAATTAGTTTCTTGTTTTGGTTAGTATTTTTAATAACAGAGGTCATTGTGTCAGAAGGTTGACCTTAAGCTGTGACACCTGTGACAACATAGGTATAAAAAGGTAAGATGGTCATTTTGTGTTCTGGCTCATAATCATTTGATCTCCATCAACTCCTGACTGATCACTACTGATGATTTCAGGCCTTTGAAACTTTCTAATAGTGTTAATTTTCTTTGACTATTTTATTTTGTTTTCTCAGTGTTAACTTAGTTAAAATTTATATTTGTTGACCTGAACTGGATTGTTAAACTAAATTTTAAGATATTTTGTTCATACTGAATTCAATTTAAACTTTCTTTTATTGTCAACATCATGCTTTGGAATATTAACTCATATATTATATCTCAAATTTGTCAGTTATATTTTAAAGAAAACTATAAATTAAACCAGATGATGTTATATTTTATATTAAGTTATAAAATTATACAGGACAATGCACTGGTTTATTTCTTATTATTACACTTTGTCTTTAGAAGAAAATAATTTAAATTTAAAAAAAGAAAAGTCTATTAAACTTCAAGTTAAAAGTTAAATCACCAGATTAAATAAGAACTATTCCTCAATAATGTTTTAAAAATGTGGAATTATATTAATTGCAATGTATTTTGGAAATACTGGCATAAATGACAGTGACAATTATTAATTAACCTGTTATTGTTGATACAGGAGAACTCTAAAAATAAAAAAAAATGCTTTGCTTCTCTGTATATGTCTAGAGAGAAATTACTTAGGAGAAAATTGAGATAATAATAAAAAAAATAGCAGAAGAACTTTGCATGTATTGATTTTTTTTCTTGTTTAATTTAAGAATATTTTGAATGAAGTTAAAACTAAGGAACTGAATTGAAAGAAAACTTTATAAAGGAATTTAGTTTGCAGAGATTATAACAATAGACATTTAAAATGCATTGCTGAAAATGATATTTTAAAGTGACCTTTTAAAAAAAATTATATTTGCTTTTAATTATGCTTTTCAAAATGACGGAAAGAAAAAATATTACTTATTTTCAGTGAAACTGCAGGAACACATTCAAATTTCAATGG
This sequence comes from Epiperipatus broadwayi, assembly GCA_028023455.1. Classification (NCBI taxonomy): domain Eukaryota; kingdom Metazoa; phylum Onychophora; class Udeonychophora; order Euonychophora; family Peripatidae; genus Epiperipatus; species Epiperipatus broadwayi. The sequence continues at coordinate 1,633,668 of JAQFVV010000222.1, read as the reverse complement.
TTAACCTAATTATTATTATGTGATATTTTAAGGAAAGTTTTTTTCAATCTGCTAGCATATGGTTACCAAATTCTTTCAAATGGATCCAAAATTTTATATTAATTAGGACAAGAACTTAGTTAATGTTTATTTTTTTATGTGTATCATTGGAAAGTTATATTTGCTTTACTTTTCTATGAAGAAAATATATATTGCTTAGTGTGGTTGGGTCATTCAATGGATATCTCACTAAAAAGGACCTTGTGCACCAGCCAGCTGCCACTACAATGGAATTATACTAAAGAACTAAGGTGTTATTTTTTAAAATAAAATTTTTTAATATTATTTCTATAATATATCATATGTCAAGGTATTTTAGTATTATGATATTATTCCTTAATGTGTTTATTATAACATGTGTAGGTATTTTTACTATCTGACAGAAAATAGTATATTTATATCTATTGGTTTGAGGTGAATTTTGCTAATATCTTTTAATTAAATGGAGATATCTATCTTTTACATTTTTTGGTTTATAGTGTTATAAGTGTTTCACTCACTTATACAGTAAACAGCAAGCATGTAGTTATCAGAAGTTTAATATTTTATCATTATTATGATATAATAATTTATCATTAAACTTTAATACAACCGAGAGTTTATTTAGTTATATTCATTAACATTTAATTCATTTTAAGTCCACTTTATCTTCATACAATTTTATACAGTTTATTGCTGTATGTGTATTTTTTAAATAATGGTGAATATTTTTATTGTGCTATGTTAAATACTTTACAGTCATTTGACTAACCAATAAATTTTTGGTTTCAGACATTGCTTATTGTTTGCTCATCTTTAATATGAATATTATTTTATCCAGCTTTATCAGTGATAACTTGTCATCCTGATACAACTTAGTTTAAGACATATGCCTTAGAGCATTAGGTTTTAATTGATATTTTTTTGATTACTGTGCATTGCAGGATAGTGATGCTCTCCCCATTTGTAGTCAATCTTTTCTGTGAGTGAATAGCATTTGATATTTCATGATTATCACATATTGTTGAGATACCTAGATCTCTAGAGAGGATCATATTTTGGCATGCTTTCAATTTTTTATGTGCTGAGACTATGTCCACATCTACCCTTCTGCCTGAGATATAGGTATTGAAAGCCAGCAAATTTTATTCATGTTGTTTTACTCTGCAGAGTCTCTTATTCACCTATCCCTCATGATGTTATCGAATATTTTTCCATCATAGAAGGTGAGATTATTTGTGTATTAGATACATTATGGCAATAATATATGAGTTATTGAAGAACTTAATACTTCAGAATGCACTTTGTTCTTTATAGTGTGTGATTAAGTGTCACAATGTCTATATTGTGCTGCTGTGTTATTCCAGTCAGCCACAAGCAAACCAACAGCATAAGTAATGCACATATAATGTTATTCGTCATTATCAAATTGAGTAACTCACCAATGGGTTAGTAAGACTTTAAATATTAACATTTTATCATTATTATGTAGAAAGATATAACTCAGATATATATAGGCTATAGAGGTGTCTGACTTCTAATAAATATCAATTGCTAGGAAATATTATAAAATATTTGTTGAGACCTTAGAATTGGGATTCCACACCTCACCTACAACAAACAGAATGATAAATAATACCAAAGACAAAATACATTGTGATCAAATAGCCCAAGCAGTTTACAAAATTTCATGCCCAACCAATGGATGTAGAGCAGCATATTATGGAGAGACCCATGCCACCAGTGCCACCAGAACATCTCAACATCATTATTTATACAAGAGAGCTCTAAATAATACTGAAAACAAATCCATATTCTTTGAGCACCAAAAAACATGTGGTCGAACTCACTATGGCAAGGGCAATGTGTACTGAACATAATGATATAAAACAAAAGATTTTAAAAGAGGCATGCTTTATTGCAAATAACAACTATGCAATAAACAGAAAAGAATCGTGCTTTGCAATCTACAGAAAATGATCTTTATGAAAGAAAACTTTGAATAAATTTTGCATAAATTACCACTAAACTTCACTTAAAATCTCAATGTAATCTAACACTCCCAAAATAGTCTACAAATATGGAGACTTAAGTTTTCTGAAAGCACTCAGCCATATAATTCTTTTTTAATAATACTAAGCTTCACTTTTTTGCATAAAGTGCAATTCAAAAATTGCATGTTTATTAATTTAGTAAAAATAATGCTAGATAATCATTACCTTATTATCTTAAGATGGTAATCATATTTTCCATGCAAGTTTGCAAGTTCAAACTTTGGCCAGATTTAGATTAAGCTTATTTTTAATCTGTCTGTGTTTATTCTATGAATAAAGGTCCTAGAAGTTATTGCTTATTAAAGAAATAGCTATTTTGTAAATTATTATACTTGACTGGTAATCTAAGCTATTTATCTTGATATTTTCCTTTCAATTTTGTTAAAATTGGATAATTTAGTTGGAGTAAAATATAAAAGTTGATTAAATTAATTGAACCTTCACAGACTATATCTCAAATAAATGTATATTATTATTAAAAGAAAATAATTCATCCAAACATTTTTTTAAGTAGTAAATAATTTGTTAGTGTGGCAAAATTTTGTAGCATCCACTGTAACATCCTGCCAATCTAAATAAATTAATAATGCCTATGTTTTGATAAATAACTTCACAGTATAATGTAAAGAAATCCTACTTGTGTGTACAAAGAATATAATAAATATATTTGTTAATTATTTAAAATCTAGTTTCTGTTTTTTCTATATGAAATCTGTCTTGTGTCCAAAATTTGTTTTAAGTAAACAGAAATCTTGGTATGTCAGATGATAAATTCCATGTAAATCCAAAATCTCAATGTTCAAAAATTAAAACATTTCATAAATGCTTCAATTCCAGAACATGAGTTGTAATAAAAAAAATACTTAGTGACTCATGCTTTTGATAATTGTGTTGTCGATGGGATAGTAGAAGAAAATAAAAGGTACCCTTTTCTTTCTATTATTTTGAATGACATCCTGGGTAAAAGGCAGTGATTTTTCTAAATTCTATATAATATTATTTATATAATTGTTAAGCAGGCCAAGTATTTCTTTAGATAATGATTTTTACTGTTGTAATGTGGTGGGATACATTAGCTTATAAGATAAGTGAATATCTCCTATAGTCTTCCAGGATGCCAGTCATTTAATTGGCAACACAATATGACCATATACTTCCTAGAATCAATAATAAGAACCCTGAGATCATTAATTGCTATTACATTAATTTTCGATTTACTTGTCTATATTATAATTATGGTGGTGGCAACAGAAATTTATTATTTTTCCTGTACCATTAGAAAGGTATATTGTATTTATACTCCACAAGAGTATATTGCTGCTGCTGCTACTGCTACTGTTACTACTACTACTACTACTTTCAAAATGACTTTATTAACTTAAAGGTTACATCTGTGTACAGTTTTATATTACGCATACATAGTTTCATAGTTTATGCAATTAAATGCTATGCATTATTAACATTTAGATTACAGATTTAGATATTAGAGTTTGTGATAACCATCTAGTTCAAAAACAATAGTTCTTTATCAATGTTCTGTGCTAACAATGGGAGAACAGTGTTTAAATATTCCATTGAGATCCGATCACGGTCTGCATGCAGTTCGTTGAAGATTTAATAGGTTCCATGTTGTATTATATATAGAGTCAGAGACAAGTTTCTTGTCTCTTTTTTTAAAGCTTTCAAGTTTATTCAAAAAGGTATTTGGATGCCTTCTTAGGTTGTTGCATAAAAAAGTGCATCTAGTACACCATAATTCAAATAGGACAAATGTGCTGGCACGAATATTAGCTATATACCTTGTTTGAAACTTTGAAAAAGTATGTTAATTTTAACTTTTGAACTTTTAAATAATAGAGGAATTGCTCTCCGAATATCAAAGCAGGTGCATTCAAAGAATGTGTGATGCTGGTTTTCAGTGTCTTTATGGCAAATATTGCAGTATTCATCCACACCTTTGCAATTTCTTTTATATCTGTAGAGATATAAAGTGGGTAATGCTTCAAGGTTAGTTTTAATTAAGAAATCAAAATATTTATGTTCAAGGGACCAATATTTAAATTTATTAATGAGTTGTTTGTTATTTAAGCCTAAAATTGGAGTATTAATGGAGTCATAATAATCACCATGAAACCATTTATAGACTTCCCAATATTTTATTTTTTTATATGTAGACTTCAGTTCATGTTTGGGGATAACCTGAAGGGGAAGAATGAGTTTTTTCCAAAAACTAACAACAGGTGGGGCCTATCTGTAGGGGTAATTTTCTGCAGTATCTCTAACTGAGGGTATATGTTATTAAATGAAATAATAAGGTTGATAGTCTTTTGAATCCTAAAGATGTTCATTCAATGAAGACCTAATCCATTTAAGATAAGGGTTTTTTGATGTTGTTTAAGTGAAATGCCACCAATACACTTGATCCAAAGAAGATGATGATGATGATTATTATTATTATTATTATTATTATTATTATTATTATTATTATTTATTTATTTACTATACAAAACTACAGCATTAAGCCAATTACAGAATTGCACCATAACAAATATACAGTAATATACATAAATGAGTATATGGGAAATTATTAATATGATTATATGCCATATTTCCTTATAAGATAAGTAACACATTTTTAAAATCTAAATTAAAAATATTTTCATTAGTAAAATCATGATTATAGCTAATAATTCATTCATTCATTTATTTAAGTGACAAACATCAGCATATAGCCAATTACAGTTAACACATTAAAAACAAAAATAAATAAATAAAAGGATAAACATAATGTACATAACATAATAATAAAAAGTAACTACCAATTTAACATAAATATATGTACATAAACAAAATCAATTCAAACCAATCAACAATGGTATTTAAATTTAATAATATTACAAAATTGATTATAATCTAAATTGAAGAGATTAGTATTACTACAAATCTTATTATATAAAGATGGTAACTTAAATAAAGGAGAAAATTTATTGGAATGACAAACTTTAATGTAACAAACAGAAGCAGACTGAGTACCATGCACATGAGATCTAATTATAATAGTCAAAATTATGTCAGATAGAAGAAACAATTTTATAAAGATATTTAATATCTTTATATTTTCTCTTAGAAGAATGATGAACAACAATTTTATTTTCCAAAGAAGCATATTTAGAAAACTCATTAGACACTGATTATAATAAATTGCATCCCTGTTTAGAGCTAGGATTCCAAATGATTGATCAATATTCAATGATGGGAAGAACCGATGACAAAAATAATTTGAATTTTGTATCATCACTGAAATGATAACCATAATCTTAGAATGGCATCTATAATTTTTAAAGCCTTACCAATAATCATTTCCAAATGATGAATAAAGGATCCATTGCTAGAAAACATAGCCCTCAAATCTTTTTGCAATTCAACAGGATTAATTTTGTGAGAGTTAATAAAATAAAAAAAATGTACAGCTTCAGATTTTTTAGAGTATGAGACAGGAACATTTACTGAAATTAACAGTTATATTATTTAAATCACACCAAGCATTAAAATTATCTATATCTTTTTGAAGAAGAATGCAATCAATCACTGATGTGGTTCTTCTAAAGATCTTAAAGTCATCAGCATAGCACAAAAGATAAGAAGATTTTAAACAATCCTTAAGGTCATTCATATAAATGTTAAGAAGCATAGGTGCTAAAATACTATCCTGAGGAACTCCCAAATTACACTCAAAATTAGATGAAATATTATTAATTAAATTTGATATATACCCTATGACCACGAAGAAAGGATTGAAACCAATAAATAAGTTTAGTAGAAAAACCCATTTGATATAATTTGAGAAGAAGAATGTTGTGGTCTACTTTATCATAAACTTTTGATAAATCAAAATAAATAACATCAAACCTCTTCTGGTCCTCACTTGCATGTGCTATATGATCATAAATTGTTAACAAATTAGTTTCTAAAGATGTATAAGGAATAAAACCATGACATGAAGAGGAAATGAGTTTACTAATATCTAAAATAGTTTTATTATAAACACACATCTCAAAAATTCTAACAATAGTATGCAAAACAGATATAGGTCTATAGTTATTAACATAATAACATGAGCCATTCATAAAAATTGGGACCATTTTGGCACATTTAAGAACAATAGATAAAACACAAAAATTAAGTGATAGATTAAAAATAAATGCAATAGGCACTGCAATAAAATCTGCTAGATCTTTGTAAATAATGAAGGAATATTATAATTTCCTAAACTAGAATGAATTTTAAGGCACTTAATAGCCATAAGAACATCATCCTTAAAAATATGATCAATCATGCAGAAAACAGTAGGAGAATTACCAAATAATGTAATTATGAAGATATCATATCATGTTATAAATATACATCATCAAAATGTTTGGAAAAATTTGCATTTAAAGTGAAACCATGAGTAGCTTGAACTCTTTTCTTACTCAAACCAGACTTATTAATAAAAAATTCAAATTCTTTAGGGTTAGAAGAAATATTAACGTCAATTTTCCTAGTGTAATTTTGTAAATCTCATTTATAAACATGCTTAGCTAATCTTCTGAAATTAATAAAATTATTATAAAAAAGATATTCTGTGTATGAAAATAGAGTCTGCAATGATAAGATTTCCTTTTAATAATCTTAATAAGATTGTATGAAAACCAAGGAGAAAAACCATTATGGAAAGGTAATTTATTGGTATTATACAAATCAATAAAACTATTAAGAATCTTTAAAAACTCATCTAAGCAATGATTTATATAATTATAAGAATATAAATAATTCCAATTAGCGTTAGAAAAGTTTTCACAAAACTCAACATAATTACCCATCCCATAATCCTTTCTCGAATATTTGAACAATTAATTTTTGAGTGACAAATATTAATATAAAACCTTAGGTGGATGATGTGCATTAATGGGAAAATTAACAGAGATAAATTTAAAATTACTAACTATTGTTGAATTACATAAAATATAATCCAAAGTATGATGCGGAGCATTAACAAATGTGTTATATTGATTAAGTCCTAAAAATTTACAAAACCGTAACATTCTAGAAACTTTAGAAGACAAAAAAGAAAAGTGTGTAGTAATTCTACCCTGATATAAATCTGGATTATTTAAATCACTGGTAATAATAACATTCGTATAGCCAATCAGAAAATCTTCAAGTGATGTCAAAAAATAATCAAATTCCAACAGTGACAAAGTAGATTTGAGATAAACATTACTAAAATAAATTTAAAATTGTGATTTAAAGTAATTTCACACCATGTAGATTCACAAAAAAAAATAAAATAAAGTTCTTTATAAAAAACATCTTTATGAAGAACAATGACCTCAAGAAATATTTTTCATAGATCTGTCAGTTCACAAAATACTAAATCTATCATCAAGAAAAGAACAATCAGGAAATTGTTTATTTAACCAAATTTCTGTAAGTAATATAAGATCAAAATGTTCTGTTTCAAAAAATTGTTTCATTTGAACACATTTATTTCCCATACCTCTGATATTCATGTAAAAACAAGAAAGGCCTACCATGTTACCCACAAAGATAATAAAAATAATACAAATAAAACTAGAGAGAGAAAAGAAATAAATAATAAAATAAAAAAAATTCTCTTAAAATCTTAGAAAACTGGCCAGAGATCCATAAAAAAGAAAAAGAAATGGAAGCACTGCAAGGCCATAAATTAGGGCATTATTTCATTATGTTTATAAGCAGAAACAGAAATATAAAAGCTAGAAGACCTAGAATTATTCATATTAACTTTATGACAACCAATACTGGTTTGTAAATTATTTTCAAGAAATAATTTAATATCTTTAAATTAATTATTTACTGGAATATTAGTAAGAAAATATCTGTTGTAAGTTATGTTTATATTAAAATAAACATCAGCAAAGCATCCAGAAAATTAGATTTATTAAATCCATTAGATATATTTATTTTTTTTAGATCTTCAAAAGTCATTTTTACTAGAAGGTAAAGGGGAGTATCAAAAATGATTTATTCTATAGTTACTATTTAAATGAATGTTATGTGAATGTGATCTATAAGCTGGAATGAATTTGGAAGCAATATCTGGATAATTGAGAGTTTTGTGTTTAATAGATGTTACAAGAGATAAATTAACAGAAAAACCTCCATTATATCATGTCTTCATAAAAGAAGTATTCTATAATTTATGAGCTGGAATGAATTTGGGAATCACAGCGAAAAAATTGAGTATTTTAGATTTCACAGACTTAAAGGAGATAAAGAAACAAGGAAACCCTAACTTGGGAATGTAATATAAGAAAGAGTGAAGTTCTTCCTCATTTAGTTTATTTACTTACTGTATAATTGTGCATTTTTATTATTGCTTTAAAAATTCCCCTTTTTCCTAATAGACATATCTGTAATATTCAAATATAAGCTAACTGTAACTGCCCACTGAGCCCAGTCCACAAGAAATATACTAGTTCTTTTCATCATAGCAAGAGTCTCTCATATTCCCTTTATCATGATAACTTTTTCATTCTCATATTCCTTTTATCATCATCTTTTTGGGATATATATTGTAACCTTCTCACTGGTCTAACTGGTCATAAACGAATCATGCCACACATTCTAATGACTAAATTCTACTATGCAACCTATCATACTCTCATTATTAAAACTATAAGCATAAAGAAACAAAAAGGTTAAACTAATGAAATGATTTCTATATTGAATAAAACTAACATGAAACTATAGATCTAAAGAAGACCACAAGGTGACTAATAACGATAATAACTTCTGGTCAAACCAGCTTTAAAATCCACACAAACAAAATGTGATGAGTTAAATTTGATATTCAGCAAACTAATAAATAACTAATAATTATATCTCTGGAATGATTATAAAATTAATCTTATAAATGAAATGATAAGTAAATTATGATGTAGATGACTAAATGGATGATAAAAATAATTAATAATTAAATAGTAGAATGAAATGAGTCTAAGAATGAAAAGAAAAGAACGAAGATGTATGAGAATAATGAATGATTAAGATGATAATAGAAAAAGAGTTAATGAGTAGTTAAGATGATAAAAGAATAAAAGTTAATGTATGATTAATCAATTATGATAGTGAATTAATGTTAAATGAGAATAAATAAATATAATTACAATCAAGATAAAATTGAAGAACAATGTTAATGATGGAGACTGAAATCTTAAACTATCAACTAATATAGTATTAAATGGTAAAAAGATAATCTAAATAAAAATAGGGATTTCAAGCTTGACACTACCAGAATATTTATCATGAAGTTAAAACAAGCTATACTTTTTACAACAAAAGAAGTAATTTATACCTTAAAGTTTGGTTGACTTTCATAAAACAGTGAAAGTAATCTAAGTCAAGTCCAACTATCATAATTAACTAGATATAAAATTTATTACAAATTTAAATTCTACCTTGAAACTTAACAACTAATTCTTCTCAGGGTTCAAACACTCAAAATCATTATACACAATATATTTGGGTCAGTGAGAGGGATTTTACTACTACCCGAATAGAATGCACATAATAGCTCTCAATAAAAACTCAAATTAAGAACTATATTTAGCAGTTACACATAAACTTTATGAGCTCAATAACTCTTATAACTTTAATATTTAAGAAATAGGAATAACTTTTTAATAAATAAACACAATAACTTACCAAATTCCTTTTATCAAATAATTATAAACCATGTGATCAAGATCAGTGAATGATAGCTCTGTGGGTTCAACTAAACCAATTAAATCAATATTATATTTATCTTTTAAGATGTACTAATAAATTATAAGGCTTAACAAAATTATTATGATATAGCATAATATAGTTAATAGTACTATATTGGTCGATGATGATTTCAATTTATAATCTTCTGATAGGTTGATAGCAATAACAATAATAATGTGTATATATAGGGATTAGAAATAAGACTACCGGCAACTAAATAAATTTTTAAACACAATAAACTTTATTTATAATATTTACGAATTTTAATTCAAAGACATGGCATGAAATAAAACCAATATATTAAATTAAACTCAGAGATGGGAAAATACTCAGTATCCCATTGACCATATTCTTAGTCAATGCCACCATCTTATACAATGATATTCAGTATCACTTATTACTGTTTAGTCTATCTTAAAGAATACAATCATGAAACCTTATTGAAATTGAACTAGCACTTAAATTACAAAAACAACAGTGTATTTAAGACCTTATGGTATGCACAAATTTTAAATTTAGAATTCAAAAGTTATAACATAGAGCATTATACCAAAGACATTTCTCTTATCAGAATATGATAAGGACAATTATCATATTCTGCACAATTAATAACTGATTAAAATTTGAGATGAATAGGTTTGGTGTATTAAAGAACAGACAACAAAAGTCAAATTCACCCATGTCACTACAACATTATCTATGTCCACAACCTAATTATTGAATACTTAACTGATTTTACCAATCCATTGTTAAATCATTATTTGATGAAGATAAATCCACCCTGCCCATGTGCATCTTTTTCTCTTACATCTATAAGTTCTTCAATTACAAGTAGATTTTGGGTTTGGTTTGTTTATAAACTGATGAAGATCCTGCAACATCATCAAACACTATTTCAATTAAGCAAGCACTACAGATAGACAAGTGTTCATTAATCTAACATTATTTTATCCTTGCCATATGATTTTGAAATACAAAACTTCACCATACGTGGTGGAAAAAAAACTAACTCTATAGCAACATGAGGGATTTAACACTAAAAGGGAAGCTCTATAAAACAACATGACATTTGTATAATAATATGGATAATTCTACTACCTCTATGGGTATAAACATGTGGGGTTTTCCTCATCATGAAAAAAAATAGAATTCAGACCATGAATATCCTTTCTTTTAGAATTATTTATGCTAACAAGCATTAATTACTATTCAGCCTCTACCAAACTTTCCTCTCATGGAATCAGCAATAGGTGATTCTCCATCAGCACATGCTTAATATTAATATTAATCTATTGGATGCCATTCTATTGGCACATCCTATCATCTAAAAACTGTCACAAATCATTCTCAATATTATAGCAAGGTAAAACAACACTAACAATAACAGTGGAGATATACATATTCCATTTCACAATGCAGAACCATTAATGTATCAATAGACAAACCAAAATATATATGTCAAATGATCATTAATTATTTTAAAATGACAACTATACTTTTGTTAGAGAGAGCACAACATATTTAAGCAATAAAGACCAACCTGCATTTGTATTCAAAGTGGACAAGTTTGTATGCAAATTTAATAAATAAAAAAAATTTATATTCATTCTTTCATATAAGAATGCAATTAGATCATTATAGTATATCTTTGACAAAATATTTGTTCGTTCACCTTTAATAAAGTATTAAAATCTGTTTAAAAAAATATGAGAAATAAATGTCTCTTCCTCTCTGTTTAGATGAACGATATATACTATCATGTTTTCCCTTAACTGGAAAAATAAAAATACATATAATAGATGTATATATTTTACACATTTTTTTAAACTCAATATATATTTTATACCACAATAAAACATATATGTTTAAAAAGAAAATTCCCAAATAACATATGATGTAAGCATTATAAGCCAACACAGCAGTAATAAAAAAAAAAATAAACAAATGTTTTCTACTATCGGAGTTTATCCGGTTAGTCAAGTTTTTTTTATTCTGGTGAGCTAAAATGATAAGAACTGATATTATGATGGGTAAACATTCCAAATAACGCAGGTATATATTTTTATTATCCTGTTCGATGCATAATACAGCAATATTCAACACTTATCCAAAGGCAAAAAAAAATTATTTAATGATTTCTGTACCAATAATTAATGAGACAATTAAAATTCACACTTCCAAGTGTAGCATACTTAAAAGGATAGGTTTATCTACTTTTCTATAGACAATTTTCCTTAATAATTTTATAGATTATGATCTTCAAAATGAACTTTTTAAATACATTTATTGATTCTGTTCTTTTCTTCCGTGGTAAAATATGTAACAACTTTAAGTAATTTGGACATTTTTCAAAAATTATACAAAATCTTCTTTATATGCGCAGCACAGTCAAACTTTAAAAATAAATATTTTATTTTATTACATTTACATTGGCAAAATAATAACTGTTTAACAATACTAAGACAAATTTATCCAATTGTAAATATGATATCCTTAGCATTTTAATGAATTTGTAATTTTCCATTGCTATCATTACACAAGTTCACACTAAGAAAAATTATCAGATGAGTGTTTATTTCTTAAGAAAGAATTGAGAATAAAATCACTTGCAATTATCTTTTAACTTTATTAAAATTATATGATATAAAGTGACTTTTGATTTATTTATAATATCTTCTGAAATCCCTCTTTAAAATTATTTTGAATTATTTTCTTGAAATTACGATTTTCAAATGAACATATGTTCTGCTTTATGTTTAACAGTGGTGCAAAATACAAACATTATCAGCTCTCTATTTTAACTGTAAATAATTTGTGCATCATTTTTAAAGCTAAGCTTTCAAATATATGAACAAAATAAAAGCAAAAGCTTACTTTTTCTTGAATTTTTCTGGGTTTGAAGCAATATTTATGGGAGTCAGTTATGCTGCACAGGGTTTCCATTTCCTTTCCAGTATAACTCTTAAGAACGATCAATCAATGGAAGAACAGTCTTTAAAATGATAGCAAGGTGTCTTTTTTTTATTCCATGTTTTTAGATAACAATATACTATAATCCTTATTCAGTTAAATTCCAAATTTTTCTGACTTTTAGCTTTTTTCCTCCTTACTTTAGAAGATCAGAGTTGAAGTCTGTTGTTGTTTAGTTCACTTTTTCTTACTCACCCCCCCCCTACAACTTTGTTTTATATATATATAGTTTTTATTACAAGGCATTGTGGTAATAAATTGACCAATAATCTTAGTGTGAATATATTAATATTACCCCCTCTGGCTTCATTTTCAATAACTACCCATAATATCAAAAACTATTTTCAATTCACTACAAAAAAATATGCTTAAGAATTAACTATAATGGTTCATTTTACAATATTTACAAATTTGATTTAATTATTTTTTAATTTCAATTGCTATTCAACAATAATAAAATAGTAGTATATTTATCTCCCAAATAATAATAATATTTTTAAATTGTTATTTTATCTCTAGTTTCAAACCTACACTGGATTTGAAATCGCATCTCCCCTCAAGCAGATTTCCTAGTGCATTCAGAACAGTCTTTATTGAAAGCCACTTGTTAAGATTTTAATGCCAAATATATTATTATGATTCAAAATTTTGGATTATTAAATACAGGGACCTAAATAAAAGATCATAATATATCTATGTTAATTCTAATATTTTCACAGATAAATGACAATTTCATATTATTATTATTTTCAGGATACTCTGTGTGGTAAAATATCTAAATAGCTGATGTTTCAGTACAATAACAGTACTTTTTTCAAAGTGTTCTCTTTCTCAAAACATAAAGAAGAGAATGCTTTAAAAAAGGTACTTGTTATTGTATTGAAATGTCAGCTATTTAGCTATTTTCCCACATGGAGTATCCTGAAAATAATAATAATATGAAATAATATATATATATTAGATGTAATTTGTCTATTTATCTACATGTATATAGATTGCTTCATATACAAATTATATTGATTTAGTAAATTGTTCTATTAATGAACAGTTTCTGCTATGTCTGCTTCTATACATATGCAGATTAGGTTCTTGCATAACTATTCATATAGAAATATCTTATCTATATTAATTTCATTTATAGATTGCTTTATAAAAATAATCTAGTTACTTATAATACATAATTCAACTGCTTAAAGATTTTAATTCACATTCAAATTTATTATTACCTAAATTTCATGTACATCAAATAGTAACTTCTTGCTTTTTGCAAAAAATATTTTTGTCTTTGCTGTGTAACAGTTTTAGTTAAACTGATTTTTAGTACACATAGTATATCTTCAGAAATATGCAGATTAAAACTATTAAAACATGCAAATTGTTAAACAGAAAAATTAATGTTAAATATCTTTTCTCCTTAATTATTAAAACCAGGATTATATCTACAATGCAATGGTTATTGTTTATCACAATCTTCTTTAACTCTTACAAATTCTGATACTTTCTTTTGTTTTACCTGGTAAGAGTTTTTGCAAATATTCAATCTTTTACATCTATATAAAATCTTTATTTATACTAAATTTTGATAAATTAGACTTAATTTATTTTTAATTATATTTTATAAAAGAATAATATTCTTAAAAATCATTTTTTACTTTTTTAAATATTCAAAATGTCACTTGTAAATATGAATGAAGCATGTAATTTTTTTTTCTTTAAATTTAAGCAAACAAATATGTATTTATTATAAATATATCAAATTCTGCTTTAAAATCTGATATTTGTTATAATATTTAAAAGATTTTAATATAAAAATTTTAACAGACAATGATGTTATATACAGTTAGTTTTTTATTTATATTATGGTCAAGTTTATTATCTTTTATTTTTAAAAATAAAATAAAAATCAATAAATTCAAAGTTTATATGCATATTTTTTTATAATAATCAAACAATTAGTATATAAAAATAAACAAAATTATTTTATAAACAAGCAAAAAAATCATACATTTTTATCCCAAAAATTTTATATGAAAGCTAGAAGAGACAGAAAAGAATGCTTTCTGAGTATATTTTTATCATAACACTAAATACTTAGATCTTAGATAACTGCCAAGTAAGATACTGACCTCTTCAGCTTTTTTTTAATTAAAAAATCAATAAAAGCAAAACGTAAAAACTTATAATATTACTTGTAATAACATTAAAACAGTTATCTAAAGCATCAAAACAATCACACTTTTTTCTGAGAAAAACATCCAATGATTATCAACAAATATGTGTGTTATCAAGTTACATAAAATATATTAAAAACAATTTATATAATTATAGTCATTAACAAAATTCCATTGGTTGATCTAAAGTATTTTTATTACATTAAAAATGGTGTTTTTGTCATAATCAAAAATAAATTGAATAATTTATATTTATTAAAAAGATCTTTTTATTTAATTTTAAATTTATCAATTATTCAATTAATGTTTAATTCATTGAAGATTATTTTATATACTTTTTAAGCTAGATGTAATTACAGAGGATTTGAATCCAGACTTTCAAGCTACCTTTAATCATCCACTCTATCTTACATATGACCACATACATGTGAAAAAGATAAATGATCTCGAAAATACATATTTCATACTGAACCAGCACTCATCACTTGATCTACATTTATTTATTTATTTTATAAATATTATATATATATTGTGACCTTTTATTTAGGTCCCTGTATTAAATAATCCAAAATTTTAAATCATAATAATATATCTGGCATGAAAATCTTAATAAGTGGCTTTAAATAAAGACTGTTTTGGATGCACTAGGAAATTGCTTGAGTGGAGATGAGATTTCAAACCCAATGTAGGTTTGAAACTAGGGATAAAACAACAATTTAAAAATATTGTTATTAATTGGGAGATAAATATATTGCTATTTTATTATTGTTGAATAATAAATTAAAATAAATAAACAAATAAATTAAATTTATTAAATCTTGTAAAATAAATGGTTATAGTCAATTACTTAAGCATATTTTTTATGTAGTGAAGCCAAAACTGCCTTGCATATTGTGAGTAGTTATTAAAAATGAAGCCAGAGGGGGTAATATTAATATATTCACACCAAGATTATTGGTTTAATTGCTCCCACAGTGCATTGTAATAAAAGCTATATATAATTTAACAATGTTGTAGGGGGGTGTTGATTAAGAAAAAAAAACTAAACAACCACAGACTTCAACTCTGATCTCCTAAAATAAGGAGGAAAAAAGCTAAAAATCAGAAAATTTTGGAATCTAATTGAATAGGATTATAATATATTGGTATCTAAAAACATGAAATAAAATCTAAAAGCCTTGCTATCATTTTAAGCACCATCTCCACGGCCATATAGTTCCTAGGATTCATACTCGAGAAGGAAATGAAAGCCTTGGGGATAAGACTTTATCTAAATAAATATTGCTTCAAACCCAGAAAATTTCAAAAAAAAGTAAGCTTTTGCTTGTATTTT
Organism: Epiperipatus broadwayi; assembly: GCA_028023455.1. NCBI lineage: Eukaryota > Metazoa > Onychophora > Udeonychophora > Euonychophora > Peripatidae > Epiperipatus > Epiperipatus broadwayi. The sequence continues at coordinate 1,617,331 of JAQFVV010000222.1, read as the reverse complement.
ATTCATATTTTTAAAATCTCTTCTTTAAAAATGATGCACAATTTTTTTATAGTTAAAATAAGGAGTTAATAATGTTTGTATTTTGCACCACTCTTATTGTCCAGCAGAACAATATTGTGCTTGTAAATTAAAATCTCAAGAAAAAAATAATAATTCAAGATAATTTTTAAGACAAGTATTATGATATATATAGTAAATAAATTAAAAAGTCATTTTTGAATCATCTAACTTTTAATAAAGTAAAAAAAATAATTGCATAATTTTATTATCTATTCTCATCTGCTGATTTTTCCTAGCGCCAATTTTGTGTCATGATAGAAATGAATGATTACAGATTCATTAAAAATGCTCAAGATATTGTACTTGTAATTGGATAAATTATTTTTAATAGTGCTAAACAGTTATTATTTTGTCAATGGAAATATGATACAATAAATCTTTACTTTTAAAATTTTACAGTATAACGCATATAAATAAGATTTTAAAAAATTGTCTGGTAACTGTCCCAATTATTTAAAGTGTTACAAATATGACCATGGATGAAAGACCAGAATCAATAAATTATTTTAAAAAAAAACAAGTTAAAGATATTAATTGCAATAAAATTATAAAGTAATTTTCAAGGAAAATCATCTGGATTGAAATGTAAGTGAAATGATTTTAGTTATATTCCACTTGAAACATTTACATTTTGTCTCACTATGTTAATATCGAATAAATCAATATATGTCTTTAAAAAGTTTGTTTTGAAGATTATAATAACCTATACAGTTATTAAGAAAAATTATCTCCAGAAAAGTGGATAAACCTATCCTTTTAAGTATGCTACACTTGGAAGTGTGAATTTTAATTGTCTTATTAATTATCGGTACAGAAACCATTAAATAATTCTTTTTTTTTGCCTTTGGAGAAGTGTTGAATATTGCTTTATTATGCATCGAACAGGATAATAAAAATAAATATGCATTATTTGGAATGTTTACTCATCATAATATCAGTTCCTATCATTTTAGCTCACCAGAATAAAATAAACTTTACTAATAGGATAAACTCTGATAGTAGAAAATGTTTGTTTATTATTTTTTTTATATTACTGCTGTGTTGGATGATAATGCTTACGTCATGTGTTATTTGGAAATTATATATATATGTTTATTGTGGTATATGGTCTAAAATATATTTAGTCAAAGGGATATAAAAATGTATAAAGATACATACATTTATTATTACCCACATTTTTGTTATTTTCCCAAGTAGGGGAAAAAATAATCTTAATGTCATTGATCTGAAGAGAGAAAAATATTTATCTCCTATAGTTTAAAACCAATTTTAGTGTATTTTATTAAAAGGTGAACATGCAGACATTTTGTCAAAGATATATTAGAATGACCAAATTATTTTCTTATGTAAAAGAAAATTTGATATAAGCCTTTTTCATTTTGTAATTTTGTATAGAAATGAACTTGTCCACTTTGAATGCAGATGCAGGTTTGATCTTTATTGCTTAAATGCATTGTGCTCTCTCTAACAAAAGTATAATTGCCATTTTAAAATAATTAATGATCATTTGACATATATATTTTTGGTTTGTCTATTGATACATTAATGGTTCTGCATTGTGAGATGGAATATGTATATCTCAACTGTTATTGTTAGTGTTGTTTTACCTTGTTATAATATTGAGAATAATTTGTGACAGTTTTTAGCTGATAGGATGTGCCAATAGAATGGCATACAATAGATTAATATTAATATTGAGCATGGGCTGATGGAGAATCACCTATTGCTGATTCCATGAGAGGAAAGTTTGGTAGAGGCTGAGTAGTAATTAATACTTGTTAGCATAAATAATCCTAAAAGAAAGGATATTCATGGTCTGAATTCTATTTTTTTCATGATGAGGCAAAGTCCACGTGTATACCCAAAGAAAGGTAGTAGAATTAGCCATATTAGTATACAACTGTCATGTTGTTTTTATACAGCCTCCCTTTTAGTGATAAATCCCTCATGATGATATAGAGTTAGTTTTTCCACCGTGTATGGTGAAGTATAATAGTTCAAAATCATATGGCAAGGATAAAATAATGTTAGATTTAGATACACTGATTTAACTGTAGTGTTTGCTTAATTGAAATAGTGTTTTATGATGTTGTAGGATCTTCATCAGTTATAATCAGACCAAATCAAGATCTATTAATGATTGTAAAAATTTTTAGATGTAAAAGTAAGAGATGCACATGGGCAGTGTGGATTCATCTTCATCGAATAATGATTTGACAAAGGATCAGTAAGATCAGTTAAGTATTCAATAATTAGGTTGTAGACATAGATAATGTTTTAGTGACATGTGTGTATTTGACTTTTGATGTTGGTTCTTTAATACACTAAACCGATTGATTTCAAATTTTAATCAGTTATTAATTGTGCAGAATATGATAATTGCCCTTATCATCTTCTGATTAAAGAAATGGCTTTGGTAGAATGCACTACTTTATAATTTTGAATTCTAAACTTAAAATTTGTGCATACCATGAAGTCCTCAATACACTGTTGTTTTGTTTTTTAATTTAAGTGCGAGTTTAGCTTAAATAAGGTTTCATTATCTTATTCTTTAAGATAAGCTAAACCATAATAAGTGATACTTTGAATTTCATTGTATAAGTGGGTTGTATCATTTGCTGAGTATATAGTCAATGGGATACCGTGTATTTTCCCATCCATAAGTTCTTTTGATGTATTCGTTTTATTTCATGCCATGTCTTTGAATTAAAATTTGTAAATATTGTAAATAAAGTTTGTTGTGTTTAAAAATTTATTTAGTGGCCTGTAGTCTTATTACTAATCACCATATATACACTATTATTGTTATTGCTATCGACATACCAGAAGATTAGATATTGAAATCATCATCAACCAATATAGTACAATTAACTATATGTTGTTATATCCTAATAATTTGGTTATGCCCTCTAATTTATTAGTACATCTAATGCATCATTACACAACAATCAAAATGTTAGTAACTTAGAGTATAGATTATTTTAAGTAATAGATTAAAAGATAAATATAATATCGATTTAATTGGTTTAGTTGAATCCGCAAAGCTATCATTCACTGATATCTTGATCACATAGTTTATCATTATCTAAAAAAAGGAATTTGGTAAGTTATGGTTTTTGATTATTAAAAAGTCATTTCTATTCCTAAATTTTAAAGTTTTATTAGTTATAAAGTTTCTTTAGAACTGCTAAATACAGTTGTTAATTTGAGATTCTATTGAGAGCTAGCTGTTTTGTGCATTATGTTTGGATAGTGGAAAAATCCCTCTCACTGACCCAAATATATATATTGTATAACAATTTTGAAATGCTAGAACCCTGAGAAGAATTAATTGTTAAGTGTCAAGGTAGAATTTAAATTTGTAATAAATTTTATATCTAGTTAATTATTATAGTTGGACTTGAAATAGATTACTTTCACTGTTTTATGAAAGTCAACCAAACTTTAAGGTATAAATTACTTCTTTTGTTGTAAAAAGTATAGTTTGTTTTAACTTCATGATAAATATTCTGGTTGTATCAAGCTTGAAATCTCTATTTTTATTTAGCTTATCTTTTTACCATTTAATACCCTATTAGTTTATAGTTTAAGATTTCAGTCTCCATCATTAACATTGTTCTTCAATTTCATCTTGATTGTTCTTTTATTTATTCATTCTCATTTGACATTAATTTATTATCATAATTGATTAATCATACATTAACTTTTATTCATTTATCATCTTAACTATTCATTAACTCTTATTCTATCATCATCTTAATCATTCATTATTCTCATACATCTTCATTCTTTTCTCTTCATTCTTAGAATCATTTCATTCTACTATTTAATTATTACTTTTTTCCATCATCCATTTAGTCATCTATATCATAATTTACTTATCATTTCATTTATAAGTTTAATTTCATAAGCATTCCAGAGATATAATTATTAGTTATTTATTAGTTTACTCAATATCAAATTTAATTCATCACCTCTTGTTTGTATGGATTTTAAAGCTGGTTTGACCAAACGTTATTATCTTTATTAGCCACCTTGTGATCTTCTTTAGATCTATAGTTTCATGCTAGTTTTATTCAATACAGGAATCATTTCATTAGTTTTACCTTTTTGTTTCTTTATGCTTATATTCTTGATAATGAGTGTATGATATGTTGCATAGGAGAATTTAGTCGCTAAAACATGCGACATGATTCATTTATGACCAGTTAGACCAGTGAGAAGGTTACAATATATGTATATATGCATACAATCTATGAGGATTACTAACTATTTTGTGCACATGAGATAATCTATTTTAATACATATTCAAATTTAATAATTTATATTTTTGATATATTAATGTAAATAATTATTCAACTATTATGTAATAAACGAAGTACCAATTAAAATAAGCATTTCAATCTGAAATTATAAACATTTGTATAGAACTACATTAAACCAAACTGAATTGTCTTTTATATTATTACCAAAGATTATATTAGTATTATATACTAGACATTAATATTTTATATGTGTAAAAATGAGATATCTTACTTTTTTTTTCATGTCTACGGTAAAGCATTATAGATTATAATTAGATGTTTACTCTTTTATTGATTTACATATTTATAATTTAATGATTTTTTTTTTGTAGAAAAATTTGAGCTATAATAAATAAAACAAAATACAATTAAAATTAAGATTTCAAATTATAATCAAGCCATTTTTCTGTGTTACACTAAAGTAAAAAAATAATTTTTTTTTAGGTTTATTACCCAAAATAATATTTCTAGTAGATATTGATTTTAGTTTGAAAAGTCTAATTTTTATTGATACTTTTTTTTTTACATAATAGCTGAAATTTGCCTACAAAATTATAAGAGGCAATCCGATTAAATTATTATTTAAAACTATAAACCTACATATATATATATATTAATAAAATAAATAATAACGTATATCACTGATATATTTTATAAATTAATAAACTGCAGAATTATTTTCATTTAATTTCTTAAACTTTTCAGTTGGTAAAGGTTAAGAAATTAACTGAAAATGTATTTTCATTATTATTATAATTTTATATAAATAAATCTGTAAATAAATACTGGAAATACAAACTTATTCACAGAAATAATATTTTATTTGTTTAATAGATTAGAGTTTGTTTGAAAAAGGAATCATATTGTTTATAATTTTGATTTTAAAAAAATCTGATTTATGAATTATATTATTGTATTCAGACTTAGTTGTTCTGTGAATAAGACACATACATATACACATACAAACACATACATATATATGTGTAATAATAAATAATATTTTAATATTGAATAAATATGATGTCATGTGAAATTTACCAATTCTATTTTAAATAATAACTGAACTGCCCTTTCATTGTCATGTCCAATAATTTTTTACAGCAAGAAAATGGTTCTCTTCTCACCATATTTTAGATCTTTTTATTTAGAGTTATCTAGAACAATAACAGCTAGAGAGGAAACTTAAATCAGCCTATATATTTTAATGTAAATTGATTTTTAAATGACTGGTTTATAGAGTGGAAATATTCTACAACTCTATAGTAAATAAACACATCTTTTATGTGTGTGTGTTTATTTATAGTAGAGTTTTATGAGTAAAATATCCCCACTCTATAAACTTAATATCAGTTATTTAAAAGTCAATTTATATTAAATTATAGAGACTGATTTATGCTTGTTCTCTGACTATTATTGTTCTAGGTAGCTCTAAGTAAAAATGATCTAAATGACAGTGGTTCATTTTCTCACTGTGAAAAATTATTGGATATGACAGGTAGAGGGCAGTTCAATCATTGTTTAAAATAGAATTGATAAATTTTATATGACATTATATATATATATATAACATCAATATCTGATTTTGTTAATAATATCATAATATATATGTTCCAAGTTTAAGTTTAAAGGCAGGCTTAGGATATCTGGAATGTAAGATATAGTGATCAAAGGTATGTTTGATCATCAATGGAATTTTTATCAATGTTAGTAAAAAATTTAACAATTTATTTTAGTTAAGCATTTGTTTATGGCTGTGAAAAAAAAAAATAGTTTGCGTAGTTAAATTTATTAATCTTCTTTTTACCCCCCCCCCCCTTTAAAAAGAAATACAGCATTTTAAATGTAAACGTTCTTATTGGCGATGAACCGATTTTCTTTATGTTACATCCATAAACGTCATCACATGATTAGGCTTTAGCAAAATTCAAAGAAAATCTGAAATATAAATATTTGTCTTCACTGATGAGAACAAGAAAGCTTTCTATTTTAATTTGATTCAATAAATATTAGACGGCTACAAATTGATTAAACTCATTTGTATTAAAAAATAATCTTCTTGATTTATGATAATTTTATTCTAGATTAATAATTACAAAACATTAAATGTTAAATGGTTTTTAGTTTATTTATTTTCTAACCATATATAATTATATAGTCAGATCATTAAATGCACTTTTAAAATAAATAAAAAAAAACATTAAAATGAAATCCCTTCTACATATATAGAATTTTTGATATATAATTATTAAGCTGTGTGTATACATAAATTTACAAATGTGTTTGATGATTTATCTGTTAAAAATAAATTTTAAATCATACGTTTTATTAGAATATCATATTTAACCGAATGTGCATTAGTCAATAATTATAAGTAGTATTTATACAATTATATCATTAATTTATTAATGATTATGATTCGGTCAACATGGAATTGGTATTATTGTAGGCATTATTGCATTCTATGTGATTCATGTGCAATATAATTATTATATCTAGTCTTCTCATCCCGATTGGTTTGACCGAGATTGTCCCAGTTTTAAAGATTGTCCCAAAATCCCGACCAGTTTGAGGTTTTATCCTGGTTCACCTCCTCAGAATAGATCGTTTCAAAAAAAAGACAAAAAATAGATAAATTTTGTAGATAAAATGTTTCAATAATTTTTATTTTTTTTCAACATTTTATTATAAAAAGTAAAAGAAAGAAAAACTATTCTAATCTGTCTTTCTATTTAACTTTTAAATATTTTCTCCAATCTTTATAACAACCTGATTAATCTTTATTACAATCTGATCATATCTTAATTACTATCCATTCAATTTAGTTTCGCTTTTTACTCATGCAAGGGTAGTCTAATGCTTTCTTTGGTTTTTATTTTTCACTTTTTCTTCAGTTTTTTTAACATTTATTTGAAGTACAGTAGACATGAAATATGATAGTTGATTTTGATATAAAATTTCATTATATTAATTGATAAATACTTTAATTATTATTATTATTTGCTTTTGTAGAGACAATGATCCCTTTTAATCATAGAACCCATTCAAAATGCCATGCTAAAAAGAAACTGCATAATGCATTGAAGAAAGAATATTTATTTTTAAAGAAAGTGCCAGCTACATTGATGAACTGTGTTCATCTGAGATTTGGGTATCAAGTGGTGGATGTTCTGATATAAAAGACATTTAAAAGTTCAAAACATTAAGCTACTTGGTCACATCACAATTTCATCAAAAGTGTCAGCATTTTTCAAAACAGTTGATTTAGTCACAAACACTATTTAATAGCTGTTGAAGAATCTACCTTTGCCTTCCACATTGCTATTCTTAATTTAAATTTCAAAATAGCTGATTGTTTTTCTAAATTAATACCAAAGTTTTTTTGTATTGAAATTCAGCCTCACCAGAATAAAATACAAGATATTTTTTTTAAAAAAGTTACTCCAATGCCACTTAGCAAACTAAAGGAGTTACAAAAATTTTGATTTCTAACTATTTTAACTGATGCTTCTAACAGAAAGCAAATGAAGATTGTGTCATATGTTGTGTAATATTTTACACTAGAAGAATGAGTAAAAGTTAAAATTTGGGATTTTCAATCAATTCTACATAAAACATTAAAAATATTAACACAGGTTTGTTGTCAGTATTAAATAGCATGATTTAACGGGAAAAAATGTTGGATTTTGTGGTAGACAACTGCAATAAAAATTTTGGTAATGTAAAATGTAAAGGAGTGAAACATGTATTTTTTTATTTAAAAAAAAAAATAAAAATATTGTAGGCATAGGTTGTGAAGCACTCATTATCCATTATTGACTTTAAACTGCAGTTGATGGTGTTATCTATTGAAATTGAGACTTTTGTCATTAAAATATGTAAATATTTTTACATTTATATGGCTCCTGAAACTCAGTTGAAAGAATTTTTGGATTTTGTAAAAAAATTTTACAACAAAGCAACATTCACTTTTTTCATTGCTTTCAGATATTGTAACGGTCAGAAAACGTGTGACTCGTAAATATAGTGCAGAATTCGACCACCATACAGAACAGCAGCACCATCGAGTAGCGAAGCCACCCGTGGTACTGAGTTCGAACATAGTTTATCGGTTCCACAATACAATCCACGAAACAACGCATCTGATGCGACATTAGTAAATATTTCCTTAGGCACGGTGGTCAGGGATATGCAAGAGACTCATGATTTTATTCTCGAGTTAGCCAATAATCAAACTAATATTAATTAAACATTCATATTTACATAATCGACGAAATATTATATAGAATGGGTATCGAATAAATGAAACGTAATGCAGACATATAGTTTAAAATTATTTATTAACACATTTTAAGAAGACAATCTAATAATATTTTATGGACTAACAGCTTCAGTAGCGGGATTTGCGACATGATTATATTTTAAAGAATACATTTATTTATTTAGACATTATTTTATATTGAGGATTTCAGTAGCGGTATTTTCCGATACTGTAATGTTTAAAAAAGGCATACATTTATTTGAAGGCGTAATCTAGCTACCTAAAATTCTCGAGTGAGTATTTCTAATGCATGCCTGGAGGGATTTATACCTTTGCAATGCAAGAGTCTAAAGTATGGGTTATAAGAGTAATGGCAGACATATATTTATTTAATTAAAATATTTATTTATAACTAAGGGCAAACATTTATTTGAGAGTGAATTATGCAGATAATGCAGAGGCGGAGTGATATATAGAATAATAAAACTAAGTAAAGGAACACGTGGTATGCTCTAGAAAGGCGATATGGAATGGCAGTATATCGAAACTGCAATGCCGTGAATGAGTTTATAAGAATGTCAGGCTGGTCTCTGCCATCGGCCCGACGAAGTAAGGTGTCACATAAGCATAACCAGGGACAAGCGGTCCTTGTCGCAGTTTTGCCGGCTGGCTGCACGACATTGTCAAGTCCTACGGGAGCACCCATTATGCCCGCTTGTGTAGGACGACTGGGGTTAATTTCAACCCTGAAGAATCCGAAAATTTCACGGCAGAATGGGTCATCGCATCTCTAAAAGTAGCGCATGTATACTGTATAAACGATTATGATGAGATTTAAAATAGATTTCTAACTAGGCCCTACATTATCAACATTTACTAAAGAACGTTGGCGACTCTCAAAGAAATGTAATTTGATGGAATTATTCATTAAGATTTAATATATACAAAACATATCTAAACTGGGAGTTATTACAACTAATATTCCAGCCATTTGCGAAGTTGTAGACCCCTGCATCACAATAAATGAAGCATTGAATGCGTGTCGATTTATATGAAAGTTAAGTTAGTTATGAAAGCAAATATTAATGAAAATTTGACACGTATTCACTGTTCCAAGCGATCATAGATTTAAACTTTGAAAATTGAGACAGTTATGAGCAGGCAATAATTAAATAATAACTATAGATAAAATGTAGATTTGAGAAATACGCACCCAAGAAAGATAGAATGAGGTAAGCTAGATTATTAGAGAAATTTACACATTAAATTAATTATTCAATTTTAGTTATACAAATGATAGTTTTTACATTTTACAATTTAGATAAGTATTATGAAGAAGAGCTATAGCATATTATTAGAGTACTCTAGAGTTTGAATACAGACAGGTACCTGTTTTATAAGAAGTTTTCCGAGTCCATTGGTTAAGTAGCAAATAGTTCATGAGTGGCCATTCTTTCTTGTATTTAGACGTTTCATTTTACTTTCACAGCAGCAGCAGCTTTCTCATTTATTTCAGGCAGCAGATCTTCATGGTTAATTTATGACGGGCAATGGAAAGTTCAGCATCTGACAGGCCATCTCCCGATGGAGAATAATCTAGGTGCTTTACTCGGTCATACCTTGGCAGGAACAAATTATTTTTATATTTTGGAGACTCTCAGTGATCGAGAGCAAAGCTAAAGTTTTTGTGAATGTCTCCAGCAAGTCTAAGATGGCCTCTTTTCTTATCTTGATCTCTCACATTTTTGTTAAGATATTTTTAGGTTCTACTTAATCTGCCCTGAGGATAATCAATGCATTTTGTTGGTTTTTAATTAAAGAAAGCTGCCGTTCTATTGTTTACATTTTACATTTACTAATTATATTTTGGGGAATTTTTCTTTAATTAATCTATTATCTATCACTGACCGATGCTTTTAAATTTCAAAAACAAAAAGGGAACATAAGATTATTTTAACTTTTAATTAAATATTACATCAGATTTTTTTAGAATTATTATTAAATGAAATTTAAACAAAGCAATAAATACGAACTTTATAATCCAAAATAAATGATTAAAATTATACAAAATTATATAACTAAAAGAAATCTAAATTATATTATTTTAACCCTATTTATTGCGTTTAATTTGAGATTGAAATGTGTGCATGTTTATGCTGAATTCTACATATATTTATACATTTTTAATATTGCTACACACACAATTCGATACCAAAAAGTTTAAATTTGTGCGGGATAGACCGGTCAGTGAGATACGACAGAAAAAGGTGAAACTTAAGATTCGAATACGAATCTTACTGTTTCAATATTAATAGAATTCTTCAAATATCATCATCATCAACCATTATCAATCCACTGCAGGATGAAGGTCTCTCCAAGTTCAATCCATCTTTTCCTATCTTTAGCTTCTCTTCTCTACATCACCCCTGCACACTTTCTTATTCCATCCATCCATCTCACATGTGGTCTCTTTCTGGATCTTTGACAATCTCTTGGAATCCAGTTTAAAATTTCAATTGTCCATCTATTATCATCTCTTCTAGCAATATGTCCAGCCCAACTCCAGTCTTTTAATTTTTTCAATGAGGTCAGTAACACCTGTTTGTTCTCTTACCCATACATTGCATTTTTGATCTCTTCTTGTTATTCCCAACATGCATCTCTCCATACTTCTTTGAGTGGTCTGAAGTCTCTGTATTGCTCTTCTATTAAGTGTCCAAGTCTCAGATCCATAAGTAAGAACTGGCAAAACACATTTATTAAAAACCTTCCTTTTCAAACACATAGGCATATTTCCTTTTAGTATCAAGTTATTTCTACCAAAAGCACTCCAACCAAGTTTAATTCTATGATTAATTTCATCCATTATGTTTCCATCTGTATTAATAATCTGACCAAGGTATTTGTAACTGTTAACTTCTTCTAACTCATCATAATCAATCTTTATTTTCATATTTTGAGAAAATCTATTAAACATTACTTTAGTCTTTTTAACATTTATCTTTAGTCCTACTTTCCTACTTTCATCTGATAACTCCTGCAACATTTCCTGTAACTCTAAAGCATTATTTGCAAAAACAACTACATCATCTGCAAAATCTAAATGACTTAAATAATCTCCATTTACTTTCACTCCTTTAGCTTCCCATTTTAATCCACAAAATACTTCTTGCAGCACTGCTGTAAAAAGTTTTGGAGATATGGAGTCACCCTGTCTTACACCCTTTTCAATGTTGATTTTCCTACTATCATTATGTAATCTAATTGTTGCTGTTGCATTTTTATAAATATTCTTTAAAATATGACAATATCCTGGATCTACACCTTGATGATCCAATGCTTTAATCACTGAAGAAATGTTTATAGAATCAAATGCCTTTTCATAATCTACAAATCCTAAGCATAATGGCAACTCATATTCATTTGTCCTTTCTATAACTTCTCTCAATACCTGGATATGATCTACTGTACTAAAACCACTTTTAAATCCAGCTTGTTCTCTTGGTTGGTGGAAATCCAGTGTTTTCTGTAGACGAGTTGTAATTATCTTAGTAAAAATTTTGTATAAAACTGATAAAAGACTGATAGGTCTGTAATTTCTAATATCTTCTTTATCACCTTTTTTAAATATTAATATTAATACTGCATTCTTCCAATCATCTGGTACATCTTTATCATTTAGACATTTGGTATATAACTTTGCTAAAAAAAATTCTATTTCTTCACCTGCTTCTTTTAATATATCAATTATAATTCCATCATTACCTGGAGCCTTCCCTTTCTTCATAAATTTAATTGCATGTCTCACTTCCTCATTCAAAATTCTGGGCAATTCAGAAGATATAATAGGTATAGGAGGCACTTGTTCTTTATTACTATATAATTCTTGATAGAAGTCTTCTACACATTTCATGATGTCATCTCTCTTTTTAGTAATAATGCCATCTTTTTTTCTTATTGCAGATATAAATTTCCTACCAATACCAAAATGTTGTTTTACACTCTTTAGACTTTTATTCTCTTCTACAGCTTTCCTTGCTAGTTCACAATTATACTTTCTTATATCATTTTCAACTCTTTTCCGCACCATTTTACAAAATTCGAGATATTCAATCTTTTTTAATGCATCATTGTTGTATATCCTCATATTCCTTCTTTTCTTCATAAATTCTCTAGTCTCAGTAGAAATTTTATTGGTCAATTGCTGCTTTTTTCTACCAGCTATCTTTGTTGCAGTTTTTAAAAGTGTATCAGTTATTTTCCTGTTAATGTCATTCAAATCTGAATCATGTTCAAAATCTACTAATACTTGAAACTGATTTGTAAGTTCTAATTTAAATTCATTAGAATGTTTCTGAAGATTAGGAATATCAACTGTAAATATTGTTTTTCTTAATAATTTTTGTCTCTCTAGTTTTGCATTAACATGTATCTTACATCTTACTAATCGATGATCACTTCCTGTGTTAAATTTATTAAGAACATTACAATCTTGAAATATGTATTTTCTGTTAGTCAAAATATAATCCAATTCTGCTGTACCTTCATTTGGATGCTTCCATGTCCATTTCCTTTTAACATTTTTCTCAAAAAAAGAATTCATAATATAAAGTTTTTCTTTTTCTGCAAACTCCACAAGTCTATGTTCTCTCTCATTTCTATTACCATAACCAAAATTACCTACAGCATTTTCATCTTTCATTTGTTTACCAATTCTAGCATTAAAGTCTCCCATAACAATTTTAAAATGTTGTTTACTCTGATCAAAAGCCTTTTGTACATCCATATAAAAATCTTCTACTACTTCATCACTATGAGAACTTGTTGGGGCATAAACCTGAATTATCTGCATTTGGTATCTGCTATTAAGTTGTAAAACTAATCTTGCCACTCTGTCTGATACACCATCAATCTCCACAATGTTATTCTTCCATTTTTTATTTATAATGAATCCTACTCCACTTGTATTTCCAATATTTGTACCTTTATAGTAGAGTATATGTCCACTTTTTAAATCAATTGTTTCTTCACCTTTTCTTCTAACTTCACAAAGTCCAATAATGTCCCATTTAATATAAGACAGTTCTTCTTCTAACTCTTGCAATCTTCCTTCACTTGAAAGTGATCTGCAGTTGTAAGTACCTAAATAAAAAGTCGTCATCAAATGGCAGCCTGAGTCCGCAATCAGGGGATTCTTAGCACCCTCCGCCTTCGGCCACCAACCGCTGCCTTGGTTGGTGACTTTACAGCCTCCTGGAAATAAGGGCCATGATTTATTTTTGTCTGTCATAATAGTATATATTAGAAAAAATATTCTTAAACTCGGAGGTAAAAAGCCAATAAACTCACCATGCTGGCTAATGCATGTTGGTGAGCAGCCCATCCATGTTCGTATATTATATGAATAATCACATAGTAATAACAGCTGCAATGACAAGAACGTATGGAGTGGACATTAGGAATTTGCTCTGCTCGATTCCTTTAAGGCCTCTAAGAGGAATCTAAGGGTCTCCTTTCAGTTAATAGCAAACTCCTTACTTCAAATATACAATGGACTAAAATCATACATTTTATCTCAAGAGCAATGTCTGAAAATTATGTTAGACTTTTTTTCAAGTGATTATAGTCAAATGAATATCTGGTTAGATCATGACCAACTTGTTCTGTTTAATAAAACAATGAAAGAAAATGCAACAGACGTTGCTGTTGAAATGGAAAAAAAATGAAAAATAATCACGAAGAAGCAATTATAAGTTTCTGCCACAAAAAGTTAAAAAGGATTTAAAGCAGAATTTATAAATTCTTATGACTGATGGCACTTTTACATTGATCTTTGGGACAAAACATTTGATAGAACCAAACAATTTGAATGATTTCAAAATTTTAATAATATTGTATGGTCTGAAATTGAAACAATCCTGGTGGGAAGCTAGGGAGGACTGGGGAGCTATTTAGAAATGTTATAATACATTTAGGTGTAATGTTTGGGATGAGATAGTAGTGGCTAAAAAATTTTGGCTAGCAAACTATAAAACATGGAAGGATTTATCTTACAAAAATAAAAATAAAAATAGATCCAGCCTTTTAAATATTTTAAGGATAAAAACATTTCGATGAAAAAGCTGAGTGTAATTATGCAATATATTAGGTGTGCCGGCCTGGCACTTCTGCTCCCGTAGAATGAGTGTTCTCAGTAATGAATAATGTTTGGTCTCAGAACCCACAGTTAAAAATTTATGTGTAAAAGGAATATGGAAATGGGCTGTTCAGAGTTCTTTGAAAAAAATTAAAATGACAAGCAGTTATTGGAAAAAATATATATATACTAGTATAAAAATGATTGCTTTCAATCATCAGCAAATAATTAAAAATGTTTTGTTATTATTGTTGTTTATCAATCTCTTCTATGTTCTTTGCAATAATTGCAATTAATAAATTAAATTATTACTTAGTCATTTTTTTATCCCGGGTTTGGATAAAAATAAATTTTAGCAAACCTAATTATTATTCAAGTAACATCGTTGCTTCTTTAAATTTACTATTTATTAAATGAAGTAGCTGTTTCACTCCTTTTATTATTATTATTCATAGTAATTAATAAAAATTAATGACGGTATAAAATAGAAAAGGAATTATGTTGATATTTAATGTAGACAAAATTAAAAAGTCTTTGAATTTTTAAATTAATTTTTATTATAATAAAAGTTATTCATTCTAATAAATTGCACTGTTTTAAAAATGATAATACAGTTTATTTATATTAAGAATTAGATCTCAAATTTTATTTCTGAGGTATTTTGTTTAACATATCTATGAAGTGTATATTATTATTTATATTTCATTTTAATTCATCATCACCCTGTGAATTAGTCAGTTTTCTTATTATGGGTTTGTTTACCTCTTTATAATCTATCAAGCTCTAAACATTGTTCACCAAAGATTAATATTGCAACAGAATAGGAACACTAGATAATTTTTAGCATGAAATAAACATGACTTTTAGATCTGAACATTTATTTATGTCAGCAACAGTATTTAAAATTAAAACAAAATAAAAGTCTGAGACAATAAAATATGTAAAAGATTTACAATTAATGTATGTTCTTTAAAAAAAATTTACAATGTTTAACACTGTGTCTTTACACTATCCTAAAAACTATTAAATATAATATGTTTTCAAACTATTTCTGTTCAATGAATAGTAAAGGTGATACATTTACTTACACTATAGTACTTTATTATTTAAAACTAATTTAGTTAAATAAATTCAGTAATTAATTAAGTGCCTTGATCTTTTCAATGTCTGTCTATAATTATGATGATTATGGTTTTACATGTATTTAGAGGTTTGTGTATAATTACTGTAAAAGAATCCTATTTATCAACTTTATTTCAAAATTGTATCAATGAAGTATCATTTGTGAAACACTTTTTCTAAGAAACTGTGAGATAAGAAATGCACCACACCACATTATAAGATAGAGTATTTCATCATTGCTATACCAGAATTCATTGAGAGAAGTTGTTTACAACTTCAATGGACCAAATATAAATTTTTAGAAGATTGCATCATCCTATGAAATATAAAGTCAATTGTCTTACCATAAAGAAATAATCACCTGGAGAAATTTGTCGCTATTCATGCCAAGCTTCACTAAATACAGGATTTTTTTTCTCATGTGTCATAGCATCAGCCGGGAAGCAAACCTGCTAACCCAGGACAACTGCTTGTAAAGCAGTTGTCACTGACCTCTCGACCACCAATGCTTAACTAAACACAGGATTTGGAACAAAAAAAACTCTTATATGCAAAATACTCTTAAAAAGACATTTTCCAAAATTTAATAAAACTTAATATATGATTATTTTTACTATGCATACATATTTTTTTTTTTTGTTCTACAATCTTTGGAAATACTATTATATATAATATAAAAATAAAATGTCCGTTAATTATTGTGATATATATATAATTAATAAAACAAGTCATAAATTTCGTAACTTGCTTTTAAGCTTGCATTTAAATGATCATTAGGTGGAACTTACCAATAGCTCTAATCAAGCTTTATTTTATAAGTGCTGAAAGAGAAAGAATTCAAAATCTCTATCATTAAGTCCCTATTTCCAGACCAATTGGTTTCAAGCTTATTGCTCTCCTCAGTGGAACACTGGGACTCTAGACACTAGATCAACACTTATAAAATAAAGCTTGATTAGAGCTATTGATAAACTTCATCTAGTGATCATATATATTCTAACCTTGCTCTCGTGCATCTTCACTTCCAGATAATATATGATATGAAATAAAACAGGTTCTAGCTCAGATTTAAAATACGAATAAGTTTCAGTTTATAAAAATAAATTAAATAAATATTTAATATTTTCATGAGACTTGAAGTGAAAATACATTGAGCCAATATCCCACAGAATACTACCTCAATGGCATAAGAACACTATCCCCCCTTTATTACTATTTCAAATAACAAACTCATAGTATTCTTACGACTTTAATAACTTCTACTCACTAAGATTAAACTAATAATTAAGTCTTAATCTTCTATTTGTAATAATCTAGCTCAATAAAATAATCTCAGGTTCATAAAGTTTATTCTAAGTTAATTTAAAAATACGGTAGTAAAATATGAGAAGGGATTTTATGTCATAATCTACTACACTGAAACTAATAATAATAAATAACAGTAATAATATTCTTCATTGTTTAACTAATTCTGTATATCTTTTCTTTTTACTATAATTTTATTACCATAATGAAATAATAAAATAATATAATATGATCTTAAATCTTCATGTAATGATATAATAAATACGTGGTAGCATTTTAATAATCTGACAAACAAAATATGTGTGGCAACTGATAGCATATAATTTAATATAATATTGTGATAACTGATTTATGACCAATAAAATAATGTAAGATTATGATTATTTAATTATAATGAATATCAATAAATATTTAAAATTCTTAAAATAATTCTCTATTTATCTTTTGTGCAAAATTATATATTTGTTTCAATTATTATGCATATATCGTGATTTCATGCAGCGATGTGGAGAAATAAATAACTCGGACACAAAATTTTTGAAATAACAAAATTTAACAAAGTTTATTACTACAACAAATAAATAAACAATTTATTTACAGTGGAAATCCTTAACTTTTTTACTTTACAGTTTGATCTACCGGGTTATAAAAAAATAATTTATATTTCAATTATATCTTTATTTAGATTTAGGACAAAATTTTAAAAAAATGTTACTATTTGGTTTCTCATTATGGTTAACTTATTACAAATATATTTATCTACTTTATTAGCAACAGCATTTTATCCTTAATATTATTAAACTATCTTATTTTTAAAAATTCATACTTAGAAAACATTCTATAGAAAGCAAAATTTTATGATGAGTATGGATTTCTCAAAATATTAAAAAAAATTTCATCTTGCAAAGTCAAAGATGTTACACAAAATATTATCCAAAATTCAGTACTAGATTTTAGTATTTATCACACAATGTTTACTAATCATAATATATTCTTCTTTAAGCCTTACTTTAATATGATATAAGTGTAATCATCAATATATTTCTGTTAATCAATAAACAAAAAATATACTATGCATATTGTTTACATAATTTACTTTGTAC
This sequence comes from Epiperipatus broadwayi, assembly GCA_028023455.1. Lineage (NCBI taxonomy): Eukaryota > Metazoa > Onychophora > Udeonychophora > Euonychophora > Peripatidae > Epiperipatus > Epiperipatus broadwayi. Next base: position 1,599,043 of record JAQFVV010000222.1, on the reverse strand, counting down.
TATTGTATTTTAAAAATATGCAATACTTATTTTCTTTAAAAAAAAATAATACTAAAGCATTTAAAATTATTATCACTTTAAAAAAAATATCTTTGTTTAGATACTTTATTTTAAAAAAAGTTTATATTTCATTTCCGAAATAAAATTCAAAATATATTCTATGATTCTTTTCTTTCCTTAGGATACTTTGGATCTTCAATTTTAAGTTATAACGTCCTATTCCTTCTAAGTAAATAAACCAATCTTATACAAAACGATAGCATAACCTAAGTTCTAAATTATTTATCATTTCTCTTAAACATATCTTATTGAACGATGCAGTTACATGAAATAAAGATAGCGAAAACAGATGCATAGGATTAAGGAAGAAAGCTAGAGTATCTCAAAATCATGGCACAGTGCGAAGAGGTATGACATTTACCTGCCTAATATCCTCTAGTATAGGGACGATGTTAAAGCTATTTCTTCAGCTTTATTAGAACATCAAATATTTAAAGAAATATAAACACTGTCCAAATAAAATGTGTATCAGTCATAGGGCTTTGTTAACTATGCTGATATTAACATAAAGACTAAATATTATTTTCATTCCTTATAACATCCTATTTCTTAAAACATCATCTTGGTTTCCTGTTCACTAAGTACTTCCAAGACACTATCTCAACATTATTTCTCAAGATTTTCCACATCTTACATCGATAAATAACTATCTGCATTTACAAAACAACAAATAAAATTCATTAATAGTTAAACAATCTAGCTGTTCCACAAGAAAAGTCTGCTTACTTCATTATTCTATATGTCTAATCATATACAATCTACTTAGACAATATTTGAATATCCAATAACATGAAAATTTTAAAAGAATCACATAATTATTTGTTATGTTGGATTATATCACTAATAAAAAAAAATTGTATGCATATTTTCAAATCAATCCTATCTCATAATATTTTTTAAAATGTTGTATGAAATGCGGTATATATAAGTAAAAAACTTTTACACTTCATTCTTCCAATTTATGGATGATCTAAAGAAAACAAAAAAATATACATTATAAATTATCAATAGTTATTATTATTACCAATAACCTTTATCTAGTCATCATGTTCAGTAGGCTTCCTTTATCCACTTCAGCATTGCAGATATAAAAAATTCACACCCATACACTTTATATTAAAATATTTTTAGCTAAATTATTAGATTGTTAGATTATAAAATTTTAATATTAATAAATTAATGTTTTTATGTTTTTCCTAATCTTATATAAAAATTTAATTTAAACTAGGTTAACAAAATAAAAGGAATCAAAACTATAATTACATATTTTCTTGACGATAGTTCCTGATAAGTCCAAAATGTTTATTATTTTCTCTAGAGTTTTTAAAATGTTCTCCTCCAAGCACGTTAAAGTTTAAAATAAAAATAATTATTAATCCATTTAATAAAATTTATAGAAAATAATCTTTGGTTTTAGTATTTAGGACGATAATTATTAAATCATAATATTAATTAATCCTGTGAAGCTTCTTAATCTTCTCTACCAATATTCTCTGCATATCCGATGCATCAATCCATCTAATTTAACTTTAAAAATATTCGATAAACTTTTAAGTACTATTTGTATTTCCATGGATCCATCTTTTATTCAACTATGTGTTCACTTTTTTTATATATGTTTCCTTCTTGATACATTTAAACTTTCATTTGGTATTTTTATATATCACTTTAAAAATAAAAAACTTCAAGTACTTTTAAACAAATCTTTTCTAAATACATTTTAAATAATGCTAAGACCGGATATTTTAATATCAAAAATGCTTCTGTAACATATTCTTCTGGGTTCTTTCTTTAATTCTTGAAAATATTTTTTTAAAAAATGTTACCTTCAGAAAGGATATAACATTTTACTCCTTTGAATATCATATTATATAAAATAATTCATGAAATATAATTGTCTTATTACTATTAAGAAAATAAATCTTGGATAAGCTTATAAATAATGCATTTCAATACATTTTTTTTTTTTTTAGACTCCGTATAATGTCCGAGCTGTGGTTTTTTTATGTACCAAAACAGTTCTCCGGTGAAATATTAATAAAGCTGTATCAATAAATATTCCAAACATTTTTACAGTATCACAATTTATATCCATTGCGTAGTCTATGTTAAACTTCAGATAAAATACTACTGGCAAGTAACTTTTAAAAATTAGAAAATCATCTCCACGAAGTTTCTAAATATATAATTTTTTTCTAAACTTTCCTTTTGCAAAATACTTCTTTAAAATTATCAATTAGTTTTTGCAAAATAAACGATAAGAAAGTACCAAAAAAAAGTGACAAAATAAAAATTTTAAAAATACTATTTTTTTGATAGTTATAATTTACCTTTCTCTGGTTTCAATATATTATTAATCTCCCTCTATACCCCCGTGCAATTCATATTTATAGTCTGTAAGAATACCTATTCCTATTGGTTAATTCTTACTTTAGCTTGAGAACAAATTTACATATTTTTAGTTTATAGTAGAATTGAATTTCAAAATTAGAAATTATGACGTAATGAAATTTAAAAAATATTATTTAAAATTCCACTTTTACTTCAATTATTATTTTATTTAAATTATTTAATCTTTTAAAATAACTTTTAAAATAATTTTAATAACTTATTCCATTTATCTATTTTTATTTAAATAAAATATTTATTTTTTTTATTAACTGTATTCATCTTTATTACATCATTTAAGCATGTTATACGATAGTTAACTTAATGTTTAATAAAATTTACTTTTATGATAGGCAATAATTCTATCCAATTCTATAATATAACTTTTAAAATATTTTAAACTTTGTTATTAATTCAAACAAGCGTGTGTGTGAACGTGTGTAATATACAAGTCACATGATCAATAACTTTGACATACGATTTTCAATCTATTTCTCTGCCTAGACTAATAAAATTGATACACTTATTATATTATATAATATAATTATAAAATTTGGAAGAACAATTTAGAAAATATAGAATTAAATACAATTCTCACCATCATAAAGTTTATTTTTAAAATGTACGATATTAATTTTTTCGTATTAAATATGACTTTATAAATTTAAAATATACCATTTATTACTACAAGTTTTAAACTATTAAAATCGAACTTTTTAAATATACTTTTAATATTTATAGCTGAGTTATTTAATATGGCCAGCTTTTACAACCATATGCAATAATATTTAAAGCTTTACATAACTATTTTTTAAATGATTCGTTATAATTTTATATACTACGTATTTTCTTTAGCTTCAAATTGTACTTTATATTATAATTGACAAACTATAATTAATAAATCAAAAGAACATATTCTATAATTTAAAATTTTTAGTAATTGACTGTTATGAACTATTACTGGCCTATATAAAAGGCTACAATATATATATATGCACATACATTACAATGTGTGAGTGTATAAATGAGTTGATAACTAGCATGTATTTCATTATTTATGTTTCAGCTGGTAAGAACAAAACAAAGGATTTCATCACTATATATAATTTATGTACTGAGAAATTATAGTATCCTTTCATTTGTTTCATTTTCTTAAGGATTTTGTTTTGAATTCCATGAAAAACTTTTATGTAACAACATTTATTTATAAAACTATTTGTAACAGCTCCCAAATTTGAATGCTATGAAATAATCAGAGCATTAAATTATTAGTGACATTGTTTATTATTGTTTATCAATGATGTAAATAAAAGTTAGATTTTTTTTATTTTATAAGTATATAATAGTTATTTTAATATTCACTCACCCCACAGCAATTTATAGAGATATTTATATTATTATTGTTATCAATTTCTTGAGATTATTATTTATTTTCAGTTTAAGTATATTTCGAGTTAATAAAATACCCATTAATTTTAAATATACATTCTGCAAAACCTCATTTTGATAACATTTAAAAGTAACATACAGATTTTATAAATAGAATTTTCATTCAAAAAATTTTGAGTATAATTTTGAAGAGTCCCAATATATACATTCATAATACTATAAATTAGTACCAGAAGTTACAGAAGACTTCTTTTATCTACCACTATTACAATTTTGGTGCCTAATTTGGGACTCAAAATAAGTGTAGTCTAAACCTAGTTGATTTATTGAAATGTGAATGATGAATGAATTATTCATACATTATATAAAATTTTATATCATGATAAATATTTTTTAAAATATATATACTCCTTTTACCAAGACAAAATAAACAGTTATATTTTGATTTTATTTTATTTTGGAAGGAATAGAAATAGATAAGATTCTATTATATATTCATGTTATTAATTTTACTTATGGTAAGTAAGAGTAAGTAAGGTAGACTCTAGACTACTATTTTACTGTAATATATTTATATTTAGTAAAAAAATATTTATTAATGGATAATATTGTGTTTTATTAACAACATAGTACTATGGATAAAACTAAGACAGATTTATCAAGTGGGTATAAACATGGTTTTTAGGAAATTTTGAAAATGTTCAATGAATTACAAAAATAACTCTAAAAAATACAAATAGAAGTTAAAATAAATATTATTTACAAATAGAAGTTGTGAAAGGTAAATATATTTATTAAGAATATTTTATTGTTTAATATTTATTTGTTTTACTGAAACTTAAAATCATGTCTGGTGTTAAGGATGATATGCTGGGAAGGTCCAACATTAATAGTTTAAAATAATAAAGATGTTTTAGATTATGATAAATAAATTTGAGATTCTGAAAAGTAAACTAGATCATAATGCTAAAAACTTTGAAGTACTAGAAAACTAAGATGGATGTTAACTTAAAAATGTTTAGAAACTAAAATAAATGTTAATTCAAAAAATGTAGCAAATAAGGTAGATACCAACTCAGTAAACTTAAAAACTCTCAACTTTAAAATTGATAATGACTTTAATTAAATTGCAAGCATTAAAGGCTGTTTTAATGTCTATCTTGGAAGAATCAAAATTTGAAAAAAGTAATAATACACTAGTCAAAATAGAGAAAGGTAATCTATAATTCCTTGATAAATTGGAAGTTAGGTTCCTTCAGCAAGATTTTTTAGAATTTTGTAGTAAATCAAAAGCTAAATTTATAATGTTTAGAAAATCTTAGATTAAAACTGAAAATGGCATAAAGAAAATAGAAGCTGAATGCAAGGAATCAATGTTGGAATCTCAGAATTTTCATAAGCAATTACTAATATAGCATAAAATCTTATGCAATAAACTTACAGATTTTAAACAATAAATGACAGATTCACATCAATTGCTTAAATTTTAAGTTTAATAAGAAATGGAAGTCATGAATCACAAACAAAAAGAAGATATCATTAAAAAGTTGAAAACCTAATGTGATCATATCATTGATGAATATAAATCCAACAAAGCTGAACTGCAAAAAAAGTTTTGAGATCATCTCAAAACATATGATAAAGCCATTCCTATATTGATAGATAAAATTCAAATAGAGATTAAAGATAATAATGTTGAAGATTAAGGAGAAAACAGAGGTAAAGAAATAAAAATCAAAATTAAAGACTCATAATACTCAAAAATGTAGAGAGGTGATAAGGCCAGTAGTAGATAATTTCAAACAAGATTTTTAATAGTTAATACTAATTTAACCACAATAAGTGAAAATCATTTATTAAAAGTTAATTCAAATAAGCTAAATGAGAATGATCAGATTACAGAATTGCAGAAAAGGATTGGCATCAGAAGTGAACCTTAGAGAACTACAGAATTTGCAGGTGAAGCAGGATTCAAATAATGAAGATAAATATAAAATTATGAAAAATGAGTTTATAAGGGAAATGGAAGAGGTTGAAAATTAAGAAAAATTTTATAGGGCATAACTCAAATGGGAACATGCCATTTACCCCCCCCCCCCAATAATAGAAGTTACATATAAATGATTATGTGATTTCAATAGACTTAAATATTTCTCAGTTTATTCAAATTTGGATCTTTAGAGATTGATTTAATGTGGATCCAACAGAAAACCTAAGTAGATTAGAAGAGTTGTTCAAAGGAAGTTAATTAGATGAGCAAGGTAAATTAATTATTGTAGCAATTCATTAATACTCTGCAGCAAAATATTGGTGGCAATCATTTTGGCTCAAGTCCATAACATTTACAAATTATAAAAAGACAGTAATGTCTAAATTTTGGAATGAAGAAAACAAGAATGGATACATGGCCAAGTAATGTAGGATAAATAGTGTAAACAAAGGAAGTTGCACTCACTTTTTTAAAAGACAAGCAGCTAAATTGAAGCTCTCATGGCAGTCTCACTGTCTAAAACACAAATTATATGTGTTGTTAGAAGAAAAATGCCAAAACATATTGAACTAATACTCTTAACATCAGGTCAGTGTACTATAGAAGAAATTGCTGAGATTTTGGTAACATTGGAAATTAGAAACAATGTGCAAGAAGTGGTTATAAGCCTGGCACTGGATAAGCTGCTTATATAGTATCAAATAGGATTTAAAAAAATAACAGATTCCATAAAATTTCAGGATACCAAAGAAATAAAAGTCACTATTTAATAATAGATATAATAATTGAAGCATGACCCAAAGCATTAAAAAGAAATATTAATTTATGTAATATCTGAGTTTATATTTAAAATAGATTAAGGGCTGATTATATTAAACTAGATTTATATAAACTGTATCTTACACAAGATTTATTATTTTTTGATGTCTGATGAGGATGAAAGTTATAACATTACATTACTAATTTTTATTGTTTTATAGACTCATAAGTACAAATTCAAATGCTTGATTATAAAGGGATTAATATATAAAAGGAAATAGTATTAATATAAAAAATTAATGAAATGGGAATAAAGCCTTAAGTGATAACCCATACAGTTATCCAGAAACTATAAGCTAATATACATAGTTTTATTTAGAACAAAAGAAGAAGTATAAATCTAAGAAATAAATGGTTAAGAAAATCACCAAGAGGAAAATTAAATAGAAAGACTAAAGCTATAGTAAATGTATGACAAATATTTTTTTAATGTGATGGTATATAACAATATGCCTATTTTTAAGCTTTTACATTAATAATAATAAAAATGTTTATGTTCGATTTCTACTTTATGGGAAATCATTTATTTATTTATTTATCTATATTTTATTTGCATATGAATTATTTAAATGTTATATATTTTTATTTTACTTTGGAATGTTTATTCTTAAAGCATCCCAAATTATAAATAAATGTTCTAAAAAGAAAATCTATTCAATTTAGACTTTAGTTCATATGAGTTAAGTGATAATAGTTGTGTATGTAAATTTGATTGAAATTAATATTAAGATTTAATTGCTGGAAGCCCACTATATTTAATTTTATAAATATCAAATAATCTATATTTTTATTAATTTCCAAAAATTCTAAAAGGCTAACTTTAAATGTGTGTACTCTATATCAAAATTTATATAAAAAATATGATGAGATAACCTATTTTAGAACTATAATGATATTATGTGAAATTTTGAGAAAAAAATGATATCAAAAAGAAATAATATAAAATCAAAATTTTTTATTTACAACTTGAATTAGAAGCTGTTAATATCAGATGTTTTTCTTTAAAAATCAACATTTGGCATTTGAATAACAGGATGCACTGCTAGGCTAAATAAAAAAGGGGTCAGGTGCTTTGATCCTTACAATCTTTACATAAAAATCTGATGATCATAGTTTTACATGCATTTAAAAGTTTGGGCATACTTATTGTAATTCTATGTATCAACTTTATTTCAAAATTTTGACAACAAAATAATCTTCTGTGAAACTCTTTCTCTAAGAAGTCATGAGATAAGAAATGGACCTTATTATAAGATACAATATTTATCATTGTTATACCAGAATTCCTTGAGAGAAGTGGTTTACAACTGTGATGGACCAAATGAAAATTTCTAGAAGTTTGCATCATCCTATGAGCTATAAAAACAATTGACAGAATGAAGAAATAACCACCAGGAGCCAATTTGTTCACTATTCATGCCAAGCTTGGATAATCAGATGATTTTGAATAAAGAAGTATTTAATGTAAAACACTCTTAAAAAGACATTTTCCAAAATTTAATAAAACTTGATATATTATTAATCTTGTCACTACGCATGCATAATTTTGTTTTTTTTTATTCTAGAATTTTTAGAGATAATATGTTTACTGGCCAGGTAAAACAATTTTAATAATACTACTTTGTTGCTATATCTATGTGCACATACATTATTAAAAAAATATATGAATGATTAAATAGCTAGAACATACTACATTATTTATGTTTTAGCTGTTAGAAACAAACTAAAGGATCTTGTCACTGTATATAATTTAAGTTCTGGGAAATTATTATTTCCTTTTGCTTTTATTTTTTGTTTGGGGTTTTTTTTTTATTCCTTAAAAAAAATTTTTTTATATAAACATTTATTTAAACCCTAATTTGTATGTTAGGAAATATTCAAATCATTATAATTTTCATTCAATTTTTTTTTTTTTTTTTTAATTATTTTAAATGAAATTTTGGGTTTGTTTTATTTATATAGTTTTTAGTTGTTAAATAATATTAATTTTTTTTAAAATAAAATAAAATTATTATTAATTTTTTATTTTTTTTTTTTATTTTTTTTAAATTTTTATTTCATTGTAAGCATATTTGGAGAATACCCTTTAATTTTAAATACCCATTACTAAAACCTCATTTTCAATTAACATTTAAAAAGTCTTGCATTGGTGGTCGAGAGGTCAGTGCGACTGTCTTGCACTTGCAGGCAGTTACCCGGGTTGCGGGTTCACGTCCCGGCCGATGCTATGACACTTAAAAAAAAAAAAATTAACATTTAAAAATAACATACAAATTTTATAAACAGGATTTTAATTCAAAAATATTTTAAGTAGAATTTTAAGAGAGTCTGAACACCTAAGTTCATACAACTTTAAATGGGCACCTGAAATTAAAAGACACTTTTTTTTCCCATCTATACCATTCCAATTTACATCCATATATTCTTAGCTAAAGGAGTAAATAAAAACTTGCTAAATACAATCTTTTCTTGTATCATCTAAGATATTATGATTTAGAATAAGAAGAATTGATGTGACATGGAAAGTAAGAAAAATACATTGGGTTAACTGATTGGAGACCTGAAGATATTAAAAAATAAAATTGCCCTTCAAATATGTTTATGTGGATTCTAATTATAATAAGTTAGTGATTATTCTCTTTTTTATAAACTGAATGTCATTAAGTTTTACAAATTTAGAAGATGGTGCAAACTGAATCTTGTAATTTTATCTAATGAATTCTTATTTATTATAAATATTATATTACAGTAACATGATACCGCTATATTTACTGCTACTTAAACCAATGAAATTATTCTTATTTTTTCTTATCTCTAGTTAATTAAAATTATAGTCATCTTTCATCAGGATCTTTTTTTCTGATTTACTAACAATATACTGTTGCATAACAAATATCTTTACAAAATCAATGTGGTTTTAGATTCATATTCAGCCTTCTTTTGATATATTTTATTTAGGTATATGTATATAGATGTTATGTAAAGAGCTCACAAATAAGCTGTTAACAAGCTTTGCTAAATATCCCTAACCGCAGACTGTTTTCGGCTATTGGCTTTTTCAGTGAGGTACTAGAATATTTAAGCATTCTGCAAGCTTGTTAAGAGCCTATTTGTGAGCTCTTTATATAACAGTTGTAATACAAGTTTGTTTAAATTAGATCATGTGACATCTGATTTGATTTTTTTGTAATCTATATAGATATGTGATGAAAATATTTTAATTACCTCCATTAAATTTATTAAATTATAATATATGAACTCAGCATTCTTAAAAATAATGTTTTTTTATTATTGCAATATTTTATTAGTGAATACACATTATTTTGTTTAATCTATCTTCCCAGATTAGAAGAATTTTATAAAGTAATTTTCTATCATTTATGAAAAAATTATCAAACGTCAGTTATATTTAGTTAAGCAATAAATCTCTTTTTCAAAATTAGCTTTACTAAATAATGTTTATAAATAAAAAGAAAATATGATATTTAACCTAGAGCAGGGGTGGACAATTGTTTTGGCTTGGGGGCCGCATAGGTTGGCGGAGGGCCACATTGGGGGGCATTTTGTGGAAGTAAAGGTTAGCAGAGGGTCGCACCCTTTTTTTCATGGCCCAATAAACACACTGCTTTATTCCCTGTTTTACCAAAAAATTATTTGTTTTGTCCATTCTTCATTAAACACACGACATTACCAATTTTACATTTTTTTGGAGGGTTCATGGTTTCACTAAAGTTGGAAATGTATATATTTGCTAATGCAAAGACAAAATTGAAATTAAACAGATAAACTGGAAAAGCACTGCATGTTGTATCTACACTGCACATGTATATTGACGTGGCCATCCTAGTGAAAAATACGAGACGAATCTTTGGTTGCACATGGGAAGGAAATCTCAGTTCAAGGTGGATTTTTCTGATTGTCTTGGCGGGCCACATAAAAACTCTTAGAGGGCCACATGTGGCCCTCGGGATGCTATTTGCCCACCCCTGACCTAGAACATTAAGACTGTATAAATAGGAAGCTTTTTAATTATAATTTTTATTTACCATTTGGAATTCAATATGTTTACTACCAAATATTGTATTGTATAGATTTAAAAATAATAATAATTATTATTATTATGATGATGATGATGATGATTGCTGCTGACTTTGTAGAGTTAACATGTGTTATTTGTCTCTTTGATTTTTTAATTCTATAGTTTTTATTTGGTTAAGTTTTTTTCCTATTTGTCATGTTATTATTAAGTAGAGTTTGGAGATTTTATTGATGTTGTTTTGAAGTATTTTATTTTTTAATAGTGTTATATTTTTTTCGGTACTTGTGTATAATTCAACCGATGATGTTTTTGATTTACCGATTTCCCTTCCGGTAGACATCGACATTTTTTGCATGACAACGTTGTCATGGTAACCAAGTGACTGGCATGATTAATCCATCTTAGAGTCAATTTTTTTTTCACCCACGAGATTTAAAATTCGTAGAGAGGTTTGGGAAATTTTTTGATTTTTCTGTCTATTGTGATTTTGCTATCCACGGCATCACAGTTACTTTTTTGAGCTGTTAATTCGGGTAAAGTGTTTTATTTATCTGTTTATTTTGAATTTACAAAATATTTTTTGTTAATATTTCTACAATTGAATTATGTTTTAATTTCATTTTTAATTTCTGAATTGTATCATACAGAAAATTATTTTTCGTAATTTATTCCGGTAAACTGTTTTTTATTTATCTGTTTATTTTAAATTTACAAAATCTTTTTGTTAATATTTATACAATTCTCAAATTATTTTTCGTAAATTCATCGTCAATTATAAAAACTTATTGTTAATATTTCTACAATTCTCAAATTATTTTTCGTAAATTCATCGGCAATTATAAAAATTACAGGGTGCGATGCCATTAATACCAGATTTGCATTAAATGACACCATTAATACCAGATTTGCATTAAATCGCGTCTTTTTAATTTAGCTGTTTATTTAAAATTTACAAAAATTTTTTGTTAATATTTCTACAATTGAATTACTTTTTAATTTAATTTTTAATTTCTGAATTGTATCATACAGAAAATTATTTTTTGTAAATTCATCAGCAATTTTTAATTTCTGAATTATATCGTACAGAAAATTATTTTTCGTAAATTCATGGGCAATTATAAAAATTACAGCTATGATAGTAATACAAGGTATAGGTGTACGCCAAGCCTAATGGCTTGTCAAAAACACAAAGGGCCCCCCCGCCAACTCCAGCACTATGCTCTGTTTTTTATAATTGAGCATAATATAGGGTGGTTTTATAAATTAGAATATAGTTTTTTCTAAATTATTTTGACACATGCATGTACATTTTTATTTTTTTTATTATTTGCCTGACCTGCGTCAGATTTTTGCCTTTCTTTTTTGTGTTTTTTATCACGTGACCTGCGTCACATTTTTTTTCTTTTTTTTTATGTTTAATTTTTTTTTAAATTTTTATATTTTTGCCATGTTTTTTTGTTTTTTACCACGTGATCAACCGATGACATATTACCCTGAAGGCATATCGGTCTGATGTTGCGTTTTTAACGTGCCGTGTTCACGTGATCTGCAGACACATTTTAGCGACTAAATGTGTCTGCAGATCACTTGGAGACGTTATCTTTAAAATCGCAACTTTAGACCGATGTGCCTTCAGGGTAATACGTCATCGGTTGAATTATACACAAGTACCTTTTTTTCATTTATTGATTTTTTTAAACTTATTTTTAAGGTAGCCATTTTTTATTCTTCTTTTATTTTTTTTTTATTCTGTTTTAGATTTTTCTTTTTTTATCTTAGTTTTTTATCTTTGTTGGAAATTTTTTTAAAAAAAATAATTGATTCATTTTATTATTATTGTTTTTTTTTTTTCAAATATTTATTAAACAAGTACAAGGTTTACAGTGACAATTATTATGTATACATGGTAAATTAAAAGGAAAGCTAAAATTACAAACATAAAGAAGAATTGCATGATTATAAATAAATATAAGATAGTATTATTCTGGGCAAGAGATAAACCCAAATATCTGGTCTACTGTTAATACCAAGTAGGCCAATTAAGCTCATCCAACTCACCTAGACAAATTGCTTCACATTACCAAGAGTCACTTAGTCAATCTAGGGTTTGGTCAGATTACCATTGGAAAAATCACTACAAGTATGAAGGCTTAGGTATGTATGCTAAATCTGATGTATTCAGTTAAATATTATCCATTTTGATAACATGAGAATCTGAACCTCTGATTATTAACAAAAATCACTTTCAGCAATATCTTAGACAGAAGAAACAAAGCGTTTTACCAGCAATCATCCTTACAATGCAATCAGAGTCCATGTTTCCTCGAATAATACTTTTGGAGCTAGGAGCATGTCACGGTTTTTAAATTTTATAAGTTTATTCAGAAAGAATTTTCCCTCATGAATTGCACCAGGATTAAAAACCATTTTACAATGAGTAGACCAGAATGCATAGTTGGTAAATAATGACGGCCTAATAGTAGGGATGGATTTTATCTTAATGCTATCTTTAAGACAGATAACAAGGTAAAAATTCACTTTAAGGTTATCAGCAATAATCCTTCTAGACCTCCAGAGTCAATGGCATAAGTAAATTAGATGGTCAAATGTTTCATCATGAGTCTGGCACAGGGAACAGATTGGGTCAATTTTGTTAATGCCTCACCTATGGAAGAGAAACCAATTAATGCTAATGGCATTTAAATTTATCTTAGTAATGAAATAAAAGAATTTCGGTTCCATATCCTAGCACCTGAAGAGGGTGATGATCTTATTATTGGTCAAGACAAGTAGTGGTGTTATGGGGATTGTGATAGGGTGAATGAGACTATGTACTTGCCAAATATTAATCCTGTTATCAAATGTATCATTCGTAATTACCATGTAGCTTTTGATCAAATCAATCGTGATATCAAGGAAATTCTTAACTCTAGGAGGGGGTCTATCTGTCGGGATAATTGGAAAAATGACTTGCTCATATCCAAATGATTTGATAAGCATGGTGATAAAATTAAATATCTTTTGAATATGAATGGATTTAATAGCATAATAAGAAAGTCCATTATATTTCTGGTGAAGTTGCATCCTGTTAATGCTAATTGCAGCAACTTTACCTCCACAGAAAAGTCAGGATGCAAGAGAATTCATTTTATTGATAAAAGTCTTAGTGATCCTCATGATGAGAATGTAATAATTGAGCTTGGCCATGATCTTCATATTGAGAAGCATTACCTTACCATGTAAGGAAAGGTAGACTTTAGACAGATGTTTAGTAAGTCTTTCCATTGAGTGCAGAATATGATTTTGAATATCTTTGGACATTTGAAAGTATATTTTGGATATCTCAAAGCCCAAAAACTTTTGAAGGTTGGCTGTAAATTCGGATACAATCTTCTGACCTGAGAATACCTTTCATATAGCTGATTTCAATGGATTGATGGTGAGACCATAGTCAGCTGTGTATTTATCCAATATGGAGTATAACTGAGGTAAATAGGTTGTTGAAGAGAGGAAGATGATTACATCATCCATATAAGCGATGAGCTTTATCAATTTGGCAAGCCTTGGTACATAAACACTAGGTAGTTGTTGTTGGATGGCTTTCAACAGCAGATAAATGTAGACTATAAAGAGAAGAGCACTGAGGGGGGAGCCTTGTGGAATGGATGTGTTAGGTTGGAAAAATGGAGAGCTTGCCACTCAGTGAGACAGCAATTTCTCTGTTAGACATGAGGTTATCTATGATCTGTATGATAGAGGTTGGGATGTGATGCCCTTTCAGCATGTTTAGAAGAGTACTGATGTTCACAGAGTCGAATGCTGCATTGAAATCAAGCTGGATAGCTATGACAGCCTGCTCTCTCTGTTGTCTAACATAATCAATTAATATTTTAACTTGACCAATGGCTAAAATTGGTGAAGAATGTTTCTTTGCAAATTGGGAAGAAGATATATTTTACAGTATCTTATCCTGGATCTTGTCTTTTATGACAGATTCCAGGATTTTAATGATGAGCAGGGACATAGAAATAGGCAGAATGTTTTTGAGGGTGTAGGGATCTTCATGCTTCTTTAGGAAGGGGACTAAAGCAATAGGATATAGGTGGGGGATTGTTCTTTTCTCCTGTGCCAAATGGTTGGTCATTCTAAATAGGATGGGAATTGTGAAGTGGCTTAGATGATCTAATAGGAAGCATGGTATAGAATGCAGTCTGGGGTGTATTTTATCTGGCAATGCTTGGAGTTTGGCTTTCAGCATATCTTCAGTTATACTATGATCATCTTGACAAATTAAAATGTCTTCAATGGGAGTATTAACATGGCTGAGACAATGAAATTTTTGTTCAAAGTGTTTATGGATTTTCTTAATCATTGGAAGGCCAACAAAGGACTCAGGCAGGTTTAATAGCACCCAGTGGCCAAAATGAAGTAGCTTCTAGTTCAACAGTTCTGTTGAGCCAGAAATACCTTGGCATGCTTTATAGACAGATAATCTGCAAGTGCCTTCTGTTTGGCTTTATACTGTAGCTTAACAGATATAATCTTATCTATAGAAGATGAGGCAGAGTTAAATGCCTTCTTTCTGAAACCAAGCTCATCCAAGTTTTTTAGTAATGACACGGTCCCTTTCGCTTAATTGTATGGTAGAAAATGATCGATTGATGAATGCCAATAAAGGCAAACCATGCTTCCTCCATAGGTTTGGCAAGTATATCTATTTTTTTAAAATATATATAAGACTCAGATGGTATGGCTTGTTATATTTGATTTTGTCAACATTCTGATGTTGTTGCAAGCGGGAGTGACATTATTAGCAGCTTCAATCTGAACTACTAGGGCAAGATGGTCTGAAAAGACCCTCATGTTCTAATTTTGCAGTGATGAGAAAATGTATGTCAGGCATATAAAAGAATATATCAATCAATGACCAGTATTTTCTGGTGTAAAAAGAGTAGCAATATCAGGCAGATGACTCTCATCACTCATAAATGGCTTGTCTATCAAGTGAATATAGGTTTTTGTGAATTTTGCATGAGTGATATTAAAGTCACCAAAGATTAGGGTGGGGTTGTTATTATTTACCAACAGCATATTAATTATGTTAATGACTTTCATTAACATGCAGCAGGACCTATCTGCATACACATATATTATATTGATTACCAAATTTTGATATGTGACTGATATAGCAATAAGGTTATTATCCTTATAGAGTATTATAAATTTATTAGGTGGGTGTTTTTTATTAATAAGTAAACTGACTCCGCCAGCTGCAGTAACACTATCAGAGAAAGCTATGTATCCAAGAGATTCAAGACATTCTCTAATTCTATAATCTGAATTTGAATGATATTTTGTTTCACTCATAAAAAAACAAATGTGGATTATTGATTGAGATCCATTGTTCAATGGCATATATATACCCTTTCCAATGAGTTTGTACCCCTTACATTTACTCCTACAAACTTATGCAACATAATTGGGTTATGTATCTTTTAAATCTACCGCAAAGAATATAATGTTCCCTTTTAATTCTCAGCATAAATAGAATGTAAATTCTAGTTGGAATGGATCTTCAATGGTGTTATCTGAGGTTTCTTCTAACACAATGGGTTCAATCATCAGGGTGCCATCTGAACCATCAACATCGATTACATAATGTACATCACCAGCAGTCTCATCTAATGAATTATGACTCAATATCCTATTATCCTTATCTGATAACTGACATTTCTTCTCTGGACTTTTTTTCTTATGTATTGGAATATTGGTTTTCTTTTTCTGCTTAAGAAAAATGTTACAAAACTATAGGATTTTATTTAGATTTGAGGAAAGCATTTGTCTGTATTCCACATGATATATTAATAATTAAGTTGCACTATTGTGGCATAAGGAGTACTATGCTTGAATGGTTTAAATCTTATTTAAGTAATAGAATCCAATTTATTAAAATTAATAATTTTTTGAGTGATTCTGAAATAATTAGATATGGAGTTCCTCAAGGTTCAGTCCTGAGTCCATTGTTATTTACTGTTTATATTAACGATATGGTTGATCTTTCTCTTCATTCTAACATTTTTTGTTTTGCAGATGATACTGCTTTGGTTACTTCAGCAGTTGCATATAGTTTACTTGAGAAACTTGTGAATGAAGATTTATTTAAAATTGCACAATGAATGAACAATAATAGATTACTGCTAAATATTAATAAGTGTAATTACATAATATATTCTCTTAAAAATATTCCAGCAAAAGACTTGTTAATTCAATTGCCTTCTTATGTGAATCAAACCTCCTATCATAAAATTGCCGGGACTTCAACAATTTCTTACCTTGACTTGGTTTTGGATGAATATTTACATTGGAATAAGCATATTTTTTGGCTTCAAGTAAAATTAAGAAAACTTAATTTTCTTTTTTATAGATTAAGAGATTGTATAAATATGACCAGTTAAGTATATATAAACAAATTTTTTAAGGAGACTTTGTTATGGTATGACATTATGGGGTGGTACTGCAGCATAACTCTACAAAATTTTATGTTAAGAATTATTTTGTTTAAACCTTTGGATTTGTCAAGTTTTGAATTATATAAGTGTGCTGAAGTTTTAACTATTAATCAATTATTTATAGTGAATATTTTGTGTTATTATATTAAATACAGGGGTATAAATAAAAATAATTCTTTATCAATAATGGTAACTAGATTAAGTGATTTTAATTTATTATTTGAACCAGTATTCTTTAAAATCCATTTTAGATATCAGAAATGTTACCTTGGTCCAAAATTTTTCAATATTTTTATAAGGAACATTGGATTTAATGTTAGTGATCTATCAAGGAAAACTTTGAGAAAATTCATTATGGACTGAATTATAATTTATGATAATGAAAAACTTTTTATTTCTATTTAATAATTTTATTATATATTAATGTTTTTTTATTATATTTGCACATATATTTTTGTTAAGCTCCATGAGTGACTTTTTTTAATTACAAGATTATATGTTTAATAAATTAAATAATAATAATAATAATAATTATTATTATTATTATTATTATTATTATTATTATTATTATTATTATTATTATTTTAATGTTTACATATTTATTTTCAGATTTTATGAATATATTTAAAGAAAAATAATATTTAAAGAACATAAACAATGAATGGTAAGTAACAATTTTAATGTATGTAATTGTATATAAGCATAAAGAAATATATTGAATAAAATATATACATATACAGTATATAAAAACATAATTATTTACTTATACAGCTGCTTTTAATATTTCAACTACAAGGCTGTTTTTATGGCACTATTTTTACTCTTATGATTGAAATATTAAAAGCAGCTGTATATACAAGTAACTGTATTTTATTTTATACTTTCTTTTTATGTATTCTTATATAATGTTTATAAAATGGTAATTCTCAAATGCATATATTGTAATAATTATTTATATTCCAGATGATTTTAGAGACATTTTATTAAACTTGCAAATATTATCTTACTCTGACAAAAATAAATTCATTTGTATCTAGTTGCCAAATTTTTATTAGACAGTAGATCAATCATTAATATTTTATAGAGATGAAACATTACATTATCAGCATTCTTATAAATACTCATTCTAACCATCCATCATTTTCATATGACAATGAAGACATAAGTTGTATTTTAACAAGCTTGTAAATAAATAACAATCTATTCCCTATATAGTGCTGAAAATATATAAAAATAATTATGATAATTTTACAAAAAAAATTTTACAATGTGAATACTTTAGAGACATTTTAAGAAAAGTTCAAATTATGCAGTCTTATGATGGTGTTGTTTATATCAGATAAAATGAATTTATTTTTATTTGGTCATAAAATTTTTATGTAAACAGTAATTCAATCATTTATATTTTATAAAATTGAAACATTACTTTAGTGCCAAGCTTAGAAAAGCCTTGATTGTCCAAACTACTTTTTTCAGATAACAATCTGGATATAAATTTTATTAATTTTAATAAGCTATGTATATGTAGCAATATTCATAAAGTAATAATCTAATATATTCAGAAGTAAATCAATCTTCACACATGCACTGTTTTAATATAAATTTACTGTCACTCTTGCTTACTGGTAAGTATGTGCAAATTTGTACTAATACAGGGCATGTGTAAAAATTGATTTACTTGCAAATATATTACATCAAATATTGTGCTGTATCAACAATAAATATGTATCAATGTAGTATTTTTTAAATAATCATAACCTAATAATTCTTACACTTCATCATTCACTGATATAAATAATTGATCTAATGCTCATCCAAAAAATTGGAGATTACATCAAAATATTTTTTTCAGACTAATATATTATATTGATATAAGATGTTATTCATAATTTTGTTTAAATGTTTTTGAATGCCTGACATATATTCAATAAGCTGAAATTCAATAATATATTTTCAGTTTCACATATTTAATGTCTGTTGCTTATTTACAATGCCTTTAAAATTAATATGGTATATATAAATGAAGAAGAGAAAGAGCAAAACTGTCTAGGTCTGCTTTACTGAAAGTAATAATTTAGCTAAATTTGGTAAATATATAAATACAAACTTTCCTAGCAGTTAATATTATATACTAATTAGATTAACAACCCAATGCTGGTTTATTGATCACATGAAATATTCCCATTCTAAAGTAGAAAATAGAGTCTTTGAAAATATAAAAATAAACCACTTTTTTTTTTTTTACTTATAACCATTGATAAAGACCAATTTTAAGTATTTGGAATATGAAGATCTTAAACAGATCACATTTCTTTTTAAATTTGATCATTGTAAAAAAAATTGGCTTATATGAACTGAGGTAAAAAAGATAAGACTGTTCATTCTTATCTTTTCAATGACTATATCTTTTGCATTGGAGAGAAAGTATTTCACATGCATGGTAAACCAGAATTGAGTTGTTAATCTAATTTATATTTTATATAACATAATTATTAGATCAGTAAAAAAAGGTACTCATCTTATAGCTAAAGATGCAGCTCTATGGTGCTGTTTTCATGCTAACACGTTCGAACCCCGAACCCGCGTTTCTATAATACAACTTTTTAGGTGTGCTACAGAATGCAGGCCACTATGTCATGTCACAGTACAACATGTATGTTGCCTTGCAGCAAATACATTTTCCGAATTTGCACAGTTTATAAAATAGTTATGGCTTGATGAGAGAGTTTGTATTTGAATTGGATGAAAATGTTGTTTTCATTGGATTTTTTTTATATTTTAAAGTATTAGAAATATTCAGAATTTTTAAAGTAATAATTCTAAGACTTTTTACAACATACTCTGTTGAAGTTTTAATTGGGAAAATGTTAAATATCTATGTTTTTAGTGAGTTGCAATTAGGTAACGCATCAAGTAACGTACTGTTCATAACATTCCACGAGACAAAGAAGATTCTACCATGTGTATATTTTTTAATTAAAAAAGAGCGGTACCAAAAAATATCCAGTAAGAAAAGTACAAATATACACGATTTTTTGTAAAGGTCATAAAAAGCAAATATTATAAACATGTTTAATAAGTAAAGAAGATATTTATATGTGTTTGTTGTTGTTTAAAAAAGTTTGAGTTTCTTTCTTTTGTCTGAGTACAGTTACGATTTTGAATTATTTTATTTTAGCATTACAAACAACAGAACACTAACCCTAAAACTAACACTAACCCTAAACCTAACCCTAAAGCTAACCCTAAAACTAACCCTAAAACTAACTCTAAACTTAACTGTAACAACTTTTACTTTTTATTGTCATTCTATTTCAAGTAAAAAATAGCCATAATATCTCTTTGTCTATAAAAAAAAAAAAAAGTAAAACGAAGACTAAAAAAATAAAAAATAGACTAAGAAATTTTACTTTTTATTACGATTATTATTAAACAACAACAACAAAAAAAGTCGTAACACAAATAAAAAAATATCCGATAGAAAATTGATTAAAAAAAAGCCGTAACACAAGTAAAAAAATATCCGATAGAAAATTGATAAAAAAAAAAGCCGTAACACAATTAAAAAAATATACGATAGAAAAAACATGAATCAAATTGTAATTTGTTGATTTTATTTTACATTTATTATTATCATTTAAATTGTATATGTTAATAAAAAATAATATTTATAAAAGATGATTTTGTTTTGTTTTTATTTTCACATTACAAAAAAGCACAGCAAAATTATTATAATCAACGGCTCGGGAATGGTCATATTTTATAGTTTTAGCGTGAAAATGGCACCATCCAATGGCATCTTTATCTATAAGACAAGCACCTAAAAAAATTATGCTCAAATTTTAACTTTAATAAATAATATTATTAATAAAGTAATCATAATTCAATAATTATTATAAAACATTCATATAATATAAGCAAAATAAATATTACAATAAAGATTATTAATAAAATGTTAGTATGATCTATTGATGAATAAAATTGAGAAAGGTGATAATTTATATCACTTTTTCTATTATGGAAATAATGTTGATATTAAATTTTTCTACACTTCAATAATATAATAAGAATATACTACAAATACCATATAAATAATTGTGAGTTATATGTCCCTATAGAATATAATGACAAACTTCATAATTATTTACTTCATGAATTAATCATTTTTATAATTTTATTTATAATAATAAAAAAACGTAAACTTTCCAATTAAACAAGTGATATGTTTAAATGCACTAAAACACAAGTATTAGTGAAGCTGATTACAGATAATAAAATTATTGGCTGAGTGCTTTCTAGAAGTTTTGTCTTTTCATAATCATAGCCAGCCAGTTAAATGAGCATAATGAAAAATGTGTGTGCAGTAAATATTTAAATTCATTCAAAGTGGGTTACTGCATTTAGACATATAACTTTATTTATATTACATTATGTGATATTTTTCTATCTGTTTATTTCAATCTTATTTTAATTTAGCATTGGATATTCTTTGAAATAACATAGTTTAATAATTTATTTTTATCCATAATTATATCATCTTATTACAAAGAATATCTTAAAAATAAATGTATAATATTACTTTTTTAATTAATTGTCAAATAACAATATAAATAGATAATTTCTTTTATTTATATTAATATAATTTTTCATGGAAAACATGAAATATCTTCTGAACAAGTTAACTGCACATGTATAACATTATCTTTTCAAACATTTTACTAATTTTTAAACTTCAACATATACTTACTTTTTTAAAAACAAGTATTAATCATATTACCAGATAAATTTGATATAAACTTTCAATTTGGGGATAATTAATAGCTTTTTTGTAAGAAAATTCACAATTCTTTGTCATTTTACAACACATTAAATTATCAAAATAATAATTTCACTAAGACAAAAATTTTGTGACATTTATGAACATCATTAGAGGGTACCTTTCATCTAGTCTATTCTGTTTAAAAATATTTTACACTTTTTATTTATTATTTATAGTTTAACAAACAAATGTTTTTATTTGTATTTTTTTTTTCCTATGGTAAAAATTATTTATAAATAAATAAATAATACTTCTGTTAATATATAACTATAAATAAATATAACAATTTGTCAATTGTTAAAACAGAGAATCTTTAATATAAATAAAAAATAATTAACTATTGCCAAGCGGTTTCAACTCTTATGAGCCCTTATCAAGGCAATGTAAAAAATTATATTTTTCCTAGGCAATAAATTTAACATTTCATTTTTTACCTTGCCTTGATAAGGACTGTAAGAATTGAAAGCGCTTGGTAATAGTTAGTTACTTTTTTTTTTCATTTATATTAAAATCCTCTGTTTTAACAATTGACAAATTGTTATATATTTATATTTTAACAGATAAATAATGCCATAAATTGAAATTTCTGATATTTAACTTTTTTAGTTTTATTCATTCTAAAATACACATAAAACTCTTTTATTACTTAAAATGTTTAAACTCCATTTTTTTCTATTTGGAGTATTATATGTTAGGTTATATATATATATAATAACATAACTTCAATAAGAGTATATAGATAATTATCAACTATTACAGTAATACATTTTGGTGTAAAACAATATTTATTACTTTGCTAATCCAGACTTTTGATATGGATATCTTTGTCAAAGCACAATTAAAGTGAATATTAGAACATACATTAACATATTTGCATGTATATAAACCATACATTAAACTTGTCATTGATTACTATAGATTTCAAAACTTTGTAAATTTGAAGCTGAGAGAAAAAATAATTATAGTATTACAAAAAAGATTTAATTAAAGTTGTTATTCTAGGATCATGCTTCACAAACATATAAGAAAATTTAATAATAGACATAAATTTGATAGAACATCTAATTTTAATCCATGGATTGGCATGAATTACATTTCTAATATACATTTAAAAATAATATTGATTATGCACAAGAATTATAATATTGGTTTTGGATGTCCCTTTTCATTAAATTAGACTTATTAACAATTCCAAAAATAAAATTAATAATGATGATAAAGCTTCATTGGTATATGTCCTATTGTCAATTTTGCAATGTCAGATATGGGAAGACATGTTCAAACTTAAAATTGAGAATCACTAAGATTGCCCATTTATATAACAGAGCTAAAAGAAGCACCATTTGTACACCATGAGAAAAAAATCTAGTCATTCCTTTAAACTTGCTAATGCTAAAATTATTTGCTTAAAAATAATAATAATAAATGGAAAGTTAATGAAGCATGACACTTAATTAATTCTATGATCACCATAAATATAAGAGTCAATAGCATTCCTCTTTGCAAGCACTAGTCATTTAATCTAATGACATAGCCAACTGTAAAATAAATTTACACATGCAAATATATAATAATCAGCAACTAGTTTAAATAATGTTTACACACACGTGGACATGTTAAGGTATTTGCTAATATTTACTTTAGTCTTGCTTTGACAAAGATATGCCATATCAAAAGACTGACTTGGCAAAGTCATAAATATTGTTTTATACCAAAATTTATTATTGTAATAGTTGATAATGATCTACATACTCTTGTAGAATTTATTTATTTTATTACATATTTTCTGTGGTATATATATATATAATTGAATATTTATAAATACAGTAATCAGATATATTTTAAAAATTTAATCCACTTAGGAGCACTTTCGACTATTGTTGTAGTCTTTGTTAGCTAACACTTTGAAAGGCTAACCTTTCCACAATTCTGTGATCTTAACATTTATTGCCTGCCTGTTAATTAAGTCATGTTAGTTGACAAAAGCTATGAGGATAGTCAAAAGCTACGAGGATAGTTGAAAGCACGCCTAAGTGGATAAAATTTTTTAAATATATCTGATTACTGTATATATATATATTTTACCTTCTATATCTATTATATCTTCCAAATTGCCCAGAATTTTAAATGAAGAAATGTATGAAGAAAGGAAAGGCTCCATGTAATGATGGAATTATAATTGATATATTAAAAGAAGCAGGTGAAGAAATAGAATTTTTTTTAGCAAAGTTATATACCAAATGTCTAAATGATAAAGATGTACCGGATGATTGGAAGAATGCAGTAATAATATTAATATTTTAAAAAGGTGATAAAGAAGATATTAGAAATTACAGACCTATCAGCCTTTTATCAGTTTTATATAAAATTTTTACCAAGATAATTACTACTTGTCTACAGAGAACATTGGTTTTCCACTAACCAAGAGAACAAGCTGGATTTAAAAGTGGTTTTAGTACAGTAGATCATATCCAGGTATTGAGAGAAGTTATAGAAAGGACAAATGAATATGAGTTGCCATTATGCTTAGGATTTGTAGATTATGAAAAGGCATTTGATTCTATAAACATTTCTTCAGTGATTAAAGCATTATATCATCAAAATCCAGGATATTGTCATATTTTAAAGAATATTTATAAAAATGCAACAGCAACAATTAGATTACATAATGACACTGGGAAAGTCAACATTGAGAAATGTGTAAGATAAGGTGACTCCATATCTCCAAAACTTTTTACAGCAGTGCTGCATGAAGTATTTTGTGAATTAAAATGGGAAACTAAAGGAGTGAAAGTAAATGGTGATTATTTAAGTCATTTAGATTTCGCAGATGATGTAGTTGTTTTTGCAAATAATGCTTCATATCTGCAGGAAATGTTGCAGAAATTATCAGATGAAAGTAGGAAAGTAGGACTAAAGATAAATGTTAAAAAGACTAAAGTAATGTTTAATCGATTTGCTCAAAATATGAAAATAAAGATTGATTATGATGAATTAAAAGAAGTTAACAGTTACAAATACCTTGGTCAGATTATTAATACAGATGGAAACATAATGGAGGAAATTAATCATAGAATTAAACTTGTTTGGAGTGCTTTTGGTAGAAATAACTTGATACTAAAAGGAAATATGCCTATGTGTTTGAAAAGGAAGGTTTTTAACAAATGTGTTTTACCAGTTCTTACTTATGGATCTGAGACTTGGACACTTAATAGAAGAGCAATTCAGAGACTTCAGACCACTCAAAGAAGTATGGAGAGATGTATGTTGGGAGTAACAAGAAGAGATCGTAAACACAATGTATGGGTAAGAGAACAAACAGGTGTTACTGACCTCATTGAAAAAATTAAAAGATTAAAGTGGAGTTGGGCTGGACATATTGTTAGAAGAGATGATAATAGATGGACAATTGAAATTTTAAACTGGATTCCTAGAGATTGTAAAAGACCCAGAAAGAGACCACATGTGAGATGGATGGATGAAATAAGAAAGTGTGCCGGGGTGATGTGGAGAGGAGAAGCTAAAGATCGGAGAAGATGGATTAAACTTGGAGAGACCTTCATCCTGCAGTGGATTGATAATGGTAGATAATGATGATGATGACTGTATTTTTATATTGGACTATTTCCATCATCTAATATGTATGTTGAATGTCTTTAGAAAAGTTTAATTTTATTTAAATATTCCAAATACATTCAACTATTAATAATATCATAGCAAACAGGTTAGTATATGCACCAACTGTTAGTAATATCACAGCAAAAAGATTAGTATATGCACCAACTTTTAATAATATCACAGCAAAATGGTTAGTATATGCACCATCTGTTAGTAATATCACAACAAACATGTTAGTATATGCACAATGTTTTGAGAGGTATTTTTCTCCCCTCTTCTTTAGGTGTTGCTGGCATGACCAGTGATAGAACTAGCATGGGATTTGAACCTGGGTCTTACATTCTTGTTTATTGAATTTAAGGTAATGCTCTAACCAACTGAGCCATCCTGCCAAAGGTAACAGTATGTAGTAATTTCATATACTTATCTAGAAGGTTCCTTCTGATTTCTCCACTTTTTCCTAAGAGCAAAGTTGATTAGTGGTTTCCATACATTATGTATAGTCACACTAGGTTGGCTTATGGGATTTTTTGCCATTGTCATGTGAGCAGCTTCTTTAAATTTTCTTCTTTGTACCTTTTCTTCCAATATTTTTGTATTTTCCCAATCAAACATATGTTCATTGTTACATACATAGCTGCTACCTTAGACACATCTGTTTTCTTTCTTCTAATCATCAGTTTATGATCTTGCAACACTTTTCAATGGGATATTTAAATAAAATTAAACTTTTCTAAAGACATTCAAGACACACATTAGATGATGGAAATAGTCCAATATAAAAATACAGCTAGAACACCATCATCACAAACCTTCAGGAAAACAATATCTGATTACTGCATTTATAAATATTGAATTATATAATTATGTATATTGCTTTGAAGAAATACAGACATCAAATTATATTATTATTATATATATGTAATAATATTATAATTCGATGTCTGTATTTTTCAAAGCAATATATGTAATTATATAATTGAATATTTAAATGAAATATTTATTTTATAAAGCACTATGTTTATAAACTTTAATATTAATAATCAGCCATAAAGCTAATGCACATGCATTTTGTGGATTTTTAATTATAAATGAATACTCTCACTTCCAAACACAAGATAAAGTCTTTGTGAAAAGATAGAATAAATCCATCTATCTTTTCAACCCAAATATTTATGCATGGGCAAATGTTAAGCATTTGGAAATGAGAACATAAAGTAGTAAAAGTAGTTTAAAGGGATTGCCTAATATCTTCATGTTCCCATTTCCAAATGCTTAAGATTTGCCCATACATAAATGTTTGGGTGGAAAAGATAGATGGATTCATTCTATCTTTTCACTAAGACTTTATCTTGTGTTTGGGAATGAGAGTATTCATTTATAGTTAAAAATCCACAAAGTGCATGTACATTAGCTTTATGGCTGATTACTAATATTACAGTTTATAAACATAGCACTATATAAAATAAAGATTTCATTTACATATATTTAATTTTAAATAAGAAAGGTGTATCGTAAATTCTAGAAAATTTCACAAGCATCATTCATTCAAGCATAGTAAAAATAATTTAAAGGGATCACTTAACATTTACATGCTCTCTTTTTGAAATGCTTAAGATTTTACCATACATAAATGTCTGGGTCGAAAAGATAGATGGGTTCATTCTATCTTTTCACAAAGACTTTATCTTGTGTTTGGAAGTGAGAGTATTCATTTATAATTAAAAATCCACAAAGCACATGCACATTATCTTTATGGCTGATTAATAATGGAATATTTATAAATACAGCAATCGGATATATTTTAAAAATTTTATCCACTTAAGGTGTGCTTTTGACTATCCTCATAGTCTTTGTTAACTAACACTTTGAAAAGCTAACCTTCCCACAATTTGGTGCTCTTAACATTTGCTGCTTGCCTGCTAATTAAGTCATGTTTGTATTTGTATATTGGTGTAGCTTCTTTTATTTTACTTTTGTTATTTTTTTCAATTTGAAATATTTTAACGTTATTGTAATTGAAGTTAAAATGATAAATACATGAATTATTATGGTTGTGAAAAACAAATGCAATTTTGATTCAATTTCTGAACTCTTTTTAACAACAGCAAATGCTCTTTGTTCTTTTTTCCAAAGTATATCTCGATTCACCTATATATCCACTGTCATACCTACATTTATAAAAGATACAATTTTATTTATAAATGAAGTTTTATCTTTAGAATTATTTATTTGTTTAATGTAGGAGGTGTGTAAAATGCAATATCACATAAAGCTTTATAACTATTCCTTATAAAATTTACTTGATCATTGGAAATGTATGGTATTGATATCCATAATTTTTTGTTAGCAGGAATATCAATTATTATTATTAAAATTTTTATTCATATATCTCATATTAAAATTCCTAATAACATTATATGTATGATTATAATTGTAACCCACATTTATTATTCATTTGAATATATTTCAGTATTTTTGCCTTTATTCGATGAATATTTGCAAAGACTGTTATTTTTAAATAAGAAAGACTTCAAACCTTCCATTTTATGTGACATTGGCACTCTTGATTTATATGGAATATAACCTCCTTTTACTATTGGTTTAATGGTCATACAGTAATCCAGCATATGTTAATTTCTAGTTATTTTAAGATTAAGAAACTAAATGCACATTAAATTTTCATTGTTTTTTATCCATTTTAAGCCATTTAAATTATTTAATTCTTTGAACAACTCTTTAATTGTATTTGACTTATCACATACAAAAACATCATCAAGATATCAATAATATAGAGTAATATTTTTTTGATAACATTCATTTTATATATATATTGTAACCTTTCCATCTCTTTGTTTTTTTTTCTGGCCATCTTTATTTGCCTACTCATTTAGTCTATACCATGCTAACTCAATATTAAACATACAATATCATTGCATAAGGGTATATGATTCTTCATGGGGCTTGAAACATTCCGCACATTACTTTATAGGATAGACTCTAGGGTTGATTAAACGAGAGTGGTTTTAATATTGAGAAGTACAAAGAAAAATATACTTCTACAATGGCATTGCTATTGTGAAGATTCTCCCATTACCATCTTATTATGATGATTGGGAAAATCCCCACAACAATGACTACCATATTTTTTTTAATAACTTACATTACCATTATACATTTTTAAAATCTTAAATTAATATACATTAATGGAAATTACATTAATTTCATACAATTAATGCTATCCTATAATGATCTCAGAGCTGCATTAAAATCCAATCTATCCCTTTGATTGAGACTTAAATGATTGTATCGCAAGAGGGATTTTATGGGATCCAACCATTTAAGGAAAACATACCAATGCCAACAATAATTACTATAGAACACTTGTTTTAGTATAAACCATGCTTCATTACACTATTACTAATATCTACCGAGACTAACTTACTTAAATATTCTCTTCAATTACTTAGCATTAACCTACTGTCACTAAATCCTCCAGTTACAGACTTTCAGATGCATTTAGTTAGTAACTGACACTATTTAAATGTTATACTACTAAATTAAATTTATGATCTTACAGATATTTCAATTTAAGTTATAAAATTAGAATGTGACTCTCCAATGCACTATTGATCCTATCATACACTCTCCATTTTGCAGTATTGAACAGAAGTTCTCAAATAATGCCTGTAATTAAAATATAATAGATAGCATTCTATGTGTATACTTTTCTTGATGTGGGTTTAAAAACATCACGCTATGTAAAATAAATATCTTATTTGATATGACCTTGTGATAGCAATAACTCTTGGACACAATGAGACTAATATTACACAGTTAAATTAATATGTTCTTTTATTTATAATAAGAATGATAAATATAACAGCATAGATATATACTGGGTTAAATATTCCAATAACAATAACAAAAAAAATTAACAAAAATCAATCTATTTATGCATAGATAACTTATTTACATTTTATACAGATAATCTTAGTGTTTCAGATATTCAATTACCCTTTCCCCAGTGTATATTTCTTATTAAAATTATTAGTTATTGCTTTATTGTTATTTATGATTTTATACTAGTCTGCTATGTATATCCTTCATGAATTATTCAATCCCTTCATAGTCATTTACATTTAAATCGAGTTTGAAAATTTACATTCTAATCATATTACAAAGTTTTTACTGATGTTATAAAATATATATAAGTACAATATTTATAATATGTTAAAAAAAATGATAGTGTTAGGATTGTTAATGTTATGTTATGACAATCATTTCATCTCTTCATTCTATCTCTTACACTCATTTTCTCTTTTGATATTAGATTTCAGTATTTAATTCAGAGAGTCATTTATTCTATTAAATATTCCATTATCTATGATTTTTGTTTCATACATGACTCAATTACCTGAGAACCACTCTGTCCAGACTTAAGTAGAAAATTCATGCAATCCTTCAAATTTTTATCTTTACCTTTAATGCGCAATAGATTAATATTTGCCCTAACTTTAGAAAGATGAGCCACTGATTTCTTGGCTATTATCCTAATAGAGGGATAGGGGTTTCATTTATTATGATGTGTTATTTTGTTAGGTAACCATTTTATTAATGGACTTACCCCAATTCTTCCCTGGTTTCTCTAATAAGCACTTACGATACCTACACAATCATTTCTTTATTGAAAATGCTCTTATTTCTTCCTATAAATTACCTGAGCATTACAAAGATTTAATTCAGCTAATTCTTCATCAATTCTTCAGGATACTATTCTATATAGTATATCCTAGAAATTTGAGTCGTATTCTACTTCATTGTAGGCAGTATTTAATACTCTATCTATTTCTAGACCCGTCCAATAATCTATCCTTTTCATGTAATATTCCCCTACATATATCTACCATCATGTCCCAAAACAAATAATCTATTTTATTATTATCATTCAGATGTTCTAGATAATATTTATTTTATTAATAAATGAGATTCTAATATGATCTTACATCACATTCACTCATTCTTGAGATTATTAATATTACGTATATTCTAAAATATGTTTTTTTTTTTCGATCAGAATATATTTGACTTAAATATTATTTCCCGCACACATACTCTTTCACAGTTATAAACATAAAAACCTTATATATATTCTTTTCCTTTCACTGATATGCAAATATTAGCATTAGTATTTCTAATTAAAAAAATATTTATCACTAATAAATTTAAAGTAAAATCTCTTTTATTTTTTTTTCATTTCAAAACATTTTTTTTTTAGCATTACTGTGGTTACCCTGTATGTAAATTTTTGTTCCTAGCGCGCTGAGTGTCTCACTTCTCTTCATCTTGCTCTATACATGAAAATATATACAAAACATTAAGCATACAAGTACAATTAACTAAATAAAGTTCAAACTTGGTTAGTTCTTGTTCTAGAGCATAATCTGTCTCTCCATGAAAATACCACGAGCAAATGTTTCCTACTTCTTCTAAATAAATCTTAACATTATAATGATTATTATTATATCTTTTCTTTTCAATGCATACTTTAACAAGTTTCATTAAGATTTAGGCTTTTTTTTTTCAGCATTTCTTCTTCTCTGGTTATTTATACTGTATATTTGGAAGGTTTGTAAACATAATTTTAATAAGTTTGTCTAATCCTTGGCCTCCAAATATTCCTTTTTTGACTATTAATTCCTGCCTGCCTAAAGTTATGCATACTTTTCTAATTCTTTCAAGTTTATAAAAGTTTAACTTTTCTTTGACTATGAGAAATCTTAATTCAAATTTCTTTATTGTTTTTTTTTTCCAAGTAGATATTAGTCAAACGAATATCTGTTTCCTCAACTTGTCATTATTAATTTCTGATTTTATTTTTAGCATTTGAATAAGACGTAGCTTCTAAGGCAAAAAAAAATTTCTCTTGAAGATTTTAGATTGCTTTCTCTTTTTAAATTTATGACTATAGCACCTACCTTTCCGTAGATAAAACGAATGTTTCCTAAATTAATGCCGTTAGACTTTTCTTTTAAATTATAGCATTGTTTTTCCTTTCTCTTGGTTATTCTGGCAAGAATAGCAACTTTTGTTTTCTTTCTTAAACTGATCCTAACTAGCATTTTGATTATAAGTAGATTGTCAAGACTGGAAAAATTAGACACAACAAAGAAATTGATTTCCTCATTCCATAGTTTTAAGAATCTTTTTAAAAATATTTAATCTCTTTAGATAGCTTTATAAATACACCTTTTTTAAAAATTAATTAATTAAAACTTCAATATTTTAACTTTCATAACACTAAAAAAAAAAACTTAACACCAAATCTGAGTTTTATATATATTTTAAATCATTTGTTAATTTTCTCTTTGAAAAAAAAAAATCCAGGAAAATGTGACATTAGAGAGTCGTTTACTGGAATCTGATTGGTTGACTTTCCATCATTTTGCCGAATTTTTTTTTAAACAAAATGTTTCTGGCATTTCTGTTTGAATATGTGATATGATTAATTAATTTAACCTTTAAACTTTATAAAAAAATATTTCTATTTTATTATTAAGCTAAATTTTTAAGTTAAAACAATTATCTTGAGGTAAACAATTGTTCTTTCTTTCATTGAATACAATTCTATTTTTAACTTTTGAAGAAACATCGTGTTAAATAATTCAAAATCTGATTGGTACTCAATGATGTTTGTTTAGATTTACCTCTCTTTTAAATTATACAGCTAGTATTATTAAAAATTATATTAAATATTAAAATTTATATTAATATAATTGATTATAAATAATAGCAGTTATTAACCTCTTTAAAATTATTTTTATTCTTTTTTTTAAATTATACGTATCAAATCATTTATTGCTATAATATCCAAGTTTATATATTTAATATTACCCTGATTAATACATTGCACAGGCTTAAACCTGCGTTTTTATATATGTAATATATGCGGGATTCGAACTCAGACTTTCACACGACCCACTGCTCTCAGTGTCATCTCATATTGCTGATCCACCTGATCACACACATGTTGAAAAGATAAATAATCACCAATAAACATATTTCATGCTTAACCAGCAATCATCAGTTGGTCCAGATTACTATCCTCACACATATATTGATTATAAATTTAAAATTTTGGAATTATAATTTATGTTTTATATGCCATTCTGACCATGGATAACCAATCAAAAGGTTACAATATGTAATAATATTATAATTCGATGTCTGTATTTCTTCAAAACAATATCCGTAATTATATAACTGAAAACACTCCTAAATGGATAAAAATTTTAAAATATATCTGATTATTGTATTTATAAATATTCAATTATATATATATTGTGAAAGTAGTTTACAATCTAACCTTTGTCACTCACACCACCAAATACAGCTCATTTTTAATTAACAGTATATATAAATGCAACAAACGTGGATTTTTAACTATATAGAGGAAGTTTCAAGATAAATCCATTTTACTTATCTGTTAGAAAGATGAAATCTCCAATTAAAAAATAATAATAGTACTAATATATATGTATGTAAACAATGATGTTAATATCAGTTTATTGTGCATCATTTTAAAATACTTGGACTAAGTAAGCATGATAATGACCTAATGGCAAACCAGTCACTGGGTAACAAAATGCAGAAGATGAAAGCATAATTCTACTACATAATTTTATTTTGCTTATAATTAATGTAACACACACAACAATAGAGTTCACACAGCAATAGAAACAGGAAATATGATGTTGGTATACTGGACAATGGAACCTGATAGCAGTATAAAAACAAAATAATTCATTTCCATTGTCTTTTTACTATTGTAAAATAAGACAAAGGCTGTATAAAAACAACATCGGAAAATCAAATGTTCGAATCTTGAAGAAAATGGATGGTTTATTATGAACACTTCAAATTATTTGTTGAATTGTTGTAAAACAAATTGCAAGAAAGTCTGGCTGATATTTAAACAAAAATAATTTCAATAAATTCAAGCATTTTGAAGAAGTAATAGAGCTGATTTAAATAGACATTTAAAATAAAAAGTGTTGTGCTACTTTTCAAATGCCAATAAAAGAACAAATTAGAATGTCATCAGAGTAATTATATATAAACAATGGAATAATTATATTATTATAAGGATCATTTAACAATAAACAATGAATTAAGAAGATTTTAACTGTTTATGTACTGCAAAATGATGTTTTCTGGCTAAATTAGGTCTCAGTGTTGTCAGCTCTGACTATGGGAAGCATGATGGTTCAGTGCTCAAGTGGGTAGCACCTACCGAAACATTGAATACCTCATATAAAACATCCAAGTGGATGCAGAAGGAAAACAATAACAAGAGATGGAGATAACATCATTCTAAATATATCACTGAGGAGTCTTCATGAGGAATGCATGCTCTACCATAGCAGCCTGACTGAAACAATGACAGACTGTTTCTATTAAAGATATTACCAACTTAATTCATAAACCTCATGCCAGTTATCATGAAGTATTAATTTGTTGTGTGATATTTTTTTTTTGAAATTACATGTACATTTGTAGAATTTTGTATTTTTTTAATCTCACTTCCATATTTGGAAAATGAGATTTCTGTATCTCAGAAGATTTCATTGTAGCTAAATTCAAGAAAACATGGAGAAGAAGGTTGTTAGGTTAATTTTTTTTTCATTTTAAATAAAGTTTAGGTAACCCTCCATTCATAGTAAGATTACATTGGTTATGATTACTATCAGAATCCTTACTATGATATGGAATAAAGGTAAGATTTTATTTATTACTATTCAATATTAAAGAACATACACTTGCTATAGGACAGAGTTTATGTTTATTTTTTTGTTTTTGTTGACTAAGCATTGTTCATATTTGTTTACTCAGTATGAATGGTCTTTTCTATTAAACTTGTATGTAGTTAAGGGGGGATCTTCCAAGGAGAGAAAACCATTACAGCTGGAATGAAAACAAAAAGCTACTGAATACGTCTTCATATATAGTTGGTTAGCTTTACAATCAATGTAACATTACATTAATGAATTTTTTGTTTGTTTGTTACTTTTACTTACTTTGTGTTCATGCATGTCTATCATGGGTTGGTGTAATGAATATATTTAATCATTAATATGAGAGGGATACATATTTAACACACAAGTATATAACTATTTTTAATTCTTTGTTAAAGAGTTTTTTTTTTCAGTTTTTTTTATTTTGTTTGTAAATAAACATTGTCAATTTGATTCTCATTAAATGGTCTGCTGTTTATCAAAGTTATTTCGCCCCCCCCCACTCATCTTTGATCACCATACATTTGTGCACACACATACACATCTTGTACATTATAATACAGTAATAAGATTAAATGAGTCTTCTACTTAATTTAAAACCCACATAAATGTACTGTAATTTCTATATAAGGTAAATTCATCACTGATGAGAACTGATTGCAACACTCTGCCTGAGTTTGAATTCTAAAGCATGTGTGGAATCTGAAATAGGTGTGAGGTATGGATGAACTAGCTTAAATTGTGTCTGAATTTAATATGTAAAACAAAAGCTAGCCCATTGGAGGTAGGCATAATCATTGGTTAGTTACTTCATTGCATCATTCTTATTATCCTACCTGAAGACCCTAGCTCCAACCATAGTTAGATGTGTTTCCCTTTATCTGGTAGAAATCCCAGATCATTACTATATATATATATAAAGACAATGTATGAATTAAAGAAAACAATATTTGGAAAAAGCTTATGGAGGATAAAATATTTTTTAAAACTTCTCAACCGATAGATTTTGAAAATAAAGAGAAAATAACAATGGCAAAAAAATAACAATTTTAAATCTCATTACACACATTCTTATGATTTGAAAATGAAGAAACTCTAAGGAAAGTACTTATTATTGTACTGAAGTGTCAGCTATTTATCTATTATGTATTTTTATTATACAGATGGTCCCAGAATTAATACTCATTTATGTGTGAGTATATTAGAATATGTATATATAATTCTTACTATAATATGGCAGATCAAATTTATTTTTTATCAATATACTTGGTATAGACATGGCTGTCTTTCATATTTTCCCTGACTTAACTTTTTAGATATATAAATGGCCTTTTTTATGTAGCTATATTATCAAATCTATTATATGATACATATTATTTTTATTATAAAATGAAAAATAATAAATATTTTATTTACATTTTAATGAACATATGTTTTATTTAATTTTTAATTGTATATATGTATATTTATAAACAAAGCAAAACTCTATACAGTAGTGCCACCCTGTGCCAACCAGAATAATCAATGGATGCCAGAATGCTTGTGCATAAAATCCCTATCTAGTGCCTACTCATCCAATATATAGGGATTTTATGCACAAGCTTTCTGGCATCCATTGATTATTCTAGTTGGCACAGGGTGGCACTACTGTATGGAGTTTTGCCTTGTTTATTAACAATTATGTGCTAGTATAAGAGATAGTGATCATGTGATGTTTAGTGGTTTATGTATATTTATCAAATGTAAAATAATAATAAATGAAGTTTTATAAAACATTGACACATCTTTGATTTTACTCATCATTTTTGCATTACCGATTATATTTTTTTATTTAGTATACATATATTCTAACATTTACTTTTTTTTACTAAATTATTATTATTTCTGTAATATTCCATGTTATCTTAGAACAGCATTTCCAGTTAAATTCATTGGAAATAATTTATCTTGGACAGAATTTGAATAGTTCCTATGTGGGTAATTTTATTGTAGTATTATTATAAATACTTCCAAATATTCAGTAAATATTATATATTTTTATTTTTATTTTAGTAATAAATGGTAGTAGTTATACATAAAATATAAAACTAAATTCAAAGGTTACCTTGTGAAGTATAATTTACATAAAATGATAATGCTTGTTTACATTTTATTTATCAAGCAGAAATAATTGTAAAGGTAATTACTTTTATTTAATAAATGTGACATATTTTTATTATCATATTTACTAAATCATTATAATCATATGATGTGTAAAGAAGAATATAATGTTATTCTTACTGACATCAATACAAGCTTTGTTTTTCTATATTGTTAAATAAATTTATGACTTTAAAAATTTTTTTTTTTTAGTTATATTATAAATTAATTTTAATAATAAATTTATTATAAAAGTATATATATTTACAAAAAAAATATTAATTAAAACTGAAGGACACTTATATGAAAACTAAATTTTGCAAATTTAGCCTCACTTTATTTATGATACTTAACCAAATAATAAAATTTCTTAATTTATTTTCTCAGTCCAATATTGATAATTTAGCAGAAAAAAATACATTGTATTATTAAATTTGGAAAATTTCTTGCTCGTTCTCCAATAATTATACTTAAGTTAACAACTAATTAAAGATTTTCATTAATCTTTTATTTATTTAAGTAATATATTAATACATTATTTTTTGTCAAGTTTAACTGATTTAAAACATTAAGATTTTCATGAAAAGCAAATTTTTATTAAGTAAAAATTATTTTTATTATTTTGCTCTTTCAGTCATCTATGTTTTAATTGTATAATTAATTTATTTTATTCTATAATCCCATTTTATTATTTTAATTTGAGATAATATATTTATATTTTCATTTTTGGAAGTTTGAGAGTTTTTTATACCTATGTTATTATTTTTAAAAATTATTTTTTTGTTAATATATTTAAATATATGTAGATTTTTATAGTGGGATTTTTATTATATCTGTCATTTTTTTTCCACGTTTTATTTTTTTATTTTAAGAATAACTAACTTTTATTATGATCAACATTTCTATGACACCTATTTTATCAGAATCAGTCCTATTGCCTGATATACATACTTGTAAAAAAAATGCCATAATATTCATATCATTTGAGATTTTCTTACATGTAAAATAAAATGCTGGAACACATAAATTAGTGTTTTCTTCTAAATCTATAAAGACATTTTCTTGATAAATTTTATATAAAATCAATATTTTGATTCCATTTTATTTTAGATGTCTATTATTAGTCAATTTTTATATACTTTGCAAGTAATTAAATAATTTCAGTAGCTTTTAACAGGAAATGACAACAATTTGTGGCTATATTTCCTTTTTTTTTTCCTTTTGAATAAATAATTAAACATGTCTTTATTAGTATAGTTAAAATAATTTTTGACTACAGAAATTATTTCTTCTTTATCAAAATACTATAACTAAAAACAAATATTTATTGAATTCTCTGCTATGTCAACTGGTACTCATCTTATAGCTAAAGATGCCACTCTATGGTGCAGTTTTCGTGCTAAAACACATAAAAATGCTGTTTCCGCGGCCAACACGTTTGAACCCGCATTTTCTATAATACAACTTTTTTGTTGTACTACAGAATGCAGGCCTCTATACCATGTCGCAATACAGCATGTTTGTCACATCGCAGCAAATACATTTTCAGAATTCACACAGTTTATAAAATAGTTACGGCTTGATGAGAGAGTTTGTATTTGAATTGGATGGAAATGTTGTTTTCCTTGGATTTTTTTGATTTTAAAGTATTGAAATGTTCAGAATTTTTAAAGTAATAATTCTAAAACTTTTTACAATGTACTCTGTTGAAGTTTTAATTGGGAAAATGTTAAATATCTATGTTTTTAGTGAGTTGCAATTAGGTAACGTGTCAAGTAACATACTGTTCGTAACATTCCATGAGACAAAAAAGATTCAAAGAAGATTCTACCATGTGTATATTTTTGAATTAAAAAAGAGTGGTACCAAAAAAATATCCAGTAAGAAAAGTACAAATATACATGTTTTTTTGTAAATTTCATAAAAAGCAAATATTATAAACATGTTTAATAAGTAAAGAAGACATTTATATGTGTTTGTTGTTGTTTAAAAAAGTTTGAGTTTCTTTCTTTTGTCCGAGTACAGTTACAATTGTGAATTATTTTATTTTAGCATTACAAACAACAGAACACTAACCCTAAAACTAACCCTAACCCTAAAACTAACCCTAAAACTAAACCTAACCCTAAAACTAACCCTAAACCTAATCTAAAACTATCCCTAAACCTAACTGTAACAACTTTTACTTTTTATTGTCATTCTATTTGAAGTAAAAAATAGCCATAATATATCTTTGTCTGTAAAAAAAAAAAAAAAGTAAAATGAAGACTAAAAAAAAAAAAAAATAGACGAAGAAATTTTACTTTTTATTATGATTATTATTTTTTTAATTAAACAATAACAACAACAACAAAAAAAGTCGTAACACAAGTAAAAAAATATCTGATAGAAAATTGATAAAAAAAAAAGCCGTAACACAAATAAAAAAATATCTGATAGAAAATTGATAAATAAAAAAAAGCCGTAACACAATTAAAAAAATATACGATAGAAAAAACCCGAATCAAATTGTAATTTGTTGATTTAATTTTACATTTATTATTATCATTTAAATTGTATATGTTAATAAAAAATAATATTTATAAAAGATGATTTTGTTTTGTTTTTATTTTCACATTACAAAAAAGCACAGCAAAATTATTATAATCAACGGCCCGGGAATGGTAATATTTTATAGTTTTAGCGTGAAAACACCACCTCCAATGGCATCTTTATCTATAAGACAAGCACCTGTCAACTATAAATATTTTACTATTTACATACTTTTCTATAACATTTAATTTATAAAATTTTGTACAATGTACTTTTCTATATCACATTTTCTATGGTTACTATAGATAGTGAAGTTTTTTTTCTCCCACGACTTGTCATATTCATTCTTTCTGATTTTATGAACATATATTTGTCATTAAATGTGTGCCCCAATTTTGTCTATTTTAAAATAAATTCCTCAATTCTACTTGGCTACTCATTTCAAATGAAATATTTATTTATCTTGTTTAGATGATTTCTGGATTACACATAGATTCTTTAATATTATTGTATATTTCATATACATTTTTTTATAACTTTATACATGCATTAGTCCATAACTTTTATTCTAGACAATTATGTTCCAATTCTTGGAAATACTCGAAATTGTTTATTTTTTAGTGAATCTCTTTTAATTGTTACTAACTGTATCCATTTTAATTGTTAGCTATGATAATTTGAAACATTTGTTTTAAATATTCTTATCGAAAATATATTTTCAATATTTTTTATATTATGTTATTGTACATTGTACTCCATTCTTTCTCAAAATTTATTTAATATTGACGGTTTTTTTTTCTATATAAATATAAGCAGACTCTCATTAGTCCAAAAATTAGAATCAAAGATGAGTTCAGATTCAGAAATTTTTTATAAATCGCAAAGTTACTCAGACACAAACCTGTAATTATATTAGTAAAATAAAAATAAGCACCTATACATTATGTATTACCTTAACTTACACATATCATTTTTTTAAAAAAAATCAATTCAATAAAAAATAAAATGAATGCATTTGATCCTTATATATAAATAATTGCTTAGAAATAGTGAAGGGACAAATTTACTTAGTCATTAAAAAAAAAAAAGAAATAAACGAAAAAAAATGTTTTTCACGTTTTCATTATATAATATCTATATTGTTTTTTTTTTTTTATAATATATAGTGTTTAGAGTACTTTCTACTTTACTTTCAAGTTATTTTTATTTATTGAATATTTTTTGTTGATTTCTC
This sequence comes from Epiperipatus broadwayi, assembly GCA_028023455.1. Classification (NCBI taxonomy): domain Eukaryota; kingdom Metazoa; phylum Onychophora; class Udeonychophora; order Euonychophora; family Peripatidae; genus Epiperipatus; species Epiperipatus broadwayi. The sequence continues at coordinate 1,558,712 of JAQFVV010000222.1, read as the reverse complement.
ATAAATCAACGAAATAAACACTTTTTATAATAATTAAACATTATAATGTGTTTGCAATTTTAAAATAATAATAACTAACTGATAAGTAATAAAGTACATTCAAAATATTACAATTAATTAAATACATTGTATTTAAAATAATATTATTATCAAACACATTATCAGAACTTCTTTTTCTTTTTTTCATAAGTCAAACGTGTTGATTGAGAAGCGAATCCGGGCCAGCTGCTTGAAAGGCAGCTATGCTAATCACTAGGACTTGCTTGGAAGGCAGCTACGCTAATCACTAGCCTACCATTGCTTGACAGATTTATTTCATCATATTCACTAAATTTAAATAAAATATTATGATTGTACTAGTTAAGTAAATATATAGTATGAGTTTAAAAACATTAAGACTTTTTATCATCTTCTAGTCTCATAGCAAGTAAATAAGAATAGTTGTCTCAGATACTGCAGTGATTCAAGTATTGTATTCTAGTAAAAGTTGGAGCATATTTGTAAATTATAAAAATGATAGTAAAAATGCTTATAATCTATATGTACTGCTATAAAAATGCTTAATTAAAAATATATCCAAGTCCATTATCTTGTTATATTTATTTCTAATATTACATTATTAAGTGATAAAAAAGTTATAATGAAAGTTTTAAGTCCTTGTACACTTTTTCAAAAGCTGATGTAAAAATAAAAATGAAAAATGTTTTTTCTGTTTATATTTTGAAGACAAAAATTTAATGTAAAATTTGAAACTTTTTGCTTTTGTATTTTGTACAAAATTATATCTAAAAAATAAATAAACTTTTAATTTATCAATTCAATTTTGAATAAAGATAAAATATATTTAGAAAAACAGATTTCTACATTAATTTATAGTTGTGTTTCTTGTTTTAATAATAACTCTCACTTTGTGAAGAATCATAAACTTTTTTGTTTTGGCTTTGAGAATTTCAAATAAGTATATATTCATACTTTTACAGATAACAATAAAACAGTATGTTAAAGACATTGTACTGTTTATTGATGTTATGTTATATCAAATGACTGATATAATTTTGCATGAACATTAACTCTGTAAATACATTTACAATTTTTTAAAAAATTAATTTTCATTGTGATAAATTGCACACTTTTGCTTTTGTAAAATACCATATAATAAGTTCCATTTTTTCACATAGTTTTTACATAAGTTTAACTTGTTTATATATGTGTGTGTGTGTCTGGTTTGAGTGCTAAACTTGGACAAGACATTTTTTGTTTGTTTTTAGCATTATTTTCTTTTCTTTTTTCAAAATTATGCACATTATTGATAAATTTCCAATCTTGGTTTCTTACATTCATCTGATAACTTATGCAACATTTTTGAAGCTCTGAAGAATTACTTGCAAAAAAAAATCTGCATAAATGAATATTGTGTATATAACCAACAACACTGTAAATAATATGAATCAATTTGCTGTAATATCAAATTTTGAAAGGGATACTAAAGTTTTATAATATTTTATTTATTGTTCCATTGATAAAAATATTATATCAATCGCTGCAGTAACGGAGACAACTATTCTTATTTACTTGCTATGAGAATAGAAAATGATAAAAAGTCTTAATGTTTTTAAACTCATACTATATATTTACTTAACTAGTACAATCATAATATTTTATTTAAATTTAGTAAATATGATGAAATAACTCTGTCAAGCATTGGTGGCCTAGAGGTTAGCATAGCTGCCTTCCAAGCAGCTGGCCCAGTTCGCTTCTCAATCAAAGAGTTTGACTTATGAAGAAAAGAAAAAAAAAGTTATGATAATGTGTTTGATAATAATATTATTTTAAATACAATATATTTAATTAATTGTAATATTTTGAATGTACTTTATTATTTATCATTTAGTTTTTATTATTTTAAAATTGCTAACAAATTATAATGTTTAATTATTTTAAAAGTGTCTATTTATTGATTTATGAGAAATCAACAAAAATATTCAATAAATAAAACTAACTTGAAAGTAAAGTAGAAAGTACTCCAAACACTATATATTGTAAAAAAAAAAACATTATAGATATCATATAATGAAAAAGTGAAAAACATTTTTTTCGTTTTTTTTTTAATGACTAAGTAAATTTGTCCCTTCACTATTTCTAAGCAATTATTGAATTTTTTTTCAAAAATATTATTTTTCATTAATATATATATAAATAACATAATAAGATGAATAATTGCTGCTAAATGCTTCTTCATGCCATCACTATGTACTGATTAAAAGCCAACATGTTGGGCAAGCCATACGTATATAATCTAAAAAAAGAGATAAACAAAATAAGTACAGAAAAATATCTGAATCCAAATAAATAGTAATGCCTAGGCTATACTCAGGCTTCACATATGTGATATATACTCTAATAAAAAGAGTAATAGGCTGAAGAATAATAACAACTAAGCATTGTAAATATGCTAATTAACATTTTTAATAAATTTTAAGAGAACTCTCAATTCACTCTGACAAAATATAAATACTCTTAATATTGATAGCACATACCAAGGAGTAGATAGATTATAAAATATTGTTTCTCATAATATATGTATACATCCCCCCACCCCCAATATAATAACACATCTCACAACCAGTATCCTTTCATTTCATTGTGATGACCTAATCCACAATTCAAAATTCTTGATAAGGATAATAATGTTTCTGAGGTTATATGTGCCCTACTTTACTTTGAAAATAATTTATTTTACTAAAAACAATTTCATTTGATCATTGATTACAATAAGATCACAGTGTTCTTTAGTAAAAAAATTTAATATTAAAATTTTCACTCTTTTATTTTATTTATGAATTATTAAACAATTAATTGTCCATCCTAATAAAAATATGAGGATGCATACTTCTACCCCTTGATAATGTCTACCTAATTTACAACAATAATAACTTTAAAAGAAAATATTTTACTTAAAATAAAATACATAGAAAGTCTTAATTTAGAATAAAATTATAATCTACTAGGATACCATTCTAATGCCCAAATTGGATAAAGAATTTTATGGCCACTCAGGATAACCTATTAATAACTCATGCAAACTCTTTATTATAACTTAAAGACAAATAATTTAAGCATTAAATTTATGATAGATAATCAATTACACTTTTATGAATAAGCAAATAATAATTTTATCACAAAAGCAGTCTCCTTTTAATAATTGCACATGGATTAAGGTGATCATTTAAGATTAAGAAAATGAATGAATATCTGATTTCTTAGATGCAACTGTAGACCATTCCAACAAAGTGATTATTCTCTTCAATTTTATGTATATGTATTTTTAATGTCTAACATAAAATATAATTGTATCATTGACTATATAATGTTAAGATTTCTAGATAAGTAATATGTGATTGAAATGATATTAAAACTATACACAAATTTATGAATACAATATAACATTTACTTAAACAATAAGGACAAAAAATAAACAACAATTTTGGAAATCTACATTCTTTATTTTAAGCTATTCAATCACTATGCCATACAAATTTTACTACATAGAAGAAATACATTTTAGAAACTTACAGCTTAGGATAATAAATAAACTTACAAATTAAATGGTTATTGACTATTGTAAATTTTTCTTATGGATAATAAATGTGGATGGCTTGTAAGAAGAAGTTCTACATTTTTACATAACAATCATATTATGACACATTCCCAACAATGAGTACATTTAAACAATAAGCATATCTTATCAATCCAATAGTGAAATCAATGCTAGATATGATGTATATTAATTATTTAGGCACATAAATAAAATTTTAAATTTTAAAATAAATAATTAATGGTTTTATGTTCAGCAATGATTACAAAGCACAGCAAGATAAGCCTACACATCAGAACCATCTCTATCCAACAATAAGAGTATTCAAGAGTACCACTGAATAACAGAGGGTGTCTTTCAAAACAAATAGCAATATAAATTGCCAAAATAATGAAATCATGGTGGTACACAACTCATGGTTCCATAAAAGATATATGATATAATGATTAAAAAGAAAAATATATAAGGCAATAAAATTAATGATGGCATAACTCACAAGGACTTTGGTCTTTAAATATATGGGAGATATGAATATGAACCACCAAAACATTAGTAGCAATAAAGAGTTGCATTAAATAAAGCATATATGCTACATATGACACAAAAAATTACACTCAAGGAAAATGCTATAATAATATAGATTTAAAGCTACAATCTCTTTATAAAAATATATGTGCTAGCAAAATAAATATGCACAAGATAGTGATACAAAGCTACATCTCTTGAGAAATATAATGAAATAAACACCTACAACAAAGAGACACCACTATAATATATTGGATAATATAATGGCAAGATAAGCATAAACAATAAAACAAGGGAGAGATATTGCTACTATCTTCTAAACAAATACTATAATTATTAGCTAATGTATAAAACAAATAAAATTATTTGCCAAATCTGGCCTAATAAAAAACATTGCCTGAAATAAATAAAATAATATATATATATCTTCAATTGTTTTGCATAAACACATTTTTTCAAGTAAATTACCCATGATAATAACAAAGCAACATTTTAAAATGATAGAGTATTATAAATAGCAAATATTCTGGGAATTTCTGAATATTACAGATGATAAATAATACATAGAAATATATCAGACAAAAATCCAATTAATAAAATAAATAAAATATATGGTAAATTACAAAAAGCAGAAAATTAGAATTTTAAAATTATATCCAGATTACCAAAATTTAAATAATTCAATGTTCTTTATTCTGAAATATTCACAATTCTCCAATTGTTAAAAATGCATAAAATTTAAATCTAGATGTGCAGCATTCAAAAATATTTCTATAAGCAAGAGATTTCCTGACAACATAAGGATACAAACATATTAATGGCCATTTACAATAATGGAAACATTTTAAATACATTTCTGGCAATTTCTGGCATTATATTATGTTAACTTTATATTTATCCCTTGAAAAATATTTTACTAATGAGGTCTAGGAGCAAATATTTAAAAATAAATTAGGATTTAATAGAGAACAGTGTTTGAAATTTACAACTATAGCACTATTAATAATAAAGCATATGTAAGACAGGTATCTAATTAAATGCCAAATTGTTTTGTATAATGACTTGAAAAGTAATTCATCAAATCATTTTGCATATATTTTGTGATGTATATATGACTATTTCTATTATTTTGTCTGCATATAGGTAAATACTGATAACAATATTTTTAAGTAATAAAGCCATTAAAATGATATATTTTATTTCAAATATTCAAGCAATAAATATTCAAATGAAAGAGGAAGTTAATAATTTTTATTTTTACAGACTTAGTATAAATTTTCTATCTAGCCTTATTAAACATAATTAAAATATATGTGAATGAATGTCTTTTATTCTTCAACAAAGATAATAAATAAATAATTATGATCAGTAATTAAAATATCATCTCCAAAATTAATAATGTGGTCCTACAATCCAGAATTAAAATAAGTCATTCATTTAAAAAATGAATTATTCCAGAGAAAACCAATGTTGAAATAAATATATTTTAAAGAGACATTGCCAGAGATAAAACATTTCAAAATCTTTTGATAAATTTATTACTCTTTCAACATTTTTTTTATTTTTTTAAATTGTAGTAAAGTCATCGAAACTATTAAGAATTGCTATAAGTAATGAAAAATATAATTCACTAATATTCTTAATATTGTGTCCTTACAATATTAAATCAATGGTAATGTTTATTGTAAATAAATAAATTGGTAATCAATAAAAGTTTTTACATTAGTAAAATAAGCCATAGAAAATTCCCATGATGTGTTAATTCTGCATAAAAGCAATTCAGTAATTGTAGAAAAATAGCTATTTAAATGTCCTATCATATTTTTTGAATAATGTAGAAGTAGACTTAAATTAAAGATTTGATACCTGAATTACAACTTATTTAATGATACATTACTTTAACAAAAACAAAAGTGTTTAAAATATTTAAACTTATATTTATGAGAAATGATTATATCTGCAATTAATTAGAAAAAACAATAAGCAAGTTTTCCTTTCCCATGTGGGTGAAACTCTTCTTAATTGTCTATTTTATATCACAATCATGTGATTGATTTTATTGATTGAAATTGACATTTTTTTAATCACCTCCTCTTGACCTTCCATAACAAAGTTTAAAAATTCATTTGGTATCTGGGAAACAAAATTGAAATAGCTCATTTACATATTGTTTTGACTTTTAGTGGAAAATATTAAATTATAAGACAATTGTTTAAGAAATTAAAATTAATTATTACAATAAAATCAAATATTACATAACAAATGTATTGTTTTGAATAAAATATTCAATTAAATTATTTTTTATGATCATTTCATACTTTATGAATTAAATGAGAAGTTATCCAGAATACCCTTTATTGTTTTAATTAAAGATATTTAAGAACAATTAAATATTATAAACAAGGAAGTGAAAGACAAATTTAAAAATTCAAGCATAATCAGACACATTCCCTAAAGTTTTTTTAACTGAAAACTAAAAACTTTTAATAATAATAAATAGGTCTTTATTTTCCTATAATTAGCATAGTTTAACTTTATTTTTACAGAATTAATATTTATACTGATTAGCATGAATAAACCATACTTTTATTAATAAATAACTTAAATACAAATGCTCTCTTGTAAACATGTAAATTAAATAATAACCCTTAACTTTAAAGATGTAAACTTAACTATTATTACAGTTTAATTTAAACATGTTCTATAAGTTATAAGAAGATAACTTTAGCTTTTAACAGCTTTTAATATTAACCTATTATTAGACAGGGAAATATATGCATAATTTAAACAATTGGAAGTCACTTATAACTATATATGGGTTCAAACTAATGTAATAAATCTATTAAAAATATTTTTAAAAAATAACTAAGACTTATAAAAGTTCTTAGAATAACATAAAAAATGACTGAGCATTTAATTATAAAGCTCTATTAAAATTAATTTGCAATAAAAATGAACTTATTGAATTTTTTATATATACTTAGATAAATTAGGTGGCTGGAAGTTTATCTTTACTGGCAAAACTAAAGGTTAAAATATATATGCTAAAATAAATATTTTCATGGGTGAAAGATATTTTATACATCATGTTTTCAGTTGATGAATAAGGTTAATCTTTTTTCAAATGTCATATTTTATTTTAAGTTTATTTTATTAAATGTGGTTTTTTTCTGAAAACATTATTTATAATATATATAATATTATAATTTGATGTCTGTATTTCTTTAAATCAATATACAGACTCTTATAATTTAATATTTATAAATACAGTAATCAGATATATGTAAATATAACTTTAAAATTTTTATTTGCTTAGGAACACTTTCGACAATCCTCATAGTCTTTGTCAACTAGTGCGTTAAAAGGCTAACCTTTCCACAATTTCATGATCTTAATGTTTGCTGTATGCCTGTTGATTAAGTCTCATTTGTATTTGTATATTAGTATAGCTTCCTTTATTTTCCTTTTGTTGTTATTTTTTTCAATTTGCAATATTTTTACATGATTATAATTGAAGTTAAAACCATAAATACATGTCTCATTATGATAGTAAAAAACAGATGCTGAAACATTATTATTTATTTTGAAATTTTGTTTCCTTTTCTGAATCCTTTTTAAGTCAATTATTTTATATAGTGCGATGTTTCTACAAACCGTAATATTTTAAACAGCATTAAACTGTTGCACATGCACTTTGAATTTTAACTATAAAATGAATGAATACAAACACTTCAAACACATGATAAAGTCTTTGGAAAAGATAGAATGCTGTTTAAAATATTATGAATCCTTTTTAATAACACTTTAAAGAGCACTTGCTGTTAATAAAAATGGTTTGCTGTTTAAAATATTATGAATCATTTTTAATAACACTTTAAAGAGCACTTTCTGTTAATAAAAATGGTTCAGAAAATGAAACAAAATTGCAAAGTAAATAATAATGTTTCAGCATCCGGTTTTTTAAATCGTGTATTTATGATTTTAACTTCAATTATAATAATGTAAAAATATTGCAAATTGAAAAAAATGACAACAAAAGGAAAATAAAGGAAGCTATGCTAATATACAAATACAAACAAGACTTAATCAACAGGCAGGCAGTAAACATTAAGATCATGGAATTGTGGGAAGATTAACCTTTCAAAGTGTTCGTTGACAAAGACTGTGAGGATTGTCAAAAGTGCTCCTAAGTGGATAAAATTTTTAAAGTTATATCCTACATATATCTGATTACTGTATTTATAAATATTAAATTATAAGATTATATATATATATATACTAATTACATTAACAACTCAACACTGATTTTTGAACTTGTGAGCTACTTTCAGTATATATACATAATATCGCAAATAATAAAAGCATAGCATTGAAACAAACACATCAATTACATTTTATTGAACTTTCATTGACTGAGATAGTAATTTAAGGCATCTAAAGACATTAGTGGGAATAAATTTCATGATGTGCAAAATAAGTTGTATGAAATATTTTATGAAACTTAAGATATTACAATAGAAAAGTTAGAGAAGTCTAAAACAAGATGAACATACAAAAAAAAAAAATGAAATAAAATAGTGATTACAGAAAATTAAAAGATAAAAAAAGAAGATGAAAGAAATATTATTAAAAATAAGTAAATGGAAATTATAAGATCTTAATTTTGTTTGAAAATAAATTCTATTAATTTCCAATTTAAAAATAAAAAAAAATGAAAAAGCTACATTAATAACTGAGATAAACTGATTTATAAAAGCACCAGAATTTGGACACTGTTTTTTTTTAATCTTTTTAAAAACACTTTTAGATCAGCAGTTTTTTTTTCTTTCATCTTTTTAAAAACACGTTTAGATCAACCAACATGGTATTACAAAGATATAAACAAATTACAATTTCATTTTCTGTACACTAAGAAAAATATTGAATTATTTAAAAAATCAAATTCTATGCTGAAAATTTATTTTCCTCATTAAAAAAAATGAAACAAAAAATATGAAAATTCTAATGTCAATAAGTAGGTATAAACTTCAGATATCTTTTCTACCTATCATGCGTTTTCTTAAATAAATTATAATTCTATGCTAAAATTTATTTTAACAACAAATGAAATAAAATGCAGTGAAAAGTGTAAGAAAGGGAGAGGGGCACGTAATAGTAGAGAGATAAATAGACTTAAAACTACTCAATGAAGTATGAAAAGATGTATGTTAGGAGTAACAAGAAGGGAATAAAAATAGACACATCAATGAGAAAATTTTTTTTTTATTGATCTTACTGAAAGAATTAAGAGACTCAAATGAAGCTGGGATGAACATATTGTTAAATGAGATAATAATAGATTGACAATCAAAGTCTAAAACTGGATTCCAACAGATTGCAAAAGACCAAGAAAGTGACTATAGGTAGAATTGTTTAATGAAATAGGAAATTTGTTGTTGTAGTGTCAATAAGAAACTAGAGATTAAAAAATTGAATTAAAATTCGAAGAGAGATTTATTCTGCCATGAATGAATTATAGTAGGGTAATGTTCGAAAATGACCATGATGATTTAGATAAATATTTAGAAATCAGTTGATTGCATTATATATATAATTTTTGATTATTTGCATTATCAAAAGCAATAACCATGAAGAAATCCTAAGAGTAAATAATGTAATGAGAGCTTACAGCCAGTTTCTGCTTCTACTTGATTGTTATCTACTGTGCAATGATATATATATATAATAAAATAAGTTTGATGTCTGCATTCATTCCAAAATATATGTAATATTCAAATCAATATATATATATATCAAAATACAGTAAATTTCACATGTAGTCTTTATCAACTATATAACATTGGGTATTGTGAAAGATTGTCTCATTTTGATTATTCAATGTTATATAGTTGACAAAGACTACAAGATGTATAGTCGAAAGTACTTCTAAAAATAACATAATTTATGTGAATTTTACTGTATTTTGATATATATTGATTTGAATATTATATATATCTTCATACATTGTCATACATATTATGAATAATGATATACAATACTAAAACAGAGTTAAATTCATTGATATAAATTAATTGAGTATACTTTCCACTCGTGTGAGTCAAAATCATAATCATGATTATATCAAAATTATACTCAGTTTAATAAATTTTAGCAGAATAATGATTGTGATTCGGTTTAATTCATTTGATTCAATATATTTAAATTGTGTTTTGGCACTTTATATTATATATATATATTTGTATATTAATATTCCAACACTGGTTTATTCAGTAAATGAAATACTCTCAATCCAAAGAACAAAATACAACTTTTTGAATTGTAAAATAATAATAATGACTGGGATATACATATATAAAATTACTTGTCTACACAGATGATCTTAATATTTCAGTTAGATGAATGGCTTTTATCAGAAAATGGTACCAAATGACTTCTATCAAAAACTGAACATTAAAAGTAATTTTCATTTGCATATCTGAGAAAGTAAAAAAAAAATCTTATAAGTTATTAAACTTTTTTAAAGAGTGTTTAACCAAACAAATGCTGATTTATTGTGATAAATATATTAATTACATTTTGTTTTTGTTTTTTTAAATAAAAACAAATCTTTGACTATTTTCTTGTTAAATATTACAAAATGTTTTGAATGGTTATATATTTCACATAATGTGTATATAGGTCTACACAAAAATGTACACAAAAGTATATATATATAATTAAGAATAGAAGTGAGGAGATAATATCCATATAAATGTAGATAATCTCTAAGCTTTGATGTTACTAAAACATTGTCAATTACTACTAATTGACAATCTATGGAAAGATTTAATTTTAATTTTTAATGATATTCATATTAAACCTCTGATATATATATATATATATAACATCAGTGTGAAATATATTACATGATAAATAATTATTAATGAATGATAAATAAAATATTAAGAAGCTAAATATTACAATGTCTATGTTTATTTTCATATCTCAAGAAAGTAAGATATTAAATTTATAAATAAAAAAGAACTTGTTGCTCTCTTTCTATTGTGTTGAAAAAGTTGCTTAGTAATGTAGATACTCTTCAATTATCAATTGAGTGATCTGATAAAGTCTAAATAATTAAAAATTGCTCTATAATTATTTTTATGCTAAATTTCAAATCTGTAATTAATTATTGTAATATACAGACTTACTACCACTTTTAAAGATTCAAGCATCTGCATTCTATTAAATATATAAGATTGGTACTTTTAGAGTTGATGTAATTGAGAATATTATAATCTAAAATTATAAATGTTATTACCATGGATCATTTTTGTAACAATAATATTTTTGTATGTACAATATCTTTATCATCACATGAAAAATAATCTTTTACTAGTACAACAATGATAATAACATGTGTTTTACTAGCCTATTCTCAGTTGTTTTGTCTCTTCAAGAAATTGATTTTAGATAATCTGTGAAGTCTAAGATGTTAAACTGATTCTGCAGTGTGTAAATAATGGTGTAACTTCCAGTCGGCTCTGTTTTTTTTAGATAAAAAATATTTTCTATCAATTGTAAAGACTTTTATTATTCTCTTATCCAACAGTGTTTTAGAATATTTCATATTAATAAATTTATTATATATAACAGTTATTTTGTTGATGAAAATTTTTCATCAGTGCAAATTCTTCTAATTTTTAAAAATTGACTATAGATAATATAAGTGCTTAGAGTTATTGTTATGAAAATATAGATATTCATGGTTGTTAAAAATTTTATTATTCTACAGAATTCCAATATCAAAAACATGTGCTAGTATTTTAAAAATTCATCATAAATTGTATACACCTGGATCTCATTTTATGCACATTTTTTAATGTGATTTTCAACTTATGTGATTCATGTTTCTTCTTAATATCTTTGTATGCAGATTTCTTTTATGCGATAAAAATTATTAGATCAGAAGTTGAACTTCGATAATGTGCTATTACTTTAAATATTATAAATTTTGTGCATTCACATTTCATATTTAAAATAATAGTGCATTATTAGAGTTTGACTTCCATCTAATAATTTCAATATTTTCAGCACTTTATAATAGTACTGTAATAGATTTTATGCAATAAAGAAGTTCATAATTCACTTAAAATCAGGATTTCCCCATTTTATATACACACATTAAATTTTACAAGATTATAATGTAAATCTGTTCAAATGTTATAGATGCCTATACTATGCATGTTGTTTTTGCATTTTAAATCACATTCTATTTTTGCTTTTTTAAAAAAGAGTATGTAATCAATTAATCATTTAGTGTCTGCAAGTTTATTTTTAAAAGGTGAGTAACAGTGGTGGGCACAATTAAATTTGACAATTAAAAATTAAAATCTGATTTTTAATTGTAATTAACAATTTAAAAATTATATAATGTGATCTGAAATTAATGTGATGTGAAACAATGAAATTTGATTTTTAAACGGAATTGAAAATTAAAAAATTAAAGACAAAAATAAGAATTTAATTTTTAATTGTTAGTTTTAATTAAATTTTGCCCAACAGTGGTGAGTAGGTGTCTTTTTATTATCATAAGTCTAAGTTCTTATTTTTATTTTAAACTTTTAGTTTACCCTAATGGAGAGGAAAAAACACCCAAGAAAATGAATTTCTTTGGAAACAAAAATTTCAATTTTAGATCGCTTAGTGAAATGGGAAGGATCAACAGTGATTGGAAAACATTTTAGTTTGGGTGAGTCCACTATAAGAGCAATTTAAAAAAATGAAGTTGGTGCTAGTTGTATTTCCTCTTGTGATAAATCTGATATTTTACCAGTTCACAAATGAACCTGCATATCATCAAATAGCGATAATGATTAAAATACTGTATATGTATGAAAAAATATAAAATACTGTAAATTATGCCTAAAAATATATTGTTTTGAATAAAATTAAATACTGTAATTAATAAAAAAAAAGTAAAAAAAAATTATCTTGTATCATTTTTTTTCAAATTTGAAATTTTTTATTAATCATATTTTATTTCCTTATTTTTTGTGTGCAAATTTTGAAGTAATTTTATGTTGTTGCTTTGCTTTTATGCGATTTTTGAAAATTACAGTATGTATCCCCCATTTTTCAAGGTAAGTTAAGTATTTTTGTGTGATTTCTTTTGTGCACATTTTCTGAGGAACCTATCTACCACATAAAATGAGATCCAGATGTATTGTTATTAAAATTATTTATGTAATCAAAGAAATTAAGAAGTTGTTTTTATTATATGGTGATATAATTTTAAGTGCATTTTTAAGCCAGATATATTAAATCTGACACTTTTAAGTATAGAAGGCTTCTTCTGGGCCATAAAATGCTGGCATAATTTTGTGCTATTTTTCTACCCATTGCAGTACCTTGTTTTTGTAAATATATAAAATTAAAAAAAATGTTATTTCTTAAGTTTAAAGATATTAATCCAGTAATAGTGATCATAGTTTCTATTCTGCAATAAAAATATAATAGCTTTAGTTAGTATACCTTGATTTAATATCTAAAGTTACTTAAAAATATTCATTTATTAATTGATATTTGGTGATTTTTAAAATTAAACAAAAGTATGTGATATATTTAACCTAAGAACTCAATGATGGTAGAATGTTGTGTGTAAAATCATCAATAAATGCAAATTATTTTCCATAAGTTATTAATGCTTGCTACAATAGATCTGACAGAGTAGTCTGATTTATGGATGTTAGGAAGAATGTGGTAGATTTCTGATTGGTAATAACAAATTATATGTATCCTTCTAAAGCGCGGGTCTTTTGTTTTATATCTTTCAGCAAGAAATTCTGCTTTAAATAATTTATTTACAGTAGCTTGTGTAATAGATTTATATAATTCTTTTGCCATTTAAAAAAAAGCAAAACTTTCTTTATATGGTAACCTTTATTCATAATAACATTCTTCTTTTATCAGCTGATTTTTATAATAAAGTTTTCTCTTTTTCTAAGTTATATATGTGTAACTAAAATGGTAATTTAATTAGTTCCACGATAGGAAAAAGATTTTTTCAATACTCTCTCTTAGAAAAACAATGATGGTGAAATCTTAAAACAAGTGATGAAGTAACAAAGCAAAATAATATTAATATCTTTGACAACATGTGATCACCATCTTTTACTTTTTCATAGTTTGATATTGCCTTCAAACATTAGAGGAGCATAACAAACTTTAAGAATAGTTACATTATTAAATACATGTATATTTATAGATAAAATAATAAATTACCCATTACCAATATATTATATGCTATAGTTTTAATTTATAATAATGGTCAATAATGAATCATATTAATATATAAATTAATCAAAAGTACTTTTAATTAAGCTGTAATTATTATCAAAAAATAATACAGATATCACTTGATTTTTTAAAAACTCTATATATCATTATTATCAGATATTCTATTTATTTTTTACAACATTTAATTGGTTTATAAAAAATTGCCTCTTTAATTTTTCTCTTTCTATGATCTCTTTCATTACTCAGTATTCTTATATGATCTAGATTAAAAGTAAATTTAAAATTGCAAGATTTTTCATGATCAAAGCAAACTTAGGCACAATTAGATTGATTATTTATACCATTTTTATATGACATTATAGTAATCTTTTTTTTTTTCAAAATATAACTACTGGTTCCCGCAATGTATGATTTTTTTGTTTCCACATATAATTTGATGAAAAATATATATTAGGAGTAGTGTTTTTGGAATTATTAATTAATCAGTTTACATTTGGAGGAACATAAAATAGTATTTCTAAAAATACTATTCCTAAAATACAAAAAGTGTAATATTTTATAGGAAATTATATGTGAATGTAGAAAATTATACATTGAGTAATCTAAATGTACTTTAGAAAAAAGTTTAAATGAATACTAATTGCCATATCATCATATAAAAAACATTATAAATAATTGATTTAATACTGTCTCAGCTTTCTTTGAGCATGAAAAATCTTACAATTTTAAATTTACTTTTAAACCAGATTTCATTAAAACACTGAGTGGAAAAAAACGTTATCAAAAGACAAAAATTAGAAATATTTTTTTTAATGTAAACCACTTTAAAGGTTATATAATAATTAGGCAATCCAAGAACATTGATATACTTAGTTCTTGGAAAATCACATATGATATCTGTTTTTTTCTTTATGGGTTTCTGATTAATTTATATATCATTATTGTTTATTACTTACTGATATTATAATTTAAAACTACTATATTAATTATACATATTACCTCAAAGATATTCCAAAAAAGTGCAAAGTCAATTGTTTCCATTGGTAAGATATGTCTGAGAATATAATACACTGGAGAATTACAGTAAGATATGGAGTTGAAGTACTTCATAAAAAATGTTTTCTGCTAAGAAAACCAAAGGACAACATCTTAAAATATCAAGTAAACAGAAAATTGGAACAACATGTGAAATATACGAACATATTTCCCAGAAGGTCATTTAAACAAAATAATATATATGTCCGTATGTAATATTTAAAAAATTACTTTGCATTGTATACATAAGAAAATTATTCCACATCTTACATAAAACACTTAGTAAATCATTTTAATAACAAATATTGGCTTAAATTCTACAAAGAAAGGGTTATAATGTTTTGAAATTGTTGTTCACTCAGCTTTAACAATAAATACTTTTTCTTGTAACTGAATAAGACTAATTAGTTTAGTTTTAAAAAGAAGTTGCGAAAACGCTAAAAACAATCTTATTAAAACATTGGTAATCAAAATAGCTAGAACAAGTATTTGTGAACAGCGAATATACATATACTATTTATAATATATATATATGCGTGAAAAATCATATCTTGAGCCAAGAAGCTTGCCCTAAAAAATATCTTAAATTAATAGAAAAAAAGAGAAAAAGAAACATATATAACTTTTTATGTAGAACGCAAATTCAATAAAAAAAAAACTCACACTTAGAACATGAATTCATGACAGCCATTGCAAAACCAAGATCTTTGGACTAGCTTTTCCCTTTTTTAATGCTACATTTCTTTAAAATTTGAGATGGAATTTTTCTACTCCTTAATGTCTCTGTAGTTTACGAATTACCATGTTTATTTTGTATATATATATTTCTGGATCACATGTATTCTATTTTGCTAATTCTTTTTTTATAATATGAAAGTTCATTCATAACATTCATATATAAATATTGTATTTTGTTTACCATTTGTAAAAGTTATTTTAGTTTAGTATCAAAGTCCCTTTTTACATCTGTAAATAAAAGGAAAAAAATCACCTAATAGTAAATTCAAATTTGTAAGATTATAGAACTTGGGTGCTTTCAAAGTATTATTACGTTTTTCTATTTTATTTTTTAAAGTTATTCATTTTCAATTTTACTTACGGCGACGTAAAAGTTTGAGCAGTACTTTATAATTACACAATGGATAACTATAGTTTATTTTTATGGCATTCATTGTTACAAAAATGTTATCACCTAAAAATCTAGATAAATTATGAGATTATAAATTATCTTAAGATCTAACTTTTTGCAATGTTAATTAATCATTGAAACTTTTTAATCTTTTTGAATTTATCAATAATTTTATAAAACTTTTTGATGAAGATATTTGTTGTTGTTGTTGTTGATAATTTCAAGATTTTAATTTCTTTGATTTTGTTTTCATATTGACTGTTAAATGGTATATAGGATGGTGTATATTAGCCTTAAGCTGGCAATAGCTATTATTAATTTTTATATTGGTATATTGAATATTGTAGAGCTTATTCCGGAGTATTTTATTTATGTATACTACCAAAAGCGTAAACTTTAAAAAAATTGCTAATATTAGGCTTTCTACCCAGAACCTTTTTGTAAAGTTTATTCTTATCATTATTTATTTATTATTTTTCTACACACCCTTTGTGGAATATAATTTTACATTTCATTACTGCTTAAGCATTTCGTTTACATATTGACAGCATATATATATATTGGGCTGGACATATTGCTAGAAAAGATAATTAATAGATGAACAATTAAAATGTTAAACTGGATTCCAAGAGATAGTAAAAGACCTAGAAAGAGACCACATGTGAGATGGATGAAATAAGAAAGTGTGCAGGGGTGATGTGGAGAAGAGAAGCTAAAGATCAGAGAAGATGGAATGAACTTGGAGAGACCTTCATTCTGCAGTGGATTGATAATGGTTGATGATATATATATTACAAGAACATTAATATTAAAATGTATTACACCTTAATAATTTGTCCAATGTTATCACTTACTTAGCTTCCACTAGTTGTCATTATCAAATAATAATATGTCATTGTACTTTAGCACCCTTTCAACTGTCTATCCAGTCACAACTTTTTGCAATTGTGATAAAATATGTGTGATTATTCTATTATTTTTAATTTTTTTTCCAATTATCTACTAGTTTTCGAAAAATAGTATATATTAACAGAGAAAATTGTGTAATATGGATAGAAAATCAGAAAAATGTAATTATTTTTGATAGGATAGTACACCATTTAACATTGTTACTATATATAAATTAAAAAAGTTGTGAGGATTTTTTTTAACATGTGTCTACATTGTAAGTAACCAGATTGGTATATGTCACAATATTAAAAAAAAGATAAAAAAGTTTGTTAGTCTTGTTTAATTTCTACTTCACTTGATCTATGGATAATGAAGATACTATTCAAACAACATTCTTATTTGTTATTAACATTTAGCATCAATTTATAAATCTGTTGTGATGAATTTCAGAGAAAAATATAAACAGATGAATAAATAAATAGATTTTGGAAATAGTTAAGTGAATCATAAAAGTTTACTTGAAGAGAATGAATATTATTATTAAGTATTACACATTTCAATTTCTATTATTACAATCACCATAAAAACACCTATTATAAACTTAAATATTTTATGTTTCATATTTTGTTTGTCCATAAATTAGTTATATAAAAATTATTATTTTAAAAAAAAAATATGTAAAAAATATTTATATCCATTAAAATGTATTAGAATTATAATATGAATTCTTTATTTTGGTTTAAAATGAAAAATAACTTGTAAAACAGTATTTTATTTGTACTGTATTCAATTATTTTAAAATCTCCATTTCACTTATTAATTGAAGGCAAATTTTCTTGAACAATTTCTTACACCATTGAGTCAAATTTGAGCAATATTCAACAGTTATTGTGACAACAATAACATCATCAAGAATATCTTATAAATAGAAGAAAGACACTGTAATGAGAGTTCTTGTAATTTTGTCATTGCTTACAATGGATGTTTTAGATCTGTCTTTAAAAATTTATTAAATTTGATTGTTTAAGATTAATTTATAAAACCATGGAAGAATAAAAATTTTAACTATCTGCCTGTTCAGTTGGGCAGCTTGCTGATGAAATTCCAAGGGGAACAACTAAAATGTGAAGGAAAGAAATGTATTGTAATGCAGGACAGCTATCTAATGATATTCCATAGTTAAAAATCCAGAATTCTATTTATTTATTTTTGATGGATATAAACCCCATTATATGACTATGGATATTTCAGATCAAGGAATTTTACAAGATTGATTAACTCAACTTATGCATATTATTAAGCAATTTAAATTTCACTTTCATAATTCAGAAAAAAAAAAAGAAAAAGACAAGTATTTATTTTTCACTTGATTATAACTGGATTGTGTCATTAAAGGCATTGTCTTTGCTCATTATTGTCAATAAAAAAAAAAATTAAAGCCAATGATATGTAATTTTGCATCAAATAAGTATCAAGTGTTTTAAATGCTTGGATACATTTATATGTTTAAAAGAAAATATCAGAATTTAGACATGAAAATAATTTGATTCATATCTGCATTAGTTACTACTCAGGTTTATCTTTTCTACTCAAAGAAAAATTATCTCTATGCCTTAGGATCAGAAATAAAGAACCAGAAGCTATGATGAATTCATGGATCATAAGTGAAAATGGACATATTTTGCCTTAGGTGGTATGATTTATATATATATTGTTAAAAGAAAATTAGAATTTACATTTCAATTTAAAACATAGGTGAATAATATATATGTGAGTATGATAGTATTCATACAATGAAAAGGTTAGAGAGATTCATTTGGTTTTTATTATTAAAACTTTTATTTGATGATATAAGTTAATACGACCTGATGTTTTCAAATATTTTTTTTTGTATGTTCAAGATTTAACTTAGAGATTTGGATAGAAAAGGGTTTGAAGATAACAGATTTTCTTTTTTTTATGTTTATTTAATTATTGAGAAATTATATTATTGAATAAATAGAGATCAATTTTTATTTGATCACATTTTTTTCTTATTATTATACATTCTATTTAAAATCTCAGGAAGATATTTAAAATCTCTCCTTCCATTTCATATAGTGTTTTTGTCATGCAACATATTTTCTTGCAGTTCCATACAAACAGATTTTATTGTTATTTTTATTGATTTTAATCTGTCCTAAACCTCAATTGTTTGTTATGTTATATTTTATTATTATCGTTATAAATTTTTATTATAAACCAATATATTTAGAGTTGATTTAAAATCCAGTGAATTTGTGTCATTATTTCTTATGAATGTTAGGTATTTAAAAGAAAAATGTTTTATATTTATTTAACAGGTAAAATAAATATTTAAATTTATCAGAAGTAACTCTAAAAAAAATGCTATAACAAGATATTTCTTGTTTAAAGTTTGAACAGAATTTATATTATATTAATTAAGTAGTTTAGTAACAGTCATTTTTTAATAATACATCCACTTTATTTAGTTTGATCTGGTATGCTAACTGTTGCTTTTGAATATTCATTCATTAGAATTAAATTTATTATACTTTTCTGTATTTAAAATTCATTGGTTTCAGATATTGATTGAATCATACATTTAAGATAGGCTTATTCTTATTAGTGTGTTTTACTATCTTGTCTAAGTGTAGCATTGGTATATGCTTAATCTCAGCATATTTTAATACTTATAATGTATTTTATTTTGTGGGATGAAATGATCTCCCCAAAATAGTTTATTTTTCCATGAGAGGAATAGTTTTTGATATAATGTGATTGCATGTTTGATAGTCCATGTTATCAATTCTCATGAACAGAATGATCCATAGTTAATATAATATTTAGTATACTTAAGGTATTTTATATCCCAAACGAGAATTATATTTGGTGCGTGTTCATTTCTTTAGGTGGTGAGGATATAGATTCTACCCCTATACATTTTATGCCTGAGTAATAGGCAAGAAACCACCAAATACTTCAGTGTAGTATTTTACTCTGCAGACATTAGTTGTTATTCTGCATTCCTCATGTGAAATTAAAGATAGTTCCACCATAGAAGGTGTTGATTATTGTGCTCTTTTAAAAGTTATGGCAAGGGTAAATATTAGATTTGATGTGTTAGTTCCTCAAGATGCACTTTAGTATCAGTAGTGCCTTAGTCATTGAGATCAATATCTGTATTGTGCTACTGAGCCTTGCTGGTAGTTTACAAGCAAGCCAATGGAGAAAGTTAAGTTAAAATTGCATATTTTAAAAGGCTTATTTGTTGAGGGAATGTTCGAACACAATATTTAGTATTAATTAAGAGTTAAGAAATATTCTTAACATGCATTAAAACATTTATAATTAAAGTATTTATCATAATGTAGATGGACATTAGGTTAAGCATGAAATGATGAGTGGGACTTCTGATCAATGACCCATAACTAGTAATAAATTGTTTAATTATAAACCATAACTTAGTTAACTTTAATAATAGAGTTAATATTTTAGAAGGATTGTATTAAACCCATTTATTAAAGTATACAACTCATATGTAGTTATTTTGTGTACTTCATATCATATTATTAATAAAAAAATAGTTAGTCAATAACTCAAGGTAAAAGATTGATGAAAGGTTTACTAAATTTACAGATTAGTATTGGGAAATCAGATTCATGTTTCAGCAAGTTAATCCAGTTCAGTAGCATGACCTTTAACATGTATTAATTTATAATTTTAATTTGTACCCGAACAGTAGCCCAATTAATGAGATGATTTATGTTTACTATCAATGTGATATTATTTAATAAATTTGTATATTTTGTTTAGTTCTATGTTGGTAATAAATTATAGTCTTGTCAATATTCATTGTGAATTCATTTTTATATGCTAAATATAAGTGTGTTTGCACAATATTTGCAAAACATTTTATTGAGTCCAAAATCATTTCAAACTCTCAAAAGCTTAATATACCAGATAGACAAACTTATGCAGATCTGAATATTTCATTTTATTTTAATGATAATTATTTATGGAATTGCAAACTTCAGAGTAAACATTATGTAATTGTAAAAATGAATTTATTTCCAAGTTATTAAACCTGACTGCACATTATTCCAGTTAAATTTAGTTAAATTATTGAATTAATTAGTCTTAGTTAATTGATTGTGTTGTCATGGATGATGGAAGGATACAAAAAGCACCCTTGTCTTTTTATTATTCTAACTGAGATTCTGGATACAAAGTTGGTATTATTCAAACCATTGTGTGATTATTTATTGCATTGTTGATCATATTGATCACCCTTTAAATAATATAGTAGTTGTTATGATAATCGAGGACACATTAACTTTGAAGTAAAGTGAATGTTTCCTATAGCTTGCCAGAATGCCAGTCATATGTGACAGCACAGTCCTGTATAGTATTTTTCTAAATTAAACAAAAAAAACCTGAGATTATTATTATCATTATTCTTTATTTAAGAAGTGATAGATTATTATTGATTCTACAGCAATGTCATGGCATAAAAGAGTTTAATTTTTCAATTGTGGTATATTATTTTCGGATCATATTGGCAAATGATTTACATAATGGATATTTTTTTAGAAATATTAACAATAATATGAGAAGTTATCATCATTGTTGAAAAGTGCAAATACTTATAGCTCAGAGAATGTGTTTTTGATAAAGAGAGAATGTTATTTTATCCTAAATTATTAATTAGGGAAGGATGGCAGTTGTTTCTTTCTTCCCAAGATATTTATTTTACTGATGATAATTTATTTTAATAATTTTAATTCCTTTCTTTGTCTTAACTGCATATCTCTGCAGACTGACCACTGAGCTAGGCCAAGTATTGTACCGGTCAAAATAGTATGCTCACTTAACAAGATTCAAATCCTAAGCAAAAGTACCTCGAATTCGATCATGCTTGAGATACACAGGTCTGGAGCAGTCCTGAATTCTAACCTGTTTGCCTATTCTTCGAATCTCTGACCCAATGAACAACAATTCCGATGACACAGTAAAATTATTTTAAATCCGTTCCCATAAGCAAAGCGGTAGAGCATAAGATCAGATTGATGATGATGATCGAGGTCGGAGTAGCTCAGGAATTATATTTATTATACTTATTTATTAATGCTAAGCTCTTAGCTAAAGAAAGTAGTGCTAAATATTAACTAGAAGATAATAATTCAAAAACAAACCAGGATTTACATGAAATAGATATATTTATTAAATATTAAACAAACGCATATATATATTACAAAAGATTTAGGAAACGTATGTATATTTTGCCAAATAGTTTCACGCTTGGGACAATATTGTTTATCTACAAGACTTGGGAATTTGTTGTATAAAATCCCCTCTATCACTCATTTAATAAATATAATTTTACAGATACAATTTTATAGAGTTTTATAACTTATGCGGAGTTAATAAGCTAATTAAAGAAAACTTTTGCTACGGAGCGTTGTGGATGCCGAAAATAAATATAAAAGATCGTGACCGTTTTAACAGTAAATGATTTATTTGATAACGGGCAAAAATATATGATTCCAATCATGTATTTATTAGGAGAACCATTATTTATACTTTTATTCGCATTGTTTGGAAAAGACGTCTTTTAGAAATAAGAAACAAACAATGCGCTTTATTTATGAGAGTAAGTTATGCAATCATTAATATAAATTAGATTTACGTCTATGGGAATCGATAACGGTTTTTAAAATAAAGCAGCTTAAATCAATGAACTAAATGTATTTTTACGAAATGAATCATTATCTTTAACATATCATTGCGACTTACTAAAGGTTAGGCGGACGGTAACGGTACTAGCATACAATAACGAAATAAAACCTCATGGCGATTGTGGATATTTTATCATTTTAAAAGAATATTTGAAACGAACTTAGATTGGATATGTCCGCGCATTCTGTCGGAGCGATATCGAAGGAGAGGCTGAGTTTGAGACCTCAGATCATTATGTACTGCCATCTGCAGCACATAATCCTCATAAACCTTACATTCCACAGAGAGTAGTGTCTCTGAACGAACGATTTTGAAAAGTAGGACAGGAGCTTCATACTTCCGACGCCCCAATGACAAAGCAATCAAGAAATGGAAAGATAAAATATCAGAATAAAAGAAAATGTATGCCAGCAACGTTTATATAATTTTATATTATTACTTAAAGTTTGGAAAGGGTCTAACCTCTTGCGCAATAATCTGTTTTCAATTCTGAGTCATTTAACAAATCATAATGAATAATAACTTTTATTTATATTATTAAGCTAATAAAATTTATATTTGAATTCGATTCCCATATACGTATTAACTAAAGAATTAGCCCTTCAGGCAATGGTAAGAAAAGGTAGAATTTTATATTAGGTGTCGCAATCTTTTATAAGGCCAACTAAACAACAAAATAAAATAATCCTCTACGATAAAATACTTTTAAGTATACAACCAACCTGGCGAATGATTTCTATTTTAAATAAACAAATGAATATAATTTTACTAATGAATTTAATTACAGTCGCGAGATTGATTGATACCGACATATTAGAGAAAATAATATATTTTAAACAAAATAAATTGTATACATTTAATTGATACGCATAAAGTTATATAAACATAAATTAAGCGTGAAAGCAAACGTATATTTAGAATTACATAAGTATTAATAAAGGATTATAGAGAGTGAGTTTATGAGCAAAACTAGCAAAATATCATAAATGGATCTATGAATTAATTTAGCTACAAATTATAAATCACCCGTGAATGTTCGTATTAAGGCAGCTCTAAATTACATGATTTTACCTAAGATATCAGCATAGCATCAGGCAGGCAAGTTGATAATCCTACATCATCTCATATTGCCAGTCAGATGGAATTTTGATGGCTGGTAGACAGTTCTTTGAGAGAAGAAGATAAATGTGCTAGATTCCACTACCCACGCTTCATCACGCAGAACTTGTGTTGGTTTTTTAAAAGTAATTAAACTCAACTGACTAAAAACTCCTCTGAACTTAACTAAAAACTGAAAGTAAACTAACTTTTGTTCTGTGACTCCTTTTATAACATTTTAATACCGCTCAGAATGCAATTTCACATACCAATCCTATCTCTATAATCTTTAAAAACAACATTTAATTAACAACATATTTTCAACAGATAAGGCTCGAAATACCATTTTTAGCTATTTTAAATCATTCGACAACAACTGATAAATGATTTGTTTTCGATCTTAATTGCAATTGACAATTTTAATTAAAGGCAAATTCAAATCATTTGTCAACAACTGATAAACGATTTGTTTTTCGATTTTAATTAAGATTTATAAATTTTAATTATAGACAACGATCTGACTAGTGATAAAGATAATTTCAGTATTTCAAGCCTTCCCCATTTTTCTTTGTTGTTACATTGAATACACACAGATATAAAAATAATTACAAATATATAAGCAAATGTATTTTCCAGCAATAAAATTATTGCTTTAGTCATAATATATATACGCATCACTCAAACTACTGTTTCATTTTTACTAAAAAATTAATCTTACTAATCTTTCAAATGATTTCGCATACAGTGTGTGAATGAATAGCATATATTTACAATGAGGTCTAAATTGCGGACCCCTAGGAGGTTAGTCTAGATGGTGAAACATGAAACATCGATGATGATTAGACATTGATTGCTTCAGTATGCACATTGGTGTGTTTGCATGTCACCGATTATACTTTACAAGGTTAGAAACGAATTACCGACTATATAGTAGATATAGATGGCATCATCACATAATCGATAAAATTTATTAGGTTAGAAATGGGATGCCCAACTATAGGAGCGATTGATGCATTTAGCATGAACTAAACTATATTATAGCTTTCTATTTTTTTAGAAGGTTAGAAATGAGACGCCCAACTATAGGGGCGATCGATGTAAGTAGCTTGAAGTAAATAAACTATATTATAGTTACTAAGAAGAGAAGGTTAGAAATAAATTATAGCTTACTATTTTTTTTAAGAATGTTAGAATATATATATATGTTAATTCTAATATTTTCACAGATAAAAGATGTCATATTATTATTATTATTATTTGCTGGATATTCCATGTAGTGACAAAGCTAAATGCTGGTGTTTCAGTACAATATTAAGTATCTTCCTCAGAGTGTCCTCTCTGAGGAAGATACTTGATATTGTGCTGAAACATCAGCATTTAGCTTTTTCACTACATGCAATATCCTGCAAATAATAATAATAATATGACAGAAATTTGCAGCTTTAGGCATTTAAAATATTTTATAGGCATTTCAGCTAGCAGTAACTAAAAAGAGATAAAGTATTAAAATACTGCAATGTAATTTTCATTTCTAGCCTTCATTACTAAAACAATATACTATATGTTTTGATATTTACAATTATTATTATATTAAAATTACTATTATATACACGTGTATATTTAACAATAATTTTAAACAATTCTATTTACCAGTAGCTTCTCCTGATTAACAGAAATCACATTCTCTAAATCAGCAACCCCATAAGTTTTTCCTTTATGTATAAAAAAAATATTTAAATAATTTTTTTAAAACTTATATTTATTAAACAAAATATACTATTTCCATATTTATTTTGTTACGCTTTCCTTATGTGTGAGTTGAGTATTGAAAAAATTATATTTTTTGAAAAATATTTCTATTCATATCCTATCATTTGTTTTTTTTTGAATAAAAATTTTTTTGTTGGGTTAAAATTGGTTGTTTTTTATACTAAAATATAATTTATTTATTTTTCGAAACATGAGAAATATTTTTTTATTTTATTAAAAAGGAATATTTTTATATAGTTATTATTTTTTGGAAAAAAATTCAAATTTTAAGTTTTTTAAACTTTTTTCTTTCTATATTATTTTTTTTTTTATCTTATTGGTGTATGGGAAAATCCCTTTTATATTTTATTAGGGTGGTATACTCTTTATTTAAATACGTAAATTTATTTTTGAATATTTTTTTTAAATTTAAAATTTAAATCTAAACTCTATTTTTATTAATTTTAAAAGAAGTTGTGGGAAATTTAAGAAAGGTGGAAGATTATTTTTGTGTGGAAGTGAAATAAGATTACGTTATTTGAGAATATTAGTGTTGAAGAATATATTAGATTTCTATAAATTTTTGTTTGGAAAAGGAAAAAAAAAGAGTTAGATAAATTTATAAAAAGATGAAATTTAAGTATTTATTAGAATATTTTTTTATAATTATAAAAAGTGTCAATATTTCTCATTTAAATAATAAATTAAAATATCTAAATAGTTTTTTTTTTTAAATATATAAGAATGTTCAAAGTTGTTTTTTGTGTTGTTAGGAAATTGTTTTCTCCCTCTTAGAAAATTTATTTTTGTGTGTTTTAGAAATATTCTTGATTTTTTGTGTAATGTTAAATTTGTATTAGATAGTAAAATAAATTTTTTTTTTTAATAAAAGAAAATCATTAATTTGTTCAAGTGTTTTGGATTTTTTGAAAAAAAAAAAAAAAAATATAAACTTGTGGAGACTACATTTTAATAGATATTACGCTAATAATCTAATATTACAAGAGATTGAAGTTTAGCTTTCAAAAAATTAAAAATTTATTTTCATAAAAAAAAAATTGATTTGTTTAATAATTTTTTTTTTTTTTAAATTTTTTGCGTTTAAAAAATATTTATTTAGGTAAAGAAAAAAATTTATTTTGGAAAGAAATTATAAAAACTTAATAAGATTAAGATAAAATTATCTGATAATGAAAATTTTGTTCTAGTCTTTGAATAGATATTAAAATATAAGAGGAAAATAAGTTTATAAAAATAAATTGTAGTTTTATAAATATTAATAGATAAAATAAATATTTAAATAAAAGCAATACTATATCAATTGTATATATTGAAGTAATTACTAAACAATATCTTTATTTACCCTATCTATATTCCTGATTTTCACTTTAAAATACAATTTAAGAAAATTTTGTGATGTCAAGAATCTTAATAAAAACCATTGTTAAATTGAATGCTCTAAATTATAAATATATTGATTATAAAAATAAGTACAAATTACAAAAAAAGAAAGGGAATACATAAAAGTAAACTAGGTAATAAGAATCAAAAAAAAAATTACAAACATTGTAAGAAAAAAATAATTAAACCTAATTATTTAACAAAACTATAGTGAACTTCATAAATATGTAAGCTCACAGATCCAGTTTCTTTAATAAATTATACAAGTGATCTATGCATAGCAATTTTTTTTATTATTTTTATATTATATTTTAGATTTTCATTAACCATATTTGAGATTAATTTCAAACTCAGTATCTTTCAATTTCATTGATGATGTATTTGGCATATCAACAAGCTAGATAAAGTTTAGAATAGCAAGAACACATATCAATTCAATACGGATAGTAGGTTAAATTTTATAAGATCATCATCTTCAGACTATAAAATACAAGTTATTTTTAACACAGAGATAAAACTCTCCAAGCAGTAGTGCCACTCAGTGCAAGCTAGAGCAATCAATGGATGCAGGAACGTTTGTGCATAAAATCCCTAAACCTTCCTGCATCCATTGATTACTCTATCTTCCACTTAGTGGCACTACTGTATAGAGAGTTTGCCATTGTGTTAAACAGCTCATGAAAGCATAAAGAATGGTGATCATTAAGATATTTAGTGGTTTAAAATGTTTTAATAGCTGCATACATAAAATTACTACTAAAAGTATTATATATATATATATTATATTGATAGTTACTACAGAGATGTGTTGACTTATTGCACTTTTAATCTGTTAGTCTTCTTTTTTTAATGATAATGAATTAATCTAAATATCTTTGTGCATTGCATTATACTTTTATTAAATTAGTTTCATGCACTCTTCAGTAACTATATGATTGCATCTCTGAAAATTGCAATATGAATGAAAACTTGGAATAATACATATATTTTGATTCATTTTTATAACCTCTTTAATGATACAAAGATATGATTCCTTATCTCAAAAGCTCACATATTTGCTTTGGAAAAGTTGTTTTTAATGCTAATTGCCATGTCTTTTTCCTCTGAAGGAGAGAGTAATTAAATCTATTTGAAACAAATTCTAAAAACCTGTTTTAATTATAAATCATTAATTAAAATTCATTAGTTGTTTTTTTAATAGCATGTATTTTTTTTTATTTAATTATATATAAAATTGAATTTTTTAAAATAAATTTCAGATTTATAGAAAAAATCCATGCTGACATTTCAAAATTAACCTTAAATTATTTAATTTCTCTGAATTTTAAAATCAAATTTTAGATATGTAGATTTACTTTATTTTCTGACTTTTAGAAAATATAAAATTTTCAATCTTAATATGTACCTAAATTAAGTAATTATAATTAAATGAAAATGATATTATCTTAGAATTTGATATACAATAATTATATAGATTGAATTTATCTTTAAAATACAAATGTCTACATACTTATATATATTTTTCAGTATATTCATGAATACCCACAAAATAAATATTTTTTAAATGTTTTAATTTATTTAATGTTTAAAATAATATATCTATTGATTATTCTAATTACAATCTGTAAGCTAATCCCTTAGCACATTTAAATGAAATGATCAATTAAAATAATCTATTTTTATGGGCAAAAGCATACAGTCATTTTCAGTTATATAATTTTAATATTTATTTTAAGGTTTTTTAAATTAAAATTGCTTTAATATTTAAACAGCATTAAACTGTTGCACATGCGCTTTGGATTTTTAAATATAAAATGAATGAATACTAACACTTCAACCACATGATAAATTCTTTGGAAAAGATAGAATGGCCATCTATCTTTTCGAACCCAAACGCTTAATTTAAAGTGATTATTTAATAACTTCACGCTTTCACTTTCAAACACTTAAGATTCGCCCATACAAAAACTGTTTGGGTTTGAAAAGATAGATGGCCATTCTATCTTTTCCAAAGACTTTATCATGTGGTTGAAGTGTTAGTATTCATTCATTTTATATTTAAAAATCCAAAGCGCATGTGCAACAGTTTAATGCTGTTTAAATATTATTGTTTATTAAAAACATCGCGCTATATAAAATAATTGACTTATTTACATACATTTAATTTCAAATAAGAATGACGTATCGTAAATTCTAATAAATTTCACCAGCGTCATTCATTCAAGCATGTAAAAGTAATTTAAACAAAGGCAAAACTCCCCATACAGTAGTGCGACCCTGTGCCAAACAGAGTAATCAATGGATGCCAGAAGGCTTGTGCATAAAATCCCTATCTAGTGCCTACTCATCCAATATCCCCAGACTAGTTTCTGGCTTGTGGCCATCATCAGTGAGGAGCCTTGGATCTGAGAGCACTGCACCTAGATCTTAGGATCTAATGCAACCCTCCAGCAGCCACCTTTTAACTCTACTTTACTACAAAACTATGAGAATGAAATTGAAAACATTGTTAATATCTTCAATCTAAGCTCAATAGCTTATATAGTCATATGATGGCCACAAGCCAGAAACTAGTCTGGGGATATTGGATGAGTAGGCACTAGATAGGGATTTTGTGCACAAGCCTTCTGGCATCCATTGATTACTCTGTTTGGCACAGGGTGGCACTACTGTATGGGTAGTTTTGCCTTTGTTTACAACAGATTATGTGCTAGTATAGAGATGGTGATCATGTGATGTTTGATGGTTTAAAAGTAATTTAAAGTGATTATTTAATAACTCCACACTTTCACTTTTAAACACTCCGCCCATACAAAAAGCGTTTGGGTTTGAAAAGATAGATGGCCATTCTATCTTTTCCAAAGACTTTATCATGTGGTTGAAGTGTTAGTATTCATTCATTTTATATTTAAAAATCCAAAGCACATGTGCAACAGTTTAATGCTGTTTAAATATTATTGTTTATAAAAAACATCACGCTATATAAAATAATTGACTTATTTAAAATTGCTTTGTGATATCTTTGTGATTTATAATGAATCCATTGTTGCATAAATTTGAATAATCACAAGATATCATACACTCTCAGACATATATATATATAGAAGATTTTCACTTGTTGCAGGTATAAATAATATATTTTTTACGTTCATCCGTGTATAATTTTGATTATAAATGTACTAACGTTTCAGCTTGATCACACATTAGAATAATATGAAGATAGTTGTAAGGACTCTATAAACGCTATTTTATAACAATGTTAAAGTTTCACCAATAGACAAACAAGTATATAATATTGAAAAACAAAATAAAAGTAAGAAAATCTTCCAATTAATGCGTTTTTTTTTTTTTTTAAGAAAAAAGTCTTATTTTATATAGGAGGAAATTTGCATGAGTTATTACTTTTCTTGATTCAATGTGGTCTTTTTAGTACTAGAAAAGATGACCATGCTAATGCAGCAATACTCTTACTCCATGCTATAGATTTGGATCACAATATTGACTTCTCTAATATCAGGATCCTTTTCAGATGTAACACTTTCTACCAAAGTAAGATCAAAGAAACCATCAAGATACTAAATAGATCAAATTGTATCAACAAACTTTGTGACACATGTAAACTTCCTCCTATTTGAAATAATTTTTTAAAAAAAAACAACATATTATTCTGAAGATTGAATTTTATTTTTCAATGATACATACTTGTTTTTTTTTCTTATTGGTGGAATTTTAACAGTGTCATAAGTCAGAATTTACAGTGTCTCTACAACTATATTTATAATATTCTATTTATCACCAAGTTTATGGCTAGCATGATCAAACCAATGTCAGTATATTTATAATAAAATTTTACACTGATGGCCCCTCAAAAGATATCATATGTATGTATTTATATATTGGACTGTTCCCATCATTTAGACTGAGTTTTGAATGTCTTTAGAAAAATTTAACTTTATTTAAATTTTCAAATTACATTCAACTGTTATTATCAGTAGCACATTAGGTTAATATATGCACAATGTTTCGGAAATATTATTCATTTGTTTTCATGTGTTGCTAGCCTGACCAGTGACAATACTAGCATGAAAATCGAACCAAGGTCCTTAGATTTTTTAATATTGAATTTTAAGGTAAAGGTCTGATTATTGCCTCTGACAAGATGGCTCAATTGGGCCAGAGCATTATCTTAAAATTCAATATTCAAGAATCTAAGGATTCAGATTTGATTCCCATGCTAGTACTGTCATGGTCAGACCAGCAACAACTGAAAAAGAGAGAATAATACCTCCCAAAATGTTGTGTGTATACTAACCTGTGTGCTATTACTAACAGTTGAATGTATTTTGAAAATTTAAATGAGATTAATTTTTCTAAAGACATTCAGTAGTCAATACTACATGATGGAAATAGTCCAATATATAAATACAATTAAAATACCATCATATCGCAAACCTCCAGGAAAGCATATCTTGTGTGTGAGTATATATATATATAGAGAGAGAGGGAGAATTTATATTTTTCATTCTATGAACTTTTAAATGTAAACACTGAAATAGCTATAATGTTTATATGCAATAATCTAGATAAAATTTCAGCACTGCAGAAACAAATTTGATGCTATCTGAAAAGAGAGCCTTTGATACTTCTTTAAAACTTTAAAGAAACTAAATGAAACAAATCTTTAATGTTAAATACTACATTCTTTTTTATATAAAATAAAATTTATTAATAGCATATTATAAACGAGTGTTAACATATTTACAAGAAAATAAGTTTAAGTTATTTAATACATGAAAGAACATATTAAACAAAACATACAAAAGTATGTGAAATAAAACTGGTGTTCAAGAATATCTTTGCAGGTGGATGTGTAATGTATTTACAATTTATATACCTTGTATATAACTGTATAAAAGATTAAGCTTATCTTGAATGCTAGTAATATTGTTAATTAAAGCTAAAATAATGTATCACTCATAAAAATAATATATTGCCAAATTTTGTCCATAATATTTCTAGACAAGAATTTAAGAGTATATAAATATTCAGTGACTATCAAAAATGATATAACTTACAAGCCAAATGGTTCTAAAAACATAAATAATTGCAATCATAATACAGGTATGAAAGAATTTAATACCCTAAGCAATTGTTTAAGATTAAGGATATGTTTAAATATTGTGACCCTTACCTTTTATTTGATTATTACACAAGGCATAGGTTGCTGCAACATTTAATTTAAGTAGCTAAGTAACAAATGTTTAGGTAGGAATTGTATCTTATAGTCCAGCAGAATTTCAATCATGATTCAAGAACATATACTTTTGAATATTGTTTAAAGTTTCATATTTGACAAGGTTGATTATAAATCATCATATTCACTCCATGATGATCTCTCCAAGTTTAAACTAGTTTTTCCAATCTCTAGTCTCACTACTAATTATCATCTTAAAACATCCCCAGTTATCCATCCCAACTTTCATTCTAGGTCTTTAACAATCTCTTTGAATCCATGTCAATAGCTATCATCTCTTCTAGTTATATATTTAACCCAGCTTCAATTCTGTCTCTTAATTATTTTAATGATATCAGTAACACCTGTTTGTTATCTCATCCATGTAATTTGTTTTTGATCTCTAACTCCTAACATATATCTGTCCATACTTTGTTGAATGGTTTGATATATCTATATTGGTCATTATTTTAAAATATTCTTACTTTAGGAATTATGCAAGTACAATCAGAAAATGAGACACTAGATGAAATGAAAATTTTGAGCTTGGAAATACAAAAATAAACTAATGACAGAAATTTATTGCCTTCCAACAAATAAAGCAGCATTTTGTTGTTAGAGTTTTAATTTCCAAATGAATGATAGCTTATTATAAATGCAGTTAAAATCATGAGACATTATGGTTTTGTTACACTTATGTATGATGTTGCTTGCCTTCAGAAATAAAAAAGTATGTTGCTATGTCTTTGCCACTTCAGCATGAATATATTGCTATAAGATAGTATTACTGTAACAGACAGAAGAGAATGATTACATTAACTTATATGAATATTTTATTTTGTTAATGAAACTTGCTTACTAATTAAAATTCCTGTGCCTTGCACAGGTCAGATGTTGGATGTAATGTTTAGTCAATAATTTTTTTTTGTTTCTGTAATAATAATTATACCACCGTGGTTATTTTCATAATATTGACTTGGTTAAGAAATATCATATGGTTGTGCAAAAACATATCATAATTGGATTAGATCTTTCAACAAACTGTTTATATGGTGCAAATGATTCTGTGAACTGTTCTGTTATAAGCATTTTTGAACTCTTTAGAATAATAAAATTTGAATTAAGATTATTAGTGACATATCTATTTAATCACCCTTATTTAAATATCGAATAATGTATTCAAATTAGTCAAATTAAAATATATTTTAATATAAAAAATGAAAAAGTTGCATGTCATGATAGAATAAATGGAGTTTTAAAAATGTTTGTGGAATATTAGTTTCAAAAATTATCAGTATTTTTTTAGGAATACTATGTATATGGAGTGAAATTGTGATGCCACATCTTAAGAATACTTCTATTGTTAATTTTTGAAAATAAATGGTATAGGCAAATTTGAAATAATTATAAAGAAATATGATTTTTATCCAATATGGCAAAGGCATTTTTAAGGATTTAGTTGGAATAATTTTCTTCCAATTGGACATAAATGATTACCAAAAACTCAATGAAGTGACAGAGAATCAACAGCAATATGAATAAGAATTTGGTTGCTAAATAAATAAAAGAAAAATCTCAAGAACAGTGCTTTAATCAAAGCATTTGACAGAACTCATCAACATGAGCAGTATTTGAAATTATTTGGTTATCCACCAAAGTTTATTGATTTTATGCTGCTTACTATGGGTGAAATTTTCAATATATTTGATATGAAAATTGGTAATAAACAATTATGCTGATTTTTTGGAATATTGTAAAATATATTAAATTTGTACATACACAGTTGTTCACAAAATATGAATAATTAAAAATATTTGAAGATACTAGCATAGATAAATGTAGCTAGCTATGCAGACTGTGTAAATATAATTTAATGAATAAAATAACAAACATGATGCATGTCATGTATTCTAAGTGAAATATTATATAATAAATTTTGTATTTCTTTTTGAAAGCACACATTTTGTAATTTATGGATAATTAAAAGTAATAAAAAGAAATTATTTCAGAATTCATTTCATAAAAGAGCTTAATAAATTAGGAGTAGTTTTAAATTAATATTATCATTCATTAATGGTTATAGTGAAAAGCAATAATTTTCATAGACACATATTGTACTTCATGAATGAATATATTGATGATTAATATTCTGGAACAATTGAAATAAATAATAAGATTGAAAACTAACTTTCACATTAATATTTCTGGAACATTTGTTTTAATAGTACATATTATAATTTATCCATAGGTATAATGAAGGACCGTAATTCTAGGAGTGCAGCATAATAAGTTTTATAGTAAATTTCATTTATTTCTGGAGCATACCACAAAATTAGAGTTTTTTTTTTTCTCAGTGGTGAAAGTTTTTATTCATCAAAAAGACAAAATACACAACAGTTAAAAAGGTTTATAAAGAGATGATTACATGGCAAACTAAAATTCAAGTACAATATGGTGAAGGGGAGGGGAATACATATGAAATGTGAATGGGATATGGAAAGGGTGTGTAGTCCAGGAAAAAAAAGGCCTTTGGTAAGGAGCAATGTTGATAGGCTTGGTTGCCCTGGTTGATTGATAGAAGGATCCATATGTGATATTAACTTTAGAGGAATAACTATGTATTAAGTCTTTAGAGGTTTCAGGGATGGATGAGGAGATTTCTGAGTTATGCTTAGATGCAACAGGCTGATTTTTGTCTTTTGTAAATGAGTAATTTTAGTTTTTCCCATTGTACTTGGAATGGCATTATGATTGGTCATGTTGTTTTTTTTGACTTGGCTTTTTACTTTTGATAGAGCAAACCACAGCCTGAAAGGGAGGAAGATCCAGAGGGCAAGGAGATGGAGACTTTGAAATAAGTTCTTTGGTGATGATGTTTTTAGTTAAGTCTTGTTTGAAATTCAATTTGGTTAATATTTGGGTAATTTTGAAGGTTTTAGTTCATGTAATTGAGGTTGCTGCACATTTTTCCTGCTAGGGGCAGCAGCCATCTTTAAACTGTTTGAAAAAATGAAAAATAATATGAAGAAAACAATTTTGAAATGGAAAAATTAAATATATTGATAAAGCAAAACAGACACTGGGAAACTTGTTATTAATAATTTTAGTTGAGTAATGAGAAAATTGAGTTGAATTTAGGCAGTTAGTTACCCCAGAGGAGGGGTGTCTGAAAAATAAGATCGTTAAAAATGGTCTGAATAACTGGAACAACACAAAAAAACTTTATAAACAAGTTCTGAGTGACAGTGAACTTGGAGTAGGAGAAATGTTAAAGAGTTTAAAAGGGAATAAAACCCTTTATGATCCATGAAACAGTTGAACCACCCACCAAATAGAGGGGGATAAGGTAGTTAAATGCTGATAAGCACCAGGTAGACATAGGGAAATTATGTTAAAAATGCACTAACAATGAGATTTAGTGAATGAAAAAGTACATTAGCAGCAAAATAAGTCCTTTAAAGAGCCAAATAAATAAAAAAGGCACCTTTCACTGCTGCAACACCAACTTTTCAGAGCCATTCTGTGCTTGCTGTGAGGAGGATGACTTTCCAGTTAGAATAAATTTCTTGAGACATGAATACATTCAACAAATTTTAAATCAACGTGGTTGGGAAATATGTAAACACAATAAAATCTGATAATATCTGTGATTTAAAAATGATAATTTCTTAAGAAAGTTGCCAGTTAATAAACAAATATTAATTCTTTAAATAAGCATTTAAAAATGATAATGTCTACTATTTAACCTAATGTCTTTCATTAGTAGTACACTCTTTAATATCTTTATAAATGTGAAAATGATGTTTATTTTTATCTTGATATAAATTACTGTTAAGGTGAAGATATTATATTATAGTATCCAGTAGCATTCGTTTATAGGTAAACGAATGCATAAAAAGTTCCTTGTTAAGAAATATATTCCTTTTAAGTTATGACATTTATAAGATATTTTATTGTTCCAAAAACTTCTAAAATTTTGGGTTAAAAAGTATTTTCATTTTGAAATAAAATCACTCCAATTGTTACACTATAAAAATTTAATGTATTTTTAATATAAAAATTGCATGAAAAGTTCTCAAAATTATTTGAAACCTTACTTAAGCAATTTAAAAGTTACTGTCTGTATTTTAGAATTATTTCTTTTTATAATATCATCTACATGTAGCATAGATAGTAGAATTCATAAAGTTTTTATAATGCATGTGTAACAATAATACCTTTTATCAAATTCCATTGAAGTAATAGATTCATGAAAAAATGATTTTAATTTCTATAGCATTTGCTGTAGAGTTTTACATAATACAAATTTTTGTTAAACTATTCTAGTATTAAAAAGTTTTAACAGTTATAGATTAGCCTGGATACTTATTAATTTAACACTGAATCTTAGATTTTAACTTATAGAAAAATTATTAAAAGCAATTAAAACTTTAAAAAAAATCTAATAAAAGTTAAGTATTAAGTGGAATAAGCAAAAGAAAGAGAGAGTGGGTCAAAGTGTGTATGAATACACCTGGGTTTTATTTTATGCAGTAGATAGGTTCCTCAGAAAACATGCACAAAAGAAATCATACAAAAATAAACTTAACTTACCTTGAAAAATAGGGGATAGGTTCTATCATTTTCAGAAATTGGCATAAAAGCAAAGCAACAAGAAAAAACTACTTTAAAATTTTGCATTAAAAAAAATAAGGAAATAAAGTATGACTAATAAAAAATTTCAAATATTTGAAAAAAATTAATACAAGACAAACTTTTTTTACTTTTTTTATTAACTACAGTAATTAATTTTTTATTTTTCCATACATATTTTAATCATTACCACTATTTTGACAATATGTGTTCGTTTGTGAACTGATAAAAAATCAGATTCATGACATGTGTACAACTAACTAATGCCAATTTCATTCTTATGCTGTATTAATGGTTTTCTGTTTCTATATTAAAAAAATGAGATCACAATCAAAACAAAAGGATTATACATTATCATTAAAAAGATTATTTTCAGTTTATAAAATCAAAAAAATCTTCGTTATTATTTATTTTAAAAATCTAAAAAAATATTTATTTCTGTTAATATCTAACAAAATACATTTTAAAAGTTTAAAATTTTTGAATATTTATTGTGATATTTTTATACATAAGTATAAATCTATTATTATTATTATTTACTCATTAGTATAAGTAGGTTATTTACGTGGAAGCTAAGATTCTAAATACAGCTTCAGGCCATATTCACATTAGCTGCTAAGATAATGTTATATTTTTGAAAAAAAATTATTAATAAATTAAATTTCATGATATCTAATAAATATAGTGAAATATGAAAGATATTAAGAAGAAACATGAATCGCATAGCTTCAAAATCACATTAAAATAATCTGCATAAAACAAGACCCAGGTGTATATCAGATTAGAAAGTCATGTGATCAATTTTGATGGATGATATTGACAAGTTAATTGCACCAAGTGATCTAATTAATGAACATGGTTACATTTTTTTTAGTAACTATTGCAAAGTATCTAAAATTAGATTCATTTGCATAATTCCAGAATTTTCCAGGACATTGTCTAGACTGAAAATAAAAACAATTAAATAATTAACAATTACATCAACTTTAAAATTATTTTTTAAACAAATTATTAAACAAAATTGAAATATATTACAATAAAAAAATTATTATTTTTTTTAATATAATAAAATTTACATTGTTTAATAAATTATTTTAAAGATCTTTTTTTAAATTTAATGTTAAGGTCTTAAAATATATTAGTTAATTATCTTTAAAATAACTTCAATGATTAAGTTCCAACCAGGAAGTTTTACTAATTAATAATTTTCATATGCATGCATCCACATAAACGCTATCAAATGCTTTATTTAAAAATTGCTAGTTTAACAAGAGGAATTAATTATTAATTCTTAGAAATTATTCTTCACTTTAATAAGTTAAAATTTTAAAGTTATTTAATTACACTATTTTTCATTACAATTAATATTAAATAATGCACTTTATTAACGAATAACTTAAATATTTAAGAAATATTATTAAGGTTTGGGCTGCAGAAAGGAGTTTGCTATTAACTGAAAGGAGACCCTTTGATTCCTCTTGGAGGCCTTAAAGTAACCGAGCAGGGCAAATTCCTAATGTTCACTCCATACGTTCTTGTCGTTGCAGCTGTTATTACTATGTGATTATTCATATAGTATATGAACATGGATGGGCTGCTCACCAACACGCATTAGCCAGTGTGGTGAGTTTATTGGCTTTTTACCTCTGAGTTTAAGATCAAGAAACACCATGGTCTTTCTTCTCAGTGCCTGATAAGGCAGAATGAATGTT
Source organism: Epiperipatus broadwayi (assembly GCA_028023455.1). Classification (NCBI taxonomy): domain Eukaryota; kingdom Metazoa; phylum Onychophora; class Udeonychophora; order Euonychophora; family Peripatidae; genus Epiperipatus; species Epiperipatus broadwayi. The sequence goes on along the minus strand of JAQFVV010000222.1, from coordinate 1,519,695 downwards.
TGTGTAAATGATAAATATTTTTCCAATACATATATACAATTATGACAGACAAAAATAAAGCATGGCCCTTATTCCCAGGAGGCTGTAAAGTCACCAACCAAGGCAGCGGTTGGTGGCCGAAGGCAGAGGGTGCTAAGAATCCCCTGATTGCGGACCCAGGCTGCCATTTGATGATGACTTTTTATTTAGGTACTTACAACTGCAGATCACTTTCAAGTGAAGGAAGATTGCAAGAATTAGAAGAAGAACTGTCTTATATTAAATGGGACATTATTGGACTTTGTGAAGTTAGAAGAAAAGGAGAAGAAACAATTGATTTAAAAAGTGGACATATACTCTATTATAAAGGCACACATATTGGAAATACAAGTGGAGTAGGATTCATTATAAATAAAAAGTGGAAGAACAATATTGTGGAGATTGATGGTGTATTGGACAGAGTGGCAAGATTAGTTATACAACTTAATAGCAGATACCAAATGCAGATAATTCAGGTTTATGCCCCAACAAGTTCTCATAGTGATGAAGTAGTAGAAGATTTTTATATGGATGTACAAAAGGCTTTTGATCAGAGTAAACAACATTTTAAAATTGTTATGGGAGACTTTAATGCTAGAATTGGTAGACAAATGAAAGATGAAATTGCTGTAGGTAATTTTGGTTATGGTAATAGAAATGAGAGAGGACATAGACTTGTGGAGTTTGCAGAAAAAGAAAAACTTTATATTATGAATTCATTTTTTGAGAAAAATGTTAAAAGGAAATGGACATGGAAGCATCCAAATGAAGGTACAGCAGAATTGGATTATATTTTGACTAACAGAAAATACATATTTCAAGATTGTAATGTTCTTAATAAATTTAACACAGGAAGTGATCATCGATTAGTAAGGTGTAAGTTACGTGTTAATGTAAAACTAGAGAGACAAAAATTATTAAGAAAAACAATATTTACAGTTGATATTCCTAATCTTCAGAAACATTCTAATGAATTTAAATTAGAACTTACAAATAGGTTTCAAGTGTTAGGAGATTTTGAACATGATTCAGATTTGAATGAAATTAATATGAAAATAACTGATACACTTTTAAAAACTGCAACAAACATAGCTGGTAGAAAAAAGCAGCAATTGACTAATAAAATTTCTACTGAGACTAGAGAATTTATGAAGAAAAGAAGGAATATGAAGATATACAAAAATGATGTATTAAAAAGAATTGAATATCTCGAATTTTGTAAAATGGTACGGAAAAGAGTTGAAAATGATATAAGAAAGTATAACTGTGAAATAGCAAGGAAAGCTGTAGAAGAAAATAAAAGTCTCAAAAATGTTAAACAACATTTTGGTATTGGTAGGAAATTTATATCTGCAATAAGAAAAAAAGATGGAATTATTACTAAAAAGAGAGATGACATCATGAAATTGGTAGAAGATTTTTATCAAGAATTATATAGTAATAAAGAACAAGTACCTCCTATATCTATTACATCTTCCGAATTGCCCAGAATTTTAAATGAAGAAGTGAGACATGCAATTAAGTGTATGAAGAAAGGAAAGGCTCCAGGAAATGATGGAATTATAATTGATATATTAAAAGAAGCAGGTGAAGAAATAGAAACAATTTTAGCAAAGTTATATACCAAATGTCTAAATGATAAAGATGTACCGGAAGATTGGAAGAATGCAGTAATAATATTAATATTTAAAAAAGGTGATAAAGAAGATATTAGAAATTACAGACCTATCAGCCTTTTATCAGTTTTATATAAAATTTTTACCAAGATAATTACAACTCGTCTACAGAGAACTTTGGATTTCCACCAACCAAGAGAACAAGCTGGATTTAAAAGTGGTTTTAGTACAATAGATCATATCCAGGTATTGAGAGAAGTCATAGAAAGGACAAATGAATATGAGTTGTCATTATGTTTTGGATTTGTAGATTATGAAAAGGCATTCGATTCTATACACATTTCTTCAGTGATTAAAGCATTGGATCATCAAGGTATAGATCCAGGATATTGTCATATTTTAAAGAATATTTATAAAAATGCAACAGCAACAATTAGATTACATAATGATACTGGAAAAATCAACATTGAGAAAGGTGTAAGACAAGGTGACTCCATATCTCCAAAACTCTTTACAGCAGTGCTGCAAGAAGTATTTTGTGGATTAAAATGGGAAACTAAAGGAGTGAAAGTAAATGGAGAGTATTTAAGTCATTTAGATTTCGCAGATGATGTAGTTGTTTTTGCAAATAATGCTTCAGAGCTGCAGGAAATGTTGCAGGAGTTAGCAGATGAAAGTAGAAAAGTAGGACTAAAGATAAATGTTAAAAAGACTAAAGTAATGTTTAATCGATTTGCTCAAAATATGAAAATAAAGATTGATTATGATGAATTAGAAGAAGTTAACAGTTACAAATACCTTGGTCAGATTATTAATACAGATGGAAACATAATGGAGGAAATTAATCATAGAATTAAACTTGGTTGGAGTGCTTTTGGTAGAAATAACTTGATACTAAAAGGAAATATGCCTATGTGTTTGAAAAGGATGGTTTTTAACAAATGTGTTTTACCAGTTCTTACTTATGGATCTGAGACTTGGACACTTAATAGAAGAGCAATACAGAGACTTCAGACCACTCAAAGGAGTATGGAGAGATGTATGTTGGGAGTAACAAGAAGAGATCAAAAACGCAATGTATGGGTAAGACAACAAACAGGTGTTACTGACCTTATTGAAAAAATTAAAAGATTGAAATGGAGTTGGGCTGGACATATTTCTAGAAGAGATGATAATAGATGGACAATTGAAATTTTAAACTGGATTCCAAGAGATTGTAAAAGACCCAGAAAGAGACCACATGTGAGATGGATGGATGAAATAAGAAAATGTGCAGGGGTGTTGTGGAGAAGAGAAGCTAAAGATCGGAGAAGATGGATTAAACTTGGAGAGACCTTCATCCTGCAGTGGATTGATAATGGTTGATGATGATGATTAAGGTTTGAACTCATTTTTAAAATTTTGTTCTAATTATTAAAATTTAGTAAACTATAATGACTGAACTAAGATGATTTCAACTTTAATAGTCTAAAATTAAACTTATTCACATTTGAGTCAGTGATAACATTAGAATTAAGCATTTTAAAATTACAAAAGAGTTATTTAGGAGATTTAAACATTGTAAAAATTACCCTTAAAGATTACCATTAAGTTATAAATATTATAATAAAAATAAGTCAGATGTCACATGACCTATATAGCTTGTATTACCAATATGTAATATATAAAGAGCCTAATAGCTCTAAACAGACATTTATTTTATTTTTTATGATAAATTCTATAAGAGAAAATACCTGAAGCCTTTATCTATGATGGTCCCCATTCTCAGACCAGTTTTGAGCTATGGCTATCGTCAGTGAGGAGCTAGGACATTAGATTCAAAATACTAACCCAAGCCAAGCATTTATCTAATTCTTAAATATTAAAGAAAATCTAAATCTTTAGGCACCTATATGTCTTCAAATTCAGCTCTTTAACTAAAGAAATTATATGGGCCTGAACTAAATTCAGGCTCTTTATGTATTACATATTGGTAATACAAGTTATATAGGTCATGTGACATCTGTCTAATTTTTACTAATATTATAATTTTTCTATTAGGGCTTTGGCTATTTTAAATTGCTAAGCCTACTAATATAGGGGATCACTGAATTTAGTTCAGGCTAATATAATTTCTTTAGTTAAAGAGCTGAATTTGAAGACATGTAGGTGTCTGAAGATTTAGATCTTTTTCTTAATATTTAAGAATTAGATAAATGCTTGGCTTGAGTTAGTATTTTGAATCTAATGTCTTAGCTCCTCACTGATGAGAGTCATAGCTTGAAACCGATCTGGGGATGGGACCATCATAGATAAAGGCTTCAGGTATTTTCTCTTGTAGCATTTGTCATAAAAAATAAAATAAATAAGCTTGTTTAGAGCTATTAGCAAGCTCTTTATATATTAAATATTATAACAGTAATTCTAAAAATAGCTAATCAGTTCTATAAACATTTAATTATTACTTAGCAACAAAATGTACTTATTAGAAAAATTAAACTATTGAAAAATATTTTTTTAATACTATGTCATTACAAATCCAAACATCCAACTTTAAGGCAAAAACTGAGGGTCACAATATAAAACAATATTTTATTTAATATAATAATATAACCATTACGATCCCATGACGAACATAACTTACTCCTGATGAATGAGAATAGATTGGAATTCTTTACATAATCAAAGTAACAGTTCATTTAATAATAATTTGTTTACAAGTGTACTTATTATTTGATATGCAATTTATTTTTTTAATAATATTAACAAATTATAAAACAATAATTTATTTAGAAAGTATAATCATTAATTGATATGTAATTTATTTCTTTAACAAAGTCCTTTAAGCTTTATACATCATAGTATTAATATATTCATATATAATATAATACATTAGCTGTACCTTTAATTCTGACATCAATAAATTTAAATATAATTCTGCACACATATGAATCCATAAATATTTCTTTGACTTATATGTCTCTTTGTACTTAAAGATACATATATCCTATATGGGACAGACACCAATGCTATATTTATCATAATAATCATCTTTTTAGATCCTAATCCTAAACATAACTGCTTATATAATAATAACTATAAAAAGATGGCCTTCTCATTCTAACCCTAATGGAATAAATATTTTATGCAATAATTATAAGAAATGTCCTTTTGGACCAAAACCTAATTTAATTCAATTACAATTTATACAAGGATGACTCATTCTGAGAATGGTCCCTAACTCATTAAACTGATAGGAATGTATTTTCTCATATAGATGTGAACATATGTAAACTACTAAATATTTAACAAGAAACTATGTATATATACATCTAACTATACAAAATCCAATTTTCAGTAATCAAATATAAGTTTAACTATGAACAAATGAGACTAATGGAAATAAGTACATCATTAATTATGCTTATTTGAGACTTGATGCAATATTGAAACAGTATTCTTTGTCTATCATCCTGTTTCACCTACTATGGGCCATAGTAGTATCTTTCCCCCCAGTTCAAATCCTTCCAGTTTATGTATATAAGCTTATAATAATTTGTTTTAATATGTAGGTGCATATATTTATGTGTATGTGTGGGTATTTGTATTTGCGCACACATCTAATAGTTATGTTAATGTTTGTATGTGTATAATATATATGCATTTATAATTTTAAAATTAATAAAATTAATTTAAGTTGTGAACATCATTGTATATGTGGGAGCACACCTATGTATATATGTGAAGGGAACTGTAATGTCATAGATTTAGTAAACATTACAGATTTTCTAAATTCTTTCTAAATTATTTTAAAATTATTTAATTTAAAGAATCGTTGGTATTTACATATAATTCTTAAATTCAGGGGTGTCTATCTTATGTATATGCTAGAATGTTGACAGCTTAAATCTCTTTTTAAAAAAAGAATTAAATGTTATAGATTTCTCAGAATTACTTTTCATTAAATGGTAATCTGAGAACCAAAATTTTAAAGATATTTTAAAAATAATGTTAAAAACAAGGACAAAATCATTAACTCAGTTCTGCTTGTCAATAACTACAGTTGGATCTTTTGTCCTTGCTAAAATTAATGTGCATCATTAAAATTTAAGAATTGCAAACTAAAGATTATAAATATTATAATAGCTTGTTAGGAGGGAGGAGAAAGAGTTAATAAAAAAAACCCAAATTCAGTCAACAAGGTTCACTCATTAACTTTTTCTACCATGAGAACCTTTGGGTAAAACAACCACTGCCCTTCCCTTGTGGAGAAAATGGTCCATGATGGAAATGGAGTTCAAGACCCACAACCTGCCAAGAAGACATTGAATAAGCCTGTCTAATGGAGTGTACCAGCATCAAGCACCTCAGCTAGAAGTTCAGTAAATTTCTTCCCACAGAGCTCTATAAAAATATTAAACTAAACTTTTAATTTAATTCCTAAATTTAAAGCTAGCTAAATGAATGTTTAAATTAATAATTTATAGTAACTTTTAAAGTAAATTATGTAACTTTATTCTAATAATAATCTTTGTAAGAATCTTGCCTTCTCAATAAACAATAGTAATTCATAATTTCTTAAGATAATAACTGTAATCAGTTATTATTATTATTTATCTATCTTTCTAATCTGTGTTCATGTCTACTATCTATTTTATATATTTGTTAATTTATCTATGTTATGCCATTTAGAGTGGAGATTGATAATAATCATAATTTTGAGAGTTGATTAGATGCTCTCACTCAGCTAATTTATGTTGCTGATTAGCACACCTTTAAATCTTCAGTCTGAAAACCTACTGTTATATATATATAGTTAAGCTACTATGTTTTGACTTATTGTTTAATTCAGGTTTGCTTATTAGTTAAGTATGAGACAATGATATTTTAAAACATATTATAAGTAATTAGTTAATTTTAAATCCCAAATATGCTTTACTCCACCTTAGTTTATTCTTATAAACTATACAGATTACTGGGTAAACTAGGTCACTTGTAATTACTCTTTTGTAACATGACTTAAGGATGCTAATTTACAAATAGGCATATAGTAGTTTCACAGAATGAAACTATAAATTTCATGCTCGATTAATTTTAATGTTCATATTTTAAAAAGCATTATGAATGTGTTTTTATAAAACACACAGCTTCAGTATACATCTTACTATTATACTTTTATTAAAATGGGCTTTGGTTTCAAGGGCCACTCCATTATCCTCTTTTAGAACTGGAACATGAAATCCAGATTGTTTTATAAGCTGTTCTGATCACCCAAACTAAATAATGTTCACTTATTTTAAAATAGAAAGTCATATGGTCCATGGGAACTGAGTAATTGATACTGAATCCCATGAGTATCTGCACATTCAGGCTGCATCTCTTACTTACTTTATGTAGTGCTGTAGTATCAGAAGTTATGCTACAAATCACCAGTTTTTTCTCCATGATATTATTTGTTCAGCATTGATCTGAACTTGCAACCTAGCTTATATTATGCAATCTGCATAAAGAGCACATTGACTGCTCATTACATAAAAATAAGTTACACACATATATATATTATCTATTATTCTCATATGATTTGACTATTGGAAAACCTCATAGAGGTGGCATACCATAGTTAAGGCATGAATAAATCATAGAATAAAACTGTAATAAATTGTAATAAACTCTTTTAAAGTGCATAAGAGATGAGAACTTGTTTTGAAATTCTCATCACTATATGACACCTGTGTGTGTAAAACCCAATGCACTCTTATATTTGTATTATTTATCATATTTTATAATGAAATATTTAAAACTTATAAATGTTTAGTGTGTTATTCATAATTCATTACCAAATCTTATCCAAATATTCTAATATAGTATTAGTTATTAATATATGCATTATCTAACCAGCCATAGGTGTGTGTTTACTAAGTTATTAATCATTTAGTTAATATTCCCTGAGTCTCTTGCTCCACCCTTTGCTACTGCCAGTATGTGAATTAAGAAACTCCAAGTGTGGCCTCATATAGGTCATTCATAGGGTAGTAAGTCATGAAGTGTTGGTGAAGGAGCTGAGGTGCAATCTGTTTTGAGGTCTCAACCCTTCATCTAGATCAGCCTTGGTATAATTTGCCAGGACTCTGGATTTTGTTGAGTGAATGTACAAATATGACCGTTACAATATGTATGTGTGCATTACATTTACTAATTATCATTATTGCTTTACCATTTCCTCTTATTAATAACTTATATAAAATTCATAATCTTAACATTCATATGTGATAAATAATAATTATTTTGTTAAAAACATTTTTTTTAACAAGTAAAGAAAAATTATTACAAATTCAACTTTTTTTTAAACTGACAGTTTTTCAAAATAATATTCATAATAATAATAATTTACAAATTCAGAATAGTTAAAATAAAATACCAATCAGACATTAAATACATCACTCCACCAAAAATAAAATACTTGTCATTTACTTATTTTGTGACAAATATCAAAAGTTCATATAGGGTGATAATATAGTCTTGTAATTTCTAGCTGCCATTTAAATAAGTACCAATTCTTAATTTCAGCTGAAGATATTTAAAATATTATTCAAAAGTGTTTAGATTAGATCTAGATGTCTGTTAGTAGTGACCTTCCTTTTTATTTACAAACAGTGAAAATTCTGGAATTAGATTGAAGTAATATCCCAATCTGATCAAGAGAAAAGAAAAACTGATTTTATAACAAGATAAGTTACTTCTGTTTTGGCATACTTATTTCAGTTCATTTTTTAAAAACTAAATTTGCATATTCCTTTGCTTAGAAGGGAGAGAATTTTTTTTATTGGAATGAATAAAAGATTGTTCATTCAATATGTATATATACAATTGCTATTTTTATATAAATTGAATAACTATCATAAATAAATATTAAAATACTATGAAATTTTTCAATATTGTTTTTTTCTCTTTTATTTATAGTATGTATCACTTTCCTAATTTTTATTATTTTAGGTATTTCAGTAAATTAGTTTGTCCATTTTATTTTAAACTTTACAGTGCATTGGTTAAGATGGGATAGTTTTTGAAAATGTATATTTGAATTTCATTAGGTGAATGTGCCACTGAATTTTCACTTTAATCTCCAACCCATTCCAATTTTCCAATATACATTTTCTGTTTTCTGAAATAGATTAGCTATTTAACATCATATTAAAATAAGTATGATAATGACCTTGGTGTTTACTACTAAATCAAGGAAAAATAACATCACTCTAGATTTAAATTTTTGAATATTTATTATTTTTATACGAAAATATTAGGCTCTTATCTTTGAAAAATATATAGTTACAATGTTATGCTACAAAGCAGGCTTCTAATATCTTCTGAGATTTAAATCAATCACTTGCTTATAAGAGCAGTTCTCTTTACCCTTTTCTAAAGCTATTTATTGTAAGATTGATCAATTATTGGACAACAGGTGATATAGTGCTATAATATCCACATTCTCAAATTAGTTTTTAGCTTTTGTGTTTATCAATGAGAATTTAATTGTTAAATCTGAAGCAAATATTTTTATGTATCTTAAAGTTAACTTTTACTGTCTATAATATATTGTTTATGCTGATATTTCAAATTAAGATATAAAAAAAAATATGATTTTTGAATATACACTAATTCTTTGCTTAATTGTATACATCTGATACTATGTAAGTCTTTGTATATTTTAATGATTTCAGTTTTATGCAACTGCATGCCTTTTCTAGAAAACTGATACTTACAACAACAATTAGATATTTTTCTCAGTCTACTTATAATGTTCCAAGATTAATTTTACTTATCTTATTCTAAAGTCATATTATATGCATGTGCAATCAAATACCTTATGGGCTACTGCTATATTATTCATATCTTCAAACCACTTTAGGGCTTTTATTTCCATCAGTTAGAGTGAAATCCCTAGTTCACTGCTACATTAATAACTGCATTGGTTTTTGGTTTAAATTCTAAACCTTCACTAAAAAACAGATTTATAGATGTGGATATTATCATTTTACTAACACTGATTTCTCAAGCTCACCATATATGATTATAAAGTATAGTGAAGAGATACTTTTTTAGTGTAAATCAGTGATAATATTACATATAAATCCACACACACATATATATATAAAACTGGCAATAATTTGATATATTCAACGAATTATAATTAAAATACAAACAATTACTCTTTCGTTAGTTTACACATATGTTTTAAATATTAATGATTTTAAAATAAAGAGGTAATTGTTATGCTTTTATACAATTTGCAAAAGCGATTGAATTGAATAACAGCTGTAACTTTAGACCAAAGAAGATTACAAACAAAAAAAAAATCAATATTTGCAAACAATAATAAGATTATAAATTAAATTTAGACCTAATCATAAGAATATTAAACGAGAAAGAGTATATATAATGAAACGGAATACGATATGATAGCCTGCTTGTATGTATGGTCCCATACTATTGTGCCAATTATCTAAGATGTACTCAATGAGTGTGTAGTTGTTTAAGCTTATACCTACATTTTGTGTTGCCAGTTATGTGGTGTAAATATGGGTGTGTATTCATTACTTTACGTCAGAAGTTAGATTTCAAATTATACGATTAATTTTCTATATTCATCAAGACTGTAATGTAGAGAGAAAATCATGTAATGTTTTTACTGAATTTATTTATGTAGAGTACTAGAGTAAAATGTTGTCTAGAAATCTCAGATTATTTTTATTCATAAATATTTTTATGTTATAATATCCAGCACGAAACATATGGAAAAGCATGGAACATAATGGTTCGATGAACAAATGCGTATATGGGCAGTTAATAAAACATACCAAAAATTAATAAAAAACAATAATTTATTTAATAAATTAATAATACTTAGTATTTGAGTTGGCTATTTACGTAATGATAAACAGAATGTTTAATTATTAATTAAATGAAAAATAATATCTTCATTATACATGCTTGATATCTGTTTTCAATTTTTTACTTTTTTCTCATTTAAGTTTAGTCTTGGTTGTAAATCTCCAAATACTTGCATACTTGTCCTAAAGGTCAGTATTAAATCAAAAAGTGTGACCCTCAAGATTTATTCTGTCAATAAGCTACTATCTTTCTCAAGAATTAAATATTGCTAAACTGGAGGAATTCTATCTAATAATACGTATTCAAGTTATGACATTTTTAATAATAATACTTGATATAACTTCAAAGAAATTATTCACGTGATATTTTTTTACAAATATCTGCTAGGTGTGATCCTCCCACCCCCGAAATTCAATAACTTTTGCTGTGGAAAAATATTTTTAAATAGTTATTACATCAATGTGTAGAGCTGATAATCTGGACCAATTGATGATTGCTGGTTTAGCATGAAATAAGTTGTTATATCCGCAAGAATGTCTGCACAGTCATCAAATAAATATACACAATATTTTACTTAGTCTGAATAGCGAATAGTTTGCAACACTCTATCTCCATAGTTCTCTGGCAATGGATGATCTGCAACGAATGCTCTGCTCTGCAACAAATGCTCTACTCTGCAATGAATGCTCTGCTCTGCAACTAATGCTTTACTCTGCAATGAATGCTCTGCTCTGCAACTAATGCTCTACTCTGCAATGAATGCTCTGCTCTGCAACTAATGCTCTACTCTGCAATGAATGCTCTACTCTGCTGCGGTCTCCCCATTTCTGTGGGCTCTTCTAGCTACACCCGTGGACTACATTTCCACTGGCCACTGGTCATTTACTGCAAGCACTGATGTGAGATATCTCTACTCAAAACTACTAGACATCTACTGACGTTGTACTCCAAATAAGGCTGCTGATAACTGCCTTACTCTGCATAGTTGTTACACCGTCTTTTATTGCTTGCTGATAACTGTAGCAATTAATCCTTGTCCAATCAGGTAACGTCTTTTATCCAGAAATATTTGCAATCAGCAAATATCTCTTGGAATTATCATCCGCCATTGTGTTAATTAACTTCCTCCATTATCAGCATGCGATCTACAACAATCACTCGAAAAAATTCTAGTTTTTCTGGAGTGCACAAACATGTCTGCCATTTTTACAAAACATTACATCTCCCTCCACTCCAGAAAAACTCTTGTTGCAATTCCTTGCTGTTTTCTTTTTCTATTCCTACTTGGCCAAAACATATTTCCTGTTATTTCCAAACTTACAGCGTTGTTATATCACGTAGACTTGTTATTCACTTTCGTTATTAAAGTTACTAACTGGGATTTCCATTTTCACCAGGTTTCTCCATCTATAGCTAACTTGTTGTAATGCAAAACTTATTCGCTACTCACAGGTTCCAAATGCGACTGCACCAATGTTATATCCACAAGAATGTCTGTGCAGTCATCAAATAAATATACACAATATTTTACTTAGTCTGAATAGCAAATAGTTTGCAACACTCTATCTGCATAGTTCTCTGGCAATGGATGCTCTGCAATGAATGCTCTGCTCTGCAATAAATGCTATACTCTGCAATGAATGCTCTGCAACTAATGCTCTACTCTGCAATGAATGCTCTGCTCTGCAACTAATGCTCTACTCTGCAACAAATGCTCTACTCTGCTGCAGTCTCCCCATTTCTGTGGGCTCTTCCAGCTACACCCATGGACTACATTTCACTGGCCGCTGGTCATTTACCGCAAGCACTGACATGAGATATCTCTACTCAAAACTACAAGATGTCTACTGCTATTGTACTCCAAATATGGCTGCTGATAACTGCCTTACTCTGCATAGTTGTTACACCATCTTTTATTGCTAGCTGATAACTGTAGCAATTAATCCTTGACCAATCAGGTAATGTCTTTTATCCAGAAATATTTGCAATCAGCAAATATCTCTTGGAATTATCATCTGTCATTACATTAATTAACTCCCTCCATTATCAGCGCGCGATCTACAACAACCACTCGAACAAATTCTAGTTTTTCTGGAGTGCACAAACATGTCTGCCATTTTTATAAAACATTACATAAGTATATTGGTGATTATTTATCTTTTGACATGTATGTGTTCAAGTGTATGAGATAGAATGGAGAGTGGTGGGTCATGTGAATGTCTGTGCTCATATACCCTATATATCAATGTTTTTTGTATTTCTAAAGAATACTTAAGATTTCGATTCTTTACTAAGACAATCCTTACATTAGCTGAGACTATAATAAAATTCACAATCATTCCAGTGTTTATAGATTTCTAAATCATCTTAATTACTTTTTGTTGTATGTTAAAATGTGCTTCCTGAAATATTTTTAGTAGCAATGTTAATCTTACCCACAATTCATAACTTTTTTGTCTCTTTAGTTGTTTCCATTCCTAATTTGAAATTGCTGTTAAACTTTTTTATTTCTGTTTCTATCTTTTCTAACTTTAATCAAGTTGATTTTTATTCTTCTAATATTAATATTAAGTATCTTTTTTTTCCATTTTGTAATCTTTTCTTAAGAAAAACAATTGTTTCTTTTTATTCCTCTTGAAATTTCCCATTCAGATCATAATTTCACCAAACCAAACTCGTATTGAATCTGACACCTTGTTTTTAGATATTTAAAGTCTTGAAATTTACTTAAACTATTTTCCAATATATTTGTTTTATTTTCAGAATGTCATATACATTCTTCATTCATAACATATTAATATTCTATAATCCAGTATTATAACTGTTTTTTTTTGCCTAGGTTTTTCATTTTATACTCCAGCTTCTATATATCAGCTATAAAGTTTAAACTGTATATTAGTATTTCATATTTTATATATCTTTTCTGTATTTTTTAACTGTTGAATATCATAATTAAAATTTGTTTCTTCCTTAAGCTAACAAAAGGCTTCAATAAAACATGATTATTATGGATTTTAGTTTTAAATGGTCATTAAAAACTAAATCTTGTTAATTTATCTTTGTAAATTCTTAGTTCTTTGGCATACATGAGTCAATCAATTCTTTGGGGTTCTAAGAATTTTGTAGAATTAATCAAAACATGAAAACAAAAGGACATATTGATAATGACATGGACAGTTTATTCATAAAAGAATCATATGATGAACCCTTGTCTATTGTAGGTAAAAGATTAAATGAGGATACTTGCCTAAAAATCAAAATAATTCATCCTATTGGGGGAATTAACACTTTCACCTATGATAACAAAATTTTCATGAGAAAACCTGAAACTACACTCAAAAATATTATTTTATTTCCACTCAAATAAAATATAGCTTGACTATCTTTATGACACATTTATTGCAGTCACATGGTAAAGCATTAATACAAAAATCATGGACACACATTGATCATATATCCTATTTAATTAAATTGACAATAATATATAAACAAAAATAGAAACTACCATTTTTATATGTCTTATGGAAACATTCCCTCATGACAAATCAAAATTATGGTTTACAGAAAACTCCCACACAAGAAAATATTTGGTATATACATACAGTCATCACAATAATACAATGTATTGAGTTGTAAAACTTCTAATTTGGAAAAGTCATATAATTGAAAAAAAAAATTCTTCCAAAGAATGATTATTCATCAGCTGTCATTAAGAAAATCTTAAATAAATAACAAAATAAGCAAAAGAAAAATAATTTGTAAGAAATATAATGCATCTATATATCCCAGAAATAATGGACACATTAAAGAAATCAAAAGTCAATATAACATCAAAACAGCTTCTCAATGTCATAGAACATTACAAGAAATCTTAACCTTATCATTGATTGCTTCAAATATATTCATACACGTTTTTAACTGACTGTAATTCCTGCAGTTTTTACATTACTGTAGCATATTTAGGCTTATTTTAAAGCTTAAAAAGTACCGTAAGATGCTGCCCTCTTTTGAATTATTTTACAAGTAAAAAATCAATAATATGGGTGTTCTAAGTTAGAACAAAAAGAAAAGTCACTCCTTTGTAAATTCTGATTTGTTGCTTGGATTGCTTTGATTTTTGCCAAAGGAAAACCGCCTGACAATAATTTTCATCGCTCCAACTTCTGTTTTGACTTTGAAAATGAAAATTAATGTCTTACATTGTTTTTTTTATTATTTATGTTGCATTATTATGAATTATTTTTATAAAATATACTGAAAATATAGTTATTTTAGGAAAATAGTAAGATTCTAGTAAAAAATTGTATACGTTTGTACGAACGTAAATTGAAAAAGAAACCATAGCTAACAATAATTTTCACATCTGTCAACAGTTTAAATTGCCCCAAGCTCTTTATTTGATTTTCAAACCAAAATTAATAACTTAGAGTATTTTTCTGGCATTTATTTACATATTATAATGTATTTTGGTAAGAATATGCTGAAAATATAGTTATTTTAAAAAAATAGTAAGATTTTAGCAAAAAATTCTTTACTTTTTCACAACATAAATTGAGAAAGTCGATGACATATGCAACATTTTCTAATTTGTTACAAATATTGTTTTTAAATTCCCCACTATAAAATATTTTTATAAGTATAAGTAGAAAATTATTTTTGAAAAAACTTTCGTTCACTTTCATAATCTGACAAATTATTAATATACTTTTAGAAATGAAACTAAAATGAATATAATATTAAAAGATGAATATATTTTTATTGCTGATTCTGTAATTGACCAATCAAAAGTTTAGAGTTTTAAATCACTTAGCCAACTAGATTTGCAGGCAACCATAAGGTTAATGTCTATAAAAACTATATGTAGAATGCTGAAGAATAAAAAAAATATTTATAAAACACCATAAAACAGGGAGAAGTATTTATTGCTTAAACCTGCTTTTCCATTAAAAAATCATTAAAATAGTACAAAACTGGTAATTAAAAAAGAAAAAAACAGGGGTACTTATGGTAGCAGAACATTCTAGTCCCAATGAACATGTTGATAGAGAAAAAAAGCAAAATGTTGATCAGAGATAAAAAAAAATTCAAGAAGGAAAATTTAAAGAAGTGGCTAATTTGATAATAGCAAACAACCTGCATAAGTCAACCTAGTGTGAAAATTCAAAATGTATGGGAACCATTTTTTAATCTTGCTCTTAAGATAAGATGATGTATAAGGAGAATTTTCATACATAAGTATATAAAATTTCTATTGACTGTTTGTCTTTGACAAAATAGCTAATTGGTTAATCACTTTAAATTTAGTATTTATGAATCTAAAGATTTCTCTTTTTATTTTCTTGTTCAGTGATAAGGGCAATGATACCCAAATAAGAGAGAAAAATAATATCATTGGAATATTATATTATATACTTACCTGTATATCATTATTGAAAGTTGAATGTTATTTGAAAATTTAATTGCAATATTAATACTAGATGATTAGAATAGTACAATATTATTCGAAATGCCATCATTTCGAACTCACAGTAAAACATTATATATATACCAGGATCATATCCAGATGTGATCATCTTTACCAGTGCAAAATTAGAGAAGCCATTGAGATACTTAAAAGGCTAGATTGTATTAATATGTGAGATGATACATGCAAACTTCCTCCTATTTGGAAAGATTTTATAAAAAAACTTTTTTAATTTAACATTTTTGCTTTTGATGGAACATTAGTTTTTTTTCAAATCAGTGATTGTAGCGCCTCTACAACCGTCTTTCTACCTTTTATCACCCAGTAGATGACTTGTGTGATCAAGTTGAAATATCTGTAAATATTTAAATTTTTTAACATAGATGAACCCACAAAATGTCTTTATACATATATTAATAAATCCCCCCCACACGTACATATGTCAGATTGACCAAATAATTATTTATCAAAGAGTAAGAGCTATCGTTATATTTATTTTGAGTTAAAATGAAGTAATTCGACAATCACTGTGCTTAACATTTAAAAATTTCACAGCAATATTTAATAACAAATACTAGACTTTAAAATAGAAAGTATTTACTTTTTAGTTCTTTAAGTTTTATCTTATTGCAACTACCCAGCGACATCCAAATTCAGACAATTTTCTCTTACTGTGCATACATTTCACAAACAACCTTCATTTTTAGGAGAGCTAATAGTATCAAACAAATCACCACACCAACTTGACAGATCAATATTTTCCAATTATACCTCTCACTTGCAAAATAGAGACTGTTTTGTATCTTTCTTTTAAAGACTGAATTATCATTGTAATGCAAAGAAATTTTCCAGTTTTTTTTTTTGTTCTCTTCCAAAATGCAAAAAATATTCAAAATTAATTTTTAATATAATTTTTTTTTTCAATTCAGTTCTCCTAATATTTTGTATATTTGCTTTCATTAATACTTATTATTGGATTTGTGATTTCTTCAGTATTTCATATTCCATGGTACACAAATATTGTAGACATATGAATTATTTTCAAACTCATGGTTTAGCTGTAATAACATTTTCTTTTTCTTAAGTTTTAAAAAATTTAGCCAGATTTCCTTCCATTAAACTTAATAGTTCAATGAAAAATATCAGACCTAAAGACAGTGCCTTAGCCAAGTGTATTAATATATCTATAATACCTATCCTACCTATTAGGAATGTATAGCTTTATTAAAAACAATTTCAACTTCATTTGCAATTTCTTATGAATTTTTTGCTGTTTCCCCCTATTCTCATTTATTGTTTGACAATGTCTATATAACGAATTACTTAAATAGCTTTAGATTGAATTGGAAAATATGAAGAATATTGACTTCTTCCAGTACTTCTATTTATACTAATTTCAAGTGACTACATGTTTAATGTTTGATAAACAATTTATTTGACATAATCCATTAAGTGTTATAATTAAATGCTTGCACTTTAAAGTTAATTATCTTGTATTTAATTATTTTATAATTTAATTTACGTAAATTTAAATATTTAATTCGCAAATTAACATTTACAAACATTTTAAATTTATATTTATTGTTAAAGTTAAGAGCGTGCTAATAGCTCTAAACAAGCTTTTTTTTTTTTTAAAGGAGTCATGTGACTTCTGACTTGTTACTATTACTATTTATTGTTAATACATTTTTTTCTGTTTACAAATATAGTTATAACGTTGCATTTATTTACTTTACACATTTCTGGCATTATAAAATTTAATATTGGAAAATAATTATTGTAAATCTATTTTGAAACAATTACTACAAGACAAAATTCAACTGAAACTACTCTTTTCAAATTTATTTATTCTTTACAAAATCATAATGTTGTTCCCATACAATTTTATCGTTTAAATTCTAACAATATATAGCAGTGTTAATTATTTACAATACTTGTATAATTCTCTATATCATTAAATACATAATTCTCCTATCAAAACTTGTTTAAACATCAGCATGATCAATGGCATTAACTAAATGGTATCAGAGACAAACAGGATTATAAATTAAAACATACTATGAAAATCAATCCTTGTAAGAAATCAGTGATATGATAAACTGGATGGAAGTAATCTCATGTTATATGTTGGTAGTACTGATGTATATATATTTTCTAATTATTTCAACAAATAACAGACTAAGTGGGCTTGATACATCATAATTATAATAATCTCAATACCTGACTCTTATATAAATTGTAATAGCAAAAGTGTGATAATGATCATTTCTTATGTTCAAAATTTTATAGAAGATAAGCCATTGTGCAAGTGCCTGAAAAAATTATACACAATTTCTCTTTAATCTAAAGCAGTGGTCTTCAACCTTTTCACACTTACAGACTGGCAGAAATAAGCATAAGATTTTGCAGACCAGCAGAAGTTTACAGATAAATTTTTTTAAGGATGTAAACTGCTTAGCATTAGATGAGCATAATTGTTAATACTGACCAAAACAGCACACTAGTTACTGTGTATTATAATGGTGTTGCTTCCCTTCACATGCTGAACACTCTTTCTTGAGTTGTGCAGTCATACTGTTACAGAAAACAATACAATAACAATCGTTCTCAATATGCTTGCATTTTTATATTTATTATCTCATTGTTAAAACATGTAAGAATAAAATGCTATTCACCTGAATATTGGGAAATATCACAGCTAGTGTAATTACAGGACAGTGATTATGATAAATGTAATATCTGCATTTAATGTTAAATATACAAGTCATATATATATATATATGAAGTTTGTATAATAAAAAAACTTTTATTTTTTAATTTTTAATTATTTAAAAAAAAAATAATTTTACCCCCCTCCCTCCCATAAACATATGTGATAAATAGAAAAACAAATTATTGATTATATTTTTTTTTTGTTCTGTTTCTTTTTTTTTAATCGGGTAAAAATGCAATGAAAAAATAAATAAAAATTGTTTATATTAATTAAAAGTTTAAAATTTTATTATTTTGTTATTACAAACTTTCCTGCCAGTCTAGCGTGGACCACAGAAAACTTCTGCGGCCTGGCTCCAGTTTGCAGACCAGGGGTTGAAAACCATTGATCTAAAGGAGATTTTTTAAAAAATATCAAATGATGAGTATAATAATGATAACAATTATAAAAAAGAATTAGTAACAATGGAACAATAACAAATGTATATACAGAATAGAATATAAAAACACATGCAACAGATATTGTAAAAGAAGAGGTAAAATTAATTTTAAGCATATAGCTCAAATGAAAATCTAAACAAAATATTTGCTAAGGAATTTCTTGTGATGATTAAAAATCTTGAAGAAAGAATATGCAGCCTATCTTAGATAGTATATTTATAGTACTAATCTAAAAAAATCATCAAAGATGTTAAAATATATGACAATTAAATTAAATGCTAAATAGTAAAATCCAGAGTAGCAAGTAACAAAGTGAATGAATAATCAAAAACATGAAAAAGCAAAAGAAATAATTTTCTGCTAAATGTATCAATTGCTCATGGATTAAAATAAAAAGATTAAATAAATATAATAAAATAAGTTATGAATAAAACTTTATAAATAATAAATATAAAAATATTTTATAATAAATTTTTTTATTATTTGTTTTGGACTAAAATCACACAACATATTGTTTATTTAACAAATATTGGCTATTTTGTATTTAACTTGAAATAAAAAAATTGAGGAGCTGGGGAATTCAGAAATTAATTAAGTCAATTCCTTGTTATAAAAAAATGGGATTGGCTTAATCAATTTCTAGATCCTCCACATATCATACTTTTATTCCAAGTTAAATATTAAAAAAAAAACAGTAGTGGTTGAATAAATAATTATTTTGTGTGTAATAAATAAAAGCATTTATTAAAAAATTATTTTTATATCTATTATTTTTCAGCTTTTAGCATTAAGATTGAAAGTAAAATCATGTGTATTAAATACAGTTTGTATATAATTTCATGTAATGATAATATGTTTTATTTAAATTTTAAAAGATCAGATTAAGATAATTTTTATGTAAACTTTATATATATATATGGCAGACAAAAGTTTAAATATTTTGATATCAAATTTCAAAGATGTTGATATAACTTTAATAACATTTCCATAATGTGCATGAGAGAGTATATGTGCCCTCTTATTCACATTACTAAAAAGTTATTACTGTGATATCAACATCTTTAAACTTTGATATTAAAATAATTTAAAATTTTATTTGGCACTGTGTATTAAGAAATTAGAAAATATACCTAAAATATTTTACTATCATATTGCATTGCCAGTGATTTATAACAAATGTACAAAATTTAAACAAATTCTATTGAATATAAGTGTATTGTATGTCAATTTTGAAACAAAAAAATTAACAGAGATTGTAATTTAAATAATACTGGTTAATTGAAATAAACAAATTAAATAATACAGATTGTGATTTAAATAAAAATTATTTTAAAAAATCAAAAACTAATAAAAAGTATTCAAGAAATAATTGAAAAAAATCAAGGTGTAAATAAAACTATTCAAGAAACTTTGGACAAAAAAATAAAGATAATACAAATTTAAAAATAGAGTGAACAAAAAAGAAAAAAATGTGGAAAATATTTACTAAGTGAAACAGAGTGTGAAAGAAAATATTAAGACTAATAAAAAATAAAATGGAATAAAGTAGATCAGAATAAAAAAGGTTAGAACATTATACATCAAGTTTAGAAATTAAAGAAAAGAAAGAATCAGTCAGATAGAAAAGAACATCTAACAGATACTGAAGACAATAAATAATATCCTCAAATTAAACTATGGAATTATCTTGAAAATAGTGAAAAAAAATTAGAAAAAATAACAAAATACTAGGTAACATAAAACTGTAAGAGAAGAAAGACCTTCAAGAAATGGTAATTAAGATATTAAAGAAACAAAAAATGAAGAAATTTGTAAGATCATTGATTGCTGATAAAATATTAAGAATAAGATAAAAAAATAATTAGAAGTCAAGGTATTTCTAGAAATCTCAAATGTAGCAGAACAAGCAAGACAAACAAATAGAGATTGTGAAGGTCATTCAAGAAAAGTTAAAAAAATAAAAAAATAAAACATAAAGATCCACCAAGAATATATTAAAAAGAAATAGAAGAAGCACATAAGAATTGTAATAAAAGACAATGCTGATAAATGTAGTTAAAACTAAAACAGGATATAGAGTGGCTAAATCATTATACAAAATTATATGAAAATAATCATTTTATGGAATGATAAGATGAAGGTTGATTTATATAAATGACTAAATGAAGACTATTCCAGTAGGTTTCATAATATTTGGTTGTAGAAAAATATCAAATTCACAGGGAATTTGTTGCATGACAACATTCCTTTGTATGTTCAATTTGTATTGGAAAGATTAAAATTTATTATTATACTCTAGAAGAAACAGAAATATAATGCTATCAAAAATTGACTATTCATTTAAAAATTTACAATTGCTGATATATCAGAAAAACTAATCACAACATTGTATGTAAAAGAGAGTTAGTACATGTTTAAAAATACCAGTAACCTCATAGTTAATGCAGCAAAACATTATGTAAGTACTATTAATTTCAATATAAAAATATTCCATACTTAATCTGTATTTTCTTTTTTAAACTTCTAATTTTAATATTCGTTTGATAGTAATTGAATAACTATTAGTATTAAGTTAGGAGAATCTCAGATTATATCTCTATAACTTCCTAAATAATATTTTTTATTCAACTTATACAACAGTAAGAGTATTTTGTTTCTCATTCAAAGGTATTTTCATCATTAAAAATAACAGACTTATTACTTCCCTCAAAAATGTAGTTGTGATTTGAATTTCTGTCTCTTACATTTTGTCTTTTTACTTGTTCAAACAGCTCCAATTATGAACATTCTGGTAAATATAATATGACCTTATCTGCCTAACCATTTATATACCGAATATTTATCATTGGGAAATAGTTTCTAATGAAAATAATCAGATTGGTTATATTTCTTTTGCAATAATTAATATTCAATTAATTTGTTGTAATATATAATATATCATTAAAGGTCAGATTATGCTTTAAAACAGTGGCAATGCTTTCAAAGTTAGGAAAAGAAACATTATTAAATAGAATATTATCGATGCCTAAAATTATTTCATTTATTACAGGATTTGACTCGGAATAAATTTTATTACCATTTAGAGATTATTCTATTACTGGTTATGGTTTAAACTGTGATCAGCAAACAAAGTTAAAAAATGCTGATATTTTCAATTAATTTTAAAAGTATAGAAAACAACTTTTCTATTTATTAATAACGAGAATCATCCGGTAAATAACGTGGAATAAATGATAAATTATATAAATTATAAACTTTCTGTGAAGACGAAATTAAACTATTAGCTTTTTCATTATTCAAAACATAAGATATAACTCATATACACTATTTGTAAGAATAATGTAAATACTATTTAACATTTTAAATAAACTAAGTAAATAGGATAAAGTAAATTAAAAATAAGACAAGGACGTAGTCAAAAATATTACTTCAAATTGTAAAAAAAAAAGTATAAACGATGAGAATATTTTCAAATGACAAGTGGACAACCAAACAGCCATACTAAAATGAAGTGTTTATATATTTTGTTTTTATTTAACTTAGGTATTTCATAAGTATTTATTCTATATAAATATATCTTCATTTTAGTTTTTGAATATTTAATTTATAGGTTTGTCAATTGTTGAAATATATGGATAAAATAAAATATAAACATGATATGTAATTAATAATCTTATTAGTCATTCATTGGACTAGAGATTATCCAATAATGAATAATATTTCTGAAATATATTTTTCACTATATCACTCACGCAAGTTAGGGATTCATTTTCATCCATTTTTAACTCCTTGTGAGGAGAATATAAACATAAACATATGACCAAAGACATGTGGAAAACACCTATGACTTCCAATATGTAAATTTTATGCTGAACCAGTATTCATCAGTTGGCCCAGATCGCAATCTCTTACACATATCTTTATCAATGTTCAGAATTTTATATATACATGTTGATATGAAGATTTTCACGGGTTGCATATATAAAAGACATATTTTGTGAATTTTAACACGGATGAACCCGCAAAATATGTCTTTTATATATACTGAATATTGATAAAGATATATGTAAAAGATTGGAATCTGGGCTAACAGATGAGTGCTGGTTTAGTACAAAATGTGAATGTTGGGGATCCTAGATCTTTTTCACATGTTTTTGATTATATCTTTATATTTACATCCCACCATAAGGTATTAAAAGTAGATAGAAACCTGTCCCTATTTTGCGTGAATTACAGAGATGTGTAATACGTTCTGAAATTTTTAAATCGAATTTTCTTTAAATTATTATTATCTTAAGCAATGATAAAAAAAGTATTATGACTTGATCTAAGTACTTAGGGCTAGTTATCTTTACCCGTTTTGGAGTAAATAAAGAAATATATATATAACGCGGATATATTTTAATAATTGTGCAACAATCTGATTTTAAAAACTATATTAAATCTATTTTTATGATCATGCTTGCCACGTTTATCTTATATAAAAATAAGTTGTAAAATTTGAACTGAAAAGATTTATTGATGGGGTGCCTATTATGAATAAAAGAGTGTAGTTAAAGATATTAAAGACAAATTTAGTTGCCTAGATTCTCAGTCTAAATGATTTATGTCAATAAGTTTTAACGATAAGTCTATTATGGCAAATATGAATATACCGCCCTCGTTTTATTTTTCCCTATAGTGATCTCATTTAATATAAGAAAATCGATAGAATGTAAATAATTGCTAGACAACAGATAATTATTTTCATATTATGTTCTGTTACTAATATAAAATTAAACATATTATTGAAAATATTGTTGATATTAATATCTTTTGTAACTGATCAAATGAATCAAAAACTTTTTAGATGAATTATTAATAATATAAGAATAATTAATGAATTTATTGGAAATAAAAAATAGTAAAATAATCGCAATAACGTACCTTGGCTCTCCTATAAGATAGATAATTTGTATAAACAATCAACAAAATAGGATATGCATTCAACTTGAGCATTAATTTTGAAAAATAAATATCTATAATATAAATAAAAGCAAATAAATTAAGGAAATGTATTTTATAAATACATATTACTTTAATTTTCTGTACTTAAATTACTTATCCGTAATCGAGAAGATTTTAAATATTAAGCTTATATAAATATAATTTTCTAAGTGATTGTTTTAGAAAATACATTGTAGTAATGTCATTTTAAAATCATAATCATTATATATGAAATATGTAAAAAATACAATTAGATTTATCTATAAAATTTTAAACATTATTAATTTTTTATCAGAGTATCTCTGGTCTCAGATTTTACTATATCACATTTGCTTATTTTCAATTATATTTTAACAGTTTGGTTTGTGTAAATTCAATAACCTTACATATGCAAACAATATTCACATTTTAACTTACTACCAGCACAATTATTTATTTTTACTTATTAATCGGTTTACACGAACAAATAGTAAAAAAGAAAAGCATGTTTCTATATTTAACATTTATTTTGTTTGGATATCAATATTGCATTGTAATTTAATGCATTTTAAATAAATAAAATTTTATTGCGAAAGTAATAAATGTTATCATCTACTTACTCTTAACACTTTATTTTACAATTTCTCTTAGAAAAAATAACATATTTAAAAATATAGATAGTTCATAATTAGACTACTCAATATATGTGTTGTGTTAGGTTAGGCTTACAGGTTCATTCCAAACCAACAGACACAAAAAGAACAACTATTCAGCAAATAATATGTACAATTTATTAGTACAAAATATATACACACGTTAGTTGAACAAATACAGTTGATAGACTTGAATGCTGAGATAGTCGTGTGAAGTATGGAACTCGCTTCTAGTTAATGATTAGCCTGCTTTGTGAGTTCTGGTAAGACTCTTCCAGTTATATATTTTGCTTGCCTTGATTCAGCTCTAGTTCAGACATAGCAGTTTCTAGTCCATAGGTGGACTTGCCTCACTACATGGATGTTGCAATAATGACTAGATAAGTACCTTTGCTGATGGCAGAAGGTTTAATGGAGAGCACGTTCTGTCGTTCAGGTTAACAGAAGTAATTGCTTTCTGCCTTGCCTCCAAAAGGTTGACTATTTAAAGGCAGATCCCTTACCTTACTGGAAACATGCAGATTTGATGCATGAACCCCAGTGTAAGGAATCTGGAATAGTCCACTTCTGAAGGCAGGGTCAGATATGATAATATGTAAACGAGTTGCTGCAATAAATTATAATAGAAAATTAGCAAGCAATAAAAATACTTTTATCAATGATAGTTAAGTGTTATAAAAATTATAAAATAGACATAAATATGCATATATATACTTACTGCATTAATAATTAAATAAAATAATTTTTGGGATAGATTGAATATTATTATCCTAGATTAACATGATTCTCTTTTAATTTGTATATTTTATTATTGAATTATAAAAATATAAATTTTAAAAAAGTATATAAAGAATAATTTATAAAATAATTCTTTTACTTTTTTTAAAGATAGATTTCAATTTTATAATTTTTCCAATTTGGAAAATAATATTTGTGTAAAAAGTAATCCTTTGAGTTAAAACTAGAAAGACTATTTACTTATTAAACTATGTTAGATATTAAAATTTGTTCTTACAAAATTGTGATAAAACTTAAACCAAAAAAAAAAAACAATAAAAAATATATTGGAAATATTTTTAGTTGTAGGTATATATATATGTAAGTGTAATAATGGTCAAGGCTCAGTGATTTAATAAGCAGTATCCACAAACTTTATAATGAGTTAAACTTATTAATTCATCAAATAAAAAGATGCATTTGATTCAGAAATAAGTCACGGAGCTGGATACGTGGATGGTAATTGGAATGATTATAATTTAGAACTAATTGCTGATGATATTATCAAGAAAATTAATTGTAATAAATTTAATGTGATGTCTTATGATAAATCATGGGAATTGGCTATTTCAGAATTTAAACAGAGGCTGAAGAGTGATCATATGATTTGTTTGAAAGAAGCTAAAGGGCTATGAATGTTTTTAATGATGAAATGTCAATATATTGATAAAGTTAAACTGCAAATGGAGAAACTTGTTTCCTTTTTGATTGAAGAATATAATATGGATAGTCAAAGAATAAAATTTATTAACAATATTTTAAAAAGTGCTAAAAATAAAGCTTTAAGTAATAATGCTACTATATGATATATCCTTCCTATGCTATATGTCCTCATATTTTTGCAAATATAAAGTTACATAAGGAAGGTAATCCTTTATGAATTATGATAGATTTTGGTGGTTAATTCATGTATATTTGTAAGCCTTTATAAGAGTTTTTTAGGATTTGGGGGAAATACTATTGCTTCATTATTTGATTTTGTATATAGTATTAAAAATTTAGTGATTAATGAGAATGACTTTATTGCATCATTAGATGTAACA
This sequence comes from Epiperipatus broadwayi, assembly GCA_028023455.1. Classification (NCBI taxonomy): domain Eukaryota; kingdom Metazoa; phylum Onychophora; class Udeonychophora; order Euonychophora; family Peripatidae; genus Epiperipatus; species Epiperipatus broadwayi. Next base: position 1,493,138 of record JAQFVV010000222.1, on the reverse strand, counting down.
GAAATGTATGGTTCTATTCATAGAATGAATTTCCTAAAATAATTGACCATACATTGAAAAGTAAAGGTGTGTGTAAATATGTGTTAAAATTTATTGTTGATACTTTAAAATTTTTTTGTTGATAACATTGTTGCTTTTTTGAAGATCAATATTATAAAATGTCTAAAGGTTGGCCTATGGGTCTGCCTGTAGTTGCAGAAGTTTGCAATTTTGTTTTGTCTACATAAGAGAGTGGTATTTTAAATATGTGCTTTTTTTAAGGATATTAAAATTTACAAAAGGTATGTGGCTGATGTTTTTGTTTGTGGAAATATTAATACTATATATTTGCTTGTAGATGAATTAAATAATTTGAATGGCTTGAAGTGAACTATTGAAAAGGAATGGGCCAAAATTATTACATATTTGAATTGAATTATTACAAGAGATAACAGTATATTAAATTATAAATTAATGATCAAGCCATTGCAAAAAAAATATATAAATTGTAAATCAAAAGTACCAATTATGCATAAAATGGCAAGTTTTAGATCTTTTTTGTTTCATAATGAAAAATTGTCATTACCAAAATGATCAACTGAAAAATATTGAGATATTTGTCAAGGAATTGCTTGATGTTGGTTATAAAATGGAACAAATAAACAATACTTTATGTCAGTTTTAAAAGAGTTATAACAGTTTTAAGAAAATGAAGATTGATAGTAAACAATGGCTATCTATTCCATTTATTTCAAATCCACAAGTGAAATTTTTTAAGGATATGCATAAGAACATGTTTAATATTTCATTCTATGTTTCAAATAATGTTAATAAATTAATGAATAATTCTAAGGATGTCATACCTGTCAAGCAGAAAAGTAATGTTGTATATCAAATTTTTTGTGAGTGTATGTTATCATATATAGGTGAATTGAGGTGCATTATTGAAAAGAGATTAAAGGAGCATGAATTGTTATATAAACATGTAAAAAGTAAGAAAAATGGTGATTTAATGACTACATCAGTTTTCTTTGATCATGAAAAAACATGTAAATATAAATTTAAATTTGATATTGAAAGTATGAAAATTTTTCATGAAGAGAGAAACCATAATAAAAGAAAAATTAAGGAGGCAATTTTTATAAATAGGAATAAAATGCATTTAATAAATAGAAAAGCTGCTAACATTAAAATACAGATTTCATGGGATTTGGGTTGATAATTTTTTTTTAATTTAATGGCAGTTGAGGTGGGTTTAAGAAATTAACTGAAAGTACTTCTGCAGATTGAAAGACTGTTTATAATACTTTATTACCATTATGTTTATTATTTTTATTATGATTTATATATATTGTACCATATTTGTGGTACAATCATCATTGGCATTTTAAATTTAAAAGATGAAATTTCCAAGAAAGACAAAATAGTTTTGTTTTTTTAAATTTTGTTTGTGTGATTTATTTTAGATACAATGGAAATTGTATTTTCTATTACTATTTTTTAAAAAAAAGAATGAAAAAAATTACTTTTAGATTTTACTGAGATAAGAAAGTAAATTCTTAAGTACAAACAATTATAATTAATTACAAATAAAAATACAGCATTTTTTTGCCACTAATAAAAAATGGCCACTGAAGGGTAAAAATAACTTTGTGAACAAAAAATGGAAATAATGTATAAATTTATGAAAGTTAATTCCTGAATAGAGAAAAAAAAGAGTAAACAGGATATGTGCAGTAGACTCAATTTAGGAGGGATATAAAAGAAGGGACATCACTGGACAAGGGTTCTTTTTTTTCATTGGGTCATCAGATAGCAAATTGAAATAAATTGCATTTTTTCTGCAGAGCCAAGACAAGATGATTTCTTATATTGTTAACAATCAGTTTGGCCTTCAGAAAATGTGTGACTAGAGAATAGTGTATCCACTGGCACACTTCTTTCCTGGAGTCTATAATGCCATGATTGAATCCCATTGCCTACTTGAAGATTAAAACCCTGAACTGCATACCAAGATACTGTAAGGAGGTGACATGATGGATTGCAATAAAGACAAAATGATGCATGGTAATTTGCTCAGTGATAGAAATAGTACTTTGATAGTTACAGGTAAGAACTTTCTTTTATGTGTTATACAGGATCACATTAAGAAAATTATAAGTACTGTTGAAATGCTGTAATAAAATCTTACTCAAGATTGAATTAAGGTAACTCCTGAGAATAGCAATAATTGACTTTCAAAAAAGAAATTAGATTGATATTATACATACACATATTTGTCATTGTGAGTATTGAGTTGTGTATTATATTTAAAGGGTTTACATTTATGTTACTATTATTAATGAATGTTTGGTAGAATAAGAAAATTAATAAATCATAGAAATATAATTTACTTTCTCATTTATTTAATTTAGTAGTTATCGTATTATTAGATAAATCTGTTATAGTTTTACCAATTATAAATGCCAATGCCTTACCATAAATTGCAATCTTCAAGAGGACACTAATTCAACATGCAATGTTGATTATTATAGATAGGAAGGGAGAAGCCAGTACTGTCACATATATAATCCTAGCACCTATGAAATAAATGAAAACCTGATTTTTCTCTGACTATTTTAAAACTTAGTTATAATAAAATGGGATTGTTTGACCAGGAAAAATAATTACATTATTGATAAAAACATGACTTATTAAAATATATGAATTATCAGGTGCAGACATAACTTCCTCAATGAATAAAACTGAAGACTAATAGCACATAAATCATAATTTACCAATAAACTGTACAATATATATATATAACCTTTTGAGTTGGTTATATGTTTTAAAGCATTTTAAAAAAAAATTATGATTATAATTTTTTTATTTGAATAGTATGAGTTAAAGTAATTCAGTTAACTTAATTAGTTAGCAGTTATTTGAAAGGTTATCTTAGGTTATTTAACATTTACTTGAAAGAACAAAATTAATATTTACACTAAAGAAGAGTTAATTTAGAGCTTAATATGTTTCAAATAGTTATAATAGATAAAGTTGTTTTATACTGTCTGAACTTTGTTAGTATTTTTGGTTGTTGATTTTTAAAATTAATAATTTTAAAAATCAGAGTTATGATTTATTAAATACCAATTTATATGAAAGTAATTAAAATTAGAATTTAAAAACAATAAGTGTAGCTAACTGAGATATGTGCTAATTTTTTAATTGATTTTAAATGCCTGTCAATAACTAACTTATTTAAATTTCATTAAAAATGGTTATATTTAATGTGTAAGAGTGTTAGAGCATGCGTCTGAAAAATTGAAAATTCAAAAAAATTTATTAAAAATAATAAGTGTATTTTAAATTTGGGTACATCTGTTATATTAAAAGATTTTAATTAGGATAAAGTGAAAAAAAGAATTAAATAATTTAAGAATAGTATATTTAATAAAAAGAATGTTTAATTTGAAAATCAAATAATAATTATATCAAATAATTGATTTGATAATTATTTAGAGTTGCTAAAAATCATTAATTAACAATTCATTTATTGTCTAGATGGTCATGTGACTAAGTTGTCTAAATTTCAAATGCTACGTCAAAGTCAGATCAATTATAAGTCAATAATGACTATTAATTTAAATATTATAATGTAGACCTGTAAATCATGGTTTACTAAAAAGACAATGCAGTATTAATCTTGATGCATGGAAAGAGAGAAGAGGAAACTCACACACTAGTTTAAAAACAGACACACTTAAAATTTTTAATACTTCTACTTTTTCATAATTCATTTACCTTTACTTAAAATTTTAATTTGATTCCAGTTTTGAAGTAAATTGTTTTTTTTTTTTATTTCACTATTTATTTTAAGTCAATATTAAAGTTTAAAGTTTTATTTAAAAAAAATAGTAATTTATCCATGCAGTGTTTATCCTTAAAACATAGATTCAATTGATATCAAATAATTTTAAAAAAAATTCTAATATTTTTTTTCAAAGTAGCCAAAGGAAAGTCACATATGGAAAAGTATATTGTTTCATTGGTATATAACATTAGTTAAGTTCTGAACTTTTTATAAGACTATCTCTGGCATGCTTTAACTAAGTTTTAATTAGTTATTAGTACTAATTATTTGTTACTAAATAATTAATCTACTCATGTCAAGCTTCTATATAGAATGATGAATTTATATAAAATTATTAAACTTCTAAAAAAGAAGCATTGATAATTATTTAAAATTATCTTACAAAGTTATCATAAAAGACAAATTTAGGAAAACAAATAATATAACTATTCATCTCATGTTTACTTATTTATTGATATATTTGAATATTTTGTCTTTAAATTGTGATTGATAAAAACATATTATTATATTTAAAAAGGAAGAAATATAATTTAAATTTACCACAATTAACTTGTAATAATCAAACTTTATAAAGAGCAATTTTAGATAAATAACTATTATTCTGTTTATTGATCCTCTTGATTTTTATTGCTATTAAAATGTGTCTTGAAAGAAACTATTTGACATTAAAATCATTTGCTGACACATCCTGTTATTTTACTTTTGTGAAATGACTGAAAACTTTTTCTCAAAATAGTTTTGCATATATGTGTGTCTATTCTACTTTAGGAAAGGACAATATCACTTCAAGAAGAAAAAAGAACTAAAAAGAGGGTTTTTTTTAGAGAAAAATGAATGGTTAATCTCTAAAGTGGTATTATAGTTATTGTATATATATATTTAGAATTATTATAATTATACCTTATAAATATAATATTATGATTATTATATTATAAATATTTTTGTACAATGGTGTTCCAGAGGTGGAATTGGTAAACATATATTACAAGGTTTTATTTTATGTGATGATTTTATTATTCTAGACTTATTGAATGAGTATTTCAAATTATAAATGATTGTACCCAGAGGTATAACAGCTTTTTTTTGTATATTGTGAAAAGCATTTCATGAATAAATATTATAAGTATCGGTATGGGTATGAGAATTTCAAATAATTTATATAACATATTGTCACCCTTATGCAGTAATATATTTTATCAGTATACATATGATCTTAAAACTGATTGAATGAATAATGTGCATTCTGCATGTGCATGCAAGATGAAGAATTATTCATATTATTATTATTATTATTATTATTATTATTATTATTATTATTATTATTATTATTATTATTATTATTATTATTATTATTATTATTATTATTATTATTATTATTAAATACATGCCTTTTTATTAGTTATAGTATTTATGAAGCAATTTTAAGTGGAAGTTATGTTATTTTTATGTGTATCTAGCCTCTCCGTGGAAAAGATTGTGACTCATTCATTCATCAGCACCACCTGTACATAGTACCAGGTGCTTAATCATACTTATTGCTAACTCATATTTGTCTTGTCCACTATGCCTAAAATTTTAATATTAAAGTATATTTTGATGTACATCCACAAGCATGTTCAGCTTTACAATTTATTATTAACTCCACTAGAATTTTTTAAAATATGTTATCAGTATTGAGCATAGTTATTTTCTCAACCCAACACAGGTTCTGTTAATGTTATAAGTGTTTTTATATTGCATATTTGTAACTATTATATTAATATTTATTAAACATCTCTACACAGATTTTTGAAAATACTATTTTGATTAAGTAAAGTGCATATTATCTCCTAGTAGCCTCAACAAAAGCATAAAAGTATATTATTTTGTGTTGTGGATACTGGGTTTGTAAATATTGTATTTTGTGAATAAGAGAATCATTGGGTGGTAGATACAATTTATATAATTACATTCTAGAAATAGTTTTAATAAAGGTTCACCATTGTATTAGTTAATATATATAAATTGTAGATTGTAAATTAAAGAGATAACCACTTATTGTAATAAATATTTTTATGATATGGATTATTATATGTTGTAAATAAATATTTTATTACTAATTGAATGCATTTTTTTGTTTCACTGCCATTATAATATAAGAACACCTGTTATCAGAAAATCTACTTTAAAAAGATTTGTATTAATAAATACTTTTTAAGAGTATATTTCAATGGTAACACAGTCTTTATATATATACATTTTTCTTAATAATTATTTAATTATTTTACCTGAATTCTTGGAAGATAAATCTTATTTACCTCCTATCAAATGCACTAGCTGTGTAGTGGACAGCATAAAAGATGCCCTTGCTGCCTTCTACATTCTTTTGATATATTTAAAATTGCATCAGAAAATATAATATTTATGTATTTTATGGTCAGGTGAAGTGAAATAATTATTATATTTTATTAATTGTAAAGTCATATATCACATGACCTAATTTTTTAAACATGTAAATAAAAAATAAAGAGCTGTGCTAATTGCTCTAACAAGATTTACTGATAAATGCCAGCAAAAGAAAGTTTTTAAAAATCTCTATTTAAAAACCACACTCCAATTTTCAGACCAATGGCTATTAATAGTTTGTTTGGCTGAAGATCTCTCAGCCCCATATAACTATTTAAATTGGATAGCTGGTTTGAAAACATATAGGAGTCTAAAAAATTTAGATTTTCTACTTAGTAATTAACTTTTAAATAAATGTTGGCTTTAGCTTGGTATTTTTAGATCTTGTATCTGAAACTACTCTAGCACCTCACTGAAGAGTGCCAAAGCATGAAACAATTAGTCTGAGGGTTGGGATGTGGTTTCTAGATAAGTAATTTTTAAATACTTCCATTTGTTGGCATTTATCAATAAAGTTTGTTAGAGAAATTAGCCCTGCTCTTTTTTTTTTCTGAGATTAAGATATTTTAAACTTGTAGAAAAAACTCATATTTGACATCAAGACATTTTAAAACATAAGATGTGATTTTTTTAAACTTGCAAAAGAACTTATATTTGAGATAAATGCAAATTGGTGCTGATATAGTACGTGCTCAGTGGCCATTATGAATTTGAAAACACTGCTGGCACATGCAAGCAATAAGTGACATCGACTAGATACAGTCAGTTTTCAAAAAAATAAATTGCCTAAGGCACTACAAATAAAAAAGGGTGGTGGGAAGGCACTACACTTAAAAAAGGGCGGGAAACATCACATTAAATAGCCTAAGGTGCTACTATCAAAAAAAGTGTGGGGGGAGGAGAAGAAGTGAACATTGAAAATTTAAAAAATTACAAAATACTTTAAAATAAACCAAAAATGCCAGTGTATATAGTGATAATCAAACATTGCAATAGTAAATCTCAAAAAATTAACGTATGTTAAGGCATTTCTTTAAAAAAGTCATAAAACCTAAATATATATACATAGCAATAATTAGAAAAAATAATAAATGCTGCTTTCAAAAGATTACTCTGGTCTTTCAATAGTATATACTAAATCTCAAAAATCAGTATTATAATTTTAAAAAATTATATTTACAAAGTATATTGCTAAATCTGAAATGGCGGGAACATCACTTTCAACACTATTTTGTGGAGTATCAACAAATAAAAAACCTAATTAACTTATTTTTAAAAATATAATATTTTACATTTAGCTTTGGGATTATCCCTCTAACTAAGAGTTATAATAATCAATCACAAATCTTAATAATAGACATATTAATGCATATTACAGTTAGCATTTATTTAAGTAATTTTTTACCAATATTTTAAGAATTTTAAAAAAATTACCAACTTTCTGGATCGGATGGATGGTCAGCCACGCAAGTTAAATTTGGTTCTTCCTAGATCTCTTCGTTACTGCAAAACCACAAGCCATCAACAAATTATGCTTTTAAGATTTAAGTTTATTACTTTAAAGAAGATGCCAGTAAAATTAATTTATTCAGGAAATATCGCAGCTTGATATCATCTTTTCAAATTTATTTTTAAAACTGTGTACTTGGGTCTCACACAAATTAAACCAGGTATGTGTGATGTAAGATAATTTCCAAGAATTAGAGTTTGGGATGAGCTTTTGTCTTACTAAGATAAAAGTGTTAAGTTAAGAAAAGTAACAATAGAAAACTCAGCTAAACTTTCAAATTTAAAAAAAATAACTGTAAACCAGCTAATGGACTTTTATGCTTCAAGCCTAACATCGTTATGTATATAATCTTATAATAATATATTTTGATGTATAATAATGTATGTTTATGTGTATGTGCGCACATTTAATATATAAATAAATATATATATAAAAGAAAGAAGTCCTTGTCAACCTGGTAAACAGATGCATATAGAATGTTTAGAGACTCCTAGTCTGGATGAAGTCTCAAGACACTGGAGAGTAAAATTTGTTTCAACTTTTAATATTTTTTTTTAAATACTACTTATATGTTTATATTATATATATCCACAACATGCTTAAAATCTAATTATGCGAAAGATCTAATTTATATTTCGGAAGTGCATGTATGTTAAGTCATTTATCCGCTAAGTGCAGGATCCTTTAAGTTAGTCATTCTTCCACATTTAGTTTAAAATGTACATAAAGAATAAGATGAGTATATGCAACTTACATCCTATCATATTTATGTTCAAACTAGTCAAAGGTATATAAATTAAGCCAAGACAAAGCACATAAAATGGTGTTTTCTTTGTTTCTTCGTAAGTGTATGTTAATGCATGATTTTAAAATACTATTAAACTGTGGAATGAATGCAGAAATGGGCATACATGTATGGCTGAATATTTAATGATCTCATATTATTTTTTATGTTAGCTAATATATACATGTGGGTATAGAACTCAGACCACTTCATCCAAACATTTTAATGAATTAAGGGAAATGGATTAAATAATATCTTATTTTCTTTTATTTGTGCAATTGGTGGTGGGATAATGGGGTTTAAGAAATGTTAATTGATATGTGTAATAAATATTTTACTTATTTTATTGTTGAGTGTTATATTTATTTTCTTTCATTTCCTAAAAATATAATAAAGTAAATGTATTTCTGAGAGCAGCTTTAAAATTTCTTTTTATATAACCTGAGATAAGAGGGCTGAGCATAGCATAATGGGATATGACTTTATCGGGCCTTAGAAAATTGGTATATGTTATGTAATGGGTTGGGGGTTGTATATCCTTCCAGTCAGGAATGTTTTCTAACTGGGAGTGGCATGTAAAGTCGTGAAATAAAGGTATACGGCGATTAACCTTTCGATGTCTGTTGGCATGGTAATTAATGAAATAATTAACCATGGTTCAATATATTGCTTGATTTATAATGTATTAATATAAATTAAATTATAAAATGCATATTTTTATTAAAATTATTATTGAGATCTCACCCTGATGTGGTACAGTCACTTCGTGCTTGATATGTACGCCTAAAAGTTAAAATGGGTTGAGGTGTGTTGTTGTACCTGGTAGTATTCAAATGCTCTACTCAAGTGTTCATGCTATTTTTTTAAAAAAATAAGAGAAAAAGAGAACATGATAAATTTTATTGCGACAATAAAATATGTGAGAATTATACTAGAGTACTTTCATCTAATCGTATTTACTTTTGTAGGATGATAGATAAGATAGACCAGTCGAATTAATTAAAAGTTTTTGCAAATGATTTTCAAATCCATAGTATTGATTATTTTCTCCAGGTATATGGATAGATAGTTGTTTACTGCAATTTTTACTTTCATATATGCCTATTTGTGTTAGTGATCTTCAATTTATGTAATTTGATAGATAACAATAAAGAGAGGAGTGAAATTGCAGACAGCTGGATTATTTACTGATGTATTTTTGAATATTACATCAAATATCAATGAATTTTCTTCATTTCAAGTAATACATTGTACAGGCTTAAACCTGCATTTATATATGTAATATATGCGGGATTTGAACTCAGACTTTCACACGACCCACTACTCTCAGTGCCATCTCATATTGCTGACCCAGCTGATCACACACATGTTGAAAAGATAAATAATCACCAATATACATATTTCATGCTAAACCAGCAATCATCAGTTGGTCTAGATTACTATCCTCACATATATATATATAATCAGTGCTCAGCTTTATATTAAGATAGCCAATCTTCACACTTTAATGGATAGGCTTCAAACTATCCAACTCACAACTTTCCAGCCTTCCATTTCATTGAAAATCTGATGGTGGAATATTCAAAGCCCTTGTTAGCGCCAAGGTTGTCATCCTCCCCATGTTGGCATATTAGTCATTCTGACCCCTCATGTACAGGAGAATAATCCATTTATACATATATTGGTGATTATTTATCTTTTCAACATGTGTGTGATCAGATGGGTCAGCAATATGAGATGGCACTGAGAGTAGTGGATCGTGTGAAAATTTGAGTTCAAATCCCGCATATATTACATATATAAATGCAGGTTTAAGCCTGTACAATGTATTAATTTATATAAATAGTGTGTAAAAGGTCTGCCCATCCCTCACATATGTACGTATAAATGGATTATTCTCCTGTACATGAGGAGTCAGATTGACCAATATGTCAACATGGGTAGGATGACAACCTTGGCACTAACAAGGGCTTTGAATGTTCCACCATCAGATTTTTCAATGAAATGGAAGGCTAAAAAGTTGTGAGTTGGAATAGCTTGAATCCTATCCATTAAAGTATGAAGATTGGCTATTTTAATATAAAGCTGAGCACTGATTATATATGTGTGCGAGGATAGTAATCTAGACCAACTGATGATTGCTGGTTTAGCATGAAATTTGTATATTGGTGATTATTTATCTTTTCAACATGTGTGTGATCAGGTGGGTCAGCAATATGAGATGGCACTGAGAATAGTAAGTCGTGTAAAAGTCAGTTCATTTCAAGTAATAAAATGAAGCAAAATTAACTACAACAAAATTTTGTTAGGCTATTTAGAAGCATATAGAATAATAGAGGTAATAATAATAATATCGACCACCCCTTCTCATAATTATACAACTATGTAAGTGATTTCCATAGTATTTTTCAATCACCCAAGACCATGAATCATGTTCTATACAACTTTCATTGCTAGTTACAGATTCATGCATATATTAAATAATATATTTTCAACTTTTTTTTGAACATTTTAGTGTTCAACTGAAAGCATCAAATATTAAAAAAATAATACAGATAATTTTAAAATAAAATTAAAAATATTTTAAAATGGATATATATATATAAAATAGAAATTACAAATCTATTTTTTTTAATTTTTACAAATAGATTCATATATGCATTTTTAGCCAATTCTGTTATTACCATTGTTTATCAAATCCTTATAATATAATTCATTTATCTTTGTTTTAAATATTTATATTGCATTCTCAATAACTTTAAATGAAATATCAACTATAAATGTGTCATAAAAAATTAATAAAAATTGAAAAATAAAATGAATTGTAGCATGTATCAAATATTTACATATTTAAATAGATATATGCATATATGATTATAAGATATTTATTTATTCTTTAAAATATAATAATTCAAAAATCTTGAAGTAATTAGTAAATCTTTTTCTCATTTCTTTTATTCTCCACCATTTTTTTAATCATATTATAACTGACTTAAGGGATTGAGCTGTCTAATCTTTACAATATATATAAATCATGTTTTCAGAAGCAATCTTGTTTAATAAAGTGTAATTAGAATAAATTCTTGATGATTGATTATTTTCCCTAAATTGGATAAAAAAATAGTAAAATCATGTGGTTGTAGTATAGATAAGTATTAGAAGAGATGAGAAAATTAATGCACACAAAAACTCTCAACATCTTCATCACTTTTGTATGTTTCAGATGATGTCTAGGCATAGATTTTTCAAATACTAAAATCATATCCACATGAAACACCTACTAACAGAAAATATTTATGGGGACTATAGACATATTTAAAAGCAATTTATATTGACAAATATGACGAAACAATAAAATTACCAACTGCATAAAAGGTTTCCTCATGAAATAAATAAAAATAAAAAACACTTGCAAATTTAAGTCAATCTATTCAACAATCTATCACTGCTATAAACAGACAATTATTATTACTCTTTTTCACCCACTTGAGTGCAAGCGCCACCGTGTTGGAACATAGGTATTTTACTTTAATTTTATTTTATTAAACACTCTCTGGAAAACATGTTTTACGAAAACATTCAATTCAATATACATACGTATGATAAATGGTTAACTTACATTTGAATGTGAAATTTTAGCATTTTGATATTTTGACACTTTTCTTTATTTAATATATAAAATGTTTTTGACCTTTAGATTGTAAAGTTAATGCTAATCATTTTAAAAAAGTCAATAGTATTTTTATAATTCAATTTTTTTCTCAAGTTAGCTTTTTTTAAATTCATTTTGAAAGTAAAATAAAATGCTTACGGTTTTTCAAAATAATTCTGCTTTTTTTTTTCTAAGTCAAAACTTATTTTCTTTTTGTTTATTATTTGTCTTAAATATAATTAAATATTTCAATTTTATCAATTTAACTTTCTTTTGTTTACAATCTTTTTTTGATGAGATTACTTTCATTTAGTTAAATTGCAACGAAAATCATTTTGTTTTCGTACAGCTAATTGCATTCAATGGTTTTTATTCCTTTCACTCCATTGTTTTTAATAGTCTGAATGAACTTATTTTATGAACTTTATTGTAGTTTAATAAGTTCGCAAATGCTAAGCAAGTATTACAAACTTTACATGAAAATTATTTAAACATAAAATATTTCAGCTACTACATTCGTAAAATAAAATGAATCATAACAATTATCCAGGCAAAAATCTTTTGTGGTCTACCAAAATATCGTGTCACCATCATAAAATAATAACTAGAAAAAAATTAGATGATACGAATAGTAAATGATTATTCAAACATAATCCTTTAGAAAGTATGTACCCGAACTAATTATAATTTGAAAATTTAGTCTAAAAGTTTTGTAATTTTATATAAAAATAAATATTAACAATTGGAAAAAATAAGAGATCAATTGTCAGAATAAGATATATATATATACATTATGGAAGAACAATAGAACTGATCTTTTTGATCTTATATATATATTAATTTTAACAGATGTTACTGTTGAATGCAAAAATCATATATAATTTACTATTTACATTGATTGCTCTCTATTAACATCTGACTGTGATTTTTAATAGACATTTTTATGTATTAAATATATGAAAATGTCCATTATAGAAAAATCACAGTCATATATTATTTGTGATAATTGGAAATTATCTAATATGGTTTAAAATGAGATAGATGGAATGTTAAATGTAACATGCTACAAGATCAGTTTGTTCAGTAATTCTTTATTTTTATTGGATGCCATTAGTTTATTCTAGAACTTGCATAACACTGAGTTTAAATCTTAATAATTTTAATATATATATTGTACCAGTCGAAAAATGCACCACCTAAACTGTAAGTCGGATCCAAACTCAGCTGGTTCAAACTGAACTCAAACCCAACTCACCAGCTCAGATTAGCATAAATCAACGGCACAGTGCTATGCGCCAAGAAACTAGCTCAATGGTTGGTGAGGATCAGAGACCCCTGAACTGACATTAATATCTGATAATAAACTGACTAAAATAATTTTAAATCGAATCATATGTATATGTTCGGGTTGCCAACACAGACAGCGAGTATTAACATTAAAATAATTATAAAAGAATTAAGAACTAAGAAACCAAGTGTGTTTAGAAAATATTTAATAATAATAATTTGTTTGGTTTGAATTTTAAATAAAGATTAAATTAATTAATTCTAGTCCTTAAACAAAGTTTATAATTATAATACGAGTGGCGGTCCTTATTATATGCCAATGAAATTTTACGCAATATTTGAAAGTCTATGTCTATGCCCCCAACAAGAAAATAAAAGGCAGATAAAGGTATTCATTAATAAAGGAAATTTTTACTCTCTAATTTTATACGAAAGAATGTGATATTTATTTCACATTCGCAAATCCATTCGTGAAGAGCAAGATACGTATTTTAGGGCATAACTTTAATCTTTATTTGAAAACTTATTGACTTCAAGATAACTGAGAATTTGTTCGACTTTAATTGAAATCACTTCATCACGAATTACGAGCATCAGAGCGGGCTTTACTGGAACCGAGAGGTAATGGTACTGATGAATTATGAGCTATAAAATGAAAGATAATCGCTGGTCGGTAGTTTAAGTCTCATGGCGGCTTGTCTTTCACAAGTCTTACTGCCCTTTTGAGATGTGGAACACGAGGGAAACCAGGCCGAGTCGTAACTACGAACCCTTGGTGTTCCAATTATAACATGAACAGGGGAGGAAGTGCTTTCTTCCTTGATTATTTGAAATAACGGAAATATTACTACCGACAAGCATAACGGAGCGGAAGATTGCCCTACGTCAGCAACGTTGAAGGTGATGACTTGATAGTCATCGTTTGAATACTAAAACCCATATAGAATGCTCTACGTGATGACTTGATCAAATGAATTAAAGTCAAATGAGCTTTTAACTAACATTATTTCAAAGCATTTATCAAATTATATTAGTTATGCCCCAATCATCGTGCCCTTCCTGAATATTAATAGACAGTGAAAACAATCTGAATTAGAATGTATTTAGTTGATTCCTTTATCGACCCTTTTTGCAAAAACATTTTAGATTATACGTGAATAAATAAATATTGGTTAATACGAGAGAAAACATTTTAAGATTATATATGAATAAATACCCATTGTTGAATACGAGAAAATAGCTGGGGCATAGATTAGAAATGGAGCTAATAATTTATTATTAGCCAATTATAAAAATAACAAACATTTGATCATTTCTTTCGACTCGATGATTAATAGAACTGTATAAACCTAGTTCTGATGGGCGAGAATTACTATCAGAATTAACATTATATTATTTGCACAAAGCAAAAAGGATAAAGGAGCTCATCGAGTCGGAAGATTATTGGCATATAATTAAAAATAAACGACATTAATAAATCACACAAAAATATATATAGTATAGTAAATGAACCGCCATCGTAAGAAAGGAAAGTTAAAGACTAGAAGTTGAGAGAATTACGATATAATTTACAATAGCATAAATAAAGGGTTTTATAAAGATTATTACATTATAAATGAGAAGAGCTCTTAAAGGGAGTGTAAAGTAAAGTTCGGAAACTGGCCAGAAAGCTTAAGGTTCATTATGGAAATATATTACCCATTTCTTCCGGGGCTGGTTCCCTTATTTTACACGTCCGGGTGAGGAAAACGTAGGCACCATTTGGTCGATTACTTGAACAGTATTTTAGTGGCTTTTCATAATTTTAGCAGCATGATTGGTCCGGAAAAGACTCAGCAGCTCCATTGAAGATTTTCAGGGGACTTCAGGAACCGATAGCCAGATTCCTGACGTTTAGCCCTTCACCATGATCGAAGCACTATTTAAATTTATGATTTTGAAATGCACAGAATTCACTGCACTTCTCTACAACAAAGATGGCTTCTTTTTCTCCAAACTTTTCAGAGCTATATATCTGTCCTCTGATGCCTTCAGGCTAGCGCTTCTTTCATTATCAATGTTTTTAGATTTACTGGTTGTTTTTAGATACATTCCTTCGATAAGGCTTTCAAACTCATTAACTTGAATTCATTTTCTAATTAGAAAATGAATTCTTAAAATCAGAAAATGATTTTAATTAGGAAATCCTTATCTTTTTTCTAATTAATAAAACTTTAACTGTTGTTTTTGGAAAGGGAAAATCTGAAAGCTTATCGAAAGAATGTAGCTTTTAATCAATAAAACTTTAACAAATTATTTAAAAATAAAATCAAACATTCCCGATGCAATGAAACTTTTAAACAATTATATATATTTAAATATTTACAAATATATACGCACAATCCACGCAGTTATAATATATAAATTCATGAATAATTCTATCATGAATTTATTAATAGAATTGATCAATTTAAATCTGAAACTAATTAATTTTAATATGCATTTGATTTTATGGAAATTAGCGTGGATTGAACGTATAAAGCCCCATTGCATCGGAAATTCAAGGTTAGTACTAGGGTTTGAAGTGGGCTTATGGCTAGATGTCATGGAGCTAGGATCGAACTCAGATCCGACTGCTTCAATATATATATTAATTATGAGTTAATTTAGGGTACTTTATTAAGACATTAAAAAAATTAAGTTTTCTTGCTGTTTTCTTTTTCCTGATTCTCTGTTACTCATTTCCTCATATTTTCGTCACATGATCATTTACATTTACCCAGTAACTCCCCATATAGAACATGAAATCATGAATCTACATATTAAATGAAATTATTTCTAGAAAGCATGCACAAGAGCATATTAATTTGCAAATATAACATGTTTATTACATGCAAAATATATTATATATGTGCAGGTGTGTGTAAGCCTGTATGGTGTATTAATAAATTATTAACATCTTTTTATGCTTCAATACCTTCATTTTTGATTGAGTTTTTTTACAAAGATATATAACTTCCCAAAGTTTTATTTAAATTTTATAGGAATTTTCTAACAGAAAGTTTGTGTTTAAAAGATGCATTACTTATTCATTACATTTAATTTGAAATTGGCTTGGCATTTCAGAATATTCTGTTTACTTAATTTTTTTTCTCTGAATAACTCATTTCTATTTAAACATCCAATTGTCTAAAAGTCTCATAAATAATGAAACCAATTACAATATAATATTTACTCTAATAATAACTTCTTTGCTCTAACATAACTGTGGCAATACATAGTGGACACATCACACATGCTGGCAATATATAGTGGACACATCACACATGCTCTATTAAACTTAACATATAATTATCTATATGTGAGTTTAGATCAAAATGTTTTGGAAATAGATCTCTATTATATTGATACTTTCTAGAATTTCTTAATATTAACCTAACATTTTACTTCCCCACTGTAAATTTTGTTAATCATAATAATCAAATATTTAAGATCATCATATATATATATATTGCCTATATTTTATGACCAAATGGAAATATATTACAATTGAGATACTTCACAGATAAAATTAAGTAATACAATTACTAGATATTATATACTATCATATCATCAAGCAATATTCATTAAATAAAATCAAATACAGAATAAAGTTGTTGACCTTTATTCAAAACTCAAGTCATATATATATAATGAATTTTTTTTTTTTACAATTTTAATATTTTTTTGCAAAAAGTTAATAGAAGGGGGGAAAAATTTATATATATTGGAGTAAATAATGTCTTATTCATTCCACTGTCATCCATATAATCTTTCACTTCAGTAAGCTTGTTTTTAATTGTTGTGAGGATAGCTAATAAATGTAGCAATATAAAAGTTATTTAAAAAACTTATATAAAGTAAAAGTAATATAAAAATGAAATATTAAAAGTAATAATAATGATTAATGATCAAATTTTAAAACAAATTATTAAAAATAATAGTTTAAAATAATTATAAATAATATAATAAGTTAAAGAAGAAATATGAAATATGCATGATGAAATCAAGGTAGTTTAAAAGTAAGATGAACAAATTTCAAGAAATCAGAAGTAAACAAACAGAACAAATAAATGAGTTAACTGAATTGGTTGTAAAGGAATTACAAGAGCTGACTCAGAATATAGTATTAATAAAGTTAAGATGCAAGAAGATAATACATTAACAGAGATACAAATAGTGTATCAAATAGATCAGCACAAGTAAGAATGAAAGTTATGTTTAAAAATATTCTCAAATGATGCAAGGCATCCTGGACATTCAAATTAAAAACTCAGGAATACCATAATGGGAGACATCATGGAAATAACAAAGAAGTTAAAAAGAAGTATGCATTGTCTGGAAACCTTGAAATAAAGAGACCAATGATGAATGTTATGATGAACATAGCCCTGGTGTAATGATATTAGAAGACAATATCAGTCATTATTTATATAGACAAGAAAGTCAATCCTTCATATATATCCAGTCAATAGAAAACAATAGTGTGGATAATCAAATAATAAGTAATATGCCATCAAACATGAATAATAGTTTTTTATCCAAGTTAATGAGAATGAAGATCTTAAAAGGAATACCATATTAAAATCCATTGGGTTGTTTGAATGTTTTTGCGGAATTGTGAACATTGTATACTTTATTAGATAAAAAAATTACCATAGCTAGAAATTATTTGTATGCTTTCAGCCAAGAATTGGTGGCACTTAAACTACTACTATTCTGAAGCCTATGATGCCTATTAATAGGCAATTTTCCAAAGCTTTTAGAGTAAAGAGTAACAAGATAATGTTTTGCAGCAAGTATATTAAGAAAGATATAAGGCAAAAACAGATGTAATCATAATTGTTTTGAGGCAAGTAGAAAAATTAAGTGTGCATGCTGATTTTCCCCATCTGAAAGCCCTATGATTTGCCTTTAGACACATCTTACCTGAAAATTGTTAACACATAATGTTATCTAATTATTGATTGGGTATTGAAAGGATGGCAGGATCACTTAGTGGCTTATGTCTGAAAATTCCACAAACTGAACCAAATAAAATGACAGTTCATTCTAAAACACTCATTGTGGCATCCAAATAGCAAAGTCAAGTCAGGATATAATGGATCAAAACAAATGTTCATTTAGATATTAAAAAGTCACTATCTAGTAAAACAGTAAGAAAAATCCCTCATATAAAGGTTAGGCCTAATTGCCAGTGATCAGAAAGGAAACAAAATCTCTAGACATAGGTCAATATCAAATGACAGCAAAATAATTTTATAGCAATAACCAATAAGCTGGATCAAAGACTTACAAAATGTCTGATAAAAAATAGAAAAGTTAAGTGTTATTAATTTCACAGTTATATATGTGATCTTCAACATGATGGTAAGATGGTTTTAAGTTAAATAATACTAATATTTGAATTACTTTTCTCTCTTATTAAATATTCCAATATTTGAAAGATGTTTGGCCCTTTGACTATATATAAAATATGATATGCACATTTTATGATCCATTTCATAAAGTAAGAATTGTTTCCAACACAATTGAATTATTATATGTAGAAATTAGATGTGATATGTTGGACTATTTCCAACAGATCACATCTAATAATATACCATCATCACAAACCTTCAGACAAATATTACATGTAGAAAATTTGGAAAAATTACAAATATGATTTAATTAACCTATTCATTTGTAAAGAGAGGTATTTGAACTTAGGAATTTCAATCCATATTCATGATCCACACCATCTCAAACAACAGATAGACATGAATGACTACATTCATGTGAAAAAGATAAATAATCTTCAATATATATATTTCATGCAGAACCAGCACTCTTAAGCTGGACCATATCATAATCTCCCACACATAAATACAATCAGTACTCAGCTTGTATTAGGATAGTAATTCCTTACATTTTAATGGATATGTACTGATTATATATATATATATATGGGGGGGTTCTGATTTGGTTCAACTGATGAGTGCTGTTTGAACTACATACATCAGGGATCATTTATATTTTTCACATATATGTGGTTATGCGTATCCATTGTTTGAGATGAAGTGAAGGATGAATATAGATTGAAAATACTAAGTTCAAATCCCTCTATTTAAATATAATTTTTTTAAGTGTCATAGCATCGGCCAGGATGACCTGGGCAACTGCTTGCAAGTGCAAGGCAGTCATGCTGACCTCTCGACCACCAATGCAAGACTATTTAAATATAATTTGAGTACTGAATTGACATTTTTTGCTAAGATTATAAAAGTAGAAGAGTATATAAAAAAAAATTATTTGAAATTTTATTCTTTTAAATAGGTGTCTGGTTACACAGATTTTTAGTGATTTTTTTAAACAATAATATAGAATTGTCTTTCAAATGCAAATCAATTTAATTCTTGTTCTCAATATTTTCTGTGTTGTCTGTGCATGATAAGATCTACTAGACAATTTGAGATCTTCTGTAGTTTTCTAGAAACTTTGATGAATACTTTCATATCATTTTAGAGAATATTGAATTGTAGATAAGCATATAAAATAATATACAGAGTTAGAGATCCAGAGTATTTTTGAATTATTCTGTCACGACTTTTATATTACTTATCCAATTTTTGCAATTAACATTTAGGTTTTAATGGTGCTTCACAGTGACTTGATTTAAATGCAGAGTTAAACTTCTTAATCCCATCTTTTTTCAGTTTGTAGAAAAATCTAAAAGAAATAACTATATATATATATTCAAACTTTCACTGGTCACACAGACACAATCAAACTAACTAAACAAAATATTTTTTCTTTATATAATTTTTATAATAATTGAAAAGGAAACCATTTTGTTAATTAACAAACAAATTTCAAAATATAAAACAATAGTTTTTAAATTCTTTGTATTTCTTTTATTTTATGTGAAAAATTTAAACATCTTTAGATAGTTTTACTTCCAAATTCCAGTCATTACTAAACCTAACCAGTTAAATAATCTTGATCTATAGAAAAATATTTTATTAAATCTAACTTGATAAAGGAAATAAAATTTTTTTAAAGTCTCTCTAGGTTTGATTTTACAAAAAAAGAGCTACTTTATTTAACTAACAAAAATATTTACAAGAATAATTTTGATTAAACCATTAAACCTTTTTAAGGATCTTTACGAGATGACTCGCAACTGCTTCAAGTTGCTTGAATTCCATTATTTTTAAAGCTATGGTAAAGATTTTACACTTTTTTGAAAGATTAAAAAAAGTTCCGTAAGATGCTGCCATCTCTTGAATTATTTTACAAGTAAAAAAATCAATAAAACTGACATCAAAAGCACAACAAAAGAAGTAGGATGAATGTTCTTCATTTTGATTGGCTGTAACCATCATGTTCAAAGAAAGCTGCTTGTCAAAGCCACTTGTCAAAACGAAACTGCTAAGATTTCTTTTCTGTCATTTGGAAAGTGATAAACGAATGTTTTAGACCATTTTTAAAGTATTTTTTGACGTATTTTTTGACATATAAATTATTTTGATAAAATATGCTAAAAATAAAATTATTTTAGAAAAATAGTTAAGACTTTAGCAAAATTATTTACTTATCCACATAACGTAAAATTGACCAAGAAATCACTGATGTCAACAAAGCTATTTGATTGGTCAGTAATATTTGTTTTAAATTTGCCTTGTTATCGAATATTTTTAAATTGTAAATGAAAATTTATTTTTGAAAAAACTTTCATTCATTTTCATAAAACCTGACAAATTATTAATATACTTTTTACAAACAAATCTAAAGTGAATATAATATTAAAAGATGATAATATTTTGACAGTTGAGTTTGTGTCTTGACCAATTAAAAGTTTACACTTTTACCTCACTTGGCCAATAAA
Organism: Epiperipatus broadwayi; assembly: GCA_028023455.1. Lineage (NCBI taxonomy): Eukaryota > Metazoa > Onychophora > Udeonychophora > Euonychophora > Peripatidae > Epiperipatus > Epiperipatus broadwayi. The sequence continues at coordinate 1,471,803 of JAQFVV010000222.1, read as the reverse complement.
GTAACAGCTGCTACAAGGGTTAAAACATCAAATGACCACCATTTATTTTCTTTGCACTAGCTATTAAAATACTATCAATTCTCCCCATATAATACAGACACCTAGCAAAAGATATAATAATCAATACATACAGAAGTTTTGTGCATAGATGGAAATATTGCATGGAAAGCTACTATAAAAATATTTTCTAAATGAATTTATAATTTATTTATTAAAAATATCATTATATTATTATTACATTTTTATCAATTTGATTTTTGAAAATTATATATTTACACATACATTCAAACTTGTGCACATAAATAATATAATGTATTTATGTAAAGATCTCTAATGCACGAGCTTCAAATTAATATTAATTCCTTAATATTAATTCCTTGTTAAAGCAAGAAGAATGTTTGGGAAAGAAAAATTAATGTCATTAAATTTTCTTAAATCATAATTGCACAGCCATTTTTTGAATTATTTTATAATTTTTTAAAAAATTACAAAATAACATATTAATAAATATTGATGTTTTTAATATAAAAAATGCAAAGAAGTCAGTATAATCAAATAGGAAACATGGTCAAAATATGTATGTCCTATCCCTACACATTTAATGGATTTAACTCTTTGTAATTCATTTATGGGATTTGGGGGGAAAATTTTGAATAACTAAAAACTTTATTGAGATTTATGATTATTTGTATACAATACTTAGATAATAATTATTAAAATGCAAAGGTATATGTTTTATTTTTAAAAATAGGTGGTAATAAATTCTAGTGCATTGATAACTAAGAAAAATATAGCAATTACAATCACCAGACACTGTGAAACTGTTCATAAAATATGTAAAACTTATAAAGCAATTTTATTATTTTAAAGTAGAGGACACATTCATCAGAGATTAACAGTTATTAATGTCTGTTTTAAAAATAAATTTCAATCAAAGAAAATTTTATTGCTTTTCTGGAATTGCTCACTTAGAATGTTTTCCTGATAACCCTAAATAATGACAATTCCCTTTGTTTTATTATGAACCCTTTTCTTCAATATTTTTAAAATTTGAAGATGAGTTTTAAGAGTTTTTTTTTAATTTTTAAATGTATATTTCTACTAAATAAAGAGCAATTTCTTAAATTTAGATATAAGATAATGGCATAATACAGAAACAAATTAAAGTTTTAAGAAAACTTTCACCAGGAAGAATAATGTAGTTGTCACCCTATAGAGGGTCAAAAAGTATATTTCCTGATCACTTTTGTTCTGGCTAACTACTTGTCCCTATTCTTTCTATGTCCTGTACCTAGAAATTGCTAAGAATGCTCATCATGTCTCAACATATATAATGTATTAATATATGCATAGTCAATGAGTGAGCATATGTTTGTTTATTGTAAAGGATGAGAGATCTGTAATATATATATATATCATAATGATACATATGAGCAAAAGGAATCTTCTTTTGATTCAGATGCCAAATTTCAATAATATGGATGTATATGTTGGACTCTCTTAATATTCTATTTAAATTTTAATGAATTATAAAATCTGTAAAATTATTTGTAAATATTAACTAAAAATGTAGTTCTATAATAAAATATATCTAAGATCAAAGAATAATTTTATTAACTTCAAATATATTTAACTGAAAAATAATAAATAATTAATGATCTCAGGGTGGTGGTGGTAGTAGTAGTAGTGGTAGTGGTGATGGTAGTAATGGTGGTGGCAATGGAGTGGCAGCAGTAGCAGCAGCAATAGTATTAGTAGTAGTAGTAGTAGCAGCAGCAGTAGCAGTAGTAATAATAATAATAATAATAATAATAATAATAATGTGACTGTAAATTTATGTGATAGGAGTGAATAAATAAAATAACTAATACAAACTTATTAAGTGAAAAATCATTCAATTTTATTTACATTACTAATAAATAATAATAATAAGCAAATAACATTAATAGTTTTAAACAACTCTGATCTACTTACAAAATCTTCAACTCAGAAAGCTTTTATAAGTAGTTTTAATAAATAAATGTTGTTAAACTAAAGCTTTTCATAAAGTTTAATACAGAATCCTTGGGTAAATGAAACAAATAAAAGGATATAATAATTTCCCAATATTTAAATCATAATCATCAATAGTCTATCTTGTTTTCATCTGTTGAAATATAAACAATATAATGTGTGCTGACAATGTGACTACTCATACATTCATGCATTGTACTGAGTGTGCACATAAATAAAATAATGTCATTAAAATTGTTTTACCTGGCCAGTAAACCTATTATCTCCAAAAGCTCTAAAACAAAGAAAAATATGCATGCATAATAGAAAAAATATATATGAGAAATTTTATTATTTCTGAGAAAGTTTCTTTTTTAAAAGGTCTTGTATAAAAGTTTTTTGTTCTAGATCCTGTAATTAGTGAAGATTAACATCCTTACTGGATAAATTGGTTCCAGATGGTAATTTCTTCATATTAAATCAATTGGTACTATAACTTGTAGGATGATGTAATTTTCCAGAAGTGTTTCCTTTGGCTCATCAAAGTCATGAACAATTTCTTTCAAGGAATTCTGGTATAGTTGTGATCAAATGGCTTAACTTGTAATGGAATAATTTTTTTAACTCACCACTTATTAAGGATGAATCTCATGAAATATAACTTATTACTGAAATTTTGCAATAATGTTTATAAATCTGATTCTTCTTTAACATAGCAATGGCTTATAAATGCATGTAAAATGACAATCATTAGCATATAGACTGGAATTGGGAGGATCAAAGGCATTTGATCCTTTTCTACTTGGCTTTGAGCAAGGCATTCTATTATTTGAACACCAACTGTATATTTCTACAGAAAATATGTCCAATGTTATCAGCCGCAGATTTAGATTACAAGTAAATAAATGTTAGTCTATATTATGCTTTTTCACTATTCTTTCTTATCTTGTAATTTCCTATAACATTTTTATAAGAATTTTAAAATAGATTATCTACTGAAAGCTCATATAAATTTTGGCATATTCATATACACCTTTAAAGTTGATGTTTTAGAATGCCAGAGATTAATAAAATATAAATTATTTAATCTTTCTAAAATAAATATAATAAGATTTTGGTAGTTGGGTTTTTATTTAATAATCATAGCTAAATACATGGCTATTATCATTCAACATTTATTAATTAAAGTCTAAATTATAATAAGCTTTTCTTGTTCAAACATTTATTTATAGTTTGGAATGTTTTGAAATGTAAACATTCTGAAAAAAATTATGAATCATTTAATTAACATGTATGTGAACAAAATATAAATAATTAATTAATGAATATGTTGCCTTGCATAAAGCAAAACAGATAACAAATATAAACATTTTTTTAAAAAAATGTTAATATATAGGCTTAAGGATAGGCATATCATTTTATACTCTCTCACTTAGGAAAAAATGTTTACTGTATAGTTACTACAACTTAATTTTTCTACTTAATTTTCTTTGTAATGAGTTTTTTACCCCTAATTATTTCTTGAGTTTATACTTCTTCATATAGTTTATATCTTCTGCTTGATTTTATTAACTAGGGAATAGATTGCCATTTACATTTCATTAATTACTTATGTTAATACTATTTTTAATTCAATTATTTGACAATTGAATTGTATTGATAACAATTCTATAGTTTGATGATTAACCTTAAATGAATCTAAAGTAAATTAATTGTATTAGTTTATCATGTTATTTTAAATATAAAGCCTACTGAATTATATGATCCCTTTTTATAATCAATGTTTTAGATAAACAATTATGATCCCTTAAATTAGAAAGAATCATTAATAGGAATATTATAATTTTGAATTTCATCGTTATAGGATATTTATAATGCGTATCTTATGGATAATAGTGAATTGATTAATTGAATCTAAATTGAAATAACTATATTTTAATTTGTTTTAAAATATTGATTTTTTATACCAAATGAAATAATTATCATGGAGCAATGGTTTGATTCCTTCAACCTCATGGTTTGTTGTCATTTTTCTTTTTAATTTATTGTCAAATATTCCTATTCATGTTTCAGTTTAATGGTGAATGATTAAAAAGACTAAAGAAAATATAAGGATTTTATTTTATTATTTATTTAAAATCATAAAAGGTTAAATTTTACTTGTATTTATGATGTTTCTGTACCATGTTTTATTTCAGGTGCATATTATTTTATGTTATTATTTAAATATTTTAAGTTAAAGTTCTCAGAATAGCAATTTATCATATTTGGATTGTTTAAATAGTATGTGTTCTTTTTTGCATATGAATCATTTACTTATAAATATATAATCTGTATGCTGAATAAGTATATGTATGTTATTATTCTTTATTTTATGCTTATTTAAAGTCCAACTTTATTCAAGCCATTTGGCATTAATTATTTTTGTTTATCATCTTCCACATCCACTAGCTATAGTATTTAGTTAAAAATACTAGCTTAGTTTCTCTCTATTTTAGGAATGTTTATTTATACCAGTAGAGATAGTTGCATTAGTTTTTCTTTTGTATTTATTGTCATGCTAATATGAACATATGCATATATTTTGGAGATAGTACCTTATATCTCTCTCTATTTTAAGGAAATCCTTATTTAATATTTGTTTCTTGATGTGCATTCTTATTATTTTCCTGACTAATCACAAAGTCTTAGGTCTGTTTTATATTAGATCTCAAAATAGGTACATTTTTATGAGCTATGCCATCATACTTTTACTTTGCCTTACTTAGTTTTTTGTATATAGAATTGTCATTATTGATGTTATAAAGCATGCATAATATCTTACCATGTTTTTATCTGGCAACTTAACTGTTTTATCAAAGTATTAAGGAGTTCTATCTCACCTCTTATACCATTCTTGGTTGACTTAAATGTGAATGATTATTGTTGATGTGTAAATTCTATATTTGAGTTTTACTAATTATGAAAACAAAGTACAATAATTATTTTCAAAATTTGTAAAATTATATTTTAGGCATAAATAGACAATGCACATCTTTCTTATCATTCCTTCATTATAGGATTGATAAGCTTTTCTTTGGAGAATGTTAAAGATTTATAAAAGTGTCACTACTTCTAAAGGTTATTATCATTGTATGAATTCATTGATAAGTGAGAACTTTTGATAATTAAAAAATGGAAAGTTAATTATAATTTCTGGATTATTTTTGCTTAATCCAATTAATTTATTTTTTTTATAAAACATGACATAATTTGTAATTATTCTGTCATAAATTTTAAAGAATATATTTCCAAATTGTATGCTCCATTTGGGTTTCTATTAGACTGTTAATATCATGTTTGTCTACTATGTGAATATCTCTCTGGTAATATAATTTTGTTTAGGAATATTCTAAAATGATATGGACCAGATTATTAGATGATCCAATAACATATTTGAATTAGTGTTTGTAAACCATCTTGAACAATAATATCATATAATTTATATTTATTTTTAGGGTTATTTTTTCAATATTATTAACTGATAAAATAATATTTTTAATGATTTGAAATTTTTTTTATCAAATATCTTGCATGTTTTGGTGGAAAATGATTTGACAGTCATTCAGAAATAACTTAATTGATAGACTATAAAAATCTCAAATATGTCTTTATTAAATATATAATTCTTGATATTGTTAAATTAAGTTATAAATAGTATTTTTTGACAGAAAATTAGTATTAAATCATAAATTAAATGGGTTTATATGATGTTTGGTATTATGCTCAATTCCAGTATATTATAATCAGTAAAAACCTTGATATGGTAATGACTTTAGGCAAGTGAAAAAATAATATGATCAATAAATGTTGAAGAATTGCTTTTCAAAAATAAATACATGCAATTTGTAAATACCTTTCTAAGGAATACATATTATGAGATAATAAATTTTGATTAATTTCCTAAAGAAGTGTTGCAATTGACAAGTAACATCACCCATTACAATATATAGGACATAGTTTATTGATTCATAATATTGTATTAGTTTAATTATTTCCCCAATTTCTTCCTCTTTGGAGTATGCACAGACAAAAAAATTTAATATTTGAATTATCCAGATATAATTCTATATAAATGTGGTGCTTTGATTATTGTTATTGATTCAGTTAGGTTTTTTCTTTATTGATTAAGAAAGAAACATCTTTTTCAGGATGTTTGTTTAGAAAAGAAATTTATAGAAAAAATTACAGAACACTTAAACATGCTTATGTTGGTACTGCAACTGGATTTTGTTTAAGCTATTGATAATGCATCAAAAGACATTCTGCTAATAAACATTGTGAATTTATAAACTATAGATCAGGAAATTACTTCAAATTTTATAGTATTACTGGTAATTGGGTAGGATATTGATATTTGTATGTTCTGATATTATTTTCCTTGTCATCAGAATTTCCAAAAGCCTTTTAGATTTTTATTTTTAGATTTTAGGTTAGCATATGGGTTGTAGAATTCTTTCTTTTTATTGTTGTGTTTTGTCTTATTTTTGTCTCATTATATATAAATGTATAACCAAAATAATTTCTCATAGGTATCCCAAATAAAAACCATTTTTATAAAGAAAAAATCATTTTTGCTTTCCATTCTTAAACAAAAATAGAACAAAAGTAACAAATAAAAAAATAAAAACCCTTTGATAACATGATCTTGCCTCAAATCTCTCAGGATTATTTATTTTATATAAATTTATAAATGATTATTTGTTCATTTATCAAAATAATTACATTTTGGGAATTATTATTAATTATGTTATTACAATATAACTAATGAACATTGTTGATTGATAATTTATAAACAATGTATTTTTATATAATAATATCCCAGTCTTAATAATTCATTCAAACTTGCTATGGACATATGCAAAAAAATAGAATAAATCAAATGTAGGTGTTTGGTAGAACAGTACTTTCTTTCTTAATCAAAAATGATGGACATTATTTAATAACTACTATTAATAGCATGGTAGCCTGATGTAAAGTGTCCTCCAACAATAACTATCATAAAGTATCACATGATCACATTTCCTATACTAGCACATTAATTGTTGATAAACAGAGCAAAACTCTCCATACAGTATTGCCACCTGTGCTAAACAGAGTAATCAATGGATGCCAGAAGGCTTGTGCATAAAATCCCTATCTAATGCCTACTCATCCAATATCCCCAGACTAGTTTCTGGCTTGTGGCCTTCATCAGTGAGGAGCTTTGGATCTGAGAGCACTGCATCTAGATCTTAGGATCTAATGTAACCCTCTAGCAACTACATTTTACCTCTACTTAACTACAAAACTATGAGAATGAAATTGAAAACACAAAAAATATTTTCAATCTAAGCTCAATAGCTTATATAGTCATATGGGTCTGAACTCAGTTCAGAACCCATACATTTTGGTGTCTTTGGCTTTTTTATAACCATAGCCACCACTGTTCTATTAGGCAGGATTGGTGTTAAACCATTAAGTATCACATGATCACATTTCTTATACTGTTTATCAACAATTAATGTGCTAGTATAGGAAATGTGATCATGTGATACTTAATGGTTTAACACCAATCCTGCCTAATAGGATAGTGGTGGCTATGGTTGTAAAAGAGCCAAAGACACCAAAATGTATGGGTGCTGAACTGAGTTCAGACCCATATGACTATATAAGCTATTGAGCTTAGATTGAAAATATTTTTTTTGTGTTTTAAATTTCATTCTCATAGTTTTGTAGTTAAGTAGAGGTAAAAGGTTGTTGCTAGAGGGTTGCATTAGATCCTAAGATCTAGATGCAGTGCTCTCAGATCCAAAGCTCCTCACTGACGAAGGCCACAAGCCAGAAACTAGTCTGGGGATATTGGATGAGTAGGCATTAGATAGGGATTTTATGCACAAGCCTTCTGGCATCCATTGATTACTCTGTTTAGCACAGGTGGCGATACTGTATGGAGAGTTTTGCTCTGTTTAATAACTATCATAGTTACTACATAAAATGTAATTACATACTTTATATATAATTATTTACAATCACTAATATAAATCTATCTCAATAATATATGCAACCTTCTCACAATGAGGTAATATAAAATGGTAAACAAACCAACACCTTTGGATTTCTCCAACTATTTTAAAAGAGAAAACTTGTTTAGCATCAGAACTGGCAATCAGTGATTGATGTTTTTTGGAAACTTCAACATAAAGTTATCTCAGGTTGATTACATGGATATAATTTTTTAATTTTTGTTGTTTCCATCATAATAAAACCAAGAAAATATTTAATACCCATACTCATATGTATGTATAGCAAAATTATGATCCTTTTGAGGCCCTAAATAACTCATGTAGACAAAGTCCTAATGTCCATTCCATATGTTTAGTGTCATTATAGCTATTACTATTATGTTATTATTTTTATAGTAAATGGACATAGATACATAATCAGCCAGTATAGTTAATTTCTTAGTCATTTACTTATGAATTTAATATCAAGAAATGCCATGTATTTTTAACTGAAATATTGCTTCATTTTCCTTAAAAAAGAAAGTACTGGCTATGGAAAGGTTTTTTTTTCTTCTTGACCTTTTCAATCATAATAGACTAAAGTAAATTATGGCACTTACTTCCAGAGATACCAGACAATGCAATGGTTAGTAGCTATAGATAAAGAGTGCTATGAATTCTCTAGCCTAGTGTGTCATTCTATGCAGAATTTTCTTTTAGATGACTACAACTTTAGGCAAATTTCAAGTAAAATATATTATATGAATTAACAAAAAAACACTATAATATTAAGTGTGGATATTGTTGGTGTTTGTAAAGTTAAAATGAATAATGAAGAGTCAAATGATACTAGATACAAATTGCAGATTATCCAGGTATATATTTGAATAAGTTCTCATAGTTTTGAGGAAGAGGTGGATTTTATATGGATGTAAAAATACTTTTGATCCTACAAGTAAGAATTAAAAAAATGGGAAGTGAGACTTTCATATAAGAATTGGAAAATGATTGGAAGATAAAATTATTATGGGAAAAACTAATTATGGTGATAGAAATGAGAGAACAGAAAAACTTGTAGTCATTGCAGAAACAGAAACTACTAAAATAAAAATTGACATACAAATACCTAAATAAAATAATGCAGATATGGATTTTTGATTAACAAAAAAATATGTATTCTATGATTGTGATAATTGACTAGAAAAATGTAAAATTCATCTTTAAGGCAAAACTAGAAAGACAAAACCTATAATGAAGAAAGTATTAATAGTTGATATTCCTAATCTTCAAAAATACTTCATGAAATTTAAATTAGAATCTTACAAATAAGTATAAATAACTAATAGACTGTGAAGGTAGTATATATCTGTCTGAAATTAATAAAAAAAAACTGGTACACAAATAGTGACACCTTACCAGTTAATTTTTTACTGAAAAAATAAGGAATATGAGAAGTTTTAAAAAACTTTCATTAAAGAGAATTGGATATCTAGAATTTTATAAACTATTACAAAAAATTAATAATGATATAAAATATAATTGTGGTTTGACAAGGAAAGACATAGAAGAGAATAAGAGTCTCAAAAGTGTAAAAGAAAGTCTCTGTAATAGAAAACAAATTAAAACTATTGCTAAAAAGAGATGGTATCATGAAATGTGTAATGAAATCTGTAAATAATCGCATTGTTATAAAAAAAACAGAAATTAAAGTATCCCTCTACAATTACAATATATTTTAAATTGTTCAATTTGTTAAATAAAGAGGTAATAAATATAATTACAAGTTTGAAGAAGGTTAAAGCTCCAGGAATTGATAAAATTGATATAGTAATACAAGCAGATGAAGCAATAGAAAAGATACTGGCAAAGTTATGTTCAAAATGCCTAAATAATGAAAATGTATGTATTGATAGGAAGAATACAATTGTAATACTGACATTTAAGAGTAGGAATAATGAACATATTAGAAGACCTATCACTATTTTATGAATTACACACAATTTTTTAAATTGTGTGAAGTGGACTTTGAATTTTAATTACCAAATAAACATATTACATTTAAAAGTAGTTTTAGCAGAGTGAACAATTGTTGATAGAAGTGATAAAAAGAAATAATGAATATGAGTTGGAATCATGGTTTGGGATTTGTAGATTTTAAAAAAGCATGTGACCCTATCAGCATTTCTACAGTGATTAAAGCGTTGATCCAGGATATTGGCATATGTTGAAGATTATTTATTAAAATACAACAGAAATAATTTGATTACATGGTAATACTGAAAAGATTAACATTAAGGAGAATGTATAACCAAGCCAATTTCATATCTTTGAATTTTTTTATAGCAGTTCTACACAAATTATTATTTTTGGAATAAAATGGAAAACTAAAAGACTAAAAATAAATGTAAATTATATCTGCAATCTATATTTTGTAGATGATGGGATTGTTTTTGAATAATATGTTATAGCTCTAGAAAATCTTACAAAAATTATAAAATGAAAGTAATAATTCATGAATACTATTAAGTGGTAAAAAAGACTAACATAATGTTTAATGGATTTTTGTCAAGAAAATAAAGTTTGATAATCAAAAATTGGAAGATATTATCAAATACAAATATTTTGTTCAGATTGTTAATAACATAGAAACATACTGAAACAAATTAATCACAGATTAAATTTGAATAAAGTGCATTTGAAGAAATAATATTAAAAGGAAATATGCCTATATATATAAAAGGATTGCTTTATTAGATATGTTTTATCAACTCTTTATCATGGATCTTAATGTAGGACACTTAACAGAAAAGCATACTCAATGCAGTAATGTGGAATACATATTAGGAATAACAAAAAGAGGATGAAAATGAAATACATGAGTAAAAGAACAAGAAGCTCTCAGTATATTTTTGAAAAATTAAAGCACTAAAAGGAAAGTGGGTTGGACATATTTCTAGAAGTGATGATAATATATTTATAAAAGAAATTTTAAGTTGGATTGCAAAGGGTTGTAAAAAACATAGAAAGAGACACTATCTATGCTGAATGGATGAAATAAGAAAATTTTCCTATCTATTGTGGAAAATAAGAGCTGAATATTGATAATACAATACTACATGAAACTTGGAGTGTGATTGCCATCCTTCAGTTTATTTAATATAGCTGACAATGATAAGATATATAATAATATTTTCCATAAAATTATTTTTTTTAATTTTGTAATTTCATGTATTTTTGTATCTGTTAAATTAATTATTAACTCCATTTGATTTGGCCATGTATATTATTTATTCATGGCACTTAAACTTTACACACCATGGGATTTATATGCCAAATTAGATCACCCCTGATTAGTAACATAACGTAAATTTTACTTTTAATCCTGTACTCATCATCTAATTTAATAACTAATTAGTCTTTAATGTGTCAGACATGATTGTAAACATGAACTCTATATTACAATGTATATTTTACTTTTTGTGCAAATAAAGATTATTTTGAAAAAAAAAAAAACTCCATTCGATTTTGTTTTCATTTTTTAAAAATACGTGTAAATAGTAAAAGAATTAGTATATTCCATTACATAATTATATACATATATATTTAAGTAATCGCTTGTTTATAATTATTAACTGATTACTTTTCAAAAATATGATACAATAAAACATGAAAATAATAACATTTATAGTAAGTACTATCTCATATAAACAAAATTATACTATCTCATATCTTTAATCAAATAATATTTATGTTGATAAATATTACATTAGATTATAATTACAATTACTGATGATTTAATTGTAATAATTTTTAAAAATTCAATTAATGCGTATTTTTTCTCATAATAAGCATAGATTTTCATTAATGATTAAAATAAATACGGAAAGTTGCAACTGACACACATAGTAATTTTAGATAATGAATTATTTGTTGTAGTATTAATTAAATAAAAACCTAATAAACTAGTAATTCGAGCAATGTTCTGATATACATACTCCTTCCAAAATTTAAGATAATTTTATTACCATAAAAATAATAGATAAAAAATAAAATATTAATAACATAACTAATGAAATATCTAACTAAGATAAATTATTAAATTAAAAAAACAATTTTTTTTTAAAAATATACTGTTTACAACTTATTCATAAATTGTTACTCTAACCCTTGACACTTTAATTGCTAAATGTTTGTTTATTATTCTCCTTTATTTCCTGTCAACTATTTATTTTTCTTTAAAAACTTTGAAGACATCTAGCCATAATTATTCTAGAGACGTTATGGAAATTCAGAATTTGCTATCTTTGTAAATACTGAAATTAAATGTGAATTGTATTTATTTTACATTTGCAAGGCTAATGTTAAAATAAAGAGCTGAGTATTTACATAAACAATATATGAAAACTCTATTGTTCCTATATATATACAATTATCAAATTATAGTTATAATAAAAATTTAAATAACATGCTGGGAAAACAAATTTACTTTTTAATTATATATATCCTTATCACAAACTATTCTGGAATAAAAAACGCTGGCTCTAAATATAAAAAATATGCAAAAACGTATTCTATTCAATGGTCTCTCATTCCACGGCATTTCTACATTTTATTTTCAGAAAGCCATTAATAAAATGATTAAACTAATTAGTTTCTTTCCAAATGTTAATAGTGTAATTCCTGTTAACCCTACTGACACTCCACCACCCATTAACAATAATTTTATCAAAACTTAAATAAAATCTTATAAATAAACACACTACTCTCTCACATAATCTATTTCTAAATAAAATTAACTATTGGCAAACATGAAATTAAAAATAATAATAGTATATCAAATAATAGTCAATCTTTTTTATTATATAGTAACAAATACATTATAAAAAAGATTAGATATTGGCATCTGGAATCCAAATATCTGAATTTCTTAATAAAAATAAATATCAAAGCCCTTTCTACTAATTATTTTCTCTTCTATAAGTGATTTCTAATTAAACAATTATAGATGGATATATATAACATCCACTCAAATAAAGATAATATATCCAAGATATATGTCAAACATATAAATATATGTAATAAAGTTGGTTAATCAAACAATATACAAGCTATTCACCTTTATTAAATAAATATCATTTATTTTCTCTATGCATAAATAAGTATGTGTGATTAGCTAGTTATTCATTAATCAAATTTTATGCTATATATACATTGTAACTGAATAAATTCAATCAAAACTCAAATTAGTAACATTAAAAAGCTGCATGCACAAAAATAAATGTTTAATAAAAAAAAAAAACTATACAGATTGATTAATAAGTAAATAAATTGTTGTGTGTATGTGTGTGTAATAGATTTAACATGTTTGTCATTTAGGTACAATGGCTTAAAAAATAATTAATCTTTACATACTTATAATACTATAACATATGTAATAAAAGAAAGGTACTAAGAAAAATTACTAACAATAAAATGATAATTCATGTTATGTAAAGGCAAAAAAGAAAAATTAGTTTTTGTGCACACAAAAATGTACAGTATTTTATGACTCTTTTAGATTTGCCTTCTGAATGGGTTTTTAAAAATTGTTTACCTTTTTTATAGTAAATTGAATCGCATTACAATTTTAGATTAAATGTCTTCAAATTTAGTGCTAATTTTTGATAATGTCTTTGATAAGGCTTTTCACACAAATGAATCATAAATCTATACATTTTTATATATAATAACAGGAAAATAAATATTCAACTAAATATTTAAAAATCACTTAAATACCCCTTGCTATTTTAATAAAAGATGTTGAGAGAACAAGCATATATTATTTACTTTACTAAAAGAATTACTAAAACTAAAATGGAGCTCTGGTCTGGACATGTGGACATATTGCTAGCAATATAAAATATAATTAGGATTTTTATTTTTAAAAAAACTACAGCCAGACTAATAAATAAATTAAAATCAAAGTGGAGATTTAAAATTATTTCAAATTTTTAATTACCTTATATTTTAAGCACCATATTTTGCAAACTTATAGATTATGAGAATATATATATATATTAATGTCTATTGATTTCTGACTTTAAAGAAAAAAGGGAAAATATATATATACAATGTTTTGTATACGTAAAATTTTGTAATAAATTTTATAATAAATATTAAAGAGAGCCTAAAGTGAAAACAGATTAATGGATAAGAAAATTTTCTGACGTTATATTAAGAAAATAAATTATGGGTTAAGACACTGGATTGAACTTAGCAAGTTATCGGGCAATGGATTAATAGTGTTTAAAAATAATATATATTGTGTGTATGTATATATACATGCTAAAATCAAATAAAAGTTTTAAAACTTTAATGAATGGCTTTTTTTGCTTAATTGATTATAGTGGTGAAGAGCTATAATGAATGACTTTAAGATGAGAAAGAAATCTATAATTGAAAATAAACTTTCAAATACAAAAAAGCATTAATATGCAAGACATAAAGTTTCACAATTTAACTCTTCTGAAATTGATTCTAGCCACTCTGTTATTCAAAAGAAAAATCTTACAAAAAAAAATAACAAATGTAAAAATTTTTAAATTTTACATTTGAACGTCAGAAAATTTTATTGATATTAGAGAGAAACAATTCCGATTTAACTCTGCATATAATTTATTAGAAGATAAATCGACCTTACAAAAAAATGAATATAACGTTTACACAAAAACCGATAATTAATTTAATCACATTTGTTAAAATATTATTAAAGAATATAAGATGAATGTAATAATTAATTTGCTAATGAAATTGTTATGGCTTACATAATCCTTATAAGATTATAGAATTACTTTTTGTCACACAAAACAGATGTTATGCATTGTAAGTATGTTACAACACATTAATTAAATTACATACACAATTAAGCATTAAGATGATTTGAATATTGATTTAATTTTTATAATATTTAAATTAAAGCTAATGTGTATTTAAATTACGGAAAATATATAACATTTGTTCTTATGTTGTTTTCATTTTCCTCTTTAGTTTGTTTAATATTTTTGGAGTATTTGTTTTACCTAGACTAAATCTTCTTTTATGAATTTTGATAGACTAAACATGAACTGTTTTATTATTTGAGATATTATTATTATTATGAATTAATAATTAAATGCTTGAATGAACATTGAATTTCAAATATATTATATATCAAAAAATTAACTTATCTTAAATGTATTGTGGATAAATAGCCCTGCAAGTTTTGATGCAGTGATAGAAAGTTCTTGGATAAAACTGCCCAATATTATCACTTCTTACTCTTTAATTAACCAACAACCAAGAAAGTCATTTTATATACTGTTAAGTGCAAAGACCTGAATTCTAGAAAATTCCTCTTTTTTTTATTAATTTAGAAGTCTTTAAATATTTGTCCAATTCCTTTGCAAATAGCTACATATAACATTATTTCTTTTCTATTAATAAAAGTTAAATAATTTATAGTATTACTCTGTATCATTATACTCTTAGTCTCTGCATACTTTTCTCTATAAAACATAAATTTAGTCTGTTGCAAGTATATTAATATTTGTCTAAAATTTATCATAAAAAAAAAAACTATAAAAATGTTTTTTTTTTAAAAAAAAAAAATAACAACAGACTATTAATAAAATTGTCTCAAATATTTTTATTATTTGAATTTTCACACTATTACAGCCTTTATTATAATATCTTCCTATTATTTCCAGTTAGTAAAAATATACATTCAAAAGTAAACTCTCCAATAGCAATTAGCTTTCCATGTATTACCAATGTACATTCGGTTTTGACCTCAAGTATCTCTTTACAATAAATATATTTATTAATTTATATGCATTTATAAAAAAAATTGTAAACTAGAAAACTATTAGTAATATTAAATATTACTAATATTTTTATTTTTATAAGACAAATTAATTTATACTTTTTTTTAAAATTACTAACACTGACTTCTTTTATTTTATTCATGGACTTGGAGAATTAAGGCTAGTTATTTTCTATTAATTGCTTTCTATTTTGCTGTTTATTTGACTACTTTTTATATCTTTGAATTAGCTTTTCTTTATTACCCAGTGTTTGTTGAAGTGATTTTTTTCCTTATAACATGTTATACCTAAATTCCTCTTTTATATTTTTATATGATTTTAAAAACTTTATAGATTGGGCCATTTGAAATTTCTAATGTAACTAGACAAAATTATTTGGATTGTTCTCCATTTTATCCAGTGATTTATTAAAAAAGAATAGACTCTAATTTTATATATATGGTGAAATTATTAGATGGCAGTTGAACTAGATAATATGCTATTACTTTAAATATTGTAAATCTTTACACACACTCACACATCAGTAAGAGTTTAAAAAACTTAAGTGAATCACTTAACTTTAGAGTGCATTTCTATGAATACACCAACTTTCACTGACCATGCTAAATCAGGGCTTGAATCTATTGTGTGCCTGATGTTATAATCAAATTTTGAATTGTACAAATCTATTTAACATCTATTTAACCTATCACAGGAGACAGTGTCTCATTTTTAACCACCGAATCAGACAAATACAACTTATAAATATAAATATATTATTATAAAACACTGAATATCTTGAAATTATTAGATTGGCAGTCAAACTCCAATATTGTGCTATTACTTTAAATATTATAAATCTTGCGCACTCACATGTCAGTAAGAGTTTAAACAGCCCCTAAGTGAATCACTTATGTTTAGAGTCAATTTTTACAAATACACCAACTTTCAGTGACCATGCTAAATCAGAGCTTGAGTCTATTGTGTGCCTGATGTTGTATTACAATTTTGAATTGTACAAATATATTTATAATATTTAAAGTAATATCGCATTATTGGAGTTTGACTTCTGATCTAATAATTTGAAGATTTTCAGGGCTTTATATACAAAGTAAATGTTTTGTTTATTTATTCAGATTTAATTTTCTGATTGGTAGAGTCAGTTATTAGCATTATTTGTGCAAAATTAGATCTGCATTTTTATATTTAGTAAGTTAGATAATGTTTTTACTGCCTTATGTATTAATATTTTCTTTATTACTAGCATTTATGAACTTATGCAATGCCTACATTTTTTTTCTCAAGTTTAATGCTAACAGTGACATCAGTGGTAATTATATTTAGTTATTTTATGTAGCAAATTCCTCAGTGATCTTGGTATACTATTTTATTATACTTTAAAAAAAAATAGATTTCAGTAAAAAAATAATAAAAGGGTATTATAATGACTTGACATTACCCTAAGTTATATTTTTGGAATATAATTCTAGAAGTATTGATAAGCACCATAGCTGTTAATTCAATATATCTGGGATTTTTTTTATTTTCTCCATGAAGATACATAATATTATCTTGTATCTGTAATATTTGTTTCTAATTCTTATCATAAATGCCAAAAATGTTGGATGATAGCAAATCAGATAAAATGTACATTTTTAATACATATATATTATAGGAGATCATATTTCCCATGTATATGTACTTATACAAAACATTTTAAAAAATTAAAAGAAAGAAACCTGTAAACACTCAATTAAAAAAACTAATTTATAGTTAACTGCCAGTTTTATTTTTATCTTAATCTAATCTCTATTTCATTTATAAATGCTATAATTAATTCACAAGAAAGCATTAATGAGGAAATAAAATTATTTTATATTGTTGTATATAATTTAGAATTGTTTTAAGATTTCTTAATAAAACTTTGTAAGGTCTGATAAAGATTTATTTATTGTTTCTATTTATTATTTTGATTACCCCTTTTTAAAAATTGCCTACACAAATTGTAAATTAAAAAAAATACTTTTATTAATATAATCAAATTATGTACTATATAGAAAATTAGTAGAAAAAATATACAAAATTTTTCACTATTAAAGATAATAAACATATGGTAAGAATTGTCCATAAGTTATTATAGAATATGTAGATGAAGTTTGATGCCATTTTTACATAGAAAAGATCTGCTTTGTAAAGAAGACCATTGGGATTGAACTTATAGCTAGTATTGTTAACTTAGAATAGATTTAATTTGACTTTGATATTATATAATGAAAACCATGAACTTGAGCATGGTTTTCATGGGAGAAGTAGAACCAAATCAACATTATGAGTATGATTTCAAAAGCATGCAAAGAAAACTAAAAGACAACATTACAAAATATCAAGCAAGCAGAAAAATGAACAATATTTTATTTGTGGAAGTATTTGTGCTTCACAAATTGGTTTGTGCAGTTATCACAAGTCTCATTTCTAAAGCAAATATTTTGTCTCTTTGTTCCACCCTCCTGCCTCTTTTTTTTGGAGTAGAAATAGCCATAATCATTTATGAGTGCCTATGTATTATTATTATTATTATTATTATTATTATTATTATTATTATTATTATTATTATTATTATTATTATTATTATTATTATTATTATTATTATTATTATTATTATTATTATTATTATTATTATTATTATTATTATTATTATTATTATTATTATTATTATTATTATTATTATTATTATTATTATTATTATTATTATTGTTGTTGTTGTTGTTGTTGTTATTATTGTTGTTATTATTATTATTATTATTATTATTATTATTATTATTATTATTCTATATATTTGATTTTAGAATGTGTGCCACATCTTATTTGAATATCTTTTGACATATGTTATTATTTTCTGTTTAATATTTTATATGTTGATTAAGTTTGTATGTTGATTAAGTATGCTTTTGACATATGTATACCAAGTTTGATTGTATTTATCATTTGTTTGTATGATATAATTTGTTTATTAATTTGGTTGTTGTTCTCAGGCTACTGATTGGCTCCACAGATGGTTGATAAAAGTATATTTTCCACTTAGAATAACAAGTAAACAGTACCTGTATAAAAGCTTGTGCTTTCTTGAGGGATAAGATGCTGGTTTATTAAAAACTACTTACTGTATCTGATGCAAACATTTTTTTGCAAACTCCCATTATCACAAACCTCTTCTGTTATTATTTATTTCATTGCACTAACTGTGACATTGGTGTTATGTGTTTGTGCAACACTATTTCAGTCTTTTAGCCATATGCATTACATTTTTGCTTTCCCTTTTTATGTGTAAGCTCAAGGTCTCATTGGCAAGCTTAGCAGATTGGAAATTATTAGTTGTAATCTTTACTGAAGGTCATACAATTACTAATCTGTCAGTCTGAAAATGGATTTGATACAGTATTCTCTGCTACCAAAGACTTATGTTTAGATAACTCTATTTAGGAATCTTTTATATACCATGGAGTGAAAGAGGGTTAAAACTAAAAATAGTCTGTCATATACAGTCTGGTTAAGTGCCTAGTGAATTAAAATTACAATAATATCATTATTACCCAAAGCAAATGTATTTTCAATGGTTTTTGTTGAATTGATTCCTTTCATTATAGGAGATGATTATAAGAGTCTCAATATAGTTTTAGAGAGTTAATAATCACTATAGACATGTTTTTATTTTCAGGAAAATGATATAAATGTTCAGAAACAAAAGTGTAATTTATATATTGTTATTATTGATTTAGTCAAGGCATTTGATTTAGTAAATTAAACATGTTTTTAATATTGTTTAAAATTATTTGGTTGTCTACCAAACTTTATTCCTATTATACAAATTGTATATGATTGAATGAGAGAAACTGTTATTGCAAGTGGAATATCTGTATCATTTGAAATGAAAACTAATAATAAACAAGAATGTGCATTTGCTTTAACAATGTTTTCAGTTTTTACGACAATTTCTTGGAGCTGTTTTTTAGGCTGCTTAATAAAATAGTAATCAAGGTGTGATACCAGTTTGGTTGTGAAATTTTTAATTTGAATTGATTAAAATTGAAAATAAATTATTATTCTTGGATTCTGGATTATTATATGCTGATGCTTGTGCTATTTTTTCAATCTCAAAAGATGATTTATAGAAAGTATTTAAAGTTTTGAATGCAATATTTAAAAACTCTGGCTTAATAATCATTATCTAATGTTGGAAGAAAATCCTCAGCAAATGTTATCCTTGATGCTTATCAACTTGAGAATGTAAACCAGTTGAAAAATATTAGTAGTTTTATAAGTAAAAAGGTGGACTTAGGTTTTGGAATATATTACAGATTCCTTTTAACAAGTTAAAAAATAAAGTATTTCATCATAGATAAATAACTACTATAACTAAATTATATATATATAATATTGCTATTTTATCTAATTTATTGTATGAAAATGAGACTGGTAGATTCTGTAAAACCAATGTTTACATTTTAGAAAAGTTTAATTTATACTCCGTAAAATTGTAAAATACCATGGCAAGATCATAAAAACAATCAGTATATCTTGAACTTGTTAAATGTGATACTATAGAGTTCATTAAACCACTCAACATCACATGATCACCATTCTTTAAGCTTACACAAGTTGTTTACACAGATGAAAAAACTCTCCATACTGTAGCACCACTATGTGCAAGCCAGAATAATTAATGGATGCAGGAAGGTTTGTGCATAAAGTTCCTATCTAGTGCCTACTCATCCAACATTTTTAGACTAGTTTCTAGTTTATGGATTTTATTAGTGAGGAGTATTGGATCTGAGAGCACTGCATCTTAGAATCTAGATGCAGTGCTCTCATATCCAAGGTTCCTCACTGATGAAAGTCACAAGCTAGAAACTAGTCTGGAGATAATGGACAAGTAGGTACTAGATAGAGATTTTATGTACAAAGCTTCCTGCATCCATTGATTACTCTGGCTTGCACTGAGTGGAACTACTGTGCAGAGAATTTTGCCTCTGTGTATAAAGTCCATTATTGTAATATATCATATTCATTGGATGGTAAATGCAAAATCAATGAAGAATGCTAGACTTCTTAAAAGTGTATTTATTTTATGGTGAACTTGAACATAATTTTCTTGAAATAGACATCCATTTATTATAAGAGTTATTATTCACAAGAAAGATTTTTAAAACATGTGAAAATGGTTTCATTGAAAACATATGGCAGAGAATAGAATTTATTGGAAACTTATAATTAAGCATGATGTTAAAATGTTTCAGAAAGAAAAATTTTCCACATTTCTTCTCTAGAAAATAAAATATTATTATAAAATATCAAAAACTATGAACTAGCATGTTTTGTACATGGAGATTTTTGTGAATTACAGAAAGGTTTGTATTGAATGCAAAACTTATTGCTAGAGCATTATTTTTTTCCTTTTTTCTTAGAGTTGAAATAGCTATACTCATTTATGAATTGCTGTTATATTTATTTACATTTTATATGTTTACTAAAATGTTAATTTAATTGAATTTTAATTCTTAATTTTAAGTACAGGTTTATAGAAATTAGTTTTTAATAATATTTTTGGTTGATTAATATTATGAAGATTAAAACGTTAATTAAATTATGAAATAAAATTGAATCTGAGAAATGGCAAATTTATTTTTATAAATGTGTAGGAAGTTTAATATTTTTACATGTTTCTGCAGAATTAATTTGTTAAAAAATAAATTATTTCATGATACAGTTTTAGTTTTGAAATCTTTAAGTGGATTATATCAATTATTTGTAGCTTAGAAGAAATTTTCATTATTACATTTTAAATGTTTAAAAAATAATTCTGATTTAGTAGATCTATATCTGATAAACCGAATGTAATATTATTAATTATGATAAGTGTTTATTAAAAAGAAAAAAAAATAATGTAGTTATTTTGCTAATAATAACTTAAATATAATTAAAACGTATATAATAAATAATTATAACTATTTTAAAAAAATCTGTAATTGACTTATGTTATGACAAACCAATGAAAGAGAAAATGGTATCACTCTCTTTAAACTGTAAAAACTAAGTTTATAAAACAATATAGCTTAAAAATAGGAATACCATTTTGTCTTTTCTTTGTTTCAATATCTCATAACTCAGTGGGAGGTAGTTACTTCTATTTTAATTATAGATATATTAATTTTAATATTCTCATCAAATAAATTCATAGTAGTATTTTCAGAAGTTTCCAAGTAGTAGAAATATAACAGTTAAATAGCTAATGTTTCAGTACAATAACAAGTACTTTCCTCAGAGTTTGTGCATGGTGAGACTAATCATTTTTTCCTTTGTTATTTTCTTCTCATTCTCAAATTTTATTAGTTGAGAAGTTTTGTAAAATATTTTATTAACCAATAGCTTTTTCCAAATATTGTTAATTTTCTTCAATTCACACTTTTCACTTATGCTCTTAGGTTTTTAAAAATCTCTATAGTTTCAATTGGCAGTCTCCAGTCATATTGTTTAATTTTTTCCAGAATATGTGTTTTATTAAAATTGATGTCATGATTATAATTAATAATTGCTTTGTGTGCATCTTTGTAATGAGTAGTATATGCAGTATATATTTCACACAAATAAAATCATCAGTTAAACAAATAAATGAATTACAATAAATAAATAAATAAATGACCATTGAGTTTATTCAGCTGAGTACTTTCAAAGGAATATCTTCATTATCAAAGCTGTGTGCAAATAATTTGTGGAGTAAAACTATTAGTATGAGAAATGCAAAGTGCATGCAAATTATGTTTGCCATTTTTTGGAGATTGCATAACACATGTCTCTTTTATTCATTGCGTTACAACCCAGATTGATAAAATAGGATTCTTGCAGACATGGAAGTTAGCTTAGCTAAACATCCTCACAAAGATCACAAATATAACTCGAATTGCCAAGTGCATTCAACAAAAAGTGATACAACCATAGCATGATAGATGAAATCAGAAACTAATAATAGCAAAGAGATTACTTGCAGATAACAATATCATATGCATGTGCGAAGACAAGGAAAATAGATTCATCGTCATGACTACTCTGGATTATAGAGTCAAGATTCAATAACAAATTGAGAAGATAAAAATTCATTAAAGTGCCTACTCTTAAATTTTAAAATGAACAAAGACAAGTTCATATCATCTGTTCTCAGACCACATAGTGGTAAAGCATTTTCCAAGGCAGACTATTACAAAATGTATCTGTCAGCCATGACACCTCCCAGAATGTTCTCCAATGCCAAGATTCATAAAGAAGGCATACCATTATGGTTAACGATGGACGATGGACTTTGGAGGTGAGAATTGTTACAATGCAGCCAAAATTATCAATGCATGGCTTACACGAACCATAGATTTCAACTCTCACAAATCAAATCATCATTTGATTTCATGCTTAGAATTAAGAAAGTCACACCCATACACAACACAAGCATGGCAGTAATGGACATATTAGAACTCTATGCTTCCACCGATAGAGCCAAATCCATATCCATTGTAAAAGTAAGATTAACAAGGCAAGGCATGCACCAGCAATGCATACAATTCATAGTGGTATTTCTTCAATGGCTAGATAAAAACATTTATGCTATGTTTGACCAGAAATGGTACCACATGGGAAATGGGTGGCCAATGGTCCTCCCCATGAGTAGAATTATATCCAGTATCATCCTCAATGCATATGAACAGATCATCATACCCAGATATCTGGCCACAGATCTCATATTGTATACTTATTACATCAATGATATTTTTATAGCTGCATTGCTGGAAACCATAGAAGACATAAAGACAGACTTGAACACTATTAGTGGCCTCATTATAAACAAAATACATCATGATGCACACAAGTCCATCAAATACCTAGACTTAAAAGTACATATTGAACTCCAGTCTTTCCACCACACAATGCTAATCAAGCCAAATACCCATAAGAGGCCCCATTGCTCACCAATCAAACACCTCTATCATCCAAAAACTGGCTGGCTTAAAGGAATTTTTTACAAAAATGCCAAACTGTGCAATTTTGAAGCTGATAGAAATACTAATATAGAAATGTATTGAGTAGATTCATTAAAGGTGAGATATAACAGAAAAAACATAGATTATATAATCAGGACATTCGGAAACCAACTTAATTTAGAAAACAATTTTTTTCCCATACATAAAGTAACATACATAAGAATTTACACAAATCTTCCATGAAAATTTCAGCTTATGCTATCACACTCCTCCCAACTTCAATAGAATTCTCAACAATACTAAAGATCAGCTACCTCGAATACACCCACACCAAGCACTATATAATATAGCATGTCCATACAAAAATTGCCTCAGATCTTATTATGGGGTAATGAAGGCAACACTACATACAAGACTCTCACATCATACTTATGCTTACAATAAAGCACAAACAGATCCTCCACATACCTCCATCTTTGCACAGCATAGCACCTCCACAGGTAACCAGTGTATTCCAGACAACCCTCAAATCATATGCAAAGAGCACCATGACTTAAAGAGAAAGATGAAAGAAGCCTATTTTATCAATCTGGACTGTAATGTGATGAATAAAATAGACATGTTATGCAATCTCCAAAAAATGGAAAACATAATTTGCATACACTTTACATTTCTCATACTAATAATTTTACTCCACAATTTACTTTGCACACAGCTTTGATAATGAAGGTATTCCTTTGAAAGTACTCAGCTGGATAAACTCAATGGCTGTTTATTTATTTATTGTAATTCATTTATTTGTTTAACTGATGATTTTATTTGTGTGAAATATATACCACATATATGTCATGGTTAGTTAATTCAATTTGTGAATAAATAGCTGGTGAATTGTATTTTTCTCTAACTGCCAAAAGATATTCTTCCTTTCTTAGGTTTATTCTATGATTTGTCTGCATGAATATGAACAAACTCTATATGAAATTTCATATTCACCATGACCCTTCAAATAAATTTTATCTCTAGAGTGTGAAAATATTTCATAAATTTTTATAAATGTAGTATAAACTTTGTGGATATTATATTTCTTTAAAACATTATTGATTTTATCAGTTATTCCCTTTATTTTATGGTAGAACTGTCTTAATTTCTGAAGTACCAATTTTTTTTTATTATATAAAAAGCCCTATTTAATAATCCTGTGATCAAACCCATTATGAAGAAGCATTTTTTTAATTATAGAAATATTTTGGTGAAAATGCCTTCATTAGAAAGCCCTTTAGTTTTATATAACAATGTCTTTGCCACTGAAAATAATTGTGTTGAATGGTGATGAGAAGCAAACTGCAGATATTTCTCAGTATGTGCTTGCTTGTATATATACATTGGCATAAATAACCATCCTCCTTTCTTTCAATTAAAACATCTAAGAATGGAAAATGGTTATTATTTTCCATTAATACATTTGATATTGTTGTGAAAATAATTTAAGGAATTTAAAAATTCACCAAGAGCATGCTTACCATAAGGACAAATAACCAAGGTTTCATCAGCATATCTCAGCTATGCAAATAGTTTTTTAACTATTGATATTAAAATTTTCCTTTCCAAGTTATCCATAAAAATAGAAGCTAATGCTAGAGAAATAGTTGATCTCATAGCTAAGCCATATGTTTGTTTTATACATCTGACCATCAAAAAAATGTATTCAATAAACAGTGTACAGTAAATCCTGCAACAGAATCAGGCAATTGAATATTTTTTCGAAATTTAAATACATTTCTTTACAAGTAGGTACACAAGTAAAAAATGAAACAATATTAAAACTTACCAAGATATCATTTTTAGTTAATATCTCCAATAAGCTCAAGACAGTAATTCACATCCTCAATATAAGATGACATTTCTGCTAAATGTGGTTGTAGAAAAAAGATAGAAAATGAACTAGTTTCTGTGTTGGTGAACCAACTGCATTTACAATAGGTCTTAATAGAATAGCTTGTTTGTGGATTTTTAGAAAATCTTATAACTTTGAATAAAAATATTTTTTCTCCATGTGTAAGATAGATCTTAGTTTTTAAATCTAAATCAGTAGCATAAATTAATGCTTTAGTTTTCTTTTCAAGATATGTCATAGGATCTCTATAACTTTTTTACAAATATTATCATTTAATAAATTATATATATATTTGTAAAAATCACTAGTATTCAAAATTACTACAGTATTACTTTTATCTGTTGAAAAGATAGTATTTGATTTATAATTTTTTTAATGTAAACAACGTTTTTTTTTACTATACAGAAGCTCCTGGAAATAATACTATATATACATTGTTTATAGTTATTATTATGAAAAAAAAAATAATTAGACTAAATAGTAGAGAGTGTTTTCAATTAAATTTTTTTATTAATCAGATTGATTAAAAATTTGAGTATTTTTATTGATCACTTATGGTTCTAGTACATTTCTATTCATAATAATATTAAATATAAAATAATCAGAATTGTTTTAATTTGGCTTGTAAAATTGCATTATTTTACAATCAAATTGTTTAAAGTTAACAAAAAATTTAAAATAAAATTAATATCTGAAGAAAAATAGCCTGCAGTAAAACAAAAGAATTATTTTCAACCAATTATAACATGCAATATCCATTCATTTCTCATGGCTTAAAAGTTACAAATGATGATTATTCACTTCTATTGTCTTTTCTTTGTCTAAAATTAAATATTTAAAATAAAAATCTAAATTTAGCCTTATTAGTCAATACAGTGTGAGAAATAATTATAAATATGTAAATATTTATGAAAAATAGTTGTTTTTTGCTAGTTGTCACCAAATGTCATTGATATGCAAATAGCGGTAGAGTGTTATTCACTTGTCTTGATTATTTTTCTTTTAAAATTTAAAAATTTTCAAATCAAAGTTTATATTTAGATACAGTATTGCAAAAAGTTAATTATGAATGTAAAAAATTATCAAAAATATACGTATTCACATTCAAAATCTATTACAAAAGCATAAAATATTTTGCATGGCATTTCTGACTTTTACAATTGACAGTTAACAACTTTGAAGCACCATATAAGATGAAAGAGGATAAATGATCAGCTCTTTGTATGACCAGCAAAACTCGATTCTTTTTGCAAAAACACAGACAAATGTGAATTTTTTTGGAATAAATATTTTAAATATAGATTAAGGTAAGAATTTACTATAAAATGAGTTCAAAATAAAGAAATTCCAACCAAAAATGGCCAATAGAGCGTGCAAAATGTAAACATCATGTTTCTTTTTTGTAATAATCAGACAGTAGATAAGTTAATAGCTAAAGTTGTAATTATAACATGTGAAGACAAGTTGACAAATTATAAAAGAATTAATTTAAGCATAAAATTTAGATGATCATTAACTATTGAAAAATATTTTTATTCTATTAGAAACTGATAAATAAATAACAATAAGAATTTAATTATAATAATAAAAAGAATACAAAATTTATTATTTTTAAAGATTTGATTATTTATATTGTTCTGCTAATGATTTCATATCAGCTAATACTTTGGAAATATTAAAATGATTGTTGTCGAATAGCCACCATATTCCACTTGATGGCGCCATTTTCATGCTAAAACTATAAAATATGATCATTGCCGGGCCGTTAATTATAATCATTTTGATGTGCTTTTGTAATGCAAAAATGAAAACAAAAGAAAATCATCTTTTTTAAATATTATTTAATTTTAAATATTATTTTTTATTAATGTATACAAATTAAATGATAATAATAAATGTAAAATAAAATAAACAAATTACAATTTGATTCGTGTTTTTTAGTTTGCTTTATTAGAAAAATCAATTTCTATCGGAGATTTTTTTACTGGGGTTACGGCTTTTTTTTTTGTTCTTTAAAAACTCATAATTGGAATAAAAAGTAAAAGTTCTTAGTTTTCCTTTTACATTTTATTTCTACAGAGAAACAGATATTATTGTGTTATTGCTATTTTTTACTTTTTTAGTCTTTGTTTTAAATTTATTTTTTTTTACAGACAAACAGATATACCGCTATTTTTTATTTAAAATAGAATGACAACTAAAAGTAATAGTTATTACGGTTAGGTTTATGGTTAGGTTTAAGGTTAGTTTTAGGGTTAGGTTTAGAGTTAGTTTTAGGGTTAGGTTTAGGGTTAGGTTTAGGGTTAGTGTTCTGTTGTTTGTAATGCTAAAATAAAAAATATCAAAATCGTATTTTTGTAAATATTTTTTTTTACTAACATCTATAAAATAAATGATAACAATAAACATAAACTATATTCAACAAAGTATAACAGGAGTTGGAGAAAAGAAAGAAACTAAAACTTTTTTAAACAACAACAAATATATATATATAATATCTTCTTTATTTATTAACCATGTTTATAATATATGCTTTTTATGACATTTAAAAAAACAGTGTACAATTGTACTTTTTTTACTGGATATTTTTGTGTTAACGCTGTTTTTTATTTCAAAAATATACACACGGTAGAATCTTCTTTGTCTCGTGGAATGTTATGAACAGTACGTTACTTGACACGTTACCTAATTCCAACTCACTTTACACATATATCTTGTCAACATTTACCACTTAAAACTTCAATACACTACAGTGTAAAAAGTATGTTAATTATTAGTTTACAAAATCTGAACATTTCAATATTTTAAAATAAAAAAAAATCCAATGAAAACAACACTTCCATCCAATTCAAAAAAATACACCCTCTCACCAAGCCGTAACCATTTTATAAACTGTGCTAATTCAGAAAATTTATTTGCTGCGATGTGACATACATGCTGTACTGCGATGTGACATAGCAGCCTGCAAAGCACAACAAAAAAAGTTGTATTATAGAAAATGTGGGTTCGAATGTGTCGGCCGTGGAAATGGCATTTTTATGTGTTTTAGTGCAAACACAGCGCCATCAAGTGGGATATGGTGGCTATTCGATGACTACCATTAAAATTCTTAAGGAATGTTACCTATGAGATTTATTTGTGATTTTATCTTTGTTATAGTTGATAAGATTGTAAGAGAATATTTTTAAATACTTTGTTAATGTTGATAAGTAATTTGATTTATTTTCTTTTGATGGATTTGATGAGATTAATAGATTTAAGATTCAAGATAATTGGATTTATGATAATTTAAATATATATATAATAGTTGCAATATTAAAAAATTGTATAAAGTTTTATTACTCATTTAGAGGTAACAATTATTTATGTAAAATTAATTTTTGAATATATAGACGATTATTTTTTTGAAATAGGTAATATTGTTTTGAAAGAAGTAAAAAGCTTTAATACTTTTGACACATCTATAATATTGGATTTTGTTATAATAAAATTTTTAAATCTGTTAATAGCAAGAGAATTACAAATGTGTGTTTGTGTTTAATCATTTAATTAAGAGTAATAATTTCAGACATATTATTATGTTTGTTAATAGTTTAATGTGAATACTTATAGAAAATAGCTTTTAAATATTTATGTCATAAGTTTTAAAAGATATGTTTGTATCAAAGAAAATAATCTCTTAATGATTAACTTCTTAATTAGGAGTTAAATCATATGATTATAATATGAATATTTTAAAAAAAAGATTGGATGTCATGATTTTCTTTGCTTTCTAAATTGTCTACTTAAAAGATTTGATGAAGAATGCAAGTATAACTTTTAAATTTATTTACTAATGATAAAAAAAATGATAGAATTTTATTTATGGAGAAGTTTATGTTATTTTTATTTTTATAAAAAAATATGCATAAATATTAGTAGTGTGCATTTAGATAAAAGAATTGAAATTTATAAAAACGCATTAAAAAATCTATTTTAATTCAACATAATATATTCATAAGATTTAGATAATGAGATTCTGTTTGAGAAAAGTAAACTGATCTTTGATGAAACAATAAAAAAATGCAATTAAAAAGTAAATTGCGATTAAAGATTAACTCTCATTAATTTTATAAAACCTATTTTTTAAAATACTAAAGATGATATTGATATTAGATTCAATTAAAATTAAAGCATTATAGTATAAATATATGCTCTTTCATGTCAGTTTTATATTTGAAAAGCATTGATAGAAATTGTGATTGGTATTGTTAATTTTGAAGACTTGTAATTTGGTTCTAAACTGTAGAAGAGCAAATTAAAATGTAATTAAATTCATAATACAGTTTCAGTGATTTAAAAAGTTTACAACAAGGAGGAGGAAAATATGTAGTTTTTATTTCATGCAATATTGTTTATAATATAACATCCAGAAAATGTATTTTTAACTAAAAATTAAAATGTAGAAAATTAATATTTTAATTTATTTCTACCTTTTTATATATAAATAATTTTTACATTACATGTAACTACCAAATTATATTTACAGATTGATATAAATTTATTTCTTTGAAAGATTTTAAATAATATTTTTGGATTTTTTTTTTTTACATTTAGATTAGGCTAATATTATATTGTATTCTGATAACCTAGTGGCCATAATAATTTTAAAGAAATAATGTCAATATTTGTGTTTCATTAAATAGTATAATGCACCAATAATTGTTAACAAAGAATGTAAAATTATCTAAAAAATTTAAAATTTAGATTTCAAATATAAAATTACTTTAATGTTGATAAAGTTTATTAATTATGACATAATAAAAATAATTTTCTATTAAATATATTGTTGATAAATAAAAAGTAATTGAATCTGAAAATTTATTAAAAATAAATATAATTTTAATAATAGAGTTTTCAAAATACAAATGAGCAAAATTCTTCACACTGACTTGTTCAAAATTAACAATAAAGTTAATGGAGATACTTTTTTTATATTAAATGCTTTTATTTACCATGCACTAAAATAAATAAAAAATTGTTTCTTCAACCACAATTGGGTTCATTGCAGTTAACTTGAAATAAAAATATGGGGCTCCAGAAATTAATTAAATCAATCCCTTGTTATGAAAATTATTTAGGTTGACATAATTACTTTCTGAATCCCTCCCCCATCTCATGCTTTTATTTCAAGTTAAATATAAAAATCTTAACTATGTTTGAAGAAGAAACAATTATTACTTTTTTCTTTTTAGTATATTGTAAATAAAAGCATTTAATATATATATATTAATGTTTTAGTATTGATACAGTAAATAAAAACGTAAAATTATATTGTATTTAAAATTGACTTGATATTTATAGGTGAGGTGCATATATATATATATATCATATGGTACTTTGGTATTATTTCTGCTATGACACATTATCACAGCAACATATTCTAAATTTGTGATATGTTTAAAATATAACCTCCAAGGGATGTGCAG
The DNA here is from genome assembly GCA_028023455.1 of Epiperipatus broadwayi. Taxonomy (NCBI): domain Eukaryota; kingdom Metazoa; phylum Onychophora; class Udeonychophora; order Euonychophora; family Peripatidae; genus Epiperipatus; species Epiperipatus broadwayi. Next base: position 1,440,585 of record JAQFVV010000222.1, on the reverse strand, counting down.
ACAATGTTAATTAATAAAATTTGTTGCAGATCTTGTGGAAGTGTTATTTTAAACATATTACAAACTTATAATAATATGTCACCAAAATAATACATCAAATCAGATGTAATATCAAACTTCAAATTTAAAAAGAAATGCAGACATATATTCATTATGGAAAAAAAAATTATAAAACTAAACAAAAACTAGGTATGAGTTGTGTTTTTATGGCACTTTGTGCTATCATAAACACCCATTATGTGTAATACCAAACTTCAAATCTAAAAACAAACATGGTCTAAAACATGTCTTATTTCCAGTGACAGAGAGATATATTTATTATGGGAAAATGAAAAATATGAACAAGAACCCCTTGAAAGTTTTTAAATGATGAACTGTAACATTATGTGTTAGCTTTACATTTTTTTAAACTTTAAAAAAAAATGGAAAGCTGTAAAATAAAGTTTTATCTTTATCTAAAAATGGCAAACTGTAATTTTGATCTTATTCTTTAAATATATATTTTCATATATATAAAGTTTTAGGGAAAAAAAGAACACAAATATAAAAAGTTTCAGCTGTAAGTGTACTTTTAAATATAGAATCATATTACTTATAAATAATGCAAGGGATGTAGAGGGAAAAAATCACTGTGGTAGACTGGACATAGGTCAGCACATACAACTTGGTGATGTGTATATTGAAATGGAAACCTTCCAATCTCTTTACGTTTCACCATCAACCTAATGACCTACTCATCTGAATTAGTTTCGAACCTATCCTAAATGCAAAATGTAATTTATAAGTCGAGCAGTAAAACTTTGCTATCATGGCCGCTTGAATGGCATCACCCATTTACATACGAAAATACACTATAATTAGACAGGTTTGATAAAATTATAGCATAAAAGTCCTCATAATTATTCATAAAATGTTTTATTAATTTTTAGTCAATTCTTAATTATATTCATATGTGGATGGATAATTTTAATCTTGGAATGATGGTATAATGATTTGTATATATATTTAAGTTTAAATAAAAAGATATAATGTAAAATATTTTCTTTAAAATATATTTAACGGTTTTCTGATTTAATGTTTTATAGATATAGCTGAAACTAAAGTATTTTCTTTAAATTTGCTTTTTTTTTAAACAAATAATATTGTGAAGAAAAATGTGTTAAAAGTTATTTATTTCAGTAAAATAAAAATCATTCGTTTATAATTAAAAATGAGAATTTTGTGTAAACAAAAAATCAATTAGTGACCACACCCGGGGTAAAAATAAAATCTAGTTTACTGATTGATTTTGTTTCAACAAAAGACTTTATCATTAAATCAGAATACCATTACTTCTGCTAAGCTTTAACATTTTATAACACCTAAAAAGGAATTTAATTAATGAAATCTGAATCAAATTATATGATTTATATATTTTAATAATTTTTAAGTAAATTAAAAATAACACCTCGGAGACTTTATCAGTAGTAGAAATAGATTATATGATTTTGTTTTAATTAAAAGTCAATTGGTCCTGAGGCAAACAAAATTCCAAAAAGGTGTTAAGTCTTGGTGGAAATGTATAAATAGGCCATATTTTAAGCAGGAATATAGACTCTATCTTGCTTTTGAAGAGCTGTTGCTACAAAAAGCTAAAAATTTGTTAATTTAACTATGGCCTGCTAGTCAGGCAAGAATTACTGCCATCCCCATGATGGAATTCTGAAGTTCAATCCATCCAATGCTGAAGCAACAACCAACAAGCTTATACCAAATAAAAGATGCCGTAAGCTGCTAAAAGGGACTTGCCTTCATTCCAATTTCTGTCCAGCTACAGAAACACCATTTTAAATTGTCTCCCAACTAAATTGAAGATGCCATAAGCCACCAAAGAATTCACCTTCATGCCAGCTTGAGTATCTCCAGTCCAACTATAGGTGAACTGTCTTAATACTATTAAAATTGCAGAGCTCTGTGTAAAACTCAAAATGATGATTATTTCTTCAAAATCAGGTTAGCTAACTCTATTAATGTAAACTCTGTCTTTAATATAAACTCTATCTTAATTTTCTAATATTTGAATACTATAAATGACCTACTTATGCTAAATTTTTTTATTGATTTAATGTTTTGCTATATAACTTGATCACTGCAGGATATTTACTTTTCTTTTGATTATTTTAATAATTATTAGTTATGCCTACATTTCGAAACGGTGTGCATTTAATTACCAAATATGTTTTTTTTTAAAAAGATATAATTTAAAAATCTTTGAATTATTAGTTATTATGGTGTCATTTTGTATGCTGTCTCGAACCCTATTTCTAAATAATGGCGACCCTTTGTGCTCATTATTATTTTGTCATTTAGTAAATAAATAATGTGAATATAAAATGTGGCTTATAAATCCAAATTCTCAACTTTTAATTTATGATACTAAAGATTAAACTAGCCTGGAGTCCCTTAAATATATCCCCCCCCCCAAAAGTTTAGTAGTTATAGATAACTAAAGAGATTGAACGGGATAAAGTAATGTTTGTATATATATATTCCTATCAGTAGCATATCATATTTCTCATGCTACAGAAGAGTTGGCTCTTTTGATCTGATAAACTAGTGTTTCTTTAATGTATAATATTTAATTTATAATATACTTCGACTTGGCGGATGGGAAATTTATTAATATTTTCTCGTTGTGCTGTTTCTTTTTTTTTTTTGATATATATAAGATGAAGCCATAGTAAGTCCAGCCCATCTTTCTCTCTTTAGGGTAGTGCAGTAGCTAAGACTGAGCTAAGGGCCAGATTAGCATGTAATTCTCCCCACCTCTTATGGACCAAATAAAGGTTCCCTTTTAGCAGCATGATGACTGGTTATTGGGTAAATCGATGTTAGTCACAAAAACCCTAAAAGCTATTCTTCCATCTGCAAAGCAACATTGTTATTATATTTTACTTGTGCCTAGCATGTTAGTAAAATCTCTGTAGCCAATTCTGCCTCCCTAAGATGCAGCTTTTGGCATTGATCCGAAGCATTCTTGAAAACCCATTCGATCTTAAGCTATCTGGGATGCTTTAGATGCCCATATTTAATATAAAAATTTATTATAATCTATATTATGTTTCACTCCAGACTTGGTTTGATTTCATGTATAATAGCCACTCGAACTGACTATAAATGGGCATAACTAATAAATGGAACATAGTGATTTGTTATATAGCATATTTGGCTCCATTAAATAATAGCAACAAACTTATCTGCCAATATATTAATTATTGTTCAAATGGCCTAGAAAAATGGTCCTTAATAAATAAAAATGCCTGTGTGCATTTGCAATGCTAAATAATGGTTATAACAAAAATATATGTAAAATTGTCAATAAATATATTTAAATTCATCTTATATCAGTTTCTGTCACATTATTAAATCAATCCAATTCAGTAATTGACCATAGCTATTCATTAGTAAAGCCCCCATTAATTAATATATTAGATTTGATCTTTGGAATGTCTCTAGTATTAAAGTTGTTTATATATATGTTTAAGTCCATGAGTCTTATTGTTTTCTCCAATTTGCTAGTGGGCCAGATTAAGAATTAATTCTCATGTGCCATCATTGGTATGTTGTCTGTTAGGTGTTTGATCTGGGGCTTGGAGAGTGGGTTCGAATCCAGGCTGGTGCCTGACCTAAATCTTAGGTTTGACTGGGTTTGAAGTACAGTTTGTGAGTTCCAGCTCGTGTTATATGGATAAGCATGTTTTGATTGATACAATATATATATATAAAGTTGGTAATGGGTATATATATTTGACATGTATTGGTCATACCAGGATTCTTGGATGACATAATAAATAGAAACTTTGAATAATTTTTACTAGATGCAAACATCACAGGAGTAATACATCATATCAAGAATAATACCAAACTATCATATATATAATAGTTTAGCTGATATGTTTGAGTTTTATGATTATGACCTCCCAGGATGAAAGCATTGCTCAACAAGTTATTAAATTGTGAAATAAAATGAAATATTTTTTTGGGAAGTGGATTAAAGTTACTTATATAATAATATTGAATTTATGTATTTGTATTATTGTGGAAGGAACTATATATATCACTATATATTTCTGCTATAATTTAATATGTATATCTATGTATATATCATTTTTAGTATGTATACATAATAATATTGTATAATAAACCATTAACCATATTTGAGTATGAACCATGCTCTTTAATTATCTATATGTTTATGGCTTTAACTCACTCTCTAACCACTATTTTAATGTTATTTTGCTTTCTTTCCAGAGGAATAACTGTAATGAATAATACTCCCATCTTAATTTTTTTTACAACTTATAAGTGAATAATTTTTTAATTTAGTGCTACAACGTTGAGATAAAGGCTGTCTTCTATGGTACTGACTGTTTCTGTTTTGTTATCTCGGCAAGAGTGCCTGTCAATAATTTTGACAGTTCTTTTTTGTTATTTTGAATTTCAAAGTAAAAACATATAATTTTTTAATTTTTTCACATAATATTTGTGGAATATTAATTATTTTAAAAGAAAAATTGAGATTTTGTAGAAAATATTTACTTTTATATGAAGGCAGATTGATAAAAAAAAAATCAATAATGTATGGTTGCAATTTATAATTGGATGACATATTTATTTTTAAAAATCTATTGTTTACTTTAATAGTTTAATGAATTAATTGTATTTTAAAAATTGAATTAAAACAAATATAGTTTTAAAAGATAAATATATTGACTGATCAAAAGTTTGGACTTTAATTCAATCTGTCTATAAGGATTTTAATTACAAAAGAAATTAAGTGACTAAAAATATAAAAATATTCTTTTAGGTGAAAAAATGTTTAACATTTTCACTTGATTGGAAATTTTTCTTTTTTTTTTTTTAAAAAAAAAAATGCTTACTAAAACTATATTATAAATGAACTCCACTTGAACTTGAATATGTGTATTTTTACTTTAAATCAATCTGGCACTTATATATATATATAACAACATGTGAAAATTTTTACATATATATATATCACAAGATATTTCTGAAATAAGTTAATATGTAAACTCCTTATGTATATGTCATATTTATTACTATGTATACATAATTATACATATGTATAATAAAGCATTAAGTAACTTACTTTTCTGTTTTTGACCTTTTTTTATGTGAAAACATTTTTGCTTTAAAAAAGAGTTAACAAAACTATATTGTAAACTAACTTTTTTATTATTTAAATGGAATTTATAACCAAAACCAAGAAAATTGTTCACATTACTTAAAACATATTGAAATTCTAATCAATTTTTAAATTTGATATTAAAATATTCAAAATTTTCTCATTGACTGTTCCATATTTAAGAAACTAGGTCACCTACCTAAAAATTATAGTTCCCTATCACTTTGATAATAATTTTAAAATGAACAGACTTGTAACAAATGAAATTGAATTTAAATTTATTATACTTTGATCTTAAAATGATAGTACAATTGGTAATTGAAACTTAAAATATGATCTATACTTCCTTCTCATGAGCCTTACTTAAAACATATTAAAATTTTTATAACAATTTTTAAATTTGATATCAAAATATTCAAAATTTTCCTTTCCATTATTCCAAATTTAAAAAACAATGTCACCTACCCTAAAATATGTAATCCCATATTGCTTTTCTTGGTATTTCTTTCTTATATTAAAATTTGAACCAAATCTGGTGAATTAAATCTATTAAACCTCAATTTCAAAATCTTATTCTAAATTTAATAATAAAATAGTCTATAATAGTTTACAGACAAACAACCAGAGAATGTAACTTGCATAAAAGCATTTAATAAAAATATAATTTACAAATAGTATTTATATAATAAGTAAAATTTGAAGTATTTGAAAGTTATGAAATATAGAGATGTATTACATTAATTTGACTTTTTTATATAACAAAGATCTTAAAAATTATTTGCAAGAGGTTTTATTACTTACATATAAAGATGTATATAAGTTTAATGATGAAGTTTTTAGTTAGAATGTATGAAAGTACAATAGAGTGTATTTTCTAAAAGTTTAATAAAGGAATTACAAAACAATGTGTGTTTTTTCAAAATTTAAATATTTTATCAGTAGATAATGATAAAAAGACCATTAGCAGCATTTAGCTTAAAATGTTATTAGACTTAAAGGATGGATACATTTAAATACTGCAGTAATTTTTAAGTACAAAACCTGAAATTGGATGTTAGTGGGATTTAAAAAATAAAAATGTGGCCTATTTTTTCGTATAATATAACAATTCAACTAAATTATATTCTTTAGAGAGTGATATTATTTAGATAAATCTGTATCTATCAAAATGAGACACGAAATAATTAAAAACTATTTTTAATTATTATTAATATTCTGAAAATGTAGGGAAATATAAATTTACTTAGTATTATATATGTGTGTGGATGAGATGACATTAAATCTACAATTTTAAATGCACATCTTACTTGCAACAACGTTAATGATTATTAACAACTTCCTAAACTGTGTTTTAAAGCAAAAATCAAGATAATTTTTTATCTGTGAAGTATATAGAATTTATATTATGTTATTTATCTTAAGACATTATATAGATGTACAATATTAATTGATTTTATTCAAATAATATTTCTAAGAATAGAAGTCAGTGAAAAACTACAATTAACAAAAACATCGACGACTTTGATAAATAAATTTTTTTAATGTTAAACGACAGTGTGTAAGTATGAAATAAATATATTAACTTTAAATTTTTGCCCTCCGATTTTTTCAGTAGTTATAACACTCACACACTTGTAGAAATAACTGATATTATATTTATAAATGGTGAAGAAACTCTGAAGACACATATAATGTCAATTCTGTCAGACTTAGATAATATTCCCTTTCTTTTGTATCAATGCACCTTTATTAATTAGACAAAAATGGTCCATTTTTATCTAACCTGTTACATGGATAATAAATACATGAAAAGGTAAGCCTTTTCATTAGCCTGTTCTTTGTAAAAAATTAAATAAATCAGCTTACAGCTTCTAATAGCATTTAACATGTAAATCACCCTTTAAATAGGGTATTTTGAGCTCAGATTTTCACACGAACCTTAACTCTCCTGACCACATATATGTCTAAAAGATAAATAATCACCAATGTATGTATTTTATGCTGAACCAGCACTCGTCAGTTGGTCCAGATTATCATTTCTACACATATATACAATAAGTGCTAAGTTGTATTTATATGCAGAAATGATAATCTGGACCAACTGATGAGTGCTGGTTTAGCACGAAATATGCATATTGGTGATTATTTATCTTTTAAACATATATGTGGTCAAGTGTATGTATCAGTGGTATGAGATAGTGTAGAGACATAAGGGTCGTGTGAAAGTCTGAGCTCAAATACCCTATATATAACATTGTTTTTACAGATATATATAATCTGTATGTTAGATATTAAATAATTTAAATAATAATACAAATAAGTGTTCAGATATTTAGCACTGAAATATTACTAGTGAAAATAGAACAACTCCAAATGTGCATAACATAATAACAATTTTCAAGACAGAACCATTGCAACAAACTGCATTGAATGTTCTCTCTCTAATACCAATATTAATTTATTAACTAAAAATGTTATATTTATTTAATTTTCACATTGAAGTATAGATAAAAATCAATCATTAAAACTCAAAGAGCTGAAACTTTGTTTTAATGGGAATATTTGCAAAGTATTTTAATTTTTGTCTCCTTAAAAAATAGAACTCATTATATTTTACATTTAAAAGAGAATTAAATTTATTTATTTTTTTTTGCAAATAAAGTTCACATAAAAACAAAGTTTAGTCTTTGGAAACAATTATTACTGAAAGTATATTTAAAAGCAAAACATTTAAAACAAAATTTTCTATCTTTATAAACTTTAAAGAAAGTTAAAGTACAAACAGCAATCAATTTTTTACTATGACTTATTACGGCAATTCAATTCCAATTCAATTAATTTCAATAGAAGCGTTTGTCAGTTTCATAACCATTTGTAGACTTGAATTGAGGAAAGATATTTCTGAATCTTTCTGTTTTGAATATTATCATTATAAAACATGATAATAACATTGCAAATTACATTTTGAATAGAAATAATAAATACATTCTTTAATCTCATATTTTATATTCTTCATGTAGAATTTGATTTTGGGGACATTAAAAAACTATCGACTTTATAACATTTTTAAAAATATCTTAGTCTTCTAGCAACATATTGATATTTAGTGGCTGAAAAATTTTAAAAAATTGACTATTCAGTATTGAATTGCCTGACAAATAATTAATTAAAAATATTTTTATATAAGATTTTTATAAACGTTAAATTTACATAGTGAAATGAACACACTTTACCCATAGATACTTATATACACAGTCATATTATAAAATAAATGTAGAAGTAATTAATAATCATTATTGTATAAACAATATCTTATATTATTAAATGTAGTTGAAACTAATTATTTTATAACTATAATAATTACTTTTAAATTCAATATAAACTATTTAAAATATTTAAAACAGTTTATTTCTTTCTGTATACTTTTTTTTTCCAGATATATTCTGCTTGCTTTGCCATATTTTATAAAGATTTATTTTATTACACACACACAACATGCATGCACTACCATATTTAATCTTAATAAATCATATCACTCTACACACATGTGTATGTATTTGTACTTATGAGTAAATTAGATATACCTTGAATATATATAGCACTCCACAACCATAAATATTTTTACAGAATGGATGGTCAACCAAAATGCAATGCAATTTATTATAAAAAAATTCACGATAATTGTGCTACAAGATTAGCACAACATAAATAATTATATAAACACATGAAAACAGATTCTAATATTAAATCTATATTTTTGGAACATGAATTAAATCTGGATATAATTTTGATCTTATTAATATTGATGTTGTTTGTACTGAATGGTAATGATTGAAAAAGCAAAAAAAAAAAAATAGAGAGGCATGGTTTGTAGCAAATAATATCAATGTAACAAACAAGAAACACTTGTGTATTTTTGCATTATCACTAGAATGGCATATTTAATTTTTCAGTATATATTTTATTGTATTTATATATTTTATTATAGTTCTATGATTATAACTGACCTGGTAGAAAGTAATGCTTAGATATTATTTTTATTAAAATTTTAAACTATCCTGTATAATTTTCCATTACTATTATTATTATTATATTCAAATTAAGGAAAGAAAATATTTTATTAAATAATAAGAATAATAAATTGCCTAATAGATACTCTACAAACTGTAACATATATTTTGGTTAAATATAATTATTATTGATGTATCTGATATTAAATTTTCCCTTTTTTTTTTTTGTTTTTTGTGGTTTGTGTGGGTTTTTTTTTATATTCTCTTTATATTTTTATAATTTTTTTATATTTCTTTTCTTTTTTTACATTATATAATAATATTTTTTAAAAATTTAATTACAAAAAAATTTTAAAAAATATTTTTAAAAAATTTTTTTTTTTTTTTTTTAAAAAATTTTTTATATTTTTTTTTTTAATTAAAAAATTTTTAAAAAAAATAATAAAAAAAAAATTTAAAAAAAAAAAGAAAAGGTGTGGGAAAAAAAAGAAAGGGTTAAAAAAAAAAAAAAATAATAAAAATTAATATATAATTTTAAATTAAATTAAAAAAAAAAAAAAAAAAAAAAAAAAAATATTAAAAATAAAATTATTTAATAAAAAAAATAAAAAAAAAAAATGGAAAAAAAATAAAAAAAATATAAAAAAATTTTTAAAAAAATGTAAAATAAATAAAAAAAATAAAAATAAAAAAAAAAAAAAAAAATAAATTTAAAAAAAAAAAAAAAAATAAAAAAAGGGGGAATAATTAAGAAAGGGATTGGAGAAATAAAAAAAAAAAAAAAAAAAAAAAAAAAAAAAAAAAAAAAAAAAAAAATAAATTAAAAGAAAAAAAAAAAAAAAAAAAAAAAAAAGATTAAAATACAAATAGATTATTCTGATTTAACTGCTTATAAATATATGCTATTATTTCTGAAGATTGATAAACTAAGCTAAATAGATAACATTATTTAGAGTATAATCTCATATAAAAAAAATTTAAACTAGATATTTCAAAAATGCAGTTTCATTGGGATGTTTGAGATATGATTATGCTAGGGAATGTTAACCAGTAGGGAGTGCCTTTTAATATAACTTTAATTAATCTTAGTTTTATACAGTTAAACAGAAAGTAAAAATAATGGTGATAAGAGTACCTAAAATGTGTTATACTTACTAATCTTCTCACAATTAATTCTAGAAATTTAAAGTAGTCCTTCTCCTTCAGAAGTAATGTTATTTTAGTTAACTAATGATAAAATCATGCATTTACATCCTTTATTCCAATGTCATTTTTTCACCTGAAAAGCAATGTTCTGAATGGAAAAATGTCAACCACTAATATTTCCTCAATCTTGAATAATATTCAGCATTTTCTAAGTGCTTGAATATTCTAAATAATTTTCTATTGACATGAAAATTATAAGTGAAAGTATTACCAATAGAAATGAAATTTGAAGTGTAAAGTATCACTGAGGACTTGAATTCTATAGAATTAATAAAAACAATTTATTTACAATTTCCCATTAACTCTCACACCTAAAGTAAAAGTTATTTGAAAACAAATTAATAAAATTAACAAGCATATGCTAAAAATAAAATAATGTTATTACTAAGGTTAAAAAAATACAATCTAATTATAGAATTAGGTATTGATTCAATCGACAATCAACAACTTCATTATTTTTTTCTAACTCTAATAGAACATTTTTTACGAAGAGTATCCATAGTTATTCATTTTTATTTTTGTGCTGAAATTTTTTTCTTATTAGTGAACTAATTTATGTAGTTAATTTTAAGTGGTTTACACTTAAAATAAATAATAGTACAAGATAATTAAATAGGGTTTCTTTTGGGCAGTTAACAGAAATATGTTTTGTTAGTTGCAGGATTAATGTTTGAAATAATATGTTATTATTAATATACATTTTACTCCTTAGCCAATTTCTTCTATCTGTGTTTCAAACAACTGTGAATTAGATCTTTATACTTGGACAATATATATGGTTGTCAAAAGATTTTTTTATCTATGAGTCAATGCTCATATAAAATAGCATAACTATAAAGTATAGTCCTAGGATTCTTTAATATGAGGCTAGCTTCTTATAAAGATTTTAAGTATATTATACCCTGGTTAGAACATGTGTAAATGAAATGTCACTGTTTCTCATCTCTGTTTTTCTATAATTTATGAATTTCAACTGTGGCAACCATCTCTAATAGACACATATCACTGAAATGATAGAGAAGTCATCTCACTTTCTTTTTTAGAATTCAACTTTGAACAATTTTGAGACTAGTAGTAACTATATTTGCTTTAAAACTGATTTTTTACACTCTATTATCAGTTAAACTGGATCCTCTATTTGCAGTAGTTACAATGAAAACTATTAGCAGAAAGTATTAACAGAAATTTTTTCTTTCTTTAATTTACAGTCATTAAAAAAAAAATTGATTTAAAAAACTCATTCTCAATCTTCTAAGTGAAACGTATTAGAATTTTTTTTTCCTCATGTGTCATAGCATCACCCGGGAAGCGAACCCGCTAATCCGGGACAAGTGCTTGTAAAGCAGCTATCGCTGATCTCTCGATCACCAATGCTTGACGAAACGTAACTTTATAAATTATAGTGTATTGCAAAAAAAAAACTCACCCCTGTTTTAAAGAAAAATATTTTTATATCTTTAAGTTAAAAATTTATATTTTTGTCAACATCAGAAATATGTTAGTAAAATATTTGTATTTACGTAATGACCTTTTTTATGTAATTCCAAATACTTGTGGTATATTAAAAAAATATTATTTCGTAATCAATGTTTTAGTTAGTCTTGACTTTAATTTAAATAATTATATATGTAAATTTTGTCTGTGTTTATTTCTTCTTTTAAGTTTTAAAAATATATATATATGCCCGTACTTCATATACTAAGAGACAAATCCGTATATTTATAAATAAACATTTATACATTAATTAACATGCAATTTTTAAAGTAAAGAAGAAAAAACAAAAATAAAATATTACTGTTAAAACTTTTGATTGTAATTCATGCAACTATTTTCGAATGTTTAATAAATTTAGTATTTAAAAGTTAACTCTAATTTTATAAATATTAAAATCCAACTAATCACTATTTTAAAAGTAATTTATATTTGAATAGTTTTAAATAATAATAAATAAACCAACAATAGTAATATAGAACTGTTTAATTACATTGTAATCATTATCAATTTATTTTAGCTATTTCAATGTAAGTAATTCAAAATCTTTATGAATAAGTTAGTGGGTAATATTGGTTAACCTAAGGACATTTAATGAAAGAATGACTACTTGATCTTCACTTTGCCCTAACTAAATTTAATTATAATAGATGATGTATGAGTTTATGGAATTATAAAAAGAAACAAAATTATAAATTTGTGCATGTTTTAGCAAAGGAGTGAATAATACTCTCAGTTAAGATGCAAAAAAAGTTTATTGTTCCTTAGCCACTAATCTCTATCTATAAATTATTATGAAAAATTATTAAACTGTTGACAAATATATAGAATAAACTAGTAAAAATTAATAAAAAATAAATTTAAATATTATTTTCTTTAGGATTAATCTTTTCAAAAGTAGTTTAATAATTATATTATATAGTTACATATACTGATAATTTTCAGAGAGATATCTTTATATATTTAATTAACAATATAGTGTGATACCTATATTACTCATGAAAGATAATTAATAAAAGTGCAGAATTAAATTTAAACCATACAGCATTATAATGTCACTATTCATCATTAAAAATAAGCACTTGAGACTTTTGGACAAAGATATCCAATAAAAAGTCTTAACACATATGTGAAAAATAAGAAAGCAAACTCAGATGTAAAAAATAATCATATTAATATCAAATTGAAACACAGTTTTAAACTGAATATTAAAAAGTGTATAGTAATAATTATTTAAATAATAAGAGTCATAATGCTTAAGGATAAATGAGTTTGTAAGTAGTCATTAAAAACCAGTCAATACTCAATAATAGTCAACAATTCCACCTTATGGTTAAAAGAAGGTTGCCTTGACAAAAGTTTGAAATCGTTGGTTATTGATATTAGGATTGTCTAAATTATTAAAACAGGCAAAACTCTCTATACATATTGCCACTCATTGCAAGCCAGAGTAATCAATGGATGTCAAAAGGCCTGTGCATAAAATCCCCATTTAGCATCCAATATCTCCAGACTAGTTTCTGGCTTGTGGCCTTCGTCGGTGAGTAGCCTTGGATCTGAGAGCACTGCATCTAAATCTTAGGATCTAATGCAACCCTCTAGCAGCCATATTTTATCTCTACTTAACTACAAAACGATGAGACTTAAATTGAAAAGACTATAATATTTTCAATCCAAGCTCATCAGCTTATATAATCATATAGGTCTGAACTCAGTTCAGTACTTATACATTTTGGTATCTTTCATTCTTTAATAACCATAGCCACCACTATCCTATTAGGCAGGATTGGTTTTAAGTCAATAAACATCACATGATAATTATTTCTTATTCTTGCTCTTAACTGTTTTTTAAACAGGCAAAACTCTATACGTATTGCCACTCATTGCAAGCCAGAATAATCAATGGATGCCAGAAGGTCTGTGCATAAAATCACCATCTAGTGCCTACTCATCTAATATCTCCAGACTAGTTACTGGCTTGTGGCCTTCATCAGTGAGGAATCTTGGATCTGAGAGCACTGCACTTAGATCTTAGGATCTAATGCAACTCTCCAGCAGCCACCTTTTATCTCTACTTAACTACAAAATTATGACTCTTAAATTGAAAACACTATAATATTTTCAATCCAAGCTCATCTGCTATGGTTATTAAAAAACCAAAGGCATCAAAATGCACAGGTACTGGACTGAGTTCAGACCTATATGACTATATAAGCTGATGAGCTTGGATTAAAAATATTATAGCATTTTTAATTTAAGACACAATTTTGTAGTTAAATAAAGATAAAAGGGGGCTTCTAGAGGGTTGCATTAGATCCTAAGATCTAGATGCAGTGCTCTCAGATCCAAGGCTCCTCACTGCTGAAGGCCATAAGCCAAAAGCTAGTCTGGGAATATTGGATGAGTAGGCACTAGATGGGGATTTTATGCACAGGCCTCTGGCATCCATTGATTATTCTGGCTTGCAATGAGTGGCAATATGTATAGAGAGTTTTGCTAGTTTTAATACCAGTTAAGAGCAAGCATAAGAAATAGTGATCATGTGATTGTCTAAGTTTTGACTATTTTTTAATGAGTGATAATTATGTGCAGAAAATACCACACAAAATCATCCGTTAAGTATTATTCAGTTAAGGTATATAAAACAATATGTAAATAACACTTTATGTCTTTATTAAACAAAATTTATAATATCAGAACAATGGATGTTAAGATAAATATAATAAATAATAAAATAACATATGACAATTCAGATATACATTAATATTCTTATTCTTCATAATAAATTTATAACTTTCCAAAAATATATATTTTCTAAAGTTTTAGCTGTCTTTGTAAAATAAATTATGTGGATATGCAAGTTTAAGAATATACATGTATTTACAAAGACATGTCTAACTAATTCCAACTTTATAAAAGATCACCTTCAAACAAAATATGGGATTTTAATTGAGTGTACACCATTGTGTCCAAAATATGCAAAAAACTATATTCAAATTTAAAACATCCTTTAAGTAGTTCAAATGTATATTATTTTAAATATGTTCATAAATGTAGTAAAATTATAATGCTGTTAATAAAAGTATTATTTTATTTTATGCACAAAAACACTTTAGTGAATAAACAATAGTAGTATAACAAGATTTGTTATAGGTAATTTTTTTTTCAGGGTATCTTTTCCATGAAAATTAATAAGTACAACATGACATATTAAGGAGTTGATCTTTCCTATAAAACAAGCACTTTTATATAAAAAAGTGAAGATTTTGGCCACAAAAAATATTTAATATAAATTTTATCATGCCAATTCATTTAAAAATTGCAAGTTAAAAAAAAAAAATTAATTGTAGGACAAATATTAAGTTAGTGGTATTGACTATCTTTAATAATCATAATATTTACATGTGCACATATGGATAAAATTTTACCTTTTACATTTTTTCAACTTGCATTGAAAGTTTTATTATTAATAATATATTTGGAAAAAATATTTTAATCATGAAGTTAAGAAACGTCAAACTAAATTTTAAATGCATGCTCACATAGTTTGAAAGATACACTTTCATATTAGTCTACAAATCTTCAAATAAAAGTTAACTAATCAGATCAGTACTGTTTCTAAAAATTTAGGTTTCTAATAATAACATATATTTGTAACCCATTTCTTTTTTTTTTCAGATTCTTCTTTCTTTTTCTTGTTTATTTATTTATTTAAAAAGTAAGAAAAACTATACATTCGTTTTTAATGTACAAAATAACTGATAAATAGATCTCAATCCAATAAAGCTGGATTGTTTTTATTAAATATTGTTTACTAGTTCTTACTTATGGATCTGGAACTTGGACTTTTAACAGAAGAGTAATATAGAGACTTCAGACTACTCAAAAGAGTATGGAAAGATGCATGTTAGGAATAACTGGAAGAGATCAAAAATGAAATACATGGGTAAGAGAACAAACAGGTGTCATTGACATTTTTGAAAGAATTAAGAGTCTGAAGTGGAGTTGGCTGGACATATTCCTAAAAGAAAAGATAATATATGATCAGTAAAAATCTTAAATTGGATTTCAGAGGTTGCAAAAGACCTAGAAAGAGACCACATGTGAGATGGATGGACGAAATAAGGAAGGGTGTAAAGGTGATGTGGAGAAAAGAGGCTAGACATTGGGGCAGATGGATTGAATGTGGAGAGACCTTCACTCTGCAGGTGTTTGTTAGTGGTTGAAAATGATGGTGATGATGAAGACAAAGCTTTTGAAATGGGATTTGATTATTAATACATCTATGTGATTAAATAATTATAAAAAATAGGTTCATAGAGGTTTTACAAGTAAATAAATCGTTTACAAAAGATATCTCATTGAGAGTTTCAAATTGTTCATTCTTTATCAGAGATAATGATAAACTAGTAAAAAATAGGTCCTGATGAATATTAATCATAAGATAAGGTATTTTAATTAGGCAAGCAAATAAATATTAATAATTGTATATCTTTCAGTTCTTTTTCTTATTTGTTATTGTTAAAATTAGGAATGATTTCTAACTAAATGAAATGGTGTTTTTTATTATGCTATTAAATTTTAAATATAACCGCTAATTTTAAGCTTTTAAAATGTTTGTCTTCCATAAGATCATTAGTCTAATCATTTTATTCTGATCAGATACAGTTTTTATTTTCCCGTTTTTTAGAATTTACAGAAATTGACAAGCAATTTACCTATAAATTCGATAAGTTAACTATAAAATCAAATGTAGAAAGATAAACAAACAAATAAAAAATGTACTTATTTGTTTTGAGTTTCAAAATAAATTTCTCTTTTCTTATGTTTTATTTTCATTGTTATATATGTAATATTCATATACATTGTCTATAGTAAACTTAAGGTAATTAGAATATATATATATATATAGTTATATAAGAAATCTGAACACAGACTTGCAAGCTCCCTTCAGCTAGCCGCTCTATCTCATACATCGATATACATAATTACATCTAAAACTTCAAGTATATATATTTACTAGTATTCAATCAAATATAGAATATAGTTGTGAAACATGGAATCGGAGTGCATGAATGACAGCTAGGTTCATATTTTTACGACATGTATCTTACATAAAATGCATCTTATGTAATTTTATATAATTGTCAAATGAAGTAATTTTCATTTTCCGAGAAAGCAATACATAACTTTCTAATAAAATTATTTGACTTTCAAAAGAATATAACAAAACATACTTTTTTTTAATTTGATTTTAGTGAGAATTATATAGATATTAAATAAAATAACTATGCAAAACAAATAGTAAAATTTTAAAATACTTTTTGCAATATTGTTTTTAATAATTCTGACATAAAACTACCATAAAAAATAAAGATTTTTAAAAGGTAAATAGAACAAGTTCAATTTCTCTGTCAATAAGTTTAAAAATATTTCACTACATAACTTTGAAAGTGACAGCTAATGTATTTAAAAATGCAAATACAATTTCAATTAAATTTCATACATGCTTCCACACATCTTTTAAATTTTACTTTTTGAAAACATGTCAAAAGCAATACATAACATCAATTTATTATTTGTACTTGCATATGCTAATATTCATTGAAGTAAATGATCACAAAGATATTTGTTTAAACTTTCATATGGGTATACCTATACATAACCTATTTAACTGCATTTACTTTTATGATCCCAATTTAGTGTTTTTCTAACATAAGCCTAATGGAATAAATATATAAAAGAACAAATTTAAAGTAAATAATTACCGTTCTTTTAGTGGAATATTTCTCTTTAGATTAATAGGTCTACTGATACTTATATATATATAAACAGACACATTGTTATATATATATATACTGAAGTCCCCCCTCCCCATTTTAAATTGTTTTAAATTAAAATAAAAGCTGACGCCTGCTGCTGATTCAGTGAATGAAATTTAAAAAAAACCTGATAAATGATTTTCCACTCACATTATAAAACAGTTCAAGTCAAATTCTTTGACAAAGAAAATGAAAAAAACAATATTTAAAAATTGGACTACACATTTATTTAACAAATCTTTAACATTAAAAATCTGTGGTTTCAAATTAAAATGTTACTGATATAATATATATTTATTTGTTGGAGCTAAATGTTTTCCAAATTAAAGTGCAGAAATATAATTAGTTTATCAAGAATGATAGTGTCACTTTCTTGCTTAGGCAAGGAAAGTAAACATGTTTGTATAAACATGTTGGTCAGCATGGGTAAGATCAAAGAGGATATTGAAAAACACCATGGAAAGTTGTAGTATATAAAGCAAGCAATCAATCAATTCCAGGAGTTGCAGTTGATTGATTGTAACAGTTGCTTTGCAGTAAGTCGCAGTTCAGTATTTAGTCATTCTACAGCAAATTGCTTAAATAATTGGACTAACTAAGTTTGTAGTCATCGTGGCCAGTAATTAAAGAAGTGCTGCATTAATGAGAAGCCTGAGATTACCATAAACTGTAATATAAACAAACAACTTATTTATATGGTGAATGCTAGAATGTCTGACTAGTAATATATAGCTCACTCTCCTTCCTATACCACAAAAGAGGATATAAGGTGAAGAAATATGCCTAAGTGACCAAATGTAAAACATTGAGCTCTAAAGATCAATCCCTCTTTTTAATGTGAAGATTTTACCATTCAGCTATAACATCAACTTGGAGACTATCATGGAGATTTAAAAGGTAATAAAACTTTAGATAGTTATTAAAACATGTTTTATTAAAATTGATCTAAATGTGCTATGATGTAAGGATATTGCCAATATTTATGCATATCTGTTATTATATGAAAGGATTATTTTGACATTTGAAGTATTTAATAATATTTATGAAAATGTGGTAAGAAAGTGTTTCGAAAAGGGTATGAAACACAGTTATAAAGTTATTTAAAATAACTAATTACACAAAATGATGAAATATTCAAATTAAAATTAAAAAAACAGATATCACAATGGATAAAACCTAATGTTTATATGAAACAGTTAACACTGAGTTGATCTCTTATTGAGAAAATAATATAATTGCTACAAATGTTATTAGAATGAAGAAAATAAAACAATACATATAAAATTGTTAAATTGCAATTGCTAAAGAAATATTTTATATATGTGGAGATTAAATTAAAATGGACATACCCTGATATATGTATACATTGTAAATGGTAATGTGTAATTGGGAAAGGATTAATATTTTATATATGTGAGGATTAACCTTTGTGCCATCAAAAATTCTGATTGGTCGAGTGAGGTAAAATTCTAAACTTTTGATTTGTCAATTATAAAATCAGCAGTAAAGATATATTCATCTTTTAATATTATACTCATTTTAGTTTTGTTTGTAAAAAGCAAATTAATAATTTGTCAGATTATGAAAGTGAATGAAAGTTTTTTCAAAAATAAATTTTTATTTATAATTATAAAAATATTCTATAGTGGAGAACCTAAAAAGAACATTGATAACCTATTAGAAAATGCTGCAAACGACATTGATTTCTTTCACAATTTACATTTGTGTAAAGAATTTTTACAAAAATTTTAACTATTCTTTTAAAATAATTTCATTTTCAGCATATTTTATCAAAATAATTTATAATATGTAAAAAAAAATACTTAAAAATACTCTAAAACATTTATTTTCATTTTGAAAATCAAAACAAAGAACTTGGAGCTGTCAAAATTGTTGACAACTGCTCCCTTTTGTTCAAAATGAGAAACAACCAATCAACACCTTGGAAAGTTTACCTTCCCACATTGTTATAGCTTCAAATTTAAATATTATTGATTTTTTACTTGTAAAATAATTATAGAGAGGGTAGCATGTAATGGTACTTTTTAAGCTTCAAAATGAGTGTAAATTCACTATGATAATGTAAAAATTATCATTTTTTTAGCTGATTTGATTATAATCAGAACAAACAGCAGGAAGGTTAAATTAAAATGAACATATCCTGATATAGATACACATTGTAAATGTTTAATGTTTAAACGAGAAAGGATTAATAGTTTATATATGTGAGTTCGCTTACAAAAAAGAATGTTAAAAACAGATGTCATAAAGAGTAAAACCTAGTGTTTATATGAATCAATTATAAACCTAATTAATATCTTATTGAGAGAATAATGTAATTGCTACAAGTATTATTAGAATGAAGATAAAATAATATGCATAAAACTGTTAAATTGCAATTGCTAAAGAAATATTTTATATATGTGAGGATTAAATTAAAATGGACATATCCCAATATATGTATACCTTGTAAATGCTTAATGTTTAATTGAGAAAGGATTAATATTTCCCATATGTGAGGATTAAATTAAAATGAACATACCCTGATATAGGTACACATTGTAAATGTTTAATGTTTAACCGATTAAGGATTAATATTTTATATATGTGAGTTCATATACAAAAAACAATATACATCCATACACATAATCGAACATGTGAATATATTCAAATATAATTATTGACTACTAAATAATGAATGAAAAGGATTGACTGAAATATAAATTGAGCTGATTTAAGAGTATACTTCCATAGGAAATTAATGGACATATTTATGACCCATATATATATGTATGAGTAGAATGGAAATTCATAAAATGATAATTTAAACTTATGGACTGTTAAGGGAAGTATACATGATGTATATACATGGATACGTAAGTCTCTGTTATATGAATTCCAGTTGAACAGGATTATTGGCCAAGTGCTGCCTAAAATATGAACTTAGACTTTGCAAAGATGGATAAGCATATGGAGACACCTATTACATTAATGAGGAACACTGTATAGATATCAGTGAGGGGATTAAGCATCAGAGAAAATTACCAATGAATAGACTAATTGATTAATGGAAGCTGAACTGTTTATGGACTTTTTGAAGGAATTCTTATCCAATGTACTGTTAGTTAAATAAATTGTTGTTATATAAAACTAACATATGTTGTCAGTTACATTTTGCATCATTCATCAATCAGTGTACTTATTCATGGGAATCTCATGTTTCTGGAGCTATGTCTGCATAACTTGATCTGGGTGAGTAAGATTATTAATTGAAACTAATTATAATATTATAAGAACATCTTTTTTATTTTATTCATCAAATTTAAAGGATTAAAAATATTCTATAAATATCTGAGCTCATGTAATGCATGAGAATTACCAATAACATATCAAATAAGAAAACTAAAACTTTATCACTTACTATAAAATCATAAGATATCTATATCACAATAATTATTAAAACATGTATTTTAATGTTTTTTTTTAATTTGTTTTAATACTAATTAATAATTGGTAAACTAAACCATGTATTTCTTTGTCTTTATATACTGGGCCATTTCTACCATCTAATATTAAATATTGAACGTATTTAGAAAAAATAATTTTATTTAAATTTTCAAATTACATTCAACTGTTAGTAATGGTGCACAGATTAGTATATGCACAACATTTTGAGAGGGGTTATTTTCCTTTGTTTTTCAATTACTGTCCTGACTAGTGACAGTACTAGCATGGGAATTGAACCTGGATCCTTATATTTTGGAATATTGAATTTTAAGGTAAAGATCCATCCAACTGAGCCTTTCTGCCAAAAGGACCAGTAAGTAGAAATTTCTTATACCTATTTATGAGGTTTCTCCTAATTTCTCCACCTTTTTCTATCAACAAAGTTTATTAGTAGTTTCCATACACTAGTCCGACTTATGGTGTTATTCACCATTGTCATATCAGTAGCATCTTTGAATTTTCTTCTTTATACCTTTTCCTCTCTATCCAATATTTTTATATTTTTTTAAAGACATTCAATACTTAATATTAAATGATACAAATAGTTCAATATATAAAGACAACTAAAATACTATCATTTATAAAAACCTTCAGGAAAATACCTACTCCCTTCTGTTAATAATAAGAAATGTTATTAATAATTGTCAGTTATAATATTAATAAGAAAATTTATTCTAATAATATTAGTACATTTTTAATAAAATAAATAAATTTTGTTGATTTTATTTAATAAATATCAACTAGTATAAATGTCATCCAAAAATGATAATCATTAAATTATAAAGAAACCCTTTCTAACCAATTGATTAAGAATTATATTTTTCTGCAGATTATAAATTTTTCTTTTTAATCCAAAGTTTAACTGCTTGAATCTAGAGGTGCCATATTGAATTTTTTAAAAACTGACCTGAGACACAATTTTCACAATAACTTCAGTTTTAATAATGTTAGAGCAAAAAAATTACATTAATAAAAACTAGAAAAACTAAGGAAAACAATAAGTCTAAGAGAAATAGTGAGAACCATTTTGTCTGACATAATTATTACTTTATTGTTTGTTCATAATTTTTAATTTATCATTAACTAAGTTTAAATTACATCTTCAGTAATAATTTCTTTGTATTCCTAACAAAATTATCTTTCAAACTATATATACTACTTCTTACCAAAGATAATGCATAGCTTCAGAATCTCCAAAAGTATTCACATAAGAATTCTTCATTTTTTTCGTGTACCCTAGAAGTTGACAAATCTTAAAGGTGTCTATAAGAAAAAAGATTCATCCTAATAAAAAATACAAAATAAATTATTTCCAGAAGGTGGATATGCATTTGTTATCATAGCAATTAGCTTCTTATCTATCTAAAACTAAAAAAAACTTTAGGCTACTCTATCACTGATAAAATGAGTTTCATTTCTTCATTTTGTATTTTTGTGTGGATCAGTGATGTTTATATTCTTCATGCACACCAGTGATGCTATCTTGTTATATTTATTGTCCCACAGAGATGTAATTTATTTGCATATAACTCATTTTCTAGCTATAAACTCGAAAATGATGTGATACAAGATGTGTCAAAACTACTGACTCCACAGCATGAAAATCAAGGCATAGGCAAGAATTAGAATTTGATTCTTTGCCTGCATATAATTCCATGTGGTATATGCATAACCATTGTGGCTACCACTATACACATCATTTGAAATCTCTCTTTATTTGTTTTAAGTGTTTATATTTTTATATGGTACTATGCACAGTAGATTTTGTGATTGCTTTATAAACTGCAATCTGCAACCTTTCTGTACATTAGATTATCAGTTTTTAAAATTTACATGGCACTTCTCTATGTATGTAAATGATTACTTGTTATACAAACATGACACAAGAACAAACACATTAATACAAATATAAACATATACCTTTTGAAAATCATTATGTCTATAAAATAAGGTTGCCTCAAATTTGGATCAGAGACCCAAAATTATACTACAAAAACAAATTTTGTTATATTTAAATTTATATACTGTATAATAAGAGCATAAATGATTTAATATTATATAATTTATATAGTACACACACATACCAATACAAATGCAAACAAATTAATATATCATTTATCAAATAATTTTTAAAAAATTAAAATATTAAAAATTAAAATTAATAACTTATGATTACATTTACATTTATATCGTGTTTACATCGCATTGAACGCCTTCATATCCGACATATCAGCGTATTTTAATCTATTATAAAATTTAAAAAAATAAATTCATCTACTTTTAAAAATAGTAATAAAAAATTCAAATTTTATCCGATATCAATGTGAGATATATCAATCGAAAGGTGAAATCAAGCAGCAACAAATGCTGGGATTTCTGTTGATGTCGTGCTTATAGTTTTTGTACAATTTAAAAAAAAAAACATAAAATTTCAACCAATCAGCTGCAATGCGTTAATGACAAGCTACTAAGATTCCAGCCAATATGACACCACTGTTATTTACAATTATAAATGCTTATATTGATGAATTAAATGTTTCAATAGAAGCTGATAAGCAAGCGAAATTTTCCAGAAATATATCACTATTAAGAAGATAAGAAATTTAAATTTTTTTTTAAATGCCCACTTTACCAATCTAATCAGAATAATTTTATTGTAGTCGAGTTGCAATTTTAATCTGCTTAATCTTAGATTTGTGAAAAATCAGTAATGTTGGTACATGTATAAATCATCTAAAAATTAATTTAACTTATGTTACTATTTTATTAGATAAAATGGAATAAATTTATAGAAGCATGATAGAATAAATCCAAAAAAAAAATAATTAGATTACTATATCAAGAAACAAAAATATAAATATAAGTTTGAGAGATAGAATTTAAATTTATTATCTGAACCTAGGTTAAACTTTTATTTATATTCTTGTCTTGAAAAGTATGTATTTAGCAATATAATAGATACCAGTATTAGTTACTATTATCATTATTAACTGTAACACACAGGCTTATTAGATACCTGTGTTTAGATATGTAATATATAAGGTCTATAAGCACAGACTTTCACACAACCCACCACTCTCCACACTATCTCATAACACTGATACACATGAACACATATATGCTGAAAAGATAAACAATCACCAATATACGTATTTCATGCTAAACCAGCAATCACCAGTTGGTCCAGATTACCATCTCTACACATATATGCCATAAGTGCTCAGATATATATTAAGATAGCCAATCCTCATACTTTAATGGACATGCTTCAATCCACTCTACACTCCAACTCTTCAACCATCTATCCAATTGAAAATCCGATGATGGAATGCTCAAAGGCCACCCTGAGGCCGAGATTCTTATCACACCCATGTTGACCTAAGGTCAATCTGTCCCCTCATGTACAGGACATAATCCATTTAACACATATAGAAGAAATGGACAGACATCTCTACTATGTAATAATTGTAACACACAGGCTTATTAGATACCTGTGTTTATATACATAATATATAGGGTCTATAAGCACAGACTTTCACACAACCCATCACTCTCCACACTATCTCATAACACTAATACACCTAAACACATATATGCTGAAAAGATAAATAATCACCAATATACATATTTCATCCTAAATCAGCAATCATCAGTTGGTCCAGATTACAATCTCTACACATATATGCTATAAGTGCTCAGATATATATATTAAGATAGCCAATCCTCATACTTTAATGGACAGGCTTCAATCCACTCTACACTCCAACTCTTCAACCATCCATCCAATTGAAAATCCGATGATGGAATGCTCAAAGGCCACCCTAAGGCCGAGATTATTATTACACCCATGTTGACTTAGGGTTAATCTGTCCCCTCATGTGCAGGATATAATCCATTCAATACATATAGAAGGGATGGACAGACATCTCTACTATGTAATAACTATAACACACAGGCTTATTAGATACCTGTGTTTATATATGTAATATGTAGGGTCTATAAGCACAGACTTTCACATAACCCACCACTCTCCACACTATCTCATAACACTGATATTCTTGAACACATATACAGATTTTCAATTGGGTGGATGGTTGAAGAGTTGGAGTGTAGAGTGGATTGAAGCATGTCCATTAAAGTATGAGGATTGGCTATCTTAATATATATCTGAGCACTTATGGCATATATGTGTAGAGATGGTAATCTGGACCAACTGATGATGATTGCTGGTTTAGCATGAAATATGTATATTGGTGATTATTTATCTTTTCAGCATATAGATGTTCAAGTGTATCAGTGTTATGAGATTGTGTGGAGAGTGGTGGGTTGTGTGAAAGTCTGTGCTTTGTAGACCCTATATATTATCATTATTGTTATTTTTGGGTGAACATGTTTGTATATTGTAAATATTTTTATAACATTTTTTAAAATTGTAAGATATATGCAAGTGATTGATTCTCAGTATGAAATTTTTAAATAAAATAAAATAACGCTGACAATAAACGTAAAACTACAACAAATAATTTCCTAGTTTTCTAATAACAAGACTGGAAATTAGAAAAAAAGATCAGAAGAGAAAGTGTTAATTATTTTATTAGATAAAAGTGATAAATAATTTACAATAACTAAATTAACATTTAAAGAAAGAATATATTTAAAAAAAAGTGTGGTTAATTAGCAGATTAAACTTGTTTTGTTTCATTGTTTTCCTAATAAAAGAGAACAATGCCAAAGAGCGATATAAAAAAGAGAAAATGAAGAGCGTAGAATAGATTTTTTTAGATATTTCGTTTTTCAGAGCGCAGTCAAAGAATCTCTCATTCAGTAGAAATTAGAAAATATCATCCATATTATAATTTTATTATTTATCTAATTTAAGGGCCATCTAAATTTGCTAATTTATCTTTTTATTGCATTAAGCATTGTTTCAAATCGATAACTTTTACACCATAATTAACAAAAAGAAAACTTTGAAAAATGTTTCATTTCATGTAATATTCCTATGTCTAGTAAAATATATCCAGATAATACTAACGAACAATTAATATCAAGCATAGATTAGAGAATAATCATTTATATTTGATATTTTTTATGGTATAATATTATTTTATTATTGTTTGGTTATAAGTAATAGGTATATATATGCACAATCACTAAATATACTATAGCGATTTTTTTTAGACTTTTCTAACATATCACATATTTATTTTTTTATACATAGATATAAAAATTAACCAGAACTTGCATGTATATAAAAAAATTCACATATGACTTTATCCACAAAAAGAGGAAAATATTTAAATCATTTAAAGTAAAAATTATCGCATTAATGGAAAATAATAATAATTAAAAAAGAAAGGATTAAACATTTAAAGAAATTCAAATTCTTCATATTATTTACGCTTTAATATGGATATTAGTATTTTTAATTAGTATTATTTCATGAATTAGATTTGTGCGCATTTGTCAACATTAAAATCTTAAATTTATAAAAATATATCAAAATTTATTGTCTTTTTTAAATTAAAACCTGGAATATATATAAATACACAAAACAAATAGCACTTTTTACTACCCTTAAATACAGTAACTGACATCAAATAAATTTTATAATCCTAGATTGTAGAGTATTTTTATTATGGCACTCGATGTATTAATATAAATTATCTTATATACCAAATAGAGAAGTATAAAAATATATTATTCAGGTGTATTAACTTGCATATTATTTCTTTTCCGATGATGTCAGCAGTCATCTACAAAACCTTATAATATATGCCTAGGATTAGTATCATATTTAAATACTTTAGATGTTTGATGGTATATAATATATAATACATGAGTGGCTCCACTGAATAAATTATATCTAAAATTTTGTATAATTCGTTAGTATGATGAGTGCCACAGTATATATCTTACTTTATAAAAATATATTTGATCATAGTTACTCTTTAAATACATATAAAGTGTTTTTGGTAGATTTTGCATATAAAAAGATTCCAGTTATTAAAAAAAAGTATATTTCTCTAGCTTGGATGAAATTTATATTGATTACATTATATCTTTATATATCTATCAAAATTAATCTACATTTAATGTTTCCTGTTTATTAAATGAATAAAAGGAAGAAAATATTTTCTATCTGTTCAAAATTTGTACTTATGTTAATAAGCTTATATGTTTAAATTTTACCCTTGAAAATAAAACACACTATAATAAAACCACCAGAAATAAGTTATCTCCATATTAATTATATGAAAACACTTTTTTGCAAGTGTCAATAGCATCTCGATTTATACTAAAAAGTTAATTAAACCAAGTTTTTAAAAAATCTCTATAAGATTTGTGTTGCAACAGTATAACCCTTCATACAATGATAGATTAAATTTCATTATTTCAATCAACCTGAAGAATATTTCTTTGGTCACTTGATTTTGCAATCCAATTTTTAATTTACACAGTCTTGAAAGATATTTTCCAGTGCCTTTATGTTACATTGATAAAGAGTAAATTCACGCAATAAATCGCCCAATTGCTAATAAATAGTCTTTTAACTTGTTATTCATAATAGCATATTGAAATTTTTGTTATATTTCAACACCTGGGAATTTTATCCTTAAACAATTAAAAAAAGATATTTAAATTAGTTCATTTTGTCAAGCTAATAATTATTTAAGCTAAAAGCTATTTTTTTTTCTATTATTGTCTGATACAGCACTTGAATTTTTGAATGTCAATAAGAATACATGTTTTGTCTTGCATTGGTGGTCGAGAGGTCAGTGCGACTGCCTTGCACTTGCAGGCAGTTGCCCGTGTTGCGGGTTCGCGTCTTGGATGAAGCTATCACACTTAAAAAAAAGTCTTTAAAGGTTTCATTAATACATTGAGAACATTCTGTAGATCAACTTTCAAATTAACCATATTCCACGGCTTAGTTTTTATTAATCTGGAAGTTAAGAATATGAGTTCTTGTTTTTACTTTTGACTGCTCAAAATAAACACTCTATCATCTAGCCTATATTTTATATTTTTGGCTATTTCCTGAAACTACCTACAAACTACTTCAAAACCATTAATATTTTTAAAATGATAAACAAGGTTAGAATTAATACATATCTATGTTAATACCAGTTTCCATTCTAAAGGTTTTCGATTTTCTAATAACATTAATAATACTTCCTCTGAGTTTACGTCTCAGTATATATCATATTTAATGATGAATGATATCGCTGAAACCAAAACCTATCCCCTGTATCAGTATATAGTTAATTAAATACAAATAATTTATTTACTATGCGTAGGCTTTCTATTTTTTTGATGAAAGCTTTATTATATTTGATTTTACTAATAATAAACATGTATTTAAAATCTAAATTTAAAAAATAAATATTTTTAATAAAAATGTCAATAATATTTAATTGTAGATGATTTGTCACACATAATGCAGTTAAAAAAATATTTAATGGTTTGATGACGTATCAATATAATAATAACTTTTAAAATAGAAAAGCATATGCTGATTAACAGTGCTAAAAAGTGAAAATGTTTGTGAAGAGTGTTATTTATAGCACTTTTTTTTATATAAAAAAAGGAAACAGATAAATGAGAAATAGACTTATTAGTATATATATATATCACTGATTGAATATATACATATATAGTAATTAATGGTTGCTTGTGTTAGAATGGCTGTGATAGGATAACCCATTCTAATTAATACAATAATCATTAATGTATTATCATCAATAGTATTATGTCCTATGGAGAGGTCTAGAAATTAGTCACATCACAAACTACTCCAGTTCTTTATTTCATAACATATTAACCAGCTCTTCAATTCCACATATCTCTTCTCATCTCATATCCAGAAAGGTCAATATTGTTAATTCTTTCTTCTTGTATCCATTCATCATTTCTCTCCAAAACATCCTTCATTAAAGTATTCTTTCTTCTCAATATATGTCCAATTCAGTTTCTTTTCTATTTCTCATTTTCTCAATGTTCTTTTTTTATTTATTCTTTTCAAAACTTTTTCATTTATCATTTTATTCATCCAAACAATATATTATTCATCCAACCAATTTTACCATCCTTCCATGACTATATCTCAAAAAAGCTTCTGATATGTATATGTTGATACGAAGATTTTCATGGGTTGCATATATAAAAGACATATTTTGTGGGTTCATTCATGTTAAAAAAATTAAATATTGATATACCGATGTTTTGACTTGATCACACAAGTCATCCACTGGGTAATAAAAGGTAGAAAGATGGTTGTAGAGGCACTACAATCACTGATTTGAAAAAAAAATGTTAAAGTTGCACCAATAGCAAAACTTTTAAATTAAGAGTGTTTTTTAAAAAAATATTTCCAAATAAGAGGAATTGTGCATGTATCATCTCACTTATTGATACAATCTGGCCTTTTAGTATCTCAATGGCTTTCCTAATTTTGCACTGGTAGAGATTATCACATCTGGATATGATCCTGGTACTAGAAAAATCAATTTTATGACCTGAATCTATAGTATGGAGTGAAAGTGCTGATGATGATGAATGTTGTTTAACTGCATTAGCATGCTCATCTCTTCTAACACTGATGCAATGATTACTCATACCTATGTAAAAAGCTTTACAATTTTCACTTGAGATTTGATAAACACCATGAGATTCAAGAGGTATTGAATCATTAGGCTTGGTTATTATATTGCTGATCTTTTGATGAGTAGAAAATGCTGTATCTTACTGTCTGTAGTTCCTTTTACATATGGAACACAAATCCTAATAGCTGATTTATCATCTTTTTGGTTCCTATTTTGTCCATTTTGGGCTTGGAATAAGGCTTTTTTTATATAAATTTATAATTATAACTATTTGCTAATAAAACACTATTAATATGATTTATTTCTTCTTTCAGATGTAACTTATCTGAAAGGTTAATTGCTCTATTTAAAAGAGTTTTGGCTACAGAAACCATCTGAATTGGGTGATGATGAGAATGTAAATACCTGTCCATGTGTGTATTCTTTCTGTAAATCAAAAAAGATAAACTATTTGGTGTTTTGGTGACTAGAACATCAAGAAAACGGAGCTTTCCATCAGAGTCTGTCTCCATTGTAAATTTAGTATGAGGATGCATATTATTTAAATGTAAGAAAAAATCATCTAATTTATTTTTTCCTTGTTGCCATATGACAAAAGTGTCATCTATGTATCTGAGCCAAATGAGAGGTTTTAAAGATGATGAGTCTAAAGCACGAGTTTCTATATTTTCCATGAATAAATCAGTTATTACTCCTGAGATAGGTGAGCCCATAGGAGTACCAAAAACTTGTCTGTAATGCTGTCCATTGTATACAAAATATTTGTTCAAGAGACAATGTTTAATCAAAGCAATAATATGATTTTATAAATTGCAACGTTGTGAAATTATATTTAAAGCTTCATCAATTGGAATGTTTGTAAACAAAGACACTACATTAAAACTAATAAGAATGTCATTAGCATTAATTTAAAAAAATTTTAAAACAGAAATAAATAAATATATATATATGTGTGTGAGTGTTTAATGCATCATCTAAAAAATTACTTATTATTTTAGAGATTACTAGACATATGAAGAAATCGAACAAGGTCATTGTGTTTGAACTCAACAATCCATATCGACTGATATGAGAGAAAACCAATTTCACATAAATATAACAGGTACATTTCTACTAATAAACTATGCTGTTTTAATAGATGTTAAAGTTTTTAATTTAGCAGTCTAATTTAATAAAAGGCTTTCCAGTAACTCATATTCACACATGGCAGAGTTAGATTAAATCATTATTGAATGACCTTGATAATTATTTGAACTACTTCATTTCTATCTATATATCTACCTATCTATATGTGTGTATATTGTTTAGGAAGATATGGCAGAAAATAGAATGCAACAGAGAGCTACAATTATATACAGAATTGAAATATTTCACAAAGAAAAGTTTGCTACAAATAAGTTAAAACCATTATGGAAAATTATAAAATAATGGACCAGCATGTTGGGTTTTTGGAAGTATTTGTGTTTAACATATTGATATGATAACATTCACAAAACATCTCTTTAATGTATTTTTATAATTGTTTGTAAATTTATATTTGCGGGTTCATCCATGTTAAAAAATTTAAATACTGATATACCGACATTTCAACTTGATTACACAAGTCATCCACTGGGTGATAAAAGGTAGAAAGATGGTTACCGACATTTTGACTTGATCAACAAGTCATCAACTGGGTGATCAAGTCAAAATGTCGGTATATCAGTATTTAATTTTTTTAACATGGATGAACCTGCAAAATATATCTTTTATATATGCAACCCATGAAAATCTTCATATCAACATATATATTTATATATATTCATTGTTAAAAGGAGATTGCCTTGACAACAATTTGAAATCATTATTTGTTATTGATATTGGGATTGTCTAAATATTGATTGGCTTTTAATGATTATATATATTAATTATTTCTATGGATTGTTTTTATAATAGTTAATAGAAGTAAAAAGATAATATTCATTAAATAGAGAGAAAAACTTTAATATTTGTTGCTACCAAGAATATTTCAATTACTATTAATTGACAATTCCTGAGGCTAAGCAAGTTTTATTCATAAGCCTATAACAGTCTTTTGTTGAGAGTCTATTAAATGGATATTAAATTATCCTTATTTCTATTAAGTCTATATATATAAATTATTATTTTTGGGTTAAACTGTGTATTATTTTCCATTACATACAGATATTTCAATGAACTATCATCCGCCATTGTGTATGTTAACTTATATATATATATAATAATTCAAACAAATTTATTTAATACAGTATTCAAATTTTAAGCAATATATTCTATACTGGAAGTATTTTCGATTGTATCACTGACAATCTTTATCAACCATTAATCAGTACACAAAATAAAAACTTATATTACCCATCATTCAATCCATTTAAATTTCTCACAATTCTGTTGTTTTTACATTAGCTAATTGTCTATTCATTAAACCTTCTCTATTCCTAAATATTATTATTGCCTGCCTTAATAATAATAATAATAATAATAATAATAGGATATCCGTGTCTTAGTTGCATATCCGCTTCACATGACCCACCACCCCACACCATCTCATAACACGATCACCGAACACAAATGTTGAAAAGTAAATAATCACCAATATACGTATTTCAGCAAACCAGCAATCATCAGTGGTCCAGTTACCATCCCACAATAGCTCAAGGCCAGATATATTAAGATACAAACCTCCTACTTTAATGGACACTTCAACCACTCCACACTGCAACTCTTCAACCGTCCATCCAATTGAAAATCTGATGATGGAACGCTCAAAGGCCACCCTGAGGCCGAGATTATTGTCACATAATAATAATAATAATAATATCAGGAGGGTTTAATTAATAGACAATCAGCTATATAAAAGCAACAGAATTGTGGAAATTTGAGGATTGAAGATGGGTATACAATTTTTTTGTGTACTGATTATGGTTGATAAAGTTGTCAGGATACAATCAAAGTACTTCCAGTAAAGATATATTGTTTAAAATTTGATACTGTATCAAATAAATTTGTTTGAATTTTATTATATGATTTAAAAATAGACTTTAGTGGTTGTAATTTATTAACTGAAAAAACTTTACTAAAGTATCTAATAAATATTTTTTAGAATTATAATTATAAAGTACTATTTATTTATTATATAAAAATATTTAATACTAAATTAATAAAAAAAATATAATTTTTTTCTTGTTTTTCATACTATGGAAGTCTTTCAATTTATAATTTTGATAATTTGGCCATAAATGTTTGCATCCAATATTTCAATAAAAGTTATAGTTTTAATTTGACACAAAGCTTTAATCCGTATGAACCTAAATATATTTTGTTTTTTTGTAATAATAAGCCTTAGAATAATCTTTATATCTCAAACTTTTACATTAAAAAAATCTTTCTAAATGAAAGGTTGTAATATTGAAATCTTTACAATATTTTATATTTAATTTTATTACATACTCATAGGGCATATGAATTTTTGCATTCAGAAATGTTTATTTATATATAATCAAATCACAGTAATGTAGTATTAAAGGAGTCATTACAAAGTTCCTATATTTAATGGTACTTTCAAATTATTTCTATACTTTTTATAATTTTCTTGGTATTAATTTCATATTTTTCAAAGTTTATTTATCCTTTTTATTTTGATTTTCTGCATCCCTATATTCTCCCTCTTTTGAGTTTTCTTACAAATTCCAGCTCTTTCAATACAAATCTTACTATTTATATCTTTATAATTTTAAACAGTTTTGTGGTTTTTGTTTAGTTTAACCATTTCTGGATTACTTTATGAATTTTGAATTCTTTTAAATTTATGTTTTTTTCTCTCAAACTCTTCTTAATTTCTACATTGCTATTTTCCAATTCAATTTAGGTTGCTGTCCATCTTAAAATGTTAGAGTGTAGCCTTCAAGGAAACAATATCTATTTTTCTTTTAACTTTTGTTTTTTTTTACCTTCTTGAAATGATTTTTTATATTACTTTTATCTTATTAATATAAACTTCTTTCAGTTTTTTATAGTTTACACAAATCTAATTGTTCTATCACTCTATTTTCTACCCTTCTTCGTTTATGTTTTCATCGTCTGTTTTGAATCTTCACCTTTCTATTTTAGTTCCTATTTATTCTATAAATTTTACTATTTTTTGTTACCTTATCAATTTTGGCTATATTTTTTTTGCTTTTGTTTTAAAAATTTTTTAATTTTCTTATTTTTGGTTTTTTTTGTTTTCTGTATGCCTTTCCCTAATATTTTACTGGACGGTTCTTTTCTATGTTTCCTGTTTTATATGTTGTTAATTTCCTTGTACTTTCTCTATCTACTTCCTTAGTATCATTGTTTTATTGTTATTAATCTGTCTTTTTGAAATAAATAAAATTCCAGTTTGACGTTTATGTTCTTTTTGTATGCTTTAGTCTTGTGTTTTTCTTTTACTCAATCCAAATTTGTTTCAATCTCCTAAGTTTACCAGTTTATTGTTGTTTTATGTCTTCTATTATTTTTAAAATTATAGAACACTAAATGAACAATGTGGTTCAATCCTTTCCATATAATATTTTTTCTGGCTAATTATTTCCCTATAATAAATTTATATCTTATTTGTTAAGTTGCGCTTGATATGTATGAATCTTGAACTTATTTTCATACTATTAAGTATTTAAACAGTTTACTTCTCAAATTGACTATCCAAGCTAAAGTTGCTATTCTTTCTTCTTTTTGCTGATAAGCTTATGTTTTGCATTAATTAATATCCAAGGCTATATGTTGCTTCAAATTAAGAAAATCTGAATTGTCTTTTGAACAAAAATACTTTTTCTTCGTAAAGTGGTCCAAAATGAGTTTTTGTTTTATTGGTTTAAATTTAAATATTTCTCACAAAATGTATTATAACTTGTTTTGTTTCATTGAGCCCCATAAATAGTCCAAGATAATTCAAAACAAAATTTTGTTTAAAGGTTTTATTATGTTTAGTTTGTCCCTAATATAACTTTCTCATTTCCATGTAGAAATTGACTAATATATGATCCAACCAAACTACCTTTAACTAATGTCTTAGTGTGTCATATTAACTGAATGAAATGATTTGACAAAGTCATAAAATCAATATATCAATTTCTCTTTGTTTTTATACTTTTTTTGGAAACAAAACTTACATGCTTTTTATTTTCTAAAATTACATTGAACTCTAGTAACCATTCATCTATGACTGGAAGCAGCTAATCAACAAAATCCTTTAAAGTACTTTTACAGTAGAGGATAGTAATGATATTCTTTAATAATTACTGCTATTTTGTTCTTCTCTCTTCCCTTTATATTTAAAAAGGAACAATATAGTATCCTTAAGTTAGTCCCGTTTCCATATTTTTAAAATTCCTATTTCTGAATCTAACATATTAAACTTTCAGTTTCTCGGCTGTAGTACAAATCCATTTTTTTCTAATTTGGATAACTAATTCTCTAAATGTATATAAAAATCTCAATTTGTATCTATTTTAAATTATCAAATATTCCCTGTCAAATATTTTAGAGTCCCAATTGAAAGGGGTGTTTTCTCTTATTTTTTCATTCAAGTCTCGAATGCCATTTTTTCGTACCCCATCAATTTTAAATTCTTCTCTTATCCAATTTTTAAAAGCATTTTTCTATTTTCTGCCAAAATCTATTTTTCTTTTAAACAAATATGAACATAAAATATTGCAGAATATTTTTCTTTTAATAAAGTAAATTTATTTAATGTAATCTTTTTAGATTGGGTATATGAAGTCCTGAAAGTTGAAATTAGGATTTTAGTTTTTAATAACTGTTAAAATTTACCATTCAACCAAATAAATATCAATATCTTGTAAATAATGTATAATACTTTTTTAAATATACTTTATCTAGTATTCTTTGCCCTATGTTTTGTTTATATATAAACTTTTTATTCTGTTTGTTTAGAGTATGTCTCATGTTTATTTATATTGTCTTTTGTCATACAGGTATCTATAATATATACAAGGTGAATAAAAATTCAATAATAGTATACTATTCAAATTTGTAGTTTATATCATTATTTAAATTTTGAAAATATACTATTTTTAAAAAAAAAATATTGTCTTTATGTTGTTAGATGAAAAATTCTTTTATTTTAAATTAAGTTTGAATAGACTAAGAAAAAGCACATTCCATTGTGAAGATAAATATTATATATTGGAATTTCATTGATACAATAGAATTCCAAAAATAGAGTAAAAAATTACTTAAAATAATCATCACATATTTCTTCTTTCATTGAATGATTTTTACAAAAATTTGTTGTTTAATCTTTATTAAACTTCTCTAGAGTGAGATTTTAAAAAATAACTGTTAAATTTAAATTTTATCTTTGGACATTATAACCTCCATTTATGTTAAGAATTATTCAAATAAAGTATGTACATTCTATATATTTATATTTAGAAAAAAAAATTATATTGTTATTTTTAGTCTACACTGTTTGTTTAGTAGTATATGTTTATTATTGTATTTATTATTATTATCACTGTAATGATTAATATGCAGTCAACACTAGAACTGGTGAAAGTCAATCAATTTTCTAAACTATTCTATTTTGTGGTAGCACAAGATTCCTAAATATGGCTGCCTACCTATATCTTCATGAGGTTGTGAACTGTATCTTATCTTACAAAGCCTGATATTATTTATTTGTTCTTATATCCTCTATCTAAAGCATTTTACTATCTTCCCTGAACTATAATTAGTCTAGCAAAAACTAGATTAAATATATTAGAATAAAATATAAAAAGAGGAGTATTATAATATTTTATGTGTAGTATTGGTATATTAGAAAATTTCAGTTAATATGTTTATTTATAAATATATTATTATTTATATTTATTTAAATTAAAATTAAATTAAATATAAATAGATTAGATTTTTATGGAAATTTTGTTTTATATTTTATCATTGTTTTTAGTTTTTTATTTTTTAAATAAATATAAATAATAATTGATTATATTTTTAATGGTGTGGAATTATTTATCAGTTATATATATGTTTAGCTAAAATTTTTTTAGAGAAATTGATAAAATATCTGTTATTATTTAAATGGGATTATGATTTTGTATATGTATATTCATGTATACTTAGAATAAAAATATATAACAATAAAATAATTTTAAAAATATATAAAAATAGAAGATAATATTTTTATATAAATATGCTAATTGTAAAAAATATTATGTGATAGTAGGTTTATGATAAATTTAAAAAATATTCATGTTTGAAGTTTAAATAAATATTTTTTGTTTTAATGTGTATATTTTTGATATTTAAATTTAATTTGATTCAGTTATTTATAGTAAAATTAATAATTTTCAAAAAAGTAATTATAATTTTTTACTAAAAGTATGTTAATAATTCTTTCTATAATGAGGCATAATATATAATGTATTGAGATATGAGATTCAGTTTAAGTCTTTTAGTTTTAGAGATTAAATTTTGTTCAAAGAGGGTATAAAGATTTACTTCAGTTGTTGCCTTCTGTATCATTTAAATTTTTAAAATTTAACTCTTATTATAACTCTTTAATAAGTTAAATTAATTTAATTAATTTAATTATAATGTTTATAAATTTGTAAAATATATTTATTGAATTATAGATGGTTTTAAATATTGATTTATAAGAATTTGATATTTAGAAACAAATTTAAATTAAATAATTACTGTGATGAATAATAATTTTTGTTTTTTTTTAAAAATAATAATAAAAAAATTAATAGAAAATATCGTAAAAAAAAAAAAGTAAAGATAATATTTTCAATAATAAGATATTAAATGCATTTATTAAATTAATATATTAAAGAAGAATATTTTTATTTATGAGTAGAGGTTTTATATATAATTGAATTTAGACAATAAAATTGCTAAAAATGATATTGCAGACTAAACAATGTCCAAATAAATATGGATTTCCATACAATTATCAAATTATTTATTAATATCCAAATTATCACAGTTTTGACTAAATATTTTTCAATAAAATATCTTTAATACCAAACAAAAGTGATTTATCTTTTTTTATTTAATGATCTGGATATTAACATTGAAGGCTTAACATATTTATCGTACAATCTGTAAAAAAGGCTCATAACTCTAAAAATATTTCATAATACTATAATAACCATTACACATTTTAGCATTTTTGTTCACTCTTTGAGTTATATTTTAAACATTTTTTTTAAGATTTTAGTGTATATTGCATGTAAATAAATTGTATTTTCTTTATTTGAAATATAAGTTCAGAAATAAAAAAACATTCTTAAAATTAATATTTCAAGTTTGCAAATATAGAAAAAAAACTAATGAACTGAAATAGCTAATCATAATAAAAAACTCTTTTCTTATTTGAAGGTTACTGCATTGTCATTAAAAAAATAAAAAATATATTTATTGATTGAAATTCGTTTCTAAAACTCAAACAAGTTATTGTTAAGTTCTCATAAAGCAATAAAATTCTGTGTTATAATTTAAAATTGCATTTATAATTATAATACATAATTTCTTATTTCGGTGTTTGTTTGTAAAGACAGGATCAACTGTAATTTTGTTTTTATCATTAGTGTGATTATCTTGACTTGTTTTCTTAAAAACA
This sequence comes from Epiperipatus broadwayi, assembly GCA_028023455.1. Classification (NCBI taxonomy): domain Eukaryota; kingdom Metazoa; phylum Onychophora; class Udeonychophora; order Euonychophora; family Peripatidae; genus Epiperipatus; species Epiperipatus broadwayi. The sequence goes on along the minus strand of JAQFVV010000222.1, from coordinate 1,402,111 downwards.
ACATCTATAAATAAAATTTAACTATAATCATGAATGTTTATGGATTTCAAATAAATAAAGTATAAATATTTTGCCAAGGTAGTCACAAATAATTAAATAAATTATAAAAAATTAAAAATTTTATATCTGTAAATTGTACGAATAAAAACAATCTATCAAATAGGCACTTTGTTGGCCATTGGTATTAGTTTTTCAGTACAAATTAGTAAATTAATATATATTTTCATTTCAGACTTTACCATCATATGGATGCAAACAAGAAAAATGAATCTATAATTGTTGCAAAGAGTGGCGAAATGACTAAAATGTTTGTAGTGCAATCAACACATTATAAAAATATGAAGCTCAGAATCAACAAATTAAACTATAAATTTATAACATCTAAATATTAACAATGATTTAGGTCTTATGCAAGTTTATTTAAATCATGGAATATTAAATAAAACCAAATTCACATGAGGATTGTTTACATCTGCAACAGATACATTGTTCTCACAATTGTTATTGTAAAAAATAATGACTTCCCTTATAATTTTTTTCACTTGCAAGTCAAAAAATGGTCATTTAAATCATTTTTTCAGTGGAATCTTAGTTATTTTGCATGTCTGCTTCTAATTAAAATAACAAATTTAAAAATAAAATTGATAAAACAACAATATTCTCCAAAATTATGATTTATTTATTTATGCATGTACACATTATTCATATAAATGTGTTTACAATACATATATACATTATAAGAATTGATTAAAGCTTTTGACATCTTCAGTAGATATTAATTATACCTTTATTTAAATAATTATAATAGTACATTTAAATAAACTTATATTTTATAAATAAAATCTTATAATAACTAAATTACATGAATAAATCAGAAAAAGTCTCTTTTTCACTAAGTTCATGTAAATGTTAATTTATTTATAATTTTTTAGATTTTTAATATTTAATTATAATTTGATTCAGTTACTTTCTGGTATAATTTCAATAATTTCTCAGAGCAATTAATTGATAATCTATTGTTTTGAAGTTTCAAGGGTCGTTTCTCTAATGCAGACATGTTATTCCTAACTAAAATCACAATGATAGGATAGATATTATTCAGGCAATGGGTATCCAGATTAAGTATTTTCATTTTTTTAAGCTTTGCATTACTTTAATCTAGTGTTATATTAATGAAGAACATCTTTTTAGCTTAACTTTCCTATTATATTTTAATTCACTTTTAATTCCAACTCTCATTTTAATATTTACTATAACTTATATGCAATTAAAATAATTTCATTTATTCTGTTGTTTTTTTTTTGTAAATTCATGTGAAAAATTCAGTTACTGTCAAACAATATATGGTTTTTTTCTTTCAAATATCATTACTTAATTAAATTTGTTTTTCAAACTAATTAATAAGATATCTTGCCTGTCAATACAATAATTATTTATACATTCATTATTTTTAAAAAATACAAATTAAAAACTTTACTTAAAATTTCATTTCATACAACATTTGAAATGACTTGCTTAGATGGAGCTTACCAATAGCTCTAAACAAGCTTTATTTTTATAAGTGCTGAAAGAGAAAGAATTCAAAATCTCTATCATTAACCCTACCTCCAGACCAATTAGTTTCGAGCTTATGGCTCACCTCAGTAAAGGGGTGGGTCTATAGAAACTAGACCTAAAATACGAATTCAAAAGTCAGCACTTATAAAACACGTTTCTATCAATTTAAAAGTCTAAAATTATTGGACATGTAAATGTCTTCAAATCCAGCTTTGCAAACCAGATAGCTATATGGGTCTGAATTCAGCTCAGTTTTACCATATAGTAATAGTCTCTGCAATATAGATAGCATCACAAAAGCCATCAAAGGTACACTTATAATAATTAATAAAACAAGTTATAAATTTTGTAACTTGCTTTTAAGCTTCCATTTAAATGCTCACTAGATGGAGCTTACCAATAGTTCTAAACAAGTTTTATTTTTCTCTTTCGGCACTTATAAAAATAAAGCTTGTTTAGAGCTATTGGTAAGCTCCATCTAGTGATCATTTAAATGCAAGCTTGAAAGCAAGTGACTAAATTTATAACTTGTTTTATTATATATATACATATTAGAAGGAATATGAACTCAGGCTTTCAAACTTCCTACAGATATCTACCCCATGTCCACTTACATGTAAATCAGTTGTATGATATGGAGTGGATTGCTGTAGGGAGATATCTGAGTTCAAATTTCTTCTAATTATATTAAGTTCAGTATAGACAAGTATTATTTAAGTAATATATATATATATTATAATGGTCGGGTAGTATTGGAAGTTAACAGTCTTACTGTATCTGTCATACATGGTGCCACCAGGCCACTTGAACCTGGAAAATTTATAGAGTAGACAGATACATGCTGTTAAGATCCAATTTTTACATATGTTTTATTCCGATCATCAGCCCATGCCACTAGCTCAGTGAGATGCAGAGATTTAAAAAATATAAATTCTTAAAATATTTTTTTCAATATAAAAAAATAAATAAAAGAAGCCACTGCCAGTAATAACACACACAAACATTTATTACACATATATAAGTTTTAGAATCATAAATCACTTTTACTTTAAAATTTAACTTACATTTTGATTTTGATTTTAGGATTTAATCTAGATTTTAACTTTTATTTAAGAAGTTCACACAGATGAATTTAATATTTATTAGAGTGTCAAGTATGAATAGATTACATAGATTGCATTTGAAAAGAAAATATTCTATCCCTGATTTAACCTTAGGCCAAAAGTTTGCATTCAAACTAAAGTCAATCCATCTGCTACTGATGTATTCAATGCAGCATGAATATGACAGCACAAATACCATACTGTCAGGAATATACATCTGAACAGCATGGTTATAGAAGACATTGACTCTCATCCAGTACAGGAATACTACATCTGTCTGGTGAGAAGAACAATAAAAAAAACTCCATAGGAAGGGACTGCATTTTCAGTCTTACTATCCCATTCCATAGGCTAAAAAGGGGTGATCCAAGGAGCAGGGAATACCATCTGCTTCCGATGGTCAGTGAGATATGGGACTTATTTTGCCCAAGTGTGGCATATAATAGGATCCTGCACATAGTGAATCTCATGCTACATTTACTAATTACACCAATATATCCAATCGATTAACCCAATTTAACTACGAAACAAATAACCCAAGATTAACCCTCCCTTAATTAATTAATATAACTTTACAAATCTATGCAGCCATTCACGCCCGACTTAAATTTAACATTTATATAATTTATTTTAAAAGAAAAAAAAATCATAATAAAAACTTAAAAGAACAGAAAAAATAAATTAATGGAAATGATTTACAAAAAATAATAATACATTCAATAAAATAATTATTAATAACTGATTAAGTTTGGTCAGATAGGAATTTCTATTGCAATAATTTAAATACTGGGAAAGTTTATACTTAGTGTTCATTAATTAACTAATGTTCTTACGGTTTTAACATACTGGAAAAGTTTCTTTTTTAGAATTAAAGTTCATTAGTTAGAGTTCTTACTGTTTTAAAAATCCATGCTTAACAGTTGCTTGCAATTTGGAGCCAGCATTAAATTTCCCGATGTCCTGTGGTCCTCAATATAGGAAAACAATTGATCATTCCTCTTTCTTTTTCTTTTTAAAAACTGAAGGAATTGAAAAATGCATCTTTTCAATCCCTTCTCCTTCAACTCTCCCCACACTAACAAATCTCTCTCTATCACATCTCTATCTCTTTCTTTCAGTTCTTTCTTCACTAAAATTTATTTCCAAAATTTTTCTTTAATATTAGAATTTTGGATTGAGTGGACATTATGTCATGATGATGGTGATGGTCTTTTTATTGAGATCCATTTCCTGAGGGATTTCTTTTATTGGCTATTAGTTTCTATTGTTTTTTCTCTCCTATCTGACCTTTACTTATACATTTTGAAATGCCCAAGGGCTAGCTTACTTTTAACTAATTAAAATAATCATTTCCATTTTACAATAGCATTAATTAATTTATTGTACATTCTTTTTATCTTTAAATCTTTCAAGCTTTTTTCTTAATAATTAGTTTTAAAACTTTTTCTTTTTTAAATAAAGTTTTCTTCTAATAATTTTTCATCTGTGCGATTTTATATATATAAAGTTTAAATGACTTTAACTTTCAATTTTTTATTTCTTAAAAAAAAAATTTATATGCGAACTTTTCTTTTTAATGTCTAAATTTTTAAAATAAATAATGTAACCGCGTGTGTGCCCATTACAATATATAAAATTTTAATCATATCAATGTGTATTTAGATTTAAAAAGAAGAAAGTAATCATTAAGAAATTTGATTTAAGTTTCATCAATCTGCTTATATTAAACTTAGTATTAAGTATTTACTTTATATATATATATAATAAAACCAAGTGATAAAATAACAAGATCTATATATATAGATCTTGTTATTTTATCACTTGGTTTTATTATATATATAAAGTAAATCCTTAATACTAAGTTTAATATAAGCAGATTGATGAAACTTAAATCAGATTTCTTAATAGATTACTTTCTTCTTTTTAAATCTAAATACACATTGATATGATTAAAATTTTAGTATAGATGCGTGTATGACGTTTATCTATAAAAATAAGTGTGATGACAAATTATCACTAAAGTGATTAGATACCTTGTTATTTAGTTACCTTAAGCCTTCATCACTCAGGAAGTTTACAAGCTTTGTAAATAAATTAAATTCTTTGTACAAACTATTTTTATAGTATTTGTTTTGTCGATTGATAAATGAGTTATTAATCTTTTAATGCTCAAAATTTAACAGATTAACTAATCAAGGGCAGCTAAATTGTTCTTTACTAATACATTCTGATGCTTTGTTGCTAAAATATTTTTCTTTTTTCGCAAAACGTTAATTATGAATCTTAAATTTTTGTCTTTTTAATCTTATATTTAGAAATTTAATTCTCAGTAGAAAATTTTAATTCTTCATCCCTAGCGCAAAGTATTACATAATTGTTTCAAAAATGACAGTCTTGAACTTAAAATAAAATCTAATTCTTTAATATTTTTTTACAATTGCAATATGGCCCTGATTGGACTGCTATATCACAGTTTGTATTATCTGAGATATATTAGAAAGACTAGACTACAATATGTTGAAACTCAGGACTTTAATCATGTAAAACGAATTTTACTTTAGTTCTTGTTTTGATTGATAGATAAATCCTTTTTGTATTGCCACATAAAAATACTTTCGCATAATGGTAAAATTGATATTAAGGAAAGACAGTAACTTCAGTGCATGTGATTATTGAATTCAAGATGTAAAAGAAATTAAAAATCTAAGATTTTTTTTATTTAAAATATTATAAATAATTTTTTAATGACAGATGTTCAATAATCCAAATTTAATCTGTCCATAATATTCCCATCTTCATAAAATATATAAAACACATAAACTTTAAATACAGTTGTCAATAGATGTAAATATAATTTTTTGATAACTTGAAATACTGAAATAGTGAAGCCCCAGTGAGCTATATTTAAACTAGTTGTCCACAAACACAAGTATAGAATGAGCCCACTTATACTTTATTTTAGATCATATATAAAAAATCATCTATAGACATGTGCAGAACATAATTTGTATATACTAATGTAATAAATGTTTATATATTATCTAAACTAAAATAATGATACTTGTGTTTATAGATGGTTCATTTACATATAGTTTGTTGGGGATTTTCACTACTACTGCGTTACTAAAAATATATTCAAGTTATCAAAATATTATATTTACAGTTATTACCTGAATATTAATTTAATGTACAGAGGTTGTTAAATATGAGATTTAGACTTTTCCTCTGATTAATTATAGTGATCTCAGAATAGCTTGTAATTATCCTGAATGTTATGTTAGTATATATAAATCATATTCTGCAAGTAAATTTTTCTATATATAATGTGCTTATATATGCTCTAAGCCAAAACAGAGGTGGACTCATTCTATACTTGTATTAATAGACAATTTACATAAAGCTTATTGGGGTTTTCAGTATTTCTGCATATTACATACAACTATATTTGAGCTATCAAAAAGTTACATTTGCATTTATTAATTGAATATTAATTTAACATTCCAAGGTTGGTCAATATGAGGCTCAGTCTTTATCTCTAATTATTATAGTGATTTCAGAATAGCTTATAGTTGTCCTGAAATCATGTTAATATATATAAACCATATGCATGTAAATTTGTCTATAGATGATATGCTTATATACAATCTAAGCTAAATATACATGGGCTCCTTCAATACTTGTATCTACAGCATTTATAGATGGTTAGTTTACATATAATTTGCTGCAGGTTCTTACTATTTGGCAATAGATACCTTACAACAATTCTGTCATGTGATCTTGAAAAGACTCCAATAAAAAATGAAAAGTAATTTAGTGATGTAAATATATTTTATTTAAAATTAAATCATTTATTACAAACTTTATTTTGACATACATTAAATGTTGTATTTAAAAAATAATTATATTTTAAATTTTAATTATTATTTTGTAATTGGAGATTCCAATAATGCAATCATAGTGTTACTTTTATCAAATATTTTTTTTCACAAATTGGAAGAAAAAATCAACATGAGCTAAAATTGTTTCATAAATTATTTTTAAAAAACAAAAGTTACTTTGGCACATATTTCTTTACATTTTGACAATTTGAATAATTTCAGTATTGATATTTTTAAATTCTGACTTTTATATTATTAATTATAGCCATAAAAATAGAATCTAAACTTTTGTGTTATTCACTGAAATTTAAATCATTGATAATTAAAGTTTACCAAATGCAGAAATAAATTTGACTTCATTCTGTTCTGTTATATTTAGCAAAATATAAGTTTTATTATAACTTTTTTGGTACTTAGGTATTAGTCCTACAATGTACAGAGATGGTATGCCTTTTTACATCTGCAATAATTAAAAATTATAAATTAACATATGTTATCACAAATATTATATTATAGTATTATCCTCCATGTATGCCAGCACTTTGCATTGGCAAAACCATCTTCCCAACTCCCTGCAAACTGTGTCACTTTGTGCTGGCATTATTTATTAACATTAGTTACAATGTTTTGATATATAGTATAATTCATATTTTAGAAGCTCATAAATTCCCTTTTCATTGTTGAAAGCTTGATGTAATTTGCAATAACATATGTTAATTTATAATTTTTAATTGTTGTGGGATGTGAAAAGGCATACCATTTTCTTTACATTGTAGGACTAATACCTAAGTAACTTTTTTTTAAATATTTTTGTCAAAATTTATAAAATATGGACAATAATCTTAAAATACATCTATCACAATTTTAAGTTTTATCCTGTTAAATCCAGAATAATTCCCATTATATTGTATTTTTTTTGTTAACAATTTACAACTTAAGTCTGTGCAATATTTTAACTTAATGTAGATATATTACAATGATTTGAAAAAAAAAATGAGGTTATATAAAAAATTAACAAAATCAAATATAGTTAATGTATTATAACCAATCCTCTAATGAAGGTTGAGTTAAGTATAGTGATTCTAAAAGTATTTTTAATTTTTTGTTTAGATTAAATTTTAAATTAATGTTTGGATATCAATCTCTCTTAAATAGAAAGATTACTTCTAGATACTTTAGTATTGGTCATCATCATCATTTTAATGTAATTCTGTTATCCTAGCCTGCCTCTCAATGGATTGTATAGCTTCTTAAGATAAATGGTATGTTAAATGCTTATGTTTGGAATGAGTTCAAGCAGCAAAAACAAATAAAATTGATTAATAAAATTAACACAATAATTTATTTAATAATAAAATAAATAAAATATAAAATCATCTCTTATGTATTTACAATTACCAGAAGATAAAAAAAACATATAAAATATTGACTCAAATAAACATAAGCATTATATTTAAGGCCTTATAATGTAAAGAAATGATAAAAACAGCTGTGGTGAAATAATTATGAAATTATGAATGTATTTGCCTTATTTTAAAAGGAAACTACTTTATTATTATTTCTTGGATTTCAAATGACATTTATAAAATTATCATTGCATTATATTTTAAAAGGGTTATATAAATGACTTTTCTATTATTATTTCTATTTCAAATGGCATTTATAAAATTATTATTGCATTATATTTTAAAATGAACACAATATTTATTTCAACACTGTTAAATATATATATAGTGTAAGGGTAGCTTAGAATCCTATTGTAACCAGCCTTTATTTATCCACCAGATCAAACCCAGTTAAAACATAAGCTTAACTAACAGATAGTTGGATATACACTATCATTTTTTGTAAACGTATATAGATGATTAAGATTTGCTTTATTTAAGTACTAAATTAAACAAATATCGCACTAAACTAATTTCCCTTGTTTAAAAGAAATAAAAAACCTAGTTAAAGAAATTCTTCTTCTATATAAACAATGAAGTTATTTATAACTGTGTTATACATCATGAATAAAGACTTAAACTTAATAAATATAGTGATGACTAATGGCAACCCAATCACTAGGCAACCAAGTATGGAAAATAAAAGTAGAATTTTATTACATTATTTTATTTTCTTAATTACAATCAATATAATACACACAACAATAGAGAGCTATAGCAATAGAAAAGGAAATGGAAATGCTCATATACTAAACATTGGAAACTAAGCAGGGTATAAAAGAAAACCCAGTTTATTTTTGTCCTCTTTTGTTTTTCTTCAAATGATATAAAAACTGTACAATGCCAACTTTTAAAGATCAAACATTCGAATCCAAGAGAAGATGGATGACTTGTTCGAACATTTTAGATTATATGCATAATCTTTGTAGCACAAAATTATAAAATATTACAACCAACATTTAAACAGAGAAAAGTTTGATAAATTTGTACATTTGACAAAAGAACTGAACTGATTTTAAATTGAAATTTAAGAATAAAAAACTGTGCTATTATTTGAATACAACAGAGAAAAGAAAAGTAAAACATTACTAGCATGTATATATAAATTATGAAGTAACTTTTTTTTTATATAAGCCATTAAATTCCAAATAGTAATTTAAATAAAAGTAAATCTATTACAAACTGCTATGCAATGTATTCTGGCTAAATTAATATTGCCAGAGGCTGGATTGCTATATTCTTACCATAGGAGCACACTGATTTAACTTACTTGCCTATATAATGCCTAAAAACATAAAAAGCTCTACAATAAATGGCTAATGGATCCAGAAGAGAAGCAACTACAGAAAATGGAAACATTTCAAGCATGTTGCAGAAGAACATTAATGAGTGATAAATGACTTACCAATGAAAAATGATTCAAAGAGAGATAAACTGTGTCCATAAGAGATATTATTGCTAAACTCATAGACATTAATCAAGATGAACCAATGAACATTTTGATTTATTAAATATATATATTATATTTGTTTGTAAAAATTCTAATTTTGCTTTATCTCCATACTTGGAAGCTTAAATATGTCTAGAACTTGGAAGAGTCCATTATGCTTGAAAGCAAGAAAGTGAAGGGAGGAAAATTATTAAGCTAGAGAAAATATTTTTTATGTTAAATAAAGTTTAGTCAGCTTTTCCTCCATAGTGACCTGACATTTGATCATCATTATATATGGAATGAGGTAAGATTTTTGATACTATTCCATATTAAGCACACACACTACTACAGGACAGAGTTTGTTTTATTTTTTTATTGTTAATTAAGAAGTGTTTATCTTTACTTTCTTTGGTATAATTGACTAATTTTATTCTGTAGATGCTCTTTTCTATCAACGTTAAAGAATTGTATATGGAGGGAGTCCCTAAAGAAGATAGAACAACAATAACTGGAATTGAACAATGAGGCTATTATGGATATACTTATATAATATTATAAATTAATTAACTAGCTTTACAGTCAGTCTAATAAAATATTTTTTTATTTACTTTGTAAATAATTAGTGTCTTGCAATGTATCTTTGTCATGGGTAAGGGTTGGAATAGTGAATATATTAATCACTGATATGGTACAAATACATTCTTGACACATACAATTATAATCTTTTTATCATGTTAAAGAGTTTTGAATTTTTATTTTGTTATTTAAAAAAACTTTGATAAAATACCTTACGTTTAAATTTATAATTATTTTTATATGGTTATGAAATTATACAATCTTGAAAATTCAACTATATTATAATGCTGGTAAGATTTATTTATTTAAAGAGTATATTTTATACTGAGACATATGAGAATGAAATCTGAAATTATAGAAGTGAGAGCTTTCTGTCTTTATAATAAAATATTGTATTTTTTATTTTACAATTTAAATTTTGCTTAATCTTGTGATAATTATAATTTTGATTTCATTAAAATATTTAATGATTATCCTTGTCATATTTATTAGTGTTAGTAAGTTTATTGATTTAATTATTACTTCTGAAATTGTATCTGTATCATCATCTGCATTTTCATCATTTCAAAAATGGCACTTTTTAATAATATAGTATAAGAATACAAGAGGATTTATAAAAATCACTTTATAAAAATTTTATATTGCTGATGTTTAAAAGTCATATTCATGAATAGGATTACTTTGTTTTATTTTGTATTAAGATTTTAAGAGAACATTTTTGTGTGATATATGGGCTGCAACAAGATCCCTTTCCTACTCATAGTATCATGAATATCATTCTAGATTACTATATTATTATTCTAATATTAAAATTTCATGATTAATTTAAAATTAAGATTTATTAGGGTATTATCCAAAGTTGGATCATATCTTCTTTTTTTCTTGTTGCTGTTATTATTATTATTATTATTATTATTATTATTATTATTATTATTATTATTATTATTATTATTATTATTATTATTATTATTATTATTATTATTATTATTATTATTATTATTATTATTATTATTATTATTATTATTATTATTATTATTATTATTATTATTATTATTATTATTATTATTATTATTATTATTATTATTAATACATTGTATAGGCTTAAACCTGCAATTATATATGTAATATATGCGGGATTCAAACTCAGACTTTCACATGACCCACTACTCTCCGTGCCATCTCATATTGCTGACCCACCTGATCACACACATGTTGAAAAGATAAATAATCACCAATATACGTATTTCATGCTAAACCAGCAATCATCAGTTGGTCTAGATTACTATCCTCACATATATATATATAATCAGTGCTCAGCTTTATATTAAGATAGCCAATCTTCATACTTTAATGGACAGGCATTATTATTATTATTATTATTATTATTATTATTATTATTATTATTATTATTATTATTATTATTATTATTATTATTATTATTATTATTATTATTATTATTATTATTATTATTATTATTATTATTATTATTATTATTATTATTATTATTATTATTATTATTATTATTATTATTATTATTATTATTATTATTATTATTATTATTATTATTATTATTATTATTATTATTATTATTATTATTATTATTATTATTATTATTATTATTATTATTATTATTATTATTATTATTATTATTATTATTATTATTATTATTATTATTATTATTATTATTATTATTATTATTATTATTATTATTATTATTATTATTATTATTATTATTATTATTATTATTATTATTATTATTATTATTATTATTATTATTTACTAAACAACACATTCATGATTTTTGATAGAACCTAAGATGAAGAATAAGATCATATTTGCTTATTAAGAATTTGAAAATATGATTTGATTAAAAAAGATTTATTTTGATTAATATTTTTATAGTAACATGATTTGTGTAACCATGCTTTATAAAATTATTTTGCAGAAAATTAAAAAACTTGATTACATGTTTTGTTTTAAAGCAGCATAATAAAAACTAGCTTACTCATTACATTTTTTGATTATATAAGTTCTGCAATTAGATTAGCCTAGGATCTATAGGTTTCAATATATATTATACCGCTCGTGGAGAACGCTCTACATGAAATTGGTGGTCACAATTATTAAAAGTAAATTTTTCATAAATAACACAAAAGTTTTAAAATTGATTGATTAACAATAAAATCACTGCAGAATAATCTGTCTGTAAATAATTGAATTAAAAAGAGAAAAAACATCTTGTTTGAAAATAAATAAATTGATAGAAGTCTGAAGAGTCTTTTTTTTATTAGTTTAAAACAAAATACAGTTTGCTAAAAGTCAATTAATTCATAGTTTTAAGTATTAAAGAGTATCTGGAAGGGGAAGCGAATTTAATGTAAAAAAGTTAAAAGTAGTTGAATTTAAAGAAATTAAAAGTTAAAGCTATACCAATTTAAAAATAAATCTTTTACATAAAATAAAAAATATCTCTTTTCATTTAATTTAAAGAAAAAAGTCTCTTCCCATTATTTAAAAGAAATAAAATATATATGTCCATACATAGTGAGATTGTAAACATAAAGAAATAGTAAAATGTGAGTGTGTTAATAAAATGCAATATGAAATTTAAATATTAAAGAATAAATGAAAATGTATAAGTTAAAAGAAATTCCCTCAAATATTGCAAATACTCAGAAGCTACATAAAAGAAATGAATTATCAATGGCTACTAATTAAAGAAACCATAAACAATTAATTAATTAAAATTTTATCAAAAATTGAATTTTCAACAATGGATATAGCTGGTGGGTATAGAAACTAATTAAAAAATGACCACAGGTCATCACATAAATAGTCAGTTTTTCATCATTCAATCAGTTGTTTTACAATCAGTCTTCAGTCAGTCTTGTCACATATCCAGAGTCAGCATTTTTTTCATGACAATGCAGTGTTAGCAATTGTCGGAAGTATATGGTCAGACTCCGCCTCAGTTCAAAAGAACATCAGCAACCTGCCCAATAGAAGTAATGCCTGCCTAATAATTTGAAACCACCAGAGATATGTAACTGTCTTGAATAAAAGTATCATGAAATAGCAGTCATAGGAAACTCCACAAAAGCCTAAAATCCAACTAGTTGATAAAAACTCACATGAAGCAGCAAACAGCAAGAAGTCAATGTCCAAAATCCTATAGGTAATAAATAACATTTCTTATCCATTTATGATATTAATGTAGCCATTGCAATAATTTGAAGCCTCCAGAGTCAGTAAAACAAATGAACTCTATAGCATGCATAAAATTAACTATTGATGTGTGTGCTTTAAATGCCTTGAATTATTTAAAGCTTTATGTTATATTATATTTTATTGTATGAATTAAGAATGGATGTGGTCATTATATAGAAATATGATTGTTAGACTAATTGAAAATTTATAAAAGTAGTTTAAAATTTACTATAATAACTATTTAGTTAAAATAAATTATCTTTAAAACTTAATATTTTGTCAGTCAATTTTTTTACCACTAATTAAAGCAGTAATGTATTATATTATTCTTTTGATTGAGCTAGTTGGAATTTTTTAGGAGCTGAGTTAGTTTGCCACCATTCAAAGTGCATTATTTACTTCTGGTAATTAACTGGCACCTGGAGTTCTCTCCAAAACAAAAAAGTGTTTGAATGATAGGTGTTGAATTTTGCAGCCGAGAAGATCTGTGACCTTGAAACATAGTTGTAGGTATATCCTCTGGTTTTTCTTCTTCTCTGCCGAAAGGACTCTGGTGGAGCAATACTTAAATTACATTGGTGTAGATAAAATTAATAAAAAAATAATTATATCATATTTTGTATGTATAAAAGTCAGTCTTATAATTTTGCTTTCACAAGTTTATATTTTATTAAAGAATTAAACAGTTCATGCTAGATGATGCTCCCAATCGATCTATTACACCACCCGGTTCAATATATATATATATATAGACTTGAGCATTATTAGGTTTACTATATAATTAATACGAGGTTGGAGTGCAATTTGAATGTTACAATTGCAATTTAAAAGTTATAATTGTCTATTTGTTAGTCTGTTTTCAAAACAGATTATATTTATCTGCTTAATAACTGAAATACATGGTTATTATATACCTGTATCAATATATGCTCATTCTATTAAAAATTTTACTCTCTATAGTCAAATTGGAATCTTTAGTATCTATATAAATCTGTTAGCCATAGATAAAGAGATTTCTTTCTTTATTGATTAAAGGAGGTTACCTTGTTAACAAATTGAGAAAATCCAACATTTGTTAGTACTTTTAAATATTAATTACAAAAAATACTTCTAAAACTATATACATAGCTAATTTATTATTTAATAGTTCATTAAGCATTTTAAATGTAATTTGTTTATATATATATATATATAGAAAAGATAAAATTAAATATTAATAAATTAATTAATATAATTTAAACAAAAAATAATGCAGATTTTTTTTAAATCAGAAAGTATTGCATTAACTTTAGAGTTATATTGAAGATTGATGCTTTCTTGATTTGAAAAACTCTGACATATATCTGTTCTTTTTATAATTATGTTGAAAATGTTGGAAGTTATTTTGCTACTGTTATATGAAGTCATCAATTTAGAAGTCATTAATCATTTTTTATTAAAATATTTTGTCATTATGCCAAATAGTATAAAAAATAATTAAATACATAATGATAATAAACTTATATATATATTGTGTTTTAATAATAATAATTTTAATTTGTTTAATTTTTATAAACCATTTATTAGAAAAACTAAATAAAAATCTCAATTATAATTTTTAAAAAAAGAAGTACATTGCACATGTATAAAGAAATTAATTATATAAATTTTGAAATATAAAACAGCCACCTAGCTTATTTCATGTTTATGAATAAATTAATAGGTTAGGGCTATATATATATATGTGTGTGTGTGTAATTATGTAAAAAAACATTTAAACCTGTGTTGTTTGTTTTAGTGTATAAATCTACATTCACTCACCTGTCAATAAGAGTTTGTAAAAACACAAATGAATCACTTATGCTTAGAGCTTATTCCTATATAAGCCAACCCTTACTGCTTAATTTTTAAGATACTTGCTTTATTTTCTTCGCAATAGTTTTACTGCACTTTGAAAATTAAAAATGGCTATTTGTTAGTCTGTTTTCAAAATAAGCAAACTTCTAAAAATTTATAATCTCAATATGTTTCAGACAAGTGTCAATTTTTTTTTGTCTCTGTAAACATTGTAGACCATATAAAAGGCAGACATCTATCTTTTTAAATACTGAAAGGTTGCCTTGACAGCAGATTTTAAATTCTTGTTGTTGGATAGAGATTGTCTGGTTTCACACACACACACACACACACACATATATATATATATATATATATAATATATATTATGTAATGCTACATCTAGCTGATGTAAGAGGGTACTTTCCAAAAATATAAATTACCACTACACAATAAATATTTAGATAATTTAATGAATGATAATTAATAGCATTTTAACTATTTACATATATACAATTATTTTATATAATATAGCCCTAAGGCATACACAAATAATAATGTAGATCAATATGACCTGTAAGGGATCTAGATAGCTGTTCCCATGTTCAGAGGCCTGCTCTACATGCTTGAAGTCCTTATGCAAGGGAGACGTTCTGCTCCAACTTATGTCCATGTGCACAGGTGAATCTCCAAGAATCAAGTGAAGTCCTCATGATCCAATTCATACTGAGGCATTAATTGTTTCCATCCATGAAGTTGATTGCCTCATACTCCAATCCATCCACTCAGGAGATTCTTCATTTTACTGCTCCATACAAGAATTTAAATTATTATCTCTGTGACTCTAATTAAAAAAATATTTTTTAGTTTATCATATATCTTATAAAGGAAATCTAAACTCTAATTCCTTTAATTGTTTTATTTCATTAATGATATATTATATTCTTATTAATTAGACTGCTATTAGGTTTAGAAAACAATATTTTTTAGTCTTAAAAGTTATACTATTTATACAGAATCAGTCTTTTGATTTTCTTTAATTTATTAAACTTATTAGATTTTCTCATTAAGTTTATACCTATATATGTATGAACATTTAAGATACCAATCCATATCATTATTTCTCCCAAGTTCAGAAATGAGGTTTTAATACTGAACTTACTATGAGTTATTAAGGTATGTAGGGTTTTTTATCTTCCTTTTAGCATGCTGTTGTGAAATTATATTTCAATTCACTAGGTGCATTTCTCTGGAAATGTAGTTTGAAAATGACATTTTAATTTTTTCTCATGTCTACATTAATATCTGGTCACCAGACATAACTAAGGGCTATAACTTTTTCTTTGCTGATGTCCTGATGACTATTATGCAGCCATTTTATTATATGCTGCCTACCCTTGACTGATATCAGTGTACAATCACCTTTCATAATGCAGCCTTTGCATACTGACAGTTGCTTCTGGGTGTTCCATAGCTCTTTGAGAATGAAATTGGGATGTTGAGTCGACCAGCCTTCACAAATTTATTTCATAATTCCTTAGTAGCCATTGTCTTCAGCTGTCCAATTTATGTTTTACTCTTGATTTTAAATGTTTTTGTACTTTATTTTGTTGTGTTTCTGGTCATTATGGACTTTTTTGACTTGATATTGTTAATTAATAGCTGCTGTAAAGGTTTTTCTCTCCCTGAGTATATCTATTTTACCTAAATCCATCTTAATATCCTCAGAAAGTTTTTTTCTGCTGGAATATTAATATTTTTAGTAAGTTATTTTTCTCCCATTTTGCTGAACCTGTCATTTTAATATGGGAGTGATAGGGGCATGTAATACATATAGTGGTAGTACATTAATTTTGCCCTGACTTTTAGGTATTGACTCTTCTACTATGAACTTTATTTTAATGGTATTACCATTCATATCTAATGACTTTAGGTCAGTTTTTGGATAATGGGTCTTGTGCTACATTTGGAAGTAACAGTATACCAATTGTAAACTGATATCTATGGTACTCCACAATCATTGTCAATCTCTATAGGTATGGGCTGATCACACAGATTTAGTTTTTAACATAATTTTGTTGTCATAGGTGGAAATTTTTTAATATTGATATATTGAATTGCCCGACCCTGATATAAACATTTATAATTATTACTTTTCTTGTTGGGATTATTCAGTTTTTTTTGCCCTCTTTTTTTACACTTTTTGCAATGTTCTCTATTGTGAAAACAATTGCTGGCTTTGTGGCCCTTTTTCCCACATCAAAAACATAAAAAGAAGGTATTTACTGTTAGCACTATTCTTATTACTCTTAGATAATTCTTTCTTTACCGTTTTACACATATCTGTTTGCGATTTTCTGTTACTCTTGAACTCAGTGAATTTTCAAAATTGATCAAGCATGACTTCATTAGCTATCCTATATTTTATAATCTCGATATAATTTAAATCACCAATGGCCAATAATTGTGCTGTAAACTATCATTATACATACCAGTCAGAAATTGTTCCAGAAGGGCTTCATCTAGGGAAGATCTATAGATGCAATTCTTTGCTAGATTATGAAGAACATTATCATAATTTTTTATACTTTCATCCAACCTTTGTTCTTGGCTTGGAATTGCAATCTAGTGATATGCCTTGAGGGTTGGGGATTGAAGTGGTTTGACAAATGCTCTTTAACCTGATCAGATGTACAATCTTCAAATTCACCAATAGCTACTTGCATTGCCTAATCATTCCTTTACCTAAATTTAACCGTTTAATATTAGTTAATTAAGGGTTTGAATTAAAACTGTGATTGTGCTAATTTCTATGTCTAGCTGATATAAGAGGGCATTTCCCAAAAATACAAATCATCACTACACAGTTAATATTTAGATAATTTAATGAACGATAATTAATGGTGTTTTTACTATTTGCATATATACAATTATTTTATATAATATGGCCATAAGGCAGACATAAAAAATGATGTAGATCAATATGACCTGTAAGAGTCATAGCTGGCTGTTCCCACATTTGGAGACCAGCTCTCCACACTTGAAATCCTTGTGCCAAGGGAGGAGATGTTCTGCTGCAACTTATGTCCATGTGCACAGGTGAAGTTCCAAGAATGAAGTGAAGTCTTCTTGATCCCATTCATATTGAGGAATTAATTGTTTCCATCCCTGAAGTTGATTGGCTTGTACTCCAGTCTTCTGCTCAGGTAATTCTTCATTCACTGCTCAATACAAAAATTTAAATCATTATCTCTCTGACTTTAATTAATGAGTTATTTTTTACTTTATCGTTTATCTTTTAAAATAAATCTATACTTGAATTCCTTTAATTGTTTTACTTCATTAAGGATGTATTCTGTTCTCATTAATTAGACTGTTATTAGTTTTAGAAAATAATTCTTTTCTAATCTTAAAAGTTATAAATCTTTTACTTACTATTTAAACAGTATCAGTCTTTTGATTTTCTTTAATTTATTAAACTTATTAGATTTTCTCATTAAGTTAGTACATATATATATGTATGTGAATTTAAGTATACACATAGATATCATATAGGGATATATTTCATTTATGTATATGTTAAATGTATAGAAAAAAAATATTTAATGATTTAAAAAATTATAATGTCATTTAATATGTTTGAAATATTTTGTGATTATTAATAAAAAACATTGTGCACTTTTTATATAAATAAAATTTTATTTCATTAAATTATAAGTTAAAAAGAAAATAATTAATTTTTACAATTGTATAAAATATTATTTTGTAATGGAGTCAATTGTTGAATTTAAAATATTAACTGTAAAGAAATATTATTTTTATTACATTATTACATTTGTATTTACCATTGCCAAACTTACTCCACTCACAACTTTAACATCATCCACCTCAGATAAATACAATAATGATTATTACTAATCATTTTCTAAACTAAAGATTATCTCTAGCACAGATATAAACTTTAAACCTCAGTTAAAGATTAATATATATGATTTTTTTAATTTTAAACACACACACACATGGAGTTATTCACTTCTCTCTTTTCCATGTGCAATATATTTATAGATATATTAAACAACCTCCATATTTCCTCATTCTTTTTAAATTCATATAAACAAATATATTCTTAAATTATAAACTGCAGAATCATTTATATCCCGTTGTCAATTAGCCAAGAATGATTTCTTGTAATACTGATTGCTAACGTGAACAGGTGATGATTATGTTTTTAAAAAAAATAAAACAATGAATTTTAAAACGTCCAAAAGGTATTTCTAAATAAATAATTTTTCCTAGGAATGGAAAATCAAAATTCAAATAGATAATTTATTGTTCCATATCTTCATCTAAAAAGAATAGGAATACATTATAACCATCAATTGCTGCAAAAATTATGATTTTCTTCATCTTCAAAAAGGCCTGTCTTTTGTCTATATTTAAAAATGGATTGCTATAATGGGCAACATTGTCTGCTTCTGATTTCTGCTTTTGTTATTTATTCAATCAATTGCTGAAGGAAAACAGAACTTTTACTGGTAAACATAACATAATTAATAAAATCAATTTCTAAATCTTTATGAAAAATATTTTTAAGAAATGAACTTTCTGATACATGTTTTTATTATACAAACTACACACTTGTTATCAGTTTTAAACATGACATAACTTTATAATTCGTAATAAATATGGCATAAATTTAAATAATGATAGTTTATTATTATTTATGTAAGTCTTCTGATATCGTCTTTTAGTGCACATTGTTCAAATATAATATTTAATAATAATCACATTATAAGTTTAAGTTTATAATGATGTTGGATTGCTAATAAATATTTATTCTGCATATGATAGTTGGCCAATGCTGTATATATAGATAATTAGGATATTGTGTGGTTAAATGTGTTTGATTTGATATTATTAATATCAGTTATATATTTCCTATGGCTTTGTTTTTATAATGACTTATTTTTATAATAAAGACTTTTATAAGGGCATGGATAATGTCACTATATGTTAATAAGTATAGAATTTATGATGAATTACTATTGACATTTAAATGTTTTATATATGATCTCTTAAGTGTGGTTGCTTTTTTAATGCTGTTATTTTAAATATTATTATAATATTGAGTTTATTTTATCTTTAACAAGCATTTCACTCATTGCTTTATCTTATAAGTTCTCAGTATATAAATTTCAGAATTACTAATTATTAATACCAAGAATGTCTAGTTTTAATTTGGCACTATGTTGGATTGTCAATCATATAGGCACTTGTTGATTTTAGTATGTAAATGTAAATATTGATAGTTGTTACAACATTATTTATATTTTTTAAATAAATTATTTTGTTTGTTAAATAAATTATTTTGTTAATTTTAATGTTGACTATTATTTGAGTAATAATTTCAATTATAAAATATAAATTATTGATAAGCTAAATATAATATATATGTTCAAATATAACTTATTCTCAGTACAATTTTCTCTTTGCTTCAAGATTCGTTATTAGTTGCAAGAATTTTTTTTTATAAATTATGGCTTCCAGTTACATATAATATTGTAAAAGGATTTCTGATCTCTGCACATGTATTCTTATGATTTGAGAAAGAGGATGCTCTGAGGAAGGTACTTGATATTGTATTGAAACATCAGCATTTAGCTTTTTTACTACATGGAATATCCCACAAATAGTAATAAAATATGACATATATATATATGGGAATTATTTTCCTTTACTTATTCTACTGTAATTAATGAAAGTTGGAAAAGTAAAGGTTTATCCAATTTTATTTATTAACCCTTTTGCACTATACTAGTATTCTGATAGATTTCTTTGTTCTCATTTACTTTAAGCTTTCAACTTTCACTTTAATATTAAACCATTATTATTTATCAGAATCTAATAAATTTTACCTCATTTGATAGATATTTTTGTTTAGAAATTAAATAAATTTTTAAAAAATCACATTTGATTTTCAAAATTATTTAAAAAAAAGTTTTTAATCAAAACAAAGTGTTGTTTCATCATCAAATTTCAGATGTAGCAGATTCAATTTACAAAATGGATGAAATCTTTGTTTGATATTTGTTTTAAAAATCTGACCACGTTATTTTTAGTATATAGTAAATCTACCAATTTGTGCTTTAAAAGTTTCATTTTTTTTCATAATGTTTTTGATATTACTGAATGTTATAACAGACTATTGAGTGACATCATTTCTAGACAGTTGTATTTCCCATGACCATAATCTCAATGGTAACAATATTCAGAATAATATATTTTTTGTATTTAAAAATAAAACATTTCTGTAAAAATTAAATGTGTAATAATATATATTTTTAATTTCCAATAATTATTACTCAGTTACTATACAAAAGTAATCATAAACTTTCCAAAAAATCAAGGTTTTAGACCATAATATTTTCTCAGTGTAATCTCTCAAAGTTTGAAATCATCAACCATATAATAGGCACCTATTGAAGATCCACTTATTCGATTATCCTGACATCTTTTGAACTTTTTTAAAATTAAAATATTAGAAAATATATATATATGTGTGAATTTTAAAGCTGTAAAAAAAAAGCTTTGGAAAATTTTTCAGCAGAAAGTGAAATACACAAATACAATTTCTTGTCTTCTGGCCTGAAAAAATTTTGTAATTAAAAACAGAATGAATAATTGTAGCTGAGGGCACTTTTGGCCAATTAAGCCAGATTTATAGCATTCAAAAGCATCTGTGAATATTAGAGTAAGTATATGAATATGCAAATTTATTAAAATTAATAATTTACATATTCCACTTTTTGTAGAGTTGTACATTGTTTTTTTATTATTAATGCTGTGGTTGTTGATAGTGATAAATCAGGCTTTTTGGATTTTGTGCTTCCTATTGTCTCTCTCACTGCAGACTATTTTTAATCCAATAAATGTAAAAATGGTATGCATTGAGAGAGACAATAGAAAATGAAAAGTTAAAGAACTTGGCTTATCTCTAACAAGAACCAAACCATTAATAATAAAAAAAAAACAATGTACAACTCATCAAAAAATTAAATATATAAATCATTAATTTAAATAAATTGGCATTTACATATAAATAGTCCAACTTTCCAAATGCCCTTTAGTGCTATGAATCTGGCTTAATTAGCCAAAAGTATGCTCAGCTACAACTAATAAACTAAACTGAAAGAAACTTTACTTCACCAACATTTATAATATTGAAAACGAATATATATATATATATATATGTTTATTTCTGAGGTTTATATATTTTGTAATAGTATATGAATACCTTTTTTTTTAAAAAAAAAATACCATTATACCTATGGTTTAACAGGATCTTACCAATCGTTTTCCAGGTAGTAGAAGCCATTCGATAACATTGAATTTTTAATAAAGCTCTAATATGTTGAGTTTGTATTTTGGGATCGAATTGATATATCTTCTGGTAGAACATTAATATTTACAACAAAAATATATATCACATCAATCAGGTTTAGGGTTTTTACACATTTTTTCTTTAACACACACACACAGATATACTAATACGAATTTCATGGTGATGGTATAGATAAACACTAAGAGGCTGATAGTATGAAGTATTTAAAAAAACCTTAGACAAATAAGTAAAATAAAATGAAGTAGTATAAGTACATTGGAAATTAAATGTATATGTGTGTGGGTATGTGAAGGCGAATATATGTATCTACATGAGCATAATTCTAGATATATAGCATTTTAATTATAAAATATATGATTTAAATTTAATTTTTTCTCTCATATAAATTAAATAAATTTTTATAAAGGTTCAGCATAGTTTTTTTTTTTAGTTTAAACAAATGTACTTTGTAATTCACCCAAATAATAATTTAAAAATAACATTTTAATTTTAAAAAGTAAAGTAAAAAATTCTAAACATTTTATTAATTAAATTTTTTAATTTTATAACATTTTAGTTAGGAAAATTAATCCTGCAGTTCAAAATAAAATTATATAAGGATTGTTATATAAATCTTAGAAAAATAGATAATTTTATAAATAAACCTAATTAATGTCATGTGAAAATATTGAAAGATAGGCTAGAAATTGAAATTTTTTTCACTCTCTTACACTCATCTTTTTTGTATGACACTTTTTTGTCTTTTCTCATTTCATACATGGTTTGTGTAAGCAAATAAAAATAGTGTGTCTGTCTTTTTCAAATTCATTTGGAAACATTAAGAATACACATATTTAAAGTGCAAAAGTTGCTTGAAACTCAAAAGTATTATAAACTCAAATTATTTGTGAGTGTAAAACAACCCATAAATGAGTGCATCAGTAACCAAAAAAGTTTACCTGACATTATATATCTCATTCAAAAATGTTTCTGAGAAAACATAAATCTTACAATGTACCCTATCCATCTTTCAAATTTTATCTTATAAAATTTAGTTTAAAGTAAAAGTTTATTTTCTTTTGTAATAAAGCAAATATAGTTAAATAGCTAATGATAATGATTGCGGATTCATTTTTTTAACAACATTAATGTGTCTAAAAAGAGAAATATGGGCTTTCTCAAAATTTGTAAAAAAAAAAAACAACAACTGCAGAACACAAAAATGAAGGAAAATGTAATTAGAAATAAGAATTTTAAGAAAGTCAAAATGTTGCAAACTTGAAACAAAGAAAAACACAATTTCTGAATTTTAACTTCACAAAGACATGTATTTTTGTATGTTAAAAGAAAGAATTATTTTCTTTTCTATGAATGAATTTGATATTTAAAAAAATATATATATAATTAATTCGCATTTATCTTATTGTATTCATTTACAGATATTATATTCGCATTTAAAATTATTATTTTTTGTGACATTTATATTTAATCACAAAATATTTTATGTTATAAAAGTAATTTTAGAAATAAAGAAATAAATGATAGAATATTGGAGAGTCTTTTTATTCAGAGATGTAACATCTTCGAATATGCTGAGATTGATTTTATTATTTCTTAATGAAATTTAAATGAAGCAGTAAAAAAATACATATAGGGGATAAAAATGATTACTGATTGGGCACATTAAACGATTTTGGCCATTTAGAATAACTGATTCTCAAGATATAGATTAAATAATTAAAAGTTGCAATATAGTAACATTTACAGAATAAGATCAATATAATAAACTTTTAAAGAAAAATGTTTTTAAAAAATGTTTAAATATAAATGTTTAGCTACTTAAATCAATAAATAACATTTGTCTAAATCTAGCAACCTTTCAATTATTACTAATTAAATCAATAAAGCAAATTAAAATTTGAATGTCTTGAATATTAATTTAGAAATAAATTCTGACTTAAATATCTTAAATATCAACTTGTATCATGAATACATATACTTATTTGTGTAAAATATCAACATACAATTCCGAAGCGAATTTAACTTATGAAGATATTTTAATAAAAAATTTATATGGTAATTGCAAGGAGACATATATGATTAGAATTATAAAATTATTTAAAATTAATATTCCAGACCTGTAAATTACTAGAGAAATAAATAAAATGGCTGTGAATTAGTTATTATATGAGATTTAATAATGAGATAAAATTTCCCTTCACATTAAATATATGTTTTTCTTGAATTTTCCAGTTGACATTTACTAAATATTTTGTCAAAATGTTATGAATGTTCAAAATAATTATACCAAAAAGATTAAATACCCTAAAGCTATCATGAAGAGAATGTTAGTTTTAATTAAATAATTATAAATGATTTAGGTACAGTAACATAGCCCTACGCACTTGCAACAAAGATGATGAATTCATCTGATCATTAAAGGAAAGATTTTTTAAATGTCAGAGATAGATGTAGTGTATTTTAGAAAGTAAATAATTTAAAATGGAAAAGATGTCTGTTTACTAATAAAAATAAAAGATGCAAGGGTAATTTTAAATAATTATACGGATTAATTCAATATGTTTTTTTTAAAAAAAATAATAGGAATTGTGCAATAATAAAGTATTTTAATTATCTAAAATGAGCGGTCCCAATTGTTACTTCACAATAATATAATAGAAGATTGATTTAAATTAGATAACATATTTTGGAAGTACATGCCTTAGCAACACATTTCTTTAAATGTTTTAACTGAAACACACAGGTTTATTATATACCTGTGCCTATATATGTAATATATAGGGTATATGAGCACAGACTTTCACACGACTCACCACTCTCCTCACTATCTCATAACACTGATACACTTAAACCATATATGTTGAAAAGATAAATAATCACCAATATACGTCTTTCATGCTAAACCAGCAATCATCAATTGGTCTAGATTACCATCTCTACACATATATGCTATAAGTGCTCAGATATATATTAAGATAGCCAAACCTCATACTTTAATGGACAGGCTTCAATGTACTCAACACTCCAATTCTTCAATTGGATGGACGGTTTAAGAGTTGGAGTGTGGAGCAGATTGAAGCCTATCCATTAAAGTATGAGGTTTGGCTATCTTAATATATATCTGAGCACTTATAGCATATATGTGTAGAGATGGTAATCTGGACCAACTGATGATTGCTGGTTTAGCATGAAAGATGTATATTGGTGATTATTTATCTTTTCAACATATATGTGTTCAAGAGTATCAGTGTTATGAGATAATGTGGAGAGTGGTGGGTCGTGTGAAAGTCTACGCTCATATACCGTACATATTTTAAATATGTTTTGAAAATGTAATGTTGATTAGCTATAAAAGGACTGTGATAACTGATTTAAACACAAAACATATTTAGCTAGTAGAGAGAATGCTTTTAAAGCTGACTACTTTGCTATAAAAGGAACGTTGCCATTGATCAGTGTATAATTAGCCTCATACTTCCCTAGTGATGTCTAATATAGCAAGATATGTATTACTAGTAAAAGAAGAATACTCTCAAAATTATTAAAAATTTATTATGGGTGAATACACTTGTGATTCATGCCTAAATATAGGTGATTAGTCTTCCTCCAGCAAATATACTGCACCTTAGTATGTTCTCCATAGAATATAAAAATTACAAAGCACCTAGGACTAGTTTGATAAATCCAGCCATAGCCTCCCTTGTCTAGCATTGGAAGAACAGTTATTGCATTCCTCCAAAATTCTACCTGTTGATAGAATGGAAAGAAACATCCAAATGATGACTATACTAACCAGTCTAAGAATAAACAGATAGACATAACCATTTGTTTGCCCACCTGAAATCAAAATCATTAAGAATAAAATATACTTAATCATCTATAAACAGCTGTAACAATCTTATTACTGAAATTAACATAAGCTTACACTACTGAAGAATCTTGGTAAGACTAATATATATATATATATATATATATATATATATATAACTTAGTCATATGTGGATATATATATATATATATATTCCACATATGACTAAGTTTAATATATGTTCATGAATTGACATTTGTTTAGCTATTGCCTTATTCAGTTAAGCATAATATTGTATATGTTTTTTATGAAATTTTATTTGTTTTTTTGATATGCCATAATTAAAACATCAACAGGCATATGGAGGAGAGGAGGATATTTAAGTTTATATTAATAAATGAAAAGAGAAATGGGAATTATTAAAAACCATTACATTATAGTAAATTATTTTTATTATGCATTATCAGTGCTCATACTCTACATTTTAGCAGAGTTCATTATTTGATGGGAAAGTAACAATGCATTTATTTCATTATTACAATCTGGAATAAATTATTGTTGAATTTAAAACTTTATTCTATGTTTAATTCTCATTTTTGTATCACATCAATTCAATAAGATATTACAAAGAAAATAGCGCAATATCATGATTGAATTTCTTGTTATCCCAGACTACTTCCCAGTGTTAATGTGATTCTCACATTATGAATTAATGTTTGAAACTGTATTTCTGGTGGTTATGTGAGTGACCTTCATTAATGATATCAGCCTAATTATAAAAATGTGTAGAGAAAACTCAGGTATTTTAAACTATATTCTCTGAATATATTGTTAGATTGATATTCCATACATAAGGTAGAGACATATCTATATGAATGAACTATAAAGAGTGGGAAATATTACTGTTGTATGACTAATATTAACAACAATAGACTTAAAAACTGATAAGGTCATTCAGTATGCTCTTTAACAATCTTTGATTGATTTTTAAGGTAAAATATTGTTACAATATATATTTAAATCCCAATGTATTAACTCTTTTCATAAAAAATATGTATTCTAAAGCACTCATTGACTTTGAATGCGCATGAAAATATATAAATTAATAAACATAAACTACTTAATTGCACTCTAGCAGCATTCAGTAAAACTCTTCCAGAGTCAAAGAGCTGAATAAAGTTATGCAGTACAGATAAGCTTATATAATTAAATTTGATATAAGATGTAAATGAGGCACAATATGGAAATAGGGCAATTAGCTATTCCATATTTGGACATTTGTACACATGGATTCTTTTTGATGAGGGAATGTGGCTGCTTTGAAATTTACCCAAGTGTCTTTCTACTGTCTTTTCCTATTGTCCCTTTCTGAGCATATTGTTCTAACATTTGAAGAAAATGTGTGGCCTATGATGTATTCATGATCCAGAAAGATTGATCTGTATTTAGTTTTTAGTTTAGTTCTATTGTACAAATATGTTAGACAATTCTCATAGATCTATTTGCATGAGATTTCTCATAACAAACAGAACTGTATGAAGGGTTAGTACATACAGTTTTGTAGACCATTGGAGCCACATTCTCCACTAATGTCTTTAGTATTGTTCAACAAATTATTAAGAGTAGGCACCAATCTAAAGCTTACCATGTGCATGTTAGTGCAAATGTTCCTAAGGTTATTTGCAACATGTGAGATGTAAGGAAGATTGACCATGCTTTAGGCATATTATTAACGTTTTTAACTTTATTTACATTAGTGTAAAATTTTCCAACTATCTTAATAAGCATGTTATGATCATAATATATATGCATCTATTTTGGCTTTTTCTATCTGTCCCAAACATATATTTTTTGTTTCTATATAAAACACATTTAAAATCAAACAGTTTGTGTACTACTGGGACTTTTGACATAGTATGTATGGCTCTCTTTATTTGTAAATGGCTTAGATTCATTTTAAAGTCAAGCACAGTTTCATATTTCTGAATGTACATGTCCAGAAAATTGATCCCATGATCAATGTCTTCTTCAATAGTCCATTTCAGATGCAATGTATTTTCAAGCTACAGCTGTATATTATTGGTCTGATTCTCCATCACACATACACACATGTCATCTATGTATTGCATGTAAATATTGTTAGATGAAGGGGATAAATATTTAGGCATATTAGTTTCAAGCATAGATAGGATAATACTACAACAATACTACTTAGTTGCAATTCCATTGGCTAACCACTCTCAATTTTATAAAATTGTTTCTTGGATATTGATGCAATTTTCCTATCAATCCATTTTAAGACTCCTATTATAAACTTTTTTTTATCTAGATTGTGTTAATTTGCCACAAGATGTCTGGAATGAAGTTAATGAATAAATCACAAGACATTGAACTGTACTGTTTTTTTATGTCTAATGTGATTAGCTTGTGGTTCATATTATTTTTTAAAATTTTTGCCACACTGCCAAATCCAATGTCTTTCATCAAACAATTAGCTATTTTCTTTGCTGCTTTGTCATAATATACCCCACTGAAGTCAATCATGAATCTGAATGGCTGGTCTTGTTTGTGCAGCTTGATATTAGCAAAAACGTTTGGAGGTAAAGCCACTGAGGGGTTATATTATTATGTATTCTAAATGTGTATAAGCTTTGTTATCAACGTTCTTCAATATTATCAACACAAATTTATCATTAAAATATGTTGTATTATATGTGTTAATCTTTTTAAATAGCAATTTTGTAATTTGAATGTTTATTTCTCGAATATAATCTTTGCAGTCTAACATCACCAGCTTATTGGCCATGTCTTCTTTGAGATATACTATGTTATTTTCGAGGCATAAGTTTAGTTTCATTAATCTTCCAAGACCACTCTTCACTTTCTTCATCTGATCAATTGTATTATGCAATCTTGCTGTTTTCTCTATAATTTTTTCTTTATCCACTGAGTTTTCAAATTTTGCTTCCATATTGGAGATAATTCCGATTTCACATTGCTTGCAGATTCAATGAATCTTGAGCAGAGCTGTAACATGTTTATGCTTGGTTCAGGGGGTATAGTTGCTGTTAAATTAATTCAATGGTCAATTATATTTTCTTTAAGCACTATGCTATGATTTTTGCAAGAAAATTCAATTTGTTATAGCATTTACTTTTGCCCTCTAATGCCATGATTGTACATTTGTTGACAATATCTGCCAGGGTTTAATTTCTCTCCATAAATTTTTGCTGTCATATTTCTTGTTTAAGATTTCTACAAAAGATCTTGCTCTGAGTAATCTTGTGTAGTGACACCTTCTTTATACTTCTAATTATTTCTACCAATTATGTATGCCTGCATTTATCCAAATGCTACAATTCAGGAAATCTTTCCAACTTAAACAGCTTTAAGAAACTTAATTCTTTCTTGTTTACATTGGAATGTTTTTCTATATTGTTGTAGCTTTTGACAAACACATGTGTATATAATCGGGAGAAAATAATTGGAAGTTTAAAGATATTGCTATGCAAGAATATTCAGGGTTGCTGCAGAAATCTTAAACAAGAAATATCACAGAAAAATGTATGGAAATATTGTGAAAAAATGCAGAATTGTGGTAATAAGATATAAGAATATGATAACAAATTGAATTTTTTTTTGCAAAAAAGATCATGTCATTGTGCTTGAATAAAATATGGTTGACCATTAGATTAATTTAAGAGCAATTATGACTTCTGAGCCAATCATCAATGTGTTAAAGCTTGGCTCAAGATTCATTGGTGTAATCTGGAAGTGGCATCAAATGGAAATTATCACTGACATGGAAGCAAAATTTGAAAACTCATTGGACAAAGTTAAAGTTATAGAGTTAGCAGCAATATTGCTTCATAAGAGTGATTTGTCTGAAGGGAATCGAGGATAGACTTGGAAAATTAATGAAACTAAACTATTCCTCAGAAATAACAGCATAGCTTGTCTCAAAGAAGATAAGGGCAATAGACTGGCATTGTTAGATTACAATGATTATATTCAAGAAATGAACATGTGCAAATTACAAAGTTGCAATTTAAAAAGATTAATACATATAATACAAAATATTTTACGCATAAATTTGTGTTGACAATATTGAGAAAACTTTGTAACAAAGCATATACATGATCAGAAAACTGCTGCTTATAATCATGATAGATTTTAGTGATGCACATTATTGCAAATCAGAAAAGAAACTAGCTGATTGATTGAGGGACAACATTGCATTTAGCACATACATAATCAAGTCATCTTTTGAGTGCATATAAAATGAAAAAAATAAAAATTAATAAAAATGACAAAATTTAGCTCATTAGACATAAAAGAACTGTATGGTTCACTGTCTCATGATCTGTCCATTAACATTATTCCAGACACAATCCATATAAAAAAGAGTTTGCAATAGAAGTCTTAAAATGGAATGATAGGGAAATTGTAGAAATAGCCAAAAATGAATTTTATAAAAATGGAAAGCAGTTGGCCAATGAGGTTACCATTAAGTGATATTGTTTGTAATATTGTTCTATCTAAGCTTGAAAATAATATCTTGCCTAAATATTTAGCCCCTTGATCTATCAATATTTACATGTGATACATATATGATATCTTTATTCATGTGCTGAATGATCAGAAAAAAATGGTTGCAGCTCAAAAATGCATTGCCTTTGAGATAGAATATTGAAATAGAAGACATCAATCATGACATTGATTTTCTGAACATGTATATATGGAAATAAAAATAAGCTTGATCTTAAAATGAACTTAAAATGTTTACAAAGAAGGGGAGCCATTCATCCTATGTCTATAGTCTCAATAGAATACAAACTGGCTGGTTTTAAATGTTTCTTATATTGAAACAAAAATCTACATATATATGAGTCAGGTAGGAAAACCAACATAGGAGCATACATTAATGATCTAATAGGGCTTGGTTATAATTGTAACCTGCTTATTAAAACAGTTGGAAAATTTTAAACCAATGTAAATAAAGTTAATAGTCTTAATAATTTGCTTAAAGCATATTTAAGTCTTTCTTATATCCCACATATCACAAATAATCTTAGTAACAATTGTATTAAAATGTACAGGGTTAGCTTAAGATCATCATCTTGATAATTTGTTGAACAATACTAAAAAAAGATACCTATAGAGCATGTGTGTCCAGTAGACCATAAAATTGCATATACTAATGCTTATTATGACATCTCATGAAAATAGATCCACAAGAATTGCCCATCATGCATATTTGTACAATAGAGCTAAAGAAAAGACTGAAAACAGATCAATATTTCTGGATCATGAATGTACCATAGGTCATAGTATTCTCCACTAAGTGTTAGAACCATATGCTCAGAAAGAGACAATAGGAAAAGAAAGTACAAAGAGGCTTGGGCAATTGCAAAGGATCTACCTTCCTTCAACAAAAAGGATTATTGTGTACCATTGCCAGAAAAAAGAATATCTAATTGTCTTGGCTCTACATTGTGCCTCATTTTTATATTATATCATATAATTATATAAGCTTACCTGTATGCATAACTTCATTTGCACTATGATTCTGGCAGTATTTTTCTAAAAATTGGATCAGTGCAATTAACTAGTTTATGTTTATTAATATATATATATCTTTTTATCTAAACTTGAAGTCAATAAGTGCTTTAGAATTACAATATATACTCTAATGTTATCCAAAAATACATTTTTAGGAGCGGTATGGAAATATTAACCAATCATTATTTCTAACTGAATGTAACATGAGAAGGGCAAGGAATCATCTTATCATCAGCCATCATAAGCCAAAACAAGTGTATCTAATGAGAATAATAATATAAGTTAAAATCATAGCATCAGCATAAAATAATTATCATCTGCTATCCTTTATGACTGTATTTAAAAAATGCACATTATCCAATTTTAAACTAAGTATTATTAAGTAACTGTCAATTGTGAGGCATAATTTTATAAAAAAAAAACAAACAAGAATGTATAGTTCTTACTTGCAAATGATTCAGGTCATAAAATTGATTTTTCTAGTACCAGAATCATATCCAGATGTGATAATCTCTACCAGTGCAAAATTAGAGAAGTCATTGAGATACTTAAAAGGCCAGATTGTATCAATAAGTGAGATGATACATGCTAACTTCCTCTTATTTGGAAAGATTTTTTTAAAAAACATTCTTAATTTAACATTTTTGCTATTGGTGGAACTTTAACTTTTTTTTTCAAATCAGTGATTGTAGTGCCTCTATAACCATCTTTCTACCTTTTATCACCCAGTGGTGGACTTGTGTGATCAAGTTGAAATGTTGGTATATCAATATTTAAATTTTTTAACACGGATGAACCCCCAAAATATATCTTTTATATATGCAACCCATGAAAAATCTTTGTATCAACATATATATATATATATATATATATATATATATATATATATATATATATATATATATATATATATATATGTCTTGATAACAGTGAGAAATGACTGGTTTTTAATGGATATATATATATTATAAATGCTAGGATCATTATTTCCATGATGATTATCATCAATTTTTAACTCCTTCTAATATCATGAATATTACTGAATCTCAATAAATTAGTAGTTACCATCAGTAAGCTTATAATAAAGTGAGTTATTTGGACTTTAACACAGGCATTAGCATGTTTGCCACAACACTACCACTGTTTTGTTAAAATTAAAGTTTATTTTCCTTTTGAAATTGCAGGAAAGCTACAAGAACAATGTTTCTATGTGGCTTGAGTTCCTTTTTAAAATGGTGTATGGCATGTTAAAATTGGACAAAATTTGAATTTTTTATTATTTTTATTAATAGGTTCATTTAATTTTTTTTCTGTTCAGTTTACTAGATTTCAAGAAGAATACAAAGACAGAATTTTATTATTGGCCAGTCTCTTTAACAAAATGTATTCAAGATTACTCAGTAATTTATAATTTCAAGACCTTCATCCCCAAAGTAATCATAATGTAAGCATTCAATTTTAATTTCTTTATTATTTTAAATTTAAATTTTTTTATTGAAATTTTTTTTGATTATATATTAAATGCCTAATTTATTGTGTTGGTGTTTGTACTCATGTGTTTGTGTAGTATATAAATTATATTTGTATTCAAATATAATGAAAGTACTGATTCATGTACAATGTAATTTTGGGGATCTGATCCAAGTTGGAGGCAACCTTATTTTATGGACATAATGGTTCTCAAACCTTTAATAATTTGTTAGTGTGTTTATATTTGTATTAGTGTATTTGTGTTTGTATTTGCATATCTGTGCTTGTTAATAAGTAATGATTTTTATATATAAAATCAAGGTATTATAAAGCAGTGCAATGTAAATTTTAAGACTGATTATCAGATGTACAGAAAGGCTGCAGTTGATAAAGCAATCACAAAATGTACAGGGCATACTACCATGTAAAAATATAAACTCTTAAAACCAATAAAGAGAGGTTTCAAATGGTGTGTGTGGTGATAGCCATAATGGTTATGTATACCACATGGAATTGTATAGGCAAAGAATCAAATCCTGATTCGTGTCTATGCCTTAGTACTCATGCTGTGGAGTCTGTAGTTTTGCCACATCTTGCATTACATTATTTTCCAAGTCTATAGCTAGCAAATGATTTATATGCAAACAAATTATATCTCTGTGGGATATAAATATAACAAGATAGCTTCACTGGTGTACACAAAACATATAAAATGAAAAAATGAAACTTATTGTATCATTGATACAGCCAGTAGCCTTCAATTTATAGTTTTGGTTAGACAAGAAACCCATTGCTATGATAATAAATGCATATTCACCTTCTCAAAATGATTTATTTTCTATCTTTTATTAGGATAAATCTTTTTCTTATAGATGCCTTGAGATTTTTTAACTTTTGGGATACAAGATAAAAATGAAGAATTTTTATGTGCCTAATTTTTGTAGATTCTGAAGCTATGGATTATCTCAGGTATGAAATATATATATGGTCCAAATGAGAATTTTGTGAGGAATAAAAATAATTTATCAACAAAGATGTAATTTTAAACTTAGTTAATGAAAAATTAGAAATTATGAACAAATAATAAAATAATAATTATTTCAGATGTTGAAATTTCTTTTTTTCCTTACTTTTTTTAATGATAATCACTATTTGCCTTAATTATTTTCCTTGCTTTTTCTATTTTCTGTCAATATATAGATTTTGTTCTAACAATAGTCAAACTGAAGTATATTGTAAAAATTGTCGTAAGTCAGTTTTTAAAAAAAATTCAATATGGCACCAAATACCCTGAGATAGTTAAAGATTACTCTTATCATCTTTTGAATAATTGTAAAAGATTCTAGTGATAAATAAATTTATAGGAACAAGTTAGAACAATATGTATTAAATATTAAAAATATTTTTAAATATGCCAATGATTATAACCAAAACAACACCATGGCTATATTTTGTCATTATCACTTTTCTAATTGCTACTCAAAAATGTGAATATTTATCTACTGTTTAACATGTTGGTTCATTTTAAATTTACCATCAGCTTCATGTTGCTGATTTTCCTCCTCATATCATCCACTTTTTTATAAGTGTCTTCATCATTATAAGTTAGAAACATATAACTATTGTTTATCTCATAATCCAAGAAAACAAATATAAAATAAGGAACAGACTAGAACTCTTTATATTAATGTCTCTGGATTATTAAGATGCCTAAGATATCTTTGATATCCTCAGGGTACTCATATAAACAGATATCCTGTTGTCGGTATTGTCAATGAACATATTAAGTTTAAATGGAGTTTTTAAACCGATTCTGTAAATATTAGAACAAATGTTTTTTATTTAATTATTGTATCGAACATAAGAATGTTCTATCGCTTAGTTTTTAAATTGATATAAACAAATGAAAAGGCCATACCTGTTTTATAAAGACTTTTAATTATAAGTTTTTATGATATCATGATATATATATAAATAAAATGTTCGTTAATTAGAACAAAATTTGTAATCATAATAAAAATAATAAATATAACAGTGATAAACTATTATAAACAGTCTTTCAAACCACAGAGTAAAATTTTAATTTGATATTGAAAGTGTGAAAATTCTTCATGAAGAGAGAAACCATAATAAAAGAAAAATTAAGGAGGCAATTTTTATAAATAGGCATAAAATGCATTTAATAAATAGACAAACTGCTAACATTAAAATACAGGATTCATGGGATTTGAGTTGATGATGTTTGCTTCTGCTTTGTTTTTTTTTTTAAATTTAATGGCAATTGAGGCAGGTTTAAGAAATATAACCGAAAGTACTTCTGTGGATTGAAGGACTGTTTATAATAGTTTATTACCATTATATTTATTATTCTTATTATGCTTACAATATATATATATATATTTATATTGTACCTATGTTGATATAGGCACATATAATTTTTATCTAAAATTATTATTAAAGTAATCTTTCGTAAAAGAAAAACATAAAATTAAATGTTGAAGAGTTTATTCAGTTTGTTTTAGAAAAAATAGGAATTAAATAGTTTTTATTAGTATTCGTAAAAATATAAATATACAAATCTCTTTTCATTCAAGTTTAATTAAAGAAAAAATAATGTTAAAACTAAATAGTAAATTGTATTAAAAATATATGACCGTATATATGTGCAATTGTCAACAATAGAATAAATGTTATTATAAAGTTAAAGAAGATTATTATTAAAAAACACGGCAATGGTTATTAATTAAAATATAAAACAACATCTCTGCATGGCTATTATTAATTAAGCAATCTTCCAAAACTCGTTTAGCAAATGATTATCATTGGAATTTGATAACAGATCTTTGCCGGAGATATTAGAAAGACAACAAGGCGCAGGTATAAATAGACTTTTTTATCGGACAGTGAATCAGTTCCACAAATTAATTGAGTGAGTGCAGTTCAGAAATTAATTGTGCAGTTAACAAACAAAATGCAGTGTTGAGAAGATCTTGGGAACGCACGTTTATCTCCAGCCCAGATGTCCGAGAAAACAGCAGATCTGCCCGTGAAATAATGTTAGCTTAACATCTTAGAAAATCTCCGTCAGTATCTATTTGTCTCCGATAGCAATAATCGTGAAAATCAGGAAACTCAGCTAGAAAACGTCCCAGCCAGCTGGTAAGCATTTATAATGGAAATATCCTCACCGAAAGCAGCCTCCAAAGAACAAAATTCTACGTCAACATTCAAAAAAGCCTAGGTAAAAACATTTGCTTATTTCGTTCTATACTGTAATAGCCATTGCATTTCATTAATTCGTGCGAATCCTCCAAGAGTCTAATTATATGAACTCGATATCATACATAAATGAACTATTGATATGTGTGTGATTAAATTTCAAATGCTATGTAGTCCTTTATTATCATTATTATGTGTGTGCATGAGTTAATATGTGCGTGATCATTCTATCAATATTTATTAGTTAAATTAGAGGGTTCTGTTATTGAATCTATAGGAATATTTAGACTATTTAGAAATGTTAATTTAAAATATGCGTGTGTTTTATTAGAATTATAAAATGTTTAAATTTAGTAAATAAATGTTAGTTAATAAATTATCTTTAAAATTAAACTTTATTTGTCGGTCAATTCTTTTTATCAATTCTTTTTACCAAATTCTTTTATCAATTCTTTTTATAAATTCTTTTTTACAATTCTTTTATCAAGTCTTAACCACTAATTATGTATAATCTATTAGTGATTACAAACAGCTGAGCTAGTCGTGGATTTAGGCGTTGGGTTAGTGGCCACTATTCAAAGTGCGTTGTCTATTCTTTTAGAATAAGCAGCTGGCGCCCGTGTTTATACACAAACAAAAAAAAAAGTGCTTTGAACTTGGTGTTGAACTCAACAGCCAAGAAGAAGCTATGTCCTGGAAATGTAATGCTAGTTATATACTTTATAGCTATCGTTTGGGCATACATACTCTCCGAATATGTTCTTCTCTGCCTAAGAGGCCGGTGTTTCGAATTCACATATTCGAACACGGTTCAATATATATATATATTGAATCAGTAATCTATTATTGTTGATGTTAAAAATAATTATGCTGATTTATATAGATGGATCATTCATATATCTGTACAAAAAGATCAAGTTCCTGGTTGGCATATGCATTACTCTACAATAATATGTTTTTGTCAATGTGCATAAAGGTTAATAAAATCAGAATTGATGATGATAATCAAGCCTTTTGTTAGCCATATAAGTATTTATATAAGGCTCTCTGATTGTATTTCCTAATCATCTTACACCAAATTCAATCACAGAGATACATTTAACATTCCATTGATAAGAGTTTTATTAAAATGTACAGGTTCTAACTTAATTATCTGCATTTAATGCACCACTTTCTTTTGAGTAAGACCACACATAAAAATTGTATCCTGTTGATATCATCATCACCGTTTATTCAGGAACAATCCTACCTTTTTCAGCTCAAAAATGAGTGTTTAATAGTGAATCAATATATATGCATTGAAAATGAGACTGACAGAATGATGAACAACTAGCAAATAAGTTAAATAAAATATTACCAATTTATTTAGACTATCTCATGATTTTACAAAAAAATAAATACATAATACATTACTGAATCATATATATTTATATAGTAACCCACTAGAGATGCTGGCACTAAGGGTTACTCAGCAGGCACCATAACAGTTATGATTTTTCCACAGAATAAGACCACTTATAGACAACATAATAATTAATTCTAATTAGTAAAATACAAAGTACTTAAATTAAATCTTACCTCAGGTGTTATGTTTACTTTATCTAAAATATAGGTTGTGTACAATTTTTAAAAATCTCATATTAGATTCTAAAATGTCTTTCTCACAGTTCAAATTCAAAATTCACTTAGAACAAGAAAAATGCTAACAGTAATATACTTTAAACATTTTATTATCTTTAACATTAGTATTTTAAGGATGCGGAAATGAAATTACACAATAATAGAGTATTTAAATACTTATATAATATGTGGCTAGAAAATTGAAACATTTCTAAATATTTTAAAGTTCTTAAAATATAATTATTTCGTTTCTACCAATTATAAAATCCAATAATTCCATATCTTCTGATGCAAATTTTAATAAGCAGTAACATGGAATAATACAGCAGGGAGTAAAGGTGTATTTTATGCTACCACCTACATTAAAAGTGCATTTGAAATACAACAAATGACATATTATTTATCTTCTGATAATGCAAGAAAAAATGAGCAATAAACAAAATGAATGAATAAAATTGAAAATAAATAAAATGTAATATGGATGTAAAATGAGCAATAATTAATAATGGAAACTTTATTAGATTTTTTTGAGTAACAAATGTGATAATGCAATAATAGCAAGGAAAGAAAAACATTTAATTAATAATAAAAAATATTTATTTACACTATGAGAATTATTAATACTTATACAATAAAATATTTATTTACAATAACATTATTTTTTAATACATTTGATATATTAGAATTATAAAATATTAAATTTTACACATAAATATCCCTTTCCATAAATCATCTTTAAATATTTACAATACAGGCAATTAATATCACTCAAAAATTCTCTCTCTTTTTTTAATAAAATTCTTTCTTTAAAATATTATATACTCAGAATAAGACAATATATCTATGTGCCTATATTCAGGACACCAGTAAATCAAGCACCCAGTAAGATATTATATTAAAACAGATTTGAAAAACAGTGTGGAGACACTTTTGAAGTTTACAAAGATAGAAAAATTATTATGCAAAATAGTAGCACAAATATCATAATACTAATGCCTATGGTGGGGCGAGGAAATAATTATGGCCAATACTTATACTCTAAATCTAAATTGGAGAAGAGCTAAAAGTATAAATATATAGATAAACATGTCTTCAGAAATTATACTAAAATACGCATTATATTAAATTCTAAGCAAAGTGGAAAATATGAATAAGTACCGGTAATTTGACCTGGCTATGCTGAAAATGAAAACGCCACACTCAGTCTGATGGAGAGGCTGGACAAAACAATATCACAAATAGGCACATGATAACTGTGTGCAGGCAGTGCTGATAAATAAGCAAGCCAGTTCTCACTCATGGAGGGGCAAAATATATATAAGAAAGGATATAATATCCACATAAAATTGACTAAATAAATATATATTTCTATTCCACATACACTAGGCATAAATTTGATAATAGTGATAAATAAATAAGTAACGTCTCGTACACACATACAAAGGCATACAACATATCCATTCGGTATAACACTATCAGTATATCGATAAATCATTATTGTATAACAATAATAACATTCAATTTTATAAAGTATCTTATTTCTCATATGCACCGACGTTTATAATTCTCATTTGTTAACGTTTATATCAGATATATACATAAAGATAACATGGGGATATTCATATATTAAGTTTGAAACAATACTGAGAACTCCAAATAATAACAAAAGAGCTTATAACATAAGCCTTTTATCATATCTTTCTTATCCAATTATGTTTCTTGGATACTATCATCATACCATAAAT
The DNA here is from genome assembly GCA_028023455.1 of Epiperipatus broadwayi. NCBI lineage: Eukaryota > Metazoa > Onychophora > Udeonychophora > Euonychophora > Peripatidae > Epiperipatus > Epiperipatus broadwayi. The sequence goes on along the minus strand of JAQFVV010000222.1, from coordinate 1,362,272 downwards.
AATATTAATCATAATAATATAGTACTTAAATTATAACTAAATAATATTAATAATAATTTAAAATATACATAAAATAAATAAATATACTCTATTTATTTCACCATTTTACATTAAAGTTCTTTCTTTCTTATAATGAAAATGATCTTTTTTATTGAAGTCCCTTATTTTTTTAAAAAAGAAAACAGTAACATAAACTTTCACTTAGGCAGGCAGAGGATACATATATGAATATTTATAGCAGAAAGTGGTTAAAGAAAAATGTTTGAAGTATAAAACAATAAATTTAAAGTTGACAAGAGCTGATAGTAAATACACCTGGGTCTCGTTTTACACGATAGATAGGTTCCTCAGAAAACACGCGCAAACGAAATCATGCAAAAATGATGTAACTTACCTTGAAAAAGGGGGGATACGGACTGTGATTTTTCAAAAATCGCATAAAAGCAAAGCACCAACATAAAATTACTTTAAAATTCATGCAAAAAAAAAAATAAGAAAATAAAATATGACTAATAAAAAATTTCAAATTTGAAAAAAATTGATACAAGACAAACTTTTTTTAACTATAATATTTAATTTTATTCAAAACAATATATTTTTATGCATAATTTACAGTAATTTACATTTTTTTATACACATTTTAATTATTATCATTATTTGCCAATAAATAGGTTCGTTTGCAAACTGGTAAAAAGTCAGATTCTTCACAAGAGGAAATACAACTAGCACCAATGTCACTCTCATGTTGTGTTAATGGTTTTCTGGTGACAACATAATTAGTAATTAATCTAACAACTAAAAATTAAATTCTTATTTTTGTCTTTAATTTTTTTATTTTCAATTTTAATTGTGCCCACTGCTATTACTCACCTTTTAAAAATAAACTTGCGGACACTAAATGATTAATAATTGACTACGTTCTTTTTTAAAAAGCAAAAACAGAATGTGATTTAAAATGCAAAATTAACACGCACAATGTTTGAACAAATTTACATTATAATCTTGTAAAATTTAATGTGAGTATACATAAAATGTGGAAATCATGATTTTAATTTCATTATTGCATAAAATCTTACTATTATAAAGCACTGAAAATATTGAAATTACTAAGATGAAAGTCGAATTCCAATAATGTGCTATTACCTTCAATATGACATAAGTGCGCAAAATTTATTATTTAAAGTAATAGAGCATTATCGAAGTTCGACTTCTGGAGAAACGTAAATTGCGTAACTTCAAAATCGTGTTAAATAAATATGCATAAAAAGAGACCCAGGTGTACTTTAAATAATATAGGTCCCTTTAAAACAATATTCTTAATTGTAATACATATTAGAGGAGAAAAGAACAGAAAGGGGGTATTAATTAACAAAAGTTATTTCATAAAGTTCCATATTATAAGTTTATATAATTTATAATATTAAGTAAGACATCAGTCTAAATTTATTTTCTTCTTTTTTTTAAGGTAAAGTAATATACTTAAAAAAAAAAAAACAAAGCAATTTAGAAAAATATTTTAAATGAATAGACAGATGAAATTGGAATGGATAATTAGATTAATTCAACATTAACTTATCTGTCTTAATAAGAAAATAGCTGAATAAAGTCTTTATTTTCCAAAATATTTAAAATTTTGATATCATTGCCATACATTTAGTTTGACATAAATATAATCATTTTTTTCATGTATTTCCAAAACAATCTAAGAGTGATTGTCTCCATAAATGATTTATTAATTAATCATCTTTAGGTTAATAAGCATTTATTTTATATAGCGCATGTTTATAAATTGTAATACATTAAAGATCAGCCTGTCAAGCTATTGTGCATGTGCTTTTTATGAGTGTTTATAATAAATGAATACTTTGAGTTTCATTTGAGAATGACGTTTAGTAAATTCTAGATAATTTCACCGACATTATTCATTCAGACATCGTAAACAGTAATTTAAAGTGAGTGGTCTATCCTCATGCTTTCACTTCCAGTACTTAAGATTTGCCCATATATAAGCATTTGGGTTGGATAGAATAAGTGGATTCATTTTATTCTTTCTTAAATACTATATCTTGTGTTGGGAGTCAAAATATTCATTTATTATTAACACTCAGAAAAAGCACATGCACAATAGCTTGACAGGCTGATCTTTAATGTATTACAATTTATAAACATGCACTATATAAAATAAATGCTTATTTACATATGTTTAAGTTTCATTTGAGAATGACGTTTAGTAAATTCTAGATAATTTCGCCAACGTCATTCATTCAGACATTATAAACAGTAATTTAAAGTGAGTGGTCTATCCTCACACTTTCACTTCCAGTACTTAAGATTTGCCCATATATAAGCATTTGGGTTGGATAGAATAAGTGGATTCATTTTATTCTTTCCTAAATACTATATCGTGTTGGGAGTCAAAGTATTCATTTATTATTAACACTCGTAAAAAGCGCATGCACAATAGCTTGACAGGCTGATCTTTAATGTATTACATCTTTAGGTTAGAGTTTTGTGGAAACATAAGAAATACTTTATTATTAGTTATTATTATTATTATTATTAGAGTTACTAACTAATTAAAAGTTTATTCAAATTGTTGACAGTAATTGGTAGTGCTAAAGTTTGAATTTGAGTAATGAATTTGATATATGACTTCAATGCGGGTTGATTTACTTTTAAAAATTAGTATGATTTATAACATCTTCACATGTTACTGTTTGATAGGCTGGTCAATCATATATCTTAGAATAATATTGCTGGATAACTTTTATAACTTTTTATTCAGTCATTTGCATGATAAAAAAAATTAATACTTTTAAACTGATTAAAAAAAAGTGAAAAAAATAGTTAAATAAAACCAATAAATTTAAAATAAAGTGAAGTGTTTAACATGCATGCTAAGATGCTTACTGCATTTCCATAATGGGATATAGTATAGTCAATCCGATTTGAGCATTTCAGTGTGATATTTAAATTACTAGAATAATTTTTAACTTTTAAATTGATCTGACATAGAACTTTTAACCCAATAAAGACAGTCTGAGCATATGATGTCTGGATTGACAATTACCACATAATTTTATTAATTTTTAATTATTAAATAAATGATTTATTTGACTCTGATAAAAATTATTTACTTATTTTTTTAAAAATAAACATCCTTTTTATCCGAAGTATCTTCTTTTTTTACTCTATTTAAAAGCTTTTAATGTAATTATTTAATATATCCTTTTGAATAAATATAGCTTTTAATAAATCCTTTTTTAAATATTTTATTTATTCAGACATATGCAAACATATCCATACATTCATAAATATAATCAAGATTTTAAAAACAAATGAAGCTAAAATAGTTACTAACATTTATTCAAGTCGAAACTTATTTAAATTGAAATTTATCCCAATTAGTTAGGTTTAAATTTAATATCTCTAGATTCTGATTTTAAGTAACTTTTACAAGAGCTAACTTTTAATACATTATTATTTTAAAACCATTTATTTTAAAAACTAACAAAGATCCTAACAAAATAAATTAACTGTTTTATATAAAATAAAACAATTTTATCAATTGCATCTACTTAAAACATGGCAAGTTTTAGATTAACTCGTCTTTAGATTCAAATTATTAATATAAGACCTTTAAGTAAATATTCCACAACCTAAGTATATCCTAAGTAACTAAGAGTTAAATAGGCCAGGTAAATTATTTTAATAAATAATATTAAAACATTTAGCTTAAGAGTTTATTGTTCAATAATAATAGAGACATTTATTTATTATAACATAAAAAAATTTTTTTTTAACATATTGTAAGCTATATATTTAGCCTATAGGGCCAAATATGTAGTTACAATATATATATATATTATAAAGAAATCAAGTCAAATGTCACATGACCTAATTTAACAAGCTTGCATTGCAAATGTTATATATAGAGCTTGCAAATAAGCTCTTAACAAGCTTTGCAGAATATCCCCAACCCCAGACCACTTTCTGCTACTGGATTCCTAAGTAAGATTCTAAAATAGTCAAACATTAGATTTAAAATACCAGGACAAGCCCAGCACTTTGTCAAATGGATAACTAGTAAGTAGAAAATCTGAAATTTTCAGCCATCTATGTTTTCAGATCCAGCTATCTAACTTAAATAGCCATATGGGACTGAACCAAGTTCAGATAACCATATATTAATACATTTACCAGTGGAATATCCTAGCACCTCACTGAGAAAGCCAGTATCAGAAAGTGGTCTGGGGTTGGGGATATTCTGAAAAGCATTTTAAGAGCTTATTTGTGAGATCTATATATAATATATGTATGTATATATCTTTCTCGCCAATCAAAAGACAACATGTTGAGCAAATCACATTATAATCTAATAAAATAATCGCTAAATTAAAATGATGCAAATACAGTCTACACTCTCATTTGGATCAGGGGATCAAAATAACATCAAGTCTAAACAATATTATTGGATATGTAAGCTCGGGGGATTAAAAATAAACACCATACGCCACAGTATTAATAAGAAAAATAGACAGGTAACATAAAATATTGTTAAGATCAAAGCAACATGAATAACTTAAATGGAGAATTCTCAACTCACATTTATAAAAATGAAAGACTCTTAATATTATTAATCTTAAGCCAATAAGCATCACATGACCACCATTTCTTATGCTTGCTTATAACTGTTTTAAAACATGCAAAACTCACTATATGTATTGCCACACACAGAAAGCTAAAGTAATCAATGGATGTCAGAAGGCTTGTGCATAAAATCCTCATCTAGTGCCTACTCATCCAATATCCCTGAACTAGTTTCTGGCTTATGGCCTTCATCAGTAAGGAGCCTTGGATCTGAGAGCACTGCACCTAGATCTTAGGATCTAATGCAACCCTCTAGCAGCCACCTTTTATCTCCACTTAACTACAAAACTATGAGTCTTAAATTGAAAACATCTTAATGTTTCCTATCCAAGCTCATTAGCTTATATAGTCATATGGGTCTGAACTCAGTTCAGTACCCATACAGACCAAAATGTATGGGTACTGAACTGAGTTCAGACCCATATGACTATATAAGCTAATGAGCTTGGATTGGAAACATTAAGATGTTTTCAATTTAAGACTTATAGTTTTGTAGTTAAGTGGAGATAAAAGGTGGCTGCTAGAGGGTTGCATTAGATCCTAAGATCTAGGTACAGTGCTCTCAGATCCAAGGCTCCTTACTGATGAAGGCCATAAGCCAGAAACTAGTCTGGGGATATTGGATGAGTAGGCACTAGATGGGGATTTTATTCACAAGCCTCCTGGCATCCATTGATTACTCTAGCTTGCTGTGTGTGGCAATACATATAGTGAGTTTTGCCTGTTTTATTATTAATGTTATAGTAAAAATACTTCTCTTCATAACCTCTACTACTACCACACTTCTTATCAATCCTTTAAGCATCTTATGTCCATGATCAGATAAAACATTTATAATATGAAAGTGTTTTCTTAAATATATACACAATGATATCTTATTGAACAAATCTTCTTAGCAAAAATAATTTCTTTGATAACATTAATTATAAAATGAATTCAGTATCTCAGGGTAAATGTGATTAACTCTAATGATGATAAAATAAATTCTCTTGTAATTCTTAAGGTTTATTTAACAAGGAGTGAAATCCTTGCAAGTATAAAGTAAAACATACACTTATCCCTAAGATAAGTCTTCCACAATTATGATAACAATAATAGTTTCATTAAAGTTTAAAATAAACATGATCAACTCTTAATTTGGAATAATAGAAAAATAATCTATTAGAAAAACATTCAGACATTAAGAATGGATAAGGGATTTTATGGCCATTCCAAACATCACAGTAATAAAACCTACTTTAAAATATCTTCTGAATTTGAATTCAGCAATTTCATAATCTTATTGTATTATGGAATAATAGCATAATCTTATAAGTATGAAAAATAATTTAAAAATATGCATAGTGATCTTTAATAAACAAACAGAATTGACTAAAATGATTATACATGATGAATATACAATTATAATCATTTATTCACCAAAATCATCTCTTTCTTAGATGTAATGTTAAATTTTCCATGTCATTTTAATAAAGTGACTCTTCTGTCAATTTTCAGTACCGATGTACTCTTAAAGCATCACATTTAAATTAATTCATAATACTCTTATGATTTATTAGAATTCTGATTAATGAGTGAATGATGTGGAAAAATTACTCTAAGAAAATTTAATGTTTAAACAACAATATTTATTTCACATAAAACAAATAGCAATTAATGACTGTATCTCATCTTTCAACATCAACAAAGTCAAAAATTTCTACACATATAACTTTCTATTTTTTAATTTTAAAAAATTAAAGTATGAAAAATAAAATTTAATTAAGTAAATATAATATGGTCACTCAATAAAACTTTCTATTAATTTGAATTTTAATAAGTTCTCACATTTATAACATTCATACAATAATAGTGTTCCTTTAACATTTTTAATGCAATTAACATATAAGCTTACCAATGCAGTGATGAAATGAATAATAAAGAAGTTGTATATTGTCTATTTTATGCCAAAATATAATTTAAAATTTTGGATTTTAATTATTTATCAAATTTACATCCTAATAGGTTGCAAAACATAAATACAGGACCTACATATTAACAACATAATTTACACTTAGACATACCAAGAATGTGACAAGATGTTTCTCAATATCTGATGAAAAACCAAACAATTGTCAGAATAAAGTCATGATAAAATATGACACACAGATTTATACAAAATTCACTGTCAACAATATGATATGAAGTTTATACTTTACTTCAATAAAAGTAATAGATTAAATTTTGTGTTAAAACACAGCTGAAGATATTTTTTTCATTCCAGTTAAAATAATGAAATAAGGCTGATATATTCAAGAGTTCCTATACTCTCATATTCATAGCTGGGTAAATTGTGAAGTGATGAAATGAGAGTTTGCATCTTTGGCTACAGAATTGTTATAGCATCAATATACATATAAGAGGCAGCTACCATGCAAGAATGCAGCTCAGAGTTTTTGAGCATCAAAAATTAACTGGGCATTTGTTCACTCCATCTTTAGCAGCCATTCAGTATAGTGAGAGAGAGAGATAACACAAGATTAAAAATTATGATTGCATATTACATAGCTAATTACACTCATGCTATTAATTGTAATGATTCATCCTTTTCCCTCTCAGGACTCTGATACTTATTCCCATTTTCTAATTTTACATAAATTTGAATTTTTACAACAATATATATACTTATGCACACTCTCACAACTTCACTTCATGATTTACCCCAGTTATAAATATGAGAGTATTGATCTCTCAAAAGCACTCAAACTTATTTTGTTACTTTAATTGGAAAGAAAAAAAAATCTCTTTAGCTGTGTATTAGTGCACAATTTAATCTATCAACAATAAACTAAATCCATATTTGGATAACAAAGTAAAGGCACAGTAAAAGTTTGATAGCATGAACTTATAAATAAATGCACCTACTTTAGAGTGTAATAAAGAAATAAATTAGGACTTAATCTCTCATCATGAGACACTCATCTAAAGATCTCAACAAAATAGAGAAGCCTAAAGCTAAATCTTCAAACTATACTGACAAAACAAGTATTGTAAAAAATAAGAGAAAGACTAATGCTCTGTCTGTTAATCAATTACAATATCTAGCAGAGATGTAAAAATGATAAATAATATTTAATGTTAATGTAGCTTAGTAAAATTGGGCAATAAAATAAGAAACAAGGTAAACAATAAAAATGTACATCCCACTTATATTTCACTCAGCATAATTACAAACCTTTCATAAATAAATAATTTATAAAAAAAGGCACACATAACATTTTCAAAATATGTAATTATCAAATGATGATATCTCATAACTTTGACAAAACTTTATAAAATAGCATATAAAATTATATCAAATAATATGCATATAAAAGAATAACATTATAGGCAATATCATAAACATAAATAATAAAATATTAAACACCTTTACCAATAAAAATAAAAGCAAAACCACAGTCCTTTTTCTTTGGTTTCCAACCATTAAACAGGATATAGTTTATCAAGCAAATAACATTTTGTAGATAGTGAAGATATCCAGCACACAAAAATATAATATAATTGAAATACAAGAGAATTATTCTTATGTAAAACATTTAGAATTAATGATATTAGCAAAATGTATAAATATGGTCAATCATTTTAACAATTTTTTTTCATGAATTAAGCAGTAATAATATTTAAATCATATTTAAAATAGACATCCTTCAAAACATTTCACTAAATAATAATAAGCAATATTAAGCAGAATAAGTAGTTCTTTTTTTAACTATCATTTAAAATTATTAGAGAAATTTCTAGAATAACAATGAGAAAAGAAAAGAGGGAGAGAGGGAACAGGCTTTCATTACTAATGCAGGAAAAAATCACATATACTTGATTAAAGGTAATATTAATTTCAGAAATATTCATATTTTTATTTATAATACATAAGTAATTTGCTAAAAATACTTCAAAGACATTTATTATAATTTTTTCAAATAATATCAGTGAATTGTTATTTTCTCCACAGATCCCAAATATATATATATATATATATCTTTCCTCCAGGTGGTATATAAGCAATAAATAATACTTTTTCGAAATAACAGGATAAATAAATGTACATCCAATAATATCTTTCAATTAAGTCAAATGTTTTTCTTGTTAAAAGGAATAATTTTATATATGACTTCAAATAATACATTCATCATAATAAACAAGTCTTTCTTATAAGAAGTTCAAATGTCTTCCCACAAACTGAATTTACTCCAAATAATATATAAGATGAATATTTTAAGAGCAACATAATAAAGTTATTAAATAATTTTAAAAACATTATTGCTGCAGAGAATTAAAAATATATTGTAGCCAACTTGAATAATAAATAGACTTTAAAATAGGATTTGAAATCCAGCAGTTTTACATAGACAAAGCACCGATAATAATGACTTTTAAAGCTCCTCAAATCTCAGAATTTAAACAGCATAAATTTAAACATTATAATAACTGGTGAGTTTTACTAAATGTAGGCTGCGATGTAAATTTTTTGTACTTGAAGCTCTAGTTTAAAAAATGTGTCTAGATAAAATTAACTTTTAGTTGAATATTATTTTTGAAACAAATAAAATAAAATTGTTAAATAAAGTTGAACTTAATAAATTAAATAACTGCAACATAAAACATGAATGCGCCAAGTAGAAATTTTTATCAAGCATTTTTATTCCCAATCAATTTTATTCCACAGTATTTTTCTTCATAAGTGTGTGTGCGGTGTCAATTTTTCCTATTTATATTCTAAATCATATCATTACTTTATGAGTTCTAATATTCACATTTTAATTTCCACCCATTTTATTTCATTGGTTTGAATCCAATGTCTTATAAACACTAAGGAAATATTCTTAAAAAAAACCATCATTATATTTTCTTTTTTTAAAAAAAAAAATTAATTAATTTAAGTCTAGATACAGAAGTTAATTATTTTGTCCTGTTATAATAAATTATTTATATAAAAAATAAATATTATAGTGAAAATAAAAATACATCATAAAATTAAAATTACCTATACCAAATAAAAACATTATCTTATAATATTTAACATATTCATTTTAATTTAATTAAGTCCTAAGAACATTAATTTTAACTTTAATAAATATTTATGAAACATTGTAAACAAAGAAGTGATAACGAAATTAATTACTTTATATTCATTCAACCAAATATTCTTATATTTACTATTTTTAATTCCTTGTTTTAAAATTACTAGCTTTATTATGACTTCTTTTAACTAACTACATCTAAAATATTTGATTGTAAGATTTGATATTACCATTAAGATTAGATTAAAACATTTAAATATTTAAATTAAATATTAACAAACCTAAATATAGGGTTTTGAATTTTTTTTTTAAGATTAATAATACTACTACTAAATCTTTCAAATACTTTAATAATTAAATTATGATTATTTTCACATTATTAACTTATAATCTGCATTAATTAATATTTTAAGTTAACAAATAATTTAAAATTTAAGTACTTGAACATTATAAATAATTATTTATAAGCCAAAAATATTATAACTTAGGCTGTTAAACTTATTTTACAGTTATAAAAGATTACAAAATATTTATACAATAACCATAGCATTATTCGTCATTAACAAATTTATCTATTATAAAATGAAATTAGTGAACTTTTTTGACATATTAAGCTATAAGATATGACTCGACACTTCAAGCCAAATCTCAAGGTCACAATATATATAATTAGTAGATTAATTAGAAATATAAGCTAGCCTAAATAATTTATATATATATATGTTATGATATCTTAAAAATATAAGCTAGCCTAAATAATTTATATATATATATGTTATGATATCTTAAAAATATTCATTAATGAAATGATATAAATAATACCCAATTAAATAATAATAATAATAAAAAATAAAAACTATTAAAAGGGCAATTATTAACATTTATAATTTATATTACTATTCTAAGAAGGCCTTCTACATATATGCATAAATTATTAAATTCTTAAGCGAATTGCTTCAAAAGAATTTAATAAGCTTCCATCAGTTTCTACTGCTGATTTTAATTTTTATAATATCTATGTTAGTTGATTTTAGAATGAGGATTCCAAATTTTCACTTTATTTGTAGTTTGACAACATACCCAAGATAAGAGCAGGCGATTGAAAAATAGTTCAGTAAGCAAATAGTTACATTTCACTAGATCTTTTATTTCTGGATTTCTTTTTTTCCATTTTCTGGAATTGGCAGGACTTCATTGTGAATTTTGGCTGGTATATTTTAGGTTCACATAGCAATCCATGCTATTCTCTTCAACTAATGTGGAAATTTTTACTGGTTGATTGTGTGTCAGTACTGAAAAGTACTATAACAGAGATTTGAAACAAGCTAGATTCTGCAACTAAAATTGATTTTTTTTAAATTTATATATTGATGTTTAAAATTAGAGAATTGGTATTTTCTGCTGAAGGATTATAACATCCATCTTAATTATAGATAAACAATTTTTTTATGAAGACAAATCTGTTTCCTTTCATCCTAAAGTCAAATTATATCACTTATGATTTTTATTTTTTCAAATTTCAGTTTAAAAGCCCATTATCCTATAGGAAAGAAGTTTTTTTTATTATTTGACATATGTAAAAGTTATGATATTATGAAGACATTTTTTTGGAAAAACTAATTAGAAATAAAAATAAAATATTTTTGGACACTTACATTATCAATGAACTTTTATATAATGTTGTCTTACAGGTTACATAAAACCATTGTCAAAACTATTGTTCAGAAAAATTAATATAAAAATGGGCCATTCCATTTTACAAACTTTCATTTATTTTTTGTGTATAGAATTTAGAAAATACTATGTTAAATCTACAAGTGATATGCCAACAAATTTTAATTATTTGAGAGTCAGAAAAAAAAATCTCATCAGTGATACTAAAATTAAGTAAGTCTGCATATCATAAATCTGTTAGCTTAAAGTCAATTAGAAGGAGAGTTGGAGAGAATCAAGAAAAAAGCATGGTAGAGGCTCAAAGATTTCTATATAAAATGAAAACCCTGCAAATAAAAATTATAGCAAATTAGATGATGACATTCTTAATTATTATCAAACAAAAGATACAATGTTCATAAAAGAATCATTTATTTCAACTTTCATTGGAAATAACTTATTGCAGTAAGCAACATCAAAGTGTAAAATATCATAGTCAGGTATTTGTGATAGATGTCAAACAAGAAAAAGCAATCATCAAAGCCAATGAAACCATACTATCCTGCTTATTTTACTACTCCAATCTAGTAATAGTTGCATGCCTAAGACATAGATTTTTACACTACAAATGAAGCTACATTTTCACATACAGATTTATATTTTGAATCAAAATTTAATGACTACATTAAGATAAATATTTTTAAAAATATAATTTGCAGACGATTTAACAAATTGAACTGATAGAATAACTTTATATTCATATTTTTTTTAAAAATGCACAAAATATATTTATTAAATTAATATTTAATATTGGAATAGAAGTATAATTTATTTAAATACTTGGAGTTTGGATGTAATGTACAAGATTTGAACACAGACTTTCAACCTCACTCCAGCTATTCACTTTATCTTATACAACTAATATACATAATAACACACATGTGAAAAAAATAAATGATCTCCAATATACATATTTCATGCTGAACCAGCACTCTTCAGTTGGTCCAGTTAGCTCTCAAACACATATATAATCAGTGGTTGGTTTATATTAAGATAGCAAATCTTCAAACTTTAAGCGATAGGCTCAATCTACTCCACCCTTCAACTTTTCAGTCATTGATATCATTGAAAATCTGATGATGAAAGCCCAAATCCCTTGTTGATGCCAATATTATTGTCCTTCCCATGTTTTAATATAAACTGAGCACTGATTATATATATGTGTGAGAGATGACGATTTGGGCCAATTGATGAGTGCAGGTTCAACAAGAAATATGTATATTGACGATCATTTATGTTTTTCATATCTGATCACGTGTATCAGGTGTATAAGATAAAGGGAATAGCTGAAGAAAGCTTGAAAGTCTGTGTTCAAATCCTCTATATTAAATTAATGTTTGAAAATACATTTCCATAATAAAATATAAAGTAGGTTTTGTTTTTATTAATTTAACAGAATTTAGAGTGATCGTTAAAAAAAAAAATCATCTATGTCAATAATCAAGCTGTGGAAAAAATAACAAAAGTCTCAGATATTATAGCATTTTGTATCATAAAACTTTCAACTGTGTTATAAAGCAGAACTTCCAACAGTTTTATTATAAATAACAAATCTAGACGAAGAAGAAAATGTTAACAAATTTAAAAAATCAGTAGTAAAACAAGCAAGAAGTAACTCTGTTTGACAATTAGAAATATAACTATTACATAAATAATCTGAGTTAAATAATTTAAAATATAATTCAGATTGGTGAAGAAAAAATGCAAATAGCAAGCAGAAATTAAAAGAAAATTAAAACAGCTGCTTTAATAATAGAAAAACAATGAGGAAATTATTATACAATAATAAATCTCGTTCTTAAAACTGAATTTGTTGATAGTAATTAGATATTATATTAAACAAATGTGCTCTCTGAAACTCAAAAAAGTTTATAATAAAAAATAATATAGGGTATATGAGCACAGACTTTCACATGACCCACCACTCTCCACTCTATCTAATAACACTGATACACTCAAGCACATATATGCTGAAAATTATAAATAATCACCAATATACATATTTCATGATATCTGAGCAATCATCAGTTGGTCCAGATTATCATCTCCCACACATATATACTATAAGTGCTCAGATATTATGAAGATATCTGAGCACTTATAGTATATATGTGTGGGAGATGATAATCTGGACCAACTGATGATTGCTGGTTTAGCATGAAATATGTATATTGGTGATTATTTATCTTTTCAGCATATATGTGCTTGAGTGTATCAGTGTTATTAGATAGAGTGGAGAGTGGTGGGTCATATGAAAGTCTGTGCTCATATACCCTATATTACTTATATAGACACATGGTATATATTAAGCCTGTGTTTCACTTAAAGAAAAATATATAATCATTGTTATATGAATGAATATAAATATAATAAATCACTTATCAGATTGTCAAACAAATTTAAAGCAACATCTTAGATTGCTTCAGATTCTAAAATAAACAAAATATGTTAAAATTTTATGAATGATTATTAGAAACATCTATAAGTGCAAATATTGTATAATTGAGTAGTGTGTTATAATGCTCATAATTATTTAAGGCAAATGTGATTCTTATTATAACAGTTTATTAACATGTTTCTTCATGTGATAAATTTAGATGAGTGGACTGCTCTAAACATCATACTTTTAACAACATATTCAATTCACTTGCTTTTACCTCTGAGTTTAAGGCAAAAAAGATATTTCTTATTAATTGATTGCCAGCTAAAAGGGAGACATATACTGGGTTTATTGCAAACAAGATATATGTAGGGTATGTGGATGTGAATGCTTATTTTTAAACTTATTTATAGTGAGAGAAAGTAGTTTAATGCCTCATATTTGAATTTAGTAATATTATGCAAAACTTTGGTTAATAATCAAAAGCAATAAATGCTAATTTTTAGTGGTAGAATGGTATTTACCTACAATATAATGCAAGAATTACAGTGGTATTTACCTCATATAAAATTATAGATTACATATTAAAAGAATTGCTTAGTTTGCAAATATATATATGGAATACAAAGAAAATATCTATTAATTAAAAACTATTATAATAACAATAACAATAAAAATAATATATATATATAATGATAATTACTTATTATATATAGACTTTCAATCTGCTGAAATACTTTTGGTTAATTTCTTGCTTTCATTATGTTTTTCCAATTCAATGGTAGATGAGAAGGATTAAAGAATTAACTGAAAGTACTTTTGCAGATTGAAAGACTGTATATAATTGTAAATTATCATTACAATTATATATATATTATATATATATAATATAAAGAGCCTGCTAATAGCTCTAAACAAACTTATTTATTTTATTTTTTATGATAAATGCTACAAGAGAAAATACCTGAAGCCTTTATCTATGATGGTCCCCATCCCCAGACCGGTTTCAAGCTATGGCTCTCATCAGTGAGGAGCTTGAAACCGGTCTGGGGATGGGGACCATCATAGATAAAGGCTTCAGGTATTTTCTCTTGTGGCATTTATCATAAAAAATAAAATAAATAAGCTTGTTTAGAGCTATTAGCAGGCTCTTTATATATTACATATTGGTAATACAAGCTATATAGGTCATGTGACATATGACTGATTTTTACTAATATATATATAATCCAGGTACATCCATGCATAATTTATTTAAAATATATATGGATGTACCCAGATAATATTTCATTTATATCTGTAGTCCATAAAATTCTTGAATTTAATATATATGTTGTAATAAAAAAAAATTTATAATGATGATAATATATTTTATAAATAATTATAATAATCCACAGTAGTACTTTCAGTTAGTTTTTAACCATCTTCAACTGAAAATCATTTACATTCAAATTTGGCAGAAGTAAATATCTTTTTATACAGGTCAAATTCAAACCTTAAATGAATCTTTCTAGAGCACAAAAGCACACACTTCCAACCCTTTGATCCAACAGAAGTTACAAAATGAAAAGAAACACAAATTTAAAAAAATCATGGCACATTTTTAACAATGCCCACACTATTAATAAAAAAGAATATTGCATTCCTCTATCAAAAAAAGGTCTATTTAAATTGTTATTTACATATACACCTTATTTAAATCACTCCTGACATTTGAGAATAAATAAGATTGCCTTTAATAAACTATTTACCTTATGAGTATGACTATAAATAATTAAAAGCATGCTTAGAATTAAAGGATACCATAAATAATAATATTTTTAAAGATAAAAAACATATTTTATATTGAATTTTAATGTTAGTCCATTGTCTGCTAAACAATAATAACCTATATCTTTTTATCAAACTGCCTTTTTAATTTTTTTTATATTTATTTTATCATAGTTTCTTTACTCATGAATAATCTTAATATTTTCCAGATTAAAATGCAAAATAAACCCATATGTTTTTTTCGCTATCAAATAAAACATATTGTTATTAAATCATTATTACTCTTATTTTTTATAAATTTATATAACAATTGATACGATTTTTAACCATTTATTAAGATTACATTTACCATTTACATAAAAAAAAATACTTTTTTGTTTAAAACGTATATATATATATATTTACAAATTTATTAATATTAATTGAAACACAAAATGAAAAGTGTATATAAATCGCTCTCTCTATATATATTTAAATAAATTAGTTTCATCATTTGAAACAAAGGGAATATATATGCATTTTATCACTAACTTTCTGTTCTTTTTTGTTCTAAATAGAAATAAAATACAATAAATTAGTTTAATATTATAACTAGCTTCAAGCATTTTTTTTTCTAAATGTTTCAATATTTTGTGGTTTATCACTTTCATAACGACATAGTTTCTCATTGTGAAATAAAAAAGATCTAAAACTTGCCATCTTATGTATAACTGATATTTTTGATTTACAATATATATGATCTGTTTTTTGCAATTTTCTGAATACCAACTTTTTAATAAACCATGAACTCTTGTAACATATAAATCAAAATATTTAATAGCTTTATTATGTTCTTTTTTATCAGACCATTTGAATATATTGATGCATTTATAAGAGAGGTGACTGATGTTAATTATAATATTAAACAAATTTATTGTACTTTATATCAATTTAAAATAAAAAATATTACTGGTTTAAAGGAATAGAAAGTTAATGATAAAAATATATATGTATTCCTTATATTTCACATGCTCAAGCTAATATATATATATATATAGACAGATAGACAGACAGACAGGTAGACAGGTAGGTAGGTAGACAGGTAGACAGATAGGTAGGTAGGTAGGTAGGTGGGTAGGTGGGTAGGTGGGTGGGTAGGTAGGTAGGTAGGTAGGTAGGTAGATAGATAGATAGATAGATAGATAGATAGATAGATAGATAGATAGATAGATAGATAGATAGATAGATAGATAGATAGATAGATAGATAGATAGATAGATAGATAGATAGATAGATAGATAGATAGATAGACAGACAGACAGACAGACAGATAGAGAGAGCGAGAGATTTATAGAATGTTTCATTTTGGGTTTCATGTAATATTAGTAGATTCGTAATTAATTAAAAATATATACTTTTTAGGCAAAAAAGTAATATTGTGTATCAAATTTTATGTAAGTGGGAGATGTAATCTTAAGAAAAGTTTAAAAATGGTAACAATTGTTATATACAAATATAAAAATGACAATAGTAATGATTTAATAACAATGTATGTTTTCTTTGAATATGTGGGTTTACTTTCAATTTCATTGTGAAAAATATTAAAATTCTTCATGAAGAGAGAAACCATAATAAAAGAAAAATTAAAGAGGCTATTTTGATAACTAGAAATAGTATATCTCTAATTAATATACAGTGTGTTAAAGTTAAAATTTATTAATCTTCTCTCTTCCATTAATCTTCTCTCCTCTTTCAAAATAAAGTTTATTTACACTATAAATGGAATACAGAAGGTTATACAGAAATACAAATCTTAATCGAGTATAATGCAAATAGTTAATCCAGATTTATAAAGCATAGACGAATTGCATGTAAAATTTACAAGGAATTGAAATATATTAGACTAAATAAAGAATGGTTAACAAGATTAACCAAAATGGCATTACATAAAAATAACTTGTCAAGACTGTAGTGGCTTTTCAAATAAAGCCTACAAAGATAACAATTTAATACATATGGTTTATCTAGTTACAAGAGCTAGATAAACCAGGCTACAACATGTGCAACTTAAAAAATGAATGCATATTATACTAAATGTATAAGGATTAACAAATGTAAATAACATAGCATTACATTGTATATAACTAGTAAAGACTATATTAGCTCACAATACAATCCCTCCAGGATATGAAGAACAATATAAACAATCAATAACAAAACCTACATTGTGAATCAACATAATTGGAAAACCAAATGTACCTTTGACCATGATTAGGTCATAATTAAGTGAGGTTCATCCAAAACAATTATAGGGTAAGGATCTCAATTTTGTTACATCAAGTATGAATCAAAAGTGTTAATAGAAATAGTCCATCAATAAAAATCAACAAATTAATTAAAATACAGTAAAAACCAAATTTATAATGTATGATGCTATTAAGCAAACCCATAATGGCTATGCAACCACTTGGCAAAAGACAGTTTAATACATTATGGAATTAGATAACTTGGAAAGACCAATGGGTATCCTTAAAGCTTCAATTGGCTCCAAGTTTGGTCTGCAAGTCATGACAGACAAGTTCTTGTATCATTTTCCTTTGATTTATGAAGCAACTTGAGGAGTAGTTCTTCCATAGCACAGTCCAAATCTCTTTCAAATAAGACTCAACATCTTATCATTCAGATAACAAAGTTTATAAATGTAGCCAGTCTAATAACATCAAAAATTCCCTTTTGGAAGGCATCAATCAGATGAGCACAGGCTGGGTTAGATCCTGTAATTCTCCATAAGACTATGTTTCAAAGACGAGTCCATGATTCACATTGATTGAGTGTATGGGATATGGTCTCATTTTGTCTTCTACACAGGGGATAGATAGGATCAATATTGTGTCTCCTCTGATGACAAATAAACATACCAGTATGCAGGGTCCCAAGGTTGACCTTCACTAAAAAATCAAACTTAGGTTTGAGTTTTAAAACCTTGGTCAACCTCGCAAGCTGATGTATCCCAACCAGAAGAAAATTCTCTGTTTTGGATTTTCCAATGTTGATCAACTGATAGGAATTCCAGTAGGATAATTTCTCATGGAACTGGAGATTGTGATGTTATTGCCCACCATTGTCAACTGCTGTTGTAACCAAATATTTCTTCTCCTAGGAAGGGGACAGTCAGTGGGATCTACTTTCTCTAAAGATAGAAAACTTTCCATATTCACATTATCCTTGAAGAATTTAACTAACACATTGTGGGTTCTCTGGATCAGAAATACTTTAAGTGAATCCCTAATTCATTAAGTGATCTGGGCTTTTGTAACAGGTTGAGCCTGATGACAGGAGTTCTTCCCCAGCACAATTTCTACATAGCAATTCCATCTTCCTGATAAAAACATTTATTGGGGGAAAGCTGGCCAAATAATATATTATTTTGCATAACACAACTCCATTAAAGAATGCAACCTTTCCCATAGATCTTGGAAAGTGAATTTATATGGTGTTTACTTTTGTTTAACTTGAATTTAAATGGTTTTCAGCTGACAAAAATTAAGAAATTATCTGAAAGTACTTCTATTATCATAATTATTTATAAAACATATTATAACTCTGATAATTCATTGTTTTTATTACAATATTATTACAGAAATTGTTCTGTAATAGACATTTTATTATATATTGTAACAGTAAAATAAATATTAGAGTATGGGTTTGAAACAAAGAGAAGATGAGTTTAAACTTGAATTCCAATAATATCATTATATATATATATACCTTAAATCTCAACTTGAATTCCAATAATATCATTATATATATATATACCTTAAATCTCAACTTGAATAAAAAGAAGTATATATAACAATATAATGATAATAATGATTAGGATTGATAATCACAAGTACTCCTAAGTATTTTATTTGGTTAAAGTTTCAATCAACAAAAAAAAACTACTGGTGCCAAATCTTCTCAACAGAGGAAGTTTACTGAGGATACTAATGAAATCATGATTATCATCACTGCCATTCCCAGCATATTTCCCTCTGGTTTGAATGTTATCACAAAGTTGTTGATGATTTATAAACTAGCATATGTTTGTTCAAGTCAACAAATAAATTAATAAATACAATAATTTTACAATTTATTAACAAAATAAAAACATAGATATCTTTATTATATATGTATACTAGTGATTCTAAATATAGAAGGAAATTGAACCACATCATAATAATTAATGTCCTTTCAGTTTTATGTATAAGGCCTTTTTAATATTGTAATGTGAATAGCTTACCAGTCAAAATATTTAGTCATAAATTATGGTTATTCAACTATATTTTTTTTTCTGTAATTACAATCATCTTCATAAATTCACTTGACAGTAGATTTCTTTTTCTCACATACTGGAAACTTGAATTGTAGATGCAGTAGCATGGTTATAATTAGCATGTAGAATATTAATAGGTCATTGGCAGTTTAGCAGCATAGTCTATTTTCTCTGCTTTATTGGCATCTTAGAAGCTATTACTATCTGGTTTTACAGACTTCCACATTATTTACTGGATTGGACTATATTCTTAGGGATTTTCTAACTGGTGGGCTACTTTGTTGCTTAGCCTTGCATGATAATTAGTCCACTACTGGAGGAAAACATTATTATAACTGTTAGGATTTTGAATATTGAAAATTTACTTTATGCATTCAATAATCTTCAATTATACGCATTGTAATTTTAATTGTGGCAAGGCAAAATCTCTCTGCACAACTCACTTCAACACATCTTTTTCATATAGCTTGCAGTTTGGAATCAGAAAATCAACAAAATGAAAACAACTGAATGAATGACTGCATCTTCAGTGAAATTTGAATGATGCCTTTTTATACTTCTCTGTTATATTTCTATCACTATATACATCATTTTCCAGCAATTGAATCATAATGTAGCTCATTCACATATGTTTTTTGTCTATTGCCTATTTTTGTCATTTGCTCATATTCAAACCATAATATAGACTATTCTAAAATCTCAGATCCCTCCCAAGTAAAAATATTCCATTGTTCTCTTCTAAAACATATGGGGAAAACAAACTTGTATACAATACTATATTTTGTTATAATGAAAGAAAAAAGAAAATTGTTTGCTGACTTTTTTTTTTATTTTTAATTTCTCAAATATTGTTAACTCATAATTTTTAATCTTAGATTTGAATTCACATTTTCAATGTATTATAAGAATAGATAAGATTTTATATATAAATTGATTCTGAACAGGTAAAACCAAAACGATTTCACAAAATGCCTTAAAATTTATGAACTATGTAATTTAAACCTGATTCACTAATCAATAGCATTTTTTCCTCTTTTTTACAGTCTCATTTATTCTTATATTTCTATCCATATATTACAGAGTATGTGATCGATAACATTCTGCATAAATTGGCCAAAATGTTTAACATGATTAAAATGTATATTAAGTTGTTTTTTTATTCTCATGGGCAATTTCTTTACTTTATGGTATATTCATGCATGCACATACATTATTGTTCAAGTCTTTATTAATTAACTCATACATATTTATGGATAAATTGTCTTTCACAGAATAAAATTTAATAATACTGTCAAACATTGGTGGCCTAGTGATTAGCATAGCTGCTTTCCATGCAGCTGGCCTGGGTTCCCTTCCCAGTCAACACATTTTATATATGGAGAAAAAATAATAATGTCAAATTTATAGATCAGGTTTCTTTTAGATAGTTCATTTCAGTAGCACATAAAGTAGTTTGTATATTTTTTCTTTTTTTAATTTTATGCCAGGTTTGAACCTAACTTATGTGGCTGTATTCGAGTTGACATATATATGTATATATTGTAGCCCTTGGATTTGCCCAAGACTCCATTTTTTGAGTTAACTATGCAAGATAAGGTTTAATAAAAATTTTCCTCATAGTTTATATATATTTTTTCTTTAATAAACAAAATTTTTAGCCAAGACTAGGTTCAAACCCATATTTATAGGGATTGCGTATGTTTGACTCAGTAGGCAATCTGAAAATTTATCATTAAAATATTTCTAACTAAAAGATTGTTTTCTTTAACAATAATCTATGGGTCAATTTGGTATTGAAGATATATTTTAGAAAAGCAAGATTTATACATTGGTTAATAAGTTGACTAAGAAGAGGGAGGGGATGTGTGACTCTTAAAACTACATCAGATAGTGATAATGAATAGTCAGAATTTCATACTAATAAGTTAGAAATAAATAGTTCATGAGATTAAATTATAAAAAAATAATAATTATAATAAATAAAGATTAAAATATTAAATCGGTTTAATTAAAGAATTGTATACATGTGATGTGTGTGTGTGTTTTAATATAATTGTGGATTTTAATTGTAAAGTTCACAATTAATAATCATTCCTCATCATTTTGTAAGGAATTTTTTTTTTTTAAAAAAAAAAAGAAATTAAGTCATTTTTAAATAGCTTATTATTAGCAGCCAAAATTTTGTTCAAAATACTGGGTTTGAATGTGGGCTGCAATATATATTTTGTTTCATTATTTAATGGAAAAAGTAAAAGGGGGAAGAGAGCTTTCTCTTATTTACTTTTAATGTGGGTTTCACGGGTGTTGTATTACCCAGTAAATTATCAGAGCCATTTAAACGTTATAAATTTCACCAAGGAATTTAAGTATACAATTAACTGGTTATAGTCTGTTGAGTGTAAAATTAATTGGTAATTATATCTGTTGAATGTAAAATTAATTGGTGTTCATCTGTTAGAATGCAGATGTAAATTTGGCATGGATTTTCTAAAAGAGCAAAAGGTTAAAATTAACCAGAAACAAAAAGAAACAAGATTAAATTAATTAAGATAAGAGAATGACCAGAATAAGGGTCAATACAATTTCATAGTAGGGGAATCAGGAAAGTAAAGAAACAGCAGACTCTATAAAATCTCTGTTTTTAGCAGAGGGGTGGCTATTCTATCTGAAACTTTCTGCTTGCAAGTTTTTCTTTCATTGATTATATAGAGAAACTTTATTATAAAATTTAAAAGAAATATTTTTTCTTTTGGAAAAAAAAATTGTTTATTATTATTCTTTTGTCTCTTTAATAACTTTGCTAAATTTAACATTGTAAGAAGAAAAGACAATGTCTATTGAATAATTTTTTTTAATTGGGTACGCATTTAATCCCCTGAAGTTAGCCAATGGTCATGATTGAATCAGCAAATGGTAAATTTAAATCACAGAAAATAAACTCTAAGTTTGATATCGTATATATAAGCATTCAATTTGAATATAAAATGAATTTAAAGAAGGAAAAAGACAATCAGAAATGGACTTATATCTTGGAAAATTTAAATGAATGCTGTTTAACTGTAATCTACATAAAATTAAAAATGAGGAACTCGTCTCAGCAGAATAAAAATCATATATCTGATGGCCTAGGAATCAAACCTCATCACAAGAACTTTTTGCTACATAGACTCATGTCTTCATACAAACAAATTATGGAGGAAAAAAAAGGGAAAAATGGAAACCAGGAACTTGACGGACACTTCCAAAGAACTCTATATAAGTATAATTTTTTTATTATTATTTGCTCTTTATGTAGGACATTTAATCTAGAAAAAAAAAGAATTTCTTTCTTTATGTTTATCATGTATATCCATTTTAAAATTAATTCATGTTGTAATTATAAGTGTGTTATTTTGGGGCAAAGATATTGATATCAGATGATTTTGTATGTGTTTAATTTAAATGCTTTTTCTATCATTGTCAGTTTGGGGGTAGATGAAATTGATATCATGTCATTCTGATGTGCCTTATTTAAAATGCTTTACAAACATTAAAAAAAACAAGAGTTATCATTATTAAGGGAAATGTTTTGAATGAATTGTATCAGAAGTTATTGTCAAATGCTTAGACTTATAAAATTGCATGACTATTGAGCTAAAATATCACCATTTTCTTATAAAAAGTGCATGGAAATAGTTTTAAAATTTTAATATGCATTTCTTATTATTTCTTATTATAGTTATCATGAATTTAAGGCCAGATACAAGCTGATTAATGCTTGGAAAATTTATTGGCTCATATTTCAGTGCATTAATTCACCAGAATATTAAAGATATAAAAGTTTTACTTGTAGAAGTTGATGTTTTGACCTGTATGTAATGTGGATAGACAAAAATCTCCACCAAGCCAGTGAAATCTAGCTCACTAAGATATTTATGCTATATTCATAAATTATTTGAACATAGTGGAAGAGTTTTCCCACATGATTATTCTCTATACTGTAAGAAGGTTTCTTTATTAATGGCCAGAGGTAATAGGTATACCTAAGTCTTTTTGTACGACTAGCGATAAAAAAATCCTAGCATATCTCAACCTTAGTGAAAAGGTTTTCTCTTTTTCGGGTCACTGCTTGCATCATGTTGATGTTGGATCTTCCTTATGATTGTATGAAAGATAGCTATTATAAGCATTATTTATAAACGTCAAATACAAGGTCACAAACTCAATTTGATGTCAGGATGAATGCAGATAATGTATGTGCGATTGGTGTACTTGGATATTGTTTTGTTGATTGAGTTTAATTTATCAATTCGAGCCAACAGTAGTAAAGTTAAAAAATGTGAAATTAAGGGTTAAATAAAACTTACGAATGTTTAGGCGTAAGCAATGCGTATATGAAATTATCTAATAAATATTTCCACAGCCAGCTGAGAACTTCGCTGGAAAGGTAATATTATTAAAATATTATTATGTCATAAGAACATGTGTATAGAGTGTGTGCACTATGATGATGATTGATCTAGATGCTGATTTATTTGCATTGACTTAGTCCCACCATTCATAAGGGATCTCTATTGTAAAGATTAGGGCAAAAGGATGTTTGATCAGTATGATAGGAAAAGATTAAGAAATTTGCGAAGGAATGTTAATTCAAAATAGTTAAATAAAATTATTAAATTTAATTAGGGGAGGAATTAGCTTTAAAACAAATCAGTAATTTGAAAAGCATTAAACACAGAAAGAAATTTGGTATTTGCTATATCTAAGTTAAAAATGAAAGCGTAAATATAATATATATGTGAATGTAAATATTATTTTTTTTTATTACTCCATGATAATCATGAGTCCCTGATAATTAGGAAATGAATATTGATATTTTAAACCTATTGATATTATCCATTGATTTAGGGATAGTTATGTGTTTGGATTTATATATATATATATATCATAATACGGTTGTAAAACAGGGGAAAGCCATGCGAGTCATCAAGCAAATGGGTATATATTTCTGTATTGAATTGTAGTCTGTCAATAAAATTTGTTATTCGTTTTAAATAAAAATTGTGTATGTCTTAATGTTTTTGTGGGTTATTATTATCTAGACATCTCCAATCCAATCATACATCAATATATTATTATTAATATTTGAATTATCATGTATGTAAACAATATCCGGTAAAATTATTTAAAATGGTTAATTTCAGATATTTAGAATTACCAAATAATTTAATATAGTTGAAATATAAACTGTGAATAGAGATAGTTATTGAGTGATAGAGGATGCAGGGGGTGGACATAAAATCCTTTCTCGATCCGTTCTATTCAAACACCTCTCTAGACGCACTGCTTTATAATTTTGTTATAATTGTGACTATGTTTATGATGTGTTTATAAAAAAATTTAATAAGCTTAAATTATTCTGAGCTTTAATGTAAATAGATATTAAACTGCATTAAAGACAACCCAAGATCACCTTGGAGGTGATCATGAGAGGAGTGTTTATCACCAATAATCTGTCACAGCTTAGTCGATTTCCACACCTAATTGTTCTAAAAACCCTGAGAAGTGATTATAATGAAAGAAATGAGCTAGCAGAATGTAAAATTTATAGTAAAAGAGCTACTAGTGCAATAGACCTATGGATGTGAATTTGGTGGAGGGGTGGATCATGAAGGTGGAGATGGATATAGAACTTTGTAATTGGAACAAAAATTTAATTGTAGCTTTAATGATGGTGAATGGTAGTGTGCTGAGAATAACCAAGAATTTCTAAAAATATTAATATTATCGATTTTAATGCATTCTCAGTGTTCTCTGAATCAATTGATTATTTATTAACCCATTCATTAAATATTATGACTGAAAGTTATTGAAGTGAGATTTAACCTTTATATTTTATTAAAATTGCAATTTGGCACCCTGTCAATTAAGATTATAAATGTTCTGTACCATCATCATCATTCTGGTAGGCTTTAAAAATAATGTGAGCTGGGAATGATGAAGCATCCATCGATCCATCCTTAAAATGTTACAATTGGCATGCAACTGAGCTACAAGTTTTAAATATAGTACAATTAATCCATAACGTGGATGTGCGACCATTTGAATAAAAATTCTCATTTGTTAGAATAAAGTTATAATTAGTTTAATCTGTCCGATAATATATTATATTTGTAAACTCTCCCAATCGTTTTAGTTCTATTTGAAATACAATGTGGATGACTGCTCGAAAGATTACAAAATGCGTTTTATATCGATTTAATAAGTTTTGTAAAATTAACAAAGTAAAGCATAACTTTTCATTTGTTAGAATTGACTTTTATATAGTTACAATTGGCTTGTAACGCGATCGCACGAAGGAGATTGTATATTGTACTTGGAAAATATTTAATTTATACTTAGCAACTTCACTTATTTACAATATATATATATATGTATATTAAATTGGATAGTGTCAGACTTAGTAATGTCTAATAAAAGTTAAATGACAATTGATTTTAAAAATAGACTTGCATTTTATGATAAAAGTACAAAATTAAAACTATAGCAAAACGAGACTCAGTATTAATTATATATATATAACAGTATTGTAGAAATAGAAAGTAAATCATAGAAGTTGAATCAATCAAAATTATAATTTTAATAAGACGAACAATAATTAAAACAATCAAGAGATTTTTCAAAATTAGAAATAAGTAAAAATTAAAATGATAAAATGCTATAAATTTGGATATGGACAAAGTAGAACAAACTTTATATTACAATATTTGTAAAAGAAATGAACACCAAAAACAGTATTATTAATTTTTGATTAACATTATATACGTTTTGTAAAACTCGGGTGTTTAAAAGACAGAAATCAGCAACAAATCTTTGATTGCAAACCTGAAGATAAAAGAATATTAAGAAAAAATATTATTGATAGTTTTATATCATCTTCAAAAACACTTTTTTGAATTTAAGCAAGAATTTAAAAATCGTTTTAAATATTACCATACTGTAGATAATGAATAATTATATTATTGATTTAGAAATATTGATAACAGCTTAAAGTAAGTTATTATTTAAAATGAATTTTAATTCATGCTTAAATTTAATAGAATATTTCTGATAACTAAGAATATAAATTGTTATTAATATTTTATTTAGTATATATGTTATTTGATATAGTTGTAATATGGTCCTGTGAGGCTCAACGTTTGTGGATGTTTGCAATTCAACTTTGGCAGTTCAATTCTGACTTGTTTCAGAGCTACTTAAAAAGTAATTGCAATAAATCAGTTGATTGTTTATTTATTTATTTAATACTTGTACAGATACAGATATAAAACAGAAAATATTCAAACTACCCTTCCAAACTTTACGATGGTTTAACAATGTCCTCTACGAATAAATATAAAGTCTGAATCTCAAATATTTGACTCAAAAGGATATCCACGGCACTGTTTTCTTAGAAATAAACAGTATCTGTTTACTAATGAAATAAAATAAGTTAATATTTTCAAGAAAAAAGAAATGTGAAAATATTCCATTAAAAAACAACAACTAAACACTTGAAATTGTGCAAAATGAACAAATAAAATTTATTTTTGAAAGGAGAAATAATATCTATAAAATGTTTAGAAAAGATATAGAAAGAAAAAAGAAATTAGAAATATTTTTATATCGGGAAGAAAAAATGTCACTACAATGTTTGTGTTAGAAGGGGAGAGGTGTGATGTTTCTAAGAAAAGAGACTGTTCCATAAAGAGTGTGAAAGAATTTTATATTTCAAAGAAAACTATGAAATAAAGCATCTCTTGCAATTTTAATACACATTTTGAAGTATTACATGTTTTAACTAAATTGATGAAACAAACTATTAATTATCTCTATCACACTTTAAAATAACTATAAAATGAAATAGAGAAATTGCTGATATTGTTTTTTATTATCCAAACATATCAATAAACTAAATGATTGAAATAATTTATTACTAAATCCATGTGAAAAATAAATTGCACAATAGGACACATCCAAGTTTTAAGATAAGTTATAAAAATGTTAAATAAAAAAAAACTGATATTTTGCAATGAGTTTGCCTACTATAAAAAGATATATGATTCTTTAAAAATCAAAACCTTGTAATAATATGAACTAGATCCAAAAAAAATAGTAAAATTCTGAAAAGTAGTTATTAAAATATGAATGTTATTATTTTGTAACATAAATTGGAAGTAAAAGTGAAACATAGTAGAAATTACTTAAGTCATAAATATTTTGAATATTTCATAGTTGTTTTAGGATCACAAAATAAACACAATATTAAATAAAAATTAGATGTCAAAAGTACTGAATTAATGTTAAATGGATTTTCGAAATAGAATAAAATAAAGATTCATAATAATAAATATTATTAGGAATAAATATTGATATAAATATTTTAATCAAATATTCTTTAATCAAATAAAAATTTAATGAACAAAACTAGAATTAACTTTGAACAATATACATAAGTATAAATAATTAAAGATTAAAAGCAGTAGATGTTGGTGCTTAAAAAGTTGTGATCAACCAATATTAGATGTACATCCAAGATTATGATATTAAACATAAAAGCAGTATCAAGACTGTAAACAACTCATATACTATAAATACACAAATATGTGTATTAGTATTGACAATTAAGTTTATTCATGCCCTCCTTAAAAATTTTATTATCTTTTAACCAATGATTAATGAAAAACCAATTACTTTCCTACTGAAAATATGTTCCAGTCAATAACTTGACATCAATAGCTCTGAAAACTATTGAAACTCCAATAAACATAGCAACACATTTTGTTTTTATATGTGAAATGTGTTGACTGGGAAGAGAACCCAGGCCAGCTGCTTGGAAGGCAGCTATGCTAACCATTAGACCACCAATATTTGACATAGCAATACAATTTTTGTATAATTTTACAACAAATCTAGCAAATAATTTATTTAATGTCTTTTTTATATCGGTTTAATTTAATAAACAATGCAGAGGTTTTAATCAAATTTATTTTAAATGCTTTTATATAAGTATTAAAATAATTAATTAATTAAACGAATAAATATGTAATAATATTAGTATTAATTTTATTGGCATCCATTATAAAAAAATATATAAAATGTTGGGGAGGGGGGGGAGGTATGAATAAATTTAACGTTAATATTACCACATTTTTGAGGTCTTTTAGTAATTAACTACTTACATGTATGTATAATATAGGAAGACAATAATTTGTAATAAAACAAAACATTAAAATTAACTATTCAATTTTCAATACGCTGATATATATTAACAACAACTATAAATAGCTTATGGTATGACTCCTAACTGAAATATTATTTTAGTTAAAATTTATAAATTAAAATCTCATTATTAAAATCACAACAATGGTACACCAATTTTCAATAATTTTTGTATATTTACTCAATTATATTGTTTATTTAATACATCCATCATATTTATAAAATAAGCATGTTTGACTTTTCCGCAAATCATTTTTTACATGCAAAATAGAAACATTGTCAAGATAAATTTTATATCCAAATAAATTAATGATTTATAAACACATATTTAAATCTATTCACATAATAACGTATTGTACAATATTATGGATAATTTAGTGAAATAGCAACATAATTGTGCAAATATTTACAAATTATGGAAAATTGGCCATTCACAATGTAATATTAATATTGTGGTTTTAATGAGATTTTGATTTTTAAATTTTAACTGTAAGAAATAATGGAGATGATAGTTATGCCAACATATTTATTTATACAATACTATATTTAAATCGATTCACGTAATAACATAGTATACACTTTGTGAGTAATTTATTAAATCAGCAACATAATTGTGTAAATATTTAGAAATTTAAGGAAATTGACCAATCACAGCATAATATTGTGTAATTTTAATGAGGTTTTAACATTCAAATTTTAATTATAAAAGTTAATGAAGATGGTAGTTATGCCACTATTGATATAGTTGTTTTTATATATACCACCATATTGACAACTGAAAAATAATTCAAGTGTGTGTGTATATATATATATATGGGCTAGATCTCTGATATTTCTGCATTTTATTTTAATATTAATTTTAGAAAACTTAGTATATTTTCAATCTTTAGCATTCTATTCATAACTATTAATTCATAAAAATTTAATGTTAAATAACATTAAAAAACTTATTTCAATATCATTTAAATAATTAAAGATGAACCATTGACTGTTATTTCATGTAAAATCATTATAATTTGATAACTATTAATAGGGCACTATTACTTTGAAAGTATACTAGGATGTACCAAAATAAATATGAAATCATACACTTGATTATAGCTTTACTTATTATATATATATATATATAATCACATCACTGAACATGATTATATCTTTACTTATTATATATATATATATATAATCACATCACTGAACATTCTACATACTTTACTAAGAATTATTTTTGCAGGCAGTCTCATAATGAAACATTTTAATAAACTTGCAAATAATTTTACTTTCCATTTATCCATGCCCATTTATTCAGTCTGATATAAGGAGATTTCTTCTTTTATCTGACATTCCAAACATATATATTGTAAGTAAATAAACATTGATATCTAAAAAGGCTAAAACTTATTATTACCAGTGATATTAATTCACAAATTAATCAAGCCAGCATAACATTTCATGTATTATTTTAAATTAAACATTACTAATTTCAATAGCATATAAAAATCTTACTATTGTCTTGAACAAATCAAAAGTAAGATTATTTGTGAGCTTATTATAATGTCTCCTTATGAGACTGCCTGCAAAATTAATTCTTAGTAACATATATGTTACAGAATGTTCACTAATGTGTTTCTAACCTTAAATGTTACATATTAAAGGCAGTAATAAGTTATTTACATGTTATTGAAATTACTAATGTTGAATTAAATATTTCCATGGATTGTTATTATAATAAGAAATAAATATGAGGAGATAATATTTCTGTAATAAATAGATAATATTTAACCCTTCATGTTGCCAAGAAATTATCAATTACTATTAAATGATAATTCCTGGGGTCAAACAAATTTTCTTATTAGTCCATAATAGCTCTTTTGTTTGAGTTTTGGTTGAAATAAAAGGAGTTCTATTTTAGTTCAAACCCAAGTTCTTATAAATCTAGGAAGCTATTTTTATAGGTGTGAAAATGTAAAAGAATGACACCTTTTTTTGACAATCTGCAAATAATATTTAAACATCTCCAGAGAGTTATATATTTTGAATTAAATCTTTTCATGGATTGTTATTATAATAAAGAGTAGAAATGAAGAGATAATATTCATGTAACAAAGATAACTTTTAATTTTTGATACTACCAAAAAATTATCAACTACTACCAAGTGGCAATCCTAGAGGCTAAATAAGTTTTCTCCTAAAATACTAATCTTATTTTATTTGCAACCTCTATGAAAATATCTTCAAATATTTCAAGGAATATTGTTTGATAATAAAAAACCTAATGTTGTGATGAACATGTATTCTGTAAATAAACCTGATATCATCTCTATTACAGAAAATTACTTGGGACTCCAACAAACAAAGGAACATAATTTATGTTTAAATATCTTCACAATGTTTAATATGGTCTTAAACCTTGAATCTGAATTTAACAGTAATTTAGCTATATCCTCCATTGTATTTGTTTAACATTACTAAGCAAGATAGTGTTTAAACAACTTCATTTGTAAATAACATTATTTTCAAATAAACGTTCAATGTGTAATTACTTCTTAATAAAACATAATGCTAATGTTATTTTACATATGAAACTCTATAAAAATATTTCTAATAATTGAAGCCGCAATATTTGATTGAAAAAATAAACTTTTTTTTTGTTAAACATATTTCTGCTTAAAAATGGATAGAATTCGCACACATAGCATATTTCCATTAAATTAAGCTTATAATGTTCAAGATGATCTTAAAGCTTGCAAAGTTACTTATATAAGATTTAATTAATCTCATTTTTATTGGCTTAATGTTAGTCAAGAAGTCTGAGTCTGTAATCAAATTCATTTTAAAGAATCTAGTTTCAAATTAGTTAATTAAACTTAGTAAATATGTCATAATATTAATGTTATTTAATTTACAATTTCTAAAAAATACTTTTCCATATATTTCAAGTACAATATCTACAAGTTGTTAGTTGACATTTTAATCAAACGTTAGTGCTTGAAATATTTGAAAAAAATTCTAAAGATGGTATGTAAAATAATATGTAATTACATATTTATATGATGCTTAATCAATAAAATATAAATTTAAATATTTATATAAAAGCAAGGTTGTTAAAAACATTATTTGATTAAAAAGTTCACCTTCTTTGGGAAAATTAATTGGATACAAGTGAGAGTACACTAAAGTCTGTGTTGTATTCAAAGAAAGAGTTTACTATCCAACTAAGAACATATTTATATAGTTTTATATTCTCAAGCAGATATAAAGTATATGCTAAAATTTATAAATAAAAAATGTTTTTCTATTACTTCGTTTATAAAGCATCTCAGTATTTGAACATTAATTACCAAACTAAAGTCTTTGTAGAGGTTTTTTAAATATTACTTTTTTTTTATAGATAAACATTTGAATCTGAAAATTAACTGAATAATAATAACATTTAGAAACTGAATATAAGATTCTAGTATGAAACTTTTCATAAATTATTTCAAAGAAAACTGCCATTAAATAGAAAGTAAATTCTAACTGTGTTGAACACTAACTTCTGTTATAATCGACCTTAAACTTTAATAATCTTTAATAACATTTTATTTCATAACACTATATAGTAATTTATGTAATTCTTCATCTACTGAATCCACACTAACTTTCTAATTTTTTTTTATCTTTGAATGGGAGCTATTGATTCAATAAATTACTAGAAAATATTGTTTGCAGTAATTGTTAGCAATATTTTTATGAAAATTAATGGAGACATTTTATTACATTTATTTTTATAAATTCAGCAATAAAATCATCCCAATTTGATTGATGTAGATATTCCTATAAATATCATTATTTTTGAAACTAAGACAGCAATCCCATGTTTTAAACTTGCTTAATGTTTTGCCAGGACTTAAATACTTTTCACTTGTAATATTTATCCTGCTTGATGCTAATAAAATCTGAATTTGGCTATATGATTATATCATTAATAATCAATTATCTGAAATATTGTACATTTTTAAAAGATGATCAAAATTTATGTGAATAAAATAACGTAAATTAAATATAAGCTAAAAATAAGAATTCCATAATTTATGCTTTTGTCTATATAGATTCTGAAGTAATTTTGGTGGCTATTATTCTCTTACAAAATTTATTCTTTTAAGTCATCCATTATATAATTCTTATACTTGTGGCAGCATCATTCCAGCATTAAATAATTCATATATAAAACCAATGATTCTAATTAATAGCTTGGATAAATAATATATTTATGCAATTTATAAAATATTTTTCAGTTGGTTATTAAAAAGTTCATATATGCAATGATCTCTAATGTCTATTATTTTGTGATTTTACTTTTTTTTCATATACAGACCTTCATAATATTTAATGATTTTATTTAATACATATTTGTTTCAAATCACGTGTCTTAATTCGATTATATTCATTCAACTTTAATGAAACCATGCATCAATTTTGATACTGCAGATGTTTGAATGTTAAAAGTTTCAACAGATATTAACATTGGTTGATATTTAAGATTATCAGTCGCCAGCAATTTTATGACTTTGAAATTTAAATAGATACTATTTAATTTTATATACTTAGGAAACTAATATTAATTTTCTATCAGAATCTTTTTGAACCTTTATTGTAAATCTATAAAAATGATTTCTATATCTTTCTACCTTTATTCTAGCTAATGTCAAAACAGAATATTAATATAAAAGATTTGTTTGCTAATTTATCAAGTACTTTTTTCTATATAATTCTATGAGCATTTTATCATAAACTAAATAAAAATGATATTTTAGAAAATTATTTACTACACCTGTGTAGAACATGGAGTGCTATCTTTGCATTTTTATATACACTTTGCAAGCATTGATAGTCTAGTGGTTAACATAGCTACCTTCCAAGTAGCTGGTCCAGGTTTACTTCCTGGTCAATGCTTTGGCATATAAAAAAAATAAAAAAATGATGGCAAGAATACAAAGGTGCGAATAAAATTTTATTACTAATAGAGAATAAATCTTCATCTCTAAAATAACATCATCAAATTTTAAATTTAAATTTAGAAGTAGATTTTAATTTAAAATTTTTAGAGGAGACAATGAAATATCTTGCGGATGGTTCTATGCTTTACATTGTGCCATTATGTAAATATAAGATCAGTTCAATATACACATAAGGTACAAAAATTTAAATTCATATATATAAATATTAGATACACTTTTGTAATTTTTGTTATTATTTCTATTACATTTAAATTATATATTAATAAAAGATAAATAAATTTTTCAAAATATTTATTGCAGATTAAGAAGAAAATCTCATATTCACACTCATAAAGATTTATGGAAGTATAGGTTTTATTTCTAGCTATCAAAGTGACTACGGTATTTTAATACATTTAAAGCAAATAAAAAATAAATTCTTAAAAGATTCTATCAATTTTCAAAGTAAAGGCAAGGGAAAATCAATATTAGTTTTCATGTACAAGAATACTAATCATTTCAGTAGGTATCTACAATTTTGTAATAAAAATTTAAAAAATGGTATTAAAGTTTAAATTAATAAAAGTAGTATATTTATATATAATAGTTTTTAGAGAATGTTTATCTAAAAATATTAACGGAAGCCGTTTTTTGAAAACATTTTTACAGCTATTTATTTTTAAAAAAAACAATGTTTATTTTTATTGCAAAATGCATTATTATAATATTAAAAAAATTTTAATTAATATTTATAATTTTATGTAGAATTTATTCTTTTTTTTAAAAAAAATATTCATAAAAAAAAAAAATTCTTAAATCATTTTTATAAATATAAAAAAAATATTCGTTAATAAAATTATGAACGTTTATTTTCCTCCATCTTAATTTAAGAAAACAGAAAAATAATATCTCCATAATTTTATCTAGAAATATTTATATATTTAAATAGTTTTTTAAGAAATTATTTTTTTATGTGAATAGTTTTTACTTTATTATGAAATAAGTGTTATATAAAATTATAAATATAAATTAACATTTTCAAAGATTATATGATGCCCTTTTCAATAAATGATATAGACATATTATAACATCAGTGAAAATTTTAAAACAACACTTTTTTCAGAAGATTTATATAAAATAAAGCTTCGAGTGGGATTCAAAATAAATTAAAATTAGTAACAAAAATAAACATTATTTCATTATTGGCAAGTGTAAAAAAACCGAATAATCCCTATAGATAAAGCTATTGTAATTAATGATTCGTGTTAAATGATCTATATGCATAAATCAGTACAATTATTTTACAGGTTTTTGTTCCTGACTTTTGAACCATGCCTCTTAGTTTTTTAAAGAAATTGAAGTTATTTTTAAAAGCAAAATAAATTCTTTGACTTTGCATCTGAATGATACCAATATTTGTTTATTACCACTTAACACCATTTGTGTGATTAGTCAGATGGCGCTTCAAAAATATTGAAATGAGATTAATATGTACTTATGATAAAGAATTAGATCCAGATTATATAAAAATTAAGAAAATTAAATGTTTTCAGTGAAAACTCAACTTTGATTATTTCTTATCATATTTAGATAAAGTCCCTTCTTTGTGGAGATCTAGTCTCCTTCCATTCTATTATCAATAAATTTTCTAAGATAATTAATTCGCTAAAAAACAATTGTGGACAGTTTTTAAGTTTTTTGTGTAAATATTAAGAGCAAACAATCACATAAGCCAATAAATATTAATTTAAAACTCATATGGGAAAATTAATCTTAACTGACATTAATTAAATCTTTAAAATATTAGACAACCATATTTGTGCTAAATTCTGTATGTATTTGGATCAAGGACCACATATATAAAGAATTTATCAGTACAAATGAATCGGGATATTTTTTAAACGTCAATCTGATCCATTTAGGACAAATTACCAAAAAAATTATCTGTTAAATTTTTTTATATAGCCTTTAAATAAAATATATAGGATTTGAATACAGATTATCAAGCTGCCTTAAGCTATCCACTCTATTTCATACAAGAAATATGCATGCCTATACATATGTAAAAAAGATAAATGATCTCCAATATATATATATTTTGTACTTGTATTCAAATATTATATAGCCTTTACTAAAGCAAAATTTAAATTTATTTGCAACAGTGGAAAAGTTGTATTACAATTTGTATTTTTCAGATGAAGTTGAGTATTGTATATTGTGCCAAGATCGTATTGGCACATATGTAAAATAATTTTATCTAAAAAAATTATTAAAGTAAGGAATCAACA
Source organism: Epiperipatus broadwayi (assembly GCA_028023455.1). Taxonomy (NCBI): domain Eukaryota; kingdom Metazoa; phylum Onychophora; class Udeonychophora; order Euonychophora; family Peripatidae; genus Epiperipatus; species Epiperipatus broadwayi. The sequence continues at coordinate 1,325,901 of JAQFVV010000222.1, read as the reverse complement.
AATCAATAAATAAGTTATAAAAATTTCAAGTTTCTTTACTAAACGAAATGTAGTTTGTTTTCACAAATGTAAAATTACTTAAAAGAGGGGAGGGGGAGTTTTCCTATAAGAAAAACTAAGAGTTCATAAAAGAAGTTAAAGAGTTTTATTATAAATTAAAAGTTAAAATATAAATCTCTTTTCATTCGAGTTTATTAGAATAAATTATACATGTGTGTAAATGTAAGCTTGTTAATAAAATATAAAATAAATGCGTGTATATGTGCATGTTAAAATCATATTGAAAAAAACACATGAAAATAAATGTTAAAATGAGAGTTAAAAACATATATTTAAAAACACAGCGATGGGCTACTAATTAAAAGTATAAAAACAACACATTTGCATGGCTACTAATTAAACAATCTTCAAAAACATGTTGTCAAGGGATTAGTTACTAAAGGAATTTCGACAACAGATATTGCTGGAGGATATTAAAGGACAACACTTTGTAGGTATAAATAACCAAGTTTTATCAGACATTTCAGTCTAGTTAATTGCATCAGTGATAACAATTGAGTCAGTTCAGAGAGTATAATCTAGATCATGCAGTTTATTATGTATCAGTCAGAAATGCAGTGTTAAAATCTTTGGAAAACATACGTCTTTCTCCAGCCTGAAGTCTGGTAAAACAGCAAAATCTTCCCGTGAAATAATGTCTGCGTAAAAGCTTGAAAATCATCTGTCAATATTTAACTGTCTCCAGAAATAATACCAACGAATAAGCATTGAAACCTCCTCAAGAAACTTTGAATTTAATTGATTAGAGATATCTCATTAGAAGCAAAAAACTCAAAATTCTAGGTAAATAACATTTTTTTCTTATATTTTTTCTTAAGTAGCCATTGCATTCGTGAATCCTCCAAGAGCATAATTATATGAACTCTATAGCACATAAAAAATGAACTATTAATTTGTGTGTTCTAAAAATATATATGTTATATTCTTTAATGCTTTATTATATGTCAGTGTGTGAATCAAATATATGCGTGATTAAAAATACCAATACTATGTTAGTAAAAATTTATAGAAGTATTTATATTTAGTTTTTTTTGTTGTTATATAAATAAATTGTCTTTAAACTTAAGCCTTAATTTGTCGGTCAATTCTTTTTATCAATTCTTTCACCACTACTTTTGTATAAGTTGTTAATGATTAAAAAAATAGGCTGAGCTAATTAAGGGAATTGTTTAGAGCGCTGGATTATGAGCCTACTGTCCAAATACATTAGTCTTAGTCTAGCTGGTGCCCAGGGTTTACTCCAAAACAAATAAAGTGTTTGGATAGTAGGGGTTTGAATCTAGCAGCTGAGGTGGGCCATGAAATGATTGTGGGTATTGTTGATAGTTAAAGCTATCAATAATATTTTTCACTTTGCTCGAACATGCCGGTTCGTTTACGTAACATTTATAATTAAATAAGACTATAAATGTATAATAAAGAAGTTTGAAACCAGCCAAAACATTTGCAGTGTAAGTAAGATCTTCTGTGGAACAAACCTGGTACAATATGTCCATGTGTAGTTAAAAGATGGATAGTTAATTTTTAACAGGTTTGATATTTGCAATAGTACTAGGAATATGCTCCACTTTAATTAATGATCAGTAATAATCATTAATGTAATGATTGTTGTCAATGTTCTGACTGAAAATTTGACAATTATAAATTAAAATGTATTCCTGCACATATTTTTAAGAAATATGAACCAAGATATTTGGAAAATATAAAGTATGTGATAATATCTAGACTACTAAATGAAAGATAATAATCATTAGTATATTTATCTAAGTTGGATGATGTCAAATGTGTGAGTGCATGTAGTTTAATACAATAATATATATATATATATATGTGTGTGTGTGTGTGTGTGTCTGTGTAGAAATATATGTGAGAGAGTACAGTTACCATATAAATACCAAAATAAATTTAGATAAAAATATTATAAATGAATACTATAAACATTCTCATTTAAGAAAAGTTTGATGTCATTATTGGTGTCATAAAATTAGCATCACGTTGTCATTGCCAATATCAAAATAACTTTGGTAACTGAGATTACACTTATCTAAAATAGTAGTGCAAACAATCCATCTAAAATCTATACATGCATGCATGAAATTTTATATGTTTAAAGTACCATCTGGGAAGCCCACCATAAAATCAACCCTGAAATCAACTCAATGTTGCCAATGCTTGGCATCACTAATCATAGAATTACTTCAATATTCAAGTTCTTAGCATTAGAGCCTAAATTTTTAAACTACCTAGTAAAAGTAAATCTGGGAGCCATGCATACCAACTGGTTCCTCCACCACAAGAGATTTCTTAACAACATTGACCCTATCTGCCCAATCTGCAAGAGGCATGATGAGACATTTGACCACATAATTCGCTCATGTACCGGACTTAGTAGTATCAAATTTTTAATTTTCCAAAACAGTAAAACTGATATTTACAGAATCCTCTCACTAAAAGAATCTTTACAAAGTAAACTATTTCCAATTATAAGAATGTCAGTATTTCTCACCCACTCTATCTGGAATGTGAGATGCAAATTAGTATTCACAAATCCTCCACCAGACCCAAACAGTCTATTCATTTCTATCTTAAACAAAATCAAAAATAAAGACATGATCCTTTCCTCCAAATTTTTATTTGAAGAAACCTGGAATCTATTCCAAATTCCAAAGGCCAATACTTTTCCAAATAGCTTATGACAACAATCTATAAACCACAGGATTTATTCCATACCCTGGATTAATATTTTCATAAATCATCGACTACCAACCCAGTAGTGACATTATAGACTCTTTTTTTGTCAATGTACTATAAAAAATTAATGTATTAAAAAACCAATATTCTCCCTAAATAAAATTCTTTTAAAACTAAAGTTAGTTGATTTAATAAATTCAGTTATTTGTTTAGTATTGTAATTTAATTAGGAGTTATTTATTAAAATAAATTTATAAAAATAAATATCTAAAAACTTTAAAGGGGTAATAAATAATTGAAAATCAAGTTCAGAATAAAACAGTATCCAGATACTGATCTAGATGATATACCAATACAAATCCTGGATCAGGAAGCATTACTCACTCTATATATTAGTGATCTAAAACCACAGTGTCACTCATATAAACAAAGAGGACATGTTACTTACTGCATAATGTCCAAACTTCCAGAACTTAACTAGCAATCAAAATGCACACTCATAAAAACAACAAAATATCAACACTAATATGCAAACAGAAGAAAAGATAGCCATTGCCAAGGAAAGAAGTGAACAAACTACACAAAGAAATAACAACAAAAAATCAAAGATACCAAGCTTAGACCATTCACAGAAAAAACAACAAAACTCCAAATCAAGGAACATGATCAAAGAGAAAGAGGAAGCCAAAAATAACACAACTAAAGCAAATGTATATATGCCAAAATTTGACTATGCGATGGATAAAATCACAGAGCATACTATTACCAATAAGACAGTCATAGAAATTATGGAGACATTACTACCCCCAAGCAACCCTAGCAAAACAATGTAATTAACAAGCCCAATCCAACCAGAATGTAAGAGAAAACTTGGGAGACCTACCATAAAAATTTAGCAAAAAAAGTGAAGTCAGATGATAATAATTCTGATTCACCAATCCTTGATTATATAAATGATGTCTCAAGTCCAAAGAAAATAATCACAAATTTATTTGAAAACCAGTTTATAATTGCAGAACAAGAAACACAAACACTCAATACAAAAACCAATCAGAAGAATGATACAAAAGCCAACAAACAGATCAAAAACAAATGGAAATAAAAAAACAGTGAAAATACACAATGCAAAGCTCCAAAACAATCATGACAAAAAATACAAACCAATCCCAGCTACAGAGTTAATGAAAATTAAAATTGCAGCACCGAATATCAGAGCAAAAATATACCAGCTCAACAAATGGATTAGCATCATACAACAACAAATACTAGAACTTTTAAAAACCAAATATATAACAGATCACAAATTAATCCTATTTAACATACACATAAACACATAACAACAAGAATTGCATGTTATTCTTCTATTATCAACTTTACAATAAACGTTACTGTAGTCATTTCAATCAAACAACTCCATCAACCAACTATACAGAATGATCTAAGGCTACACACAATACATGTGTTCCACACACAAAAAACAATAAACCTACTGGCAAAGATCACTGCATGGTTTCAACCACTACAAAAAACTTCTCAACATAATCCCTACAGATCGCACCCCTCCCCCAACACACATATGGATATCTAGTATCATTAGCACACTCATAACAAATCAATTTTGGAATTACAACACTCACATTTGGTAGCAAATACACATATTGGAAAACATACGAGTTGATCAACCCAGCCACAAACAACCTGACCTTTAGTCCAATGGTGGGAGTAATAAACAAGCAACTCCTTAAAAACTTCAAATAATGATCAAGGGGACATAATTTTTTCAACTTCTTGATCAAGCTGAATTTATATGCACTACCAACATTCTATTTCTTATAATACTATCATTTTTACAGATCAATATACCCATTCTGCAACCTATGCTATGCTTCTGAAGAAACACAACACATATTTTACAATTGTACAGCACTAAATACCACACAAAACGATATGCTAAATCAATTTAGAATAAGACAAACTAAACATCAGCTAAAAGATTTTGCTCACAAGCAAATAACCCCTACAGCATGAGCAGCAAACTTGGACTTTATGCATTATAGTATGCATGATGTATATTCAGCCTGGGAAATTATACCAGATGGCATCCAGCAACATTTTACAACAAGCCACAACAAATAAGGAATAGAGATGCAAATATTGCTCATCCAGATATCTATGCAGCCACCTAGTCACTTTTAAAATTACAAGCTAACTTATAAGATCATGCAAAACTAGTCATTATATAAGCCCAGCCTATTCAAACAAAAACAGCAATAAACAAGAAACTAAAAGTACAATATAAAATATGAATTCTCACACAGCTGAACAAATGAATAAAACTTTTGACTAATGAACAAAGACAATAACAAAATATTAATGAGAAATGGAAAGAGAGACACTAACTAACAACAAGATCAGAAATGAATTGTAAAATTAAACAATGATAGCAATAACAAAATATAATGTGAAAATATCTACTATAGAAACCCAGGGTTTCTAAAGTATTGTAATTGAATAGATTAGCTGATGTAGACCTTTATTCAACACATCCATCCCTATGTAATTAGCAATGAAAATCTCAATCAAACCCAGTCTGTAAAAATTATGATGCCACTGTAGCTTAGGCATAAGTATGTAAATATCATTTAACCTTTGTTGACAATAAAGTATATTATTGAAACATAATAATAATGATAATAATAATAATAATAATAACAACAACAACAATAACAACAACAATAATAATAATAACAACAACAACAATAATAATGATGATGATGGTAATAATAATAATAATAATAATAATAATAAGAAGAAGAAGAAGAAGAAGAAGAAGAAGGAGAAGGAGAAGGAGAAGGAGAAGAAGAAGAAGAAGGAGAAGGAGAAGGAAGAAGAAGAAGAAGAAGAAGAAGAAGAAGAAGAAGAAGAAGAAGAAGAAGAAGAAGAAGAAGAAGAAGAAGAAGAAGAAGAAGAAGAAGAAGAAGAAGAAGAAGAAGAAGAAGAAGAAGAAGAAGAAGAAGAAGAAGAAGAAGAAGAAGAAGAAGAAGAAGAAGAAGAAGAAGAAGAAGAAGAAGAAGAAGAAGAAGAAGAAGAAGAAGAAGAAGAAGAAGAAGAAGAAGAAGAAGAAGAAGAAGAAGAAGAAGAAGAAGAAGAAGAAGAAGAAGAAGAAGAAGAAGAAGAAGAAGAAGAAGAAGAAGAAGAAGAAGAAGAAGAAGAAGAAGAAGAAGAAGAAGAAGAAGAAGAAGAAGAAGAAGAAGAAGAAGAAGAAGAAGAAGAAGAAGAAGAAGAAGAAGAAGAAGAAGAAGAAGAAGAAGAAGAAGAAGAAGAAGAAGAAGAAGAAGAAGAAGAAGAAGAAGAAGAAGAAGAAGAAGAAATGATACATTCTAAAGTTTAATGTGAAAAAATATTCATAGAGTTTAAATATAAGATTTAATAATATTTATTGTACCGAGTCTGCTTCTGACACGTTCGCATCATAGTCTGACCATAAATATGATATAAAAGCATCAAAAGTATATTCGGTACAATAAACATTATTAAACTTTACATTTAAACTCTGCATGAGTATTTTTTCACAATAAAAATGATAAGATTTATGGACTCACACAGCATTTGAATTCATCTATGATAAGAATTAAATTTACAATATTCTATTTTTATTTTACCCTTTTTTGTTTTGTATTAGTAAATTGCACTATTCATTGACTCATTCTACATTTAATTCACCAGTTTTATTATATAAGACCTATAAAAGAGTAGAATATTTAAAAGTATATCTATCTGCTGCTATACTTCCACTGATACTTTCTGATATAAGCTACATAAATAAAATCACTCTCTTCAAGTAATGATAGATTTTGGAGGGACTTATTATTACAAAGCTGCTATTATCATAACTATTTGATTAAAGGGCCAATTAAGATTTGGAATGTTCACAATAATATCATTCTTCAAATTTATACAATCCATAAACTATATGCATATCAAAAAGAATTATATTGACCTATTTAGACGTCAATTAGCTATATGGCTCAGTGTCTGTGGATGTTATCTATTAAATTTATATAATGTCAGTTATGCAATACTGGGTACAAGACTCAAAATGTAATTTTATTATAGATGTTTTGGATGAATGGACAAGACTTTAACAGCAAAATTCAACAACTAATTCTACAGCATGGAAAGGGCAAGGCATATTTAATTTAATACTGGTTAACATGGAAGAGAAAATCATATCAGTTTGTCTGTAAAAAGATAAAAAAACATCATATATAAATAATACATGTACTGATATATATTCCCTGACGTAACTATAATTCAGGTACATAATTTACCAGAATAGGAATCCAGTTTAACATTGTGACAGAACGGGTTCAAACCCGGTCACAACTAGCATGATAGGTGGTGGTCATTATATATAGATAGAAGGTACATAGATTAATTATTATATTATGCAGTAGTGGTTATACAAAATACGTATATATCTCAGAAAAAGGGGAGGAGAGCTCTGTCATTTCAAAATAATATGTATGTGCATGTTATAGATGTATGTATAAATGGGTTTAATTGTTGTGGAAGGAGGAAGTGAGGTTTTCTTTCAGTTATATTCTAAAAGTCTAGAAATTTAGAAATGGATTTTAAAACAAGAAAGGCTGAAGGTGCTAAAAGCCTTCACATCTTGATCAAAATCCCGTTGGGCAAAAATCAGAAACAGGAAGTGGAAAACGAGTGAAGCTTCTAGAACAAATGGAGGGGGCTATAAAAGAAAAAAACCCATAATGCTCCTCTCTCTTGTCACTGCAGAAAATGACGATCCATATAGAGGGATCGTCAGTGCAGCAAAATTAATTTTATAATTTGTTAAATTTTAATGGTGAAAGAAATGGAAATATCGGGGTAAAAGCCTAATGTATTGGGCTCAAACTCCATCTACAATACAATGCTGCTATATTTAACAAGGAAAGCTTCTCTGGATTTGAAATAAATGCCAAGATCAGAACTGTAAGAAGATTTTCCAAATGGAAACCCAAGCTAGAATAAAAAAAGAAAAACCTCAAGACGGATTATATGTTCACCTGTGCTGACCTGAACTATAAAATATTTATTCCACAAATTTCCCGAGGACATGCAGGTAATATAAACTTTACATATTGAATTATTGTGTAAAAACGAATAAAATAAAATGGAAAGAAATCAGTTGCCAACTCTATAGATTTATGCAGAAGAACTCCATAAGAAAATTTTATAAAGGCATTGTTTTTGCTTAAAGCGCATAATCCTATTATAGCAATTAATGAATGAGGCAACATTTGAACGCAATGAATTGTTGCCAACTAAGTTTAGAAGAAAACAAAAGAGTATTGGAAGGGAGATCCCTTTCCATCTATCTGCAACATTTAAACCATTTGTGAATTATAAATGTATTTGAAAGTGTGTACATATATGTGTATATAAATTGAAATGTCAGAGCTGTAGTTTTCTATGTTAACGGGTTAAAGGTCAAATTATTCTTTTTATATTTGATTACCGATACTTGATGTTTAGCGTAACTCTTTAATAAATATTAGTGATAACGAAATCATGTGTAGAAATTTGTTGTTGGATTATTTTTTTATTCTTTTACTGTAAAAAGAGAGAAATGCTTTTTCCCATTTATATCTATTCCTGGCCATAACGCCACCCGCCCTGAGCATCAGCTAGCTAAGGGTTAAACCTCTCACGTTTTATTAAAGACCGTGGCTATTTATTAGTAGTCTCCCACCTCGCATAATTCTTATTTAACATAAGATTGGTGCTTGGAATCCTTGTGATGTCCATAAATACATGTTGGGAATCTGCTACATTAATTTGATAAATAAAACAATAATACGTTCGCCTCGCAAAATGATATATATAGGTGCGTACGTATAAAAATAAGTATACAGATCTTAAAAGAGGGAAAGGAATGTTTTGTTACAACATGGACCATCAAATATGAAAATAAATCATATGGCTTGAAGATTTTAGATATGCTAATCCAGTAATAAAATTATGCTGTATGACAAAATGACTACAAAACCAATAAAAATCTCTCCACAACCCAGAATACATTTGGCCAATAAATTAGCTGGACTCAAAGTCATTCTTAAAAAAAAAATAGTCTGTTTGCAAATAGGATGCAGACAAAAAGAAAAAGAAAATTGAGGCCTACATTTAAGATCTATATAATATCAACTATAATAAAAATATTGTGGAAAATATCAAACAATTCTTTAAAAATATATGGCAAACTCAATTTGAAATTAAACCATGGATTAGCATGCCATATATTTTTAAACTGACTACTGAAATTTAAAAAAAATCTATGCATATCCCCCCAAAATCTTACTAGTTTAATCAAATAACTCTAAAGATATGGTACAAAAAAGAAACACCATAGATGATATATAAAATTTCATGCAGCAACCCAGTCTCATATTGGTATATACTATGGATAATCTACAGCTAATATCTCCACCAGATTAGCACAGCATAAATATTTATATGGACATGCTAAATCAACCCTGAATACAAATCTATTTTATGGGATCCTGAACAGCACTAGGGCTACATTTTGATCCATAGATGGTAGATCTTGTTTCTATGAAGGGAGATGATTGGAAAACAAAGATCAGAGAAGCATGGTTTATTGCTAGGGATAAAAATATAATCAACAAGAAATATTACAGTATTCAGCTACCTAATAAGTGGAACATTTGAATAACTTATTTGAATAAAATGCATACATTATCACCTGAATGTATAATGGAGTAGTATATATTATTTATCTGTAAGAGCTATAACTCAATTCTGGTGTAATTTATCAAAAATGCACTCAGCTGATTTTATATCATTATGAAAAATATAACTTGTAATGCAAACATTGAAATGTTTTGCATATTTTAAACTATATATATATATGTTTCCATTCTTGCTATTAAAAAGGTGAGAAGGTTGCTTTGACAGCAGTGAGAAGTATTGATTATTATAGTTACTGTGAATGTTTAGCTGGTGACTGGTTGGAATCTAATTATATATATATATATATTGTAAATATCAATAGGTCGATATTTATATTCCATTACAATATATATATATATATATATATATATAACCAGGTGGGAGAAAATCACTCATGATTATTTAAATATAAAAATACAAATTATAATTATTAGAATTACAAAACTAAAACTAACTATTATTAAATCTTAATCTACTCTTGCTGCACTTTTAATATTGTAGCACACTGGCCCCACAAGTGGAGAAGTCTAGTACAGAAGGTTGATAAGACCAACAGTGCCTATAATCAGACTGAAGCTATACATAAAATATAACCTACAGCCACATTTCCAGGCTATAGGACTTCTTGGCTGCTAAATTCAAACTCTTGCCATCCAAGACATTTCTATTTGTTTTGAGTTAAGATCTGAGGTGCCAGATAATCATAAACTATAATTAACATACCTGGACATCAGGTAAATACATTTAGCACTTGTTTTAATCCTTTGCTAGCTCTTTGATTATTTATTTATATGAAAGTAAATTATAATAAGCCATTTAAGATTTGCTCTTAATTACAAATTATCTAGTGGTAATATATTTTGTAAGAGAAATGACCAAGCTATAATTAGCAAACAAACAATTCTATTCTAAATACTTTTAATTAATAAAAAAAATAATGTAAAATATTTAGTAAAAAGAATATTATAAAATTTTTAGCATATTTTTCTAAATATGTCATAAGAATATTATTATACATATACATATGCACACATACTAGAAAATATACACTGATTACTTAAGGAAAGCTTTATATGCATTTTTAGATATATTATGAGAGATTAAATATACACACCCATACTAGAGTTCTTTTTATAAGATAATTATAGGAGGCATTCACAAATTGCTATAGCTATTAATGTTCAATAAAGTCAAGATCAGTTTATGAATGGGAAATAAGCAAGTTCATAATTACCTAGAATTTTGCACTTTATACTTTGGCGATATGATTCTTTGTTTTCTTCTGCTGAATTAATTAGTTACCAATTGGTTGGATTTTGGACTTCCTAGTGATTTTAGCAGTTGGCTGACTTTCTTTGTTCATTGAGATAAACATCCTTGGTGGCTCATTTTATTATGTGAGCATGGCTTCTAACTGGATGACTTCTAGTATTTTGGAGGACCAGGTCAAAGAATTATCTCATACTCCATTAGCTGCTTAGAACTGCATGGTATTAATTAACTCATGAATCAAATATGTAAAACAAAATCAGAAATTACAGTCCAAATGATGATGAATAGATTTTCAGTCTTTTTATATGATCCCCTCTCATTGTCTCTTTTATCACTCTGATTTAGTTTAATTAATTTGTAATTTTTTATTAATTATATTTCCATTGTTTTCTTAATCTTCATACCTGTTTAGATTAATCTAGACACTGGGTAAGATATGGTTCTGAATTATTTCCCATTGTTTTTGTTAACTGCACTTTATAGTTATTGTTCTCATGCTTTACTTTTATTTTTAACCCACTTTCATTTTTACACACATACATTTTTTTTTTTAAATTTATAAAAGGAGAGAATTCTAGTTTTAACTTTTGCTTAGTTAAATTTCTCTCTCTTCTCTATCTCTCTTTAATTTGTAAAACTTTATAATAATAAAATGACGTGTCCTTTGGTCAACTGCCTTTTGTGTAAAAAAAAAAAAAACTCTTAAAACTTTTAAAGTAAACTTCTCTTTATTAAACTTTTGATTATTTCTTTCAATGAAATTTACCTCAATCATTTATTGATAAATAATCCAGTAGTATTTTTGTTTATTTAATTTTTTTTATAAATCTTTAAACTGCTTATAAATTATTTTTATCATAATTTTTTTAATAAAATTTATGGACATGTAATGTTGTTTATTAACTTTAATAAAATTCCCTTTAAAAAATATCTAGGTAAAAAAAAAGTTTATGTAAGACAGTAAAATATTATGGTTAATATCTACTCTATGCAGAGAAAATAAATACAGAAATTACTTAATTTATTCTGTTTAGTAAATCAGTTGTTTAAGATTAAATTACAATAGACTAATACTGATTAATTTTGAAAGAAATATTGATTCCTATTATTATATTTATAAACGTACTTAATAACTTTCATTGGGAAGTATATACTATTGTATCACTGACTCTATCATATGAGTTTAGCTTACTCAATGTTGTTTAAGCAGCATACATTTTTATCATAACTATGCAACTTTTTGTAAGCTTTCATAATGAAAAATATTGCAGATAATAGTGCTTAATAAATCTCTGTCCTATTCAATATCTCCAACCAAGTTTCGAGCTTATAACTTTCATCAGTGAGGATCTTTGAAACTTAGACCAGTGTCTGAATGTTTAAGATCTAAAGCATTTTCCAGCTAGTACCTTCATTTTTTTCTTTGCTTCACTATTAACCATCAACTAACTTAAAACATAAATGTTTAAAATCAAGCAGACTTATCTTTATAGATATGTAGATCTGGAACCAATTTATTTTTCATATATTATAATATCTTTAGATTTTTAACAATATAGATATTTTTATTCTATGGATAGTAGTGTATAAAATTAATAAAATATCATGTGACTCTATCACATGACTTTAGATTAGTCTACGGTGTTTCAGCAATAAACGTTTTTCTACCACAGCTATGACACTTACTTGTATTTATATATTGAACTTTTTCCATCATCTAATGTAAATATTGAATGTCTTTAGAAAAATTAAACTTATTAAATATTCCAAATACATTCAACTGTTAATAGTTGAATGTATTTGGAATATTTAAATTATCTTTTTCTAAAGATATTCAATACTTATATTAGATTATGAAAATAGTTCAATAAATAATTACAATAAAAATACCATCATCACAAACCTTCAGAAAAGCACTATAACAATTCCTGTTTATACCACATCTAGCTTTAGGATAAAGATGCCATTAATTTTTAATGGTATATGGAAACTAAACTAGGTTCAGATCTATATAACTATATAGGCAAGTTCGCTTAGATTGATAACAAAATCAAATACAAATTTAAATAAATAAACCTGCCTGAGGAAAACAAGAAAATGTTTTTATCAGTATTCATTTTACTGCAAAATTTGTAAAATTTGACATTAAAGGAGAAAAAAACAAAATTGCAATGTTAAATATTTTGAAATTGCTGTCTAGATGAAAGAAAAGTTTGTGTTTAGGAGAATAATATGGAAAAAAACCTTACTCAAAGATATAGTTTTTTTTTTTAACTTTTTACACATTTTAAAATTGTTAATAATTAAAAGAATAAAAAATATAATTCCTAGCTTTAATTGCCAATACTAAAGAAGAATTTTATCTTTTATCACAACAAATGGCAAAATATAATTTAGAAATATTTATAATGCCAATGTCATAAAAACTGGAAACCGGATTCTCTTAGAAAATTCATGTAATAGATTAATAATATAATTTGACAAAGATTGTATAAATAACTGACCGTTACCATTCAAGCTTCTTCCATATCTAATGCCTAATTATCCAATCACAATTAAATCCAAGGGCAATAGTCAAAGCCAAATAAATTGATTTTGCACTTTCACAAATAAAACACCTTGCACCCTCAAAAATCTGTTCACTATAAAAGAAGTAGTATTTACACAAGATAATTTAAATTAGCATAATTTGAAATATTATTTTGTGTTGTTGTCATTGTTATTATTACTGCTATCTATAATGTTAATTTTTGTTCTGATGTTATATCTTGAAATAAAAACAAACATATTGTTAAATACCAGGCAAAACTCTCCATACAGTAGTCCACTCAGTGCAAGCCAGAGTAATCAATGGATGCCAGAAGGCTTGTGCATAAACTCCCTATCTAGTGCCTACTCATCCAGTATCCTCAGACTAGTTTCTAGCTTGTGACTTTCATCAGTGAAGAGCCTTAAATCGAGAACCCAAAGGGAAACTATAATGTAATATACTTTAAAAACATTAGAAATTTTAAACTTATTTTACTTCTAATTTGTTATAAATTCCACTGATAAATTTGTTTGCTTTCACATATAAATCTAAAGTCCAGGATGGCTGTGATATACATATAGTGGAATGTTGACAACTTAAATCTGTTTTTTTTAAAAAGAGAATAAAAGGTTATGGTTTCTTAGAAATACCCTGCTAAATTGTAAATTGAGAACTGAAATTCAAGGATGTTTTAAAAATAAAGTTAAAAAAAAAAAGCAAAAACATTGAATCGGTCTTACTTGTCAATAGCTCCAGCTGGATCTTCTGTCTTTGCTAAAATTTATTAGGGTTATTAAAACTTAAGAATTTGAAACTAAAAATTGTAAATAACTTAATGGCTTGTGTAGTGCTCTAAGATCCAAGACTCCTCACTGAAGAAAGCCACAAGCTAGACACTAGTCTGGGGATATTGGATGAGTAGGCACTAGATAAGGATTTTATGCACAAGCCTTCTGGCATCCATTGATTACTCTGGCTTGCATTGAGTGGCACTACTGTATGGAGAGTTTTGACTATTTAATAACAGTTATGAGCAAGCATAAGAAATGCTGATCATGTAATATTGTTAAATAGTTAGTATCTGTAGAATTAGTTATAAATTTAGTTGAAATACAGAATAATATTATATATTTTTTTAATTTCCTTGTTCAATTTACTTTAAATTTCTGCAAACTTTGATTTAAGTTGATATTCTAATATTATAAAAAATATGCAGTAAGATAAAAACTAATAAAAATATATTATCGTTTTTTCTCGGGACAGTTATTTTTTATTTTTTTTTACAAATTTATGTTTGCTTTTGTTTTTAGCCTATTTTTACTAATTGGGATTATTTTCTTCTTTTTCTTATTCTTTCTTTTTCTCCCACTCTCTCTCTCTCTCTCTCTTTATGTATACATATGAAATAGTTAACATCTTTTAACATTTATTTAGACAGGAAGAAAAATGGCAATGTTAACCTTACTTAACATGTTAAGAATATTGACTTTGCTTTCTAGACGATAAATGGCAAAATGTAGCTAAAAGGTTTTTTTTTTAATGTTTTTGGGATAAACTCTTTTAATCTCATATTAACTAATGTATCTCGAATGGTTTACGTTTTTTTAACTTTTTAAATAAAATTGATAAGAAAAAGTTTTATATTTATTTTAAAGATCGTAAAACATTAAATAATATAAATTTATCGATTAGCTTGCAGACTAATAATATTACCACACAAATAAATTTAGAATTTAATGTACTACTATAATTTTAGTAAAATTCATTCCAGATCAATATGAGTAATGCTATGCTGAAATTAACTATAGCAAATATCACTACATCTAACATTAAATTTTTCAACAATACTAAGTAGTGTTTGAAATTTTCAAATAAAGCGTGTAATAATTATATTTATAAAGCGCATACTCGTTACTTAAAATAATATATATTAAGGCTACAACCTTAAAACTATGCGCCTGAAAAAACGACAGTAGGGACCTCTGCAAATCTTTAACATAAGATTTATTTAAAAGACAAGAGCGGCCACTCTTATCTAAACCTACTTTTCTAAATAAGTAAGAGAATCTAAAGCATTTTGATTTGAGAGCGTAAGGTATTCAATACCTCACTAATTAAGTCCACAAATTCTATAACACATTAACACTCGCGAATTCTTTCGATTTACAACGAGTCAGTGTTGAGATCTTATGCTTAGAAATCCATTAATATTATATAAAGTTGTAATAATTATATTTATAAAGCACATACTCGTTACTTAAAGTAATATATATTAAGGCTACAACCTTAAAACTATGCACCTGAAAAAACGACAGTAGGGACCACTGCAAATTTTTAACACAATATTTATTTAAAAGGCAAGAGTGGCCATTCTTATCTAAACCTACTTTTCTAAATAAGTAAGAGAATCTAAAGCATTTTGATTTGAAAGCGTAAGGCTATTCATTACCTCACTTATTAAGTCCACAAATTCTATAACACATTAAATAAATCTTGTGTTAAAGATTTGCAGAGGTTCCTACTGTCGTTTTTTCAGGGGTATAGTTTTAAGGTTGTAGCCTTAATATATATTAATAAAGCTTGTAGATAATTTCCTATATATATATAGTACACTACCTCCTTGCTATACCGACTGGCTAACATTGGAAACTTTCAAGCTAACATCTAAATTACTAACCTCAAATCACAATCGAATTATCAAAACAATATTTATTAAAGCAATACTTTAACTAGCTCAGAATGCATTACTAAATACTATACCTACTAAAATAAACATTTAAAGTAATTTAACTTATTTAAATAATAAACTAAGAAAGGCAAAACACATAAATTAAATACTAAGTTTCAAATCAGATTCCCATGTCATTTATTATTTAAACTATGACTAGATCATTATTTACTATTTTAAAAAATGGTTCCATTAAAAAAATATTAACTAAAAATTATGAAACTTTGCAGGAGATATTTAGCAAGGTACACTATTGCTTTAACATTAAGAATGTATCTTGAAAGATATACTATCAATGGCATAAGAATATTACCCCTATATAATTTATAAAAAAAACTACCTTGTAATATTCTCAAGGCTCACATCACACATAATATAAATCCTAATTAAATAATTTATAAAATTTATTATTAAACAATAAAGCAATTACTATTGTTTCATAAAAAATAATATTTAAATTTAACATTAATGTAAACTCCTATCCATTATCACTTCAACTAACTCTTATAATTATTCAATATCTCAGGTTCCTCTCCTAATAATAATTATAAACAAATTAATACAATGTAGCTAAATATAATGAGGGTTTTTACACATATTCAACCACTCTTCCAAAACAACAACAAACAATTAGAATATTTTCAAGATTCTTAAAATAATATATTTACTTAACTATTACACCTCAGTAAACATAAATAAGATTATAAATTGTTATAAAAACCATCATATAGAGTATTTTTAATAAGTTCTATAAACATCTTATATCATATTAAGCTATAAAATCTTTTCTTTTTATGTGGCATTTATTGAAATATCATACTCTTAATATAATTGCAATATGAGATAATTTTTAAAATTGGTGTTATTAAATCTTCATAATTAGCAATAATAAGATCTACAATAATAATGTTAATTATAATGTATTCTTGTTAACCATGTGCAATAATATAATGTTACAAGTAATTTTTATAACTCACATGTGTGTATACAAAGATTCAAAAGCACTTGGACACATCAAACAAAGAAACTCTTGAGACAATATGAATTCCAAAACATTAACAAATTTATTAGTTAACAACATATTAAAATTTACAAAAATATAAATTTATAAAATGTTAAACATTTACAAAATAACAAAAGAAAAATTAATCCAATTAAAATATTTACATAAGAGATATTATGAAAATAATAAAATATTAAAAAGCATTTACTTTGACTATTTGCTGTATAAAATTATATAAGATATTGTACATTGTAATTGTACTACTATTACTATCTTTTATACTTACGATAGAGATATTCCATCATCACTATCATACTTAAATAAAATAATAACAGTAATAAATATGATTTACTTACATAATCATTTGTAACTAATAGTGTACTTCATATTTCTGATAGAAAATTATGATTATAGTAATGCTCATCAATACTATAAATATAAAGTAAGATTAGTACTTATTAAAAATTTAACATATAAAATTTCCCTTTCCCTTCCAGGTATATTTTAACATTCTACTATAAAAATAAATAAAGAAAAATATAGTTAATGAAATAACTTCCTTCATAAATTTTTAAGTTATTTGCTATAAAATATTTAAAACAACTCCATATCTTTAATTTTTGTTATATTCATTTTACTCATATTATATTAAATAATTATATATTGCTTGTATATGCTATATTTATTTATTTCAATATCTATCACCATAATAGCATTCATATATTGCATTCCATCATTCTGTCCCTCATACAAAAATATGCATTTAACATTTGAGTTTAATGATCTCCATTATTAATATATCTAGGAATGTCAAATCATTTCTTTTATCTTTATCTATAAAAAATATCATTTGTAATAAAATGTTTCTCTCCTTTTGCATTCACAAATACTAACAACCAGCTACAGTCCAGCTATTATTTTGTCCAACTTTTAAACTATACTATTCATGATGTAATATCCAGTGATGATCAATAGTGATTACAGTAAGGGATATGAATACAACAATAATTCAGGTCATTTATTTATCCTATACCTTAAATTCTGATCATGGCTTCTATCTGAGCTCTTGGACTATGGAAAGAATGCAACTGACCACATACTAAATATACAGAACTTTGTTACCTATATTTAATTCATTAATTCATGATAATGTAATTCAAATATAATATTTTCCCTCAATATCACTATCACCCAAAATTTTGTTTTACAATTAATTTTCCAGACTACTATCCTTCATCTTCCACATTCTGAATACTTCTCTTGACATTACAGAGAAATTCTAAGTACCTTAAATAAAATAATCTTCAAACTACTAATATTAAAATCAAGAAGGTTCAAAAACATGGTATACACAAATGATTTCATAAAAATATTCATCTTTATCACACATTCCTTCAATTATATTATAATACTAAATAATTCAGAGATCAGCATTTTTATTTATTGTATCTAAACAGATACTGTATAAAATAATATCTTGGTAACTCATAGTTATATTTAAAGATATGCATACCTAAGCATTCATAAAATTATTTAAATACCTTTAGATAGCACATATGGTATTTTCTATCTTCATATTATATTTAGAAAACAATTAATATACTCTTAATCATATAAATATGATACTTTCTGGTTTCAGAAATCAAGCAATATGATAAACAAATAAAGTATACATATAATATTATAAAAAATAAATATAATTTATTTTAATCTCAAAAAATATAAGATCAAATATGGCAAATTTCCTCTTCATGGTCATCCAAACATATAACAAGTTATAGGCATTTTTATATATTTATTTACCTTTCAGAAAAATCAAATTTTTCCGATAACTATTAATATTTTTTTATTTCAAATAGATTATTTAAATCTTAAAATGCTAAACTTATTTCTAAAAGCCATATTCATTTACATATTATTTCTAAAAGTATTAATATTAAAAAATAGAAAAATAATAAAATTTAAAGCTAAATAAAGTTATTGCTTTTCTTTCTTCCCTCCAGTTCCATGATAAAAAGAGAGAGCTTGCTTATGACATTTTATAGTAAAGTTTTTTTTCTCTTTTTCATACACTGCGCAAACTCCATAATACAAAACTAAAACATCCAAAATCCTTTTGAAACACTATCCATCTATACTTGATAAAATGTGTGTCTAAACATATTTCCTTAGCACTTCAAGGTGAACAGATATTTCAGGGAAAACAGTCATTAAAATAATTATTGTATTAGGTAATATTTTTCCATTCGAACATTTTTCTATGCTGGTTAGCAAAAAATATGACAATAGAAATATCTCTTCTAGAAACGATTGTATATTTTGTAAAATAATGTGACAATTATTTCATTCATTTTTATTAAATAACTTTCATTCAAATTTTTTTCCACTTAAATTCATGAATAATTTGTAATATAATAATTTCCTAAGAGAATTATTTTTTTTAATTTTAAGCTTTTTCCTTTTCAGACATGCACATTCATTAATTAATTTCTTGCAATAATTTATAATTTCTTCATTCAGATTACTATATACTATCAGAAATTCATTTTCTCGTTAAACATATCCTTCTTTCAATGGAAATTTTAATAAAACACATTTTCTCTTTGTTTTCCATGCATCATTTTTTTAAAAATGCAATACTCATTCAGCTGTTTTTCTCTTCTCAAAAGATTAATAGCAAAACATTTTCATTAATGTATTCGAAGATAATATAAAAGTATATGCACATTTATAAACTTCCATCGCACACATTTTTTCACACATTTTGTTTTACTTGCAAAATATAACTTTCCATTCCTTCATCTCTTCCTTTTAAAGAAAATATTTTTTCAAATAGCTTTTGATAACCACCCTCAAAATAATAGTGGCCCATAATTTCCATTTAAGTCTATATTTATGAGGCTTTATCATAATTGCTAAATATAAATGTCTTCTCATTTCACTCATACAGACAAATCTAAATAGAAAGTTCTTGTGATGTGATTCATGGTAATATGGTTGCAGTTTTTATAGCTTCTTTTTTTTCACATTAGGCCAGTGATTAGATAACAAGTATAGGTCTCCATAAATTTACCATATTTTCATTAAGTCACTATGAGATTTACTGACATGGAATTAACTCATCTACCCAACTATGGGATACATTACATTAAATTATTTAAAATTATACTTTCAACTTTACTATAAAATTTTTAAAAAAAATTTTATAAAACATTTAAACTTTACTTGACTAATTCAGTTAAAAAACAGTATAGATTTTGATTTAAATTAAAAATAGATTTAAACTTAAAATTCAAATAGATTTAGACTATCTAGACTGACTAAACCCAGTATTTATGTCTTTGTTACATAGTTATCTCATTGGTTGATAACAGTTATTCCTAGACACTAATTTACACATAGAGGACATTAATGTCCACAATTTATTTTTTAGAATATTCTAATGGAATTGTATTTAATATTTATTACTTTTATTTAATATTATATAAAATAACATTCTTTTATTTTAACACTAAAAATTTTACTAATAACTTTAATAATATTTTTAGAATATAAAATGACTTAAACATTATAATAAAATTTATTATTATGCTTTTAAAATAGAATTTATAATATTTATTTGCAACATTTAATGTATCTAATTTTTATTAACAAGAAACTAAAAATTAATAATTCTGATTAAAACATGTAAGCTCAAGGGCAAATATACACACTTTAAAGACATGTAACACTATTTTAGAACATTCTACAATAATTTAAATAATAAGTTATTTTTCTCTTCGCTAGTCACATATTTATAATAATTTAAATAATAATTATTTAAAATAATAACTTTAATAAAGAAAATTACTTAAAATATATTAGAATAAACATTAATTTAATTTTATACTTCAATTAAAAAATAATATAATATTTTTATATTTTTTAAACTATACTAATATAACTTTAAATACTTTATATAGGTTTATTAATCCTTTACCTAACAGGTTTAAGCTTATTTTTCCCACATTATTAATACAAGATATTATTGACTAAGATAAATTTAAAATTTTTTCAAACTAGCTATTTTTAAATCCTTTAAAATGAGTAAAAAATGGCATGATCACAAAATATATATATATGGAAATCTTAAATGTGTGGAGATATCTATTTAAATCAACTTAATTAGAAAGCACTTAACCTAGAACAACTGTCCCATCCCACGAGGCAAAATAAACTGACAGGCTGATGCATCCATAAGGAGGATACTCTTTTAAGTCCCATTCTAAATCTTATACAGAAATCAAAGTACTACAGTTTGCATTTATAAGTGTAAGAAATCAAAGTAAAACAAATGTTTCAACTTTCTTTCTATATAATAAACCCTTCAACTGGTAAGTTATATATTGTAATACAATATTGTATTACAATAAATAACCTATCAGTTGAGGGGTTTATTATATAGTAAGAAAATTGAAAAGTCTGTTATACTTTTATTTCTTACATCTATAAAAATAAACTGAATACTTTGATCTCTATATTACATCTAGAATGGCATTTAAAGAGGATCTTGCTTTTGGAAGCATTAGTCTGTCAGTTTACTTTGACACTTGGTCTGGGGCAGTTTTTCTAGGCTAAGTGCTTTCTAATTAAGTTGATTTAAATTAACAACTCCACACATTCAAGATGTTCATCTAAACATTCATTAAAAATATTGTATTACAATATGTAATCTACCAATGAAGGGGTTAATATATAGTAAGAAAATGAAAAGTTTGGTGTACTTTGATTTCTTATGTCTATCAAGCTAACTAGTATTTTAATTTTTAGGATGCATCAGACTGTCAATTTATTTGATTCTTGGCCTGGGACAGTTGTTCTAGGTTAAATGCTTTGTAATTAAGTTGATTTAAATGGATAATTCCATATATTCAAGATTTTCAACTAAACATTCATTAAAATATTGTATCACTATATATATATATATATATTATTAATCAATGTCTGTATTCCAATTATAATAAAATATATATAATTATTCAAAACAATACAATAATTAATACAGTAAAAATATTTTAAAAAACAAATATATACCACAATTTAATAGAAGTACTTTCAACTATCTATGTAGTCATTGTCAACTAGATTCAAATTGTATTATAAAAAACTGTTACAAAAAGTACTTCTATTAAATTGTGGTATATATTTGTTTTCTAAAATATTTTTACTGTATTAATTATTGAATTATTTTGAATAATTATATATATATATTGTACCCTATTGATTAGGTCCAAATAGGTTCACTAAGTTAATTTTTGAAAAATTTTAAATTATGGGAAAACTTAGATAGTATAAATGCTATATAATATTGATAATATTTTTAAAACTTTGTTAAAGTAAAGTTGAGAGTTGTAATTATGTAAAAGACTATGTTACTATGCTACAATTATATAGTAAAGCTAAATATTATGATTTTTGTATGGTTGGGAAAACTGGCCATAGGAAATCATATACTAAAAATCCTATTAAACAAAGTGCTAATGGTTAATTTTAAAATAATGATTTAAAATTAAATAAGCTAATGTATTGTAAATAAAAATTAGATTTAATATTTATATTATAAATTATTTATTAAAAGTATAATATTTTATGCTGGACAAATGTATTTAATTTTTTACAGTTTAAATAATTTCAAAATTTAATATTCCAAATTGTATTATATATATATAATATAATATTTTGTAATAAAATGTTTAAGATATTTCTATTTTCTGATGGTAATTATAAAAAATTGATACATATTGTCTCGTTTTTAAAAGTCATTTTCAAAATTACTTTTGGAATTGTTTTAAAAATTGAAACATTTATGTATCATGAAAATAAATATTAGGAAAATTATTGAAAATGGGTAGTTTTAAAATAAGTGTAGTTAGTAAAGTTAAATTTTAAAAATAGGTACATTAAAATTAAATATTGGATAAATTAATAAAGTATTATTTAAAAAATGTTATTTTAAAGTGTTTAATTTGTTTAAATAAACATGTAAAATTAATTTAGAATTAAATTTTATAATGGTATTTAATATTTAGTCATTGATTTTATTTCTAAATTTTAATTACACAAAATTGGCAAGTATGTAAATTAGATCATAAGGTAAAGATTAGACAACCAATCAGATGTAAATTCAATCTGGTATAAAAGTAGATGATACTCTTATATTTTTTGCTTGCTTAATAACTTAATAACTCTTAATAACTTAATAATTTCTTAACTTATTATCAATATTATTATCATATATCAACATTGAAGTATTACTTAGTTTACTTCTTAATATTATTTTTTTTTTTTAAAAGTTTTTGAAGGATTAATAATTTACTAAGTTAAAGTAATAATGCAGCCCTAAATTCTAAAAAATTCTCTATTGGTTATTTTATTGAAGCTTAAGCCAACTTCACAGTAAATATATGGATTTAATACCAATGATAATGTATTCAAAATAATTAATGATGAAAGTACAGGTAATAAAGGAAAGTATAATTTTAAATGTATTACAGAAAAATTTATATAATTATTTATTTTTAATACTTGGAATATTTTCAAGAGTGCTGAGCAGAAATATTTTTGAAAATCTATTATTTTTTATGCATTATATTTTAAAGATAAATAACTTTATTTGGAGAACAAAAAGTTACATGGAAAAAAACTTAAATTTTAATATTTTAAAAAAAGTTGAAAACAAATTTAATATTGAACCTAGAATAATATTTTTTTAGAAAAAAAGTTGCAGTGAATATTTTTCTAAAATATTGACTTAAAAAAATTTATTACAAATCTCTCTTGAAAAATGATTAAAAGGAAAAACTGATATTATTCCGGATATAATTTTTATGATAAAGTATTGTTGAAAAATAGCATAAATTATTTAATATCATAAATTATTAGTATAATATAAAACTGTTTTTTTAAATTATTCATCAGGAAAAAAAAGGATAACTAAAAATATATCTTGCCTAAAGAAATATAACTTTATAAATGACTTTATCTGAATTACTATCAAATAATATATTTGAACGAAATATAAAAAAATGTGTATTTTCCATAAAAATACATATGGATTTATATCACCAACACTGATGCACCTAAAGCCCATAGGATCCAAGAGAATGGGAAAAACTCTGGAGATTATTTAAAAAACTTTTCCAAGTGATATCACATTATATAGCTCTCATCCTGAGGAAAATACAGATAGGGCTGCATTTTTAAAAGACTTTCAGAACAGGATGTATAGCTAATTTTCAAATATTTTTGGATTTAAAAAGTTGACTTCATTTTCTTTTTTTTTTATTTCATAAGCAACCACACCAGGGAGGAGAAAAGTTTTGTGTTTAAAGCTTTTGGACAGTAGTGGTCACCATAGTAACAAACGGTGGGGTGGGGGACTTCTATGAAAATATTAGAAGGTAGAAAAAAACTTTTTTTAAAAAATAAATTTTATGGAGAGAAGAAAGAATTGGAGTTTAGTAACTGTGGTTTTTATTATCATTTTACATAATAATTGCAGTATTAAGTTTTATTAGTGTTTGGGTAGAAAAGGATACACTTTAAATATTTTTATTTAATCTAATGGTAACTACCAATCTAACATAATTAATATTTTAAAGATTATTTTAATATTTTGTAGAGTTTTTCATAAACATTTTTAAGGTATGATAGTGATGCTGAATGAATGTTATTATTATTTAATATGTTTTCTTATATTAAATATTAGACCGGAAAATGTCTAAGAGTGACTGACAAGGGTAGTGTCACTAGATAAATCTTATAAAATATATTAATTTTATATGCTGTATATTTTATTGTTATTTTCTAGAATTGCTTAGAATACTTTTTTGATATTGCTTTGTCATATGAATGTATGAACATGTTTGCATTAATTACACATAAAACTTGATTATTCTAAAGCATAAGCTATGATTTTTTAGAAAGATATACATATATTTTCTTTTATATTCCTAATGTAATATAATTTATTGATACTCATAATTTTTATATGATTCTTTAATGGATGAACCCTATTTTGGAAATATTTTAAATATTGATTTTAATATCTTAAAACAAAATCATTTGTATTTTTATTGCTGAGTTTTTAAAACGTGAACAAACCTTTTCTTGTAGTAGTAGTTTTGGATTGTTAAAGTCATATTCAAATTTTGTTTATTATTTGGAGTAATGCTAGTAATTTTTTGTAATGTAGATTGTTAAATCTATTGCGAAATTTTAATCGATAGTGACATTGGGAATATTGTAAAGAAACCTTTGGATGCTTATATGTAGTATCTATGGACAGAATAGGGAAGTAACCTATATCTTAGTAGTTTATACAAGTACAGATAACATAGCCATGTGTCTTGTATATTTTCCATGGACAGTGTCTTTCTTGATATTTTGTATTTTAAAATGTTTGAATGAGTGCTGAATAAATAGCCTGGACATTGTTATTATATTTGAGGTTATTAGACAAAGAAGGCTTACATCTTTGTATGCACTGTTTCCATATAGATTATCCAATACATTTTATACTATTGAGTCTTTACTCTAGTTAGTTCTTCATGCTTACGCATCATATCGCTATCTTAATTTCAACGGTTATTGCATCCTATAGCATTGTATTTTATAAAAGAAAATAACGAATAATTTTGAATTGTAGTATCGTTATTTTGAAAAGAGACGAGATAGGTTTTTTTGTTTTGGTTTAGGTTAAGGTCAAATACAAATCACATTGAATATAAATGCTAACAGTGAATAATAAAGAATCATAGATATTTTTCATATTTTATTAAACTATTTTTGAAAAACATAAAAGAGATGATAATTATTCATGAGATTTTTTTTCAATAATTTTGATATTCTAATTTTACGTGTTAATGCATATTTTTAAGAAAAATAAAACATCCAAAATGAACAACACAAAAAATAGAATGAGTGCTTGTATTTCATAAATAGTATTTTATATTTTAAACATACATGAAACACACATATAAGGATTTTTATTTAGAGAGAGTAGTACCAAGCAAAAATATGTAAAAGAACACCAATAATATTATTTTATTAAAGTCAATTTTATTGTAAAAATATTTGAATATATTTTAAAAATGAATATTATTTAAGTATTTCATATTTTATATTTTTCGTGTACACTTACAAAAAACATATATTCTGGGTATGTTAAATAATGGATATATTTTTTTATTAAACTATAAGAGTATTCCTAAATTGGTATTGTTATTATTATTTTAAATAAATGTGCCAAAAAAGTATATAAGTCGGAGTAAATGCTTATTTACTTGTTGATTTATTAATTTTTTTAATGTGGAAGTATGCAACTTAATATTATTTTCATTAGTTTGATATTTGTTAGGTTTTATTAAACACGATTGTAAATAGTGTACATAGCTTTTGTTAAATGTATAGGATAATAAAATTTGTTAAACTTGTTTTTATAAAACTTTGTGTTATATTGATTTATTCACCATCATTAACATGATTAACAGTCACCAGAATAAACATAATATTTGCACAGTACAGATATAATTATTTATTTTAAGAAATCACAATGATTCAGAATATAATATACTTAAGAAATTTTTTTTTGCATTAATATTATTATTATGGTCATAATTAATTGCACAATTTATTGCATAGAATTTTAACATTGTTTGTTGCCACATATTTTCAGATTATATCAGATTATACCACATTATTCTATTTAAGATGCCACATGAGAAATAAAAGAATTATTATTATTATTATTATTATTATTATTATTATTAGTAGTAGTAGTAGTAGTAGTAGTAGTAGTAGTAGTAGTAGTAGTAGTAGTAGCAGTAGTAGTAGTAGTAGGAGGAGGAGTAGCAGTAGTAGTAGTAGTAGCAGTAGCAGTAACAGCAGCAGCGGTAGTGGCAGTCATCATAATATTGAACAGTGAATAAGATTAAAATTTATTTATTGAAGATTATTATTATTATTATTTATTGTTATTATTATTATTATTAGTTAGGTGTAGTTGAGGATGACACAAAATCCCTTATCGTACTTGACGACAGGAGATTATAAATTGATTAGATTTATTTTAAAGAACCTGAGATAATTATAATTGTATTGTTCCAAAAAAGAGATTAGAATTTATTTAGTGCTATTATATTAAATTGTTATTATTTTAAATTTTAAGAATGCTATGAATTTATTATTATTTGAAATAATAGGGGGATAGTGTTCTTATGCCATTGAGATTGTATCCTGTGGGATAATGGCTCAATGTAATTCTTTACTGCTTGTACTCCGCTTTATTGTCTCATGATTTATTAATATTTTATTTATTTAACTTTTCAGAAGTCGAACCATTTATTATTTATTAATCAGTTAGAGCTAGTTAAGTAGTAGATATTATCATAGGATATCTTATTATTAATTATATGTATTTTAGCAGAGCTTAATCATTTTATCTGAGTTAGTCATATTTTCCTATTATTATATTGAACTGAAAGTGAGGGTACAATATATATATATATTACAAAGAAATCAAGTCATAGGTCTCATGACCTAATTTAACAAGCTTGTATTACAAATGTTATATATTTGTGAGCTCTCTCTCTCTCTCTCTATATATATATATATGCATAATACGAACATGAATCTTTAAGTAACATATGAAAACTTGAAGAGAGAATTTATTTATATGAAAACAAAACATGTGAATTTGCCTCATAAATCCCATATATATAAATAAAGAATAAATGAAGTCGGTAGCTGGTTTATAGAATGACTATGATTCTGAGTAGAAATTGACTCTATAGCTTTTATTTATTTACATATAATTATACGAGACTTGAGCACACTTTCAAGCAACCCTTCAGCCATCCACTCTTTCTAAAACCACCAATACACATGACAACCCACATGTGAAAAAGATAAATGATTTCCATTATACATATTTCATGTTGAACTAGCACTCATCAGTTATTACAGATCATCATTTCCTACATATATATATATATAATTGGTACTCAGTTTATACTAATATAGCAATCTTTTAAACTTTAATGGACAGGATTCAATCTACTTCACCCTCAAATTCTTTAGCCACTTACTCTATTGAAAATCAGAAGCTGAAATGTCCAAATCCCATGATGATGCCAATATTATTGCCATGCTCATGTTGACCATAAGTCACTATGATCCCTCATGTATAGAACCTTGTCTATTTAAATGCACAAAAGAGAGATGGACAGGATGCAGGTTGAATGTGTAATATTTGAAATACAGGCATACTTCATATACCTAGTGTTTAATTGTAATTATAAGGGATTTGAACACAGACTTCCAAGCTCCCTTCAGTCAACTATTCTATCGCAAATCATCAATACACATGACCTCATACATGTGGAAAAGATAAATGATCTTATACCAGCACTCATCAATTGTTTATAATAAATATATAAAAAATTTGTTTAGTTAATTCCAATAATTTCTTTATTTATATTATATTGTCTGTAATATATATATAAAAGAGGCAAAGAAGTTAAAACAATAATAGAAAGAGAAATACGAATTGTTTTTATTGAGGCTATTTATTGCAGCTTCTTAGGTTCATCAATAATATTATATTTATAAATATAAGAGAATAATATTTGATACATTGAAAATATTTAAAGAAGACTATTTAATATCTCATCTTTAATAAATTATAGTCATTAGTGTAGATCAAATGTGTAAACTGATAATTTTAGTGGAAATTATTTTTGAAAAAAAAAAAAAACCGAATATATCTTACTATAACTTTATTAAATTTAACTTATTTAAATTTCATTTATAGCCAATAACGATTAAAGACGGTAAATTTTATTGAAATTTTTTTTTAAAAAAAAATCCCATAAAATTAAAAAATATTTAAATCATATAGAATTTTTTTTAAAAAAACTCTTTCATTCTATACTTACATTTTATTATGCATATAGTTTTTTAACTGATGTATTTATATATATAAACAATAAAAAAATATACATTTAGATATTATTCAAAAAACGATATATCTAGTTGTAATTATAATTAACAATATCTATTCTTTACTAATTTCTTAGCCTACATTAAATATATAAATTACAAATAAAATGTCCTTTAATTAAAAAACTATTGCAATAATAAAAATAATAAATATTACAATAATAAACTATTATATACAGTCATTCATCTGCAGAAGTACTTTCTGTTAATTTCTTAACCTGCCTCAACCGCCATTAAATTCAAAAAAACAAAACGGAAACAAAAGTCATCAACTCAAATCCCATGAATGCCAGATTTTAATGTTAGCAGATTATCTATTAATTAAAATCATTTATTCCTATTTATTAAAATTGCCTCCTTAATTTTTCTTTTATTATGGTTTCTTTCTTCATGAAGAATTTTAACACTTTAAATATCAAACTTAAATTTATATTTTCATGACCTTTCATGATCCAAGAAAACTGAAGCCATCATTAAATCACTATTATTTTTATTTTCATGCCTCCTTTAATCTTTTTTCTATACTGCACTTCATTTTATCTATATATGCTAACATACATTGGCCAAAAATTTGGGACACAACGTTACTTTTCTGCTTGACAGCTATGACATTTTTAAAAATATTCACTAATTTATTAACATTATTTTTTTTCTCAGTGATGAAAGCTTTTTTTCATCAAAAAGACAAAGTACACAATAGTGAAAGGTTTACAAAGAGATGACTACATGGCAAAATTAAATTCAAGTATAATATGATGATGGGGAAGGGGATACATATGAAATGAAAAGGGGATATGGAAAGGATGTATAGTCCAGGCAAAGAAGAGTCTTTGGCAAGGAGCAATGTTGATAGCCTTGTATGCCTTGATGGATTATAGTGTTTTAGGAGTACAATATTAGTAATCCAATTTATGGTAGATAAGTTGACAAATAAAAAAAACACTTGGAAATGACATAAAATATGGACTAAATCAATCTACTGTTCAGTTCTTCCAAATAGCCTCGAATATCTTCACAAGAGAGCAATCTTGAATACTTTGGAAAAATTATGGAAAAAACTATGGAGAACAAGGGCAAAAAATCCAAGCTTCAAAATATCTCTGCTGAAAACCATTCTAATCCATCATGAAAATCACATGAACAGCAAAAGGCCAGCCCTATCAATAACAACATTGGAAATAATAAAATTAAGTAAGGTGAATCACTTGCAATTAGAATCATGAGGCCAAACTGCAACTTATTCTGCAATCATACACGGATAAAATCATCTATGATGATAACATTAAAAAATCACCATAAATAATATTATTTTTTCTATATTGTGAATAAGAAAAACCAACATTGGTAACAATCACCACAGCACCCTCATACCAACCCCCTCCCTCAAAAGAACTAGGATTTAGGTCCCTGGGTGCCCTCCCAACAATCAGACTCTCATTCATTCAACAAAATTAAGTAAAATGAACATTTTCATTAAAAGGTAAAATCTCTGTAGAAATCTTTTGTAGTTTCAATAGCTGCCATATATTTACATAGAGTTTTTATAAAAGTTAAAATTATTCTCACTTGTGATTACATTGTTGATATAACTTTCATATAAAAAGAGAGCTAAGAAACTCCCCTTTTTAATAGGAATAGTTTTAGAGAAAATTAATTCCCCAAACTAGGGAAAAGGAAATAAAACGGGGAGCCAGAAACAGAGTTAACTGGAGTCCTTGACTCCCTCTAGTGGACTATACACAAAATGAAATGTTAAACACAATCTTGTGTATATTCTTGAAAAAATTTTACTTGAGCATTTGAAATAAATGGAATAGATATCCATTTTTTACTATCAATATTCAACTCCTTTAAACCATTATAACTCTTTTTAAACTGACATAAAGTAATGTTAATCTGTTTTATTTTATAACCAAATTCAAGCAATTCCTTGGAAAATATATTAATATTGTTTAATTTATCCCACTGGTAATGACATAATTTTTCATTACAAAACAAAACAGATCTAAAACTTGCCATCCTGGGCATAATTTGTACTTTTCATTTACAATTTGTATATCCTTTTTTTTTAAATGGTTTGATTATTAATTTATAACTTAACATACTATTATCTCTTGTAATAATTAAATCCAAATACTTAATACTTTTGTCCTGTTCCTTTTCAATAGTCCATTTTAAGCCATTCAAATTATTTAATGCCTCTACAAGCAAATTTATAGTATTGGTATATCCCCAAACAAAAATAATAACTATATACCTTTTGTAAATTTTAACATATCTCATATATAAAAAAAAAAAAAAATTTCAAACTTGTGTAACAACAGACAGACCAATAGGTCGACCTTTAGACATTATATAATATCCACCTTCAAAAGAAGCAACAATGTTATCATCAAAAAATTTAAAGAATCAATAATAAATGTTATCACATATGCATGTTCAATTATTTTTATGGAATCTACTCTATTAATAGAACCATAAATTCCTGTTATATATAATGAAGCAATAACATCATTCACATTAGTCACTATATTTTTAATTCTATTTACAAAGTCAAAAGATGAAGCAATAATATTTTCCCCAAATTTTAACAACTTTTGTAATATCTTAACAATATATTTAAAGATGTGATATATAAATGAACCATCAAAATTAATTATAATTTGCAAAGGATTACCTTCTTTATGTAACTTTATATTTGCAAAAATAGAGAACATACAGCACAGAAGGATATATCTTATAGTATCACTTAAGGCTTTATTTTTAGCATTTTTAAAAATATTGTTAATAAATTTTATTCTCTGATCATCAACATTTTATTCCTTAATTTAAAAAAAACAAGTTTTTCAATTTCCTCTTTAACTTTATCAATATACTTCATCGTTAAAAACATTTACATCTCTTTATCTTCTTTCAAACAAATCATATCATTCTTCAGCCTCTATTTAAATTGTCAATTCCCATGACTTTTCCTTTGGAATCACATTAAATTTATACAATTATTTTTTTGAAAATTTTACCAGCAAAGTGACTATCTTGAGGATTCATTTCAAATGAATTTTGAACAGCCACAATTAGTCCCAAATAATAATAATCCCAAGTACCACCGACATATTTAGCTCCATGACTTAAAACATATCAAATGTAACTTTTTATTTGACAAATTAACAAAATTCATATTATTATAAGCTTGTGGAAATCAGTTTTCTTCTCAAATTTAATACCGATCATTGTAATTTATGTTCAAATAATTTAAATCCATTTTCACATGCACTTTTATATACTCCCAAGCACACCATTCATTTAATGTTTTTAAATGTTCAATTGCTTTTAAATATTTCCGAATATCAACAAGTTCCTGTTTACATTTCTTAATTATATCATTTAAAATAATTGATTTCAATTTATCCATACATCTTGGTACAAAATTTATACAACTGATCACTTTTACATCACAACAATTCGGGAATACATGAAAAACTTTACAATCCTTAAAAAATGAAGTTTGCATTTAAACATAATAATATTTTACACTGCTTCCATCATTCTTAATGATCCATCATTTTTTAATATCATTTAGATCTATAGTACTAAATAAAATAAAAATATAATACAAATAGTGTCAGTTAATTAAAAAACTATTGTAATATCGATAAAAATAATAAATATAACAGTTATAAACTATTATATACAGTCATTCAATCTGCTGAAATACTTTCAGTTAATTCCTTAATCTGCAATAAATGCCATGCAAAAAAAAAAACAGAAGCAAATATCATCAACTCAAATCACATCAATCCTGAATTTTAATGTTGACTATTAATTAAATTCATTTTATTCCTATTTATTAAAATGGCCTCCTTAATTTTTCTTTTATTATGGTTTTTTTCTTCATGAAGAACATTAACACATTCAATGTCAAACTTAAATTTATATGTGCATGTTCTTTCATGATCCAAGATAATTGAAGCATTCATTAAATCGCTATTATTTTTACTTTTCACATGCTTATATAACAATTGATGCTCCTTTAATCTTTTTTAAATACTCCACTTCGATTCACCAATATATGATAATATAACTCCACCAAAAAATTGATACACAACATTATATTTCTGCTTGACAGGTATAACATTTTTAGAATTATTCACTCATTTAATAACACTATTTGTAACACAAAATGAATAAATTAAACACATTCTTATATATATATATCCTTAAAAATTTTCACTTGAGCATTGAAATAAATGGAATAGATATCCATTTTTTATTATCAATATCCAGCTCCTTTAACTATTATAAGTCATTTTAAATTGACATAATGTATTGTTATATGTTCCATCTTATAATCAATTTCAAGCAATTCCTTGACAAAATTTAAAATAAATATCTATTCCATTTATTTCAAATGCTCAAGTGAAATTTTTTAGGGATATTGTTTCATTTTTTGTGTTACAAATAATATTAATAAATTAATGAATAATTCTAAAAATTCCATACCTATCAAGCAAAAAAGTAATGTTGTGT
This sequence comes from Epiperipatus broadwayi, assembly GCA_028023455.1. NCBI lineage: Eukaryota > Metazoa > Onychophora > Udeonychophora > Euonychophora > Peripatidae > Epiperipatus > Epiperipatus broadwayi. Next base: position 1,292,295 of record JAQFVV010000222.1, on the reverse strand, counting down.
ACCAAATTTTTAGTGGATGTATGTTATCATATATAGGTGAATGAATTGTTATATAAGCATGTGAATACTAAAAATAATAGTGATTTAATGACTGCTTCAGTTTTTTTGATCATGAAAGGACTTGTACATTTAACTTTAAGTTTGATATTAAATATGTTAAGGTTTTTTATGAAGAGAGAAACATTAATAAAAGAAAAATTAATGAGGCAATTTTAACAAATAGGAATAAAATGAATTTAATTAATAGACAAGCTGCTAATATTAAAATGCGGTATTCATGTGATTTGAGTTGATGATGTTTGTTTTGTTTTCTGAATTTAACAGCATTTATTGCAGGTTAAGGAATTAATCAAAAGTACTTTTGCAGATTGAATGACTGTATATAATAGTTTATAACCATTATATTTATTATTTTTATTGTTATTATAATAGTTTTTTAACTGATATTTTATTTGTATTATATGTTTATTTTATTTAATGCAATGAATCTAAGTGATATTAAAAAGAATGGATCATTAAGAATGATGGAAGCAGTGTAAAATATTATGTTTAAATGCAAACTTGGTTTTTTTAAGGATTGTAAAGTTTTTTATGTATTCCCAAATTGTTGTAATGTAAAATTAAACAGTTGTATAAATTTAGTACTGATATGTATGGATAAATGGAAATCAATGATTTTAAATGATATGGTTAAGAAATGTAAAAAGGAACTTTTTGATATTCGGAAATATTTGAAAGCAATTGAACATTTAATAATTTTAAATGAATGGTGTGCTTGGGGGTATATAAAATTGTGTAAATGGGTTTAAATTAGTTGAACTTAATTTACATAATAAATAGGAGAAGAAAATTGATTTTTTTATTTAATAAGCAGTTTCCACAAGCTTATAATGATATGAATTTTGTTAATTTGTCAAATAAAAAAATATATTTGATTAATTTATTTGTGGAGCTAAATATGTCGGTGGTACTTAGGATGATTATAATTTGGAACTAATTGCAGCTGTTCAAAATTCATTTGAAATGATTCCTGGTGGTAGTCATTTTGCTGATGAAATTATCAGAAAATTAATTGTAATAAATTTAATGTGATTTCATATGAAAAGATATGGGAATTGGCCACTTCAGAATTTAAACAAAGGCTGAAGAATAATAATATGATTTGTTTGAAAGAAGATAAAGGGATATGGATGTGTTTAATGATGAAATGTCAGTATATTGAGAAAGTTAAAGTGCACATGGAGAAACTTAGTTTGTTTTTGATTGAAGAACATAATATAAAAAGTCAGAGAATAAAATTTAGAAACAATATTTTTTAAAAAATGCTAAAAACAAATCCATATAATGTGTACTATAAGCTATATTCTTCTTGTTGTATATGTCTTTCTATTTTTACAAATATATAGTTACATAAAGAATGTAATCCTTTGCAAATTATGATTGATTTTGGTGGTTCATTTATGCATCAGATTTCTAAATATATTGATAAGATGTTACAAGAGATTTTAGGATTTGGAAAAAATACTATTGCTTCAGCATTTGACTTTATAATTAGAATTAAAAATAGTAATTAATGAGAATAATGTTATTGCTTCATTAGATGTAACAAAAATATATGGTCCTGTTAATAGAGTAAATTTCATAAAAATAATTGAACATGCATTAAAAAGTATATGATAAAATGTATTATTGATTCTTTAAAATGTTTTGATGATAACCTTGTTGCTTTTTTCAAAAGTGGATATTATATAATGTCTAAAGGTTGGCCTATGGTTCTGCCCATTGTTGCAAAAGTTTGAAATTTGGTTTTGTCTACATATGAAAGTAGTATTTTAAATATGTGTTATTTTAAAGATATTACAATTTATAAAAGATATGTGGATGATGTTTTTGTTTTTAGAAATCCCACTTTAGATGTTAAAAGGAGATATGAATCAATAATATAAAAGTAACTTTTTAAATTGGAATTGATGTAAAAGAGGATCCATTTTAATTCACTAAATCTGTAAACCAAGGATTTATTGTATCGGTTAATAGAGAAAAATGTGTATAATCTACAAATATATTTAATACTTGATGGTTTTGTGGCAACAGCAAATGACAATGTTATCTCCATTTACATGAATGTAATCTCTTTATATATCTTCATTATCAATTTAAAAATCCATGAAAATATTTAATTTAACATATACAATTCTCTGGAAAAGATTAATTATTTTCAGGATAGAAAGGATGACACTAGTCTGATGCATTCTAACACCTTTAACATAGCTTTATGGGTTTAAATCCTTATAATAACTTGTATTTGAAGTAAAAGGAGATTCTTTGTGTTTCGTTAAATTCCTAAAACAAAGGAGTTATTGCTTATGTTAATAGAAAAAAATTGTATAGCCTTAGGAATGTTAATTAGTAATTGATGGTTTCCTGGCAACACAAAAGGCAATGTTATATCTATTTAAATGGGTATATCTTTATTTATTCTCTTTATTAATTATACATAATTAATGGTAATTTGAATCCAGACTTTTAAGCTTACATTAGACATTTACTCTACTTAATGTAACTGATATATATAACCACATACATGTGGAAAAGATAAATGATCTCCAAAATAAATATTTTATGCTGAACCAGCACTCATCAATTGGTTCAGATCATCATCTTCCATACACATACACTCACACACATATACATATACAATCAGTGCTCGATTCTGTATTAAAATAACAAATCTACAATCTTTAATGAACAGGCTTCAATATTCTCTACTCTTCAACTCATCAGTCATTCATATCAATGAAAAATTTTTAATGGAATGGTCAAATTCCTTGATGATGCCATTATTATTGTTAAATCCATATTTACCTTAAGTCAGTCTGATCCCTCAGATATAAGACCTTAATATATCATTTAAATGCACAGTAGAGGAATGGGAAGAATGCAGGATGAATATGTAATATTAAATACAAGTATGTATATATACTTAATCGAGGATTTGAACCCAGACTTTTATGCTCTCTTCAGTCATTTTCTCTATCTAATATAACTGATACACATAATCACATACTTGTATTGAAATTACATATTCAGCCTATATTCTGCCCATCCCTCTCTTGTGTAATTAAATGACATATTAAGGTCCTACATATGAGGGCTCAGACTGACATAACATCAACATGGATATGACAATAATAATGGCATCATATAGAGCTTTGAGCTTTCCATCATCAGATTTTCATTGATATAGATGGCTGAAGAGTTGGAGAGTAAAGAAAATTGTAGTCTGGCCATTAAAGGTTGTACATTTGCTATCTTAATATAAAACTGAGCACTTATTATATACATGTGTGGCAGATGATGATCAGACTAACTTATTCATGCTGATTCAGCATGAAAAATTTATATTGGAGATCATTTATCATTTTTACATGTATGTGATCACGTGTATCGATTATATTACATAAAGTGAATGTCTGAAGAAAGCTTGAAAGGCTGGGTTCAAATCCTCTTTAATTACATCTAGTTTAAATATATATAATATACTTATATTTAATATATTATATATGTAATATCAAAGAATATAAAACATATTTCACTCTGAAATTATATATATAAGAGATTATATAATATTCTCTAAAATTTATTCGTTGATAAAATTACTAATCATCTTTTGTGATTAAATAAAGATTTTATGTCTATCTAAGATTTTATTTTTAAAAATAGCTTTTATTGTCTTGTTGGGTTTGGGATTTTTATAAGAAAATGCATTCTAGTCGAGAATCATTTGTTTTTAGCTGATCTAATTTATACTTTATATTTACATAGTCCATTAGGGAATCCAATATTATGATTAAATCATATTTTATTTTAGCAAAACCAGAAATCTTTGTATTATTTATATTTTGTGTATTAGCAGACATATTTTTGATTTATTTGTTCAAGAACAACTACATTTTACATACTTTTTTTGTTAGATTTAGAACAATTTTTTATTAGTGTTTTTCTTCCAATTTTATGTTTCTTAAAAATAAAGCTTTTTTACCCAAATTATCAATCTAACAGACAAGTTTTATCTCCAAATTTATTATTTAAATAAGATTTTTTTTTTCTCTTTGTAAGCTAATTTAGAATCAATAATGATATTATTTTGTTTTTAAAGTATTTTTATATACATATTTAATATTTCATCAACAATATTTAAATATTATTTGTACTTGTAGATTTTTTTTTCGATTCTAAAATTTTAGTTTTTTAAATATATATACATTTTCTTCTTTTTATGTTGATATAAATTTGTAAATAGTTCATCTAATGAATTGTTCAATTTATTATTCATAATTCACAATTTGATTAGTCATTTACGAATTTTGTACAACAAATTATAAATTTGAAAGACAAAATTTATATAACTTTCAAAATTATGATCTGAAAATTTAGAAATTAAATACCAAAAATAAAATGGACTGATATAAATTGGACATACCATAAAAAATTATAAAAAAATGTCTTACTGGGTAATTATGATTAAAGATCCTTTACAAATTTAGATTAAAATGTCAGAGATAATAAGCATTTTATCTTGTATAAATTAAATGTTTTTTGGATAGTTATCATTAAGGATTTTTAACCAATATATGGATTTAATGCAACCAATATAACAATATAGATTGTGAAATGCCAGGTTATGCTTGCTTCATTTATAGTTGAATTGATCAATCCTAATGTGTATGTTAATAATTTGTAGCAAGAAGTTTTACTGTGATCTATGTATTTTAATTAATGGAAGCTGTCATGAACACTTAGTATGAATATTATCAGCTCTTTTGGGCAAAAATTTGCCTTTGGTTGAGAAAAGGTATTATTTTTAGTTGTTCAATATATATATATGAAAAACAAAAACAAGTTATAAAAACGTAAACTTGCTATTGCTTGTATTTATGATCAATAGATGGAGCTTTACCAAAACCTCCAAACAAGTGTATTTTTTGTTTACATAAATGTCAGAGTCAGAATTCACTGTCTCTTTCATTAGCTCCACCTTCAGATCAGCTGATTTCAAGCTGATTTGCTATCATCAGTGAAAGATAGGAATTAGAAACTAGACCTAAACACTAACTCCAAGCATTTATGCAACTTGGAGTTAGTGTTTAGGTCTAGTTTCTAACTTCTATCCTTCACTGATGATAGCAAATCAGCTTGAAATCAGCTGATCTGAAGGTGGAGCCAATGAAAAAGACAGTGAATTCTGACTCTGATGTTTATGTAAACAAAAAATATGCTTGTTTGGAGGTTTTGGTAAAGCGCCATATATTGATCATAAATACAAGCGATAGCAAGTTTACGTTTTTATAACTTGTTTTTGTTTTTCATAAATGTACCTTTGAAGTTTCTTGCAATGATATATATTGCAGAAGCTTTGACTATGTGGTGAAACTGCACTGATATCAGACCCATATAGCTATCTAGCTTGTTAAGCTGGGTTTGAAGACATTTACGTGTCTGAAAAATTCATGCTTGCAAACTGATAGGAACTTGTTGCATAAATGCTTGGAGATAGTGTTTAGGTCTAGTTTCTAACTCCTATCCTTCACTGATGATAGAAAATCAGCTTGAAATCAGCTGATCTGAAGGTGGAGCCAACGAAAGAGACAGTGAATTCTGACTCTGACATTTATGTAAACAAAAAATACACTTGTTTGGAGGTTTTGGTAAAGCTCCATCTATTGATCATATATATATATATAACAAACTAACCAAAGGAAATACATATAAAAACAAAAAAAGACTTATAAATCCAAGAAATAATATATTTCAACCAGAGGACTGGTTTTCATCAGAAAGAAAAAATACACAGTAAAATGGCGATAATCAAAAATTACAAATTTGATAAAATATTATAAATTTAACAAAACCCCCCTGATTGGTTACAAAATCTAACACAGAATATCTACCCAATCAATGACAAAATTCAAACAAAAGAAAACTACATTTCCTCCTAATCAAGCTTAAATTCTATTTAAATTGAAATAAAAATAAATAAATAAATAAAAAATCCAAAATTAAAATATACATATGTGCATACATACAAAAATTAGACTATGCTCACATACAAAAAATAGCTGTGCTCACATTAATATTCATTAAAAACTAAAATACTTGTACATTTTAATAAAAAATTATAGTTAGTACAAAGTACAATAATTTATAATAATTAATTATTTATCTATATACCAATTAAACACAGATATTAAATATCCATATAACCAATCTTTACATAAAAAAATCTCATATAAAAAAATTTTCACATAAAAAACATATAAAAATCATTTAGGAGACCAGGTAACCCAGAGATGTAATAGTTCCAGTTTTTAAATTCAATCCATGTGGTTCTAAAGTCTTGAATTTAAAAATAAAAAAACTCTCCTTTTATTTCCTCTCCCTTGTAGAAGAAAAACCTTCCTGAAGAATTACTACTCTTAACTCATCAATTGAATGATTCGGTAAATTAAAATGTTTTGAAACAGGTCTATCTTTATTCTTATGCAAAATGTCAAATCTATGATTAGTCATTCTGACATGTAAATTATTTGCTGACTGACCTATATACTGGTTTAAACATCTACTACACTCTATCAAATATATCAAATTAACACTTTTACATATAACATAATTAGGAATATATCATTTAAAATTATGATTCTTAGTACTGAAGACCACTTTTGTCACAACAATATGTTTACATGTAAAACATCTTTTGTCCTCACATGGAGAACATCCTTTTTCCTGTACAGAACTACTAATAAAATTTGTTTTGACAAGTATATCTCTAAGTGATCTATAATTTTTTATCAAATCTGTAATTTTTGATTAACACCATTTTACTGTGCATTTTTTTCTTTCTGATGAAAACCAGTCCTCTGGTTGAAATATAATATTATTTTTTGGATTTATAAGTCTTTTTTTGTTTATATATATATATATATAAGTATATATATATATATATATATACATATAAAAGACTAATAATGCTTAAGACTAAATGAGTTTGTGAGTAATCATTAAAAGCTAGTCAACACTTATGCAATCCAAACATCAATAACAATCAACAAGTTTAAATTGTTGTTAAGGTAACCTCCTTTATTATTAAAAGGAGATTGCCTTGACAACAGTTTGATGTTGTTGACTGTTATTGATATTTGGATTATCTAAGTGTTGACTGGCTTTTAATGATATATAGTTATAAAATTAATTAAGAATTGTAGAAAGAAATAGAACCTAAAATTATAGAATGAAGCAGAACAAATAAAAGATTTAATTCCATTCAAAACAAAAAAATAAGAATCAATCATAAACTAATGAGAACCACTCAATTTGATTTAAATATAATTAACGGTATTTAATTGTGAAAAGACACTTTAGTAATTTGACTATTTTCCTATGTTTATTAATATGTATTATGATAAACTTTACATTTTAAAAAAGCTAAAATAATATATTTATATAATCAATCAAATTATCAACATATTCTTCATATTTGCGAGTTCATCAATATATTACTTATAACCAGTATATATATATTTTGTAACATCATTTTTAACTATACATGAATATTATAAATAAAATCCATTTATTAGATAGATAATAAGCTTATAGTACAAAAAACTTCACATCTGAAATAATAGTCTGATTACATATATTAAATACTTCCTAATGCCATACTGTACTAGTAATTATAAATAAAATAAAAATTCATATAACATTACAATACTAGCCAAAAAAAAACTAAATTTTACTAAAATTCTTCTACTACCATTCATGTCATGGTATTTATTAATAGAGGAAACCATGGTTGTGGAAGAATTTTATTAAAATTTAGTTTTTTTGGTTAATATTGTAATGTTTTATGAATTTTTATTATATATATATATATAATTAGATACCAACCAGTAACCACCTAAACATTCACAGTAAAGATATTAATCAATATTTCTAACTGCTGTCAAGGCAACCTTTTCACCTTTTAATAGCAAGAATGGAAATCCATTCTTACTAATGGTCCATTGAATATATATGAACACTTAAAGATTGCAATTTGACTACAGACTATGAAATATTGATACAATGAAGTTTAAATAAACCTCTTTAAACATGAAATAAACATGTCACTGTAATGCAGACTAATAAATAGTCAATTATAACATTACACACTGCAATACTTTTAAATTGCTCATGTATTATTTAGAAATAATAAGTGAAATAGTGCTTAAAGCTAAATGGGATAATGATGTAATTAGATACCAACCAGTAACCACCTAAACATTCACAGTATATATATATATATATATATATATATATATATTCTTATTGCATATCTGTATTTCATCAAAGTTATATATGTAATCTTGTAATTAAATATTAATAAATACAGTAACATAAATATATATAAAGTACAACTTTAAAAACTTTTATCCACCTAGAAGTGCTTTCTATTAGTTTCATAGTCTTTGTCAACTAACACACACTTTCAAAGTCTAACCATCTCACAATTCATTGATTTTTGTTTGCTGCCTATCTGTTTATTAAGTCATCCTTATATTTATATATTAACATAGTTTTCATTATTTCCATTTTATTATTGCTTGTTTCAATTTGTAATATTTTCACATTATTATAATCCAAATTAAAATTATTTATATGATCGTAAAAAACAATGTTGAAACAGTATAATTTCCATTACAAATTTGTTTAGTTTTTTGAACTCTTTTTAACAACTGCAATTCATCTTTAGTTTTTTTCTCCAGTCCGCATATTGATTTCTCTATATATTAATTGCCACATTTATATATGATGCAATTTTGATTCAAGAATGAGTTTTAGCTTTTGAATTATTTATTATTTTGTTTAATCCAGGAGGTGCATAAATGCATTGTCACATATATCTTTATATTTTTCCCTTATAAAATTCAGTTGTTCATGATATTGATAGCCACATTTTTTTTATTAGGAATAGAGTCAACCTTTTTATTAATATTTTTATTTTTTATATTTTCTTTTATACAACATTTAATAATTTATTTTATAAATTTAAATATTTTTGCCTTTATCCATGTATACTTACAAAGATTGTTGTTTCTATACAAAAAGAACTTCAAACCTGCTGTTTTATGTGACAGTGGTATCTTTTACTTATATGGAATGTAACCTCTTTTTTCTATTGGCTTAATCATCATATAACTATTTCTAGTTATCTTAAGATCAAGAAACTGGACACTTTTTCATTGGCTTTTCATCCATTTTGATCAATTTTAAATTATCTAATATTTAATTCCTTGAACAATTCTTTAATAATATCTGGCTTAGTACACACAAATATGTCATCCACATATCTATAATATATAGTAATATCCTTTTGATAAATCTTTTTCAAAATATTTTTTCATATGTTGAAATTACACAATTGTATATTTGAGCGATTGTAGGTAGATCCATTTGGCCAACCATTATCCATTCTATAGAACTCATTATTAAAAACTGCATGAATGGTTTTATCAATAAAATTTAAATGCGTCAACTATAAAATTTATTATTTTCATATTAACATTTTTTTTAAATTTAAAGCATTAGAAATAATTTTAATAGACTTTATTTGATCAATTGATCTGTACATTTCACTTACATCTAAAGTACATATAACATCATTATTATCAATAATAACAGCACAAATTTTATGACAAAATCAAATAATGAACATATTATATGTTTCGCAAACCCAATGTTTTCTTGTAGCATTTTTTCCACTAATCGACATGTTTCATAATAAAATGCCACTTCGAAATCTACCGTAATCATAATGGTTCATTTTCTTTATATTGAAAAGATCTTAAGACATATTGCAGCTGACAGATAAATCTTATAGTAAGTACTATTCTCAATCGCATTATTTTTCGCTTTTTTTAAATGTTATTAATAAATTCAAAACGCAAATTTTCTATATTTATTGTATCAACTTTTTTAAATTTAAGATTATTCATTTGAGACATAACTTTATGATCATATGTAAATTTTAACATTAAACACATTTTAGTCATTATTCTTCCTTTAGACAAACCAGATTATTATTGATTACAATTATACGTTAAAAAGTGTCATTTATTCGCAAATAAATATATTATATGTGTGATATTTTAATATACAAAGTGGAAAACACATTTCTCAAGATGGGTACATATTTCTGTCCATAATGTTATATATAGAGCTCACAAAATAAGCTCTTAACAAGCTTAGCAGAATATCCTCAACTCCAGAACGGTTTCTGTTACGGGCATCATCAGTGAGATGCTAGAATATTCAAGGATTAGATTAAAAATACCAGAACAAGTCCAGCACTTTATCTAATGCATAACTATTAAGTAGAAAATCTGAAATTTTCAGACATCCACATGTCTGCCAATTCAGATATCTAACTTAAATAGCCATATGAGAGTGAGCTAAGCTCAAATTTACCATTTAACTGCTTTTAATTAATTTTATTTTGATTAAAAAAGTTTAAAAGAATGCTGTCCTAAAACAACTGTTATTCAGGCTTAATCTTAAACTGTTAGAACTTTCCAGCCTTTGAAATATATTATAAGGATGTACTTTATGGTAAACTCAATAATAAATGCAATAGAAATTAAGTTGTTAATCCCAAAATCAATTTTTTGATGAAGTTTAGAAAAAGGTACTATTGTCATTCCTGTTTTGTGAGAATTTTTTTTAATTGTATTATCTATTCTATATGTACATGATATTATGAAAATTAATTTTAAAAATTAAAAATATTAGAAATCACTAAATAACTAGATATTTAATAGCACTTAAGCAACTTTTCTGTTAAGAATTTTTTAAATTATTATTCAATTGGAAAGATATTTTCTTTTGGAATGATTTTATTTTTAATTTCAAAATTGCAGCCCTTTTGAAACAATAAAATGTGTCATGAATGCCTTATTTAAACTAAATACATTTCATGATGAATTAAATTCTTTCAAACTTCATACATATGCATTAGTTTTATTATCATTTTTTTATTGCTTGGATGCTTATGCATATTTTAAAGAGTATTATGAATGAATGACTAAATTTAAAAATGCTTTATTATCATTAATCTTAAACATTTTATTTAAATAACATTTACTTATTGTCTGACAATTTTTTAAGAAGTTATTATCTTTAAGTAATAGATATTGTCTGCAACAAGAATGTGAAAAGATTTTATTATGAAAATATCTTTATTATATCTACATTAAAACTGAAACAATGAAATATATTTCTTGCTCATGTTGAATTTAAAGCTTATTAAATGGGGTACATTTTTATAAAATCTATTATATAATATGTACCACTAAAATGGTATATATTCCAAAGATATTAATGGGAAATTTGCTTTTAAAATGTATTATTCTCTATTTCTAACATTATTGCTCTTCATTCCCAGTAGAAATAAATTAAATTACCTACTATTAAAATATGAATGTTATTGAAATATTAATGTAAAGGTTAAACTTTGAACTTATTATCCTATGTCTGTTCTATAATATTTGCTATTCATTATTATTATTATAATTATGCTCCAGTATAAAACGTATTTTTGAGATAATTGCTCTTAATGCTTATCATCATTAATAAGTTCTACAATATGTACTTTCAAAAGAAATATGAACTTAATATATTATATTATGCTTAATTATTGAGTATGCATCATATTTATTATTTGGTTCATTACATATTTTTCTTCTATCTGTATGACTATACATATCTGTATTAATGTTCTCAAATGTTTTGATTTAACATGTTTTATGAATTATTGTGCATGCAAGTTAAATACACCTTAAGTATCCTGGAGACCTGCAAACCACTTTAGAGCACTATTTCAATAACTGCTTTCTTTGTATTGGTAGAAATGTCAAGATGGACTTTCTTTTATCTTTTAATTTTGGTAATGGGGATAATTGTTAATTTTAGATAATTATGATATTGTAAAATGTTGTAATGCTAAATTAAAATATTATTGATTTATTAGTCGTAAAAATTATAAAGATCACATAATTATTCAGTACAATTGTCCCAATAAAATAACCATAAAATTGGCAAAATAATGTTAAAAATAGCAGTTAGAGAGTAAAACAAAGCCATGACACATGAACAGCATGTCAATATGGTTCATATTAAAAAAAGATTAATACTTAATTGGATATAGTCCTTGATGCACTGTAATTTAGTAAAGACTATTTAAATTTTGAAGTGGTAATGTTTATATCATGTGATCTGTGATATCATCTAATATTAGTTCTTTGCTTTTTAAAATTTTATGGGTAAAATTTGTTCCATTGCTATGATGATAATCGATAGCAAGTGAACGTGAGCATCTGGGGATTTTAGTGGGAGAATTTTGAAACATTTTTTTAAAAAATAAATGTAAAATATTAAAAATTTAATATTATATCTTAATTTAGATTATTACTGTATAAATAAAATATATAATTGTTTATATTGCATGTAAATAATTTATAGCATCAGAATATTATACTAAAATAATTAGTTTGATTATATTTTAGAGATCTTAAAATTGTATTAATAAATTTATCTAATAAATCACCAATTATCTGAATTTTAATAATCAATAAAACAACTTCCATTTAATCATTTTACACTTAAGATTAGTCTTTCAACCATCCATAAATTATTTCATTTAAATAGAAATAAAAATAATGTTTGTCTTTTGGTACAAATTTATATTATTTAAAAGACTGTTTTGATTCATAAGAACTATTAAAGTTTATCTGTCCAGTTCTTTGTCATTATTTTTATTCTATAAAATGTGGCTTATAGAACAAGCATAGATCATTGTTTATATTTGGTTTTATTGCTTTATCTGTAATTAATTGCAAATAATGCTTATATTTTAGGATAGCTTGAAGTAATACTTTATTTGTTTTTTATCTGTTCTAAATGTTATTGCAATTTATGAAGTTATAACTAAGATTATTATCATTGTTTTATTATCTTAATTGTTAGATTGGTATTCATTTTATGTTGTCTGCAGAGTGTAGAAAAAAGGACGGGGGTGTTTTATGTATTTCATTTTAATTTGTCGATTTCAGCTATTTTTGATAGAAATTCTTCATGGGGGGGGGTATTTGACTTATTTTTGATGATATGCCATAATTTCCAAGCAGAGAATAATTAATTTGATAAATAGAAACACTTGTGTAATCTGCTGCTTTGGAAAGCTAAATATAGATCAAATTCAGTTTTCATAACTCCTGCCATTTTAATGAAGCCCCATCCACCATTATTAATTTTTTTGACATTTACCATTAAGGTTTTTCTGTTTTTATTGTAATTCGAATTTCATAGCATTTTCTTGGTTTTGTTTTTTAATTTGTATTTTAGAAGAATTTGTTAGATTTTTAGTTTTTTGATTTGTTTGTCTTAGGTGTTAAAATTTTTGTGGGGGGGTGAGGATTTTTTCTATTTGTTGCCTTAGACATTTTAATTATCCATTTCTCACCTCAGGCATTTTAATGTTCAATCAATTTCAGCGATTCATTTTTCATGTATTTTTGTTGATTTTGTGTGTGTACTTTTTTAAAATTTATGTAGCATTTTAATGTATTTTATGTGTTTTTTCACTTGATTTTTTACTCACTTTTTATGTCTTGCCTTAGGCTATTTTTTACTTGATTTTTACTTACTTTTGATGTCTTGCCTTAGGCATTTTAATTTTAATTTTCCATTGATTTCAGCCATTTTTGTATAGAAATTTATCACTTGCAAGCTTTTTGGTTGTTCTGCAGCATCACCTAGTGGCCACAGTATGCACAACTGAAAACTATCAAATAAAGCAACAAATATACTATAGACATTAAACATTTAGGTGTCTTGTTTATAAATTATTATCGTGAATGTAGTAACAAAATATATATAATAACAAAAGAGCAATAATTTTATCCAAACTATAATTTTTATTGTTCACATATACATTTTAAAATGAATAAAGTTAGTTCACAATTTTTTACAAAACAATCAACAATAAACAATTTTTATATCAATATTGTCATTGTCATAACAACACAGTTTAATGCTTCATAGGTTAAGATATCCCCCATCAAAATCATACAAGAAAGACAAAAAAAACTATGATTGACATTTTTCTACATACTGAAAGTCATCTCAAACTTCAGTAGGTACAACATATATATATAGCAAGGAAATCAAATCATATATCACATGACTTAATTTAATAAGCTTGTACTGCAAATGTTATATAATGAGAATGCTAATAACTCTTAACAAGCTGGTCTAAGAATAGGGATATTCAGAAAGTTTGTTAAGATCTATTAGCATGATCATTATATATATATATATATTGTAACAGAATAATAATATACAAAATAAATAATCATTCAGGCTATATGGCCCATAACATTAGGTGCCAATTATAACAGAATTATATATATATATGATAACTAAATCAATGAATTAGACTTGCAATATATATATATGTATAATAAATGACTTTCTTAGGCCCAGTTAGAATGTCACTCATAACAGATTTAAAAATCAGACAATCTCAAACAATTAATTTCCATTCAAGCCACAAATTAAGCGATCAAATTGTATTAGCATAGAATATTCAACAGCGAAAAATCAGACAAATATAGTTTATCAAATTATCAATAACATTAAGTGCCAAATACGATTGAATAAAATAGGAATATTGGTTTAATCAAATTGTGATTAACAAAACACTAGATTAACTTTAAATATTTATTTATTCACCGTAAAATTAAAGTTTAACTAATGACAGTTAAAGAAAATATTATAAACTATTAAAATACGTAAAATATTTTAATCAATATTTTGACTAGCTGATATTTTAAATATCTAAAATAAAATATGTAGTGACTTTCGAAATTTATATTAATGTATGGTGTAATAAGTTGATTATGAATAATCACAAAATCCAATTTTAATTAATAAAATTAAAAGTATTAATATAGTAAACATAAATAATATATTGTGCTATTATAACATGGTCCACTATCTTAAGCTCTAGGTGTATATGCTACAACTTTTATATAGGATTTTAATTAGTGTAGCGCCTAATTGATGTTTTCTTTAATCTTCATTCCACCGTATGATGAAGATATAATTTTCGTTAATAGTTGTGCATATAATTGTAGAAGATAATAATGATCTACTATTATTTATATCATTTTAAAGGAACCTATAAATTTAATATTTTCATTTTTAAACATCTTCCTTCAATTTTAAAAGAAATAAATTTCTCTGCAATAGAAATTAAAATAATATTTTAATTTCAAAAATAAAACCATAACTTAAACTTATTCCATGAAACATCTGTTTTATACATACACATTTCATAGGACATAATAAATAGATATATATATATATGTATGGATGTGTTTATATATGTATGCACTTATAATTAATATTAAATAAGCTTTATGACCTTAGGTCAACGTGGGTGTGACAAGAATCTCGGCCTCAGGGTGGCCTTTGAGCATTCCATCATCAGATTTTCAATTGGATGGACCGTTGAAGAGTTGGAGTGTGGAGTAGATTGAAGCCTGTTCATTAAAGTATGAAGATTGTCTATCTTAATATATATCTGAGCACTTATAGTGTATATGTGTAGAGATGATAATCTGGACCAACTGATGATTGCTGCTTTAGCATGAAATACCTATATTGGTGATTATCTTTTCAACATATATGTGTTTAAGTGTATCAGTGTTATTAGATAGAGTGGAGAGTGGTGGGTCGTCTGAAAGTCTGTGCTCATATACCCTATATATTACATATATAGAGACACAGGTATATAATTAGCCTGTATTTCAGTTAAAAAAATTTCATAAAAGCAAAGCTTTGAGCTAATCAAATATAATGGCAGTGAATCTTGCAATTCTCTTAGAAACAAAGTAGACAACAAACATATCATTAAAAAGAAAGATTTTCTTTTTCATTCTCTTAGAAAAAAAAAAATTATTTTACATATATAGACATTACCTACGCCAAAGAAAAGTTTCATAATTTTTTAAGATTTTCGAAAAATGTATTTATTCAAAACTTAATATTTAAAAAAAAAAACTAGAAATGTCTAGTTAAAAAAAAATTAACATCTGCTTCGAAAGAAAGTTTAAATTCAAATCATGGCTTAATAATAACCGGTATGTGATTAACACAGAACGAGAAAGGATTCCTTTACTTCTAATGAAAATTGTAAATACATGGATTCAAATGCGAAAATGTGTATATATGTAGGCAAACGCATTTATTGAAATAGATTACAAAACCCATATATATAATAATGACAAAATTGTCAAGGAAATCTAAACAATAATAACGATGAAGAAATTTGATTATATTTCGTGCCATAGAAAGATCAAATTTTAACGTTTATTGCTAGATTTATAGGTTATGCATATAATAGAATAATTTTACTCATGTTGGCAAAATCTTTCAGTAAATTTGTGAGATGTTTATGTAAGCCTCAATATATAAGGATTATGTTGGCTACACTGGAATATATTATCGTTGCTACTCTAGTGATAACATATACCAGGGGTAGCCAAGATGTCAGACCTAATTTGAATATAAAAAAAGTAAAAATTATTCTCATTTAAAATAACAACTGTTGATATTATCATTTCAAAAATAAACTCAGGTTGGAAGAAGCTGAAAAGAATTAAATTATTTTTGTTTAATGCTAGAGCTAAAATTCTTAGAAATATTTAATTGCTATTTTTTTAAGGAGAAATGAAAATAACTTGTACTGGAGAAACAAGGATTTTAGCTAGCCAATAATCCCCAAGGAGATTTAAAAAGAAAACAGGAATTTTTCCTATCTATGAAAGCAAATAGGTGTCAAAGCAAGAAATGAACTTTATGTCTTGGTTGCAGACGATTGTGGGTTCGCGTTCCGGCCGATGCTATGACATGTGTAAAAAAAAAAAAAGATTGCTAGCAGAGAAAATGTGTGGATTTTCCAAGGCACAGAAATAGAGGACTTTTAAAAAATATTATTTTTATTGTTGTTTTATATATATTTTTCTCTCTAGCAAATTTTTGACACTATTCTAGGAAGGGGGTGTGTGTTTTACATTTCCTTGCTCTTATTTACTTATTAATTATACAAGTGAATCAAAAAATACAAAAAAAAAATTATAAAAATCAAAAAATAAATTCAAAATTTGTTATATTTTGGTAAAAGTATTTTTTTGTATAAATTATAAAGCCATGTTTAATTACTCCAGAAAAAGAGAACAGAAAGAAAATTAAATATAGAAAGATATTTTAAGTAAAGAGCAGTTAAAGATGATTGCTGAAGGATAACATAAAATGGGAATTTTAATTCAGTAAATGTCTGTCAGAATAATTTTAGAAAAAAGATAGCATTGTTTAATTAGAACAGAAAGCTATTTTTATAACTAATTAAACACAAGAGTAAAGAAGAACTATTAGCATAATTAATATCTAAAAGACTAATTGCTATGAAAGGAATGTGTAAATATGCAATTAAAGCATTATGGATAATTTTGGTAATTTTTTATGGGATAGCCTGAAGAAAAATGATGATCATCAATTATAATTTTAATATTGGATATGAAACAGTGATTGATAAAAATAATGTGTGCAGAAACAGTGAAGTGCTTTTTTACTCTTCATGAATGGTACTGCCTGCTGTCACATATATTGGACTTTTGAAAAAGGATCCAGAGTAAAAACTGTTTGGAAAGTGGTAGCAATTTTTCACCATGAGAGAATTGTTTCAAGAGACTGTGCCTCTGTATGTGCCAATTGCTGAATAGGGCAAAAACAAATCACAGATCTTTTCATTTGTGTAAGCCTGACAGGCTCCAGTAGGATTGTGCAGAGAAAGTCTGTGAGTATAAATAACTTGTACTTATTTTAACTCAGGCCTAATAATAATAATGACTGATGTTAGTCTATCAGCAGTGAATATTAGTATTTATGGAAAATAGTAATTAGAATCAAAGACTTATTGATCATGTTGGTAAAGGTCTAGAGGAGATCTGTGTTTTATGTGTTTAAATATTAATAAATATTTTTTCATCTTTACTAGAGATAATTTTCTTTAAACTTATATTAGTATTTTTTGTTATTTATTGGCAAGTGAATACATAACAAGATTACAATGAATAAAACAAGTACTATTATGAAAAAAATAAAAACTTATCACTATCATAAAGAATGGAACAATTATTTTTTATTATGATGAAAAACAAATGTGCATGTATTATTTGCAGCACACATCTGGCTTTACTAAAGAAAGCTAATATTGAAAGACATTTTTGCACTATTCATAAAAATTATGAAGATGATTATCCATGATGCACTGCATTAAGAAAAGCTAAAGTACAATAGCTAAAGAAACAACTCACTACACAACAAAATTTTTTGTCAAATACAATACAAGCTCAAGAAATTGCTATAATTGAACTATTCAAAATTGCTGAAATTTTAATTAAACACAATAAACCCTTTCAAGATGGACAATATGAAAAGAAGACTTCATCAAAGCTGAAATATTATTTGAAAATTTTAAGAATAAATCTGAAATAATGATTTTTATCAACATATTATCATGAAACACAATCATGCATAGGACAAAAAAAATAGTTGAAATTTTGAAGATATTTTACATAATAACATTAATAATTGTAACTTTATATCACTTCAGTTTGACAAATCTACTGATTATGCAGGTACTGTACAATTATATGCTTTATTTGCATGTTTTTTTATATGTCATCTATAAAAAAATTATTAACAATTATTGCAATTCAAGGAAGGTCAAGAGGTCAAGATATCTATGATTTATTCAAGAATTACATTGTACAAACAAATTTTTCAATTCACATATTAGTATCAATAACTACCAATGGACCTCCTGCAATGATTGGCAGTAAAACTGGTTTGTTACTCTGTGTAAAAACAATAAAATACCTAGTTTTATGAACTACCATTGTATTATACATCAGCATGCCTTGTGTTCAAAAGTATTGAAATGTAATCATGTTATAAGTGATGCCTTCAAAACTGTTAATAAAATAAGATCAAAAACTTGTTATATCATTAATTCAGAAATTTTCTAAAGGAATGTGAGAGTGAACATAGGAAATTGTTATTACATACTGACATAATGTGGTTAAGTTGAACAAAAATTTTAATCAGATTCAGAGATCTTCTACCATAGATACCATTTTTGGAAACTAAAGATGATTTGTATCCAGAACTGAATGACAAAGAATTGTTTCTTGACCTTGCCTTTTTCTGTGATATATCAAAAAAACTAATTAACTTACATGTAGAAGCACAAGGAAAAGACAAAACAATAATAGTTATGAAAGCACTTTGAAGTCATTCAAGGAAAAATTAAGTACGCTTGTAATGCAATTGAAGCATCATGAATTAAAATATTTCAAAAATATGGCTGATGAGTCTAAAGATAGAAAAAATCTAATCTACAACAAATATGTTAAAAATATAATATTCCTCATAAAGGAATTTGAAGTAAAATTCATAGAATTTGACCAACGTGGAAGATATTACTAGTTTTTTTGTGTTATCCATTTAATGTTAACATTAATATCAAAGATGTCACTATGAAATTAAATAAATTTGTATATACAGATTGAAATAATATTAAATATTAAATGTCATATACATTTAAAATCAATAGCTTTAAATGAGAGCTTTTGGACATTAATAAGCAGAGATAAATATACAAATATTTGGAGAGTTGCTGCCGATTTCATTACAGTTTTTGGTTCAACATTTTTGTGCATTTTCCTACATGAATATGATAAAAACTAAATATAAGATACAATTATTGGATCTACATTTGGAACTGTGCTTAATAATTAGTTTAAGTTCATACAAGTGAAATTTTGACAAACTGGCCAAAACTATGCAATGCCAAGTGTCATCAAAATATATTTTTTTTTTTACTTTGTAATTTTTTTGCAAAATTTGCATCTAATTTATTTTAATACAATTCTAAAACAATTTTTTTCTATATACTTTCTTGAATTTTTTTTAAATTTAGAACCAGCTTTAGAAAATAATTATTTATAGGTAATTTTATAATTGTAATTTAATAAATATTTTATAAAGTGACATGGACAAATTGTAATACTAGAGAGAGCTGAGGTAATTTAATAGTATTCATAGTTAAATGTATTTAACAGTTCATCAGTTTGTAACTATCTTCTAAAAACATCACAATATTTGAGAGTACCCAAAAAACCCTTATAAAAAACTCTAATTTGTAAGTACATTCTAAAAAAAAAAACAGAACTTTGAGCCATTATTTTTTTTCATTCCAGCAAAAATAACATTTTTTTTCTAGTTTCTGGTTCAAATCACTGAAAAAAATATATTTGACCTCAACCTCAGGTATACTTTCACCAAAAAACTCACCCCCAACAACTAAAAGTTTGATCATCCCTAACATATATGATAAAATTAAATAATTTTCTCAGAAGAAACATTTAGTAGATTCTGACATCTTATGCACATATCTGTTGTTAAGAAACTCAAGTTAGTGAGATATGGAAACAGGCTCAATGGGATTAAACAGTAAACACTGATAATAAGATCATATAGTGATCTACCTAGAAAGGAATTCTAAAAGCATCTGGATTTTGACCTTTTATGAATCTAGAATAACTCATTATGCACTGAACTTCAAAATGCTCATGGACATGTGGTAGTTGAGTATTTCATTATTTTATCAATTTTGACTTAGTTTCAAGTTCTATTACCTATTTATATAATGTTTAGTATAAATATATTTAGTTATGAATAAATGTTTTAGATGTACATATAATCAAAGGGAAATGATAATTCGTCAAAATTACTATAAAACAGTAATTTTATATTTAAGATAATTTATTTAGGCTTCATATTATTAAACATTTCAAATCTGTATAAACTCTAAAATTTTAAAAATTTGATAAACTTTATAAATAAAGAAAACACAAAATGTCCTCAACATTATAATTACTTTTATTCATTAGATATTCTTCATAGGTTAGATTTATCTATTTATGTTTTATCAAGTGTTATTTTGAATTATTTATTTAATGTAAATAAATTAATATTATCATTACTGAATTAAAGTTTTAAACCTTATTTATTCTAGCTAGTCAAGGCATATATACGTAGTTGTAAAATTCAAACAGCATTGCCTTTATGCATATGTTTCAGCTCAAATAAAGATTAGAATATTATCTTATAAAACCTTATTCTATAGATAACAGACCTAGCATTTTATCATATCATATCCAACTAAAACTTGTAATGGTATAGATTAGGGACTTAAGGAACCAGATTAACAGGATCTCGCATTAGAATTATTTTAACTTGATATCAATACTGGATTCAATTTTGTATTTAATAGAGTCTCTGTTGTTGGGGAATTATACATATAATTGACCCATTTATACTGTCACAATATATATATATGGTAACACTAGATTTTAATGTCTAAATCAATAATCATAACTAAACTTTAAAAAAAAAAAACATTTTTTTTAAAAGTGGGCGCGGTTAATATCTAATGAAAAATAAACATGCACATAAATTAAATGTTAAAAGGAAAAATACTCATAATAGAAAGATAGATCTAACTACAATGAAAAAGGTATTTAAAAATATTATTAATGGAACAGTAAATTTTATTATGAATAGCTAGACAACAATAAGGATAATAACTTTAATCATTATATTTAAACACGAAGTAAATTTGAAAAAGATAGGATTAATATATGTGTTTGGGTGTATTAGTGTTATGAGATAGAGTGGAGAATGGTGGGTCGTGTGAAAGTCTGTGCTCATATATCCTATATAAAAGATAGGATTGTAAAATGCTTAAGTATACTTACTTTTAGTATTAAACACAACGGGTTTATTATTAATTAAAAATGAGAACTGTAACAATAAATAAAATAAAAAATCATTTAGTTTAATATTTTGGTATTATAATTTCATTTTACTTATAAAATAAATAATTGTGTATTTTATTTTATTGCTAATTAGTATGATATTGTATTTTAATACTCAAAATAACATTGACTATAATTTTAAATAATTTTATCTCAAATTTGGCATTTTAAACTTTTTCAAATCATCTACTTCCAATCATTTCCCAGCAAAAAGAGCAGAATATTTTTATACAAATTTAAAAAGGGAAATATTTTAACTAAGAGTCTCAAATGACTTATCACATGGTAGAAACTTATAAATACAACCACTTGTCAAGATTTGTTTAGTCTTCTTTAATTTCACTGCGTTGAAGAACTCATTTAAGTTTAAACCTACAATTTGCCATTTTGTCATCCATTACCAATAGGATGTCTGAGTAGAAACCAGCCAGATATCTGTCTCTTAATGGCAAATGTTTCCTCTATATTATCCTAAATGGAGAAATTAAATTATTAATAACATTTATCATTCAATAATTAATTTAAAGGGATGGTATTTAATATTTTGATTCAACTGGGAACTTTTAAAATTACTTATGAAATACTATAGTGTCTGATAATATTGTAATAATTATTGTTCTCTTATCTAAAGACTAAAATCACTTGCTTCTAACTATATTCACTACATCAATCCAAAACTTCTACTGAATAGTATAAAATTCGTAAGAATTTATGGATTTGCATATTGTTTCATTTTATATTTATGAAAACTACTCAAAACTATAAATGAATCTTATAAAATAAATTTGAGATTGCTCAATTAATGAATAGCTTGATCTCATATTTGTGAAAACAACCTGAATTCTAGCTGAATAATGTGAAATTTACTTGAGGCAATACATTAATGAATCTCTGCATATTATCTTGATGAAAAAATTATTAATGTCTTAGATATTCTGTGAAAACTAATTTCATTTATGGATTAATATTTTGTTTCATACTAAGGTGAATGTGTGAATACAAGAATGCACAAGATAATGGCTATATATATTTATCAGTATTATATCCATAAATATGCCTAGAGACAGTATAGCTATCCCTTATAATGATTAATTGCTGCATCAATATCTGAAGAAATATGAATAAATAATTAGTGATTTGTAGAATTTTTTTAAAAATTCAATATTAGTGAACTTCTGCTATAAAAACAGAGCCTTCCAAATTAATTACACTCTTATATAAATTACGTATGTTAAATTCATCTTGGTGAAAGTTTATTATATTATAAAATGCTAAATGATATCTTTTATTTAATTGGAAATATTTAAAGTGTGCCTGGATAAAGATTCTTGAAAGTTTGTTTAATAATTGTGGGTTATAATTTTATGCATATCCTATAGTTAGTTGAATTGCTTAGTTATTTTATTATTTTAAAGGTCTTATTACTATTATGATTTAATAAATGTTCTCCAACAGGAAAATATCATATAAAAAATCCAAATAATACTTTCTATTTATCTGTGAAACTGGGTAAAAGTGAATGTTTGTAATTCTATAATGCACTGGAGATGAGTAGTGTTAAACTTTAAACTAAAATAAAATATGCTAAATGAAAGTTAATAGTTAATACCTCATATGTTTTATTGATCCCTTAAATCACCTCATGTCTTCTATAATAAAATGTATCTATAATAAACAGTTACTCTTCTTAATTTACCCACGAGGTATTCATATGAGTCAATGAAGAGTATATACTATATTGAATTATATTTGTAGTATTGCTAATCACAAATATTATTCTTTAGTTGAGGTTGATATCTAGCAATATGATGTAAAAGTTTTAACTTAATATAAGCTAAAAAGATATCTTATGTCATGCCACAAGCTTCTGTGATGGCCAGGTCTCATTAAATTTATTTATTTTAAAAATAATAATGTGAGTTGGGTAAATGCTTTACTCATTTATGAGAAAATTAGCAATAAGTCTGATACTGATAAGGAGACATTATTGTTACTATGATTATTATTAGTAGTGTACTTAAGGATGCAATAAAAATATTTTACCTTATTGGTAGTTAATGCTTAGGTTTAAAAAAAAACATTATATAACCTTTCCAATGGAATGTTTTGTTATTGCATCACATTTTTGATAACACCTGAATATTTATAACTCAAGTATAAAGTATTTATTAAATATAATAGTGCAATATGATTTACAATCTTTTCAAAAAACTATATGTTATTATGACTATGTTTGTTTAAATATTTTATAATAGGTTTATAATTAAGACATTTATTTTTATGTTTTTATTATATGGATGTTTGTCATTAAAGATTACCATCATCTACAAATCTTATAAACAAATATGGTCATAATCATAATTTAAAGAAGTAATATTTTTATTTAATTTACTAGAACCATTTCTATTTTAATAGTGAATGTGTTGAGATATAAATAAATACAATAAAATCCCATTTCATACTACCAGTCATATTAAGAATAGATCATTTTATAAATTGCTGATAGTAATAATTTTCAAAATAGTAATTATTATATTTCAGTAAGAACCCTGAGATAATTGTCTGATCTAAACAAAATTCAACCTGAGAATAAAGAAATAACATGCTAGCGTTATTAAATATAACATAAATGAAATTTTATTAGAAGACTTATTCATCCATTATATACTCATTTACTGTGTTTGAGAATGCCCTGAGATAATATTATTAAAATTATGAAGATACCTTGAGATCTTTCTGATCCTAGTATATTTAGAATTATAAATAATTATTCAAAATGGATAGTATTTGGTTATTAATAATGATATGGATATATATTTTGGGGATGAAATATGGTCTACTTATATATTATTAAAACTTCATATGTCTGGATTTAGTTCAATTTTGAGCCAGTCTTGGCCTTCTCTTTCAGATCATTTTTAAATTGATTAGAATATATATATAAGTTAAAAAGCAAATGAGATTTTATTTATTAATCTATTTGACCAGAAATTAATTATCCTTTTATTGATTAGAATATATATATATAAGTTAAAGAGCAAATGAGATTTTATTTATTAATCTATTTGACCAGAAATTAATTATCCTTTTAACCATTGCATTAGTTATATATTTTTAAAAAGTATCTAACATCATCTGTGAATGATATATTAATGAAACTAAAAAGGAAATATATTGTATTTGTGAAAATACTTCGAAATGAATATTTAAAGACATATTTTAAGATATTGACCAAGTATGTTATTTTTTTTTACTATTTCCTTTCAATAATAAATCTAAACATATTAATTTAGTTCCATGTAATATTATAATCTCAATGTATAGTAAATATATATTGCTATTAAGATTAATCACTATATTTATATGAAAATTTATTGCTTTTAATATATGTGAACAAACAAACATAGCATAATTTAACTAAACCAAAATTTATTATTAAAAAATACATATTATATTTAAATTTTGTTTTCTGTGTAATTTAACTTTTCTTTTGGTTAGGCTTAATTTTATGTACAATAAACAAAAACATTTACCCCAAATATAAAATAAATGAAGAATGAATATGTACTACCTGTTTAATATTTTCCATAAATATGAAAAAAGCAGCTTAAACTACAATTCCACTAAAAAAATACTTATTAATTCATATCAACCTTATAATTTAACTTCTATATATATATTGTACCATCCTGGCTTATATTTAAGATAGACATTATCATATTGTTAAGTGATGTTCGCCCCAATTTTGAAATTATTGTAGACACACCAAATACAAAGTAATTTGTGTTTTTTTTTTTAAAGTAATATGTGTTAAACTTAAAAACTGTTTATAAATTTAAAGGCATATGTTTTAATAAAAGGCAATAATGTTTTGTTTATTCACACATTTTAATAACGATAGATATAGTTAAAATAACCAATTATATTTTCATGTATATATATATAATAATATATACTTGTATGTTTAGGTTATTGTGTAATGTTAAGAATGTCATATGAATTTTAAATTGCAAGTGTTTTAATTGTAATATTTGTTGTTAAAAATATATTATTTGTAATAATCTTTTGTTAAAACAAACAAATGTATTTTTATTTTTAAAGAAGAAATTAAGACATTGTTATTATTTTATTTTAAAATGTTTTTGCTATTATTTTATTATAAAATATTCTTCTGCTGAAATTAAAAGTAGACATATACATAGGGATGTTAGTTGTAGATAAAATTCTAATAAAGGGAATAATCATTCTTTTGTGAATAAAAGAAATGAAATTGAGTTATATGTTAATAACCATATCTTTATCAATAATCTCATTATTATGTCAAACAGTAAAGAATCCATAAGCCCATTATTTATCTAGGGACTCTTTTTTACTTATTCGTTTTTCTCTTTATATATTATGTATATTGTTCACTTCAGTTAATTTTGCTTTTCAAAGTAAATATTTTTTTAAAAAAGTAATATGTATTACTAAAACAATAATATAAATGGCTAAATAGTAAATTTGACATTTACTTCAAAAAGAACAGATGTAATATTTTGAGAGGTACTTAAAATAACAATGAAAATAGTATGTGTTATTGGAGTGTTCTAGAAGAAACTTTTTAAATGCTTATTACAACATATGTATATACACACCCATGTCTAATGTGTGTGTGTGTCAACAAATCAATAACTTATCAATGATAAAATAATAGTGGTTTACAAATGGAATAATTATAAAAGTTTAACTTACAATGTGAATATATATATATCTGATGCCAACAAAGAAAAAAATAACTTGCTAAAGATTATAAACTCAAATGGAGTAATTAATAATTTGTATAATCATTAATCATTTTCAAAGGATAAACAATAATTATTAATTAACATCAGCTACAGTGTGAAATCTTGCCAATAATTATTAATAATTAATGTCGTGAATAAAACTACAGATACTTTTAAAATGAATGAGCTTTTGGAATTGTATTTTAAATTATCATCATTTTGTGAACATATAAAAAGGGAAAAGTTATGTAGGCACTGGAGAACCATGTGATAAATATTGATCACTGTTCGGTTGTATGTTTTATTTGTGTAATTATATTTTATTTAATATTACTTTTGTATTAAAAGTCTGCTTAATATATATATATGTCTGTGTGAATAAACATATAAATATATAAATTAACCAAAAAAAAAATTAAATAGTTAACTTTAGCTTTACGTTGTCATCATCATAATAGATTTTATTTAATAATTTATTTTGTTTGTTCGTAAATGATTGATAAACAATAGTCAACAGGGACAAATTAATATTTTTTCCTACATGTTTATATATGTGTGTGTTATTTATTGGAGACAATAATAATATCTTGGCACCATCTTACAGTTAAAAAAA
This sequence comes from Epiperipatus broadwayi, assembly GCA_028023455.1. Taxonomy (NCBI): domain Eukaryota; kingdom Metazoa; phylum Onychophora; class Udeonychophora; order Euonychophora; family Peripatidae; genus Epiperipatus; species Epiperipatus broadwayi. The sequence continues at coordinate 1,264,879 of JAQFVV010000222.1, read as the reverse complement.
GTATAATATTTTGTAACATATTGATTCAAATTATCAAAGCATATTAATTGTCTTATTATTAATTTTGTAAATAGAATTATTATTTATTAAATTCAAGTTAAGAGTCTTATTCAAATTAGTAGATATATGTTTTTCAATAATATACTTTATTGTACGAATTAGATTACATGAATTTGTTGTTAACCAAAGTTACATTGTTGAAAATACATAGTTTAAAACTATATAGCTTTAGAGAAAACAGAAAAAATAATTAAAGAAAGGGATATGTTAAACAAACAACAACAAAATAGTTGTTCTTGTTACAGATTTAATTCATAATTTTTTTTTTTAGGTTATGTTTTGTTTCAGGTTTTTAATAGTGACCATGTAGCAGCAAATATATCTGGGTGTGAAATTTTGCCATCTCTGGCCTTTAATTGTTTGAGCTTCTTTGAGAATGCGGCTGGGTGCTTTGTGGTATTGTCTCCAAGGCAGAAAGTATTCTGGTGCATGGGAAACTATATAAACAAAAAGTTGCTGCACGAGCTTCTGGTATTGAGCCTTTACTGAGTAACTCTAATAGGTTATCAAGTGTGATGTTATTTTGTCTATATGTGTTAATCATAATTTCTCAGGTGTTTGTTAGGCCTATGCAGGTGTGAAATAGGTGCTGTTGTGTTTCTTCTTTCCTGTGGCACAGGGAACAAACAGCATCAATTTTGTTGTAAAATCTGCGGTATTTAAGGAAGTAGGAGGTAGGTAGAGCATGACAATTTACCTTTAAAAGAAAGTCAAAAAATTTGGGTTCCATTGACCACTTTTTAAATCGCTGCATCAAAAGACTATTGTTCATATTTAGCATGGGTGAGTGAGGATATGTTGTTATGTCTGGGTATAGCATATTATAAATAGTCCAATAGGTGTATCTACCAATACCCAAAAAGACACCTGATCATAAATGCTTTGAAGTTGGTTTACGAGCAAAGACAAATATCCATGTGAAGGTGGTGGTCGGTCTGTGGGTGTTATTTGAAGAATGCATTCAAGGGCTGGAAAACTTCTTATCAGTGCAGCTAGGAGATTAATACTTTTTTGTTTGTGAAAAACTTGTATGGAGTGAAAACCTAATCCATTTCTAGTTGTTGGAAGACTAAGTTGTTTTACAGAGATGGAGACTACTTTTCTGCACCATAATAGCTTGCTGCAGAGTGAGTAAATGGACAATGTGAAAGATTTAGTGAAATTTATGATTGGTGAGTAATAGGTTATTTTTGTAGTTACAAGCTGATTGAATAGGTATACTTTTGCATATAGTGAAAGATAGGTTTTTGAGAGAGAAATGGTTGTATGTTCAGCATCATCTTTCAGTTTTTTTGGATGTTTTGTCTCATTGCAGAGGGCCCTAGATAGAAAGGAAAACCAAAGAAATTAGTTGTTTACCCATGATAATCTTGTGTATTTATCTTGCCAGTGTAAAGAGACCAAGCTGATGTTTTGTTAATATTGATTTTGAGTTTATATTTGAGGGTGTATTCATTAAGTATTTTTTCCAGAGTAGGTAGTTGTTTTTTGGATGTAAGAAAAACAGTAAAATCATCCATGTATGCAATACACGGTACATATTGTCCAGTGTGCGGAATTTGGATTCCTTGTAACTTTTTTTGTATTTTGTTTATGAGAGGGTTAATGTAGAACATAAATAATAATGAACTGAATGGAGATCCTTGAGGTATGGATTGGTGGGGATAGAAAGAAGGTGATGTTCTACCATTAATTGTAATATGGATTTCACGACTAAGGAGTAGATTGGTTAGTAGGTATAAGAGATTGTGTGGTATTTTGGTATCTGCAAATGTTTCAATTAAAATTTCAATAGGGACTGAGTCAAAAGCAGCCTCAATGTCAATTTGAGCAGCCATGGGAGCATACTTTTTCTGCTCTCTGAGTTTACAATGGTTTTGAAAATGAGGGCAGCTTGGCCTGTTGAGGAGCCTTTTTTGCATGTTGCATTGGTGATAATAGAGGGAGAAGATATGGTTCAATTTTATCTTTTAGCACCTTTTCCAGAATTTTAATACCAAGGAGGCTCATGGAGATTGGTCGCAGATTAGATAGATTGGATATTAAAGCTTGATTTTTTAGGAGATTGGATATAGATCTTTTATGTTAAACAGCCTTTGTGATAGATAATTTTCTAAATCACATAGATATGTGGTGGTAAACTGACTGAGATGTGAAAATACGAATTTGGGGATTCCATGTGGCCCTGGATGACAAGAGTTTGGAATTGTGGTTAGCTTCATCAAGAAATCAGTAGCATGGAAAGGTTTATCTAACTCTGGTTGGCCAAATAGATCTTCAGGTGGTGTGAAGTCACAACGTGACTGCAGCTTTTGTTTGAAGTATTTGTATATTGGCTCTATCATATTGTGTCTGGCTTTGGTAACACCATTGGTTTGAAGTGCTTGTGGAACTCTGACAGTAGAAGGATATCCCAGAGCCCATCTAATATACCCTCATGTCCAGGTGTGTTGTTTTGATAGACAGATTTTTTTTCTTTTTATGGCAAGGTACTCTTTTAGAGCATTGCAGGTGTCATAATATGTTATAGTCATTGTAATTTAGAGTCTCATTCCAAACACAAATATATAAAATTTAATTAGCAAAATAATATAAGTTTTATTAATATATGAGAATTCAATAATTATGAAGAATGAAAGTAATGTTTTATGAACATCAATTAGTATAAAAGCTATTTATTAAAGTATTGTAAGAAGTTTTTATAAAATCATCAACCTTAATAATTGTATTCATTCTGTAATATAATATAAATTTAGCACATAGTAATCAAAGGATTATTTATGAATTAATACCAATATAAACTATTAAAAGTCAAAAGACTTTTGAGCAAATATTTTATTTACCTAGCCACTTGTGTATGTAATAAAAACTTCAAAATATTATATCTTATTGAGTTGCAGATTAAGAAAAAGAGACCAAATTAAATTCAAGGGTTTAAATGACTTTTTTCCTGATGATGTCACATTTAGATCATTATTCTAGATACTATCTCTCCAGACAGCTCAAATTTAACTTGTTGTTATAGTAACTGTTATGAAGAGTTAAATTTCACTCAATAAATGTTATTGGAAATTTATCAGTAATCATGATTTTAAAATATATTTTTTTAATTTGTAATAAAATATCTGTTTTAAAATAAATAAGAAATAAAATAAAATTACATATTAAATTACATTTTTAAAATCATTTTTTTAGACAAAATTTAAACATCCTTTATGTATTTTCTGAAGGTTTGTGATGATTTCCTTCTAGTTGTATTTTTATATTGGAATATTTCCATCATCTAATATGCATTTTGCATATTGAATGTCTTTAGAAAAATTTAACTTTATTTAAATATTTCAAATAAATTCAACTGTAAGTAATAGCACATCAAACAGGTTAGTATATGAACAGTGTTTCAACAGGTATTATTCTCCCTCTTTTTCAAGGGTTTCTGGCCTGACCAGTGACAGTATTAGCATGGTAGTTTAACCTGGACCCTTAGATTCTTGATTATTAAATTTAAGGTAATACTCTACCAACTGAGCAATGTTGCCAAAGGCAACAGTCTGTAGTGTAGTAATTTCATATACTTATCTATGAGGTTCCTTCTGATTTCTCCACTATTTCCTAAGAGTAAAGTTGATATAGTGGTTTCCATGCATTATGTACAGTCACATTAGATTGGCTTATGGGATTTTTTCCATTGTTGGGTCAGCAACTTCTTTAAATTTTCTTTTTTGTACCTTTTCTTCTCTATCCAATATTTTTGTATTTTCCCAATTGAACATATGTTCATTGGTACATACATGATTCGCTACCTTGGACACAGCTAATAGGGTCACTGGTCAGGCCAGTAACACCTGAAGAAGAAAGAAAAATAATACCTCTCCAAATATTGTGGATATACTAACCTGTTTGATGCGCTATTACTAACAGTTGATATTTGGAATATATAAATAAAGCTACATTTTTCTAAAGACATTCAATACATATATTAGATGATGGAAAATAATCCAATATAAAAATACAACTATCCCTTATGTATTTGTTTATTTAAAACCCAATATTTAATATTTTAATGGCTATTTAATTACTTATATACATATAATGCTTTAAATGTGTGTAATTTAATATTGTTTTCATTATATAAACAATACCAATCCGTATCCATATATATGTATACACACTCTAAATAATAATTGACTAATTTGTTGGTCTATGTTCATGTATTATTTGTGAAAGGTATGCTGTAGATAAAACTATCAACAAACAAATCTATCAATATGTAATTATTTTAAGTCTTTCTAAGAGTAAAATATTGAGTTTATGTTTACAAAATAAACCAACAATATAATATACCATTTCTTTAAAAAATATTAAATAAAATTACTTATCTTATTTACACTAAGATGTACTCTATTTATTAGTAAAGTAAACTATTTGATCTTTTAAAAAACAATAGAGATTTACAGTAAAATAAGCTAACATTTATTGGTGCGACATGAAGAATTATAATCGTTTAATCATTAAATTAATTAGGTTATTAAATCAAAAACACATTTTAAAATCTACATTAAAAAAACAATTTAAATAAATCAAATTGAGTGTGTGTTTGCATGTGCGTATTCTGCATAATCTATTTTAATACATTGTGCAGGCTTACACCTGCATTTATATATGTAATGCATGCGGGATTCGAACTCAGACGTTCACACGACCTACAATTCTCAGTGCCATCTTATATTGCCGACTCACCTGATCACACACATGTTGAAAAGATAAATAATCACCAATATATGTATTTCGTGCTAAACCAGCACTTATTAAAGTATGAAGATTGGTTATCTTAATATAAAGCTGAGTACTAATTGTATATATGTGTGGAGATGGTAATCTGAACCAACTGATGAGTGCTGGTTTAGCACGTAATACCTATATTGGTGATTATTTATCTTTTCAACATGTGTGATTAGGTGAGTCAGCAATATAAGATGGCACTGAGAGTTGTAAGTCGTGTGAAAATCTGAATTCGAATCCCGCATGTATTACATATATAAATGTAGGCGTAAGCATGTAAAATGTATTAAAATAGATTATGCAGAATATGCACGTGCAAACACACCCTCAATTTGATTTAAACATGCATTTTAACTATTCTTCACATTAATGCTTTTCGTACTTTTTTTTTTTGTTAAATTGTTTTTTTTTTAATGCAGATTTTAAAATGTGTTTTTGATTTAATAACCTAATTAATTTAATGATTAAACGATTATAATTCTTCATGTCGTAGTTCTAATACCACAGTACCCATTTATTTATTTTTAGAAATATTTCCAGCTTTAAATTTGGACCATGATGATACAATATATATAAATACTTCATATACAGTCATTCATCTGAAGTATTTACAATTATAATAAAGACACTTTTTCCTTTGTTACTTTTAAAATATATTTCATTTAAATTTTTTATAATTTTGATAATTGAAATTATTTTATGTAAATATATTTTTAAAAAATTATAAATCCCACTTTTGTTTAAGTTATTGATTTGGAAGTAAGAGAAAAATATGTGAAAGATTCTTAAAAAAAAAAAAAAACTTTATTAGGTATATAAAATAGATAATAAGAATAAATAATAATTTTAAACTTTACTGTTTAAAAGAAAAGACAAAGCATAAACTGGAAATGATAAACAAGACAACATTCTGCTAATTGGCACCTGACTAATGCATAAATAAACAACTATATACGTGTGTGTGTATATATAAGCACACATGGAATTATCTACTAGGATTTTTTTTTATTTAATAAGTAGAAATACGAATAGTTTGCCTCAGCATGGTTCTTTTTTATCTTACTTATTTTATTTGTTATTGGTATTTATTTTGCTTGATCCAATTTTTAATTGTTATTTATAGTTTCTGATTTTTATATTACATAAATATATATTTTATATTAGTTAATGTATATATTATTTGTGGTTAATATTAGTATCTTATCAGATGTTTTATTAATTCCCTGTAGCCATCGTCTGGATAGTAGAGATTATTCAAGAAATTGCAAAGATACTTGAAAATGAAAAAAAAATCCTGTTTCCTGTTTCTTTTTTTTTAATTTAAAAAAAAAAAATTAAAATATTTGATTTAATTTTTTTCAGCTATTATATCTAAAATATTCACCATAATGAAATCTAAAAATAAGAATTATAATGGCATATCAGTCTGGTTATAAAGAAATTAAAAAATATTTTTGTCTATACCTACTGGCTATAATTATTCTATATTACATTAATTCAAACGTCTTATTTTAAAATATTCAAACAGAAAATGTGTTTTTTTTTTTTAATCCAAGAAATACTAGCAATGATTCATAACCAGAAGAGAAAAGTAATACAAAATAATAAATTGGAATTTGAAGTTAATTGATGCCATTTTAATGCAATATTCTTTATACATTTTTTCAATTCAAAATAGTTTTAAAGTGTAAATAAGGTAATTAATGTAGTCTGGTTCTTTAAAAAATCCTATGGATATAAGAATGCTAAAGTGTTTCTTATATTTTTAATCCTAACATATTCACACTTACAGGTAGTACTATGATAAACTTTGTTAAATTATATGTAAGAATTTGTACATATATATATATGTCTATATGTTTTGTGAAAGATATAATGTTTAAAATAAACAACACTTTCCGTTTTTTTGTTGAGCTTAATGATATATTGCTCCCGATTGTTTTTATTTTCTAAGCTAGATTTTTATTTTAATGATGTGTATAAATACAATCTAGCAGTAATATAAAAAAGGAAAATCTTCTTCTTTAATATAACTAGCACAGTTTTAAATTTGAAGCCTATTTTTCAATTAGTATCTTGTGATTCCTTTTTTTAAATATATTAAATTTATTAAGTGCAAGCAGATAATATAATGATAACATGAAAGGCTAAAACCTTTAACAGATGTGCCTTAAAAATGCTTATGTGACAGCCAATCAGATGTAATAATGACTGTACATGGAACTCTCAATTCAAAAACACAAGCCAGAAATACAAGAAAAAGATGGAACCACCTTCTTCTCTACCTAAATTTATATATTAAATAAATCAGACTCAAGCATTCTGAACAAAGAGCATGAAGCTTAAAACACTTTCACATTTAATTCACTAAATATTACATATAAATAAACAACATGAAATCTTTCAATTTACTATGAAGTAATTTTCAAATCTAAAGAAATGATAGTAACAAATGTAAATGTATTAAATTTATTAAGCATAAGCAGATGATGTAATATAAACATGAAAGATTAAAACCTTTAACAGATGCTCCTTAAAAATGCTTATGTGACAGCCGATCAGATGTATTTAAATTGAGTTCCACATGCGGTCATTATTACATCTGATTGGCTGTCACATAAGCATTTTAAGGCACATCTGTTAAAGGTTTTAGCCTTTCATGTTATGATTCCTTTTTTATATATTCAACCATCTCTAATCTTAGCTGTTAAGTGAATCCAAGGATGGAAATTCAAAAATTTTACTATAAATCTAAATTAATAATGATATGAGAAAATTGTTTTATAGTGTAAATGTTATGGATATGGTAATGTTGTCATCTTAATGCAATAACATGATTTTAACAAACATTCAATTATAAAGTAAGCAAAATAATATTTTTAGTTTTTTTCTTTAGACATTAGTGTGATCAACTAACTCCAATGACATTTTATATCTTTTCTGGAAAATGTAAAAATATGTATGATCCAACAAAAAGCTGTAGTAAGAACCAATACAAATGTTACAAAACTTTCTTAGAAGAATGATTTAAAAAAGAGAATGAAGAGCTCAAATATATTTTTCCCTTTTTTTCTTTTTTTTCTCTTTATTCGTTTATATACTAATTCCTAAAAAAAAAATAATAAGTTTAATATTTAATTGAGATTGCGCTTTACACATATAAATATTTATATGATAATCACTATAAAAGGCGTTTTTTAAAAAAACAATCTTAATAGAATAATTTGTATTTGTTTAACATATTTCTAATTTAAATTTAGTTTATACATATTTCAAAAATAAAATTGAATTTGGAATATTAAATAAACTAAAATTTGTATACATTTTATTACAATATCTTTCGGTTTATTGAAAAAAATAGAATTTCAATAGAATATTTTAACACTAAATAATGCTTGAGGTAAATATGTTTTCTAATTGAATAAAATGTGTTTATATGTTATAGAATTTTAAATTTAAAGTATAAAGAAAATAAATCGTGAATTTAAAAAGTTATAAAAAAATATTTTTATTAATATATTACTTATTAACAATATTATAAATACAAAAATGCATTTTCAAAGAGTAAACTTTGTACTTTGTTTTGAAACTTATTTTCCCCAACATTATTATTTTAACTTAATACTATATTATATATGTCTGGGTATAGATGGTGAGAGAGAGTGTAAGAAGGAGTATAAACTTAATTACTTATATATAATGATGCATTATATATATTTGGCTATTAGTAGCCGAATATATATTAGTAACATGCTGTAAAATTGGCCTTATTTTCCAATTTTTTTTTATAATTGTCTGTAAGCCTTTCTTTTAAACAAATGTTTAAAAGTGTTATTATTCTATTTTCCCTTAGAGATTTCCCTATAATTGACCTATTATTTTATGATTTGACAGTTTTAAATTTTTAAACTATATGATAATATTCATAGTATTGATTTATAGTTTTGTTATACAATAATATTCATAATATTGGTTTATAGTCTTCATATTATAAATATATAGATTTAAATTAATACAGGTAACTTATTTTTAAAAATTAGCTACTACTCTTGTAAATATAATGCTAAATCTATACAAGATCATATATTTATTATGACTATAAATAGAGAGAGAATACTACAAGTGATAGAAGCTCTCAGATTTTAATTATTAGGATTAAGTAAACTACAAATCCATTCATAAACATATAGTTAAATATCAAAGGGAATTTTATTATATCCATCTATATTCATTAATTAAATGTACATATAATCTAAAGAAATGAATTGAACTACCTACATTAAATAAGAAATTAACCTTATGTAAATAAACATTCTCATTATATATATGATTGTTTACCTAATCATTTCATAATTAATAAACAATGATAGCTCAAATAATTATACTCTTCTTTGTTAATCAATTAATTCTAGAATATTCTACAATAGTAACTTTTAAATAAATTAGATTATAATTTTTACAGACTTTAATAAATAAAACATGTTAAAATATTATGAGAGTACAAATTATCAAAATAGTGTGATGATATTAAAATAAACAAATAAAAAAAATCAAGTTCATTTAAGTAAAAGAAAATTATACTTTATTTACTTTTAAAATTAATTAAATAAATAAAAAGTAAGTAGATAAATAAATGAATCATGGAATGTTTTTTTAGATACTATATTGTAAGTACGAAACAAAAATGTTAAAATCATGGGTACTTTTATGTCCTATATGTGTGTAGGTATTTCAATACATAAATTGTTGTACAATATTAATATCATTAAAGAAAGATTGTTTTACATAAGCATAAATTAATAAAATTTAATTATGCTTATATTACTTAGTATATTTTCTTTAATTCTTTTAACTATTAACTAAGTGAGTCAGTCATTCATTATATCTCTTCTAGAATTGTATTATTTTTAGTAGATACATTTATTCACTATACTTTGTTTTATAATATAATATTTAGAATAACTTTTTATAACATTAAATTCTTCTACTATATTATTATTACAAACTATAGGTTTTGAACTAGAATTCATTTATATGTAAATACAAAAATTATATAAATCCTTTGCTCTGTTATCTACAGTAAGACCCTAAACATCTTAGAAAAACTTATAACCACAAAAGACTAAAAAATATTTAAAGATAAATAAAACATACTGTTATCTCAATAAACCAATTCTAAAATATTAACTGTAAATTTACAATAATCTTACCTTAAAAATAAACATTAACACAGTTAGTTTGGAGATGTTTATATGTTAAAATAAATATAATTATTCTTTATAAAGAAACTTGTTTTCCAAGATCATTTACTTATAAACACATTTATATGATAAACTATCTATGAATAACAATATATTTATTTTATTTTTAATAAAAGAAACAATTGCAAAAAATATTAAATTGAAAGACAAAATTCTTAAAAAACAGTTGTAGTTTCTATGTTCAAATATTTTGATGATTGTTTGAAGAATTCTACAATGATGCAATTTTTTTAAAGAAAATTCCATTAGTACAGGTGTGTTAAGAAAATATGATGTTTGATCTTTACAGGTTTTGTTTTCTCCATTCACGACATTTAAATAGGATTTATATTTCTCCTTTCACAGAATTAATGATATAAATGTTAAAGTTCAACAGAATTTCTTTTGTGAATTTTGAAAAAAATTATTTTGTTAGCATTATTTATCCTAAAATTTAAAACAATTTTGTTTAAAATGATGTTTTAAGATAAGATGTTTTTTTTTAAGTGTCATAGCATTGGCCAGGACGCGAACCCGCAACCCGGGTAACTGCCTGCAAGTGCAAGGCAGTCACGCTGACCTCTCGACCACCAATGCAAGACATAAAATAAGATGTTATTGCAGAAATTCCATCATTGTATCATTACAGCTTTTGTTAAATTTTCAAAATATAACCATAGAAATGAACAAATGAATGCTCAAAGAAGAAAAATGATACGGATGATAAAATGTCTATTTAAAAAGCTCTGTCATATTTATAAACTTTCTTTCCAACATCATATTTATTTCATCAAATTGAATATCATTTCCACAGCAATGTGCAAAAGTTCATTTTTTAACTCAAGACTTTATTCACCAATCTTTGAACAGATTCCCATTATTTAAAGATTTGTAGGATCATATATTTTTAAATTAGACTATCTTTTTTTAATGTTATAGTTTTTTTACAATTAAAATATTTTAATTTACATAATTATTTACAATTACAATTTATAATATTAAATAAATATTTTAAAATAAAATTATGCAATTTTATAAAGTTTTAAATATATAAATTATGTATGATAAAATAGAGCAATTTTCGTTTATTTATTTTGTATTATAATAAATAATCTCCATTAAATAAATATTAAGTGAATTTATATATTAATGTTTAAAAATAATGATTCTAATTTAAAAATAGAAAAGAATAAACATACATGCACACAAACACACTGTAAAAATTTAATAAGGTTATTTTATATTACTTTAAAATTGTTTTGAAATATGTGATCTAAATATTAACATTAATTTATTATTTCTATTCCAAAAATAATTTTTGCATAAGTAAAATATTATGCCTTATAAAGTATTATAAACTTTATTAACATTTCTAAGAGTATATGTGTTTAGCAAAAATATCAACCTTTATTTTTATCAGGGATCTAAAATTTGCTACTAATAATTTCAAAAATGCAAAAGTAACTATAAATAATGACTGATATGTTGCACTTGAAATAAGCTAAGTTTTTTTAAAGTATTAAGTATTATTAAATTTAGATAAATCCATATATATATATATATTGTGACCCTCTGAATGGGCACAAGAAACCAACTTTAACTAAATTATACTGTGTCAGTAGTAAATAACTGCATTTAACTAAAAAAAATGAAATAGCGCTAAAATTTTTAATTTTTTTTTATCAATGGTATAAAACTTTATGTGAAATTTGCTTATGGATGTTATTTGAGAATCTTATAAGCCTTTAGTAATTATCATTATATTTGATGAAATATTTAATGGTAGAAAGGGGGATGGATTATTATAGGAATTGTTGATATGCAAGTTAAAATTGATGTAAATTTGTTTTATTTATTTGTAGAATAGTGTTGGTATTTGTATAGATGTTTTTCTGATCTGTTTATTCATTGGCACACCCATCCATCTATAAGTAATATAATCAGTGAAATATGTTTAACCCATAGCCATTTAAGTCATATTTTAGCCAGAATCATTTATTATTCATATAGCATCATATGTGTATGCATGTATGTCTGTATCATCTTTCAATTTCATTTTCATATTTAATTACAAAATAGAATTTTACATTTTACAACAAAACACTTAAAATTACAGCAAATATTTCTAATAACAAATGTAAATATATTTTGATTAAGTAATGGATATCTGGATTGGTGAATTATTTGACAAATTAAATTGTCATCAACTACTTTATTTACTAGTCAATTAATATTCATTTATTTCAATAGGGTAAAAATTATTTTTTTATTTGTTTTATTCAGTTTGATTTAATTTAGAAAATCAAAATGATTTTTTTTTTCAAGAAAAGATTTCTTGATTATTTATTGCTTAATTAACTGAGTGCAAAGGGTGGAGCTAACCTTTGGAGGATAAGGTAACCTCTTGATTGATGAAAAGATGTATTTAAGTGATAGTCTGTAATAGAAATTGGTCATTATTCACTATTCATTATTGTGCTCAGTCTGCTTCTGCCACTTCTTCTATCTCTTCCAGAAATCAAATCAGTTTAAACTCCAAAGTATAAACTTTTAAACATTATTATTTTATAAAAGTCATTACGGAATTCTAGCTATGAGACAGCTTTAAAGAAAGATGTCAGGCTAATTGATTAATAAGGTATATTTTTCTTCACTGTCCACTCAATTAAGCTTTAAATTAACCCTATCATTTTAAAATGTATTTATATGCTGATAAATTTACTCTACTTTGTTTGCTTATATCTTCTATTATTATTAAGGAGAAAATGAATTTGCATGAACTTTATAATCTTTTAAGGAAATTTATGCAGGACTATTAACAAAACCTACCATAGACTCTCAGTACTAATTATATTCTGGTTATATAAAAGTTAAGTTAAAACAAGAGGATGCATGTATACTTTATTGTGCTATATTTTGAACAACTATGTAATGATAACTTTTTTTATTATTCATGCTTATAAAAATATTTTTATTAAAGAAGTGAATGCATGGCTTACAAAGAATTAATTAATTACTAGTATTTATTTAATGTGTATCTGATTAAAGTCAAGTGGAAGGACATTAATATTATATATTTCTTGTTCTCCTTGATGTATGGATTTATTATAAAATAAAAATATTACTTTTTAAGGAATTGCAGATTTTATGTGAACAATTAATTAGCAATGGACATAAAATAATTACATTCATGCTAACTTATAAGTATATTTGTGCTAATGTTCTTTTGGAAATCAGCTAAAGTTACTGCTAAATTAAAAATTTTCCAGGATTACTTAAATGATAAATATTAAACAAATACATAGTTGAAGTTGTCTATCTGTTATCTCTGTTATCATAAAAAGTTTATTATTTATGTATTGTATAAGTAAACTCAATTAGTTATTGCTAAGAACATTGGATATTGCTGAATTAAATTTAAATTGTGAATATTTGTCCTATAGGAATTTGTTTTTATGTTTTTACTAATAATCTTCCTTCTCTTCATGTCGTTCAATAAAAGAAATGTTGCAAGTGAATTTTTTTTATTTAAAAAAGAGTGACTTTTTTTTTGTTTATTGCTATTAGTATGCTATAGATAGATAGGCAGATTTATTATTTATTTATTTGCTTATTTAATTTATATTTCCTTGACTTCAAGAATGTCTTGGACGGATAGCATATTGCAATTTGCAATATTCTGATAAATGATTATTATTTAAATATGATTTCTTCTGTAGGTTATATATACATTTTTGTATGGATTTATTGAAGAGAAGTATATATATTTTTTGTCTCAAAGTGAGCACTTGGTACATGTATGAAAGAAACCTAGTTGATAATAATTATTGCCATTTAAAAGTTTAAAATAGCTAATAGCTTGTCATAAACTAAAAGTTTTATTTCAGTTTACCATTACTTTACCATAATATTTGCATATTATATAATTTGAAGTTATTTACATGCTTTTATTCATATATATGGGTGTCAGTCTTATGTAGTTATTTTATATAATTAGTAAATGTTCCATTTTTTAACCGTTTCTGTTAATTTTGGATAATGTTGTATGCTAATAAAATTGAAAGAATTAGTGACCTACCTATATGTGTATTTATTTTCCAATGTATAGAATGAAATGTATAAATTAGCTGTGAGAAAGAAGTTATTTGTGATATGTTCCAGGTTGATTGGGATTGAGAACTATCTCCCTTAGTATGTCTAAGTATTTGCCATGAGTGAAGTGTATTCCTAGATTGTATATGTATGCATTATCAAATGATATTTTAAGAAGTTAAGTGATATATTTCCCCATTATTATGGTGGTGATACAGAGTTCCACACCAATTGTGTACCTCAAGTTAGGTGGGGAAGCCATTAGTTGTCATTTCTCATGTGCTTAAATTTTTCTTGAATGTTTATTTTCATGTTATCATAGAATCATAGTTATATGTAATTTAGTTGGTGGTTAAATAACTGGTAAGATTAAATTCTTTATGGAATATTAAAGCAGAAATAGTGTTATATTTGTTGGTTGGTCTATGGCATTATCCGTATTAAGGCACTTATTTAGTAATTCATAAGTAAATCAACAAGTCATAAATATATTGATTTTGTCTTAATTATAGTGTAAGATGTGACACACATGTAATGCAAATAATCTTGCAGTATGAGAGTATAATATTATTAAACTTATACATCAGGAATTATATATTTTGAATTATACCATTTTAATTTACAGCAAGCTTTAAATCATCAGATCATCAGAATGATTATTTTTATTTTGAATGTATGAAAAGTATAGATATTTAAAAGAATTATTTTATTGAACTATTTAAAGTCACTCACTTGGCAGCCAAAGTTATTAATTTGTTTTATCCCAATAATTGATAGTATGACCTCTCCAACTTATATATTTGTGCCCATAATAAGATATTTATTTATACAGTGTTGTTTGCTAATAAAAAAATGTTAGATTTAATTAATAGCCTGAATATATTCGAAGTTAGAATATGAGGGCATTATTTTATTTGTTAACTTATGTCTTGTAAATGTATAATCAATAAATGATAAAGGATGTAATAAAATTGATTTTAAACCCAGGTTAGCAAATATATTTGTGAGTTTAGGAATTAGGACAAACAGTCCCAATATAAATTAGTTATATTTATTTTGGTTGCAAATGTAAATAAATGCTTTTTTTATTTATTCAAAACTTTGTCTCATGTAGTTCTTACATGCATTCGTATCCTAGTTTCCACATTACACATATCCATTACAACATAAGCATTACTTTGTAAATTTGATAATAAACATACTGATGTCTGATAATATTGTTTTTTTTTGATCCAAACATTATATGAAATACTTTTTCATTTGGTAAACTTATAAAAAAGGTTGCATACTTAGTTTAATGTTTAGACAATGATGTGAGATTAAAAGATACCCTATTTCATTCATTATCTAATTGCTAGTCTAATGAAACAGCATTCAAGTCATTCCATTATTTTTTATTTGTTTATATGTTATTGTATAATAAAATATCTTTAATCAAATTGTGTTAAAATTCTCTGAGATTTAATTTCATATTTTGAAATGAATATTAATTCAGAATATTTAGATTAAGATGTGCTAGATAATGGAATTATTTAGTATTATGTTTTTCTGTAAAAGTTATATTTTAGCTAAGGGTATATTTATATGATGTAAGAGATCAAATTGAAATTATAGTTTATTAGCTTGAACAAATGAAACTTTACTGGCCTCCATCATTATTTTAATGGTTAGTAGTATTTCTTCCTTCATTTATTTATATTCTATATGTTATTGACTTCCTATAACCCTCCACTGAGCTAAGCTATAAGTAAGGCATAAATAGAAGAGTCTCACTACTAATTCAAAGTAAGATAGTGTTAATTTATTCTATTCATTAATAGTATTGGTACCCTGGGCATTTGCTCATATAATGTGTAGGTTCAGTGATGGGTTGAGGGATTATAATATATATATTATGCTGGACATTCATTCTATTCTGATTGCAGAGGGTGTCACCAGATCACTACGTATCTTTAAAATTTATTTACTGCGATCAGAATGGATGATGATGATGGTTTGCACCGAATAAACTCAGGAGAAACAAGAAATCTTAAAATTGTTTAGAAAATTGAGAAATAAAAGCACCAAGCCAAACGTCAGCCAAATTAAGTTTAAACAAATTTTAAAATTTTTTATTAAGATAAGACTTATAAGAAAAGTTTCTAAGTTAACAAATAGGATTAGCTCAGGCGTGTACCAGAAAGACTAAATGCAAGGCTCTGGCAGACCCACTGATCTTCTAATAACAAATTATAAAGGGAGGAAGCAATTTCATTCAGCAGAGGATTCACCCAAACATTGGTTTTCCCATTCAGATATTAAAACAATATGTACTTGAACTAAATCAGCAAAACCAGTGCCAGCGAGCTTTTCGAGGTCCGAAAAATGTGTCGGGACCGCGAATGTCATATGCCGGGAGAAGGTGCACCTATTATTAGATTTAAAATAAAGATGATTGATCTACCTCAAGAACAACTGAAAAATATGATTTAATGAAAGGAAAACAAACAATTAAAACTGGTGAATTCCCAACCAAACGATAGGTGAAAAACTACTCTAAGTATCATAATTAAAGATCTCAATAGGAGACAAGTAAATCATTAGAAAACTAGTTATGTCTGTTCCAGCAATTAAAGAAAATGAATTATAAATAATTATAATTAAAAAATAAATTTACGACACAAGTTCTGAGTACATGCTCTGATAAATTAAGCTACACATAAATACAAAATAAATCTATTGGAGAGTGCACATGAGTACGAAAATATTAAAGCTTTAAATACTTTAGCAGAATGAAAGTCTCACTCACCTGTAATTTACAAAGGGATAAATATTATCTCTCTGCTGGTGACTTATAAAATTACAAAGAAAAACAATTCTAGTTTCCACTTTCAGAGATATAATAAATGAAGACACGAAATCCCCACCTGCAGAAAACTAGGAGAATAAAGTCACCAGCCAAAAGATTTTTGGTGGTTTGCAAAAGTGCAAACACAGTATTTAAAATCAATTATTGGTTACTAAAATAATTACAGGTAAGCATTTAAAATATATGTGACTGCTAAAGCATTTGTAAAAAGTTAGGCATAAAAATATAAAAACTTACTCGTCACTCTCCAATAAACAAAAATTGAAAGCAAACTTGGAATCTTAAAATTAAGATTCCAAGACACACTACAAAATACAAGAAAACACAACAAATATTAAATATGAGGCTAAATATTGCTTATGAATACAGATATATAATTAGATTGAGTGGAGATTTAATTAAAAGAAATTTACTCTGGGAAGAATAAAAGAAAATTTTACCTTATGGTAACATACTGTTCAAGTAGAGTGTACACTATTATTGTAATTCATTTTCAGGTTCTTTGACAATGACAAGGTAGATGTAGAGAGGTTCTGGCTTCTTCTAGAGGTTTATGGCATTACTGGAGCAGATTTGGAAGTTAGGGATCTATCCTTTGTTAAGTTAGCATGCCATTCCGATGATGACAACACATACAGTACTTGACATCTGTGAATTTTTTTGAAGAAATTAAATGTCTGAACTTCTACCAAAACTCTGGATCTTAACAAGCTGCAATCAAAGTACGTAAAAGAATTCTGATTTTCACTTGGGAAACAGCTTGTTTAGTCAAGAATAAGTAACTAATTCTCTCCAAATTGGCAGGACTGTTTATACCTCCTACATTGTCCACGAAACACTTTCCTTGTTGTCCAATTCTATGCCTTAGGCAGGGCATATATTAATCTCCAGCTCAATCTAATCTAAGAATTTTACCCAGGGATTATTATAACACAACAACACAATTAAATCTCTGCCTTTAGAATGAACTTTAAAATAATTAATATAAAAGCAACAGGAATGTAATTAGTAAGCTTGCCTGTTTTCGATTAAATTAATTAAAAGCAAGTGGTGAAAACAAACTATTTTAAAATAAATTGATAAACATTAAAATGATCCGTTTTACATATAAACGTGTGTATATTTTGATACACGTACTCATTTTAAATAATAATAAAAATTTAAACATTAAACATTTAATGAATATTAAAAGCTTAATAATATTTTTTTTTGTAATAACACCATTGAATTGGATATCAATCCAGTTCAATATATATATATATAAAATAAATAAAATGTCCATTAATTAAAAACAAAATTGTAATTATAATTGAAATAATAAATTTAACCGTTTACAAACTATTACAAACAATCCTTAAATCTGCAGAAGTACTTTCAGTTAATTTCTTAAACCTGCCTCAACTGCTATTAAATTCAAAAGCAGAAGCAAACATCATCAATTAAAATTCCATGAATCTCATATTTTAATGTTAGCAGCTTGTCGATTTATTAAATGCATTGTATTCCTGTTTATAAAAATTGCCACTTCAATTTTTTTTTTACTATGGTTTCTCTCTTCATGAAGAATTTTCACATTTTCAAAATCAAATTTAAATTTATATTTACATGTTTTTTCATGATCAAAGAAAACTGAAGGAGATATTCAAAATCAAATTTAAATTTATATTTACATGTTTTTTTCATGATCAAAAAAAACTGAATGTGTTTTAATATCTCCTTCAGTTTTCTTTGATCATGAAAAAACATGTAAATATAAATTTAAATTTGATTTTGAAAATATGAAAATTCTTCATAAAGAGAGAAACCATAGTAAAAGAAAAATTAAAGAGACAATTTTTATAAACAGGAATAAAATGCATTTAATAAATAGACAACTAACATTAAAATATGAGATTTGTGGAATTTGAATTGATGCCGTTTGCTTCCACTTTTGTTTTTGAATTTAATGGCAGTTGAGGCAGGTTTAAGAAATTAACCAAAAATACTTCTGTGGATTTAACCTTTAAACTGCTAATTATATTATTGGTTGTATGAGGTAAAAATTAAATCTTTTAATTGGCCAACTCACAAACTGAAGACAAAGCCTATTGTTAAAACATATTCGCCTATAATATTAAATTCAACTGAGATATGTTTATAAAAAGTATATTACTAATTTTTCAGGTTATGAAGTGAACGAAAGTTCTTTCAAAAATAAATTGCTATTTATTTATTATAAAATATTCAATTTTGGAAAATTTAAAAGCGAACGTATAAACAAAAAAATGCTGACGTAAATGCTTTTTTTCAATTTTACGTTATGAAAAAGTAAAGATTTCTTTTTGCTAAATCTTAAATATTTTTACTAAAATCTTCAATATTTTTCGAAAATAATTTTGTTTTTTAGTATACCCTGTGTTTTAATTTCCCAGAATATACTTTTTTTAAACCTTAAATCACATTCGAAATGAAAATCTCAGCGTTTTTCTTTATTTTCTTTGATCAGGCGGTTTCTTTGTTCTTTCCAGCCAATCAGAATGTCTTTTTCGGCTGAGAGCCGGCTGACAGCCAATCACCGACAAGCTTCTTTTTTTGTTTAGCTTTAAATGCAGTTTTATTGATTTTTTACTTGTAAAATAATTCAGAAGAGGGCACCATCTTACAGAACTTTTAAAAACCTAATCAATAACTGTCAAACGAATATCCTAGCATTAAAAATAACGGAATTAGAGTGACGTCAACTGTTGATGAGAGGCCTCATAAGAGGCGGGAAAAGGGTTAAGGATTGTTTTTAATAGTTTGTAAACCATTAAATTTATTATTTAAATTATATACATATTGTACCGGGTTCAATCCGTAGAAGATCACACTTACCCTGCAAGCTTGGTTTAGCTGGGTTTCAACCTTATTTCTAATAAATTTATAATCTTTCTTTAATTATAAATATTACATGAACAAACCAGCACATTTGAGCAAAGTGGAAAATATTGTTGATAGCAGAGCTGTCAATAATACCCACAATCAGATCAAGCTATGCAATGCATAACATGATCACATTTCCAGATCATGGCCCACCTCAGCTGCTTGATTCAAACCCCTATTTGTTTCAGAGTAAACCCTGGTCACCACCTAGTCTAAAACTAACATGTTCGGACAGTAGGCCCATAATCCTGCACTTGAAAAATCCCTTAACTAGCTCAGCTATTTTTTTAAATAACATTAGTGGTGAAAAGAATTGACCGACAAGTAGAGTTTTAAGTTTAAAGACAATTTATTTTAATAAACATTTATTAAACTAATTTTAAATATTTTATAAATCTTATTTACTATTATAACACACACACATTTTTAATTCACACACTATAATATCTTATGAGAAAACATTAAACATTATTTGAAATACAAAATACAATGAAATCACTATATACTAACGCATGAACACACACAACATTTTAAACACACATATTAATAGTATGCAATAGAGTTCTTAAACTTGACTCTTGGAGCTTTATGAATGTGATGGCTACTTTAGAAATAATAAAATGTTATTACCTATACTTCTTGCTGTTTGCTGCTTCTAATGAAGTATTTCTAACCAGTTAGATTTGAAGTTTTCTTGTGGAGATTTGATGTTTATTATTCCGAGGCATTTTCTTTAAGGCAATTAGATATTGAGCGGCTTCAGATTGTTATGCAGGCATCACTTTTATTGGGTAGATTGGCTGTTTTCATCGGACTTCAGGCTGGAGAAAGTCGTATGTTTGCCGAGGTTTTAACACTGCATTCTTGATTCTGGATCCATAAAAAACTGACTGATATAACTCTCTCAAACACAACTTAAATGCAACTCAAACTCAACTTAATCTCAACTCTAATGCAACTAACTGTCCAATAAAAAATTGTCTATTTATACATGAGGCGTGTTTTCATTTTGATATCCTCCAGCAGTATCCGTTGTTGAAGTTTTTTTCATTAGTAGCTAATATCTTTGGAGATAAGCTTTTTAATCCTGTTGTTTTTTACATTTGTGATTAGTAGCCAATCATTGAACATGTTTTTTTTTTAATTAATAGCCATCACTGAGTGTTTTTAATTTTTTTAACTTTCATTTATTCTTAATATTTAATATGCATACATTTATTACATTTACAGTCGCACGCACATATATAATTTAAGATCCATTCACTATTTAATTTTAAGATGACTTAAATAAAAAGAGATTTACATCTTTAAACTTTTAACTTATTTTTCAATCAATAATAATAATAAAAAACTCTTTCTTTTATAAACTTTTAATTTGATGCTTCTGAAGCAAACCCCCCTCCCCCCTTCTGACTCATTAATTGATTGTAACTTTTATTTCAAAAACTCTTATACTTTTAATTTTACGTTTTTCTTTTACGAAAGATTTGTTTTAATTTTAATAATTTTTTTTAAACAAAATTATTAAGTGCCAACACAATGTTGGACAATATATATTGTAACCTGTCCGCACTGACTCACTACATATCCACTGTACAAATCGATCTTATCTTTAGTCTAGCTCAGATATCAGACTATAAATCATATTAAAAAAAACACCAATTTATGAGACTCAACAATCGACTATAAAATATCGATTACATAATATCTAAGGTAGATTTAAGAGACAATTACAATAGAGTGGTTTTAATATTGAGAAAGAATTATAAAATATACATCCTAATGGTATAGCTATTGTAAAAATCTTCCAACCATTATTTTGGTATATTCCTTAGGAAAATCTCCACAATAAACAATGACTAACATAATCTTTCATTAAAATAATGTTTATCTTCTTTTACTTATCTAATCAATTACATAAAAAATAATGAAATTCAATGTACTATCAAATACTTTATAATAAATATTCATATCTTATGTATATCTCAAGGTTATCAAAAATATTTATAATAATTTTATAATAAAATAAAAATTACTTCATTTAAGATAAGTGAATAATAAGGGGTAATTTACTAAGATCCAACTATCTTACAAAAGTTAATGAAATCGGTCATTAAACAACCAAGTCAAACATATTACTTGCAGTGTTGATTAATAAATTATTTTCACTTGAAACCTTCATTTCATCCCTATGTTTTATATAAGAATTTTTTTTCTTATGATAAACACAAATAAGTTAATTAAAATTAAGTCTCTTGTAATATAATTTTTAATTTATTTAACAGATTTAAGCTTATTATCTTTTCTTCGTGAATTCTCCTCCGTTTTATGTTTCTTACTTTATAAATGTTATATGCACTAAAGGTGCATACTCACACAAAGCTGAATTTTTGAAAGTCTTTATATATTAAAATAATACAAAATAAAACATCATGGCCATTTTCCACAAACAGTGCTTCCACATGAAAGATGGTTGGCCCATGGGGTTATCCATAAGCGGCATTATATCTTGCATAGTTTTGAATCACTATGAAAAACAAGTTATCCCAAAATATTATGACACCAATCAGTTCACCACCTACACCAAATATGTCAATGACTTGTTCATAGCCACAGCCTCTGCAATTATTGAACAAATTAGAACTGAGCTACAAAATATCACATTTCTCATTCTAAATATTGAACATGAAAACAGTTATAAACAAGTAAAATACTTGGATATAGATTTACATTGGGAACACACACACTTCAACTATAAAATGATCATCAAACCCCTTGAAGTAAGAAGTCATTCTCATCCCCTTTCCAACTCACCAACTAATCACAAACTCTCTGGCTTGACTTCCTTCCTATATAGAAATATGCAGCTATGCAAGTTTGAGGAGATAAAAATGCCAACGTGGTCACAGAGATGACTTATTTAAGAGTTGGATTTAAACAAGATCTTATTGACAAGAAAATTAGGCAATTTTACTCTAAGATAAACAACAATGCAGCTAATCTTGATAAACAAAGGCTATTACTTCCATACCTTCCAAATGTGCATAAAAAACTTTGTACTATTTTCAATAAAAAACACTACCTGTGCTTTCATGCCCCCTCCCTCAACTCCAATAAGTTAATCAACAATTCTAAAGACAGATTGCCACTCTCACAAACATCTCAAGTTTTTTTACAATATTGCTTGTCCGATGGCAAATTATCGTGCCTCATACTTTGGTGAGATGAGAGCCACTGTATCTACCTGGCTGTCTCAACATATATATTCTTACAACAAAGCATTAACTACCCAACTTGTAACTCAGTTTTCATCCAGCATCACAACTCAGCAGGTCATGATTGCAAACCAAAGGACCTTGTGGTTGTTTGTAGAGAATGGCACACCTTAAAAAGAAAAATGAAAGAAGCTTTCTTTATTGCTAGCGACAACCATCTCATCAACAGAAAAGTCATGTGCTACAATATATCTAAGAAATGGAATACACAGTCATTTGCATAAATTTGCATTGCAATTAACTAGTTTTGTCAGTCACAATATAGCTATGACTATGAGGGCTTTGTCCCTTGAAAATGCTCAGCCACTTATACATATTTATTTTATATTATTTTAATATATAAAGAGTTTTAAAAATTCAGCTTTGTGTGTGTATGTGTCTTGAGCGCTTATGACATTCACATAGTAGTGTTTAACCACAAAGTTTAAACATCTCGCTTGTTTCTTACTTTAATAAAAACCTATAATAACTAAATAGAAGAGTTATCTTGACTATATACTTTTATTTACCAATTAAGAATAAATATTTATTATCCTATTTGTTTGATTAAAATTAATGCTGCTAATGTTGCTTTATAAAATGTTACAAATGTCCATCCCTAAGCAACAATATTTTATTTTTAATTTAAACACTATAAGTTACTTTGATTGATAGCACTAATTATTTTCTTCAACTTTTCGTCTCAATTGTATCTTATACTAAAGTCTTTCTCTTCTTTAATTCATAAAAGTTAATTATTCTTATCTTAGTTTGGTTCATTTTATTAGTCAAACAATTACTTAAGCTATACAGTAAAGTAGAGATAAATTGAAAATGTTTTCTTCCATAAATAATTGTCCACTTTTTAATTACTTGTAATGCATTACTTTTATTCTTCACCATTTTTCCATTTATAATAATAATAATATATACTGGCAACTTTTTTCTTATTAGCATTTTTAAATTATAGATTGACTTCCCCAAATTATAACTTGTGACACCGATAAAGAAACTTCTTTAAATTGCTCTACCATCTTGTTAAACTTTTTTTAAGTAATTTAGATTCATTCCTTTAAGATTAATTGATTTATATAACTGTTTTACATAAAAAATATTTTGATAATTTGCTGGATTTTACAAATCTTTTATACAACGATATAATTTACATCTTGATTTTTTTATCCCTTGATTTTTCCCCCCATCGTCTGCTAATTCTATAAATATTCCCCAAACATTATGTGGAACACAATTGTTTAACTCTCACTCGTCAATAACTTGAAATTGTTCATCAGTTAATATTTAACTTGTTATTTTAAAATTTAACACACACACACACAAATTAATAAATATTTTAAAACTGATGACATTCAAACAATTTTTAGTTGAAATTTAGCTTCATTGAAATATTTTAATAAAAATATTAAAATCAATGATATTTTATTGTCATTATAATTATTAAAAAAATATATTACTATTAAAATTACATACTGATATATAATACAAAAACAATTACGAATACAATAAAAATATGTATTTATTATCTCTCCTAAATTCTCTCGTATCTGATAGTCCAAAATATTAAATTTTTAAAATAATTTAATATATAAATTTTAAATTTTATATACTCCCTCATTACAGTGAACCAATTAAAAGGTTACAATATATATAAAAATAAACAGTACATATGTCCAGGTGCCAAATTCCAATAGTATGGATTTATATGTTGAGACTCTCTTAATATTCTAATTAAATTTTATTGAATGAAATTACTAACTATAACATTTATGAAATTGTTCATAAATATTAACCGAAAACAAGGCTCTGTATATTAATAAATGATTAATGATCTCAGGATTTAAAATTATGATTGATGTGATATGAATGAATAAATAAAATAATATGAACTGATTAAGTGAAAAATCATCCAAATTTATGTACAATACTAATAAATAATATTAATTACCACAGGGCATTAATAGTCTAAATGGCTCTGATCTACTTATAGCATTCAATTATGAAGCTGTTACAAATAATTTTATCAATAAATGTTCTTACATCAAAGATTTTATGAAAGTCAAATAAATCTTTGAATAAATGCAATAGGCAAAAGGATATTATTATCTCAAACATTTAGGTTATGTACAATAATGATATTCTTTAGTATATTCTCATCAGTTGAAACAGAAACAGTATAATGTGTGCTATTCATACATTCATGCATGATACGTTATGTGCACATAAATATATAAATTTAATAATATTATTAAAATTGTTTTACCTGGCCAGTAAATCTATAATCTCTGAAAGCTCTAAAACAAGAAAAAATATGCAAAAATAATATATATATATAATTACTTGTTATACAAACAGACATGCAAGTACAACACCAACACACTAATACAAATATAAACACACTAATAAATTATTAAACCTTTTGAGAATCATTATGTCTATAAAATAAAGTTGCCTCAATCTTGGATCAGAGCCCCAACATTACATTGTCCATAAATCTCTACCTTCATTATATTTGAATTTGAATACAAGTATAATTTATATACTACCCAGACACACTAATACAAATGCAAACACATTAATAAATTATACATTTATCAAATAATAAAAAATTCAAATTGAATACTATTTTCAGGATGAAGGCTTTGATATTATAAATAATAGGTAAATGTTGAATCCAATTTATTAAAGAGTCTGACCAATACCAAAATTGTGCCTCTGTCTTTTTCTTGCAATCTAGTAAACTGATCAGAAAAAAATTAATGAACCTATTAATAAAAATATTAATAAAAAATCGAAATTTTGTCCAATTTTAACATGTCATATGCCATTTTAAAAAGGTATTCAAGCCCCAGAGACTGATGGTATTTTAAAAGGAACATAAAAGAAATTTTAACTTCAATGAATCAATGGCAGCGATGCTAATAACTTTAAACTTGGTTTAAATTAAAAATTTTGTTTAGAAGTCAAAGTTTGAAAAAAGTCAATACTTCCCTATGCTTTTGTATTTTTCAGAAAAGTTTCAGGAATTTTAATGTAAATTCTTATACATTTATTTATTTATTTTATATGCCACAATATTATTTTATTATTTTATATAAAGTATATTCAGAATATTTTCTTAATTAAAACAGTAATCGTCAATGTGAATTTCATTGTTGATAATGTGAACTGTCCAATTAACATTTTCTTTGATAGAAAATACAGTGTTCTAAAAGAATGATTATTATCAAAAGTAACTTATTTATCTAATATATTATATATTTAATATAGATAGGTTGATATATGAAATTATTGTAGATGGTTTAATTGTTATATTTAACTTTTACAAACTAAAAAAAAATATTTTTATTTAAATTAAAAGAACAAGGTAAAACATTTTAAACAAATGTTTAATCAGTGCAATTTATTTTCTTAATATTTAATTTATCTTTTTAAACTAAAACTTGATCTAAATGATTTTTCTAAAAACAAAATTTTATCTAATTATTTTCAATTTTTACAAGAAAGCAAAGAAACAAACTTCTTATTTCTTCAATTTTATTTTATTTTTTTAAATTTAATAATTCATTAAGATTTACTTTTTAGTTTTACACAACTGGACTTTTCAAAAGTTTTAAAACATCATAACTTTTTTTTATAGTTTTTTTAGATATTAAAACTAGCTAAGCTTAGTTTTAGTTATCTCATAATTTTTTTTTATTAAGTTGAATATATAACTTACAGACATGAGATTACAATATATATATATGTTGATACGAAGATTTTTCACGGTTGCATATATAAAAGACATATTTTGCGGGTTCATCAAATCAGTGATTGTAGCGCCTCTACAATCATCTTTCTGCCTTTTATCACCCAGTAAATGATGTGTGTGATCAAGTCAAAACATCGTCAGTATATCAATATTTAAATTTTTTAACATGGATGAACCCACAAAATATGTCTTATATATATATTGAATTATATATTTTTCATGAATTTTTACTTTGATAAAGAATAAAAATATCCATGTAAACTTGGATAACTTTATTGTCAGGTAATTATCAATTACTACTAATTAATAATCCTTCTGAGATCAAACAAGTTTTCTTCATTAACCTATAATAGTTCTTTTGTTGGGGTTATTGAAATGAAAGAGGGTTTATTTTATTTCAAACTCAAGTTTTGATAAAGATTTAAACCTAGAAATCTATTTTTATACATTTCAGGAAGCAGAATAGCATTTCCCTTGACAAATAATACATAAAACCTAATTTTTATCTGGTCAATTTATATTAAAATATTTAACAGCATAATCTGTACAGAAAACTATTTTATTATTGAGTAATGCATGTCAAAAGTATTCAAACATGATTTAATTTTAAATATACCATTTACTAATGTAGTAATATATATTCTGGATTATAAAAAAGATCAATGTATAGGACATATCAAATTCAAAACAAATTTATAATTAAATAAAAAATATTTTTTTGGTAGATAAGAAATTGAGATAAAATATCACCACATTTATAACTTATTTAAATAACTTGCTTTATTAATTGCACAGTCATTAAAGAACATGGATTATAGTAACTAAATAAGTCACCATATAAGGAAAAAATGGCTCTATCTTTTACAATGAAAATAGCACCTTTTTTTCAACAAATTTAATAATAAATTTGTTATTTATAAGTTGATTTAAATGATAATTCAATTTAATTTTAAGCAGTAGTTAAAATAATGGCAAAAATTTTCATATTAGAAGTAGGCAATTTTTTTAAGGAGAATTCCCACAAAAAGATTTGAAATTTGTAAATGAAGCCATTTCTTTATAAAAGTTATCTAAAATGTAATGTTAAGCAAATGTGAACTATTACCGAGTTCTTTAAAATTTGATAAAAGATCATCTACAAAGAAAGTAAAAAAAAATATTTAACCCCAAATTAAACAGATATAGGTTTTTGCTAGATTTTTCATTTGCTTAATCAGAAATAGTTAGACATAAAATAAATTATTTAGTTTAATAGATATACTACTATTATAATTGAAAACAGAAGATACATCACATTTACTAGTATATAGGATGCAGCAGCATATAAGATATACCCCTCTCCCTTTTATGCTCATTTTAAAATAATAATTTTCTACAAATTTTCATGAATTTCCACAATAATAAACTGCATTAATTTTATAATTATTTATGTTTACAAATCATCTAACCTAAGGAACATTAGTTAAATATCTTTTAATCTTTATTCTCAAAATAGTTCATCTCTAGAGTTAAATGAAGAATTACTAGAAGCCTCTTTTTCAGTTACTGATTCTTTGTATAATAAATCATTTTCTCTCTCATCAAATGAGTTACTAATTCCATATTTCTTAAATGTATTTAAAATTTTCTCATATTTCATAACATCTCACAAAGTTTTGACCCATTCATAAATCTGTAAAATGCTATGTCTCTTCCATCTACCTGATGGTATCACTTCAAAATCTGTAGATTGCATCCAATTATTTAATTTCCATTCATTAATCCTTTAAATTATTTATTAATGCAGACATCTAAATGTTGAATCTGGCTTTTTAGGCGATCTGGAATTAAAGATAATTAAATTTTCCGTTGCTGATTTTATTTTTCATAGCTTCTGTTCTGTGATTCTGAAACTCATCCCATACTATCAATGCAGACTTTTTAACAATCCACCAGAATGCCTAGACTACATATTGTCAATTCATAATTTTATCTTTTCTTCATCCATCCAGTCCTTAGGATGAATGTGATCAAGCACATATTTTAGCAGTTTTTTTCTCCGCAAATTTTTCTTGAGCAACTTAATATCTTTACAGAACATAAAAAATATAAACAATTTATTTAAGAACACTATTTTACAAAAAGACAAAATGCAATAGGATACTTATATATGTATGTAGACTATTGGAAATTTCAACTCATAATTTTGATTACCAATGCATAAGACATATTCCAAATTTTAGGCATATTTTGAAGGAATAAAAGTACATCCTTTACACCAAAAAATAAAACATTGAGAACTATTGATTCCATTCGCAAGACCTAATGACTTTAAAGTTTATTTGATAAAAAAAAAAGTTCTCTTCTTTATAAAAGACATAATCTTTTGACTAAATAATTTTGACATGATTAGATCATTAATTATAGGAATGACACCTGTTTCACTATTTCAAAAAGATGGACAAATTAATCAAAACAAAAAAATGGCATAACCTATGACTAATGAACAGCTAACTAATTTTCATAAATTACAATACTCCTCATTGCCATTGACTGCACTCAGCTATGAATATGAAGACCTAAGAACTTTGAAAGTGCTTAGTATATATAAACATATAAACAAAATTAAACTCCTCTAACAAGCATGTTGGTGCAGAATTATTAATATTATTAGAATTAGAAAGATATATTCTTATAATATTTTTTAATTAACAGATATTTTTATTTGTATTATATATATATTTAAATACATGTACATTATCTATACTAAACATAATATAATTATAAGGGACTTGAACTCAGACTTACAAGCTCTCTGAAGATATCCAATCCATCTTATTCAACCAATGCATATGACTACATACATGTAAAAAGATAAATTATGGTCAATATACATATTTTGTGCTGAATCAACAATCATCAGTTGATCCAGATCATCATCTTCCACATATATATAAAACCAATGCTCAGATTATATTAGAATAGCATATCTTCAAACTTTAATGGACAAGTTTCAATCTTCTCCAATTCTTCAGCCATCTATATCTAAGAAAATCCAAGGATGAAATCCTCAAATCATTTGTTGATTCCAATATTATTGTCATACCCATGTTGACCTTAAATCAATATGATCCCTCACCCAGAGGACCTTAATATGTCCATTTAATTATATAGAAGAGAGATGGGCAAAATACAGGCTGAATATCTAATATTGAAATATTTGTATATTATCTATACTAAATGTAAAAGACTTGAACTCAGAATTTTAAGCTCCCTACAGCTATTCAATTCATCTTATACTACCATTATACATGACTATATACATGTGAAAAAAGATAAATGATCACCAATATACATATTTTGTGCTGAATCAGCACTCATTAATTGGTCCAGATTATCTCCCACACATATATATAATCAGTGCTCAGTTTATATTAAGATAGCAAAACATCAAAATTTAATGGAAAAGCTTCAATCTTTTCCACTCTCCAACTCTTCAGCCATCCATATCATTGAAAATCTGAGAATGAAATTCTAAAATCCCTTGTTGATGCCAATATTATTGTCATACCCATGTCATAACTGTGTGTTATTTTGCATTACAATCCGATCTATATCATACAACTGTGAATATATATATATATAGAGAGAGAGAACGTGCATTTTGATTAATATTTTCCAGTATTATTCAACTTAAGGTATCAATTTGCATAAGATAAGGTTAATTGATTAGGAAGATCAATTTTGTCTGAAAATAAATGATTGAAACAAATACAAAAATATAATTATATAATAATTTTTATAGTTATTAGATACAGTTAAATTGATATGATTTTTTAACAGTATCATAAAAAGATAGTTAGTGATGATACAGATCTACCAGTATTTTTTATAACTTTTCTATAAACTTATTAAACTAGATAATTTATTTACAAAAATCACTACAATTTAACCCATGAAAAGAATAATCTGGATTTAAAAGTAGTTTTACTACATTGTATTACATTTGAATATTGAGAGAAGTTATAGAAAGTACAAATAAATATGAGTTGTCTTTATGCTATATATTTTATATTATGAAAGGACATTTGTTTACTAAAACATTTCTACAGTAGAGCATGGGATTAACAAGATATAGGTCTGGGAGAATTGCCAAACTTTGAAGAATATTTATAAAAATTGAAATAGTAATGATTACATTACATGATTATTTTAAGAAGATTAGCATTGAGAAGAGTATATGATGGAATAATTCTATGTCTTTAATAATTTTTACTGCAGTTTTGCAAGAAATATTTTCAGGAGTCTTTAGCTAAGGGAATCTTTAGATTTTTTGAAGTTATATGGTTCTTTTTGTGAAAAATGCTTCAGAACTTGAGGTTTATATCTGTGTTAGAGATAGTCTCTAGTTTCAATAATGATTACTAATAATCATTATTGTATTTATCTGAAATGGATTTCATCAAAGTTGTGAGTGGAGGAAGTTTGACAATGGTAAATTAAAAAGTAACACTTTATTCTAGATAAATACTTTTTATATAATAAAAATATATATGAGAGATAGTGACCTGGGCCAACTGATGAGTGCTGTCTCAGCATGAAATGAATCTTGGGGGTCATTTGTCTTTTATTATATCTTCATTAAAGTGAATTTAAAAAGAATGGGGAAGTAAAAAGGTGTTTATTATATTTAAAAGATATTACACACGGAAAAGAGAAAGATTAATAACTCCATATGCATAAAATAAATAAAAAAATCAGATATATTAATGTTTAACTGAGGTTTAAAGTTTATATATATATGCTAGAGATCATCTCTAGTTTTGACAATGATTAGTAATAATCATTACACCTGGGTCTTGTTTTATGCAGATTTATTTAATGCCATTTTGAAATTATGCGATTCATGTTTCTTCTTAATATCTTTGTATGTGGTTTCCTTTTATGCAATAAATATTATTAAGTCAGAAGTCAAGCTCTGATAATGGACTATTACTTCAAATATTATAAATTTCACACACTCACCACATATTTAAAGTAATAGTGCATTATCGGAGTTCGACTTCCATCTAATAATTTCAATATTTTCAGTGCTTTATAATAGTACTGTAATATGTTTTATGCAATAAAGAAGTTCATAATTCACTTAAAATCAGGATTTCCCCATTTTATATACACACATTAAATTTTACAAGACTATAATGTAAATCTGTTCAAATGTTATAGATTTTGCATTTTAAATCACATTCTATTTTTGCTTTTTATAAAGAGAGTATGTAGTCAATTAATCATTTAGTGTCCACAAGTGTATTTTTAAAAGGTGAGTCACGGTGGGCACAATTAAATTTGACATTTAAAATCTGATTTTTAATTGTAATTAACAATTTAAAAATTATGTAATGTGATCTGAAATTAAGGTGATGTAAAATGAAATTTGATTTTTAAATGGAATTAAAAAAATTAAAAACAAAAATAAGAAGTTAATTTTTAATTGTTAGTTTTAATTAAATTTTGCCCAACAGTGGAGATTCAGTGTCTTTTTATTATCATAAGTCTAAGTTTTTATTTTTATTTTAAACTTTTAGTTTACTCTAACAGAGAAAAAAAAACACCCAAGAAAATGAATTTCTTTGTAAACAAAAATTTCAATTTTAGATCGCTTAGAGAAATGGGAAGGATCAACAGCGAATGGAAAACATTTTAGTTGCATTTTCTCTTGACTTCGTTTAAAGAGAATCTACAGTACCTCACATCACATTGTGACGAATCTGATGTCTCAACTAGCGATAATGATTAAAATACCATACATGTCGGGAAAAAATGTAAATTACGCATAAAAATATATTGTTTTAAATAAAATTAAATACTGTAGTTAATAAAAAAAAAGCTTGTTTAGAGCACATTAGCATGCTCTTAATTTTACATATTTGTAAGTGCAAGCTATATATAAGTCATGTGATAGCTGACTTTTTATTATTACTATTATTATTTTGCTGTTGGAGTTTTGGCTAAATTAAATGGTTAAGCCTACTAATATATGGAGTATCTGAATTAAGTTCAGACCTATATGATTTTTTTCAGTTGGAGAGCTGACTTTAAAGACATGTAGATGTCTAAAAGTTTCAGATCTTCTTCTTGACAATTAACTTTTAGATAAATGCTTAGCTTGAGTTGGTTTTTTGAATCTAATGTCCCAACTCCTCACTGAAGAGACCCATGGGTCGAAACCGACAATCAAAGATAAAAATGATTTGAATGCCTTCTCTTGTAGTAGCATTTATCATAAAATAAAATTTTTTTTAAAAAAAAAGCTTGTTTAAAAGCATGCTCTTAATTTTACATATTTGTAAGTGCAAGCTATATATAAGTATGACATCTGACTTATTATTACTAAAAAAAGTAAAAAAAAGTTTGTCTTGTATCAATTTTTTTCAAATTTGAAATTTTTTATTAGTCATATTTTATTTTCTTATTTTTTTTATGCGAATTTTAAAGTAATTTTATATTGTTGCTTTGCTTTTACGCGATTTTTGGAAAATTACAGTACGTATCCCCCATTTTTCAAGGCAAGTTAAGTCTATTTTTGTGTGATTTCTTTTGTGCATGTTTTCTGAGGAAACTATCTACTGCATAAAATGAGACCCAGGTGTATTGTATTTATCTGAAATGGAGGGCATCAAAGTTGTGAGTGAAGAAAGTTTGACAATGGTAAATGAAAATGTAACAAGAAAATAGTACTGAAGATAAATTCAAAAAAGATTAAGATAATACTCAATGAATTTTCCTAGAAAAAGAAAATAGATTGAAAATCATGAATTAGAAGAAGTTAACAATTACAAATACCTAAGTCAGATTATTACCTTTGGAAATGTAATGGATAAAATTAATTATAGAATTAAATTTGGATGGGTGCTTTGGTAATAATGTCTTAATAATAAAAGGAAATATGCCTATGTATTTGAAAATAAAAAGTATTTTAATTTATGTAATTCACAAATTTATTTAAATATCTGAAATTTAATCACTTAATAGAAGATCAATGTATGATGGAGTATCAAAAAAGAGATTAAAAACTAAATACACGAGTAAGATGTGAGACAGGTATCATTGACATCATTGAAAAAAATTAAAAAATGAAATAGAGCTGCACTGGAATTATTTCTACACAATATGGTAATAGATGGGTAATTAAAGTCTTAAAATGGATTCCAAGATATTGTATAAGGTCTACAAAGAGACCACATTTTGAGATTAATGAATGAAATTAGAAAGTTTACTGGTGTGGTGTGGATTAAATTTGGAAAGATTTTTATCCCACAGCTAACTCCAACAATATTTAGTATCTCTATATCCATATAACACGAAACACAAAAGAAATTGCTATTTATAATCGGTAGAGAAGCTTCTGTGATATAAAGAATGTGTGATCAAGATTTGGAAATAATATTACATAATTTACTTAAAACCAAAACTGATTTAATTTTTTCACATTTTTTAAAAATTTATTTAATGTTACAAAAGTAAAGAAGAAAAACAGAGCACACATTTTCAACAATGTACTTTTAAGTCAAAAATTAAATAACTGATTATAAATATCAATTAATTTATTTTTTATACACTTTTAACTTGAAATAGCAATATTTACAGATTTTCAAAGTGATGATTAATAATAATCGCGATAAAAGAACAGACTTCAGTTAAAATGAACAAAGTTAGATTGATTGTTTTTATTAAAATACTATGGCTTCTAGCCTTCGTTATTGAATCCAAGCCATATAAAGTTGTTAATAAATAAAGTGAAGTTGTTTATTACAATGTCTTCCTGTAAATGATTTCATAAGGTTTTATTTTGTAATACAATAATATTAAATAAACTTCTCATTTATCACTGTAATTTTATTTTCAAATCAAAAATTCTATTATCACATCTCTTAATATTATGATTTGTGTGATAATATATGTATAATCCAAAGCAATAACTAAAAAAAATGAGATCGATGTATTTAATATAAACGCAAATAGACTTTCGAATATTTATATCATGCCTATGCACGTTTACAGTTTGAGACATAACATCTTTCGAAAATATAATGAATCACATTTCTTTAACTTTTGAATTTGGGTATCTTTCCTTACAAATGATCCCATTCTTTATCAGGTCAAATTCATGACAAATATCTCTTTCAAGAATTAGAAATATAGAGTTGTAAACAAGTTCAAATATATTTTAAATATAATGTAGTAATCATATGTAAATTTTTATATTTTCAATGTAATATATTAATAAGCATTTTCAATCAATACATTTAATAAAATAAAAAATAGTGGAGTAGTCCATTGTGGTTAAATAAATTAACTTTAAACTTATTTGTCAATTCATTAAACTTAAAAGAACTTTAAAGACTAGCACATGAGAAATAGTATAAAAATCTCTATAGATATAATAAACACCTCCATATTTCCCCATTCTTTTTAAATTTATATAAATAAAGATATAATAAAAGACAAATGACCCACAAGATGCATTTCATGCTGAACCAGCATTCATCAGTTGGCCCAGGTCACTATTTCTCATATATATCTCTATTATATGCAAAGTATTTATCTAGTCCTTTTTTATGTTTTTTTATTATTATTTATATTCCTCATATGTTTATAAAGATATTTAATATAATCTATAAATGCCATTTTTATTTTAATATACTTTTATTAGATTACTGATACAATGCTTAATGTTTGCTTGATGATGCTAATTCTTATTACTTACAATGAAATCCTGCATACTTATAATTGATTATCGTTTATTTCATTACATGAATTCTCACTGATTTCCCAGTCATATATAATGGCTACCTAAATATATAATTTCAGCATAGAAAAAAATAAACGTGCTTAGTATAAGTCAGTTAATAGGAATCTATGTTCAATTCTGTACTTCTGAATCTTAAAAGATAGTGTTTGTAAATTTGACCTAGTGATGTTATAATTGTCTATGAAAAAGAAACAAAAAATAGAGATGTGATGGTATGGATATCTAATATATGGAATGCTAATATAAAAGATATATATATATAGTATTTTATTAATTTTATATTAAACATGACTATGGAGCATTATTTGATTCATGTATTAATAAAATATTCTAATTCCATATTTTTGTTTATATATTGTTTAAATAATCATATAAGCAATAGACAGAAGTATATTTATATTACACATATATAAATGCAATATTTACACACATAAATAAATAAATATATATATATATGATGCACTTGTATTAATATGATTTAAAGGAAGACAGTAGTTATTCTTTACTCAAATATTTTTCGTTATAGCTGCTTAGAGAGAGAATACATTTTCTGTGAAATCCATCTCCTATTTGTAACTTCCAGTTGCTTTCTGAATTAATTGGAATGCATAATATTAATTTTGCAGGTTCTAAAGAATATTTAATAGGATGGTATTACACTTTTATTGGTAGTTCTTTTGATATTGGCAATAATATGCCTCTACTCTTTTTTTTATTATCTTCTGCATTTTAAACAGATAACCTTAATAATTTCTGAATCAAACAAATACGTTCTTTTTTGAGATTTAAAAAAATGGTGTTTACTGAATTTTTTCCTGTAATATAACAGTCTGTGCATTGTAAGATTTTTTACCCACATAATTACAATGATCTACAGTGAACATTTTGACTAACCAAAAGAACAATCTGGATTTTAATTTTAGTGCAGTATATCAAATCCATGTATTGAGAAATGTTATAAAAAGGACCAATAATTATGATTTTCAATATGCTTTGGATTTTTAAAATATTAAATGTCATTTGATTGTATACATATTTCTATTGTGATTAATGTATTTTATCATTAACTTATAGACTTGGAATATTCATATAATCTGAAGAATATTTCTGAAAATGCAACAATAGTGTTAGATTACAGGGTGATACTAATAAATTCAACATTGAGAAGATAACCAAGAATAATTCTACATCTACAAAACTATGCAGCTGCTTTATAAAAACGATTTTGTGAATTATAATGAGAAGCTAAGGGAATAAAAGTAAATGAAAATTATGCAAATTGAAACATACTCTCATATCATAAATACATGTAACAGCCTCAGGAGAATTAGAACCATTATATATCAGAATATAAAAGTGGATTACTACCTAATAACATCAATACAAGAATGCATCAAAAGAAGACAATTTCCATTAATAAGACTCTCAATATTCCTTACATACTCAATCTAGTATGTGAGGTGCAAAAAAATGTACACATAATCCCACCCAGATGAAGACCTCTGTTTTATTCAATTGTTGCAAAAAATTTAAAAAGAGACAAAATCTTATCATCAAAGTTCATCTATAATGAGATCTGGAAACTATTCCATGTCTCCAAGAACTATGTAACATAAGAACTATATCAACAAACTACACACTCCAATCATATCGACTAAAAACATTTTTAATTTTCTTTTTTATCTTAATAATCATTTGTAACACATATTTATCAATAAAATGAAGACAAAATGTAACCTTATCTAGTCTTTAATAAATTTATTTATTTAAGAGTAGTCTTTCTTACATAAAAACAATGCTACAGATCTTCAAAAAATTATTCCAAGAATTAACAGATGAATGTAAGAATATAGGACTCAAAATAAATGATATAAAAAGTAAATCATATTCAATGGATTTTTTTCAGAAAATAATGAAGATTGATAATACTGAATTAGAAATTAACAACAACAAATGCATTGATCAAATTATTGATACAGATAGAAACATAATGGATAAAACTAATTATAGAATTAAAATTGGGCAGACTGCTTTTTAAAGAAAACTTTAATTTAAAAGAGGAATATACTTATATGTTTTTAAAAAAAGATTTTAATAAATGCCTATTATCAGTTCTTATTTATAGATTTAAAACATAGGCACTTAACAGAAAAGCAATGCAAAGCATTTATACCTTTCTACAAAGTATGGAGAAATGTATCTTAGGATTAACAAGAAGAGATCAAAAACTAAATACATAGTTGAGAGAATTAACTCATATTATTAACATCAATGAAGGATTAAGGTACTGACTAATATCATTAAAAGAGTTAGGAGACTAAAATAAGCTGCAATATATATATATACATGGTTAATTGGGTCTCAAACTGTTTTCAATAACATTGTATATGATCTAGAAAGTCACCACATGTGAGAGGTTATGGATTAAATAAAAAAGTTTACTGGTGTGATGTGGAGAGGTTAGAATTTTTAAAGAACTAAATTAATTTGAAGAGACCTTCATTTTACAATGAATAACTAATGGTTGAGAATGATAATAATTAGGTAAAAAATATTCCAATAAAAATAATTTGTATGCAGAGTAAATGAATAAAAAACATCCCAATTAATTTACTTAAGTATGTTTTCAGTAAATAATAAATTGAATTGAGACTTAGAGCAACAAAGAGATTAAAAATTTCAAATGTTATTGAACCAGATCTATGTAAAATCTGTTGAACTAAATGACTTCCACTGCTGTTTCAATGACTAGAAAAATTAATAACTCATTTTTATGTTTTTACCTATGAAAAGCCAATCAAAATTAGAATAAGAAACTATTTAAGATGCTTTGTTAAAATTCGCAGATTATCAATTATTATGAAATTCAAACTAGCAAATAATTGAATAGAATAAAAATTAAACATAAATGTTTATGAAAATAAATTTGTGTGGAAACTTAAT
This sequence comes from Epiperipatus broadwayi, assembly GCA_028023455.1. Taxonomy (NCBI): domain Eukaryota; kingdom Metazoa; phylum Onychophora; class Udeonychophora; order Euonychophora; family Peripatidae; genus Epiperipatus; species Epiperipatus broadwayi. Next base: position 1,226,199 of record JAQFVV010000222.1, on the reverse strand, counting down.
AAAAAGAACACTTCAATTTATTCATGCAAATCTGCTAATACAATATTCATAGCTGTAATATAGATGCATTTAAATATGGCATTATAACATTTAAATCGACAAATATTTAATTTATATTGATTACAGTATATATAAAAAACATTTTCTTGTTATATATTTTTGTACACTGAGTGCAATCATACAATTAAAATATGTGGATGTATAGATACTTACTATATCAATATTAGAAAAAAAAAAAAAAATTACTATATCAATATTACTTTAATTCTTTATTTATAATCAGAAAATATATTTATAAAATAAAGAACTCCATGCTCTATTCAAATACAATCATTTTTTAAAAAAATCATTTTTTAAACCTTTCAACTTAATTAAAAGAAAGAAAAAGTGTAAAACTAAGAAAATACTGTATAACATAAAATAAAAACTCAATTATAAGTATTTTTAACATCAAAAACATAAATTATATTTTATGAATTAAAATCAATATAAGTCCCCTTGTTTAAAATTTATGTTATAGTGACTAGTTATTAATTATTTTAATAAATATCTGTGAACTATTAATGTATTAAACATGATCTCTGAGAACATGTATGGAGAGAGAATGTATAGAGAGCTTAGAACCTGTATTTTTTTAGATTAATAAAATAGGTGTGTATATTTTTATGAGAATCATAGTAATTAATGACATTTTAAAATTAATAATTGATTATAGTTACAGAGCATTAATTAATTGTCTATTGCACATAGCAGTTACCTATACTGATGTTTATTTTTCATTTATCAATCTTTTAATTTACTATTCATGTTTTATTTTCCAATAATATTCCAATACATGTGTCTGCATATATATATATATATATATTACTTGATGATATCTTTTATAAAACAATTATGTTGTCTTTATTATATACTTTCTTCTGAATTGAATATGAAATATAATCAATTTTATAGATAACTTTATGTTTAAATAATAAATTTATTTTCATCAAATCAATTTTCATTCAAAATTTAATCTTGTCAAGATATTATAATAATTCAAAATGTCACATGATTTACATATTATCTTAGCACACCATCTACTGGGCAATCTTAACTTTAAAAATGTTTTATATTTTCTAATTTTTATTTAATGTCTCTTTTCCTCCCAATTTTATTGACTCTTATACTAAATTCATACATTTCTCTTTATTTTCTTGTATATATATATTGTTTCATATACTTTTCTTTCTTTATATTTTTTACAATATTTGATTACTTCAATACTTTTTTCACATTTCATAATATGCCCTGTTTCTAAAAAAGAAAAAAAAAAGAAAAAATGAAAAGGAGGCAATGGAGCAAAAATTGCGAATCCAAAAAGAGTACATTGAATATGGATATAATGGTAGAGTTGCAAGAATATATTAAAGAATAATAGAGAATATAAGAAAGTTAGCAATAAAAATGAAAGAAAAAATAAGAAATGGATTACTATTCCATATTCCAAGGAAGTATATACAATTCTAAATGATAGTAAAACAATGAATGAGAATGCAAAAATAAGAAATGATAGGAGTGATAAGAGAAGAAGAGTTTATAAAATTATGTGTAAAAGATGCACAATGATATATATAGGTCAGTTAGTGAAAAGTAAGATAGAAAGAGTTAAAGAGCATGACAGAGAAATAAATAGGAAGAATATTAAGTCAGAACCATTTTGCCATTTTTTAGAAACAGGGCATATTATGAAATGTGAATAAAGTATTGAAGTGATCAAATGTTGTAAAAATTATAAAGAAAGAAAAATATATGAGACAATGTATATACAAGAAAATAAAGAGAAATGTATGAATTTAATACAAGGGTCAATAAAGTTGGGATGAAAAAGGTTAATAACTCCATGTGCATAAAATAAATAAAAAATCAGATATATTAATCTTTAACTGAGGTTTAAAGTTTATTTCTGGGCTAGAGATAATCTCTAGTTTTGAAAATGATTAGTAATAATTATTACTGTATTTATCTGAAATGGATGGCATTAAAATTGTGAGTGGAGGAAATTTGGCAATGGTAAATGAAAATGTAGCAATATTTATTTATTCTAAATTTTGATTAGATCCTCATTGAATGTGAATGTCTTCAAATATCAGAAGTGTAAGAAGGGATTAGTGCAATAAACTTAATAAACTAAATATTAAATTTAAAATTAAATTCTTATCTTAGATATTTGCCATATGATTATTATAATTTCAAATATGAATAAAGGTTTCCACAAATTAATTCTTAAATCTCCACAAATGAATAATAAAAAAAATATTAATTCAGTAGTAAAATTTAATAATAATATTTTGCGACACATCTGCACTGGACATCATGGAATACTTTCTGTATCAAATTTCTAGAATCAATGGATACCCAAGCATTAAGACACAACACCAAAGTTTAAATTCAAAACAAAATATTTATTAACATATTAAATATAACTAATACAATATATAACACAAACATTGGAGTGATCCAATTAGCAAAATAAAATAATGAAATAATAATCACAAAACATATTTATAATGGATTTACATTGGCTATGAATTACAATTTCTTTCTGGGTTCATATAATATAGGATATCACCCTTGTCCCAACATCGTTACTCATATTTTAGTACTGGGAACAAATAACTCCTATATTATAAACTGTTTGATAAACTGTTTTGAACCATGACATATTAGTTTGAAATACCAATTACTTTCTTTTCTGCAGGAGTGCTTCCTCAGTACTAATATTACAATAAATATAATTATTATTAGAACAGTTAACTTTTAGTCCTTATTAAATCACATCAATATTTTTTTCTCTCCACTAAGGAATTCATGTATCTCAGAAATTATTTTCATTTTAGTATTTAAATCTATAACTAATTTTATAAGTGGTTACTCCCCATAAATTTAATGCTTAACTTCTATTCTATAATTGTATAATAATTTGAGAAGTTACATTCATGCACCCATACTTGTATTGCATAGTATGTCCCTAACATGAGTTTCTCTACCATTGTCTTACCAGTCCAGTGGTGACTTGCTTCAGTAGGAGCTGGATATGATGCATATTGCTTGTCTGTGTTTAAATTATTAACCTTGAATTTAAAATAATTATCAGTTCGATAACAAGCTGTAACATCTGCGAGCTAAGCTCAGCTACACCAGACATCAATTTCTGAAATATGTTATATTTATAATTCCCTAAAACAAATAACTAGTTTAAAGTAATACATAATGATCTGCCAAAACTATAAACAGTATTCAATTTACTCCATGGTGATAATAATAATACCCTCTCAAGAGATAATAAATCAAAAAACAAATAAACATAAGTGTGTCTTCCACCTGAAGCTATAAGACATATGAGAACCATGTCACTGCACATATAGAATAGGGTATGATAAATCATCACATACTACATCCATATAAAATATTTATCTCTTACGAAGCAAACTAATAATGGAGCTGTGAATATATCCTTGATCTACAGACACTTTCATAGTTAAATACATCTAATTGTGAGAGAGTTATGCTCCATCTCAGCCTTCAAGGTAGCAAGAACTAAGCTCACATTGAACAAATAAAGATCATTTGCACTCTCACTTAACCTAAGGGTATCATATTATTGATGTACAAACCTATAATTTTAAAACTAGTCTAATGTGACTTAAGCCTAAATTTTCATTAAAACATTAATACTATAGACTAAAAAATGGACCTCATTTATTTTTAAACACATCTGATCTTAAGAAACTCACTCTTTAGGGCATAGCAATTAAATACTTAAAAATATACATGATTTAAATAAATATGAAAGTATTAATTTTAAAACTATTAGCATAGCAATATTGTAAATCTCTTTCACACTCCATTCCCAAGCATTTCATAAAATATGCAGGCTAAAATGATTAAGTAGCAAACAATATTAGGTTTTCTGTTCTAACTGAAACTTGATATCAGGTCAAAATTTTAACATCTAGTTAAAAACATATAATGAAGCAAATTCAACACATAGCATAATAAATATAATAATAATAAAGGAAAAAAAATTATGTAAAGCACACTGCACTATTCAAGACTGTTCTCTATTTGACAGCTTAAGTTTGTCCATATTTTAATATACATATATTATCCTAAATGAAATAGATACATGGCCATAGCATAGCGATTTCAAAGTTATCCAAATTGCAACTTTTATTTGTAACAAAACCAAATTTTGAGATGCACATCTTAGAAAGTAGCTACATTAATCATCAGGATCCTTGCTCATTTATTATTCCACTATGGAAATTTATACATTTGCAATATCACCTATTGTATAATTATTAGAAGCATTTAGTTTCTCACAATCTATGAATTAAGTCATTCCCTGGGTTCTTTTCCTTTGTTCAATTTTTATCGTTCAAATCAGATATCCATATTAGAAATGCTCACTACTGTACATTTATAAATTCATTCGTCAATAGTTTATTCAATACTTCCTTCCTTTCTCATTTCAATCTTAGTTATTCTGACATATATTTGAAACTTTTCTATTAAAAAAAATTCTCATAGGAGAACACAAAAGTTTTCTCTGTTGATAGCAAATAATACAAAAAATACATACTTCTCAGATTTTTATTATATTTTTCCAATAAATATAACACAGATGCACAATTACAGCAATTGTTTTCTTTTCAATCTCTTCTGGCACTTTATTAATGACATCCATCTAAGTATCATGCATGAAACATTTTCAACAGAATAAATATCAATAAAAGTTTTTACCTATAATAACTTCCACAGGGAAGATTGTAGTATCTGAGCTAGATGTATTGCATTAGGCATGATTTACTGACTTTTGTTGTGCTGGCAATTTCAGCTATAATTGACTCTGAAGGAGATCCAGTGTGCCTAACCTAGCTGTTTAGGGGATACATTTTATAATTACACTATACTTTTAAATAATTCATAGGTCATAAGATGGCAACCATCAAAATGCATAGTTTTACTAAAAAAAAATGAAGCAAAATTTTAATTACATGTAAACATGACATGAATACTTTAGAGAAGAACCCTCTCCCCCAACATATCATCCCTTTTATAAACTTTGATTGTCCATCATCCTTTGACCTACCTACTTAATCTTTGACTCTTGGTATTAAGTGCTAATTGGCTCATATAACATGATTTTGACAATAATTATTCACAACACAGCCTACTCCACATGGTATGCTAGAAATTTTCCCACTCTACATTAAGACAAAATATGTTGGAACAAATTGAGAGAAAAAAATTTTTCAATTGACAGAATAGTGTAAAATTTTGATTTGAAATTTATGAATGAATATGATTATTAATTCATTTAAAATTGATGTGAAATAACTGTTCTCTCAATTCAATTTCCAAAGATATATTGCATGATATACAAAAATTGGGAATTGTTTCGTTAATTAAAATTTTATATATTGCACACACACACACATACATGCATGCACATTTATTAATAATCATCACTATTTACTTGTAGCGTACTTCAAATAGCCTTAAACCCATTTCATAGTTTTTTTTTCATTTTATAGTTATCCCCCTAAATTAAATATTAAACAAGTGTTCTTACAATCAAGTTAAATTTCCTGTTCTTTTCATATATTAAAATTTCACTTTTCAAATAATATTATTTGGCCAATTCAACACTTAAATCTTTATAAATAAACATATTCACAATTTTGCTGTACGTGGAAGCTTTATCTACTTTCCAAGCACTGAACACACTTATACATTAGCCTTTTTCAATGAACTACAGACAATTTTATTTATATATCACACAAACACTATATGAAATTTTAATTTCTTTTAAAAAAAGAAATCTATTCCGAGTTTCATCTGATCTGCAATTCTTCTATAAAGAAAAAAAACTTGTCTCTTCAAACAGTTCAAAAACCATCATAGCCCTTAACTCATTGATATTTGGTTTCTTTGATCCAAATCAAAGGTCACAGTATATAAATAATTTTTTCTTTTAGTCTCATGGATTTATATATGTGCATACAAACATACATCCTGTTGTTCAAATTTTTATCAATTAATTAATTTATTGCCTTTCACAGTACCCAATAATATTTAGTAATATTCTCAAGTCCATATTTTTAACTTTCATTTACCTTTTCAGGCAGTTTATTCCAATAGCTATGGCAAAAATAGTTTGTATCTTTTTTATATTTTTTTCTCTTTTTATTTATTTTTCTGTCATGTTTCAATCGAATTACTGCGGACTGAACATTTATCTTGCACATGAAAAATGAATCAACTTTTACTAACAGTGCAAGATCTTACGTAAATAATGAATTAGATAGAGATATTTATTAGGTTGGACATCAAATAATTAGATATCCCTAATTGGAATTGGCTTGTAATTTAAATTCACAAGATATAATTATTTTCTATTCATTTTAATAATCTTGTAAACAAACATTTACAATAGAGATTGTTTTGAATCTAGAGACCATTGAATTAATATATAGTTTGTATTTTAAAAGACAGGTTATTGCTTAAATTTATTAAAAAGTATTCGATATTTATATATTGGATATTTATTATTAGTTAATTAAATTATTAATTTAAATTATAAATCAATTTGGGTAAGGCTTCTTATTATTTGATGTTTATCATAGTAAATATTATTTAATCTATTATTTATATAAGATCTTTAATAGCAGCGAAAATAACTCTAATTTTCATTTAGAAGATCATTAATGCAAAGGTAATATTTTAAAACTATACCGTCTTGTTATTATTTGAGAGTTTGTGATAACAACATTTTTGTAATAAATATATAATCAACTATCTTTATCAACTATTATTAAATTTTAAATATTTTTAGAGTAATATAAACTTTATTAAACTTTTCTAAAACATTCAGCTAAGCTGTGTGATATTATTGACAGTTGAATGTATTTTAAAAGTTTAAATAAAGTTTGAATTTTTCTAAAAATATTTAACATTTGATATTATATGATGAAAATAATCCAACATAAAACCAATATAGTAATTATTATATTCTTTTTGACAAAATATCTTAAAGTGACTTTTTTTTTGTTAAGTTTATTTACCATATTTTAGATAAAGGATATTCATTTAAAAAAATACTTATTTAAAACATTTTAATAGTAACTAAACTTCCTATAAAATTAAAATATCATTTTGAAATTTTATAACTCATATTCAATATTGTGTTTCTGTCTGTAATAATAAATTTTAAAAGTAGTTAATATTAATTACATTATATATCAATTAACTTCATGACAATGTTTGGTTTCATGGCAATTAGAAAATAAACAATAATATCAAGTCATTACACTCTTTTATGTTTAATTCCAACTGTAATCATCATCATCATGATTTTCTCTACTACTATATGTTTTTAATTATATTTATTTCATTCTTTACATTAATACAACTCATTGTTTTAGTCATACATGTTGCTCACATATTTTTTTGCGTTTTTATATTTGCTATATTCTTGTAATGCTTACTGAATAACTTATTTTAATTACTATTTTTTCAAATCTTATATTATTACATAAAAATACTAAATTACTGTTCTATAAAAGCTAAGAATATAGTAATTGAGAAAGAAAACATTGATAATCCCAGCTGTAAACGGTAATCATATGATTGCCACATTTACTGAAGCTATGTTCTAAATTATTATATAAAAAAAAACTAACTTGTGTTTTCAAAAACTAAAAGTTATATAAACAAAACATAACTAGAGGATTATTGTGTCTAAAGTTGATTCCTTAAATGTCAAGTCTAAAAATATGTAATATCCAATTAGAATAGAAAAAAAATTGATATCAAGAACTTCCAAATGAAAAACATCAAATCAATAAAATAAATAAATGTCTGTATGAGAAAAAATATATATATAAGGATTTTGATCTAAGAGTATTAGCTATTTTTTACATTAAATAAAATAAATATGGAAAATCTTAATAAATTTATTGGTTTAATACAGTTATTTTTTTTTTCTAAATTATACTACAAATCCTTGCATGATTATCCAAATAATTCGTCAAAATGAATAGTTCTGCAAAATATTTAATGCTAAAATAGTGTTAGTTAGGGGAATAACTCGAGTAATTTATTTTCAATTTATTTTATGCAAACTATCAGCATTAAACAATTGTTATATCTATTATCGGCTCAAAAAAAAAGACAAGTTATTTTATTATGTAAAAAATAAAATTATATCTTAAATCAAGAAAATATAGTCCAAGAAGTTATATAGCCAAATATGTAAACTAGCAGCACAAAAAGCAATTAATACTAAGAATTAACATCTTCACACATAATCACATAATCACCCTCACATTTTCACTCACACACACACATGCATATATATATTTTAATTAAATATTTTAATGATTCATAAAGATGCAAATTATATAATAAATGGGATGATGGTTATATATATATGAAGGTAATTTCCAAGCCAAATATGTTGATGTGAAGTAACCAATCAGATGTGATACTGCAAACTGAATGAATATGGAAAGAAAAATATATAAACTAAGTAAAGAAAATATATAAATAATAAAACAAATTCAAAATATATTTACTTGCCTGTAAAAATGAATTTTTTCATTAGAAAATACAGCCAAATGATTCTTCTTCAGAAATTGAACATTAAAAATCAATTCCCTATTTGATAAAGTTAAAAAAATTATTATAGGTTAAGAATCTTTTTATAGAGCATTTAACCATGCAGATCTATCGTAATGTATATTTTAGTTACTCTCTACCAAAAAAAAAAAAAAAAACAGAAAAGTATTTTTATATAAAAATTGTACAAAAACTTTTCAATAAAACTTTTGAATAGTTAGTTAATTCACTTTCAATTCTACATATTGATAAATGTTTATTTTATTTTTTATACATCACATTATTTATTGTAATATATCTTCACACATGCACTATTTTAAAATAAATTGACACACATTCACACACTCACCCTTAAGTAAAATTTGTTTACATGTATTATTCATGGCTTGAGTCTATTGTATGCCTGGCTTTTTAGATGATATTCAAATTGTACAAACATAGTTCAAATATTACAGGAGAGAGAATTGAAAATGAGAATATCTTATTTATTTTCTTCGAAATAAAAACAAATTATTTTATTACAAAAACATTAAAAAAAGTTTTACATAGTTAATACATTAAAAAATATAAAAAAATATTTTATTAACTAAATAGTAAAAAAATATATACAAATTAAAATGCATTTGTACAAAATTTATTTGTATAATATATACAAATTATCAAGATATAAAAAATATATACATAAAAATCTCTATAATCAAAAACTCATATATGTATAAAAATAATTGTGTAATATTAAATCTCAAATATGAAAAAAGTCATTATAGGTTAATAAGCAGTAATTAATGAAAAATATCATATTAGAAAACCATGATGATGTAAAGTCTTAAATTTAAAAATAATAAAACTCGTTGTTGTATGTCATTATTGACATTCTATTAGGATCTTTTGAGATATTCTAATATTTATAAAGCAATTTTAATATTTTAAAGCAGAATTTTATAGAATTATCTGAGACTAACTGGGCCATATTAAGAGATGGTCAAATTTCATCTGAGATTTCTAAAAGTAACATTTTGCATATTTTCCCCCTGATGAAAATTTTGGAAAACTTTTTTTTTACAGATTTATAATTCATGTATATTTATTTTTTAATATTTTAATTAAGATGGTGGAGAAAATTGAATAATTGGTATTCTAAAGAATTGAAACCATGGTTTGATGTGTAGACATTGTTTATTCAATGATCACAAACTTTGTCGAGTGTATTTTGTGGAAATATTACAATCATTGCAAAAATAATACATTGGTCTAAAATCTTAATTTTTTGGAAAATTTGTAATTATATTTGTATCATAATTGTGTAATACTTATTAAAAATCAAAAATAATATTATTATATATAAAAGAATTTTTTTTAAATATTGTTACTATAGAGATTATGGTCATGATGAACATATCAGTCTAGAAATGAAATCACTCACCTGATTGTTATTATATTTTGCAATAACATAAAATTATGAAAAAATTGTAAACTTTTAAAGCATAAATTGATAGATTTAGTAGTTATTAAAAATAATTCATTCAGATATTTTAAACTACCTCAAACAAAAAAAAGATTTTGTTCATTTTGCAAATTGGATCAGTTCTACCTGAAATTTGATGACATGACAGCATTTTGTTTTAACTAAAATATAATTTTTAAAATAATTCTGAAAATCAAATGTGATTTTTTAAAATTTATTTAATTTCTAAACAAAAGTATTGCATTAAATCTAATTTATTAAATTGTGATAAATAATAATGGTTTAATATCAAAATGAAAGTTGAAAGCTTAAATCTAGTGAGAACAAAGAAATCAGTCAGAATACAAAAGGATTAATATTTATTCATTACCATTTTAGAAATATATTCATATATTTTTTGCATTAAAGTATATATGAGAGAAGTTATTATAAGCAATATATATATGAATATATGAAGAAATGCAAAGGAAGTAAAAGAGAAGAATAGGAGTATATACCATTTTAAAAATAAATACTAGTCAAAAATATTTAATTAATGTTTTGGAATTGTTCACTTAATTGTTTTTCTGTCCATCATTGATTATTGAAAATGTCCTTTGTTTTCATTATATATTCTGTTTATTTATTTTTTTCAACATTTGCAAAGTTTGAATGTGATTTTCTATAATGTTTTTCCTTGTGAATATATATTTCTAACAAATCAAGTCCAATTTATTCAGTTCTAATATTATAATAATGGATTAATGCTAAAAATGTCATCCTATATAAAGGTTAACATCTTTATCTGTTTTAGTCTTAGTGTATTCATTTTTTGACTAATTAAAAGCTGTTAGATCCAGATAAAAGATGTATTTCATCTTTTATTTACAGAAATTGTCTTGGCAACATATTGTGAATGTTTTATTAATCTTTAGTTATTAAATATGGATTTCATTTGAAAAAAAAATCATTATTAGAAAGTTGTGAATTATTATTTCTAAAGTATTCAGTAGAAGTTTATTTGAAAGAGAAGATTATTTACTAATTTATCTTCTAACAGTTTATTTTTGCCTGTTTAATGGAGTTTATTTAAAAACTTGTAGTACACATTAAAATCTCTATGTGTGCAGCAATGATCTGTATTCATTCTTTGTCTAGGGAAAGATCTTAAATCATAACAAATGGTGTACATTATATTTTATCCATAGAGGTTGCCTTGACAACAGATTGTGAATATTCTTGTAATTTTATTAAAATTTGGACGTTGGTTGTGAATATATATACATAATATTAATTTTTTTTCTTTGTATTTGTAATTCTAATTTGCATATGTTTCTTCATCATTTCATTATGCAAATGAACAAACATATACAAATTTTAATATATATGCACTTACCATTATTTATTATCCTCCTATAGTTTATAAGTGAATAAAGAAAACAATTAAAAATCTTGTGTGTAAACACATTTATAGTTTGAGTAAATCAGGAGTAAATGGACAATTCACTAATTAAAATTTAAAAATAAAATATTTGTATTTTTATTGAATGATAACAATGGTTTATTAAAGTCTTTGAAAAAGAATCTCATGTTCATGAATTATTATTATTATTATTATTATTATTATTATTATTATTATTATTATTATTATTATTATTATTATTATTATTATTATTATTATTATTATTATTATTATTATTATTATTATTATTATTATTATTATTATTATTATTATTATTATTATTATTATTATTATTATTATTATTATTATTATTATTATTATTATTATTATTATTATTATTATTATTATTATTAATAAGAAGAAGAAGAAAAAGAAGAATAAGAAGAAAGAAAGAAGAAGAAGAAAGAAGAAGAAGAAAGAAAAAAAGAAAGAAGAAGAAAGAAGAAGAAGAAAAAGAAGAAGAAGAAGAAAGAAGAAGAAGAAAGAAGAAGAAGAAGAAGAAGAAGAAGAAGAAGAAGAAGAAGAAGAAGAAGAAGAAGAAGAAGAAGAAGAAGAAGAAGAAGAAGAAGAAGAAGAAGAAGAAGAAGAAGAAGAAGAAGAAGAAGAAGAAGAAGAGGAAGAAGAAGAAGAAGAAGAAGAAGAAGAAGAAGAAGAAGAAGAAGAAGAAGAAGAAGAAGAAGAAGAAGAAGAAGAAGAAGAAGAAGAAGAAGAAGAAGAAGAAGAAGAAGAAGAAGAAGAAGAAGAAGAAGAAGAAGAAGAAGAAGAAGAAGAAGAAGAAAAGAAGAAGAAGAAGAAGAAGAAGAAGAAGAAGAAGAAGAAGAAGAAGAAGAAGAAGAAGAAGAAGAAGAAGAAGAAGAAGAAGAAGAAGAAGAAGAAGAAGAAGAAGAAGAAGAAGAAGAAGAAGAAGAAGAAGAAGAAGAAGAAGAAGAAGAAGAAGAAGAAGAAGAAGAAGAAGAAGAAGAAGAAGAAGAAGAAGAAGAAGAAGAAGAAGAAGAAGAAGAAGAAGAAGAAGAAGAAGAAGAAGAAGAAGAAGAAGAAGAAGAAGAAGAAGAAGAAGAAGAAGAAGAAGAAGAAGAAGAAGAAGAAGAAGAAGAAGAAGAAGAAGAAGAAGAAGAAGAAGAAGAAGAAGAAGAAGAAGAAGAAGAAGAAGAAGAAGAAGAAGAAGAAGAAGAAGAAGAAGAAGAAGAAGAAGAAGAAGAAGAAGAAGAAGAAGAAGAAGAAGAAGAAGAAGAAGAAGAAGAAGAAGAAGAAGAAGAAGAAGAAGAAGAAGAAGAAGAAGAAAGAAGAAGAAGAAGAAGAAGAAGAAGAAGAAGAAGAAGAAGAAGAAGAAGAAGAAGAAGAAGAAGAAGAAGAAGAAGAAGAAGAAGAAGAAGAAGAAGAAGAAGAAGAAGAAGAAGAAGAAGAAGAAGAAGAAGAAGAAGAAGAAGAAGAAGAAGAAGAAGAAGAAGAAGAAAGAAGAAGAAGAAGAAGAAGAAGAAGAAGAAGAAGAAGAAGAAGAAGAAGAAGAAGAAGAAGAAGAAGAAGAAAGAAGAAGAAGAAGAAGAAGAAGAAGAAGAAGAAGAAGAAGAAGAAGAAGAAGAAGAAGAAGAAGAAGAAGAAGAAGAAGAGGAAGAAGAAGAGAGAAGAAGAAGAAGAAGAAGAAGAAGAAGAAGAAGAAGAAGAAGAAGAAGAAGAAGAAGAAGAAGAAGAAGAAGAAGAAGAAGAAGAAGAAGAAGAAGAAGAAGAAGAAGAAGAAGAAGAAGAAGAAGAAGAAGAAGAAGAAGAAGAGAGAAGAAGAAGAAGAAGAAGAGAGAAGAAGAAGAAGAAGAAGAAGAAGAAGAAGAAGAAGAAGAAGAAGAAGAAGAAGAAGAAGAAGAAGAAGAAGAAGAAGAAGAAGAAGAAGAAGAAGAAGAAGAAGAAGAAGAAGAAGAAGAAGAAGAAGAAGAAGAAGAAGAAGAAGAAGAAGAAGAAGAAGAAGAAGAAGAAGAAGAAGAAGAAGAAGAAGAAGAAGAAGAAGAAGAAGAAGAAGAAGAAGAAGAAGAAGAAGAAGAAGAAGAAGAAGAAGAAGAAGAAGAAGAAGAAGAAGAAGAAGAAGAAGAAGAAGAAGAAGAAGAAGAAGAAGAAGAAGAAGAAGAAGAAGAAGAAGAAGAAGAAGAAGAAGAAGAAGAAGAAGAAGAAGAAGAAGAAGAAGAAGAAGAAGAAGAAGAAGAAGAAGAAGAAGAAGAAGAAGAAGAAGAAGAAGAAGAAGAAGAAGAAGAAGAAGAAGAAGAAGAAGAAGAAGAAGAAGAAGAAGAAGAAGAAGAAGAAGAAGAAGAAGAAGAAGAAGAAGAAGAAGAAGAAATGTTATTATTGGTTACTAGGTGATAGCATCAAGATCAGCAAGAATACATATACTTTTTCATTTTTAAAATTTGTGTTTTATTTTCCATATATTTTACCAATAGATTCTGGATTTATAGCAAAGAAATATTACACTGTTAGTACAAAGTCATATAAAAGGGAAGAAAATGAACTTCCCTCTCTTAATATTCTTATGAAGTAAATAGAATAGATAATAGCAATCACTATGTTAACTGTCATGAAGCTATCAAACCATTAGATTTGTCATTGATCGTAATACTGATAAAAGGAATAGTTAAATTTTAATGATTGAAATGTTTATGAAACTTTACATTTGTGTTTCTTGTGATGAAATACCAAAGAAAATGCTGTAAATCGAAATTATATGCTGAACTTGATAATTTCTTTTAAACGAACAACTCAGATAAGTTTCACTTATTAATAATAATAATTACTGATAGATATCTAAAAAAAATATAAAAAATTTTAATTATTAATGCAATCTTACTTTATCGTTTGATATATACTTAAATAATAAAATCAAATAGTAAGGTTTAAATCAATTATTAACATTATTTTTTTTCTAAAACAAATCTAAATTTAAACATAAACAATATTCCATATAATTTAATTGAAATTATATAATAACTATTATTATAAAAACATTAATTGATTTGAAAGATAGAATACAAAATAATAAAAAAATAACAATATTGAAATTTCCATTACATTTTCTTTTCTTTTATAATATAAGAGATATTCGGTAATTAATTTATTTTTGACTGTATGCATTGATAATTTCAATTAGAAGACATATATGCTAATTGCAATCTGACATATATAGATTAGAAATATACATTGACTAAGGTTAGATTGCAGTTGTTAAATAAAAAACATGTTATTTGTCTTAATAATCTAAATGAATTAATGTTTGCTTTAATAGATTTATATTTTATTATTAATCTAAATATCAGTCGATTGACCTCTTGCACAAATCATTATATTATACAAAATTATTTTATTACATAATTTATTTTTTATTTTTAAATTAGTTAACTGTATATCCATACTATACCTTATTAGCAAGTAAATCATCATTTATTGAATTTTATTTTCCTTTAACTGAGCAAAGACATGTATCTTTGGATTCATTAGCACTTTACAAATTTATTAATCCATTATAGATCTAAATCTGAATTATCATAAATCCATTAGGGGATCAATTTATTTATTTATTAGTTATATTTTTAGCTGCCTAAGTATATTATATTTTCCATTGTCTAATTATGTAGGGCATAATTGGAGAAAGCTACTTGGTTTATCTATTATATTTTGGTCACCCAAATCTATGATGCATATGCTCAGTTATAATATTTTCCATTACAATATGTATATATATATATGTGCTTTCAAAACTAATTATTTTTTAATAAAGAAGCAATATTAAATACATTTACTTTATTAAAAATAATAATATGCATATGCTATGGAATTGTAAGGTACATGTTACAATATTTAAATTTAGGTTTAGAAAAAACTGAGGAGTGCCTAACTCAGATATTTACTGAAATGTAACTTTTCTGATTATTTTACTTTTTTGTAGATCTAAAATCTTTGTTATTGTCTAAGAAGTATGATTGCAATACATGTTACCATATTGAAATTTAGGTTTTGTCTTTGACATCATCTGATCTATTTTATCTGATATTTTTAAAGCAGCACATGAATTTTGAAATTGTGTTTATAAAATCAATTGAAATTGTGTTTATAAAATCAAATGTTATAAAATCATTTACATGCTACATAAATAAAAGATTCATTAAACTACTATTTTTGCTAAAGGATTTTGTATATACAGCTTACTAACAGTCCTGGAATTTATATCCATAGGTAAAATCCCAGTACTTCTATAACTAATTATAAATTATTATTATTATTATTATTATTATTATTATTATTATTATTATTATTATTATTATTATTATTATTATTATTATTATTATTATTATTATTATTATTATTATTATTATTATTATTATTATTATTATTATTATTATTATTATTATTATTATTATTATTATTATTATTATTATTATTATTATTATTATTATTATTATTATTATTATTATTATTATTATTATTATTATTATTATTATTATTATTATTATTACTATAACTATTACTATTATTACTATTACTATTACTATTATTATTACTATTATTATTACGTTTCAATAAAGGCTTTATTGATCTCAATGGTTTACATAAGTTTACATCTAGAAAAATTTGAAATTTAACATACAATGAATAATATTAGGGTAAACACATATAAATGAATTTAGTGGTTACACTTTGTGCTTAATGGACTATAACAATATAAAAATTAAAAAAGCAAAAATAATCAACGTTCTAACGTTTGAGGAGCTTATTTAGTTTTGTCCGCATGTCACTTATTTAGTTTTGTCCGCATGTCACTTAGTTGTATGAGTTTTCCTTTGCAGCATTCACAGCATTGATGGTTGTTTTAACAATGACCATGTTGCTGCATATAAGTGGGGGTTGGTTATTATTTTATCTCTTATTTCGAATGTGTAGCAGTTTGTTGCTAAATGTAGCTGGGTGTCATCTGGTGTTATTGCCAATTAAGAAAGTACATCGGGTGCACCAATATGCATATAGAACAAATGTGGCTGCCCTAATGCTAGGTATTGATCTTCCCTGAAAAGCAGCTATTATGTGATTAATGATTGTACCCGGTTTTCTGTAGGTGTTACACATCATCTGTCGTGTTTGGTTAAGTGCTACACATTGATAAATAAAGTGGTCCAGTGTCTCTTCTGCTCGATGGCAGAGTCCACAGAAGGGGTCAATAGATATATACATTCTTTTATGATAAAGAAAGTGGGTTGTTGGCAAGGCAATGAGATTGATTTTCATGATAAAATCAAAGTATTTGGGCTCTAGAGCCCATTTTTTATATTCCTTGAGTAGTCTCTTGTTGTTAATTCCTAGCATAGGTTGTATAATATTAGTATCTGCTTCTCTGTTTATTAAACCATAAATATCCCAGTATGAATACTTATGCAAATACTGTTCTGGAATCTTGTCTGTGGTTTTGCATTGGTATATAATGTTGGTGAAAAAGGAACCTTTTGGAGGTGGTCTATCTGTTGGAGTAACTTCTAGCAAGTGGTTATAATTTTGGGGTATTTGGCAAGTATTGTGATTATTGAGTTCCTTAACTTCTGTATATGAAAAACATTGATGTTGTGCAAGCCAAGTCCATTTTTTATTAGAGGTTGGCTAAGTTTTTTTATAGAAATTGCTACTGTTTTTCTGGCCGAAAGTAGTTTATTATATATGGTTTTAATTTTTGAAATGAACCCCTTTGAGAATGAAATAACCGGTACATAGTAAGTTATTTTGGTTGTGATAAGCTGGTTAATTAACTGTACGTTGGAATATAGTGAAAGATATGCCTTGGACAAGGAGTTTATAATTTTTGTGGCTTCTTCTTTAAGTTTATTTTGGATATGACATCTCATTCCTGTAATTCCCATATGAAATGGGAACCCACGGAAAGAGTTTGGTTTTGATTTGTAAATTGATCTACATGGTTTACCAGTGTATAGAGACCAGGCTGTGGTTTTTGCTGGATTAAATGATAATTCATATTTTTGTGAATATTCTTGTAATATCTTTTGGAGTTGCGGTATTTGTTTTTTTGATGTTAGGAATATGGTAACATCATCCATATAGGCGATGCATGTAGTGCGCTGTGTTGTGTCTGGTATCTCGATCCCAGTAAATGCATTTTGTATGCTTTTAATAAGGGGATTGATGTAAATTATAAACAATAGTGAACTAAGAGGAGATCCTTGGGATATAGATTTGGTGGGTGTGAAAGATGGTGAGTTTTTTCCATTTAAAGTTATATGGATCTCTCTGTTCAGAAGCAGGTTGGCAATTATATATAGATATGTTCTAGGAATTTCTGTGTCTTTTAGCATTTTTAGAAGTGTGTATATATTGACTGAGTCAAATGCAGCTTCTATATCAAGCTGCACAACAACGGGTCCGTATTTTTTCCACTGTTTTACTGTTGCTAGAATTGCTTTGAAGAATAAAGCTGCTTCTGTTGTTGAAGAGTTTTTCTTTGCATATTGTGCTTCGGAGATAAGTGGCATTATATACAGTTCAATTTCATCTTTAATAATTTTCTCCATAATTTTGATGGGCAAAGGTCCCATAGATATTGGTCTGAGGTCTGTAATAGGTGGAATAATTGCTTTCTTTTTATTATAGGGTACTATGGCTATTGGATAGACACCCTCCATGGGTTGAATTTGTTGCGCTAGATGGTTTGCTAACTGACACAAATATTCTGTTGTGAATTTGCTTAGATGCTTTAATACAAACAATGGAACTCCAGGACTACCTGGATGGCAAGCATTTCAAATAGTATTTAGTTTTGTTGTGAATAGATCTTTTGTGAAAGGGGTTTTTTGTCTCTGGTGGGCCAAACAGATTGTGTGGTATTTTATATGGTTGTCTTTCTTGTAATTTCTCTTTAAAATATTCAAAAATTGGCATAATCATATTGTGTCCTGCATATGTTCCACTATTTGTATATAGTGCCATTGGCACTTTTACATCTGGTTGGTTCCCCAGCGCCCATCTTATATAATCTCTTGTCCAAGTGTGTGGCCTGGTTAGGCATACCTTGCTTTTCTTTATCTTCAGATAGCTTTTGAGTTCTTCACATGCTTTATTGTATGCATGTGTAAGCTTGAATATATACTGCTGGGTGCAGTGTGATGGGTTAATCATGATTATTCTCTGGTGTAACTGATCTGCCAGAGACAAAAGTCTTGATGGTGGAGGTTGTTTTTTTTTGTTATATGGTTGATGTTAAAGGACAACATTCCCATAAATGCTAGATATTTCTGGACCAGGTTCAAAGTCATATCTTTGATTTTGTTTAGCATTATATAGGTCTCAGAGAACAGAAATTCAGGGGTTGTTTCTGGAAGTAAAACTCTTATTGTTCTTGTAAGTGGAAAGGGTGATATTTGAATTTGGGCACAGTCAATTGTGACTATTTGAGCTGAGTGATCAGAAAAAGTTGAGGGAGTTAGTTTTATTTCAATAAGGTGGTGAAGCATTGGAGAATAAAAGCACAGATCAATAAGTGAAGAGAAGCGATTATTGTGGAAAGAGATGGCATCATCTGGCAAAAAACCTTGACCACTCATTAGTGGTATGTTTATTCTGTGAAGCAACGTTGGGTAAATTCCTGATATTTTAAATTAAAATCTCCAATTAAGATGGTTGGGTTTGAAGTTGTAGCTAGCCTTGAATTAATGTTTGCAATTATGGTATCTATTTTTTTATCCTGTAATGGCATATATACAAAAACCAGATTTATTGTTATGCTTTTTTGGTTGAAGGTTGCAATTAATAAGTTCATGTCAATGTGAATTATTTTGAACGTTGTGAATGGGCAATTTCTAGCAATTATGAGTCCAGTTCCAGCTGAGGGAGAGGAAGAGTCTCTGGAGCATGCACAGAAACCTTCCATATTTAAATGTTTGGCTGGGTCAGTTTGTGATCCAGCATAAATTTTTGTCTCAAGTATACCAAGCAAGTGTGGTTGTATATCCTTGATCCAATGTTTTAACTTATTAATTTTTGAGGTTGAGTTCAAACCCCTGACATTGATTGCCGCAATTTTTATTTTCATTATATGTTTTTTGATTGAGATTTAAATATTAGGGTTGATCTGGTGTTTCTTCCCATTCATTCTCATATTCCATTTCCAGATCTTCATCTGTTTCCACTGTAGTTGTATTGTTGTGATCAGAAAGGCTAAGGTTGGCTTCTGTTTTGGATTTTTTTGGGCCCTCTATTTTTCTTTGGTGGGCGGCCTGGTCTTCTTCTTTGTTCTGTGTTAGCTTTGGTGATTTGAGGCATATTTGAGGTGATAGCTTCCATAATTTCCATTGTTGTATTATTTTTAATATTGGGTGTTTGGTGTGTTATATATATTTTTTCTTGATCACTATTACTGTGTGAGTTTATTTGTTCTTTTATTATCTCTTTTTCATCAGTATTTTTGGTAGGCTGACTTAGATTGTGCACTATTTTTTCCATTGGAGTCTCTTGAGGTTGTTGACTTTCTGTTTTTTTATCAGTGGGGGTTTGAATTCTATTGGTTGATTTTGTTGATAAATCCAGAATTTCAGGTGCTGGCAACGTGTGTGAAGTTTTTTTATTATTCAATTGCTGTTGATCTGTGGTTTTTTTATTAATTTTTCCTTGTTTATTAGTTGTTTTCATTATCTGTTTTGTACTGTTTGATTCCGGTTGGTGAGCTTCTGAGCTCAGTTGGTTTTTTTGGTTGATTTTGGTGTTGCAATCGATTGCTAAGTGTCCGGTTTCACCGCACGCAAAACATCTCGGCCTTAATCCTTTTATGTGAATAGTCAGTATTGCATTCTGGTCAATTATTTGTGTTGGAATATCCTCCGGGTTTACATTGTCATTCAGCTTTATTTTGAAATGAAAGTTGTTGCTGAAAACCGGTATGGGGGTGTCGGATAAGTAGATTTGTTTTATATAAATAGCTTTGCCAAATGACTGTGTTAATTTTTGAAAATCCTGAATGATATATTATTAGCGCGTAGCTTCCCAAAGTTTTTACTTTAGTTTGAAATCTTGCACGCTGATGTTCATCGAAAAACTGAATTGCAACGTATCGCGAGTTTGGATGCTCTCCAATACTGGAGACTGTATCCCACAATGCTGTTGCTGTCAGCTCCTCGTAAAGAAGCTCTCTGGGGAATTTATAGAGTGTTAAATTCCTATCAGTGACAGCTAACACTAATGATCTCGGTGAAAAAAAATTTTGGAAAGTTGCGAATAATTTTTTTGGGATGGTGCTGTTGAAATTAACGTTTATTTCTTGCAGTTCATCTTGATTCCATATCGTTGGGGAGGGCTCTTCATTATTGTTTTCCATGAGGTTTAAATTATTTATGTCGGCTTGATTTACCTTCCTAAATCTTGCTGTCTGTGTTAATGCTGGACTTTTTTCGATGTTGTGAAGCTGCTGGTTTGTTTTTGTTACGTTTGCGTATGTTTTTGCGATAGTGGCAGTTTTCATTTTATCGCCGTTTGTTTGAGCGCAATTTACGTCATTTGCTTCTTGTTGCGACGCCATGCTTGTTTATGACGTTAGAATTTATTTTTTGTTATGAACGACCATATTACTTACTTTTTGCTAGAAAACAACTGTTCAGTAATTAGCCATCGCTGTCTTTATCTATCACAGATATATATCACAGTTTTTAAGTGTGAAAACGATTAGAATATGGGGAAAAAAAAGATTATTAATAAGACCTTCATTCTTGATGACTTAGGCATACACGCGCATGCGCATTCTATTATTACTATTATTATTATTATTACTACTACTACTGCTACTATTACTACTACTACTACTACTACTACTACTACTATTACTACTACTATTATTATTATTATTACCTGGGAGACTTTTTCCATGATTAATGATAAAATAAATATGATAATGTTATTCTTATTAATTATAATAAACAATAAAAATTATATACAACATATAAAAATGGAATGATTTTAACATATTTTTATATAATTATAGGACCAAATGGAATCATTGTATAACTCTTAAATATAATAAATAATGGACCTGGATGTTAAATAAATATTGGATAAAATATTCATATCTTAATTTTAGTAATCAACAGTTTTATAAATACGTAAGCTATAACGAAAAACAATAGGATATTTTCAAAAATTTAACGTCATTTACATTTTCTAAAAACTAAATGTTTTGCTAAGTAAAGGACCATTATTAATACTTATAATTTATGATGATATTAATAAGTATATTATTACAGATATCGAATTAGCTAATATCTTAGTAGACGATTTAAAAAAAGTTTAACTAAATAAATATTTGTATTATCGAATAAAATGAAAGATTATAAAATTATAAATATAAATCAATATAAATTATTATATTCTTCTTATGAAATCTCATATCTTTTTATAAAAGTTAAAATTCATGAAGTAGAATAATCTCACAATAGCCTTATAGAAATTGAGAAAATCTTCTTTAAAGACTTGGATCACAATCATAATTTAAGGGAAACAATATATCCACTCTGTCTTCTAAATGACAAAACCATCTCCTAATCTTAATATTACCTTTTAAATTAAAATGCAATATTACCCTATGATATTTAGGAAATATCTTGGATTTTATCCTAACTTATTTTTCTCATTTATCTTAGATTAGATGAAAATTAATTTTGAGTAATAATCTCCTTAGAAATCTAACTACTCAGAGTTGTGATGCAAATATATTATGGAAAGATTCTTCAGCACTTGCACATTTATTTGATGATTGCTACACCTACTGAATATTCAATTAAATATTATCATGACAAATACTACTAGTACACTTACCTTCTTTTCAATAGTGGTTTACTGTTTTTTATATATTCCTTCATCAAGTATCAAAAGAGAAGTTGCTTCACAGAAATTATATACAAATCTGTTTAAGATCAAATTTGCTATTAATTCAAAATATATTTTCAACCCTTAAGACTCATCTCAAGTCATGATTTATTTTTGGATTTAAACTAAGAATGCACTGTGGCATAAAAATTGGAACTCATCATTTTCCCAACAAATTTTTTTTTTCAGCTCAAATGATAAAACCAGATGGAATTGATCTTCCTAGATTCAACAAGAGTCTCATTAATAGATTCATATAACCTGCAGTCATTTACCCATTTGGTTCATAAATGAAACTTATCAATTAATGACTTAGGTAGCTGTTGGAATAAACAAATTATTACCTACATTAATTGTTGAATCTACAGTTACAATAGCAAAATTGTAGAACTTAATAATGCCACTCACTTGCAATTTTGTTGCCAGTTGGAATCGTTGCAAATTCTTTTATAACTTTTTGTTAACAGTTAAGCTGTTAATAATATTCATATGCTAAATAAGTAAAATAAGTAATTATTCCTAATTAAATAATGAACTAAACATTAACATGAATTTATTATCACCTATTTAGAAATACTAGATACTAGTTTGCCAATTAATAATTGAATCATTAATTAAGTGGAATCCAATCCAATTATCTAACAAATATATATTTGATTAAAAAATGATGTTACCTAAAAACTTTTCAAATTCTATTCATATTTCAAACTCAAGCTGGTGAATATATGTATTAATAGGAATATAATGTTTTCATTATACTGATTGAGTCTTATCATCATCAAGCATGATGAATACTTTATATTCACTGTTATGTGTAAAATACTTCATCATTTATTGAATAATCAATACATCTAAATAAACCTTATTTCTTTATAACTTCTGTATTTTATATATAATAAAATTTAAAATTTACTTCAAATTAATGAAAATAAATTCTTTTTCTAGCTTTTATATAATGTAAATATATAATAATTAATTAACTAATAAAATTAAATATCTTTTCTTTAATTCTTCATTTCAAAATGTTATAAATAATTTTACAGTTACAAAAATATCTTTTTTCATAAAAGCCTTAAATCAGATCGTTTTACCACATAGATTATGAAGAGACTTAGGGGAAAATGCAAAAAAAAGTATCAATTGTTCCTTCCCACAATAATGAAATAAAAATAGACATAATACAAACATTAGGCATTCTAATTATTTTATACTTTTCTTAGTCTCTTACATTTTTATTACATTTAAAAATAGTGACTTTCAATATTAAAGGTATAAATGTTAAGATGATATATCAATTTTTTGATATCTTGAAGACATACTTATCTGAACACATTATTGAGGGACAAATCTAAACCTAACAAATTTATAGATTGGATGTTAATGTGATAGAAATTTTATATAAATTGGATATTAGAACTGCTTATAGCACATAAATATAAAATTTAGAATACATAAAATATTAACATTCCCATTTTAAATCAATTGTATAGTTATTGCATTTGGATTTCATCACAAAGAACAATATAAATCATGACAAAAATCAAAACAAGAGAATGTAATGGTGGATTGCATGTTTTTAATATACTCCCTGCTCTTTAAAATTAAGCATAGCAAAATATTTACATATTCTATTCTAGAGTAGATGATTACACTAATTCTAAATATTTTTATTTAACAGTCAGTTTAAATACTTAATATAATATTTCTGTTTGCAGACTTACTTATACATTATAAATGCACTCATACTTTCTAGATTCTATGCTATAAAGGATAAAATATTATAAATGCAATATTCCAAATACTAAAACCCATCTTTAATACCAGTGCAATTAATTTTAAATCAGGCATTAATATTCTCAATTAGATTTTTTAATTTTTAGTTTTCAATTATTGTCAATTTTTGTAAACATTGTTCAAAAAACATTCAAAGTTTACTAATTATTTGTAAAATAATAGCAAATAATTTATAAATCGCTGGAATGTTTTTTCCATTCATTAAAGATATTTATCAAAAATTTTTAGAAATACATTCTATTTATTTTATATTGATTTTTTAAAACAATATGTAGAAAAATCAGCCCCAAAATGTATGCTTTGTGCTATGATATGACTGTATAAATCACTATTTCTACTGGAAATATTTTCTTTTTCTATTGCTCTTCTTTGAGAAAATAATAAAGATGTATTTCTTGCAATGAAGTATTTAAATATTTTTTTGTTGTTTGTTTATATATATTTTTATAAATAATTTGAAATTGAAATAAATATAAGTTTAAATCAATTCTAATTTTTAAAAAAAGCATTTTTCCTTTTACATAAAAATTAAAGAAAATGAAGAGTTAATTTATTAAGTAGTTTTTAAAAAAGAGAGACTATATGCCATTTAACAAAAGTCTCATAAAATGTTTTAAAAAATAAAAGTTTTATGTCATATTAAGAGAAAACTTTTTTAAATTTAGAACTGGTGTTGATTTTGTATCAGGCTTTGTAAAATGTACTCAGGTAATAAATTAAACATTAATTATAAAATGCAAAATAAAAGATATTTTCTAAAGTAATTAATACAAAATTGCTTGATGAGCAAAACAATAATTGAAATATTAATCAAAAGGTAATCAATAAATGAGATTATTATATCCAGGGAGCTTTAAAAATTTTAAGCAGATAAGAGAAGTTAATTTGGGTAATTTGTGGAAAGCTATATTTATATTCAATTATTGAGGCTATTTACAATATCTTGAAATAAAATAAAAATATTTTTAAATTCTATATAATGTCAAGATAAAACTTTGAACTAAATACTCCTGCCTCAGTAATATGCAATTTGATATACAAAAAACTGGGAAATTGAAAAAAAAAAAAAGTTGAGAATTACATCAAGAAAAAAAGATAAAAAATTTTTATCAGTAAATTTCAGTAGGGGTAAAGGAACCCAATTATAATTTAATGTATAGTATCTATTTATTTTAGCATTATTATAGAAAACACTAATACAATTCATTGGGGAAAATATTACTGATTTTGTTTAATTATTTAAATTTTTATGTTAAGGAAAAATATTTATGGCATACTTAAATGTTGAAATTTTTATATGTGTGTATAACACCCTAATATTAATTAAGTATCTCTTTAGACTATCAACTTATGTATGTGCTTAAGCTATAAATTTATTTATTTATTTGTACCCTAGAAAAAATATTTTTTACCTAAGTATGATTATTATAGACACAAATTTTCAAAAGTTTGGATAATGCTATTATATAAGTTTCATTTCTAAATAACAATTATGTAATTTTTTCATTACTTGTATATTATTTATTGCCTTTCTTAATTACAGAATAACACAAATATTTTATTAAAGAATTTAAAGCATTCAACTGTTTTCAAATGTTATAAAGAATGTTAGAAACTATTGTATTAATAGATTTTAAGAAACACTTGGTAAGATGATATCATTGATCTTTAGAGTAAGAGAGTTTATAAGAATAATTATCAACATTAACATCATCTAATATCCAAATATCTTGGAAGTTTGATCACATTGTAAATAAAAAAAATGTATTTTTTTTCTAAAAATTAAATCTTTATTTTTGCTTTACCTTCTAGCTATGAATAGCTAGATAACAATTTTCCAACCAATATTAAATAAGTAGCTGAGTTGATTCTGTTATGTAAAAAAAAATCATATACATGATCATAACTTTTTTTAACAGTCATGGTTTTACTTCCAAAATTATGGATGAGGCATCATCCTGAAATCCTTCACCATAATATTAATGTTGGAATTATTATTATTTTTTTGCCATTGCTGTAGTTGATTTTTAAAAGGATATTAGTACTTATTTAGTAAATAAAATCAGTAATAAAATAGAATGCTGATGCTAGTCATACCAACACTAAATATATGGCAATTATTTTAATATATATATATATATATATTAATAAAACAAGACACAAAATTGTGTAACTTGTCTTTAAGCTTGTGCTAAAATATTCACTAGGTGGAGCTTACCACTAGCTCCAAACAAGCTTTAATTATAAGTACCAACAGAGAAAGAATTCAAAATCTCTATTGGAAAATCCTCATCTCCAAACCAATTGGTTTCAAGCTTAATGGCTCACCTTAGTGAAGAGTTAGAATTTCAGAAACTAGATCCAAAACTCCAACTCATAGCACTTATTTAATATGTTACTATCAGTTTGAAAACTTAAATTTTTCAGACACATAAATGTCTTCAAATCTAGCCTTACAAACCAGATAGCTATATGGGTCTGAACTCAGTTCAGTTTCACCATATATTGATAGATAATGCAATATTACATCACAAAAGCCTTCAAGAGTACACTTATAATAATTAATAAAGCAAGACACAAAATTGTGCAACTTGCCTTTAAGCTTGTGCTAAAATGTTCACTAGGTAGGAGCTTACCACTAGATCCAAACAAGCTTTAATTATAAGTGCCAACAGAGAAAGAATTCAAAATCTCTATCAGAAAATCCTCATCTCCAGACCAATTGGTTCCAAAGATAATGGCTCACCTCTGTGAAGAGTTAGGATTTCAGAAACTAGATCCAAAACTCCAATTCAGAGCACTTATTTAATATGTTACTATCAGTTTAAAAACTTGAATTTTTCAGACATGTAAATGTCATCAAATCCAGCCTTACAAACCCAATAGCTATATGGATCTGAACTCAGTTCAGTTTCACCATATATTAAGAACTAAAGCAATATTGCATCGCAAAAGCTTTCAAGGGTACACTTATAATGTCTTGTTTTATTAATTTTTATAAGTGTACCCTTGAAGGCTTTTGCGATGTAATATTGCTTTAGCTATTAATATATGGTGAAACTGAACTGATTTCAGACCCATATAGCTATCTGGTTTGTGAAGACATTTATGTGTCTGAAAAATTCGTTTTCAAACTGATAGTAATGTATTAAATAAGTGCTCTGAGTTGGAGTTTTGGATATAGTGTCTGAAATCTTAACTCTTCACTGAGGTGAGCTATTAAGCTCAAAACCAATTGGTCTGGAGATGAGGATTTTTCAATAGAGATTTTGAATTCTTTCTTTGTTGGCACCTATAATTAAAGCTTGTTTGGGGTTAGTGGTAAGCTCCACCTAGTGGGTGTGTATGTGTGTGCGCATGTGTGTGTTAAAATAATTTCAGGGCTTAACACTAAACTGAAATAAATATCCAAATGTAAAATCACCCTGCATAGTTAAAAAATTCAGAACCCCTCTCTGTGAAATAAATATATTATTAGAATTCATATTTTAAAATAATCAGCTTCAAAATAATACCTATATATTAATTCTAATATTCTCATGGATAAATTATGAATTCATAGTATTATTTTCAGGAGCTTCTGTGCAGTAGAATTATAACAGCTAAATAACTGATGTTTTATTACACTGACAAGCGCTTTCTTCAGAATTTTTCTTTCTCAAATATGATTTAAGAAAAAACTCTGATGAA
The DNA here is from genome assembly GCA_028023455.1 of Epiperipatus broadwayi. NCBI lineage: Eukaryota > Metazoa > Onychophora > Udeonychophora > Euonychophora > Peripatidae > Epiperipatus > Epiperipatus broadwayi. Next base: position 1,198,264 of record JAQFVV010000222.1, on the reverse strand, counting down.
TGTACTTGTCATTGTACTGAAATATCAGGTATTTAGCTATTATCCTTTACTACATAGAATTTGCCAGAAATAATACTATGAATTCATATATATTATATCTTTACAATTGTTACTAATAGTTAGGTAGAGTTAAAAAATAAATATATTAAAAAAAATTAGGTTATTTTTATATATAATTTTGATATTATACATAGTATAAGTTTAAACTCAGTAGATATAAGCTTGTAAAGAGATATTAGATATATTGAACTCATTTTAAGATGAATTAAATATAAAATGATACAATAAATTATTTAAAAGGTAATATTAATTTTTATTTTTTATATTTAAAAAATACTATAGAGTTGAATAGCTTAATTATAGCAATAACTATTTTTATATTATATGTTTATGGTAATTATTTTTGTTTAAAATATTCAAATGATAGTTAATTTAATATTAATTTATAATGTACTGAAAGTATCACATGATTAAAGGTGATTGTGTGAATATGTGAGCTTTCAAAAAGTTAGAAAAAGAAAATTTTAATTTTAGCTTGTTAACAAAAATTTGATACATATTAAATTGTAGCAAATATTGAGTCTAGAGACTGTATGAAAAAAATAATAATTAGAAATTATTATTATTTTATTTAGATGTAATATTTTATTTTGAATCAATTTTAGAGCATTAAAATACTAAAAATTGTTTTAACAAGGATATTTAATTTCTAGATAAAAAAAATATTTAAGGTATTAAATAATTTGATAATATTTAATAATTGATGATTCATAGTTTTAAAACTTAATTTTTAAAAGGATATTGATGTGGTCATGTAAATGAGCAAATTTTTACAAACAGTATTGACCAATAGAATCATCTGATTAAGACCAATATAAAAAGAGAGATTGAAGCCAGTCTAGTTATGATTTTTATAGATTTTCAGTGATTTCAGTGATACTGTGATTTATAGATTCAGATTAAGATAGATTTAGTTTGAAATTTATAACTATATTTTTTATATTGTGAAAGTAGTAATTTTTTTTAAATTATTATTATTTTTACTTTAAAAGTGTTTTTTTTTTAAAAAAAAAACATAATTGGAATAACTATTTAAAATGGTTTACTAAAACACTAAAGTTCTCTGTCAGTCTATTTATTCTTGAAACTTGGTTTAGGATTTCAATAATTTTATGGAATGTGATAGCAGTTACTTAAATATTCAGATAATGAATATCAAATGTCAAGGAATATAACAAGACTGGAGAAGATTTATGTAAGAACTTTCAAATTTTTATAAACAGTATGACTAAAGTGAGTGAACATTTTTTTTGCAATAACTTTATAATATTACAATGAAACTAACTTTATTAAAGTCATTTATGAGAAATCAAACATTTATTAAAAATCTTTATTGTAGTTTTAAATTTAAAAGAAAGTAAAAAAAAAATTAAGACTCTGCATCTAAGTTTAAAAACTGAATTTAAAATGTTTCATAATATGATGAATGTCTGTTTTATTTTATAATTGATAGTAAGAATTCACATTTAATTTGCTTTAAAGTAATCAAGATGGTCTTAAATTTTTAAGAATGATGTATTTAAAGGCAGATTGAAGAAGATAACTTTTGAATGTCTTTTATGCTCTTAAAATGACTTGCCATTGATCATATCAATAAATAAATTATATATTTTAAAATTAACTTTATTTGGAATGAATGAGCTCTGATACATCTTTTAAAAGATTAAAATTATAGCAGATAATATATGTTTTGAATGATATAGTCTTTTTGTTTTGTTTGGCCTGGGGAAAAAAATTTTGTTTAAAAGGATAAAAATCATAATTTTTTAAAGAAAGAATGATTTATCTTAATTTATAAACTACATGTCTGTTGATAAACATATTAAATAAATAACATTATGGTATACAAGGTTTGTACAAATGTTTTTGACTGATGAAAAATGCAAATATTACTTATATCATATTTATTGCAATATATCTGCTTTACACCATGGCCAAAACCAAGAAATATGTATGTAAGAAAATATTTTTATATTAAATGAATCCTAGAATTATTACTTCATGAGATATTAAATGCCTAAACAAAATTTTCAGTAACAACTGAAATAATTTTTTTATCTTTTTGGGATCATTAATATTCTTTTTTGATTTTAGTGGATTTTATATTGTTACTTTTACATTTTTAAACAGTGCCAAGATAGAAGTATGATTGTGCACAAATCTTTTCCATAACTAGGCAATGGAATGATTCCTGATAAGCAAATTCCTGACAATCATTCACCTTACAAGCAGGAGAAGAGAAAAAAATATTTTTGTGCCTTTAAAACTTCATCATTTTTTAATATTAAGTCTAATGTTAATATTTAGAATATTGCATTTTTTATTTTAAAACTAACCTTTTGTTATTAGATTTTAAATGTAGACTTAAAATAGATTAATTTTATTATTATTAGAATGTTAAATAATAAAAATGGGTGTTCATAAAGTAATTTTCTGAATAGGGTAAATTATATTCGTAAATGGTTTTTTGAATGTATGGTCCAAGAAGTGGATCCTTTGATTGTTGAGATCATTGATAATTTCATTTTATTATTTACATTACATTTTGTTTAATAATTCTGTTTTCTAAATGCTATATTTTAACTTGTATTTTATTTTATTGTTGCATATTTCTTGAATTTAATATTTTACAATGAATATTTTACTTTTTGTGCAAATAAAGATTATTTTGAAAAAAAAAAAAACAACAACAATAGAATAAACCATTGACAGAATTATCAGCAGGTGTATTTTTATAAAAGAAGTGATGAATGCAGATGAATGTCTTGAAACATCCAAGGATATTTTAAATATTTATTTGATGTGAATGCTTGAATATGCATATATTATAACATTTTTACTTTATTATTGTTTTATTTTATGAATGTTATTTGTTGAAATATAAAGAAAGATATAATACTGATTTCTAAATTACATAATAATAAATAAATAAATATAGCACAAACATATGTTTTTATCAAGACCATTTGTGCTTGAAAACGAAAAAAAAAACATCTTGAAATTAATTTAGATTTTTTGCTTCTTTAATATTGTATTTTTGGAAATTATTTTAGAATGCAGTTTGTGTATTTTACAATGTTAAAAGTGTTATTCAGTGTGGAAGATATAGGATGGTATTCAGGAGAGTAATATTCATATGAAATCCTAAAATGTTAGGGATATGCTGAAATATATTGTATGTTAATTAAATTTTCACATTTTAAAGTTATTAAAATATACAGATAACATAGGACTGTATATCATTTTCCATGGACAGTTACATTTCCTTATCATCAATAAGTGCTATAATAAAGCCATTACTTGAATCTTAGGTGCCCAATGAATCTGGATCTGTTATTATGATTTGTACTGCATCCATGATAATATTATCTTACTCTTTTCAATTATTCTTGTTACTATTCCATATCCTACACTATAATCACTATCTATCACCAGAGGAATCATTGTAGAGGATAGTTTTATAAGTTTGTAAAATAATAGCTAAACAGTTTGAAGTTGATAATTTGTGAGAGGGCAAGATGAAATATATAGAAATTTCTTTTGGAAATAATGTTGAGATGATGTATGGTTATCATAGTATATAACATGAGAGGAATGATTGATATTCCTACAAGTAATAGATATCACTTAGCTCAAAAAGCTGCATACTTAAATCAGAATGAAAGTGAGAATAGTGAAAATGATTTTGAATAACATGCTAAATGTAAGAGTATAAAAACAAAAAGTAATACAAATGTCAAGCAATATAATTTATGGATAGTTCTTTAAATTTTATTATAAACAATTCAAACCCATTTAAGTTACAACATTTTATGAAATTATCTCTTAAGTATTTTGCATAAGTAGTTAATTTTTATATAGAGAGATATGCACATTTTTGTATAAAATTTTCTAATATTCAAATATTAGAATGATAGTTTGCTAAACTGCTAAGAAAGTCTTTAATTATTTTTTTTGAAAATATTTTACTTGTTGAATTTTAAAAGTGGATTTTAAGTATAAACATAAACTTATATTGATGCATCACATCATAAGAAATATATTTTATAATAATATAAGAATAATATTAAGTTTTCTTAGAAATTGGGAAATTTATTGTAACTGTTCACAATATAAAATAGTAGAATATTACATTTACTAAATAAGAATAATATATTGCCATTAATTTTGGAAGTCTTATTTTATTTTGAAGTGGCTGAAGGCTATCTTTTTTATTCATGCCATTACTGTTAAGATTTACTGTAAATATTTTTTTAATGTTAAATAATGTCATTATTTTACTTTATAAATATTTTTTTATATTATGTTAAAAATTTATTGTTAATTTGTAAGTAAATTTGTTAACTGTTTTTTCAAAACTTATATATTATAGGAGTTGTGATTTATCTGTATATTGTTATTTGATTTTTCATTCTACATGCATGATCCACAGAAAATTAATAATTTGAAATATTACTTATTTGGCACATGATTCTTATAAGATTATTTCGATATTATTTCTATTATATTTGATTGATTGACAAAGTATATTATTATTATTATTATTATTATTATCATAAAAGATATGATTTTAAATTAAAATAGGCAAAAACTCTCTATACATATTGCCACTCAGTGAAAGTCAGAGTAATCAATGGATGCTAGAAGGCTTGTGCATAAAATGCCCAACTAGTGCCTACTCATCCAATATTCCCATACTAGTTTCTGGTTTGTGGCCTTCGTCAGTGAGAAGCCTTGGGTCTGATAGCACTGCACCTAGATATTACCAATGTGAGATACACTTAATATTGCCACAATAACCAAGTACATTATAATTTTAAAAATGCCACATTAAACAAAGAGAGATTGTACAATGCTTAATTAAAATCTTATTATATTATTTATGTATTATTACTAAACTCTAATTATTAAGTAGATTTAATGTTGAGAATCATTAGGTTATTTTAGTTACTTATTGTTCTTATTATTTTGACAGAGTAGTTAGATATCATGTAAAATCCCTCATCATAGTTAACTACAGGATGTTAATTAATTTATTTATTTTGTTATTAGTTTGTTAGAAATGAACCTGAGATGATGATGATGATGATGATTATTATTATTAGTATTATTATTTTGGAGAATTATAAAATTTTGTATTGAAAGATGATAAGTAAGAAATTATTAGCTAATGTTAAATGTCCAATTAGTATTTTATTAAAAGAATATTAAGTAATTTATTATTTTTGTAATAAGTTTATAAATGATACTTTAGGATATATATGTGTGTGTGTCTAAGACATGAGAGTGTTACATGAAATTTCTGTTATGTGAATTTGGTGGGGTTATATTATTATGCCATTAGGAATATATTTTTAGGGATGTATCCTCAATGTTTAGCCAGTGTACCTTTCTTAACGTTTCATGTTAAGAGTTTCATAATTATATTTGTTATTTTGATAGAACCATATTTTATTTATAACATTGAGCAAGTTTTATAAATTGAATTTATTAGTAAAATGAACAGATTGAGTATTATAGTTGGAACGTAATTATTTATTGTAAATATAAGTTTTATTATATTAACTATTAATTTTTGTCTTGCATTGGTGGTCGAGAGATCAGCGCGACTGCCTCGCACTTGCAGGCGGCAGATGCTATGACACTTAAAAAAAAAAAAACTATTAATTTTTTTATATTTAATTATTAAAAAATATTGTTTATTAGATACTGTATGTTAACAATGTATCTTGAACTAGTCAAAACAATATTATTTTAATAGTTATTGTTTACGTAACACAATTGCGGTTCATTATTATAGAAAAATTAGTATTCTTCAATATTGGTTATAGCTGCAATTCCTGAAATCAATATACATAAGTGACAGTTTATTTGTATAGATATCAATAGATCATCAAAAATCATTCACAAATAAATTTATTATCTTAATTATAAATCTTATGCAGTTCACACTTTTCTATACATAAAATAATTGTTAAAAAAATAAAATATAAGTGGCATAGCAAATATTCACATTAATTCATCAATCAGATAGTTATGAATTTCAATTTAATACTTGTTAAATTTTTATTTATAGTTTATTTTTAAACTCACTTCAGTTTATTACCTAAGAAACTTATATATTCTACACAGGTCTTTATATAATTTTGAGAATCCATTTTAATGCTGGATCATCTTATTGTGATCATTGCTAAGCAATTATTGATAAGTGACTGAATGGTACTGAATTGTTTTAACAATAAATAGATGGAATAATTATTTGCCCATTTTTCCTCGTTAGTGTTATATAGTGGATATATATATTATAGATTATGTCATTTTTTTCATAAAATTTGAAAACATCGAATATTTATTTCTGTCAATATATTTATTACAATATATATCGGACCGCCATAAAATTTACTTCTTGCGCTTACAAATTTGTTTATTTCATGTATATGTCAATTGATTGTATTGCGCACATTGTCCTTTTTATTTGCTCTTTTCTTTCAGCAAAATAATCAATTGATGTTTTCTACTTTTTTATTTATCTTCGAGCTAACCTTAAAAATAAAATGGTTTTTACAATTTGCAAACAAAAAATCAAACAAACCTTACCAACATTTTTACTTAACTACAATATAAAACTTGATAGTAATTCACTTGAAGAAAAAAAAAATTTTTAAAATCGATAAGTTTATGGATTAAAAAAGTTATTTTTTCCACATTTGAAAATCAATTTGGAGTGTTTAAAATTAAATAAAATCGATTATTATTTTTTTAGATTTTATTTATTGCTTTGTCTAATTTTTTTAAAACATATAATTATCCATAGTAGTAGTAGTAGTAGTAGTAGTAGTAGTAGTAGTAGTAGTAGTAGTAGTAGTAGTAGTAGTAGTAGTAGTAGTAGAGTAGAGTAGTAGTAGTAGTAGAGTAGTAGTAGTAGTAGAGTAGAGTAGTAGTAGTAGTAGAGTAGAGTAGAGTAGTAGTAGTAGTAGTAGTAGTAGTAGTAGTAGTAGTAGTAGTAGTAGTAGTAGTAGTAGTAGTAGTAGTAGTAGTAGTAGTAGTAGTAGTAGTAGTAGTAGTAGTGTGTAGTAGTAGTAGTAGTAGTAGTGGTAGTAGTGGTAGTAGTAGAGTAGTAGTAGTAGTAGTAGTAGTAGTAGTAGTAGTAGTGGTAGTAGTAGTAGTAGTAGAGTAGTAGTAGTAGTGAGTAGTAGTAGTAGGTAGTAGTAGTAGTAGTAGTAGTAGTAGTAGTAGTAGTAGTAGTAGTAGTAGTAGTAGTAGTAGTAGTAGTAGTAGTAGTAGTAGTAGTAGTAGTAGTAGTAGTAGTAGAGTAGTAGTAGTAGTAGTAGTAGTAGTAGTAGTAGTAGTAGTAGTAGAGTAGTAGTAGTGGTAGTAGTAGTAGAGTAGTAGTAGTAGTAGTGGTAGTAGTAGTAGTAGTAGTAGTAGTAGTAGTAGTAGTAGAGTAGTAGTAGTAGTAGTGGTGGTAGTAGTAGTAGTAGTAGTAGTAGTAGTAGTAGTAGAGAGTAGTAGTAGTAGAGAGAGAGAGAGAGAGAGAGGGTAGAGAGAGAGAGAGAGGGAAGAGAGGGAGAGAGAGAGAGAGAGAGAGAGAGAGAGAGAGAGAGAGAGAGAGAGAGAGAGAGAGAGTAGAGTAGAGAGAGAGGAGAGAGAGAGTAGTAGTAGTAGTAGTAGTAGTAGTAGTAGTAGTAGTAGTAGTAGTAGTAGTAGTAGTAGTAGTAGTAGTAGTAGTAGTAGTAGTAGTAGTAGTAGTAGTAGTAACAACAACAATAAAATACTTATTCAAGAAAAGAATTTTGCGAATAATGTATTCATAGTCTTTTCTGGTTCACATGAATGAACTGAAATTATGTGTGGGTCATATATGTGTGTATTATAATTCATGCTCTTATTCGGAATATAAATATATAATTGCGGATGATTCTGTAAAATAGCATTTGCATTTAATTGGGTAAAGGTATTGATGTAGTCTGAATGATTTTGGGGAAGACATCATATGGCTACGTTGCTGGAGTCTCTGGTTTACATTTTCTCTTCTTGTTTGCTTTTACTCTAGAAGGTTAATGTTAAGCAAAGTAGATTAATAAATCAATATTAGTATATTGTAAATACTGAACTTTAAGATTAATTAAAAGAGATATGAACATAGATTTTTAAGCTTCCTTCATCTATCTTCTCCATCTTATATAACAACACACATGTGAATAAGATAAATGAATGTCAATATAAGTATTTTGTGCTAAGCCAGCACTCAACAGTTGGTCCAGATCATGATCTTTGACACACACATATATATATATAATCAGTGTTCAGATTATATTAAGATAGCAAATCTTCTACAATAGTGTCATAAAGAAGGATTTGAGCATTCATCTTCAGATTTTTAATGGTATGGATGGCTGAAGAGTTGGAGGGTGGAGATGATTGGAGTCTATCCATTAGAGTTTGAAGATTTGCTGTTTTAATATAAACTGAACTCTCTCTCTCTATATATATATATATGATCTGGAGCAAAGTAGATTAAATAATTTATTTATTTCATGTATACTTAATAATATTATTGCAAAACATAGAAAGTTGTAACAAAAAAGTAATTAAGAATTCTAGGAATAATTAGAACAGAAACAAGTACAGCAAATCCAGATAACATCACTAAAATGCAAATACCACACACCCAGTAATATATTCCTACATAGCCCAACATGGCTGACATCACTGCCTTTCTACCTTCTCAGAAACAACTTTTTATATAGCAAACCATTTTAATGATCAGATAGTAGCTTACAAATTGCACTAAAACCTTTTTGTTGTACAAAATCTGCTTGGTCAAGTAAGTTAAAACTCTAAACTTTTGATTGGTCAATAATAGAATCAGCAGTAAAAATATATTCGTCTTTTAATATTATATTTGTTTTAGTTTCGTTTGTAAAAATCAAATTAATAATTTGTCAGAATATGAAAGTGAATGAAAGTTTTTCAAAAATAAATTTCAATTTATAATTATAAAAATATTTTATAGCAGAGAACCTAAAAAGAACACTTGTTACCAACTAAAAAATGTTGCTTATGTCATTGATTTTTTTTCTCAATTTATGTTCATGTAAAAGTAAATAATTTTTACTTAAATCTTAACTATTTTTCTAAAATAATTATATTTTCAGCATAATTTATCAAAATAATTTATAATATGTAAAAAAACCTCTAAAACTATTTTCATTTTCCAAATCAAAACAAAGAAGTTGGAGCAGTGAAAATTATTGACAGGTGATTCTTTTTTCTTTCAAAGGGGAACCAACCTATCAGCATCTAGGAAAGCCTGCTTTCTCCCATTGTTGTAGCTTCTTATGTCAATATTATTAATTTTTTACTTATAAAATAATTATAGAGAGGGCAGCATCTCACAGTACTTTTTACACTTTAAAATGAACCTAAATACACTGCAGAAAAATAAAAACTGCTGGTTTTAGAGTGAGTTAAAGCCATGTTCAAGTCAATTCATGTCTTTCTTAAAAAGAGTTAATCCCAAAAAGATTGCTACAAGGACTCAATTAAAAAAAACATCTTTTCAAGTTTTCCAAGGAAAACCCACTCCATTCTCAGGCTTTTCCTTTTTACAAAGACCCTCTTGATATGAGACTCACAATACAAACCAAGTTACAATATTCTGTACTGCAAATTACCAATTCACTCTACCAATTTATTTCAAAATACATATGTTCATACACTTGCTATGACACAAATCAAATTTTTAAAGATTCTCATTTCTTCCATCAACTCCATGTGCTATAAGTTGTTCTGGAGTCACAAGATCCTGTCAACATCTACAAAAATGGCTTAGCTGTGGATTCTTGTACAATGGTCTAAGCTTATACAACATTCAGGTGTTCTATATACAAATAGCCATTAACTTAATAGCATCTATTAACAACCAGTTTCAAAACTATAAGTGCCTGCTGAAAATAACCCTTATATATGAACCTCCTGCATTAACACCATATCTCACAGATCTTATTCACTCAATCCTAGATACCACCAAACAGATCAGCCTCTGCTACAATTTGAAACACACTTACTGGAAAACATATAACCTGCATTATATGGACCATAGCTATGCTTACCCCATCCCATTCTTGGGATAAATAACCATTGCCTTCTCTGCCAATTTAAAAAAATGGCACTAGAACTCAAGTTTTTTCTGCAATATTGCCATATGTACAAAAATATTGAACCATTCTGTGGGATATGCCATGAAGCCAAGGAGACTCAATATTTTCTCAATGAATGCAAAGCACTAAAATCCACACACAATATATGTTAAATGCATTGAGGCAGCCTTTCAAAAATTAAACATTCCTGCTGTGCAGCTACATTTACCCTGACTTCCTTGTTGTGTACCCATTGTACCTTTTTGTTAGCCAACAATAAATTACACTAGCTAGAAGTATGGGATAACAATATAGCACTCCTAGATATTTTGGCTGTGACTTGGTCATTAATTAGAGAATAGTCCAACCTATAATTGGAAAAAACCACAGTAGGCAGCAATAACAACCTTCGTGGACATTTTATCTGCTTCATAATACAACTAATGTGTATGAAAAACTATGTACACTCAATACTATAGTTTAATACAACAGAATGCTTTCTAACTGGACCAGTCAAACCCAAGACAAATAAACTTTAATTCAAAGATTATGAAAATTTTCTTTTTTTAAATACAATATTATGTTATACAAAAAGTATTATTAAAAACAATCATGTATAATTACTAATATTCATATAATTATAATGTAATCAGCAATATTAATCAAATTTATATAGTAACAATCAATCATTATACTTCAAATATCTTTGTAACCTTGGCAAAACTTTTGTAAAACCTATGTAATACATCATGTGGTTAATAAAGTATATTGTTGAAACATACTACTATTACTACTACTACTAATAATAATAATAATAATAATAATAATAATAATGATGATGATGATGATGATAGTAATAGTAATAATAATACTAATAATAACAACAATAATAATTATCATCATCAATCATGAGATGATAAGAACAGCTCATATGAATTGAATTTTATTTGACAAATTTTTATTTATTTATATAGAGAAATTTTTTTATATAGATAGTATAAGTACAACTCAACCATTCCAAAATTTCTATCTTCTTTCTAAATAGTTTTTGATGATTTTTTACATATACACAACCAATGCTCAGTCAGGAATTAGATTGATTTAAAGTCAATGTGGGTATGATGATAATGTTAGCATCAACAAAGGGTTTGAGAATTCCATACTCAGTTTTTCAATGAAATGGATGGCTGAAGAATTGGAGAGTGAAGAAGATTGAAGCTTGTCCATTAAAGTTTAAAGACTTGCTGTCTCAATACAAACTGAGCATTGATTGCATATATGTGCATGAGATGGTGATCTGGACCAACTTATGAGTGTTGGTTCAGTACAAAATATGTATATTGGAAATCATTTATCATTCATACATATATGTGGTAATGTGTATCAGTAGTATATGATAGATTGGATAGATATATGGTGCTTGAAAGTTCAAGTCCCTTATAATTACATAAAGTTTAATATAGACACTATACATATATTTTAAACATTATATATATATATATATATAACTTACAATCAAAAATTAATAATGTTACAAATACAAATCATAAATCTACTACAAAAAATAGAAATCTAATAAGACAAATTAAGGAAAAGATAAATAATAACGATTTAATAGTAACAAAATGAAGATAAAATGTCAAGATGTTGTTTTAAATAAAATAGCCTAGATAAAAAAATAAAATATTGAAAAGCATATATACCAAAAGAAAATCTAGAAAACAAAATTGAAATGAAATTTTTTAACTTATATGGAAATAACATAATCAATGAAAAGGAATACAGATTTTTATATCCTATAGCTTTTGAACATCTATGTATATTTGAAATAGTTATAACATATAAAGATGATATGACAATAAAAGTAATATTAGACTTTAATAATGATATTCTTAAAGATAACTTATATAAAAGATTGTCACTGCTATGGGTTTGGTTAATATTTTATTATAACTTCAAAAAAATTGTTGATAAATTAAGTAAAGTCAAATAAAATAGAAATGGAATGAATGTTTTATTTGATTTTGAAAAAAAAAAAAATCAAAGTACACCTAAAAATATAATATATTAACAGTTATACATAAAATCAAAATTAATAATATAATTTCAGAAGAATGGTTATGTGTTATTAAAAAACATTATTATTGATAAATAATGCTTTATATTTTAAATAGAAGGAAAAATATTTGAATATTAAGGGTTATAGGTTCCTGTATTAGTGGAATTTTACTACTGACTATGATTGATTATGTAAAAGAAATTATAATTGATAAGTATATAAAAATAGGAAAATTTTAAAATACCATTAATATGTTGATGATATAATTGTAATAGAAAATGGTAGAAGTATTGTTAATATAATTAAAAACATTGAATAATAATAAATATAATATTAAGTTTACAATAGGAAAAAGAATGGGTTAAAAAATTTAGACATTTTTTAAGAATTTGAATTAATGGCAAAATGCTTATTAAACATTATATTAAATACTAAAATAAGAATCATAATTTATCCAAATTTGTATCAATCATTGTCTCATAAAATAGAAGATTTAAAAGTATTTATGTTAAAAATTTATAGGTTCACATTAAAGGCAGAATAGAAATTGAATGTTGAGAATTATTATGTTAAGGTGGATTATACCACATCAGTATGGCTTTATACCATATAAATATAAAAACGTTACCTCATGATATTAAAATAAGATAAAAATAAATAGAAAATCATTAGGAAAATGAATTTGTAATGCAAAAAAGATGAATAATATTAAAAATACCATGAGTTATTCCATAAATTTGTGAAATTTGCAATATGATACATATAGATCAGACAATTATTGAAAGATAAAAAGAGCTTGATAAATAATTAATTGAAACAATACAAAATCAAGACCATATAATTTTTTTTTTGATATTTGTCATAAATGAAGTTGTAAAAAATATTCACCTAATAAAGTATTTAAAAAATTTCATGTAAAGAAATTATTATAAAACTTTGTATATTCAACAAAATTTAAACAAATGCATAAACATAGTTGAAGTCCAAGTACATTAAAGGAGAGGAAAGTATTGTTGGATTAATGGAAACTTTACAATTATAATTTATAATTCACTAAATATCAGCCTTTTACAGCTACTGTACATGCGCTTTAATGAGTGTTAAATAATAAATGAATACTTTTCAGTGCCCATTATTTTTGTAGATTGTTTTGTAAATTTGAAAAAAAGAATTATAATTAGTTTCTAACTTTATATACATATATAATGTCTGTATTTTTAAATCGTATAGTAATAATTCAAACAAATTTATTTAACACAGTATTCAAATTTTAAAAAATATATTCTTTATCAGAAGTACTTTTGATTGTATCACTGATAATCTTTATCAACCATTAATACAAATGTACACAAAATAAACTTATATTACCCATCATTCAATCCATTCAAATTTCCCACAATTCTATTGTTTTTATGTTAGCTGATCATCTATTCATTAAAACATCTCTATTCCTAGATATCATCATTGCCTCCTTAATACTCATCAATTATTTTTAATTACAATATAGCATGTAATTATGGCTTTAAATTTGACAATAGAGATGTACAAATTATTCAAATTGAAAGGTTTAATGAAAAATGAAAAATTAAGGAGGCAATGATAATATCTAGGAATAGAGAGGATTTACTGAATAGACAATCAGCTAATATAAAAACAACAGAATTGTGAGAAATTTGAATGGATTGAATGATGGGTAATATAAGTTCATTTTGTGTACATTTGTATTAATGGTTGATAAAGATTGTGAGTGATACAATTGAAAGTACTTCCGGTAAAGAATATATTGTTTAAAATTTAAATACTGTGTTAAATAAATTTGTTGGAATTGTATATATATATATTTCACTAATAATGTTTATTGTAGCATAATGTCTATTAGGTGGAGGGGCTTTAAAATAGTTAGTCATGCAGTTATAAAAAACACATATTGATAAGATTCTAATTAGGAACAAAATTCCAATTGTGATCGCTTCATTTATTTATTAATTATATTTTAAATTTTCTAAATAAAACCTTTACTCAGTATATCCGGATTGTCCAAATATGTGGAGAAAATGACTTGGTTTACAATTATATTTATTACATATAGTTGCTCAAATGTGTCTGTCATTTGCATGCCAAATCACCCTGCTGCATTATAATATTTTCATTACATTTGTGGTTACCTAACCTGAGGGCATTTAGTAAGTTCTATTTATGATCTTAATTGTCTAGTACAATGAACAGTCTATTATTTTATATTATCCATTATAAATTTTGGCTTGACAAAAAGATTATATTTTATTTATGAGACAGTACTCAAGTCTGTAAGTTATTCAGAACAGTTATTTTCAATTTTTCTTTCATTTTATTTTATTCAATTATTAGAATTTTTCTTTACATTTGTGCCCAACACAGGCCAAGAGTATTTCTCTTTGACCCATATGAGATATTTAGAGTCATAAAGTAATAAATAGATAAAATAAAAACTATTTGATTAATGATCATAATTAATATCAGCTATTTTATATATATTGTAATGGGCATATACATTATTACATTATTTTTTTTATTATTAAACATGAAAAAAATAAAAGTTCGCAAATAAAACTTTTTTTTTAAGAATTAAAAATTGAAAATTAAAATTCTATACTAAACTCATACATATATATAATCGCACAGATGAAAAAAATTATTAAAATAAAACTTTATTAAAAATAGAAAAAGTATTTTAAAAGCAAAAACTTAAAAAGATTTAGAGATAAATATATATCTTTATGTTTGGAAAACAAATTAATTAATGTTATTGAAAAATGGAAATGATTATTTTAATTAGTCAAAGTGAACTAGCTCTTGGGCATTTAAATGTATAAGCAATGGTCAGATAGGAAAACAATAGAAACTAATAGCAAATAAAAAGAAATCCCTTAGGAATCAGACCTCAATGAAAAGGTCTTCATCATCATGACGTAATGTTGAGTTAATCCACAAAATTAATATAAAAGGAAAGGTTTGGAAATAAAAAAAATTAATTAGAGGAAGAGATGTATGACAGCAGTGGTGATATATATTAGTGTGGAGTTGTGGGAGAAGGGATTGAAAAGATGAAGTCTTCAATCCCTTCAGTTTTGTTAAAAAAAAAGAAATGACATTGTTTTCTACATTAAGGACCCGCTAAAGTAAAAGACCTTCGGATAAGTAAAAAACCAATGGCAAACTGGATACCAATATCTTCAGGATGGCGTGGGAATTCTCATTCAAAATTACAAACAACTACAAATTATGGACCTTTTAAAACCGTAAGAACTTTAGATAATTCATGAACATTAAATTAAAAACTTTCCGTATTTAAAATAATTGCAATAGAATCCTAGCTGACCAACTTTATTTATTAATAAGTAATTTTAATTTGATGTATTTCTTTTATAAAATCATTTCCATTTTTTTTAATGTTCTTTTAAGTTTTATTATGATTTTTGTTTTTCGTTAAATTAAATTATATAAATGTTAAAAGTAAGTTGGGCATGAATGGCTATATAGATTTTTAAAGTTATATTAGGGGAGGGTAATCTTAGGTTATTTGTTTCGTAGTTAAATTAGGTCAATGGATTGAATATATTGGTGTAATTAGTAGATGTAGTACGAGATTCGCTCGGGCAGAATCACCTTATATGCCACACACTTTCTTTTTGCCTATGGAATGCGATCGTAAGTCGGCAAAATGACCGCAGTTCTTTCCTATGGAGTTTTTTTTATTGCTCTTCTCATCAGATAAATGTAGTATTCCTATCTAACAAGAGGAAATTTCTTTTCTTAACCTTTTGTGCTGCCGTATTCGTGTTACATTGAATCCATCAACATGTCAGATGGATTGATGTTGGTTTAATTGCGAACTTTTGGCCTAAGGTTAAATAAGGATAGAATATTTTCTTTTCAAATGCAAATCTGTGTAGTCTATTTATACTCAACACTCTAAATAAAAATGCATTAAATTTAAGTTGGGTATGGATGTTGCATGGATTCGTTAGCAGTTAATTATGTTTTGGTTTTCATATTCGGTTAGAATATATAAGTCATCGATGTTAATGCGGCATCTTATGATAAATGCCATTGGGTTTCTTGTATTCCCTCTGCAATTGACGTTATCAATGACTTTGTATTTTGATCGGTTATGTTTATTTTGAAATGTTTTAACCGTGGAATCTATGCAGCCGATCTATACTCAACATTATAAAAAAAACTTTTATAAATACATCTGTGCGAACTTATAAAATTAAAATATAAATTAAAATCAAAGTTAAAAATGTAAGTTAAATTTTAAAATGTAAACTGATACTAAAATAATTTTAAATATTATATATGTGCATAAATAAATGTTTGTGTGTTTAATTATTGGTAGTGGCTTATTTTATTCTTTTTTTATATATTCTTAGATAAAAATTTATTATAAAATATAAATCTCTGCTATTCCACTGAGCTAGTAACAATGGGCTAATGACCAGAATCAAAATATATGAAATAAAATTTTTTTTTGACTTACGTATCTGCCTACTATATAAATTTTCTAGGTTCAAATGCCTAGTGGTGCCCTGTAGTGTAGATACATTAAGTTTCCTATTCTCCAGATCGTTATAATATACATATATTGATGTGAGATTAAAGTGATTAATGACTCTGATAATGTTAAATTTGTATTTGTGCTTTGTTAATATTTAAATTTAGGATGAATTATCAAATTGTTTTTTGAAAAATAAATATAACAATATATGAGTTGATAAAAAATAAAACTATAAAGGGTTTATAAATAAAATGTTTTATAAATATGCCAAAATGTGGCATGTGAAGGCAAAGTACCAGATGATTATACCTGGAATTGCCATAAAATCATAAAAATAAGAATATATATTTTTCACTTTAAAAGCACCAGATGTGTGCTCTATATTAGTAAAATTCCAAAGAAATGTGAACTTATTATTAATAAATATTATTAAATTTTCCTCATGAAGTAACTATAAGATAAATAGTGATAAGTATGTGAAGCTAGCTTACTTAGTGAAGAAATTCTATCTTAGTTATTTTGGAAAATAGATAGAAAACATTGGGACTCATTGTTTGAATATGTTGATAATAGCATAATGTGAAGTCTTCTGAGCATGGTCATGAAATCTACACTCTGTTTTACATATTATAAGGTAAAATTTTAAGAAGAATATGTTTGTTTGGCATAATAATGTGTGGTAGATAAATCAATCACTATTGAAAATGATGCTATTGTGATATTTATTTTAAAGAGTTATGTTACATGATTTAAAATATATATTATTAAAGATTTAATTAAATTGTAGGGTTTAGCACATACATCATGGTAGAGGAAACAAGTTATTCATTTTATTTGGTCTGAGATATTAAGTTGAGGAGGAAAATCATGTTTTTTTCTTTTTTAAATAATAAAAATAAATATGAAAAATGGAAAAGAGTTAGATATGTTAGGATAGGGAAGAGAAGTTAGTGAAGTTTCTATCACATCAAAATAAATCTATAATTGCAATATTAAATACTTTAATGAGTAAAATAGAGGAAATGAAACATGAATTTAAGCAAAATCAAATAGATGTGACAAAAATCAAGATGAATGTTAATAATGAAGATAGAAGAGGGTCAATATAAGTTAGAGAATAAGTTGAAACAAGAAGTCAAGCTTATGCATATAGCATTAATTCATAAAATAAGAATGGTACATAAGCAAATAAATGATTTGAAAGTTAGATATAATGAATCAGAGATTCAGATGAAAGAAACTCAAAATCAAATTCAAATAAAAATTAATAAAGAGCCTAGAATGCCAAAATAAGGATAAAGCTTTAGAATTTGAATTAAATTAGCTTCGACAAAATAGACAGGAACAACAGGTCCAAAGTTTGGAAGTCAGACTAAACATGATGATTCATATTATGATACTAATTTAAAAGTTGTATGATTTAAAATAAATGACCAGATTTTTTTGAAAGGGAATTTCATCACAATCTTAAATAGTAATGATACATATAAAATTTTATCTTCCAAAATAAAACTTTAAAGTCTAAATGCTTTTATTATCATGAGGTATGTAGCCATAAATACAAGTACATTGACTGTGAATATAGGAATTTTTCTCTATCACAAAATGTTCAATAATATGTAATGGATTTATGAGGTTAGTGGTTTAGAAAATATAATTTATTGTAAGGTTATGACAAAATTCATGAATCATTATGGATATGGTAAACATTTAATTTATTATAATGATCGGATTCATGATTTTTATTGGTATAGAGATTCCATATTCATTAGAAATGACAGGGTTATTTTGTCAGTGAGATGTCATACAACATATATGATGTTATGGATTTGTTTTACAAATATCCAGTTAGGATAAAATGTAAGAATAAATAGAATTATTTTAGGTTATTTGTATTGTTAATTTTAATATGTTTGATATATACATTTTTAAAAAAATATATAAAACACATACTTGTACACAAGCCTTATTTTCATTATTGTGGTAATATAATTTTTATTAAGCATGATTTATTGATGAAATGGTTATTTCATAGTGATACTCTTATGATTAATTGTTTAGAATTTTTATTCCTATTAAGAATGGGAATATGTGGTGCGCACATATTGTCATTTATTATTTTTCTATAGATTATAAGTAATTAAATAAAGAAAATAATTCAAGATTGTATGTTTGCTAAGATATGTTATTGTTTTGAATATATCTGGAATAAATGAATCATTTATTTATTAAAATTAAAAAAATATTTTGTTAAATTATATCAGATGGCAATAATGTTTTATAAAAAATTAGAAAATATAAATCACATGTTCAAAACTAGTGACTACATTGTTTGTGTTACTATAGAGAAAGAAACAATTCCAGAAGGAAGGATACATCTTTTTTCCTTTAAAAAAATTGATTTACCCTTACCATATTTTATAAATATTTTTGAACTTATAGTAAAAAAAAATATAGTGTGGGGAAACATCTTGGAGGGGGGAAGGAGACAAAAGCTTCCTCATTTGTTTGATGTCTAGGATTAAAATGAACTGAATTCCAATAAAATTATGCTAACTGCTATAAATCTAATACTAGAAAAAAAAACATTTTGGATTTTAATATCAACAAAAAAATAATTGGATGACATTCAAGGATTAAAATGTCTATGGAGTCTTACATATGTGTGTGTGTTAGAGGGAAGGAAGATTTGAAAGGAACTGCTGCAAATAAAAACATTTAAATTAAAGTGTTATATATGCTAATAGTAACAGATACTCAGAAAAAAATCACTTACCAACAACAATTAAAAGTAAAATAGTAATATTTATAAACCTTTTAAATTAATAATATTTATTACAATGCAGTCAAGGTTTGTCATTCAACAACATCAATACCAACAATCAAGTAAAGAATAAAATAAATTAAAATTTAAATAGTATTTTTATAGCTTATTTGAATTATAAATAACTATAAAAATATTACTTGATTTTTATTCATTTCTGTATATTTTATTTATTTGCATAAAAGAAAATCTATAATTAACTCTTTCTTGGCTATATGCATAAATAATTTTAATTATAAACTATATATCATATCTAATTATAGTCTAATGAGGGTGAATTATAAATGTATATTATAAAATGTTAATTGCTGTTATAAATTATTTTTTATTTTAATCATTACAAATAAATTAATGTTTGTCATAATAAATTTATATTATTGTTATTAACCTAGGTATTTAATTTTCTATTGCATTAATCATTATAAAATTTTCCCTTACATTACATCCCATATTTTATCTCACTATTATGTAAAACATTATTTAACCTTTTCCATATCCCTTAACTGAAAATATTTCTATTGGTCAAGTGAATTATAGTTCTACACTTTTGATTAGTCAATTACAGAATCAGCAATAAAAATATATTTGTATTTTAAAATTATACTCATTTTAGTTTAGTATCTAAAAAGCAAATTAATAATTTGTCATATTATTAAAGTAAACAAAACTTTTTTTCAAAAATAAATTTATATTTACATTTAATACATAAAACATATTTATTGTAACCTATTACAAAATGTAGCTATGTCATTGATTTCTTTCTTACTTATTTTCATGTGAAAGTAAATAATTTTTATTCAAATCTGAACTATTTTTTATCAAATAAGTATATTTTCATACATATTTTATGTAATGAAAGCAATGGAGCTTTGAAAGTGCCAAGCATTAAATAAATTATTAATAAATATAACTTCTCTAACAAGCATCAAAAGTGCATAATTATTGGTATTATACATATTTTATGAAAATAATAATAAATAATTAAAAAATACTCTAAAACATACATTTTCATTTTGAAAATTAAAACAAAGAGCTTGGACCTGTCAAAATTATTGACATGAGCTCCTTATTCTAGAGAATGAGAAATAGCCAATCAATGCCTTGGAAGACAGACCTTACATCATTTCTCTAATGTTAAATTTAAATATTATTGATTTTTTTAGTTGTAAAACAATTTTAAAGGGGGCATCATCATATGGTTTATTTTTCTTGATAAGATAAGCATAAAACAAGCAAAATAACATAAAAATTAGTGGTTTGAGAGCAAGTTAAAAGTTGACTACAACTATGATTGTGGAGCATGGTGAAAAGATTAATAATTTTTATATTCTTTGCCAAACAAGAATATATTCATTATGGACTCATTGGGAATCTTTTACAAAATTTATGAGTCCATTGTGCATGTAGATATAAACTATTATATAGTCATTTGTGAACAACTCATTTATTTGTTAAATTTTAAATTGCCTGAATATGACATTTACTCAGTATATTTGGATTGTCTAAATATTTGGTGTGTAAGTGGATAAAACAACGTTTGTAATTATATTTATTACATGTAGTTGCTCAAATATGTCATGCATTTTCAAGCCAACATTTGTGGTTACCTAACTAGAGAGCACTTACTGATAATCAGTTTTATTTATGATATTAATTGTCTAGTATAATGAGCAATCTATTATTTTATATTATCCATTGTAAATTTTTGGCTTGCCAAAAGGAATATATTTTATTTATGAAACAGTATTCAAATTTGTATGCTATTCAGAATAGTTCTTTTCATATTTTTTTTCATTTTATTTTATGCAATTATTAGAAATTTCCTTTAGAATATATATATTCAAATATAAGTATATTATCTATACTAAACAATATAATTAGAAGGGACTTGAACTCAGACTATAGCTATTCACTCCATTTTATACAACTGAGACATGTGAATGCATACATGTGATAAGGATAAATGTTCTTAAATATACATATTTTATGCTGAAATAACACTCATCAGTTGTCCAGATCACTATCTCCCACACATATATCAATCAATGCTCAGTTTATATTAAGATGGCAAATCCTCAAGCTCTAATGGACAAGATTCCATCTTACTTATTTTGTACAAATACCTTTTACTTTTATAACTAGAGTGCTATATTTTTTAACAATTTAAATTACCAGGGGAACATTTTACTACCACATAATCAGTGATTGTCTATTAAAATATATTGTAATATTATAAAAATCATTTTAAAAATTTATAACATAAAGTATAAATATATTTTTTTATTCATTCACATTTTAAAAACAATGGCAAATAAAAAACATTTTGTTTATTTAAAAAAATATATAATCCTCCCTGACAGTTTAATGGGTAAATAGTGTTTTTGTTTTCAACAAGATATAATTTTATCAATATTTAAAGATATCAACTGTTATTTTTTAGATGTTACTTCATTTCTAAATAAAAATACTTATTATATGAAGTCAAATTTATTATAGGTTTAATATTAAAATTAACATTTAAAGTTACTATCAATAAAAAAAAAACCACCACAGTATTATTTTAATGTAATTGTGTTAATGACTTGTAATATCTAGGATTATTTAAATTTGTGCTTGTATTTAGAATATACAAGGAATTAATATACATCAGAATGTGAAACCTATTAGGTAAGAGAATTCCATCTTATCTAAGTGGTGTGATTTTGACATTGTGTTTCTAAATACAGGTAGCAAAGTTAAAATTTTTTTGGTAATATTCAATAATTATATAATATAGTTAATGAAATATTATTTTTACTATTATATGTAATCTCTGATCTTTATAAATGAAAACAAATGCTACTGAAAATCATTTCAGCACTTCCAACATACTAGATTGTTCAGTAAGTTGTATCTAGTATAGTAGAATGCTGATATGTTTTACAACCATGTTTGGATTTATTAGTCAAGACTGGAAATTACATATATATATATATATAATAGTTTAATAAAAATGTTATTTATAATAAGTATATATATTGTAAGGATTAGTCCAGTCTAATTCTTTCAAAATTGTATATTTAAAAAATAAGAAAAAAATGGAGAGGAAAGTTATTATTTGCCTTGAATACTAAGTAAATGTTTTCACCCTTTGCATGTCTACACTTGTAAAAATAATTTTACATGATTATTCTTTTACTAATTAAAACATTCTAATTTTTATTTGTTTATTTTTATTCAAGTTCAAAGTTATTATTTTGTTTATATTTTACAATATGAATGCAATGTAAATCAATTATAAAAGGATAATAAAACTATGGATTGCTACTGAATCACTTGATTATGATAATAATTATTGGAGGTGTGTATGCAAATAAGTTATAAAAAAATGGAATTATTAAGTTTAAGATTATTTATTTGGAATTATTTATTTAGTTAGTTATATTTTATAGAAAATACAAATGTTTGATGCATTACTTTGGATGCCAAAACATTCTAAAAGAATATTGTCTGGTGTGTGTAAAAGTCTTTATTGGTAACAATAAGCAAGATATTGTGAGACTTATGAGAAGCTGAATATTCAAAAAGTGCCAGGGAAATGCTGATGCAATAAGAGTAAATAAAGAGAAATAAACAAATATATGAAGGGATTATTATTTTATTACTTGACTTTTTCTAACCTTTCTGCTTTGATCAATAAAATAATTGTTTACTGCTGCTTTCATACTGCTAAATTAGAAGGAAGAAAATTCATCATGATGTGGGAACAAACCACAAAAATGTGTCATTAAAGAGTTAAGTGTCTGGAGTTTATCAAACCTTTATTTGTTGCTTTCCAATACCATCAGGTTGAAAAGTCATCATAAAATATATGCTTGAGGGAAGGAAAGTAAAAAAAAACAACCTATCTGAGTTATTGGCACCATAGGTAATGTAAGCATGTTCAAGAACTGCTAATTGGTGCCAAATATTTACCATAACTATCAAAAAAAAAACTTAAATAACAAACTATTCAACTTCTAAAATGTTTATTGTTTAAGGCAATGGTTCTTTCAGAAATTTTCATACTATCTATTTGCTTAATAAAAGCATTGTAGGATCAAGATTTGAAGATGGCATTATGAACTTTTTTTTTAATTATACAGAACTTTGATAATAAGAAAAAATGTTAAAGAAAAGGATCAAAAATATATTAACAACAACAACAACAACAACAACAACAATAACAACAACAACAACAACAATAATAATAATAATAATAATAATAATAATAATAATAATAATAATAATAATAATAATAATAATAATAATAATAATAATAATAATAATAATAATAATAATAATAATAATAATAATAATAATAATAATAATAATAATAATAATAATAATAATAATAATAATAATAATAATAATAATAATAATAATAATAATAATAATAATAATAATTTTTACTTTGTGTATGTTATAATTTTTTTTAGCATTCTTCATTCACTTCTGAACATTTCTATATCATAGAAGTTTTTGGCAACGGCTATCTCGGTTATAAAACTATTATCATTTCTATGGCTAACTTGTGATAATTTAAATTATTATCAAAAATATGTCTTTAAGAGTGGATGAATTTATAGTACTCTTTTATTATATTAAAAAGGTAAATATAGATTTTGGCACATTTAGGTAAAGTCGTTCACATATAGAATGGCTAAATATTAGTTGCATTGAATATTACACAATTATTTAATTTATTTAAGATATGCAGTAAAGTCGACATGAGTACTCATATGATATTATGTATATTTTTGTAAGAACTTGTTGCAGTCTTATTTTAAAATAACGTTAGTGGGGAAACATATCTTAAGCTTAAGGAGAAGTTATTAATTGGAGGATTACTAGAACTGTTTACCTTCAAGAACATATTTATATTGTTTCAACTTATTTAATGTTTCATTAAAAGAAAAGAGTATATAATATAAATAACGTTAGTTTTTTTGATCCAATAATACTGATTTTCTTTATTAATAAGTAAAAATTATAATAGTATTTCTCATTTATGTGTGTTTTTTTAAATTACTCACATGTATATTTTCATTTGTAATAAAGTAAAATAAAAACATTTCCTTTATGATTACATCACTTACTTATCAAAAGTCTTGAATCTCTGATTAGAATACTTAATTCATATATTTAATTTATCCTGTGCTACTCAAAATAACATTTAATATACTTAATACAATTTATTCCAACATTAAAAAGAAATCAATTCATTGAAACATTAGACTATTTTATTTATCAAATATAATTTGGATTCAATAAATTGTGCCTTTGATTCTTAATTACATTTATCTTATACTTAAATCTTATTAATTTACATAATAGTATTTACATTTAAAGTTATGTTATAAAGTAATGTATTATTATACCTTTATCTTTTTTAAACTAATTCAACTCTTAACTTGCATACTGTTACAATTTTGCCTTACCTAAACACATGGGGCATAATTAAGCTAAACCCCCTTTCATACAGTTAGAATGTTGGTGACAAGTTCATCATGGAGCATAACAAAGCCTTTTCATACAGTTACTATATATATATTAAAAAAATTACCCAAGGAAAATATATATAAACAAACAAACAAATATGTATATATCCACAGAATAGTTTAATATTTCAAGAAGAGAACTGGTTTTCATCAGAAATAAATAAATATATACTGTAAAATGGCTTTAATTAAAAATTACAGATTTGATAAAAGATTACAAATTCGACAAAAAAAACCCCCGATTCATCACAAAAACTTACACAGGATATGACTAATTAATTACAATGTATACTTAAAACAAACAAACAAATAAACACAAAATTTATATTTTGCACTAATCAAACTTAATTACAAAAATAGCAAATAGATAAATAATTAATTACTATTAATAATTATTGTGTTTTGCACTAACTTTGATTTTTGATTTATAAGTATAAGTATTTTAGCTTTTAAGCAAATATTAATATGAGCACAGACTATTTTTGTAATTAAGTTTGATTAATGCAATATGTAGTTTTTTTGTTTGTTTTAAGTATACATTGTAATTAATTTGTCATTAGTTGGTTTAATATCCTGTGTAAGTTTTTGTGACCAATCAGGGATTTTTTTGTTGAATTTGTAATCTTTTATCAAATCTGTAATTTTTGAATATCACTCTT
Source organism: Epiperipatus broadwayi (assembly GCA_028023455.1). NCBI lineage: Eukaryota > Metazoa > Onychophora > Udeonychophora > Euonychophora > Peripatidae > Epiperipatus > Epiperipatus broadwayi. The sequence goes on along the minus strand of JAQFVV010000222.1, from coordinate 1,172,464 downwards.
TTACTGTACATATTTATTTATTTCTGATGAAAACCAATCCTAATGTTGAAATATTAAAGTATTTCATGGATATATAAGTATTTTTTGTTTATATACCTATATAACATTATAAACCATTTTGAAATTATCTAAAAAGAGCCTTAAATTGTTTTGTGGTTTTATTAGGAAAACATTATAAAGATTTTTTTTTGCTTTCATATAGTGTATTTACTTTGAGATTCAGTATATTATGTGCTTGCTTTGTGCTGATCATTCCTACACTTTAAACCACTTTTCTGTGTAATCTTTAATATTCTTCTTCTAGTTTTTGCACTGATGTGATATTAGAAATAAGATTAATATAATATTAATGTATTAATTAAACAAAAATCTGAAGAGTTAAGTACTTTAGTCTCAACTCCATGTATTGAATTTACTTCTTTATAATCTAGTTTTAAGAGCCTTTGTGAGATTGCTTTGATAAAAGTTTTGGAATAGCAAAAAAAAAATGGTTTTCTTTTAAATAATTTATTAAAAAGATTCATTACTCAATATTTGTATAAAAATATTAAAAAAACAATGGTATATGTTATTACAGTTTTTTATATTATTATTTTTTTGTTTTTAAAAATAGATTTAAAGAAGTATTAATGCAATTGTAACAAAGAATACTATAATCAGTATGATTATAAATCTTGTGAATTTTATTGGTAATGCCTTTATCTATCTATGCAGTAATCAAGTCATTTGAGATATTCTAAAAATTATAAATGCAGTTTTAAACTTTGAAGCATAATTTTATAGATTTATCAAGGTTTCATATTTATTTGCTTCCATTTTAAAAATAAATTTCAGTCGAACAAACTTTTTTTGATTTTCTGGAATTATTTACTTGACTACCTTCCTGTTGCTGAATGATAATACAGTTCTTCACATACTCTGTTTCTTATTACTTTTTCAGTATTTGCAAATTAAAATTTGTTTTTTTAAGAATGTTTTTTTGTTTGTTAACTTATATTTTTAAAAACAATCAAATCCAATTTATTAAATTCTAATACAGAATAATATTTTAATAATAAATTAAATATTGAAAAGAGACAAAAACATGATAATTCTTAATCAAATCTGGACTTCTGGTGATTGAAAATCTCTATCATTTTGCACTGAAAAATATTAAATCTTTTTGATCAAAGATAATAAGCAGATTTTTTTTAAAAAAAAAGATCATTGGAAAAAATACTTCTATCCATCAGAAATATTTCAAAAATTGTTATTACATTTGTTACAAGATTTATTCTTGTTAAATATTAAATAATCTAAAGTGCTTAGTTTTACATAAAAGTCTTCAATCTATAAAACAAATAAAAAATATTTTTATAACTTATGAGATTATTTTGGAGGCAATTTTTTGAAGAATTTTAAAATGTACCAAATTTCGTTAAAATCTTAAGGAAAGAGGGGAGGATGGCTGTTTATATACATATATTATTGAGATTAACATTTAAAAGAATTTTAACCAATTTTTGAAATATTTCAAAAAATAGCTTAATCAATAGTATAGAAATCACTAATTCAAATATTAACTCAAATCATTTATAATCTTTATCTATTTACATGTGACAAACTAATGATAAGTCAGTTGTTTAATCTTTTGGTGATATTCTTATACAAAATATTAACGTAATAAATATAATTACATTCATTATAAATTAAAATTCAGATAATGGCTGAAACGTGAATATATATATATATATATTTGAAATACAGGCATATTTTTATAGTTGTAGTTTAATTGTAATAATACAGGATTGAACACAGACTTTTAAGCTCCTTTTAGCTATCCACTCTATCTCAAACCACTGACACATGTGACCACACACGTGTGATAAAGATAAGTGATCTCCTATATATGTATTTCATATATTCTGTCCATCCTTCTTCTGGGTATTAAATAGATAATGTCCTATACATGAGGGGTCAGAGTGACTTAAGATCAACATGAGCATAACAATAATATTGGCAATAGCCTGAGATTTGATCATTCCATCAGCAGATGTTCAATAGTATGGAAGGCTGAAGAATTGGAAAGTGGAGTAGGTTGAAGCCTGTCCATTAAAGTTTGATGATTTGCCTCTTTAATATAAACTGAGCACTGAATATACATATGTATGTATGGGAGATGAGAATCTGGACCAACTGATGAGTGCTAGTTCAGCATGAAATATGTATATTGGAGATCATTTATGCTTTCACATGTGTGTGGTCATGTACAGTGGTGGTTTGAGATAGAGTGGATAACTAAAGATAGCTTGAAAGTCTGTGTTTAAACCTCCTATATAAATCAAAATTACTCCCAAATTTAAAAATCAACCATAATAGCTAAAAAAACACTAAAAAACTACCAATGGTTTCACTGCTACAAGCAGACTTCTCAAGTGTAAAGAATTACAAAACAACATATTTAAATTAAACATTATCCACAATTCCAATTATTTTCCATCCACCCTTAATATTAAAATTTTTTTAAATAAGTTAATTGCTTCAGAATTATAAATTTTAGATAATAAAATGTCCTTAATTCTTCTTTTTATTTCATTTCTCTCAAAGAAGACGATCTTAGTTTCATGAAAATTAATAGTATGGTCTTTATCCTTTTCATGGACATACAAAGCAGAACTAAGATATTTATTTCTAACCCTACTTTTATTTACCTTTATTTTTCATTTAAGCTCAAAATACTCTGACTTATATAAAACAAGAGATAATATACACTACTCCAATGAGTAGTCTTCCTATCAAAAATTTTTTTTGTAGCAGATGAAATCTTTGGTAGTGTTTTAGATTTTATTTTCTTGGCTAGTCTGGTTGAGTTTTGGATTTGGGATAATTTTGATTATTTATTGATTAGTTTAGCTTTATGCTTTTAATGTATATATATATTATTAACCTAATTATTGATCGATGTGAATTATTTTGTTTTTTGACCAATTTTCCCCTGGTGAATTTTTTCATAAGTATTATACATTAAAATGCATGTAAAATGGTATATTTTATTATATATAATTTTCACTGAAAAATTTGTGCTAGAAGGCAGAAAATTCAAAATTTCCACTCTTACAATAGACTTAAACCCTGCCCTGACATGTTCAGCCATTGTCTGTTGCAGAGGCTATAAAATGTTTGGCATTTTATGACATTGTAGTTCCAATGATCCATAAACATGTTTATTTGTGAATTTATTATGGTTTTAGATAATTTTTTTAAAACAATTTACACTATATTTATTAGATATCAAGAAATATAAATTATTAATAACTTATTTTGACTTGAAATACTTTATTTTCAAAAATATAATGTTATACTAGCAGCTAACATGAATATGGCCTGAAGCAATTTACAAGCTTAATTTCTATGTAAGCATTCTACTTAAACTTATGAGTATGAAAAATATCGCAGTTTTGCAATAAATATTCAAAAAAATTAAACTTTTAAAGCATAAGTCTTTAGATATAAGAGAAATAAATAATTATTCATTCTGATATTTAAAAGTAATAAGAATTAAGAAATATTTTGTTGATTTTATAAACTGAAAGTAGTCTTTCTAGAAACTATCATATTTAAACTCTTTGTTTTGTTTACAATCTCATTTTTTTTAATATTTACAGAAACAAAATATGAAAATTTAAAATTTATTTCAGTAGTAAACAAAAATATCTATCAAATGAAGTCAAATTTATTATTTTCAGATAAGTAATAATCATTTAATCATATATTTTATGTTGATTTATGAGACAAAGAAAAATGTCAGAAAATGCTGAAATGTGAATGCATGTCATAAAGATAAAAAGGAGGATGCCTTGACAACAGTTTGATATTACTGATTGCTAATGATATTGGGATTGTTTAAGTGTTAAGTGGCTTTTAATAATATTGATATTTATATAATAAAGGAATGTGTAAATTTAAATGTTTTTGTTAAAAATTTATTAACATTTATTGACCAAAATTTGATTGTCACATTTGAAAATTAAATGTATAAAAAGGATGAAGAATGCCACAAGGCATTATTAGTTTTAACTGTTTTATGCAATTATATATTGGCATATTATAAAAAGTCTATTTTCAAAGACTTTTCAGTTAGGTAGTAAAAGTTATTTTAGGTGGGTTGCTGATTTCTGGATCACCTGCTATATTAAAATATTTTTTAACTAAATTAAATGATATTGATAACTGGAAATGAACCACCACTTTTGAAGTTACATTATATAAATAAAATATTTTCATTCAACTTTATAAGAGAATATACTATGTTCAATTATAAAATATTCATAAAATGTTTATCACTTACAGGATTTGTACACATCAAGTCAAATATTCCTCTTATGCATAAATTGTCCAGACTTAGAACATTTTTATTTAAAAATAATATGCTGTATAAATTTGAAAGTGATAAATTATTCAATTTTAAAACATATAGTAATGAATGATTGAATGTAGAATATAGAGAATGATATTTTATACATTATATAAATTTACACATAAATGAAGAAATAAAATTATTGAAGAAGAAACATGAAATTTGTTATCATATATAAATAATGAAGTATATAATATGATTACATAATTGGTTTCTTTTCAATTTCATTTAATATACTTATATACTTTTTATTTCATTTTAGGATCCATTGGATAAAATCAACAAATATAATATGATATATAAAGTGGACTGAACTTTTATATGATAAATTATAATATTCAGTGGATAGATTTAAATTTGTATTTGCAGAACATTCAGCTATTTGTATTATATTTTTAGATGGTGTTTTTAACTTACATGTGAAAAGCAACAGTGAATAAAATAAAATCAAAGAGGCATATTTTATAAATGTAATGGATAATTTATTAAATAAACAAGATAACTGTATTAATATCCATAAATTATTGAAAGTAGCCATTTATATTAGGAATATTAATGTTGCATGATTGTAATGAGATTTTGTTTTTTTTTAAAAAGATAAATATGTTTTAACTATAAAACACTACTTGTAATGGTAGATATGCTGTAAGCCATCTATCATTATTATTATTTTTATATATTGGTATTTTATATATTGTAGTTTTTATTCTAGAATCTGTTAATATATATATAATTGAATATTTGTAAATACAATAACTAAATAATTAAATTTTTTTATCCAATTAGGAGCGCTTTTGATTATCCAAGTTATCTTTGTCAACTAAAGCTTTGAAAGGTTAACTTTCCCACAATTCCATGATCTTAACATTAAGTTAGCCTTTCAAAGCTTTAGTTGATAAAGATTACTGGGATAATCGAAAGCACTTTTATGTGGATAAAATTTTTTAATTATTTAGTTACTGTATTTACAAATATTCAATTATATAACTATGTATAATGCTTTAAAAATACAGACATCGAATAATAATATTATTACATATTTATATAAATGATATGTATTTCAGGTACATTTTACCTTGATTTAACAAACCATCAACTGGGTAATAAATAAAATATTATAAAGATGGTTGGATAGGTTGTCTAATACTGATTTATAACAATATTAAAGTTAAACCAATAGAAAAACTAAAGCAGATATATAACATTGAAAATCAAAATAAAAGTAAGAAAATCTTCAGAATAATAATGATTTTAAATATTTCTTCCAAATAGGATGAAGTTTGCATGTGGCATCACATTTCTGAATACAATTTGGCCTTTTTAGTATTTCAGTGGCTTCTCTAACCTTACATTAGTAGATAATATTACACCTGGATAAGATCCTGGTATTAGAAAAATCAATATTGCGATCTGAATTCATAGTACGGAATGAGATTGCTGCTAATGATGATAACTGTATTAGTATGTTTCATTATATATATATGCTTCTATATTTATTGATGATGACATACATGTTATTTTGACATCAAATTTTTTGCTAAATTGTAAAAATATCTTTCTTTAGAAGCTATTTAAGTTTAGATTTATCTTCTCATTATTACATTGTTTTAAAATCTTTAAAAATCAATTTATAAAAGATTTATTTACTTCTTGAAATATATTTCTCTCCACTTGTATTATAATTTTTTAGATTTTTTTTTGTCTAAAGCAAATGTTATATAAATTTATTATAGCTGACAAAAACTATAAAGCAAGTAATTAATCCAAAACTTAAATTGATTTTTTTAAAAGTTTTCATATTGTATAGTTATTTTTTAATATATTTAAATATCCTTGTTAATGGATAATAATTATTTAAGTTTAGTGAAAAATACAATTTTATGAAAATATTCTTTTTAAGATAGGTTTTTTTTTCATTTATGTATTTAATATTGAATTCATTATATTTGAAAATTATTTTATGATTATGCCAATAATATTAAAATTATTCTAAAAATTGAACTATAAGTTTATCATAAATTGTTTGAAAATTATATTAATAGATTTTAATATATACATTTTTTCCTATAGTACAGGTTTTTTTATACTTGCACTCCAATATGTAATATATAGGGGGTTTGAACTCGGACTTTCACACGACTCTCAACTATCCACGCTATCTCATACTGCTGTCACCCTTGATCAGACACATGTCAAAAAGGTAAATAATCACCAATATATGTATTTTGTGCTAAACCAGCACTTATCAGTTGGTCCAGATTATCATCTCCAAAAGTATTGTAAAATGATATTAATATTGTTGTGAACTAATATGATGGTAATACGTTGTAGTTAAATGTTGTAAAATACAATGTGTGTTATTCCAAACAACAAAATCAATGTTCATTATTTTTTCACTGGATAAAAATTACTAAGTATTATAATAGTCAAAAGATTTGGAATTTGTTTTAATGTTATACTGAATGTTCAGTAAATTGTCGTAATTAAATTAAAATTAAGAAGACGATTTTAACATCTTCTATGTTAGTTTTTTTTTAATTTAGAAATTTGTCATAACCATATTATGATTTTTTGTGGAACAAATATTAAAAATGTATTTACAAAGACAATGCATATAAAAAATCCAAATAATGTGCATAGAAAAAGTTTGTTAAGAGATATATCTTTTTTATTTAGAATAATATATGAATCAGATTAGGTAAAATGATTAAACTATTATTTACAATATTATCTCCTCTTAACATCTGCATACACATATTTGCAATGAAAAGTAGTTATTTAATACTATAGTAATAATATTAAATTATTATAGAGATTAAGCTATACGTTTATCATAAAATATTAGAAAACTATATTAATAATATTTTCAACTAGTGGCAAAAAGTATTATAAAGTTATACCAATATTTTAGGAACTAGTGATCTATTACTAAGATGCAATTAAATGTTGTCCATTCATAAATTATTTAGAAAAGAAATTGTAAATAATAATTATATACTAATAGCAAAAAGAATACCATAATAATATTTGTTTTATATCTAAATTCTCTATTAAATTACTGATATCTATAAATAATTATTTATAAATAAATTTTCCATTAAGTTGTTGTTGTTGTTGTTGTTGTTGTTGTTATTATTATTATTATTATTATTATTATTATTATTATTATTATTATTATTATTATTATTATTATTATTATTATTATTATTATTATTGTTGTTGTTGTTGTTGTTGTTGTTGTTGTTGTTGTTGTTGCTGTTGTTGTTGTTGTTGTTGTTGTTGTGCAGCAATAGTAGTAGTAGCAGTAGCAGTAATAATAGTAGTGGTGGTAGTAATAATAATAATAGCAATAGTAGTATTAGTAGTACTGGTAAAACACTTTAATCTTTTCCTATATAACTGAGAAAGCTCCATTATCTGGATAAAATCATTGTAGATCACTTTGTATGTTCACAATTATTACTAGACTTTATTATCTTGACAAATATTATGATGTATTATTTTATCTAATCTTAAAGACACACAGATTCAAAATATTAATAAACATATATACCAGCATGCTTTTATTAGTAATTCTTAATCAGAAGATAATGTCTTTAACATATCCTGTTTAATCACGTTACTATCTCATCAATGTTATAATGAGGATGCAAGACAATCTCAAACCCAAACACAAGATAGAGGCTTTTAAAATATAAGAACAACTGTCTTATCTTTATACCTAAGTGCAATTATATAGGCCAATCTAAATCATTTCAAAATGAGAGCATGCTTTAACCATCTTAATTTTATATCGATTACATTATTAATTTATAGTTAAACTCAGCAAAATTTTTAAATTTATGATTGGTAAATATTAGATAGTTTTAGAATCAATTTAGTAATGACAATTTATGAGTGCAGTTTTCATTAGTAATTCTTAATCAGAAGGTAATCAGACTTCAGCATGAAATGTTTAATCAATTTACTAATTCACTAATGTTATGGTGAATATGTAGGACACTCTCAAACCCAAACTCATGATAGAGATCATTAAAAGATAAAAACATCTGTCCTATATTTGAATCTATAAGCAATTATATAGGACAATCTAAAGCATTTTAGAATGAGAACATTGAGATTTAAACTTCATAACTTTAAATACATTACATTATTAATTTATAATTAAACCCAGCAAAATTTTCAAATTTAAGACTGGTAAATTTTAGATGATGTTAAAATCAATTTAATAACAATATAATTTAGTAATTCTTAATCAAAAGATCTTCAACATGTGCTGTTTAATCATGTTACTAAGTCACTAATATTATAGTGCATATGGAGGTCAAATTAATATTGTAATGTACATAAAGTTACAAAGATTAAATATTCATGCTCTTATTCTGAAATGTTTGAGATTGGCCTATATAATTGAATTTAGGTAGAAAGATAAGATGGTTATTCTTAACTTTTTAAAAGTCTTTATCTTGCATTTGGATTTGAGAATGGCCTGCATACTAATTACAACATCAGCAAGTTAGTAAGATGATTAAACAGTAAATGTCAAAGGCTGATTATCTGGTGATTAAGAATCACTAACATAAACTGGGCTTGTAGATTATATTATTATTAAATTGATTGTAACATTGTCTAAAATTTAGTAGTTGTAAATTTCCCTGAGTTTACTAATATGGAAGTAAAGATACAAAAATTGAATCTTCATGCTCTCATTCGAAATACTTTATATTGACCTATGTATTCACATTTAGGTACAAAGATAAGATGGGCATTCTTATCATTTAAAAGTCTCTATCTTGGATTTGGGTTTGAGAGTTTCCTGAATAATCACTATAACATCAATGAGTTAGTAATGTAATTAATGGCACATGCCAAAGGCTGATTACCTTTTAGTCAAGAATTAATACACACATATAGTAAATAAATTAGCATATTTGACTGAGCACCATGTTTGTTTTTCTTTCTTCAACCAATAACAATTCTTAATTCATGATTTTGTTTATAATTCTATTTATGGTTGTTTTATTTTAATATCAATTATATAAAATATTTTTAAAAGTACTTATAATAGTTTTAAAAAAAAAAAGTCGTTGTAAATAGAATTGTAAATTCTTACAAAATATTATCAAAATAACATTGAGTATTAGAGAGAGAATGACACTAAATAAACGTTTTAACTGAGAAAAAAATATATATAACGGTAAGTTTAACGCGAATTTGTTTATTTGTTTATGAATAAAATATTAATATTATTACTTAATATTAATTATTTAATATTTACACTATTATAAAGCACGGTGGGGGGGGGGGATTGCTAAATATTTGGTTATTTATTTTTTGATTACTATTTTTTAAATTATCTGACTTAAATAGATTTTACTATTACTAGTTATTTAATATTTATTGACGCTTTGAAAACATGATATCTTTATAATGATGGAGTAAGTGCAATATTACTATTGAATTATTACTATAATATTTTCACTCTCAGATAGATTACAAAAATAAAAGTGATGCTTAATTGTGTTACTTCCATATTACTATTAAATGTAAAATGATATCTTAAAAATTTAAGTGCTAATAAATATGACTTTTCTTTCTTTATTATAAAGTGCTGTTTATAGAATGAATTCATTCTTACTTAACTATCATTTGTTTTTATTGTCACAATATATAGTTATTTTGTGATTACTTTACAAAATTTATGAGATGAAAGGCCTCTCGTGATCCTTATTATTTACGAAAAAAAAACAGAAATATACTTTAAAAATCTCATCGAGTATAGTCCTTGCAGTAATTTAAAAGTTATAAAATGATAATAAAACTATACAGAAATAATAATTCTAAATTTATTATTTATTTTGTCAGTTTATTTAGTTTAATATTGATATTCTTTAAATTTTGCTGCAAATTTTTTTTTGTCAGATATGACTAATGGAAGGCAGTCTTGATAAAACAAATGATTATTTATAAAATGGTTGTTTATATTGTTTTTAACTTTATTGAAATACTGGAAATTATTACAGTAACTAATATTTAAAACACTGAATAAAATTAATCAAGCATAAAAATAAACATATAATGTAAAATCTATTTTATTGATAAAACATTTAACAGTAAAGTCAAAAAAGTATAGGTTATATGCAGTATTTTACAGTTATTCTTTCTCTCTCTCATACATACACACATATATATATAATACTACAAATCAATGTCTGCGTTTCTTCAAAATAATATACATAAATTTATAAATAAATAGTAAAAAATACAGTAATTAAATTCAAAGTATTAGTTGACAAGGACTACCAGGATAGTTGAAAGCTCCTCTAAGTGACATTTATAATTTTTGTTCTTTTTAACAAATTTTAATTACTGTATTTTTTAATATTTATTTATAAGTTTACATATATATGTGTATATACAGCATAATTACATAAAAATTCAAATTCTTACAGATAGATATATAGATACATTGATAGATCGATAGATAGCTAGGTAAGTAAGTAGGTTGACAGATAAATAGATAGAGAGAATGATAGATAGACAGACAGGCAGAAGTGTATTAATGCTATCAAATGTTTTATGTAACAAAGTTGTCTAAAGATGATATGAGTATGTATTACATTATTAATGATGTTTGTAAATCATCACCTTTATTTTGGTTTAATAGTTTTTGTTTTTTGCTTTTTTTAATAAACACTGTAGAAAACAAAATCAATAAAGAACTATCAAAACCATCTGTGGTTATAGAAAAAAAATAGACTTCTCTTGATAATTATATTTTACTTTTTTTAAAAAAAAAATGCAGTTTTTAATGTAAAATTTATATTTATCTGTGTACTTTCTGATCAATATATATATATATATTAAAGGTCAATTGTGTTTGAATACATTACTATAATTCTAAATTCAAATGCTTTAAACAGTTTAAAAAAAAAAAAAACAACGCTGCAAACATGGCTAATATTAAGAACGTGGTCACTTTTACATATACCTCAGATTTATAAAAGGCGATTTTTTGTAATTATGAAGCAAGCCATCTTACAGTTTTAAATAATAAACCAGAGGAAATTCTAATAATTTTGTCTGATCAGTAAATAAGGATTAATTTTAAAAAATAAGTGTTGTTTGTAAATTTGTTAAAAAAAATTTTTAAAAGAAAAATCTGACTCCCAAATTATAGTAAACATTATTGGATTTACGTGAACGTTAATAGATTTATAATCCCAACATCACATGTTTAATAGTGTTGTTCATTTAACAGCTTATTAAAGAAGTTATGAGAATATATAAAATTAAATTGCCTTTAAATAGCTTACTGCAATGTATTTGTAGTAGAATTTCTCTGATGATTAATCTATTGGATATAAAAATTTCAACCAAAAGACAATCCTTCATAATAGTTTAATGCTAACGGATTATGAGATTAATACACTTTTTTTTAATATTTTAATGAAATAACTTATTATTTATATTACTATAGGTAATTTTCTGTTTTGAAGTAAATACAATCACACTATACATTTAAGATCTCTCTTGCTAAAATTAAGCACTCAAGGTGCATGTACTAAGGTTTTAGCCTTATATAAGTGTTAAAAATAACATACAATAGCAAATATATAACTGAACACAATATTTTCAAAAAGTACAAGAATTGTTTTTATTAGTTTATTAAAAACTGTGGCTTTAAACATGAAAAAATATGTCAGAATCAGATAAATTACAAAAAGTTATGCATCATGCATGGTAGATTGTGCTTAATTATAGAGATTAATCAATACATAAAAACTTTAAAATGTTATTTTGTATATGTACTTATAATATTCTGAGTAATATAATATGCATAACTACATAATAAAATACATTAATAAAAATGGATTTAATTTTGTTTTTAACAAAAAAATATAATATAGAAGAAATTAACTAACATAAAAAATTAATATTTGTTTATCTAGTTACATTAGTAAATATTACTCCAGTATTATAATTTCTTGTTTATGGAAACAATTATTTACTTTATATTTTCATATATTAACTAACATATCTTGACTACAAGTTATTTATTTATGATTTGCTGCATACAAAATTCTGATATTTTTTTTTATATTTGTTATTATTTCTTTAAAAAACACTACCTTTTTTAAACTAATACAATACACAACTTTTTTATATTTTGTAAATATTAGCCAAAATTTTAATTAATTGGATAATTACACTTTAGCACAATCATGTGACATGTGCAAATAATATTAAATGATATAATCTTATCTAAAATAAAGTGTGAAAGCGAATTACTTGATAAACAAATTCAAATTTTGCTTACATTAATACATAAATAAATAAATAATGAATATACTATGGTTTATTAATAAGTGTAATATCTATCTTCATTTTATTTTGTAATATTTCAGCTTTAATTATATAAACCTAAATTTGGAACAACTGTGTATCTTTACATGACTATGTATACATTTAGCTATAGCTTAACATTTAATAAAACTAAGTATTCTGTTTTGATATTAATAAAGAAGATTGGTATATTAATAAGCATAAAATATGCTTAAATCCAATTTAATTGTAAATAAAATTACTTAGTATATTTTCTTACATGTTTGAGAATATAACTAAAATTAAGTCTTCTTTCCACTTAATCTAAATATGTAACTTCATAAATAACCTGACACTAATTCTATAAATATAAAATTTTATATTTACTAGCATCAAAATAACAATAAATGGCGGCACTCCCTTATACCAGGGTTCAGCAACTTAGGACATTCATGCCAAATGTAACATGCAGACTGATTATCAATGACACTCTGTTTGAATTATAATAGTAAAAAATTATATTTTAATTACAGCACAAGCATTTTCATGATCATTTACATTATCCATATGCTATTCACATGTAAATGGAAACTATGATTCAGTTTAATTTACTAATTATTTTGTCCATATGAACATACACTTGGTCTCTGCTATTTTCAATAAAGATAAGAGCTAAATGGTATTTAAATATATATTTCCCCTCAGGGAGGATTAATTTTGCCAGTTTTTTTTTTTTTTTGACGGTCAATAGTTTGTACTACAATGGTGTGTTTAGAGTAATTTTATATTCAGGCAGAATATTATATCGATTTAGTTATTTGAAAAACTATTTGTAATCATATAATAATGTATTTTAAATGTTAGCATTTTTAATTTAAAAAAAAGTTTAAAAATTAGTCATAGTCGGGCTAATGCATGAATGAAGTTCGCGTACCAACATAATTCTACTAATTTTATTATATATAGTATAAAAATGTGTTTGGGTATAATTTTGAAGCTCATTATAACCAGATCTTATATTATTGGTCATTAAATCTTTTAAAATGCAGGGAAATCATGTGAAAATTATGTTTTGTTAAATTTTATTGCATTCTAAAGACATACTTAAAATTTCATTTAACAGAAAAAAATTCATCTCACTAGTGCTTAAAAATGTGTATTGTTTACAATGCTGCCAATTAATGTATAGTAATTCAGAATAGGCAAACACTTTTAACTTTCAAAAGTTTAATTTAATATAATTGAACTCTATTTATTCATCAAAAATGTTTTTAAGAAAGTCATTTTTGTGAGACAAAAAATCAAATTGAAATTGGAAGTTTTTTATATATTCTTTTTTTAAAAAAAACTATAGACATTTGGAATATTTCTCTATGAGAAATTCGTTTTAATTACCCAATAGACATCTAAAAAAAATTTTTCTAACTTCTTTGTGATCTGACCAACATTATCATGTCTCATGTATTTGCTGTCCCGTACTATATACCATTGTTCCTATATGACATCTCTATATGCTACTGCGATAGTATCCGTAGGAGATATAAACAACTCCTAAATAAATAAAAAAGTGACAAAGTTTATAAAGGACCATAATATTTTATGCCTAAATAAATTCATTTAAATCCATCAAAAACCTTATTATTCCTTGAACAAAAATAGAAACCAATTTAGCATTTTCATTTCACTTGCATATAATAAAACTTTCAAATAAAGTATATGTTATTGTGTGCAACTGAAGACATGTTATTATTAAATAGATTCATCTGTTTTTTAAGATTATGCAATCTTGCAAATATCTGATATATATATTGAAACAATTGATCTTAGTTCAAGATCGAGTTTCACTGTTCTACCACAGCCCACATTTCATCCTGCTCCCTTTTTTGTTGTAAAATGTTTATAAACTATGTATATTTCAGAGAGGCATCTCTGAGATTTATAAATATAAATCAAATAAAAATTTTCTTTAATTATTTTAAATATTAACTTTTATAGATGTGACTCAGATATATACATATATTACAGGAGCATATATATATAATTAAAAATACTAAATAATTTTGTGTCTTTTAAAATTGTATTTTTATTTTTTTTATTTTAGGACTTTGTAATTACTTTTTTATCATAAAACTACATAAAAATTCAAGATGGAAGGTGCAGTCATTAACTGTCCAGGAATAATTAAAGAGCTGGGAACATTAGTTTCATGATTTTAAAAGGAATTTGTAAATTAAAGTTAAGAAAAGTAAAATCTAAAACAAAGCTAATTGATTTTAGTTAGCTATTAACATTTTTATCAAATCCATTTCCAATCTGGAAATTGTCTTGAATTTATTTTGGACAGTTATCTCATGCCTGCATCTCTACTAACAATAGAGAAAAGATTTTTGTAATTTAGGGATCCATTAGGGTCAAAAAGTTTAATTAAAACAAACATTCTTTGAATGGCTAAAAACTGATATAAATAGGACTAAAAATCTATTGTGTCAGAGTTTGGTCAATTGTTGTTAGCCGACTCCACATCCATTTAATTTTTGAGGGGCCTAAGCAGATTTCCCCTCTGTCTTCAGCTCAACTCTTCACTGTGCAGAGATGTAGCTCTTACTGTTAAAGAGTGCCATGCTGTCAAAGAATGCCACCTGTCACAGAAGATTTGTCAGCACTTCAAAGAATCCTGTGGTAACCAGCCCAAAGACATTATAATCTTATTAACCAATTCTAACTCTTTAAAATTAATGTTTTCTTTATGTTTAATTTTTTTAAAACTCACTAATTGCCGAGTATGTTAATCTTTTTGTATCGATTCTCTTCTATCTTAATAATAATACTATAAAAATTTTCATCCAACTCACACTTCTTATTATTTTAATAATTTAGCATGGTTATAATTTATTTTTAATGATATTTTTATATTTTTCACTTAATTTTATTTATAAATGCCAATCAAACCTAGTCTTATGAACTTCTATATCCCACTGTAAAATCAAAAAGGGGGGGAATTAATGACTTCTTGTTATTTATTTCTAAATATCTTGTAAGATTTGGTTTGTATTTTAAATGAATACCTGCTTTTAAATAAATGTTTTATCATAAATTTATAAAAAATGTATAAATATTTTGCAATCTGGGTTGGATATTGGTGTCCGTTAATTTTATGAATTTATTTATTGATCATCATTGCCAAAATGGCTTGTGACTTAAATCTATTTTGCTATTTGCACTTTTAAGTGCGTGAATTTTAGTTTTTTTATGTGTTAAACCAAATATTGATTCAAAAAGGGGGGACAATGCACGCTTCATTAATTATAGTTTAACTTATGAGAAATGACTTTATCTTACATGGGTCATTATTTTAGCATATCATTACGTATTTGTTAAACCATTTAAGGCTTTACTTTAATATTTAAATTCAGTGACTTTATATTCTTATGATAGCATTGCTGGCATATGTCAAATTATTAATAAGCTACATAGGGCTTCGATCTGATTCGCCTGTATCTCATTCCAGGGAATCATGATCATCTTCGTTTGTCATTTTTCTCCAAGTATATATTTATATACTGCTTTGATTCACTTGTATCTCACACTGAGGATTTAAAGCCTCCCATCTTTAGTGTTCTCGTTCATAATAGACGTCTAAGTCTACCTCTGGAACATGCAAGTTAGTGTAGATGAAGCTCTGTATTGCTACGCCATGGTCTGGCCCATAGAAACTTCTACCTGCTTTTTTCTTTTGTAACGCTCTAGCATGAAGCTGGCATATACCACCTTTAAAAACAATTGGAGAATGACCTTGTCTTGGCCAAATGTGCCATTTCCTCTTTCGTTTACATAATGCTAGCACTGAAATCTCTTATAGTTAGTTTTCTAGCCTGTTTAGCAAAATAAATCGTAAAGATATGTGATAATAAAACATTTTTCTCTTTGTAATATTTTTCGTTGGAGTTTAAATCCAACCTCTCATGAAGCAGCTCTCCCCTTTATTGAAATAAGATATTCCCGTATTTATAAAGTTTCGCAACATTCTATCATTAAATGTCGAAAATGTAAAATAAATAATGTTTTTAGTTTACTTACTGATCAAAATTAATCCTTATTTTAATTGTTGTAAATAAAAACTATAAATGAAATAAAATTATGTATTAAATGCTAAGGGCATCCTAATAAAATCGTATAATCAGTGAAATTCTATTATCTCTTTATTTATATATTTAAATGTATAAACGTCCACCAAACCACCCAGATAAATTTGTTTTGTAACATTGA
The DNA here is from genome assembly GCA_028023455.1 of Epiperipatus broadwayi. NCBI lineage: Eukaryota > Metazoa > Onychophora > Udeonychophora > Euonychophora > Peripatidae > Epiperipatus > Epiperipatus broadwayi. The sequence goes on along the minus strand of JAQFVV010000222.1, from coordinate 1,155,477 downwards.
ATAAAATCCTATTTTTAAATATACGTTCAGTATTGTAACTGCCGCACTAAATTAATATTTGTTAAAATAAAAATAATTGTATCAACTTTGTTAAATGTTTATAATAAAAATCAAGTTTTAAAGGCGTGAAGTTGATTATATATATATAAAACTCATCTTGAATTTTGTCCAAATAAATATTTATATTTTAAACTGTAATCCAGTTGTTCGAATCTCCTTAATATATTTATTTTATGTTTTTTTTTTTTACTTATATCTCGTGTTCACTCAATCTCTCATCATCATCATCATCATCTGATTTCTCATGCAAAACGATGTAGCATTGGGCCTGGAAATAATTAATTTATGTAGTATCACCGTAGGTGTTGTCCGTAGTGTTATAGATTTTGGGGAATGGGGAAACAGGTTAGAATTCATGATTGCTCCTGACCTGTGTAACTTGGGCATGATTGGATTCGGGGTACTTTTGCTTAGATTCTAAATCTTGTTGGATGGACATACATTTTCGACCAGTACAATATATACACATATATGAAATAAACTTAATATATACAATTATTTGTTGGACTATTTTCATAATCTAATATTAAAAACTGAATGTGTTTAGAAAAATTGTAAACTTTATTTAAACTCTCTAATTCCAATTGTTTGAACTTTTCTTGAAAAAATGTAATCCAATATAAATAACATGTTTTTTTTTTAAAAAATTCATTTGATTTTCAAGGACAATATTATTTTTATTAAATTTAATATGTAGTTTAAACATGCTTTTTATTCCTTTATCTGCCCCCAAAATTATACCAATGATTATGTAATTAGAAGGTATTTGAACAGACTTTCAAGCTCCTCACAGCTATCAACTATCTTATACAACCGATACACATGAATATGTGTGGAAAAAATAAATGATCTCCAATATACAAATTTCATGCTGAGCCAGCTCTCATCAATTGCCCATTTCTTCCTCTACTACACATATATGGAATCAGTTTTCAGTTCATGTTAAGATAGAAAATCTTCACAATTTAATAGACAGGATTTAATCTTCTTTACCTTCCAACTCTTCCACCATCAATATCATTGAATATCTGATAATATAATGCTCAAAGCCATTGTTGATATCAGTATTATTTTCATTCCCATGTTCACTAAAAGGTACTCCAAGTCCTTATGTATAGAGAAATGGGCAGAATACAGACTGAATAAGAAATATAATATTGATATCAACAATGGCATTGAGCAGTTCCTCATCAGATTTTCAATGATATAGATGACTGAAGAGTAGGAGGGTAGAGAAGATTATAGCCTGTCCATTAAAGTTTAAAGATTAATTATCTTAATATAAACTGAGCACTGTAAATATATATGTGTGTGTGCAGGAGATGATGATCTGGACTGACTGATAAGTGCTGGTTTAACAAAAAAATGTGTATTGGAGATCATTTATGTTTTTCATATGTGTGTGGTCATTTGTATTGGTAGTATAAGATGGAGTCGATAGCTGTAGAGAACTTGAAAATCTGATTTTAAATCCTTTCTAATTATATTAAGCTCATTAAAAAAAACCTTATATTTAAATATCAAAGAATTTAATTTAACTCTTTATCTCTGATTTAAAAGTCATTTTTTCAATTTTGTTTATTGAAAAAAAAAAACTAAATAATAGAAAAGTTAATTTAATTAATATGAAACCATACTTTTGATAATAATATATAAATTTAAATTATTACTTTTTATAAATCTCCACATATACACTCTAATGCAAATTTTTTATATATATTTTTTTAATTTTCTAACAGTTTCAACTGTCTTGTAATCTTAACCAGAGCTACAACATTTAAACATATAATCATATAACCATTATTTTATATACATATAAAAATATATTTTACATTATTATTCATAATCATATTTCATTATTAATTCTATACTTTTACCTCCTTTTTTTTCCTAATTATTATTTCCTAGTTATGTGTTTACTATTTCTACTTGCTTTTTATTTTTGATTTTTTACCTTTTCTTCCTATCTATTATTCTATATTACTCTAATATAATTTTTATCATCTTTTTATTTTATTTTTAATACCTATAAGTCTAATTTCTTTTCTTCCTTTTTATTATTTATCTATACTTATTCTTTTATTAATATTTTTTATTCATATTCCTATCTTTATTCTCTTTTATAAAAATTATTAACAAAAAAATAAGTATAGATAAATAATAAAAAGGAAGGAAAGGAATTAGACTTATAGATATTAAAAGTAAAATAAAAAGGTGATAAAATATATAAAATATATAATATAGAATGATAGATAAGAAGAAAGGTAAAAAATAAAAAGAAAGAAGAAATAGTAAAGAAATAATGAAGAAATAATAATTAGGAAAAAAGGGAAATAAAGGTATAGGGTTAAAAATAAAATATGATTATAAAAAATAATGTAAATATGTATTTTTATATGTATATAGAATAATGGTTGTATGATTATATGTTTAATTGTTGTAGCTATGATGAAGACTGCAGGACAGTCAAAATTGTTAAAAAATGTGATTTATAAAAAGTAATATATATGAATATATGAAGGAATGCAAAAAAATAAAAGGAGATATAAGAATAAATTAAAATTATCATATTATCATGATCAGTTAGTTTATTAAATAATTGTTTAACACTTATTCTAGCTTTAATGTCTTTATTTCTTCAACTATTTGTTACATGAAATGGCAGTGTGCAATTCTTGATTTCAGTACAGCTAGTGTTTTAGGGATTTTGAAATTATCCCAATAAAGCTATTTAATTACAGTAAATTTATAAATTAATTAAAATATAATGGAGTAAGCTGTTATATTTATTTATCTGTTGTGCCCAATTATAGGTCATAGAGTTCTTGCCTCTTGAGCTAGTTTAGAGCATAGTCATTAAATCTGTAGATGTAAAAGTTTATGTTGTTTGTTTGAACATCCAGATGATAACTCTGGATAACACAAAAGTATCAACTTCAAATCCAGCTTTGAAAACAATTTAGCTATATGGGTCTGAATTCAGATCAGTTTCACCATATAGTAATAGTAAAATTTTAGACTTTCAAATTGATAGAAACATGTTTTATAAGTGCTTACTTTTGAGTTAGTATTTCATATCTAGTTTTTATAGACTCTCCCCTTCACTGAGGTGAGCCATAAGCTCAAAACCAATTGGTCTGGAGGTAGGGTTAACAATAGAGATTTTGGATTTTTTTCTTTCAGCACTTATAAAAATAAAGCTTGTTTAGAGCTATTGGTAAGCTTCATCTAGTGATCATTTAAATGCAAGCTTACAAGCAAGTTATAAAATGTATAACTTGAGTGTAACTTTAATGGCTATATTGCAGAGGCTATTACTATATGATGAAACTGAGCTGAATTCAAACCCATATAGCTATCTGGTTTGCAAAGCTGGATTTGAAGACATTTATGTGTTCAAAAATTGCAGACTTTCAAATTGATGGAAACATGTTTTATAAGTGCTGAATTTTGAGTTAGTATTTTAGATCTAGTTTCTATAGACCCACCCCTTCACTAAGGTGAGCCATAAGCTCGAAACCTATTGGGCTGGAGGTAGGATTAATGATAGAGATTTTGATTTTTTTCTCTTTTGGCACTTATAAAAATAAAACTTGATTAGAGCCATTGATAAACTCCATCTAGTGATCATTTAAATGCAAGTTTAAAAGCAAGTTATGAAATTTATAACTTGTTTTTTTTTAATTATTATAAGTGTACCTTTGATGGCTTTTGCAATGCTACATTGCAGAGGCTATTACTATATGGTGAAACTAAGCTGAATTCTGTTTTGCAAAGCTGTATTTGAAGACATTTACGTGTCTGAAAATTTCAGACTTTCAAATTGATAGAAATGTGTTTTATAAGTCCTGACTTTTGAGTTAGCATTTTAGATGTAGTTTCTATAAACCCACCCCTTCACTGAGGTAAGCCATAAGCTCAAAACCAATTGGTCTGGAGGTAGGGTTAACGATAGAGATTTTGAATTCTTTCTCTTTCAACACTTATAAAAATTAAGGCTTGCTCAGAGCTATTGGTAGGCTCCATCTAGTGATCATTTAAATGCAAGCTTAAAAGCAAGTTACGAAATTTATAACTTGTTTTATTAATTATATATATATAATTTAGAACAATAAATACATTTAACATATATATGTATTAATGTAAAATAAGACACATACAGCATTTAAATATAAAATTTTTAATATTATTTTATTATTAAATATTTTATATTTAAACTCTGTATGAGAATTGTTTGACATTAATATCGAGAACATAAATATATATTCATTTAAAACAATGTGTTTTTCTTTTATTAAATAATATCATCTTATAAAGTAAATAAAGTTTGAAAAATAAAACTAAATTTTACAAATAAAAAGTATTTTAGCCCACACGCTTTTTTCAATCCTAAACAATAAACTTACTGTTATACAAGTGTTAATTGTAACATTCAAACAACATTGGTACATGTTTATATGTTAAAGATTTATTTTGAATCAATAACTTGTGCAAATTGAATATAAAAACAAAATATGAGCTTAAATTACTATCTCTTAATAAAAAAAAATATATTAATACTTACATTTATTTGCCCATGAATAAAAATTATTACAGTATATGTTCAAAATGCAAATGATTTTTATAATATCATGATATAAAAATAGATTTTATGACCATTTATCATAAAGTAAAATTTTTTACTTATATTGTAACTTTGAAATAAGGTAATAAAATTTTTAAATATATGTTTCTTTAGTTTGATTTTCACTTCAGAAGGTTTATTTGTAGTAGTGGAAACCATGGTCATGTAAGGATTTTGGTAAAAATTTTGGATTTTGTCTAGTATTGTATTGTTTTATGGTTTTGTATTTTATGTATTTATAGTATAGTATTAAGCAGTTTTGATTATATATATATGCTTCAAGTATATAAGTTGAAAAATTAGATGGAATTTTTAAATTAAAGGTTTATAACAAATTTTAATGAGTAGACATTATCTATGTTAGTATGTGCCCAGATAAAGGTATATGGTATTATTAACTTTAAGTTTATTTTTATAAGTAATTTAAAGCAAAATATTTATTTTTATTAATATTTATGAAGGTATTTTATAATTAGGTAGTTGGAAATGATATTATTTTATAAAATGTAAATACATTCTAATAAACAGATCAGTTAATTAAAGAGATAAATAACTGATGTAATTTAGTCAAAACATTGTCAGTTATTTGGGTATAATTCCTTTGAAAGCTAAAATTTTATAAATGCTGTAATCGGACAAATAAGCCACAGATCATAATGAAGTTTACGAGTTGTCTACCATCAATAAATAATTAATGGAAATAACCCTTCAAGACAACTTGGTTAACCATAAATAGGGTCTCTCAGAAGATCATTTATTATGCTTTGATTTTTCTTTAATTGTGCTTACATTATAATTATTGTGCTTTGTGGAAAATATTATGAAAGAGTAGAGAAGCTGCCATCTGCTCCACTCTGGTCAAGCAGGATGGGTGCAAGCCAAAGGTCCATCATGAAATAGGAAAAAGAAGCCATCAAATAATGTAGATACATTTTACAGATCATTGTGTCCAATTTATATGTGAATTATATGCCACCCAAACGTCAAAAGTGTCTATTGCTTTGGGAAGAAACCAGCCATCAATTAACAAGAAAAAACATCTGTTCCATGCCTATTGAATAAAAAAATATGATGGTATATTAAAAAATACCATTGCAGCCACTGAAAGCAATATAATAGAAGCTTCACTAGTCATAGCTATGTTTGTACAAAGTGAGTCACTAAAACTCTAGCAATACCTCAATTTCAAAACTTGAACTCTTAATGATGAAAAGAGTAATGTATATTATTTTGATTATATATTATCATACTGTCTAATACAAACATTGGATATTTTATCACCAATATTTAATTTATACTGAAAATATTTTATAAATTATTATGATTGATTTTGTATAAAATTAGATCTGTTTATAAATTATTATGGCAGTGGATTGCTATTTTTATTAATCATATCATAAGTCATTTGGTATAATCTAAAAAGATAAATATTTTATTAAGTAATTGGCTTATTATTGCAAATCCTCACCAAGCTCTTAATATATTAGTTAGTATTTTAAAATCAGAACTAATAATAGTTATCATTTCCACTAGCCTTAATTATAAAAGTGGTAAAAATAGTAATTTAACCAACCCATTTACTTAAATGATGGACCCATGTCTGAAAAATCTAGATATTAAATTTGCATTTTTCGCCCTCTAGTGAGAAATTTTGCTAACATATTTTTACAGCATTAAAATTCACATATATATTTTTTCTAATATTTTCATTTCAAAAAAATTAAAATGACATCAAGATAGCCAAATAAATGAAAATTTCAAAGTATCTGAAATTACACTTTGATGCCTAGTCATTGTATGTTTTGTGATCTTGAACTTTGCAAGATTTCTTTGAAAAAATATTATGATAGTCTAAAAACATGATTTTTTAGAACATTTACGATTATTTTTGAATTGTGTAATAATTATTAAAAATCAAAAAATATATTATTATATATTAATTTTTTACGGAAATGTTTTATTTTTAAATATAAAAGAATATATTATTCTGTATAACATTATCATAGAGATTACAGTCATGGGAAATACAATTGTTTAGAAATGATGTCACTCAACAGACTGTTATAACATTTAGTGATATCATAAAAATTATAAAAAAATGTAAACTTTTAAAGCATAAATTCATAGATTCACTGGATATTAAAAGTCATTTGTTCAGATTTTTAAAACAGAGATTTTGTTCATTTTACAAATTAAATCTGCTCCACCTGAAATTTGATGATATGACAGTGCTTTGTTTTGATTAAGATCTAATTTTTAAAATAATTCCAAAAGTCAAATATAATTTTTAAAATTTATTTAATTTCTAAATATCTATCATTGAGGTCAAATTAATTATATTCTGATAAATCATAATGGTTTAATATTAAAGTGAAGATATAAAGCTTCAATTTAGTGAGAACAAAGAAATCTCTCAAAGTACAGACGAGTTAATCATTAGCATTAATAGGACTGATTAATGATCTTTGAATAGTGTAAAACAGGTGCATGGATAGATTAAATAAATTATGTAACATTATCTTTTTAATATTTGTTTGAACTAAAGAAAATCTGCAGTCAATATAATATTAGGACTGCTTTCCAAAGCCTTACCACACTTTGAGGAATGCTTACTTCTACTAAGCCTAAACTGGAAATGTTGAAGAACAAAAACTGCATCTATGAAATACCATCTGAATGTAGAAGGAAATACATTGGTGAGACCTGTCGCCCGGTTGAACAACGATTGAAGGAACACAAATTAATGGTTAAAAGAGAAAAAATAGATGTGTCTACCATAGCAGATCATGTATGTACTAATGACCATGTGCTTAAGTGGGAAAATACAAAGATATTGGATAAAGAGGAAAAAATGCATAGAAGAAAATTCAAGGAAGCTGTTCATATGACAATGGTAAATAATCCTATAAGTCAACCCAGTGTGGCAATACACAATGTATGGAAGCCTCTAATTAATCTTGCTCTTAGGAAAAAGTAAAAATAAAAATAATTAGACTTGTTAAAAAAAAATTGAAGGACTCAGGAGGATTTAAACCAACCCTCATACATAAATATATCAAATTTCTACTATATGTTGCCTTTGACAGAATAGCTCAGTTGGTAGAGCGTTTACCTTAAATTCAATATATAAGAATCTAAAGGTGCGAGTTCAACTTCTAAGTGAATATTGTCACTGTGCATATAGGCCAGCAACACCTGAAGAAGAGTGGAGAATAATAATACTCGAAACATTGTGTAATTACTACCCTATATTGTCTATTTGTGTGTTATTACTAACAAGTTGTTTGTATTTGAAAAGTTTAAATAAAGTTTAAAACTTTCTATACATTCAATATTCGCTCATAAATGATGGAAATAGTCCAACATATCACATCTTATCTTTTTAATAGTTTACAGTTTTAAGCAAAATATCCTCCAGGTTTGAAAATATGCATATATTGGATAGGATAATTGATCATATTAAATTTACTTGAGCTGATATACTTTTATTTTTGGATGTTTTTTTCTATGTATAATATGTGTTTATAATATTTCTTTGTGTGGCACCATTTGCATTTTCTGGTCACTACCACTTACCACCCTTATGCAGTAGATGCACATTCCTATCATGAACCATATTTTTCTTTTATATATATTTTTTTCTTTGTGTGATATCATTTACATCTGCCAATCACACTCATTTAGCACTCTTACTTTGAACAGTAGTATGTTATAGATGCACATTTTTTCCATATGTAATATGCTTCATTTTTATAGTCTTGGTTCATAAATAAGTGTAATTCAGATTTCCTGCCTCTTAAACTTCTTTGTTAATGTTTAATTATTTACATGCATTGCAGCCTGAAATGATTAATCATAGTCAATGATTCTAGCATATTCTGAATCCATAAGTTTATTAAGTCTTAAAACTGTATGGTGATCAATTGGATTAGTAAGTAGTAGTGGTAGTAAGTTTATGCAGCAAATCTATATCTGTCCAGAGAAATTAAGAAACATTGTGCTGTATATTGTCTGTGCATAAAAATAATAATAGAATCAATATTTGTATTCAACCTAATAAAGCAATTAAAGAAAATAATGTGTCATTATTAATTCCAGTTAAAAAGAACTATTTTTCTGCAGATGGCTGTCAATTATATTATTGTTTGCATTGTCATAATTTATGTACATAAATAAACTGTAATGTCTCATTATTTTTTGCGTTTTTCATTATTTTCATTTAATGAGATTAATTAAAATATGATAGAGTCTTTTGCATCTAGCTGATTTAACGGCATATAAAAATAAAGTGTTGATCAGGTGAGCTCAACACTTTTGACATTTGCAATATATATATATATATTAATGGATGTTTTTATGGAAATATTTAGTATGTGGAATTAACCTTTTATAGTTATTTAATTAAAAGGCCTTTTATTTAGGACAGTTGCTAATCAAGGAAAATTCTCTTAGGCTAAGAGTGATAATAAAACAGTCACCTATGGCATTCCATATAGACAATATTATCCAGGTTCATTAATGTATGATTTATTGTATGAATTTACTGATGTTTTAGCTGAGTCACATTAGCCATCAAGGACATATAAGAAGATTGAAAATTCTACCAATAAAAATTATGTATATAAACTTTTAAAAAATAAAATTATAAAAATCAGAAATTATGTAGATTAGTATGTTTTTAAGTAAAATATTCCAAATAGAAAAGTTTATATGTATCATCACATTTGTTGATACAATTAGACATAATTATACCAGCGATTTTTCTGATCTTACATTGCTGAAAAGTGACACCTTTGGATAAGATACTAGTGTTAGAGAAATCACTAATATGATCGGTATTTATAGTATGGAATGAAAGTGCTATTAATGATGAGTGTTGCTTAACTGAATTAGCATGTTAGTCTCTTTTAATACTGATGCAATAATTGCTTATACTTAAATAAAATGCTCTATAATTGCCACTTGAAATTTCTTAAACACCATGGATTTCAGAAGAGTCTAAATCTTTGTGCTGGGATAGAATTTTACTAATATATATGCTGCTTTTATATTACAGAATTATGGAATACAACCAATATTGTCTTAATTTGTTTTATACAAGTAATATAATCTCTAATAGTTGTTTCTTCTTTTTTTTTATCATTATGATTTTTTTTGAGGTTGAATTAAGGCTTGATGTACTGTTCCATTATTATAGACCACTGTCACATTATATTATTATTATATATCTGGTTTCTTTTTGAAGAATTTTCAATACTGTTATAGATAAATGTTTACAACATGTCTACAACTGTTTTACAATATTCATTACCCAAGTGATAGTAATTTGACCGAGATGAAATGTTGGTATATTAATACAATAAATCATACATAGATGAACCTGGATTATGAGTTTAATAACTGTTAGCTATCCTATTCCTTCTGGTTGATAAATTAATTTCACTCCAAATTACTAATATTGTTGAAAAATGTATGCTTATAAACATCAGAGCTCCCAAGAATAGGTGGATTCATTATATTCCTAATTCTTTGTTCACCATTTATTTTGCTTTTAATTTATAGCCCGGAGAAGATATATTTGTTCTCTTTGTTTACATATAGAGTGATATATATTTAATTTAAAGTCTACATATTAAATCTCATTTAATTATTGCAAAAAGATGTTGTCTCCAGCCTTGTACAATTGATTATGGATTTAATAACTTTTTAAATGTCATATTATATCTGGCTGATTAATTAATTTCACTCTGCATTACCAACGATGTTTACAAAGATATGCTTATATACATTAGAGCTTCCATGAAGAAATTCATTCTATTTTTTATTTTTTATTCAATGTTTAAAAAACTTTTAATTCATCTGGGTGGAGGGAATGATTTAGTCCCTGTTATATATATATATATTGTGACAGTCAGATGATGTATGTTGGTTTAACCCAGTTTGAATACTAGGTGAAAGTACCTCAAGGCCACCCATACGTGAGATATTAAATCAAGAATAATATGACCTCTGCCCTATTTGCCTATTCTTGAGGCTAACTACAAACCAACAACATTATCTGAGACACGCATAAATTATTTTCTCATCCAGCCACAAAGCTTAGCATCAGGGGAGAGACATGGATGAGAACACCTACGAAGCTAAATAGTTAAATATGGAAAAGTACTAAGAAATATATGTTTTGCATGCCTGGATCATTGGAAAAGTAAAGTAAAGCATTAAACTAAAATTAGCAAACTGAAGTTTTTAGTTCAATAAGATATTTAATTAATGACTTTAAAATATTAATAATAATTTAATGGCCTCCGCTATTCCTCTAAATTAATGAAAAACTAATTAGACAATAAAAACAGATTAAACGATATAATAGTTTTGCGGTCTAAGTCTTTCTTAATTTTAATAGAATTGTCAACTCAAATCTCCTCGATAAAGTACAATAATAAAAATCTTTCGCAAAGCATTTTCTAATTGCTTTGTGCTAAAAACAGACAGTTTAAAAATTATTTAAGACGTATATAGCTAAATCAGATATACGTAATAAGCTAATGGCGGACAAAAGAGGCGTTATTGAGGAGATCAAGTTGGCAAACAAAGGCAACTTACTCATATGGAATTTAGAAACATAAATAAAATTGGAAAGAAATTTTAAATGAAAAATTAACTTTTAAACTTAACCGCAATGGAATACAAAATATTTATACATGTTAGTAATGAAGAATAGCGAAGGAAAAAGGATTAAATATATATAGATAGATGATCACGCTATATATATCTCTAAGACTAGTCTAATAAAAATGGTTACATAACAAATATAATTAAATACAACATTTCGTAAATATAATTCAATGAAGCAATTAAAAAAAGGTATGAACAAAAAAGGGTAGAGAGTAAATAGTTCAATGGAGGAGAGATATGATTACTGTCCTGGTTTCTTGGTCATGTTCCCTCAGCAAGCGTAGCTTGATCCATCCATCGATAGGTATTTGCCCAGACAAGGAAAGTGGAAATAAGTAGCATGCTTTTATGAAAGGTCCTACAGACATGGCACAGAGTTCAGATTACTATTGGGTGGATACTACAGCATTTTGATGGTATTTAGGAACCTCAGCGGCAGGCAAAGCTTTTCCTAACATGCCTAGCATGATAGAATCCATCAAATTCATATGATTTTTAGCTTGTAGCATGTTCAAACTTCTCCATGATTTCAAAGATGACAGTTGAATAACTTTTTGAGCAAAATGGAAATGAGAAGGAAAATCTGGGAGGTTCAAAGCACAGGAAAAATCTGAATGAATCCTCTACAGAGAAATCTGAATGCAATCTCCAAACGGAAAATCTGAATGCCAAGACTTTTGTTCTCATTCCTATTTATACCTTTTTTGTAAGCTACCTTCTATTGTTTTGCGTATGATCTTAGATCTTGATAAGCCTCCCCCCCCCATGCTCCTTTGTTTCAAGGTAACATTTTCTAAAAATAACTTACTTTTTTATTCTAAATTTCTTTTTTTAAAGTTTGAATTTTATTAATTAGAAAAGAAAGAGACGGCCATCTTTAATTTGCTAACTAATTACAAACATACATTCTTTTAGAAAATGTTGGCGGGCTTATCTCAAAATAAAAATCATACGCCATATTTTAACAAGATTTTAAAAAGAAAAAATATATTATTTCTTTTAATAATATAAGCATTTTATTTCAGCAGAATTTTGCATTAACTCATATATATATATGCTTGACATATATATATGTTTGACTAATAGGTTTTACAAGTAATTTTTATTAACAGAAATTTAATCTTGAAATGGAATTTATTTAAAATGTAATAGTTAAGTGCAAATACAAATTATATAAATGTAATTAATTTTAGCTCTAATGCAAAACCCTGGTGATATTGGACTATAAACTCAATTCAGGCTTACAATAGTAATTAAGTTTATAGGAGGCTGTGAAGCATGGATCGGACTTTAGATCCATTGCTTCATTTCCCAATAGTTAGTGAGCAAAAAAAAAAATGTTAAAAAAAATGCCGTTGCTTCAGGTTAGAGGTAAAAATTTTGTGCCAGGTGAGTTCAAGCGTACTCTTTATTCGCTGTAATACTTAATTTGTTACTAACTATAGTATTTTCTTTTCTTAATCATATAACTAGGGTCAGGTCAGTGTTGGTTTTAGTCTAACAAGGTAAGTCTCTGTTTTTAATTTGCATATTTTCCAGGGTCCAATGGTACGCAAGGTTTTAAGTTTCTGTTTCTAATATTATATTCTCTTTTTAGGCTGAGATTATTTTTCCAAAACAAAACACTTACTCCACACCTCTTTTTTAACATGTGAGGGCCTTTATATATTGGGAAAAACTTTTTAACTTTCCTCCACACTTTACTACTTGGCCTAAGGTCTCTTAGCCATGCTTGGTTTCCTTTCCTGAATTTATATTGACGGTTTTAATTCTTGTGATGCCAAGCCATATGTTTTAATTTTTCCCTTGCCTTCTTTTGTTGCTCAGTCATGTTCTGGACTTGGAGACAGATTTTGAAGCTATCAAGGTGGTGTCTAGGGTTCCCACCTGGTTCTTCTCTAAAACATTTTATGCTGCTAATCTTTGCCACAGGAGTTATAGTATTGGTTACTGTCGCAGTAAAGATTTCACTGCCATGTTGTGCCTGGATTTGGTCCAACAGCTGTTGATCATTTTTTTTACTATCCTCATTCATTTGTCCAGAGAAATCCGACTGGTGAGTGGCTTCGCCTGTTTCATAATCACTTGAGGATTTCATATCAGTGTCGTCTTGTTTTTGAGTATCATCTTCTGGTGACATTTCTGTCGCAATACTCTGTTCTTGATGGAGTTCATATGTGCCTCCAAACGGTCCAATCTTTGTGATGTAATTTTCATAACTTCTTGAAACATAGTCATCATCATTTTTGTTTCTTCCCTCATTTCTTTGATGAGAGCTTCCAAGTTATACTCTTGATCATTATGAGTACATATTGACCTATAAACTTCACCTCTCTTCTGTTCCTCCATTTTTGCCTACTATTGGCTATTTTGCTAGACAACAAACCTTATTTGTAAAATGTATTTTCATCTTTTTATAAACAATCTAGATCAGTATATTTATATCCTTCTGTATATCAAAAAAAAAAAAATTACTTCTTTCTAAAATAAGTCAGTATTCTAAGTTCTTTATTTTATATATCTGTTTTATTTGTATGTTTTCAGAAATTAACTTTGCCTACCTCATGAGGTCCTATCTTAAACCTATGCCTATATGTATCTGTTTGTACATGAAAAAAAATATAAAATCCTGCCATGTCTGTTTTTAATCTTTATACTACATATTATTCTCCTCACTTTATTTTTTTTTATTTCATTAAAATGTCACTGCTATTTTGTCACAATATCATTAAAATAATACACTTACAGCTTGACCTGACTTTCTCTGACACCTGAAACAACTAAAAAATGCATTTACATTAATATACAAGTATATATATATATATATATATATATATATATATATATATATATCAAAAGGAATATGTGAGCAAAAATATACATAAGTCATGTTTAAAAATTATTTTGGCTTACTACACATACATTTTTATTTTGATCATCTACCTCCTATGGTTTGTTTATTTGTATTCCGATATGAGAGATTGCACTTGCTGACAAATTTATTTGATAAGGGCGCCAATCGACAAGACAATGGTCATATCAAATATACATATTAATGGATAATGATCCAAGCACACATTGATAAGGATTTATAAAGTTTAATGCGATTAAAATTCATTTTTAGTTTCACTTCATTTTAAAAAAAAATCTCTGCATGAATAAGTAAATGCTATTTTAAATGACAATATTAATTAAATCTAAGACATATAACAACTAAGTACGGTAAGTTGTCTGACCTGGGTTCAAAATCAGTTACCATTTTGGTCAAGACACACACACAAAAAAAATCAATTTCAACAGCCAAAGTACGATTAACAAAACAAAATATACACAAAAAAAATTAAAAATAAAAGTAAAATCCCATGATAACCACCATTCCGAATTATGAACCTGGGATCGAAACCAACTACCATTTTGGTCACAACCCGAAATAGATTAACAATTATCAAGCAATTTTACAGAATCATGTAGTGAGATCAAAAACTGTTCAAAAACATTTATATAAAAACGAGTTTTACCGAACTATAACGAAGTGTATACCATATACATCCATATATATGAATATGTACATCATTAAATAAGCATATATATGACAACATATAAATGTACAAACAGATATACCTATACAAATATTTTTTTTTATTATCATATACATGATTTTATTAGAAAGGTTTGTCATATTGCAGACCGCATACTCCTATTATTTCAGGCTAGTAAACGCTGGTCGCTAATATAACATGGAAACAATGATTGCAGGCGCAGACCTATTATTTCAGGCTACTCAGCAATTGAGAACTCTTAAGTGTAAGGGGTCTTCACCTAAAATGGTTACTAAAAGAAACAAGGGCTTCACCTAACAGTTACTCAAAGGGTCTTCACCTAACAGTTACTCAATAAATGATTCAATAGCATAATCCGATGAAAAAAAAAATCTTAACTGAAAGTGGCTGACATATATGTTATACAGAAAATATGTCTTATATATATATTTATTAAAATGAACATGCGCATTTACTATTTCACAAGATGAAAATTAAATTTGAATTTTATTAACAAAACTTATATTTATATATTATTTGTGAGGAAATGCAACGCAAAATATTTAAAAGTGAAAAAAAATTTTTTGCATGATTGTAATTATTGATTTAAAGAAATGAACGCAGAGAAAGTGAAAAAAAAATTTGCTGACACGTGTCAATTCGAACTTATCAAACTTTAGATCTTAGAAAAAAATGAAAAAATGTTATCTATTATAAGATCTATACAAAAATTGATACAAACAAAAGAAAAGGTTCTAAGATCTATTTGTACTTTTTACTAAAATATTAACACACCATATATACTATATTTCGAAAAAACATTATTATATTAAAACTTCTTATGTTTAAGCAGTACTAAAGTAACATAAAGTACGAAAGCTATTTTAAGGGGGGGGGTATTTATTTGACACTTCGCCTCATCGAAGCTATATACTTTATACGACAAAAAACAATATGGCAACTGGCCATGACAAAACTACTCATTTGGAAAAAATTTCTATTATATATTCACTGAAAAAAAAAAACTAACGGACTGTTAACTTTTCTAAATGTAAAACATTCATTTTATATATACTAAACTCGGAGAAAAAAATTTTTACATTATGACACATTTAACTTGTTAATTAATTTTTTTAAAAAAATGACATTTGGCTCACATTAGGAAACAAAACTTGGAAAACTCGGAAAAATTATACTTATATTTTTATATAACTATATTAGACTAAAACAAACTTCTCAGGGTACTAATTTTTTTTTTAAAAAAAATGACATGCGTCCCACGGCAACAACTCAGAGAAAACTTTTACATATATCTATTCTCTCATGTTATTTAAAAACATTATATATATGCATAAAAATCCGGGAAAAAATTCTACATATATATTATTATTTAAAACATAAACACTGCCTACAGGGTGTGGGGTTTATTAAATTGATGCCCCAAATGATTGGACAGCCAAAATGTGTAAAAAAATCTTATACGTCTACCTATATTTTTAAATACCCTATTCCTTTTCTTCCAAAAAAAAATAAAATTCAGCCCACGTTGGTCGACAGAATGCAGAAAAAAAAAATTTACTGTGACAGTCAGATGATGTATGTTGGTTTAACCCAGTTCGAATACTAGGTGAAAGTACCTCGAGGCCACCCATATGCGAGATATTAAATCAAGAATACTATGACCTCTGCCCTATTCGCCTATTCTCGAGGCTAACTACGAACCAACAACATTATCTGAGACATGCATAAATTATTTTCTCATCCAGCCACAAAGCTTAGCATCAGGGGAAAGACATGGATGGGAACACCTACAGAGCTAAATAGTTAAATGTGCAAAAGTACTAAGAAATATGTGTTTTGCGTGCCTGGATCATTGGAAAAGTAAAGTAAAGCATTAAAATAAAATTAGCAAACTGAAGCTTTTTAGTTCAATAAGATATTTAATTAATGACTTTAAAATATTAATAATAATTTAATGGCCTCAGCTATTCCCCTAAATTAATGAAAAACTAATTAGACAATAAAAACAGATTAAACAATATAATATTTTTGCGGTCTAAGACTTTTTTTCCCAATTTTAATAGAATTGTCAACTCGAATCTCCTCGATAAAGTACAATAATAAAAATCTTTCACAAAGCATTTTCTAATTGCTTTGTGCTAAAAACAGACAGTTTAAAAATTATTTAAGACATATATAGCTAAATCAGATATATGTAATAAGCTAATGGTGGACAAAAGAGGTGTTATTGAGGAGATCAAGTTGGAAAACAAAGGCAACTTACTCATATGGAATTTAGAAACATAAATAAAATTGGAAAGAGATTTTAAATGAAAAATTAACTTTTAAACTTAACCACAATGGAATACAAAATATTTATACATGTTAGTAATGAAGAATAGCGAAGGAAAATGGGTTAAATATATGTAGATAGATGATCACGCTATATATATATCTCTAAGATTAGTCTAATAAAAATGGTTACATAACAAATATAATTAAATACAACATTTCATAAATATAATTCAATGAAGCAATTAAAAAAAGGTATGAACAAAAAAGGGTAGAGAGTAAATAGTTCAATGGAGGAGAGATACGATTACCATCCTGGTTCCTTGGTCATGTTCCCTTGATGAGCATAGCTTGATCCTTCCATTGATAGGTATTTTCCCGGACAAGGAAAGTGGAAATAAGTAGCATGCTTTTATGAAAAGTCCTACAGACATGGCACAGAGTTCAGATTACTATTGGGTGGATACTACAGCATTTTGATGGTATTTAGGAACCTCAGCGGTAGGCAAAGCTTTGCCTAACTACCTAGCATGGTAGAATCCATCAAATTCATATGATTTTTAGCTTGTAGCATGTTTAAACTTCTCTGTGATTTCGAAGACGACAGTTGAATAACTTTTTGAGCAAAATGGAAACGAGAAGCAAAATCTGGGAGGTTCAAAGCACAGGAAAAATCTGAATGAATCCTCTACAGAGAAATCTGAATGCAATCTCCAAAAGGAAAATCTGAATGCCATCTCCAAAAGGAAAATCTGAATGCCAAGTCTTTTATTCTCACTCCTATTTATACCTTTTTTGTAAGCTACCTTCTATTGTTTTGCATATGATCTTAGATCTTGATAAGCCCCCCCTCCCACGCTCCTTTGTTTCAAGGTAACATTTTCTAAAAATAACTTTTACTTTTTTATTCTAAATTTCTTTCTTTAAAGTTTGAATTTTATTAATTAAAAAAAAAAAAGAAAAGGCCATTTTTAATTTGCTAACTAATTACAAACATACATTCTTTTAGAAAATGTTGGCAGGCTTATCTCAAAATAAAAATCATATGCCATATTTTAACAAGATTTTAAAAAGAAAAAAATATATTATTTCTTTTAATAATATAAGCATTTTATTTCAGCAGAATTTTGCTTTAAGTCATATATATATATATGCTTGATGTATATATATGTTTGACTAATAGGTTTTAGAAGTAATTTTTATTAACAGAAATTTAATCTTGAAATGGAATTTATTTAAAATGAAATAGTTAAGTGCAAATACAAATTATATAAATGTAATTAATTTTAGCTTTCATGCAAAACCCTGCTGATATTGGACTATAAACTCAATTCAGACCTACAATACTAATTAAGTTTATAGGAGGCTGTGAAGCATGTATCGGACTTCAGATCCATTGATTCAATATATATATATATATAGTAACAAAATACATAAATAAAGGCATAGAAATGAGACATGACATCATGGTCATATATATTCTAACTTGTAAACATTTATAATTTGTTAATGATGATAGTGAGCACCATGCAAGCTAGATATTTATTGTACAACCAGGTGAATGTCACTTATTAATCGAGTTCCAGTTACTTTGTGACCTGTAATCAAGGTGTATGTACAAGATATGAATGCTTTAAATCTTTATATCAGAATATTAAAATAAGAGTAACACAATGAATAGATATAACAAACCCAAGTGCAATATCTATTATTGACAGATCTTCCATTAACACCAAAATAAAATAGTGAACTAAATAAATTTAGAGATTGTAAATGATAACAATAATAATTTTATTATATAAAATATGCATTATGATAATTATAATTAATACATTAAATAAAAATAACAAATATAGTAAATTCATAAATTTTCATTCCTTATTTACTTTCAATAATAATTTTACAATTTTAACAAGAATATTTTACTTATATTAGACAAA
Organism: Epiperipatus broadwayi; assembly: GCA_028023455.1. NCBI lineage: Eukaryota > Metazoa > Onychophora > Udeonychophora > Euonychophora > Peripatidae > Epiperipatus > Epiperipatus broadwayi. The sequence goes on along the minus strand of JAQFVV010000222.1, from coordinate 1,136,347 downwards.
ATTATTCAATTGGAAGTCAAACTCTAATAATGCACTGTTACTTTAAATATAAATCTCCATGCACTCACCTGTCAGTAAGAGTTTGAAAAACTTAAGTGAATCACTTCAGCTTAGAGTGCATTTCTATATATACATCAGGGCTTAAGTCTATTGTGTGCCTGATGTTATAATCAAATTTTAAATTGTAATATAATATATTTATAATAATTAAAGTAACAGCTCATCATCGGAGTTTGACTTCCATTTAATAATTTCAAATTTTTCAGCACTTTATAATAATAAATTTACATTTATAAGTCATATGTGTCTGATTGTGGGTGGTTAAAATAAGACACTGTCTTTCTCCCGATATAGGTTAAATAGATTTGTACAATTCAAAATTTGATAACAATATCAGGCACACAATAGACTTAAGCCCTGATCAGTGAAAGCATGGTCAGTGAAAGTTGGTGTATATATAGAAATGTATTCTGAACTTAAGTGATTCGTTTAAGTTTTTCAAACTCTTACTGGTGAGTGAGTGCACTGAGATTTATAATATTTAAAGTAAGAGCGCATTATCGGAGTTTGACTTCCGATTTAATAATTAAACATTTTTAGATGTATATTAAATGATCAAACTGATGGACTATTATAAAACAGTATTTCAAAACCTTTATTAATGTTTATTCTTATATGATAATTGAAATAATTTAACATGTTTATTATTTACGATTTATATTGCGCTTTTAAGTTTATTGTATTTGTGAAACAGAGTAGAAATATATCTCATTAAGAGATGACCATACCGAACTCTCCCCCAAGATAAATATTAAAAATCTATATTTCTACTCTGCTTCAAGTTATACCTCTTTAAAATATATTAAAAGTTAATACTATAATCATGTTTATTGACTAAATATTTTTATATATTTGTTTAATAACTATAACAATAACTCATTTAACTAAAAAAAATCATCTTTATAATTGATTTGCATATGCATCTTAAGCATTACTTTTTTATTTTATTTATATTAGCTAAACACAAGTTTTATTAAGATTACTTTACAAAATCGGGAAATTATTTTTTATAGATTAAAACAATGATATTAGCATTTGTATATTTGCCTTCGATAATACGACACAATAAATATTGTCAATTGTTTTTACATATTTGCTCTTCGAGCCCACAGTAATTCCGCTAAGCTGATATTTAATAATAATAATAATAATAATAATAATAATAATAATAATAATAATAATAATAATAATAATAATAATAATAATAATAATAATAATAATAATAATAATAATAATAATAATAATAATAATAATAATAATAATAATAATAATAATAATAATAATAATAATAATAATAATAATAATAATAATAATAATAATAATAATAATAATAATAATAATAATAATAATAATAATAATAATAATAATAATAATAATAATAATAATAAAATAATAATAAAAAATAAAATAATAATAAAATAATAATAATAATAATAATAATAATAATAATAATAATAATAATAATAATAATAATAATAATAATAATAATAATAATAATAATAATAATAATAATAATATGGATTTACTGTTAATAAACATTAGCTTCAAATATCCGACTTTGTTTTAGAACAATATTTTTTAAATCATTTTGCTTCCCTGTTGATCAAATATATTCTAAATTATGATATCCAGTAATTTTAAAGTGTAAAATTTATATTAGCCAATAATTGATCTATGTTAGATTTGTAATTCTAAGAGAGAATTGTCATGTATAATTTCATTATTTCACATTAATTCCTCCATCCAATTTCCTGGGAAATGTTATAGAAGATGTGGGGATAAATCCCTCCTTCTAACTTCTGAATTTAACAATCCATGTTTTTGATTTCTGATCACTAAAACGTATGATTATTGTTAAAGTTCAGTTTTAAAAATGGGAGCTTTGAATATAGGTGTTATCCAGTTCAATGTATTCTTCTTACTCTATTTGTATCCAAAACCGCGCTTTTTTTTTTTTTTTACCAATCTAGCGATAATTTCATTAAATTTTATTAGTTTTTCCGCCTTATGTCTTGGAACTAGAGAAAAAATATTTTTATAAATCGTGATAATAAATATTTAATAATCTAAAACCACAAACATATTTTTTAAAGATAAGTAAAACTGAAGTACGAATGAATAATAATAAAAATATTTACATCTGGGAAAGTGTATTTAGTATTAAAATAGAACATATAAAATGCATCTGAATGAAAATTTCCATAGTAGAAAAAATATCAACAGATCGTTATTAGTTTAGTATAACTTTCATGTATAATAAAATTTTATGATGAGTCATATATATAGTAAATAAAGGATTAAAAGTTAGAAGGATGTATTGATGTAAAAGAAAAATGTTAAATGAAGATTAAATTTATACTTGTAATAAATCATAGTGGTTTGCTCAGAAAATGAAAGAAATATTTATTAAAATTGTCAATGGAAAAAAAAACGATAATTATAAGAAGTTAAATAATCACTGAAGACAACTAATAAAGTATAAATATGTATGGGAGGAGAAAGAGTGGAATCAATGAAATAAACATTAGCTTATTTGAGAATATAAAATGTATATTTGAAGAGAAGGTGTAAAATGCTCTACGTTAAATGATAACCTTGACAAAAAGTACGTGAGAAAAAATGAGAAGACTGAAGTATAGTAGTGGGCAGGTGAAAATGGATATAATAAATGTAGAAAAGTATCTGAATAAAATACACTATGCAAGTTCAAGATAATCTTTGAATGTCATGGGAAAAAAAACCTGAGAAATTGCTAATAATCTGTTTACATTGGAATTGTATAATTTTGTGATATTCTTGTGAAAACAAAAGGAGCATAATTGGGAGGAATGTTGGTGCATAACTCGTCTGAAACTTTTGGAACGATTGGAATACAATTAAAAATCAGTTTTTTTAAGACGAACTTATATTTTTCAAAAATAAAAAATAAAACTTGTACCATAATATTTGTACATAGTTTAATTTTATACTTTAAAATAATCATTATCAATATGGGGGGGGGGGGGGAGATAAGACAATAGATAAAGAAATTAATAATTAATTTGATTTGTTTATCAATGCAATTAACTGTTTAAAGTTTTTGTTTTATTAAACATTGTTAGATAATTAAAATAAATGGTTAGGAACAACATATATGTAATATAAGAAGAAGAGATACTTCTGTGTTCGAATATAATTTGGAAAATGATAAATGGTGATATTTAAATTTGATCTTATATTTAACTATTAGTAATTCAATATAGTTGTAATAGAGTCATAACTAATTCTAGTTTGTAATTATTTGTAGGCTATCATTTATAAGAAATGTATGAAACAGGTATAGATTGGAAATAGGAAGTTAATACTTGAGGTGTTTAGATAAAATGAAATAAGGATTTTTTTTATTTTAGGATGCACCAAAGAAATGGTCTATCAACCTTTAGTATAGTATCATAAATTGTAAATTGAAATTAGTTCATGAGGAGATAAGTGGTTATATTTGAGAGTGTACAGTATAAAAGTTTCATTTGTTGTGTTCGATTATAGAGTTTGATAATAAGATTATAGGAAAATTGAGTGTGATATCAGAAAAGAAAGTAATGATTTCATAATTATCAGATTAATATAATCTTAGTAAAGGTAGAAGAAATATCAAATGGTGAATATCATAAAACATAAACACAAATAAATATGTAATATTTTATAATATTATAATGAAATTTTTTTTTCCATATGTCAAAGCGTTGACCGGGAAGCAAACTCAGGTCAGCTGCATGGAAGGCAGCTATGCTAACCGCTAGGCCATCAACAGGTTGATATAATTTAGTTAAGAAATAAAACAATAATACATATTTTAAATCTTTTTATATAATGCAGCATAATCTATAAGGGGTAATGAGTGTGAATCAAACCCATAAAAAAGGCATCGATTACTTAAACGCACATGATTTTGTGATATAAGAAATAAAGTTAAATATCACAACAACAACATATTGTTTGAGAAGGGAGTTTTTTTTATTTTAAATATCTCATTGTAATTAAGAGGAATAGAAATGATCAAATATCCATATATGTTACTGTATTATATTGTTATATAATTTTATTAATATTGTTATTTATTAAGTTGCTTAGTAGTTTACAATAATGGTTGAAAAATCTTGTAAATAATATTATTAAAGTTAATGGTTTAAAAATTAAACTAAGTATCTATAGTTGTATTTCTTTTGTTGGGATCATCATCACTACAACACCATCAGAAAGATGAATTGTAATATACACCTTAACCAAAACATACATTTTCAGATTTGAAGAAGAAATTAATTTAGTACAAGATATTGTATAACAATTATCTAGGAAAATATTTCTTAAATGGGATCTTAAATTATTGTAAACTGCCTTGATCACATAAGTCATTGATAAAATATATTGCAAATTTAATAAAGTATGTTTATTTATAGGAAATCAGAGTATGAATTAGTTGTTATTTAAAGTTATAAACTATAATTACAATTTAGATAACAATATTTATTTATTATTAAGTATCAGAAAACATAAATATATAAATAGTGGTATAAGTCTTTTCTTAATTGATACACTACCTATAGAATTAAGTAAAATCCCTCTTGATATCTTATAGGTAGATTAAATAGATAATTAAAAATCAATGATAATCCTGAAATCTTCTTAATATAATATTATTATTATGGTTATTCTTAATTATAATCCTATAACAGTAATAATGATAAAAGATCAATATACAATAAAATTTGTAATCTAACTTATTAATTAAGTTAATTTAAACTTAATAATTATATATGTTTTATTATATTTATTTAAGTATTATCGTTAGTCATGGGAATATTTAGATATTTAATAAGGAGTATCTTAGTATTCTTATGCCATTGAACAAATACTTCGGTATTGGTTTAATGTTAAAGGGTATGTAATCTTGTTAATGGGATAAGTGGGTCTAATAATTGTTAATACTAATTAAACATAACTTAGAAATTGCAATATCCAGTACTAGTCGGATATATATATGGTCGAGGTTCGAGTGAGATTTATCGCACTCAACAGCGACAAGTAATTATATAATTAAACACACGAACATGGTAGTGGAGTTAATAGGTTTATATACATAAATACATATACAAGGATCAATATATAATACAATTATTACAAAGATAAACTGACTAACACATTATTATACAACTCTAGTCTTAAAGGCCCGCAGGCTTACAATAAACAATATTAAAGTCTATATGACCTGTAATGGTCCCTAGGTCTACCTTAGTACGTTTGGAGGTAGACCTCTCTGCAAGATGAGCTGAAAGTGAAGTAGTGTCTGTGTACTCAGGAAAACGCATCCATCCCTCAACTTCACCTAGCAAGTCTGACCTTGTTTGTTCCCGCCATCCCAGATGTAACACTCTCTATTTCCATTGGTCATCCCATGAAACGAGGTACAAAGTGGTCAGTCTGGTTATCTCTGACCAACCTTAATCGTTTCTGTGATGCTTTTAGCACACACACACATACTTGAATATTTGTAATAGTTACATTATTATTGCATGTATCTGTTAATAAGCGTACACACACATACTTGTATTCATTTGTAATAGTTACATTATTATTGCATGTATCTGTTAATACACACACATACATGGAGTTAATAGAGTTGTTATTATTGCGTGTATATGTGAATACACACACACATAGCACGCCTCCCCCAAGTTCAGTGACATACTTTTTTAAAAAAAAAGATTTTTTTTTTCATTTCTTCTTCTCTGAACTTAACACATAATTGTGCAGGCGGAGGGGAATTTTTGTTCTCCTCTTTGCACGTGGGGGTGATTTAATTTCACCATCTGTGACTATTTCATTTTCTTCACTATTTTGACTTTCTTCATCAGCAGTAATGATTTCTGTTTCACTTTTAGTTTCATAGTGAGTATCATTTTCTTTGTCATTACTTTTAAACAATTGTGGAGTACAGAATTCTGTTATTGCACTCTTGTGCAATTGGTTAATGTGCTTACGCAATTGTTTGCTGTCTGCCATATGGACAGCAACCACTTGTTTACTTAAATGGCGTACCACATATGCCTGAGTCCATGATTTATTTAAATTATTTTTCACCCAGACTCATTCATCAGGTGAAAATTTGTTTGTCGTTATTGGCATTTGATGTTCTTTTGATGGCATTATTGCTGAGAGCTTTGTATGTAATTTCTGGCCTAAGTATTTTTCTGCAGATGATCTGCCCATTTTAGCTGTGGGTGTGGAATGCTGATATAGCAATGCCATGAAAACTGCCTCTTGGAGTCTTCCTTTTCCCAATTTATTCATGGATGACTTTAAGCTTTGTACCGCTTTCTCGGCCAGTCCATTTGATTGGGGGTGATAGGGGGGTGAGGATGTGTTTAACCCCCCATTCCTGCATAAATTCGGCAAATTTTTCAGACGTGAAACCGGTTCCATTATCGGATATGAGGGTGTCCAGTAGCCCATGGTATGAAAAAATTTCCATGAGCTTGTCCAGCATCTCATCCGAACTTGTGTTTTTCACTGCTTTATATTCTGACCATCCTGAGTAGGCATCAACCACTAACAGAAATAATTGTCTGTGGATTGGACCACAGTGGTCAATTTAAATTCTCTGCCAAGATTTCTCTGCTTCTTTTTCAAGATTCATATTTCACTGGGGATGCTTTTGCACATGACTGACAGCTAGAACATTTTTTTATGAATGTTTCTATATCAGTGCTGATTCTTGGCCACCATACATAACTATGGGCTAACGCTTTTGCCCAGACAATGCCTGGATAACCTTCATGTAATAAATTTAGTATGTGCGATCTACCTATTTTTGGTATTAGGACCTGATCGCCTTTAAGAATGCAACCTTTACATATTGATAATTTTTCACGAGCTTTCCATAGGTCTATGTGCAAAAACGGAGGACCCTGTGCTGGACAGCCTCTTCTAATTTTTTCCATCAGTCATTTGTAGTCAGTGTCTTCATTAGTCCATGCTGCTACTTTTCGGCTATTAAGAGTCTGGCTTTGAAGTGCGTCAATGTAATTGATTTCTATTTCGCTTGTTGTATTCTCTGAGTTGTCAGGCATTCGGGATAACGCATCGGCGTGACCAATATTCTTTCCCTTTCTATATTCCAGACTGTAATCATACCCAGCGAGTATGTTAATCTATCTCAACATACATGGGCTGAGGTGTTCCAGAATTTGTTTGATGCCTAAAATTCCCAGAAGTGGTTTGTGGTCTGTCATGATTTTTGAAATAACGACCGTATAGATACTGGTGGAATTTACGAATTCCAAATACTATAGCTAGCGCTTTCTTATCCAGCTGACTATAATTTTTTTCAGCTTTGGACAAAGTGCGTGACATGTATGCTATGGGATGTTCCCCAGATTGAGCTGGGTGACATATTACTGCCCTCACTCCATATTCTGATGCATCAGTCAGTGTTATTTCAAGATCGCTATCATAGTGTACCAGTAATTTGTTTGATACAAGTAAAGCTTTGGTATTTTGAAAAACCCTTTCTTGTGTTGCTTCCCATTTTCATTTCTGATTCTTTTTCAGTAGCTCATGTAATGGTTTGGCTATGTGAGCTTTGCTCTCTAGGAAGTTCTCAAAATAGTTTACCAAACCCAAAAAAGCCTTCAATTGTTTTACGTTACTAGGCTTTCTAGCTTCTGACACTGCTTTGACCTTTTTGGGAGATGGTCTTATCCCAGAGCTAGAGACTATGTGCCCTAAAAACTTTAATTCAGTGGCCTTCCATATACATTTTTCAGTGTTTAATTTTGCTCCAAACTCTTCTAGCCTTTGACAGACAGTAGTTAGACGACAATGCAATTCATTTTCTGATCTTGCAGTAATTAATATGTCATCAAAATAAGGGATAATGCCCTCGCATCCAGTAAGCAGAGTTTCAATTTTTGCTTGGAATATACTGGGAGTGGATGCTATGCCAAATGGGAGGCATTTGCATTTGAATAGACCCACATGAGTAGTCAGTGTTAGAATTTCGACAGCCTTATTTGTTACTGGAATTTGATGGAAGGCCGCATCTAAATCTAATTTAGCAAAATATTTTGATTTTTGCAGTGATACTAATATTTCTCTGGAGTTTGGAATGGGGTAGGCGTGTTTATTTAGAAATTTGTTGACAGTTATGTGATAATCGCTGCACAAGCGTATCTGTCCATTAGGTTTTGTGATAACGATCAGCGGAGTTGCCCACTCTGTCTCCTCTGTCGGTTCTAGAATGCCATTCTTCACTAACTCATGTCTGTGCACTCAGGAAAATGCACCCATCCCTCAACTTCACCTAGCAAGTCTGACCTTGTTTGTTCCCGCCATCCCGGATGTAACACTCTCTATTTCTATTGGTCATCCCATGACACGAGGTACAAAGTAGTCAGTCTGGTTATCTCTGACCAACCTTAATCATTTCTGTGATGCTTTTAGCATACACGCACATACTTGAATATTTGTAATAGTTACATTATTATTGTGTGTATCTGTTAATAAGCATACACACACATACTTGTATTTATTTGTAATAGTTACATTATTATTGCATGTATCTGTTAATATACACACATACATGGAGTTAATAGAGTTATTATTATTGCGTGTATATGTGAATACATACACACATAGCAGAAATAAATAAAAATATCAAATTGTACTTATAGAAGGTCACAGTATAGCCCAATTTAGGGACTTGTCATGTTTTGTAGGGGTCATTATCCTATTGGCAGGATACAATGTATATATATATATATGTATTATTTTCCATTTCATACCGATATTTCAATGGACTAGCATTCGCCATTATCAAGGTTAACTTTTGAAAGAAAAATCATTAGATCTCAAACAATAATGTGACTCAGAGTGAGATGAGAAAAGAGATTCAACTTGAAGTATTCAGCATTCACAATATGAGGCTTATCAAAATGTTTTATTTCCCTCAGTTTTTTCACCTATTAATTTTAAGTTAATATTAGATAAAATGAGAGGTTTCCACATAGCTGGAATACATTGTGCTTTGTCAACCCTATTTAAACCAGTAGGTCTCTTTAATATTTTAATTGACTCTCTCATGGTTCATAAATCATATCTTTCCAAATTAGCAAGTATTTTTGTAGTGTCAAAATCAGGTTTGTGACCAATTTTTTTTTTAGAAGTTGGTCACAAATCTGATTTTGACAATATAAAAATACTTGTTAATTTGGAAAGATATGATTTAAGAACCATGAGAGAGTCAATTGAAATATTAAAGAGACCTACTGGTTTAAGTAGAGATAATGAAGCACAACATATTCCAGCTATGTGGAAACCTCTCATTTTATCTAATATTAACTTAAAATTAATAGATGAAAAAACTGAGGGAAATAAACATTTTGATAAGCCTTATATTCTGAAAGCTGAACTACTTCAAGTTGAATCTCCTTTCTCATCTCACACTGAGTCACATTATTGTTTGAAATCTAACTATTTTTCTTTCAAAAGTTAACATTGATAATGGCGGATGCTAGTCTGTTGAAATATCAATATGAAATGGAAAATAATACACAGTTCAGCCCAAAAACTATTAATTTACTGACATCATACAATCATGAAAACATTAAATATTATATATATATATATATCCATCCGTGATGAATCCTTTAAGTTAATTGTAAAGTAGTGTGTGAATAAGATAGCAATGGATGTAAAAGTAATAGCACTGGCATCTGTAATTCAACAATTATTCAAGCATATATTTGATAGTGCTGGTGGGAAAAAGTGCTTCTTAACATAAGCAGATGTGGCCATGTTGTAGTTGTTGGTATTTAATATATTAGAAACAATGTTATAAAATGCATTCAATTATTATAAAACTTTTTATACCACATTGTATAGATACTATAATAGAGGAAAATCTATATAATTATATAAGCAATTTGACTTGGATTCAAAATATCCAGATTCATTTGTTTTAAGATATTCAATGATGAAAATCATAGATCAAAACCTGATCTGAAGATATTGAGAAGATAGCACTGGTTGTACCATATAATAACATTATTATTTGATGTCCATCCATTTATTACTCAAATTTGCAATATGTATTGCTAAAGTGGAAACATTTGTTTGTAATAGCATTATAATGGTTTTTATTTTATAAACAAGCCTTAGATATTATAATTACATTTTCATTGTGATGAAATTATGAACTTCTTTTCAAAGTCTAAGATTGTAAAAAAAAAAGGAATTTCATCCTCAACTAATTTTTTAAATAGTATTCAATTTATTGACAACTTAAATTTAAGGAAATCATTTTTCTAAATATTGTAAATCTTTCTTTTTTTTTTTTTGTTAATTTTCACATACTATTTTTTAATAGCACTTGTAAAATTACCTTTTTTCAATATAATGTTGTTTATAATCATTTTAAATATACACTGACATTTTCACATCTTAAGTTCCAAAAAAAAATGTTTTTATTCATAGAGACAGACACACACACACATAGATAGATAGATAGATAGATAGATAGATAGATAGATAGATAGATAGATAGATAGATAGATAGATAGATAGATAGATAGATAGATAGATAGATAGATAGATAGATAGATAGATAGATAGATAGATAGATAGATAGATAGATAGATAGATAGATAGATAGATAGATAGATAGATAGATAGATAGATAGATAGATAGATAGATAGATAGATAGATAATGAAAGAACAGCTGTGATTTTACTATTATGTTTATTTATCGTCATCCCTATCTTACAAGTATTATAATAATAAGTACCATTTTATTTGAGTGTGGGTAATAGATTGAAAGTGGATTTTCTTAAAGATTTTATATTTCAATATACATATACAAAATGTAACAGTACCAGTTAATTAGATAGCGATTATTTAAATTATCAAGATTTTATTTATGATATACTTGTTCTTACAAAAAGTGTTCCTGATAAACTGAGAAATGAAAATAAAAACTTTGGATTGAAAATCGATAGTAAATAGAGTAAACAATGTTCGATGAATTATCAAAAAAGAAAGTGAAGATCCTTTTATCTGCTTAAATATAAGTGAAATAATGTAGAAGTCCTGAAAACGCCAAAAGAACTATATATAAACTAATAGTCTTTAAACGTAAAATGAAAATAGGCTTATTCTACATTTTACATTTACTGACAGTTAGTTTACATATATCTTGCGGAGAGGGGAGGGAGTTAGAATTTTCTGCATTATTTATTTGAGATGGTAACAAGTTAACTAATAACGAATTAGCAATGAAGAATTATAAATTTTAATATTGATCTTATTATACAAATATTATCAAATATAATAATTTGTCTAATTTATCGTTATTTATTTTTCGATATATATTTTCAAAAAAAAAAAAAACTTTGTATCTAGGGCGAGGCTTGAACACTCAATTCAGCAGCAATATTCAACAGATAAAATACTAAAAAATAAAAAAGATCGTGGTTAGTATTAGTAATAAATTATTTAAAGCAAAATACATGAAACAATATTACGTATATTTCATTGACATTATTTATGACTTTAGGAGACTGAAATATATATATACACACATTCGCTGAACATATTGCTAAAACAAAGGAAAGCTGAGCATGATGAAAAGCCAATTGAAGGATAAAACAATTAATGCTAATAAATAAATATTCCAGCTCTTAATTAAAAAATGACGCCAATGAAATCAGTGTAAATATATAATGTAGTCAAATCTAAATTATTTGTGAGAAAAGAGGAATGTACACATTGAAATACAGTCTACATAATCATATAGTATATTTCTGATTTCATTAATATGAATCGTTTTTGATTTAATTTTTTATTATTATTATGAAATAGAGAAATAAAACATAGATTAAAAATTACATAGATTATATTAACTAGTCTTTGATTATAAATAAAACTTTAGAGCATTGAACGAAAATTTTGAGTAAAATGCATATCATCATTTAACATATGTTGCGCCCAGGTTTCTGTAAATAGTTTCTCTGGCGATAGAAGACGATCTCTGTTCTTGAGATTTTGCATTATTTTAATATAACGAAACCAAGGGTCCAGATTATTTTGTTTGAATTTTATTTGGCATCGAGTGAGGCAAACGGCAAAAAGAATAAATAATTGATCAATCCTGTGTAACAATCAAGTTGGCCTTCAAGATGGGTATATTCAGGACTATCCTATTGGCGACATATATAAACTTTGCCATATGGACTGTAAGATGTAAGGTGCTGTTTGAGAAAGGGGTCACTCTGTTGAAGACCTTGTTGTTAAATACTTCCTTAAAGCAAGAAAAAATGGCAAGAGAATATGGTGTGTTCCTTCATTGGCTGATCAAACATGGGGCCAATTGAGGATGTAGGTCAACCTTTAACACCTGGGTCCATTGTATAGCTTTATTAAACTGTAGTGACTGATATGTTTGCTCCTTTACTATGTATTATATTTTATTGTATTTTAATCTGTGACTCACTGATTTTTGTATCCATATTACATAAGTATATTTATGCAATTTCATTATTGTAATGTAATGTTCCTTTTATGAATTTTCTAGTATCATTTTGTTAGTAACCTGAACATGTTGTTATTTGATGGCCTTGTTTATCAAGCCTATCTAATTCATTTTTTTTATTATGACAATCATCCTTTTTGTATTCTCATTCTTTGTATGATCCTAATATGAATTGTTATATGATTATTTTTGGCTTAGATGAATTCTGTAACTCCTTTTATGTTGAAGCCTACCTGTCCATTTGATTTACCATATAATATCTATACTCATCTTGTTTATGTTAATTATTCAATGATGGAAACTATGTACTTAGTTTGATTTATTGTCTATGTTCTCTTGAAAGTGTAATTTCATCAACCTGTGGATTCTCATATTTCTCAAATGTGATCCTTGTCATTCATGGGATGCTACATGTAGCTCCCAGTTGAATTTTGCAATTTACTGTTTTCCTTGTATTATGCTTTTTTTTTTGTAAATAAAGTTTACTTTTGAAATGAAGAATAAATAACGCTATTCTAATGACAGTATATGTTCCATTGTTAAATGCTTTGTTAATTGATAAAACATCTCTATCTGTCACAGGAATACTCGTTACTATATTTGCTCTTAGTTGACTCAAATACGGACAACTGTAAAAAAGGTGGTTTATTGTTTCATCATTTATCTTGCATAAGGTACACTGCACATTTATTTTTTTTGAAACCTCTTCTTGTAACTAAGAAGTGATTTGTAGGTAAGGCAGACAAATTATATTTAATCATAAAATCTATGAATTTGGGTTCAATTACCCAGTGATTTGATTTTTTGATAATCATTTTTGTAGATAATTTCAGTTGAGTGAATATTTGTTCCTGTTTGGGATATAACAATTTATATGCATCCCAATATGTGTGTTTATTTTTAATTTTTTTGTTTTACTGTGTTTGGATAAAAAACTGTTAAAAAATAATAAAAGAAAAGCTTTCAAATGTAACAACTTTTTCAATAAAAATGTAATCAATGACAGTTTTTTTTTCGAACTAAGTGATAACATTTCATAAAATTTTAGATCAGTTCTTTGTCAATGTTTCTTTGCAATATAAAAGTAAATTATTAAATTTAAGAAAGTACAAGGTTTTGACTGGCATTTTGAAAATTTTATTAAAAATCTTACAAATATAAATAACTATAAATGATTGTTTTAAAATGAGAATTCGACAAAATTTTTTACTCAAACATGTTGTGCTACAATTACCTGAAGTCCTTCCAGAAAAAAATGTTTTGATTATATATATATAATCTAGAAAAATTACATATCTTAGAGTTGGATGAAACAAGGACATTTGTTAGTAAGATGTAAAAAATAAAAGTTACGGACTTGACAAACTGGATTAAATTTGGAAACAGCTTCATTTTCTAATAGATCACTAATAATTAAAATTGATATATATATATATTTAAGTTGTCTTCAGAAAGAAGATGTCTGTTAAGTAGAAGAAAACATTTGAATCCACTTTGAAGCTTTAACGGAATCGAGCAGAGCAAATTTTAATATTCACTCCATATGTTCTCATTGTTACAGCTTTTACTACTATATGACCATTTATATAGTATACAAACATGGATGAGCTGTTCCCAGCACACATCAGCAATCTGGATGAGTTTTTTGAATTTGTGTCTCCGAGTATAAGATCAAGAATCACCATTATTTTTTTTTTAGTTGCCTGATAGTACTTAACTGAAATATCAGTTGAGTAATAAATGTGTGTAAGTGGACTTCTTTTTAATAGACATTCAATTATGACAAACAAAACTAAATCATGGACTTCATTTCCAGGGACTGTAAAATCATTACCTAAAACAGCAATTGGTGGTAAAGGTGAAAGATGCTAAGCATCTCCTGATTGCAGACCCAGGTTGTCATTCTATAAAGAATTTTTAATTAGATACTTGCAATTGCAGATCACTTTACAGTAGAAATAGATTACATTTTTCTAAAAGGAAATATGTGTTTCAAGATTGTAATGTTATTATCAAATTCAATACAAGAAATGGTCATTGATTAGTAAGGTGAAAGATATGTGTTAAAAACAATATCACAAATGATATTCCTAATCTTAAAAAAACGTTGCAATGAATTTAAATTACAACTTGCAAGTCATTTTAAAATATTAACAGATTTTGAACAGGATTTAGGTTTGAACAAAATCATTAGCAAAATAATTGATACACTTTTAGAAACTGCAACAAAGATAGCTAGTATAAAAAAGCAGCAATTTACAAGTATAATTTTCTGAGACAAAACAATTTATGAAAAAAAGAAGGAATTTGAAACTATTTAATAATAATGAATTGAAAAGATTGAATATTTTTAATATATATTTATTTTCTAATATATTAATTACAAAAAAAAATCAAAAGATGGCAGGAAAATCATATAATCAGTATGGCAAAGGAATATATACTTTGTTGTGTCTTTTTTTTTTTTTTTGCAGATGATGTCTTTTTGTATGCAGAAAGGAGAGAATGTACGGAAGTTATGCTGAGAATATGCACAAGGGTGGGTAAAGAGATGGGGAATAAATTTAGTGAAAAAAATCAAATATTATGATGGTTAATACTGGGGAAAGAGAAGATAAAGAATGTTTTATTGGGGGATATAAAGTTAAGTGTGATGAATAGATATAATTATTTGGAAATCATCTTAAATAATCAGAAAAATTGCTTGGATAAATGGGAGAAGAAATTGATAAATGAAGCAAAGAAAAAAAGAGATTGATAAAGAAGTTAACAGTGTTTCATATAATAAATATGATGTAGCTATAATTATATGGAAGGGAGTTGCAATAGCAGGGTTAATATATGGCAATGATCCATTATGTGTTAGTAAATGGGTATTAGATTACTTAGAAAAAGTACAAAGGAAAGTAGGAAGATATGCATTAGATGCTGCTGTATGGACAGCAAAAGAGGCAGTTCAAGGAGAAATGGGATGGTCAAGTTTTTATATGAGAGATGCAAAAAGCAAAATGAAAATGTTCAGTAGATTGCAGTTTATGGATATTAAAAGAATAGCCAAAATAGTATTTAATTGGGTTATGAGTAAAGGGCAGGCAACAATTTGAGTAAAAAAGGTAATGTGGTATGCATAAGATTTGGATAAATAATTTATCACATGATCACTATCTCGTACTAGCACATAATTGTTATTAAACAATTCAAAACAAAGCAAAACTCTCCATACAGTAATGCCATCTTGTGCCAACAAGAGCAATCAATGGATGCCAGAAGGCTTGTGCATAAAATCTCTATCTAGTGCCTAATCATCCAATATCCCCAGACTAGTTTCTGGCTTGTGGCCTTCATCAGTGAGGAGCCTTGGATCTGAGAGCACTGCATCTAGATCTTAGGATCTAATGCAACCCTCTAGCAGCCACCTTTTAACTCTACTTAACTACAAAACTATGAGAATGAAATTAAAAACAATAATATTTTCAATCAAAACTCAATAGCTTATATAGTCATATGGGTTTGAACTCAATTCAGCACCCATACATTTTGGTGACTTTGGCTCTTTAACAACCATAGCCACCACAAGATGACATTACTGTATGGAAAGTTTTGCTTTGTTTTGAATTGTTTAATAACAATTATGTGCTAGTATGAGATAGTGATCATGTGATGTTTAGTGGTTTAACACCAATCCTGCTTAATAGGATAGTGGTGGCTATGATTGTTAAAGAGCCAAAGTCACCAAAATGTATGGGTGCTGAATTGAGTTGACCCATATGACTATATAAGCTATTAAGCTTGGATTAAAAACATTATTGGAGTTTTCAATTTCATTCTCATAGTTTTGTAGTTAAGTAGAGTTAAAAGGTGGCTGCCAGAGGGTTGCATTGGATCCTAAGATCTAGGTACAGTGCTCTCAAATCCAAGGCTCCTCACTGACGAAGGCCACAAGTCAGAAACTAGTCTGGGAATATTGGATGAGTAGGCACTAGATAGGGATTTTATGCACAAGCCTTCTGGTATCCATTGATTGCTCTTGTTGGCACAAGATGGCACTACTGTATGAAGAGTTTTGCTTTGTTTTGAATTGTTTAATAAATAATTTATATGTGTATACTTGCACAAAAGGTTAGATGATTGTGTTAGGAGGATTGTTGAGTGTTATTGTGATAGGGAATGGGATAAAAGAATAGATGCATTAATAAAGAATATTGATTTGGAGAAATGGAGAACTAGTATGGAAAGTAAAACAAGTTTAAATATATTTAGAAGTAAATGGAACATTGGGTATAAGTTAATTTATGATAATAGCAAGGAAAATAGTTTATTTTTTAAGGCTTGAATGATATCTTTAGCAATAAGTGAATATACATGTAAATGGAAAAATATGGGTGATTTAGTCTGCAAATTATATAAGGATGTCATAAAAAATATTAGGCATCTGTTAATTCAATGTAAATGCTTGAAACAGAAAGAATACAAATAATGAAGTTATGGAAGAATAAATATGAACAAAGTGATTATACAGAAAATGGGTTATTGTTTTTATGCTGGGTTTGGGAAAAGATAAGGGAGATTTAGATGTGAAGGCCATGGAGTTGACAAAGATTATGTTGTGGAAATGGGATGAAGCAGATTATGGAAAAAATTAGGTTGGGGAATGGAAAAAGAAGATAAAGTGGCTAACAAGTTTCTCTGGACATAATGGCTGAGAGCTTCCTGACTCTGTATAAAGAGAAGTCACAGTGCATCACATCACATTACAAAAACTGAAACCGTACATTGATAAGTAGTCATTGTTTATTCCCTTATCATGAACTTTCCTGCATTTATCTCGTGGAAATATTATAATCATCGAGAAAATATTATGATAATCTAAA
This sequence comes from Epiperipatus broadwayi, assembly GCA_028023455.1. Classification (NCBI taxonomy): domain Eukaryota; kingdom Metazoa; phylum Onychophora; class Udeonychophora; order Euonychophora; family Peripatidae; genus Epiperipatus; species Epiperipatus broadwayi. The sequence continues at coordinate 1,118,853 of JAQFVV010000222.1, read as the reverse complement.
AAAAATTTATTTTTTGGAAAGTTTATGATTATAATTGTGTAATAATTATTAAAAATCAAAAATAAATATTATTATATATTTATTTTTTACAAAAATGCTTTAATTTTAAATATAAAAGAATATTTTCTTCTGAATATTGTTACTATAGAGATTACAGTCACACAAAACACATTGTTATAATATTCAGTGATATCATAAAAATTACAAAAAATTCTAAACTTTTAAAGCATAAATTGATAGATTCTATAGTTATTAAAACAAATTTGTTTAGATTTTTAAATCAAACCTGAAACAAAAAAGATTTTGTTTATTTTGCAAAGTTAATTGATTCCACCTGAAATTTGATGACATGACAGCATTTTGTTTTGACTAAAATGTATTTTTAAAATAATTCTGGAAATTAAATATGACTTTTTAAAATATATTTAATATATATTGAATAAGGTCAAATTTATTATATTCTGATGAATCATCATCATCAACCATTATCCACTGCAGGATGAAGGTCTCTCCAAGTTTAATCCATCTTCTCCGATCTCTAGCTTCTCTTCTCCACAACACCCCTGCACATTTTCTTATTTCATCCATCCATCTCACATGTGGTCTCTTTCTGGGTCTTTTACAATCTCTTGGAATCCAGTTTAAAATTTCAATTGTCCATCTATTATCATCTCTTCTAGCAATATGTCCAGCCCAACTCCATTTCAATCTTTTAATTTTTTCAATAAGGTCAGTAACACCTGTTTGTTGTCTTATCCATACATTGCATTTTCAATCTCTTCTTGTTACTCCCAACATGCATTTCTCTATACTTCTTTGAGTGGTCTGAAGTATCTGTATTGCTCTTCTATTAAGTGTCCAAGTCTCAGATCCATAAGTAAGAACTGGTAAAACACATTTGTTAAAAACCATCCTTTTTAAACACACAGGCATATTTCCTTTTAGTATCAAGTTATTTCTACCAAAAGCACTCCAACCAAGTTTAATTCTATGATTAATTTCCTCCATTATGTTTCCATCTGTATTAATAATCTGACCAAAGTAACTGTTAACTTCTTCTAATTCTTCATAATCAATCTTTATTTTCATATCAAAATGAAAGTTGAAAGCTTAAATGTGGTGAGAACAAAGAAATCTGGCAGAATGTTAGTGGAAAAATAAGAAGATTAATAAAATTGTAAGAGATTGCAATTGCAAGCTAATTGTCTTTTATAAAAATAATTTTGTATAATTATCACTCAATAAATTGTGACATGATATACAGAACAAACTACAATTTATTGTCATATCTGCTAATAAACACATTAAATAAATAATGATTTACTAACATATTTTATTAGATACAAGATAAATAATAATTAATTAAAGATTAATTTAAAGTTTAGACTTACTCTTTTAGCATAAAAAGTTCACATTCAGTCTTTAGGTATTGTTAGAGTTTATTATTAAAAACCATAACTATGGTGAATGAAGATTTAAATGACTCTTCAGACTTTATTAGAAGGGGTTGTCCATGTTTTTTTAATTTTGACTGGTTTTTTCTGTAGCAACATATATCTCAATTTTACTCATCTTAGTTGGTTACATAGTGGACACATGTTTGGGTGTTTACCTCACTTGTTGATGGACTCCTCTTCAAGACTCAGTGATGAGTTTTCAGTTTGCCCTCAATCAGATAGACAAAGCAAGGCAGATAACAGTTTCTCTATTATCACATGGTGAATCTGGCAGGAACTAGAAGATTAATTAATTGACTTGCAGAATAACAGCAGCATAAGAATAATGGCAGAAGAATATATTTCTGGAAGCAAACAATAATTAATTAAAGCATAATAATAATTATCCTCAAATATAATATCCAGCGCCATTTATATGGTATGGAGCTATATTATCTGTAAAATTCAGATTCACCACTCATATTTTCGACCTGGTGATTTATTAGCTATAGATATCTCCAGAAAAGTCTGCTGTAGTCTGAGATTATTTGTCCAGTACCACATTTGCAAGATATTATTTGTGAGTGAGAATAATAGCATTTTAAATTAAATCATGTTTATTATTTATCTCCTTAATTTAATTTATTGATCTGTTTACAAGCATTTTAATTACTTTTTCCTAAAATGTTATTTCTACTTTTAATTATTGTTAAAAACTACACACCTTTTTGTTTTAACCTACTTTTTAAACTAAATTTAGAATTAATTAGCTTACATCTTCTTAGAAAAAATATATTGTTTTTAACTTTATTTACCAAAATAATTTTATAATTAATTATACAGTATACATTTATCTGTGCATTTAAAATATATATTTAATTTTTATTTATTAAAATTTATTAAAACTTTTAAATTCAATATTTCTTCATGACTTTCAACATTACCAACATGAAATATATATATATTGTTATCAATTGGCTACATAGCAGCATTAAAATTAATTAGATAGTTGGCAGCATGTTTCTCAGGTTTAGTAAAGGGTTATTTAATTAATGGGGAAAATAATCTTTAATTTTCCTTACATATTTTTTATAATCATAATGGGTCTTCAATTAACTAAATATTTTTAGTTCCAATATGATAATATGAGAATTGTCAAACAGTAAATTTGTTAAATAATAATATGATTTTAATGTGTGAATATTTTAATGAGGTATAAATGATTGCAGAGGGGGAGAGAAATTGATAAAATAATGTAAACAAGTTGTATTTTTTTTTTCACTTTCTCTCTTTCTCCTCAATAGTTATAATGATTTAGTAATTTTAATTTAATCTATGAAAATATACTAAGAGAAAATAATTTTCTCTTTTTTGTAGATTATTTAATAGATATTTATAATCTTATATGAGAGATAAATTTTATTTTTAATATTATTTTTAAATGACAAAAGATGATGTTAATAGTTTTGATAAATTTTATTCTTAGAGTTATGTTTTTAGTTTTTTAACCTCTATTCAATGCAAAAATCAAATCAGTGTAATATAATCAACTGATTATCTTGTTTTTCTTTTTTCAAAAATAATTTTTTGATTAGAAAGAAATGCCAAGAATTTTATAATGCTAATTTAAGTTCTTGACTTGTTTTTCAATGTCTTATAATTAAGGAAGGAAATATCTGAATATTTGTATTTTTCAGAATTTACCTAATTAGTTGCTATAAACTTATCAGATTAGAGACAGATTGTGATTGGCTTATAGGCAACATTGTTTTCAAAAAATAATAATAAGTGTGAATAGGTCAGAAGACCCAAGTGTCTGGTAAGAGAAAATATTCCTAACTTTGCTGTTGAATAGAGGGCAGTCAAGCCTTAATTCATCTGATAAAGGAGAAAGAATAAGTATTTATCAACCTATCACATAGAATAGCAAAAATTTTAATCAAACTTTTAGCATACTATGAGTTTAGTTACAAAAATGGTTTGGACAATGAAAATCATCTGCAAAATTCATCTAAAAGCTAGATATCATCTTCCTTCATGTAACTTACCTTCACTGGAATAAAAATGTAGAAGAGAGGTATCCCATTAAAATAATCTTCAACCTTGCCTTTAACCAAGAATGTTCATGTGTCTCTGTCTGTGTTAATCTAATCTGGAAAATTTATTAAAAGAAAATGGATAAAATATTGCTGTTGTTAACCTGGAAATGGAATACTGCATATTATAAATAGGACAAATTAATCATGTTCATGTGTAGAAGCCTTTAAGAAGAAACCTCAATTGTAAAAAAACTGGAAATTATAATTGGGAAGAAAAGCTCCACAGAAAACAAATAAAACCATGGCTAAAAGTATTTTTATGTGTGCACACTGTATTTTTATTAATAGAAAAAAATAGATTCACATAAAAATAATAGGTTTTTTTTTTGTAAATGTTGATAATTTTAAATATTTTCATTAAAAATGTTTTTAAATTGTGAAACATATTTTTTTTAAAAAAATCCAGACAATTTTCTCTTTAAAATTAAGAAAGAAACCTTTTTTATTTGTAAATTTAATTTTTCTTTTAAACATGTTTTTACTCTTTTCATTCATTTTGCCTCTGAAAATCTTAACTAAAAGTTAATTAATGTAACTCTAACATGAAATAAATAATATAAAAACTCTGTCAGATAATGAAAATTATTCTTTGTGTATAAAGTGTGATGAACAGAGTAGCCAAAATTCAAATAAACATTAATCATAAAAAACAATTTGCCAAGTGCTTTCAGTAACTGTATACCAGAATCATGGTAACATATACCAAAAGCAATTGGCAAATTGTTTTTTATGATTAATGTTTTTTGAATTTTGGCTACTCTGTTTATCATGCTTTATATGTGAAGAATAACTAACTCTAACATTGTAATCTTTGATTTTAAAAATGTTGTTTTTCCAACTCTAGTTATTTAAAAAAATAATTTAATTAATAAAAAGTTAATTTATGAATAGAGATCAACTGATTATAAATTTTATGAAAATATATTTTTGGATAAAATGAATGTGTAAAATTTCATACTATCATGTTATTTTTTTGCTACTGTTAGTCAATTAGTTATTAAATAATTGTTTCAAGAATATATTTTAGTCTTAATTTTTTTATTCTATCCTATTCCTCTTCAACAAATTACAGTGTGTGTGATTATTTTATGATAGTTTAATGTTCTAAAATTGTTTTAATGAGCCCAGTAAAACTATTTATTTATAATAGGGTAAACCTAGAAATTACTCAAAGTGATTTATAATAAATTGCTTTATTTATTTATTTATTTATTTATCTCTTGATAATGGGAACAGTTTATAGAGTTTTTAATTCTTGAGTTAGATTTGTGCATAACAGGAACATGTAGTAGGGGTTTATGTTTAATGTTATGGATATCCAGATAATATTTATTCTGGTTGGTGCAAAAATAATATTCTTTATATTTCATTTTACTTATTTCATTAGAAATTTAGTTTGTAGGTGGCCAATATATTAATGGAACTATGTGGCCAGATAATTAATGATGGTTAGAATGTTTTTAATATCACAGCATTATTTGACTTATTGTTGTATTTTGATGGAGTAGCATCTACATAATTGTTGTTTGTATTTCTGCCCAAGGTTTTACTGTGGCTAGATAGTTAGCCTGGTCTATAGTGGACCACTTTTAAGTACAGTCACAAGATTGATTATTGAGTACCATGGCTGAATTCTATATCTATTCCAGGATCGCAGGTCACTACACATTCCTTTGCTATCAGAAACTCACTAGCTCTCTAAAAAGGTTTTGACAAATGTTTTTTTAATATGAACTTGTTTTTACATGCATATGTAATTATAATAAAAGTACAAGTGAAATAGAAATCAGTCACACACATATGAACAGGAAAGAATTGGAGAATAAAGTGAAGGCAATAAATTGATTGGTATTGAAATAATAAGACTTAAAGGGAAGCACATTAGTGATAATAATAATATAATAGTAATGTTAGGTAAGGTGAAATATGGCTGTATGGAAATAGAGGCTTATTTTATGATATATTTTTAAAAGTTCATATTTGTAATTTTATATAAAACTAATTTAACACAGTTTTTTTTTTGAGGAGTAAAAATTCTACAATAGAAACAACCATGCTAACAAGATGAAAAATGAAAAAGATGAATCAAGAATGTGATCCAAAAAAAAATCTGCAACCATTGGAAGGAACCAAGAGAATAGGAGATGTTTCTATGTTAGCCCAATTGTTAGAAATGTTTAAAGAAGATAATAAAAAGAGAGATAAACAAAGAGAGGAAGATCATAAAAAACCAGCAAAGAGAATGGACTAACAAAAAGAAGAGAATAATAAAAAGAGAGACTAACAAAGAAAAGATAATAAACAAAGATAAGAGATAATAAAAAGTATCAACAAAAAGAAGTGGAAAGTAAAAAAATGACAGAAGAAATGTTGAATGATATGAAAGTAGATATTGAAAACAGTAAAAAATGGCAAATGAAATCATAGAGTGAATAGATAAAGTCATAGCAGAGACTACAAGTAATAAAATGAACGAAAGTGTTCAGTAAGATAGTGACAATATGATCCAAATATGTGAGTAAAATATAAAAAATAATGATGAAAATGTTATAAATGAATATAACATGGATACTGAAACCAATAACAATAATGTTAATGTCATTGCTACTGATGATTACCTAGAGAAAAATATAAATAAAGAAAAGTATGATGAACAAAAAGTGGAAAATGATATAAAATGTCATGATGGAAAAAAAAGTAATGTATTCTTCAGTAGGTGAAAATGACATAAATGAAGAACAACTGATAAATGCACTGAAACGATATTGACAAATGTTTTAAAAATGAGAAAAATCCATGGACATGATAAGCCAAAAGACTGAAGAATGCAAAGAAAAAAACAGAAATGACAGTTCAAAAATTACAGCAAATAATAAAAAATAGAGAATCAAGTTTCACCAGAGACAGCCAGAATAGAACACATATAGACTTATACTGTTTTTAAGGCCAGATATTTCAATAAAAAATATTGACACTTGGTCCTATGATAAATGTTACAATATTAAAATTTGTTAAGTGTAACCTGTCAAATAAGATAAATCAGATTAATACATATGATGACAAAATGTATTGATCTAATAGTAGAAATGTTTAGGCAACAAACTGATGAAAAAGTAAAAAGAGAAAATTTCGGTTCTCCCAACATCCATTATAAAGGATTCCAAAAACTGAGAGATAAAATGAGTACAAATAATAGGGCTGTTGGAAGAAAAAATCAGGATAGTCCAAGAGAGGAGGCTTGGATTAGAAGAAAGATTAATAACAGTCCAGAAGAAAAAAATTAACAGGTCACCATCTACCCCACTTAAACTAAAGTAAAAAAACTACTTGAATATCTTACTTAATGAGTGTAATTAATCTTAATTTTTTTTGTTGTGAAATGAAATTGGTTGAAGGACTAAAAGGTTCAAAACTCAATTTCATTTCCAATATAAGACCAGAGTAATATAACCAGTTGGCTACATAGCTGCATTAAAAATAATTAGATGGCAGCATGTTCCTTGTGTATAGTTTAGGTTATTAAATTAACAAGAAAAATAATATTTAATTTTTTCATGAATATTTTTTGTGATAATAATGGATCTTCCAATTTTAAATCCCAATATGATAGTATGAGAATTCTCAAACATTTAATTTGTTAAACAATAATATATTTTTAATAATTAAATATTTTAAGTAGTTATAAATGATTATAGAGAGAAAATGTATAAAAACATTTAAACATGTTATTTTTTCTCTCTCTTTAGTAATTACAACTAATTAGTAGTTTTAAGTTAAATTATGAAAATGTACCAAGAGAAAAATAATTTTCTCTTTTTTGTAAATTATTTAATAGATATTAACTTTAACCTTATAAGAGAGATAAAGTTTTATTTTTAATAGTATTTTTCAAAAGAAAAAATAATAAGATTTTAATATTTTTGGTAAAGTTTATTTTTAACTAGTGAGAATTTTTTTTCATTTCCCTTTATCTCTCTTCAATGCAAAAAATGAGATCAATGCAAGTAACTGAATATCTTTTTTTCCAAAAAAAATTAATTAGAAAGAAATGTCAATAATTTTGTGATGCTAATTTAAGTTCTTGGCTTGTTTTTTAATCTCTATTAATATGGAGGAAAAGAACTGAACAATTGGATTTGTAGCAATTTAACTAATTGATTGATATAAAATAATCAGGCTAGAAACAGATTGTGATTGACTTGTAGGCAAGATTGTTATAGAAAAAGTAAAATAGGTGTAAAAAGATCAGAAGACCCAAGTATCTGATAAAAAGAAATATTCCTAACTTAGCTGTTGAAGGAAGAGCAGTCAAGTCTTAATTCATCTGACAAAGTAGAAACAAACATAAGTGTTTACCAAGCTATTGTATAGAATAGTTGAAGTTTTAGCATACTATGAGTTTAATCATATAAATGGCTTTTGCAATCAAAACCATGTGCTAAATTAAGCTAAAAACTAAACATCATCTTCCTCCATGTAACCTATCTTCACTGGAATAAAAATATAGAGAAAAAAATTACTCCCTTAAGGAAATTTGCCTCTTTGTCTTCTTCAAAGAGAATGAGTCTCTGTGTTAATATTACCTGGGAAATTTATTAAAGAAATGTATTGTTGTTAATTTGGAAATAAAATACTGCACACCAGATAAATACAAATTAATCATGTTTATGTGTAGAAAACTTTATGAAGAAAACTCAACTGGAAAAATTGGAAATTATAATTGGAAAAAATTCACTGAACAAAAATAAACCATGATTAAAGATATTTTGTGTGTGCCCACTGTATTTTTATTAATAAAAAAAGATTTTTTTATATAAAAGTAATAGTTTTTTTAAGAACTGATAATTTTAAATATTTTCATTAAGTTAATGTTTTCAAATTATGAAACATTTTTTTTAATCTAATCAATTTTCTCTTCAAAATTATGAAAGACTTTTTAGAAAATTTAATTTATTGTAAACTTAATTTTTCTAAAACATGTTTTTCTTTTTTCATTCATTTTTCCTCCTAAAAACTTAACGAATGCTTAATTAAGCTCTTTGATTTTGAAAATGTTATTTTTCCAACTATTAGTTATTTTGAAGAAATAACTTAATTAGTTAAAAGTTAATTTATGAATAGAAATGACTGATTGATTATAATTTTTATGAAAATATATTTTTGGATGAAATGAATATTTAAAATTTCATACTATCATGTCATTTTTTTGTTATTGTTAATCAATTCCTTATTAAATAATGACTTTAAAATATTTTAGCCTTAATTTCTTTATTTTATCCTATTCCTATTTCATAAATTGCACTGTGTGGGATTTTATTTCATGACAACATAATGTTTTAAATTTTTTTTAATGATCCCAATAAAACTATTTACTTATAATAGGGGAAACCTAAAAATTCCTTGAAGTGATGTATAATAAGCTGTTTTACTTATTTATTTACCTTTTGCTTACACTAATAGTTTATAGTATCTTTGCTTCCTGAGCTACATTTGTGCATAACAGTTATATGGATTAGGAAATTATTTTTAGTGCTATAGACATTTAGATGATGATGAGCCTGATTGGAACAAAAGGGATATCATTTAAAGTCTATGCAGTACATTTTATTTTATTTATTATTTTATTAAAAATTTATTTTATAATTGACCAGTACATTAATGATACTAATTGACCAAGACATTGATGATGGTCAGCATGTTTTTAGTATCTCAACATTATTTGATTTATTGGTGTAATTTGATAGAGTAGCATCTAAATATGTGCATCCAGATAATTATTGCTTGTATTTCTATTCTATGTTTGGCAGTGACTAAATAGTGGACCACTTTGAAATAATGATGTATGATTATTACTTTTTTGTAAAGCTGGTGAAGTTATACTTAGTTCTGTGCTGATCTCTCATGTTCATCATTTTATATTTAATTTTATATTTTATTTGGGGATGATGATTGTCTTCTATCTTCTCATAATTTAACCCCTATATGGTGTACTGCTACAAATGACTTCCCAGTTGTGGGACATTGTAACCTCAGTACTCTCTTATTAATCCCTATTTTTGTACTGCATAATATATATATATATATGACAATAGATGGTGTTATACCAAAAGCACCTTCAAGCGTTTGTTTACATAAATGTCAGAGCGAGTATTTCACTATCTCTAACTTAATTTCCACCTTCATATCATGATTTCAAGCTATTTGCTATCATCAGTGAAGGACAGGATTAAGAAACTAGATCTAAAACACAAACTCTGAGCATTTAAGAAACAGTTTCTATTCAGATTGCAAGTGTGAATCTTTTAGACACGTAATGTCTTCAAACTCAGCATCGCATGCAAGATAGCTACATGGGTCTGATATCAGTTCAGCATCACCACATAGTAGAAGTCTCTGCAATATATACCATTGCAAGAAAGATTTCAAAGGTACATTTATGAAAAACAAAAAACACAAAAACTTGCATACGCTTGTATTTATGACAATAGATGGCGTTATACCAAAAACACCTTCAAGCGTTTGTTTACATAAACATCAGAGTGAGTATTTCACTATCTCTAACTTAATTTCCACCTTCATATCATGATTTCAAGCTATATTAAGTTAGAGATAGTGAAATACTTGCTCTGATGTTTATGTAAACAAAAGCTTGAAGGTGTTTTTGGTATAATGCCATCTATTGTCATAAATACAAGCGTATGCAAGTTTTTAACTTGTGTTTTTGTTTTTCATAAATGTACCTTTGAGGTCTTTCTTGCAATGATATATATTGCAGAGACTTCTACTATGTGGTGATGCTGAACTGATATCAGACCCATGTAGCTATCTGGCATGCGATGCTGAGTTTGAAGACATTACATGTCTAAAAGATTCATGCTTGCAAGCTGAATAGAAACTGTTTCTTAAATGCTCAGAGTTTGTGTTTTAGATCTAGTTTCTTAATCCTGTCCTTCACTGATGATAGCAAATAGCTTGAAATCATGATATGAAGGTGGAAATTAAGTTAGAGATAGTGAAATACTCGCTCTGACGTTTATGTAAACAAACGCTTGAAGGTGTTTTTGGTATAACGCCATCTATTGTCATAATACAAGCATATGCAAGTTTTTTAACTTGTGTTTTTTGTTTTTCATAAATGTACCTTTGAGGTCTTTCTTGCAATGATATATATATTGCAGAGACTTCTACTATGTGATGATGCTGAACTGATATCAGACCCATGTAGCTATCTGGCATGCGATGCTGAGTTTGAAGACATTACGTGTGTAAAAGATTCACGCTTGCAAGCTGAATAGAAACTGTTTCTTAAACGCTCAGAGTTTGTGTTTTAGATCTAGTTTCTTAATCATGTCCTTCACTGACGATAGCAAATAGCTTGAAATCATGATATGAAGGTGGAAATTAAGTTAGAGATAGTGAAATACTTGCTCTGACGTTTATGTAAACAAACGCTTGAAGGTGTTTTTGGTATAAAGCCATCTATTATCATAAATACAAGCATATGCAAGTTTTTTAACTTGTGTTTTTTGTTTTTCAGATATATATATATATATATATGATAAACAAAAATGCAAGTTAAAAAACTTGCTAACGCTTGTATTTATGTCCACAGATGGCGTTCTACCAAAAACGCCCATCAAGCGTATGTTTTGTTACATAAACGTCAGAGTAGTTAGTATTCACTATCTCTAACTATAATTCCACTTTCAGATCATGATTTCAAGCTATTTGCTATCGTCAGTGCAAATAGCTTGAAATCATGATCTGAAAGTGGAATTATAGTTAGAGATACTGAATACTAACTACTCTGACGTTTATGTAAACAAAACATACGCTTGATGGGCGTTTTTGGTAGAACGCCATCTGTGGACATATATATATATGCATTAATTATCTTTTGTCATAAAAAGATAAAAATAAAAGATTGTGCATAGTTTATTGCCAAGAAATACCTGATTATTAAATTCTGGGTAGTGACAATTTATAGATTTTATTTTTTGTGTATCCTCTACTTTTAGCAGAAATCAAATATAATACTATTTAAACATAATCTTAATTAAACAATAATAACAAATCTGCAAGCTACAGTTTTACCGATATTATATTACTATTCTACATTCTATACAAAAATCCCAAGACATATTAAAATTATTTATTTTTCATCACTTTTAAAATAAATTCTTATCTGAAAAAGAAATATGGCCACAACTCTCAAAACAATATATAGGTACCTTTTCTCTGTTTGACTGAATCCAATTCTAATGTATATATTTGGATTTTTGATGTAAATTATAAGGAATTTGAACACAGACTTTCAAACTCCAGTCAATCATCTGCTTTATTTCATTGTACTCAGTTAAATAATATAGATTAAACCTGTATTTTGTCAAGCCATCTTCTGTTTATTTAAATGGATAAGATACTATACATGAGGGGTCAGAATGACTTACATGGTTATGACAATAATATTGGTATCAGGAAGGGGTTTGGGTGTTCCATCATCAGATTTTTAATACTATGGATGGCTAAAGAGTTGGAGGAGGAAATTGATTGAAGTCTGTCAATTAAAGTTTGAACATTTGCTATCTTAATATAATCTGAGCACATTATATATGTGTATGGGAGATAATGATCTGGGCCAACTAATGAATTCTGGTTCAGCATGAAATACATATATTGAAGATTATTTATCTTTTTTCACGTGAGCTAATGTGTATCATTTGTATAATATAGAGCAGATAGCTGAATAGAATTTGAAAATCTGTGTTCAAATCCCTTATCATTTGCATCTCTTCTTTGTATAAACTTTAAATTATAATTCTTTTTTATTAATATACAGTGGCTAATCGTTCATACACTATTTACTAATTGGCTTGTTGGTATCTTATATGTAAAATATTGGTAATATGTTTAAAAAATACTCAATAATAATTTTTATGTATACTTTTTTAATCTGTGTTAATTTATTACATTTTCAAGAGTTTCAAAAATAGATCAGTCTGATTATAAATATTTTAATAAATCTAACAGTGTCTGCTTTTCTTTAAGGCATGTCAAAATTGCTCCCGATTGATAGTAAAAAAGAATACAAATCTGTACAGTAGACTTCTGTTTAGTTTATAAAGATCATGGACTTTTCCAAGTAATTAGCTTAAAATTATTTTTCAATTCTTGAAAATTTTCATCATATTAATAATAACATAAAATTGAATAAATTATTTAGATTTATGCAGATTTTCATATATAGATAATTTATTGTGGATTGATTAATTTTGAACCATATTCTCGAACAAAAATCAATTTCATGAATTTATTTATTTATTTAATTCTTAATATTTAAGAATTAAATAAATGGTTGGCCTGAGTTAGTATTTTGAATCTAATGTCCTAGCTTCTCACTGATGAGAGCCATAGCTCGAAACCGGTCTGGGGATGGGGACCATCATAGATAAATGCTTCAGGTATTTTCTCTTGTAGCATTTATCATTAAAAAATAAGCTTGTTTAGAGCTATTAGCAGGCTCTTTATATATTACATATTGGTAATACAAGCTATATAGGTCATGTGACATATGACTGATTTTTAATAATATTAATTGAATAATGAAGTGGTTTTTTTTAAATTTCATATATACATAATCCCATTTTATATATGATTTATCTCTAAATTATTATTATAAGTTTTTAAAAATGTGTTATTGTTTGTTTGTTTCTTGCAATGATGTATTTTATTGTCAGTTAACTCATTTATAATCAGTTTAACTGCAAAATATCCTATTAGCCAAGTTAATTAAAGTTCTCCACTTTTGATGGTCAATTACAGAATCAGCAGTAAAAATATATTTGTCTTTCAAAATTATACACGTTTTAGTTTAGTTTCTAAAAAGCAAATAAATATTTATAATTATGGCTGAATTGTATATACAACATAAGATGGTAATAATCAATATATTTTATGATATTCCCCAAAGAAGTTATTACTCATGGAAAGCATCTGAAGATATTAGAAGATATTTAGTTGACTGTATTATATTAAACAAAAATGTACAAATCAAATATAGTCTAGTCATGGTTACTTTAGTGCTGGTGTGTATGGCAAACATGTATTTATTTTGTCATAATGTAATATTAATTTTAAAATAAATAATAGATCTGCACAAAGAAAATAATGTTTAAGTAAATTACAGGATCATGACATAGCTAAAAAGTTTAATGATGAAATTGCTATGATGACAATTGACCACATGTGTTGAAAAGATATTAAAACAACGATAAGGATAGCAGTGGTTTCTGTACCAGGAAAAATGATGCTAAAGCCTAAGAAACTAAGGATAACCTAAGTAATATTAAATTTAATTAAAAGAAAATATAGACAGAATTAAAGGCTATGATAAATATAAAGAAAGTTAAAATTTTAATAAGAAACTGCTGAGTTGAAAAAGCAAAATGAATGAATATGATTAGTCATGAAATTGAAAATAATGTAAAAATTATAAGTGTTTAACAGATATATAAAAAAAAATCAAAATATTAAATTAAAAATGTGAGAAATATTAGTAGTTTGTTAAGAGTAATAAACTATTTGCAAAGAGTATATTATATATTTGTTTAAAGAAGAGGAAATAATATATACAATAGATTATTCAAAAGATCAAAAATATGATTGATGAGAATGAGGAAGATCTATAATAAGAAAGAAGAATTTGATTACACAATTAATAAGACAAAAAATAAAATGACTGTTATAAATGGCATTCCAAATGAATTTTTAAATTGAAGTAATATTTAAAAAATAGATTATTTGATGGGATAACAAGATGTTATGAAGAAGAAAAAATCCATCATATTTTACGATTATTTTTGGAAATGCAAATTGTAGATCAATAGCGATATCTCACGTCTTTATGATTTTACTCGTAAATGTTAAAAATAGAATACAAAAGAAGATTGATATAAACATAAATGAACATCAATATGTCTTTAGGTGTGAAAAAGGAGCCAAAGAATCAGCATTAAAATGCTTTTACAAAAAAATTTATAAAGGAATAGAAGGTATTATGTGGTTTTTATTGAATTGGAGAAGATCTTTGACAAGATGGATTGGAAGTTGTTTTTTAAAATAATGAAGAATGTAGTTGGAGTAATAGAAAAGAATATGCAGTTAATTTTGAATTTATATAGATGTCAGAATACAGAAACAGCTGTAAAATATTGTAAAACTAAAGCTATTATAAAAGGTGAGAGGCAATGTTATTCATTCCTTCTATTTATTCAATTTATTTATTTACAGGTTCAAAAAAAATAACAATAAATGTTTAAAATGTTAAATATGCTTATAGAGTCTTTTAAATTAAAAATAAATATTAATATGTCTAAAATGGTAATGGTGGATAAACAGAAGATAAAAATATTGATAGATATGCTGATAAATAAAATAAGTTTAGAACAAGTTAAATATTTTTATATACAAGTATGATCTGTAATGACAATGGATATCTTGTAGAGATTAAAAGGAGAATAATGTTAGTTAAATGATTTTTTCAAAATATATTGTTATAAAAAAATAGAATGAGATTTATTATAACTGTCATTTGGAATTTAGGGATAAATGAATGTGGGTCCTAGTTTTTGTAAAACAGGAAAAATTAACATTAAAAGAAGTGGAAATGTGGTTTTAAAAGAAAAATGTACTAATGATCATTCATAAGGATATTATTGAACATAATAAAAGTGAAAAATTGCACTTTTAGAACATATTTTAAAGCATGATAACTTTTTACAAAATTTTTTAGAATGCAAAATTTTGGTAAGTGTATTTAGAGGCAGTCCAAAAATATCTACTTTTTAAAAATGTGATGAGAAAATTTAAGGTCATGTGCAAATATGAAAATAATTTCTGTAGACAGAATGATGTCACTGCAATGACATGGTATTGCATTAAGAAAATTTCAGAATTTAGATAATAAATAAGTTAGATACATATTTTTAATTTAGTAAATGAGAACAAAAATTTGTAAATGGCATTTAGAATTGTAAAAATTGAACTTTTACTTACAATATTTCAAATATCCAACAAAAGAGAACTATTATAAATTAATAAAAAAACTATCTTCATGTCAGAAATTGTTGATTAATAGTAAATGATAATATTTTGGTAACATCAAAGATTAAAGATTATTTCTATTTACATTGATATTATGTACTTATTTTTATTCTTATTATAATAACAATCTAAGGAAATATTTGATTAAAGATAGATAGAGACTTTTTTACCAATCATAAATTGTAATACATCTAAAATTATTTATTTTAACCAAAAATGCAATTCCATTATGGATGTGACAAACTACTTGATAAAAAAATCTTACAAATATATTTTAGTTTAATCCTAGTAAAAACATTTGTAAAGATATATATGTATATATCATTGATATTAATTTTATTAAAGTTTTCATTTACTCAAAAATAACTGTGATTGATATATACAATTAATAAATATTATGTGTTTTATAATAACTGTGCACAGCTATGATGTATTGATAATTAGGTACTTAATTTTAATATGAGAACACAAATTAATTAAATATGGGAGTTATTGATAACAATTTGGTTTATTAGTCAAAATAAGTTAATTAATAAAATAATATTAAAAATATTACAAAATAAATATCAAAACTTGTTAATTTTATATCAATGATAATATTTTCAAATGAATATGATTTGCTTCTAAATATTAAATAAAAATGGAATAATTATGCAAATATTATATTGTATTATGAAAGATGAAAAAAGACAAAAGATAAATTAGGTAAAAACAACATTAAATTATAGAAAACTAATGTAATCAATAGTTTAGAATTTGCATACAAATACATTAGATATAAAACAATAAATCATAACACTAGAGAGAACATAAATACGTATTTGAATACCAAAGAATGACAATGATAGTATAAGAATTTGGAATTTAATTATGATTTGGGCAAAATAGGAGAATCAATATTGAATATTTATTTTTGAAGTGTAATATAATGAAAGAAGTTTAGAAAAAATATTTGAATATTGAAAAACATATAAAAGTGAAAGAATGAAAAAGCACAAGGTTTTATTTTTCTTTCTCAGGATTTTATGATTAAAGTGAGACTCTAATGGCAAAGTACTGGAATTAATAAAAAAGATTTTATTAAACTGGGATTTAAAAGGAATGCTTTAGATCTGGAAGACAAGATGTGATTGTAGATTGAAAATGGTAATAGAGAGTTGAAACTAGTTGGGATTTTTTCTTCTGTTATATAGGATTTTCAGACATAGTATAAATTCAGTAAGAATATGGAATCGGCACACAAACATTTTGATTTTTTAAGGAATAGCTATTTTTCATACCATTACAGAGCTTATTTTTTTTAAAAAAAATATGGTGTAGATTTTACACAATCAGAAATAAATCCAAATCTACTATCCATTTTCATGAATACACATGAAGAAATTGAGAAAGTATACATAAAAGACATTTGATGGGAAAGCAAAATATAATCAAGTTTATTGCAACTTTTTATTGATATAAAATAAAATACATGTAAATAAAATGAAAATTCTTAAAAGAAATATAAATATAATCTTCAATATTTTCTTTTTCTCTTTCCTTCTTTATTTTTTCTTTTTTTAATAATAGATATATGTATGAAATATGGTTGTATTGATATAATGTTTTTTTTAATAATAGATATATGTATGAAATATGGTTGTATGTCATTATATTAATAATATTTAAATTTTGTAGATCTGATGAAGACTGCTAGGAGCAGTCAAAACTGTAAAATTATAAGTATATTTTGCATTAATGTGTAAGAAGAGTGGGGTATTGTTACTATATGTTATAGAAATATAAATAGTAAAACCAAGTCAGAAAAATATCATTAAAAAATAAATTATCAATAAACATTGTATAATGAAAATTCCATGACAAGACTAGGACAAAAACTAATAAATATTTCCTAGATAATAAAAAAAAAAGATTAAGAAAATATAGTTTAATTAGTATGTAGAAAAATGGCAAAAAAAGCACAAAAAACCATGAAGAGAAAATTAAATACAAATTTTAGAAACACAAAATGATAAATGTATTTATAAAAAAAATATAGACAAAAAAAAGTTGATGAGAAAAGAAAAAATAAATAAATAAACTGAAAAATATAAGTAACTGGTAAGAATACTGGTAAAAAAAAAAAAAAAAGGAAAATACATTAAATATAGTAGGAAAATTGATGAAAAATTTAAGAAAGGTAAATAATTTTAGGATAAAAATATGTTTTCTTTACATAAAATTAAGATTTAAAGAAATTTATGTTAATGAAATGCGTATTTCTTATCATATCAACAGATGATTTGCAGAAATGAGAGGTTGAACTTTTACTCAAAAATCTTATCTTTAGCTTTGGAGTTGATCACTAATATTGTACTAAATCATAGAGACCAAAAGAAAACACATTTAAATAAATAATTAAATCACCTATTGCAATTATTAATATAACCATAAATAAATAAACAAATAATTAAATATTTACTAGAGTATATTAAGTACAAAATGGTAATTTTAGATTTAGTATTAGACAATTTATTTGCCATTTCAGCAGATAAGAAAATAATTTAAAGAAAACTTATAATTAGAGAAGAAAATATATCCTGATATAAAATTAAAAATATTAGACATTATGATGAAGAAACAGTAGGGAATATATGAGTCATAACATTACTAAAAATAAAACTTCAACAGAAGTGATTTACAGCCTAAGCCCATACACTATAACATTGTTATAATAACTCAACAATATCTTATTGAGTACTGAGAATACTCTCAAACCAAAACACAAGATAGACTTTTGGAAACATAAGGTCATCCATCATATTTTTTGTACCTAAATTCATTTACACTGGCCAATCTAAAACATCTTAGTTTGAGAGTGGAATGCTTCTGCATTCACTTTACATCCATTAATTTCTTTCCATATAATAAAGCTCATTAAATTTTTTCATTTATTGCATACTAATGCTATGAACTATTAGAAATTATGTAATATTTCATTAAATTTACTAGTGCAGAGATCATATGTAACTTAAATAGAAGGGATTTACACAATAAGCATGTGCTGTGACATTGTTATAATAGCTCAGTGATGTCTTATTGAATACTGAGGATCAAATAAGAAGATAGACTTTTAAAAAGGTAAGAGTAGCCTTCTTATTTTGTTCTGCCTAAATTCAGTTATATAGGCCAATGTAAAAAGATTTCATTTGAGAATGTAAAAATGTGTTAAATAAATAAAGAAATATCTTCACATTCTCAAACTAAGGTGGTTTGGATTGGCCTATATAACTGAATTTAGGTACAAAATATAACACTGCTACTCTTAACTTTTCAAAAGTCTCTATCTTGTGCTTTGGTTAGTGAGTATCTTCACTACTTAACAAGACAACATTGATCTGTTGTAACAATATTACAGGACATATGCTTAAGGTCTAAATCTCTTCTGTTTAAATTATATCTGATGTTTGCAATAGTAAATAAAGTTGAATATTAAAAATGAAACTGTAAAAAGTTCCAGATATTGTTTAAAAAATAATAAATAATCATGGATGATCAGAAGCCTTTCAAAAGTGTAAAAAATTGGAATATTTAGAGTTACAAAGCATCTACGATGTTTGATATCACATAATATATTAAGCTTTATAAAACTAGTTGGAAAAACACATAGTAGAAATAGAATAAAGTAAAATAAATATATACATATGATAATAAAGTTTGAAAAAAAATTATATAAAAGTATAAATTAACTGTTAAGAAAGTAGAATGTCAAAAATATAAATTGAGATTGAAGTAAATATATTCAAAGAAAGAAAATAATGAAAATTAAAGTTGGAATAGCTTAGCTCATCATTAATTTTGTTTTTAGAGGAAATAAAAAAAAATAATAATGCAAATAATTTTTACAAATAATATTAAACAATTTTTATATAAATACTTTTAAAATTCTATTTAACAGTATGATTTATTTTACATATTCTGTATTATTTATGTAATAAGATTCACCAATAGATATCAAATGACAACGAGAAAAAGATTAATAATCTAGTTTTCAAATATATGATTCTTTTAATAAAATGCATGATTTTGTGTTATAGATAGAGATATACCAAATAACCAGTAGTTATTACTAATATCCTATTAAATTAGTGGCTTAAAATGATTAAATACTCTAAAATGTCTTTATAATTTCAAATAGCTTAGGTTATTGTAAACCCCAAAATGAGTAATATAAATAATACAAAAATTCAGGATAGATACTTAAAAAATAGTCTCGAATTTTCCATTAAATATGAAATATTATAAAATGTTAACAGTGATGCGCAACATAATAAATAATATGTAAACCATTCAATCAAAAATATATATGTCAAATAATGTACTTTATAACAGCACTATAATATTACATAAAAAATTGAAAATATTGCTTATTTTTATAATGCTAATCAAAATAATAAGCTAAACAAACTGAATAAAAATGTAGAAATCTTAGAAACATTAAATGAATAAAAACATATTGAGAAATGGGCAATGTCTAAATTATAAAAAAAATATGAAACTACATAAAAAGAAAAGTTTCAAAAAATGTTCATAGATTATTTAAAATATATAAATATTTGAAAGTTTTAAAGTTCTAAGCACTGTTGTACAAACCCATTTACTTGCACATAAATAATATTTTTTAGCATTTATTGTTTTATACTTTAACAATGACTTTTTTACTAATTATTATTATTATTATTATTATTATTATTATTATTATTATTATTATTATTATTATTATTATTATTATTATTATTATTATTATTATTATTATTATTATTATTATTATTATTATTATTATTATTATTATTATTATTATTATTATTATTATTATTATTATTTTGCCTTATAACAAATTTGATGGCGATTGGAGGGTGAAATAGAATAAAGCCAGTCCATTAAAGTTTGAAGATTTTCTATCTTAATATAAGCCTAGCACTAATTATATATGTGTATGGGAGATGATGATCTGAATCAACTGATGAGTACTGGTTCAGCACGAAATACGAAAATTGGAGATCACTCATCTTTTTCACATGGGTGTGGTGTAATGTATCCGTTATATCAGATAGAGTATATAGCTAAAGGGAGCCTGAAAGTCTGTGTTCAAATCCCCTATAATTACATATAAACTTCAAATATATTAAATTATACTTGTATTCTAATATTAAAAAATCATATTGTAACAGAATAAAATTTATAGTACATGAAGATTGCGATAATTAATTTTATTGTGTATTATTCAAGCTTTTTTTTTATTAGCAAGTATTTAAAATCTATTAATATTTAAACATGTCAATTCAAAATCATTTATTTTAAAATGCATAGAAAATTCTAGGGATGTTTTTTTATTATATTAATTAAATGTCTAATTTAAAATTAATTAATTTCTAATTGCTTTAATTTATTTTTAAATTCTTAATTGTTAACTTTTTTAAAAAATAAAAATTATAGTTAATTAAAAATGTTAAATCGAAATTACTTAAGAATAGATAAGAAAATTATGATTATTATATTCATAATTTTAAGAAGATTTCAGTCCGAATACTTAATGATTTGTGAAAGAGCTTAGTAATTATTATAGCACAATTTTTCATATATAAAAAAACCTTAAGTCTTAAAATGGCCATGAATAAAATTAACATTTTTAATATTATTATGTAATATTAAAAATACTAAAAATTAGGTGGTTTTTTTTCTATTTTTGTGATTGTTTTTCTATTTAACAAATGTTTATATAGAATTCTTATCATGTTTAGTTTGGTCTTGAATAAGTTTGTATCTCTTAAAACAAGTTTGTCATAAGAGCTTTTGTAAAGGCATTGCTTATTAATCTTTATATACTCACGTGTTATAAACAGGTTGCTTAAAAATAATTGTATATATATGAATATAAACTCGTGTGGTTATGTGTGCGTATGTATAAGTAAATTCTTATTACACTTCTTATTATGTGGCCATATGAAAACTAAAAAAACACTAGAAAGCAAATTTGAAATAAGTTTTATGATGTAAGCATCATTTTTTAGCAGGACTATATTTATGACAAACAAATTTATACTTTTCATTTGATGTTTGGTGCTAAAATCAAGTGACAGAATCTAAAGGTTTCTGGATCAAAATGAAATCTCTCACTATTGGTGCTCAAATATTACATATTTTTCACTAACTACTATCTGGTTATTTTACTTTATATTTTCTGCAGAGAGATATTTAATGTTATCACAAAGACTTGAAAATTAAAATTCATAGTCATATAACAAACCTGGTAAATTTCAGTAGATTTTGGTAACCAAGAAAGATATTAATTTGAGATTTTTAATACACATGTGTATCACAATATAACCCCAAATTTCATTTTCTGTAAAATAATAAGAAAAAGCCATTAGACATAATCGATATGCATATATAATTGTATATGTAGAGGATCATATATGTGTGCATGCATGAATGTAACAATTTTTCATATATATATATATATGTGTGTGTGTTAGTATGTCTGGGGAAGTGAGTTATTATTCTTTCATCTAATATTTGTTTGGTTAAGGGCACTTTCAGTGCTGAGCACTATGTCCATATGCATAAATTGAGTGGATTTTGAACATTTTAAATTTATAAATAATAGGTTGTGTAACTTTCATAGTGATAAATTATTCACTATTGAAATATATGCTACTGAATTATTGAAGTGGATATAATAGGAAAATATTTTAATACATTATATAAATTTATACTTATGTAATATAATGAGTATGCTAATAGCTCTAAATAAGCTTTTTTGATAAATACCACAAGAGAAATCATTTAAAATCTCTATCTAAAATTATCTCTATCCCCAAACCAGTTTTGAGCTAATGACTCTCATCAGTGAGGTGCTAGGACATTCAGACACTAAATCTAAAATACAAACTCAAGTCCAGGATTTATCGAATACTTAGTGGATGATCTGGGGTCTGAATTTCCTAGTGCCTCACTCATGAGAGCCATTAGTTCAAAACCAGTTTGGGGGCACGAGTGATTTTAGATAGAGATTTTAAATGCTTTCTTTTGCAGAATTTATTGGAAAAAACTTGTTTAGAACTATTAGCATGCTCATTATATTACATTTGTAAATACATCATTGATTTATTTTAATGTCACATTTAATATAGAAACAAATTATGGTAGATTACTTATAAATTGAAAAAATGTTAATAATATCAAGAAATGTAATATTATATATTGTAATTCAGCAATATAGATCCATAAAATAAATATAAGTATGAGAATAAGTACAGGTCCTCTTTTTCAGCAAGCATACATATAACCAACAAAATCTCAGGTTCTTATTTTATTTAAGTATAAAAAAATACTTTGATAATAGTCAATATAAATTCAAAAAAATAATAATCTGGGTTCTTAATAAATATTATGCTCCTAATCTATCCTTCTACTCCTATCAATATCTATTTCATTTTACAATAAGTATAATAAACAGGCAAAAACTCACTATATGTATTGCCACACTGCAAGCTAGAGTAATCAATGGATACTAGAAGGCTTGTGCAAAAAATCCCCATCTAGTGTCTACTCATCCAATATCCCCAGACTAGTTTCTGGCTTGTGGCCTTCATCAGTGACGACCCTTGTGAAATGTAATAAAGTCAAACTTTATGTATTTAAATCTTGTAAACACTTTTATCAAACATTGACCAACAAAGTAAATTTATACTAAAGCTCTTGTTTTATGATCAATTAATATCACAATAAATAAGAGGTAAACTTTATTAAAATTTTCAATATTTTTATCTTGTAGTAAGCAAAGCTAATGTAATGCAGCAGGTGGCAAAATAGCATAATAAAGTAATTTTAGCTAATGCAGGTATTGGAGAACAGATCATATGAATCACTTCAATGTGATTTTGGAATTTAAATGTACTCTTATATTCAACTATATCTGCTATGGCTTTATTATTCAGATTTGCTGAATAAATTGGTGTAATGATGACAATGAATACAAAAATATATTTAAAGAAATAAACATATTTATTAGCATTATAATACAAAATTGAAGTTACAAGTAAAATAAAGTAATAAAGAAAAGTCATTACAATATCAATCATTATTTAAAGAAACATGTAGATACCCTTATTAGTAAATTATTCAAATAAATTCTATAAACTAATATTCACATTCAAACCAAATTAAAGAAATTTTCCTTACTATTAAGGTAACTAACTGACATTCACATGCAACAAGTAATGCGTCATTTGCAGTAAAATAAGTTATTGACAAAAGTGTTGTTGATAGCAGAAACAACATTAACTAGATTCCAAATTAGAGTATAACTCATTAGCCTAAAATTGATCATTAAGCAATTGGAAAATAGGCTAATTTATATAGGTCTTGCATAGTCAAGCATAAACAAAGCAGAATATCAATATACTACAAATAATTCCTCACATTTAGAAGGAGAAGAAGTACAGCTATGCCAGTACATCTAGATATATACTAATGTATCTATAATCAATAACATCTAGCAAACCTTTAAAGCAAATGATAGTAAAAAAATAATAAGTCAACATTTATTTACATGATCTATAAATGTTCTATTAGCATTATCACAAGCATTGAAGGATTTAATAACATATAAGGTAATGATAAGCCATAAAAATAACTAATACTATAGGTATATGTTAACTAGAAAATCACCACCAAAGTGAAAAAGACATTGTTATAACTAATAATTTATTCTGCATCTATCAACAAGCACACATATTTTGAATAGACAAATATGAAAGACCAATATAAATATACATGTAAAGCTATGTATAAAATGCATAGGAATCATAATATTAACTTTAACTATATACCAGCATCAAATAAACATATTCACTTATATGCAAATCTTAAAAAAACTTCAGTATTCTCTGTGCATGTTTATCACATCTGCATATCATTAGCAAATTATCTTTGAAAATTCTTAAAATATTAAAACTTATAATTATATTACCTTGATATTTACTCATAAAAAAATGAAATACACAATATTATATGTATATCTAATATAGAATAAGACATAAAATAAATAATACACTAACAATAACAATTTTAATACTATGACACATTCCATATTATTCCTTTAAAATCCAAGAGTTCATAAATATTTTTAAAAAATAATAACTTGCTGTGCCTAGTAGGCCCTCATTGTCTATTGAAATAAACAAGCACATAAGTTTATTAAATATATAATAAAACAAAGCAGTGGTCACAAGAAATATTATAAATCAATTAAATTCCTTCCAAGGAAGAGCAGAACATGTTTATTAAACAAATTTTAAATAAGAAATGAAGTTTTCATAATGATAAGCTATATTACAATTTAATAAGTTTCATAGCGATAATGCAATATAGATTTTTAAAAATTTGGTTTTACAGAAGAACAAAATATTCTAAACTGTTAAAATAAATGGGATTCCACATTTCATCAAAAACATAGTATTTGCATTTTACAAAGTATAATTAAATAATATCTTATTAATGTAGTAAAGCAGAAGTAATGTTGTTGTTTTCTGACAAATTATAATTCCTAAAATAAATAAGCTCTATTGATCTTTTTGTTCTTGAATAATTTTATGCTTAGCATAGCATTCAGGAAAAAAATATGTATCCACTATTGTAGAACTAAAAAAGCATAAAAATAATTCATATTTTATAAGTTATTTTGCACATTTTTTTAAAGATAATATAGATGTTAATAATGTATATTTATATTTATTCTCAGCAGAATTAAATAATAATAAATTCTCAAAATAAAATAATTCCATAACTAATTTAAGTAAACAGCACATGAGAATAAGATTAACAATATTTAAATGTAAGTCATATAACAGTTTTTAACTTTGGAATAAAATATTAGTACAAAGTTCCAAATAATTATTAATATTAATAAAAGTTTATAGAATATGATATAACATATGTAAACTATTTCTCTGGCTTAAAATGTTTACTGCCATTTTCACAATAAAAACTTAGTCCTTTCTGTAGTGTAGATATTATCTTAAAGTAGCAATGGAATGGCAATACAAGAGGTATTGATTCATCAGATTATATACAATCTAGCCAGTCATTATAAAGACTTATTCATTTGATATGTGATTCCCAAGGTGAAGGCATAATAATTACAGTTTCTGTTTTAAGATAAGTGCATATGCTTACTGATGAAATATTAGATTGACCCATGTAACTCCAGTTAGTCAATTTATAATTAATATTGTGTGTGACCTTAATTAATTGATATGAACTTTCAAACAATCTCCAAGCAAAGTATTCTAAAAATAACTAACTTTTAAACTTGTCTAGACATAAATAAAATAAAATAGAATAATTAATTTTATTTAATTAGCTACACAATATTCATTTTAATTCCTTGTATAATATTAAGATTATTTTACATGTTTGATAATTAATTAGCTTTTTCTCAAAGTTCTCAAAAATTATAATTTAAATAATTTATTTCAATATTATCCTTAGTTAAAGATATTAAAGTAAACAGCAATTTTTAAATACAGTTTCTTTTAAAACCTTTCCTTTAAATAATACAAATATTCATATACATGCACTAGAAATATCAAGGAATAATTAGAGTTATAAATGAAAGTAATTACAGTTTAAAAATATCATTCAAAATATTGCAAAATCTTTATTTACTAAAGTTTGCTTAAACGTACTTTATTTTAATGTATTATATTTAACTCTAATTTTTGTGAATTTCAATTTTACATAGTTACCAATATAAGCCAAACTAATACCCTTACAACTAGTATTTAAACATATTCAAGCAAATGGTTTAGTAATATAGTTTAAAAGATACACAGTAAAGTTTTAGAATAAATGAAATATAATTAGTGAATATCTACTTTTATTTAAATTTTTAAAAAAAATGAAATATTATATTACAGGATAAATTTGCATTGACAAAAAGAATTCATGAACATAAACTTTTTGTATAATAAATTATAATAGTCTGTGTTTGGATTTCGGTGAATATTTACCTATATTCACTTATTTGTAATAGAAATTGTTTTTTTTTTATTTTGCTTAGACAATATTTTAATTTTGCAAGTGGAAAATGATTTGAAGAAAACAAAGTTCAAAGAGACATATTTTAGAAATATTGTAAGTAATTCATTAAATAAATAATATAGTTGTGTTCGTAAATTATGGTAAGATGGCCATTTATATGACAAAGTTAATGATGTGTGACTCTAATAAGAATTTTTTAAAATTTTTTTAAATTTTAGTTGTAAAATTCTTCTCAGCATGTATGTTTTATTTTTATATATTACTATTTCATATATTATATAATTGAAAGAAAGTTGTCTAGACAACTGTTTGAAATTGTTGGTTGTTATTGTTTTGATTGGTTTTAATGATATATATATATATATATTATAATTCATGAAAATTTTAGTGGACAACCCTGTACAATATAATACCAAAGTTTCAATTACTTTTGAAATTTTTTATGAATTGTAATATATATATTGTCAATAGTAACATTTATGTATTATTATAATATAGACTAAAATTTAAATGATTAATATATAGAATTTCAGGTTGATAATATATTTCTTGAAGTAAAAACCTTCAAGGATTAGCTATATTAATACAATGCAGTTTGCTAGCAAAGCCATCATTATTACAGACTAAAATATGAATATACTTTTGTCTATTTAACCAATTTGTCTTTGATTTTCTGTTTTGATTTCATTTTTACTTTGAATTTTATTAAATCACTACTAGATTTATTTTCTTTGGCATGCTTCTATTTTTACTTCAATGTACAGATTGTTTCTATTCATTTTATAATACTTTGTGAAATAACAAATATTATATACAAATAAATATGTTTAATATGTGTCATCAAGCAGAGATAAATTTTCAATACAACTCCCCATCTCTTTCATACACACAACATGAAGAGAAAGTCTCTCAAATTTCATGATAGTGGTGTGATAATAAAACCTGATCTTTTATTTATTACATATGTGCCTACGAACTGACTATTAATTATTTTATATATATTTTCTGTGAGCATTAGTTTTTTATTCTACATGATAATATGATGTGTATAGAAATGGCCACTTAATGAGAAATCAGTATCTTGTTATACTAAAGAAGTTGAGTTTTGATTTATTGATGTGCAAAATAGAAGTGAGAGTGAAACAAAATAGTAAAATGAGATTTTAAAATACATTCCCATTTCAAACTCACTAATTGTAGTATAAATTATTGTCTTATAATGTATTATAATGTGAATAGTGTGGTAATCCACCTTGTTTAATGTTTGTATTATATTGAAGAGTTAAATACATTAGAGAGAAAAGAATTGATTGCATCTAAATGCAAACTTCAAATTTAAACAGAATTTACCAATATATCATATCTTTTTATCAATTAATAGTAACAATAATTCTTTATATATATATAATGTTTTCACGGTTGTAGATATAGATAAATTATTATGTTTTGGGCTAAACTGTGTGTTATTTTCCATTACATACCAATATTTCGATGAACTAGCATCCGCCATTATCAAGGTTAACTTTTGAAAGAAAAATTGTTAGATCTCAAACAGTAACATGACTGAGTTCAAGATGAGAAATGAGATTCAACTTGAAGTAGTTCAGCATTCACAATATGAGCTTTATCAAAATGTTTATTTCTCTCAGTTTTTTCACCTATTAATTTTAAGTTAATATTAGAAGACAGAGATAAAATGAGAGGTTTCCCTATACCTGGAATATGTTGTGCTTCATCAGCCCTATTTAAACTAGTAGGTCTTTTTAATATTTCAGTTGACTTGCTCATGGTTCTTAAATACCTTTCTAAATTAGCAAGTATTTTTGCATTGTCAAAATCAGGTTTGTGTCCAATTTCTAAAAAATGGGAAGTAAAAACTGATATCTTATTTTTTTGATTAAAAGCATTTATATGTTCCTTAATTCTGACATTTAATAATGTATTAGACTGGCCTACATAGCTTCTTGAGCACTGAAAACATGGAATTTCATAAAACTCCTGGTGTTCCAAAAATACTCTGTCTTTTGGTTTGTGTAAAAAATCACCAATTTTCTTGCCAGTAGAAAAAGTTGTCTTTATATTAAAACTAGATAGTCTTTTATTGATTTTATCATTAACTCCTTTAATATAAGGCAAAACCATTCTGTTATAAGATGAATTGTCAATTCTATCCTTTTTTCCCTTTAGCATCAATGCTATGTAAAGCCTTACATATGATGTTTCTATTATAATCATTAGAAAGTAGAATATTTTTTGTAAGTTCTATTTCTTGAGCAAGAATATCTTTATCAGACAAACTATAAGCTCTAGTCAAAAAATTTTTTGCTACAGAAAATATTTGAGCAGGATGATGATGAGAATTAAAATTAAGATATCTGTTTGTATTGGTGGATTTCCTGTAAACTGATATTGAAAAGGTTTCATCACATTTTCTTGTAATTAAAACATCTAGAAAAGAAAGTGATTTGTTATTTTTCACTTCCATAGTAAATTTAATATTAGGATGCCAATTATTTAAAAAAACAAGAAAAGAATTTAATGCATCAATGCCATGAGGCCATATAACAAATGTATCATCAACATATCATAGCCAAATAAAAGGTTTCTTGGTAACTGCATTTAATACTGGACGTTCAAAATTATCCATGAAAAGATCGGCAATTACAGGTGACAGTGGAGATCCCATAGAAAGTCCTTTAATTTGTTTAAACGTTTGAAAATCATGAATAAAAATGTATTTTCAAGGCAATGCTTCGCTAATGGAATAATAAAATCAGGCAAATCATTATATTCCGCTATTATAAATAATGCTTCTTCAACAGGAATATTAGTAAACATAGAAGAAACATAAAAACTAACCAACAAATCAGTTCCAGTTAGTTTTAACATAATAATTTATCTATATCATACAACCGTAAAACATTAAATATAATATTATTAATATTTATAGGGAGAAAGCGTTTTATCGTTTAAGAGCTTTCGAAAAATCTTGCAGATTAAAGTTTCATTCCAACTCCTTTAAGATAAGAAATATTCTGCAGGTGGTGAGTAAGAAGATTTTGATTTTTTCATTCAAGATACTAGGAAGCAGTTAAATTATATTGATTGTTTTATTACTGAGAGAGCGTTTAACATTAGGCAATATTATTCATCCTGTTCTTTGGTCTATTTTTGATAATATTGTTTATTTTCGATCTATTGAAGATTCAGAATTTAAAGCTTTTAAACAAAAAAAAAACTTGCTTTATTAATAATTAAAAAGGAAAAATAATTTACTAAAAATGTTATGAGTGATTTACATGTTGTAAAGAATTTATCCTATCGTCAACTTTCTTCAAATGAAATTTCTCTGTTGGAGAAAGGTTTTAATTATGCACCGGCTCCTAAACGTGTTCCATTTTAAAATATTATATGCAATATTGAGTCTTTTTTAAAAAATATAGACTTACACACAGAAATAATATTATGAATTTATATATATATATTGTAACTATACATTTACTGTGTGGACTAAATATATATTCTATAATGTTTCATTTTTTTTAGATTGTAATAAATAAATTTCTCTATTATTATTACACTATAAAGTCTTAACCTAAATATTTTAAGATTATTCATTTAAAATAATTTATTTGGCCTATTTAACTCTTAATTATTTAGGAAATAAATTAGATTGTTTTATATTTGCATAAAAATCTAAAGTTAAAAATTTTAATCTAATATATAAATAATTTTAATCTAAGGAAAAATTCATTTAAAGCTTGCCATGTTTTAAGTAGATGCAATAGATAAAATTGTGTTATTTATGTAACCTTTATTTAATATGAAGGCAATTGAGAAAAACACTGTATGATACAAAACTTTTTATAAAGAATCCAAAAAAAAAGAAGAGGATACTTACGGATTAGCCCAGTCACCATGATTGATTATGGATAATTCTCGAAAATAAAATTCATATTATATATATTGTGATGATCGCACATTCTGCGATCACATATATATATATTTAACATTAAGTAATATTAAATATTGTAGTTTTTTTTTAATACTAGTAAAAGATTTAAAACCAATGAAGAAAGGAATGCCTTAATTACTATAATGAGATAAGGAAAGGGAAATGGAATCGAACAAGATTCTTATCTTTTACTCTCCAAAGTTCATGTTTTTGGAAAGAATAGAAATATTAAAGTTAGAAATATCAGAATCATATGTTTAGTTTAAGATCAAAAAGAGAAAGGAAATATAAACGAAATGTGAACTTAAGGATTTAAAAAGCAGTAGTTGTGGAGTTTTAATAAAATATAAATAAAATTTAGAATATGGGCAGAAGATACAGATCTGTTCTTAAAAGTACACATTTTAGCAAAATGAAATACATATGTAAATGTATGTATAAAGAGAGCAAGGTTTATTGCATATCAAAATGAAAATAATTTTATTAGAAAAAGAAAAAAGAAAATAATTGATAAATGAATGTAAACATTATATTATAAAATTGTATGAAATTAAAAGTAATTTTGTATAAGTTGTTGAAAGCATTTTAAAGTTAAAGTTGTGGTAGAAAACCTACAAGCAAGAGATCAAGATAAGGAAGGAATTTTGAAAAAAATAAAAGACATTAATTAATTCTAGAGACAGTTGACATGAAGACTTTGGTGAGAGCACTGGTCTTGAGAGGAAGGAGAGCTTAGAACGTAATGGAAAGCAGACATGAAATTTTTTAAATTTGCAAAAGAAAAGAAAGCTGAGTAAAGGACCTCTATGTAGAATACTGACCAAGTATATGAATATGAAACTATTCTATAACACAAATGAACCTTCAAGGATGTGTGGCTAAGGGCCATCATGGTCGCTGGTCAATTCAAACCCACTGTGGTCATATGGTCACCTCACCATGTAACAACTGCCAGTGCAGCACCTGCCTGATAATCCGCTGCCATACCCTTGATATCCTAATATGGAGAAGTCACTACGTGTAGAAGAAGAGATTCCACAAACCAAAATCAAAGCCTAAGAATGGCCGTCTCTACTAAAAAAGTGGAGGAATTCCACATGACGGTCAGCAGGATACTAATTCACATCAGAGAAGAAGAAAACCTAGGTAAAGTAAATAACATACTAATATATAACACATGTGCATATACCCTTCATAGTAAAAGCAATTGTAATTCCAGATATTATTAATGAGATAGACATTAATTAGACTCTTTATAATACTTGGAATGAACGACTGTAAATGGATGATTTATTTAATAGATTACAGACATTTATAGGATTTAACCCATATATTTAATTGTAGTATTATATTTAAATGATTTTTATTGTATATAAATATTTCATGTAATTTCCTTTTTTTGTTATTTTATTATTATAGTAAATGTTTCATTTATTATTTTATCTGTATCATCTCATTTCTTCACCATTCAAATAGTTTAATATACCCAGAGCGGGTTTGGTTATAATTATTACTCCATTTGAGTACTAAATAACACATGAGGATAGTTATATGGTATTACTGATCCCATTAAATTTATAATTTAACCAAGCACTGTATTTTTTTATAATTACAGAAGTCAAGAGATGTTTGGCTGGGAAAAATAACCTTGTGGCAATATCCGTATTGTCACAGGTTCAATCATGTATGGATATAAATTCATTTATGTCTATATTTTCTCTTTGCTTGTAGTAACAGAGGTGGATGATTTGAATTTAAGAATACTTATTATTATATATAAATAAAAATAAGAAAAAACGGCATCATTGTTCGTATTTTCATTACAATATATTGTATCCTCCCAAATGAATGATAACATAAATAATTTTCCAAATATGTAAATTAAGCTTTTCTTTTTATTTTCTATGTATAATGTTTATCCTCATATTATTACAAAATATTTTCATTTCATACTATCAACCATGAGACTTACTTTCCTATTTGACAAGATTACAAACCTTTTAACATTAAATAAACACCAAAGTATCTATTTAATGGCATAAAAATACCAAGATGCTTTTTCTTATTAAACCTCCAGATATTTCCATGACTAACATTAATACTTAATACACCTAAAGAGGACATTTATAATTATTACAAACTTTATTTAATAATATCTACAATAAAATTTACTTCACTGTGAATTCATTAATAATATTCCACCATAACTTTACTGATTATCTATTTTCCAATAAGTATTACTTTAATAATACCATTGTTAATAATAATGACAATAATATTACAATAAGGAGATCTCAGGTTATTATTGTTTGTTAATTAACCATTTAGTTAACATGTTAGATGCAAAGAGGGATTTTACTTACATCTATATATAATGAACTAATCAAGAAAACTCTTAACTATCCTACTCATAAATAATATTATTTTATCATTTTATAAGTATATGATCTTCAATATCTCAGATCAAATAACCAATTTTACTTAGAATAAAATAATAATAATATATTTTATAATCAATAAAAATAATTAATCACCTGACTATTTGAAAAATGACATTCTTTTCTACATGTAGAATACAATCTTCACTTATGATGCATGTGATTATAGCAACTTGATAGTGCTCAATATATCTTTTAAAATATTTTACCTTTAAATAATTATTATACATTATCTTCTTATTATGGAGACTGTTATGCAAGATTTAAATTTTATAATTCAAAATAATTTGTATATATAATTACAAACCATTGACAATCTAGGAATATGATGTAGTGATAATGACTCAGAATAAAAAAACATGACTATATGTACTTAGTCAAATTAATAAACATTTAAATTTATTATCATAGTACTTATAAACTTTATAAATTATTATTATTTATAATTAATGTATAATTTTATCAACAACAAATTAAACAATATTACAAAATAGAACTATTTTTAATATACAGTAATAAGTATTATTAAACGTCTACCTTTGGGACTCCATCCTTCATTTTATTCCAGTTAGCTTTATCGAATAAATATTTCATTATAATAATATAATGTTTTATAAAATTATGTATTCCATATTAATCCTCTTTATAAAATATAAATGTTTATACTAACTTTATTATAATAATTTACTGTCTATTAATGAATTTTATGACTAAAATTTACAATTATTCTTAGTGCTTTTCTATATAGATGTAACCTATGTTAATAATTTTAACATTTTAAATCTATATGAGGATTTAATAAGTGCATCCATTTAAAATAAAGAATATTAATTTAATGTCATTAAACTCTAATATCACCTTTTCTATGTTATATTTTTTTTTTTTTGATCTCTAATATTTTATACAAAAAATAATTATTAATTAGTTTTGTAATTAATCCCAATCTTTAATAACAATTTTATTAATTATTTTCAGAAATTTTATATCTTATACTTTTGGATCCCTAAAACATTACCAAATCCTTACCTAAATAGTTACTCCCATAATAAAGACTAATTATCCATTTAACTTAATGGTTAACTTTATATGTCAATGCTGACTAGATCACAGTTCTATATATGCACTTGATATCTTATCATAGCTTTTATTAATAAGCTCATTAATCTAAAGAATTTTTTTTCTTTATGAATTTATGTATTACATTTATCATCAAATTTGTCATCTATTAAAATAAACTAAATTTTTAACTTCACCATATTATTCTGAATACAAAGATACTACATCTCTCAATATTATTAAAGCCAAGAAATTCCTAAATTTTATTTATATACTACAATCTTGTAAAATAAACATCTACACTTCTGGTCTAAATATTCAAATTTCATTACTTTAATCCATAACTTACAAGTTTTTCAAGATATAATGATCACAAACAATTAGTACAACAGGGCAGCATTAAATATAAATATACTATAATTTTATTATATTATAAATAAGATCAAAATGAAATATCATAGTTAATACTTAGACATTATATTATTTTACAAGCACATACTTTCATCCCATTTAAATTGATATATATTATTAATTTTATTATTAGATTTATCTATATTACTATACATAAGATATTATTAATAATAATTCATCTTACAATAATAATCTCCTTATATCTAAATACTGGATTTTCTGGTGATTTTTCTCTACATATGAACTGATTTCTATTTATTACAACCCATTAATGATATTAAAACAAGCAATAAAAGCAAAACAACTACATAAAATATACTTAGTAATAATTTAATGTTCAAATTTCTAAATACATTCATAACTTAATGAGTATAGTTTAGAATATTCTTTTATTTTTTCTTCTTTTTTTTAAAAAAAAAAACAACGAAAAACAATTTACAATGCTTTGTCTTCAGGAGTGGAAGCTTCCATAACAATAAAAATTATTTTACAGTTGGCATCTCTCTTTATTGGCACACCATTTCCTTACACAATAATTAAATGCAGAAATTCAAATACATAAAATTATTCTCTAAGTTGACGTTCTTCCTTTTAAATCACAATGAAATTTCATTCTTATTTTATTACAATATGTTTTTACCGTAGTATTAATTCTTCATTATAACATTAATTATTTATAAAGTATTAATGTATATTCTCTAAATATAATCTTTATCACACTTTACAATCCACTTCATTTTATTGGCATCCCTTTAAAGTATTATCCTTTATATAAGCCAATATTTTATATAAATGTTCCAAATGCTACTGTAATTGTTATTATCTTGAATATAATCTTGAAACATCTTAAGTTAAAATATACTTATTCCATATGTTCATTAAATCATTCCAACCAAAATTTAGATTTATTTAATATATCATTCATCATAAGTACGTAGATGTGATATATTGGACTACTTCATCATCTATGAGTGAATGTTGAATGTATAGAAAATTTTAAACTTTATTTAAACTTTCCAAATACAAACAACTTGTTAGTAATAACACACAAATACACAACACAAGTTAGTAAATACCCAATGTTTGACTAGTATTATTCTCTATTCTTCGGGTGTTGCTGGCCTATATGCACAGTGACACTATTTGCATAGAAGTTGAACTTGCATCTTTACATTTTTGAATATCAAATTTGAGGCAAACGCTCTAACCAACTGAGCTATTCTGTCAAAGGCATAAGTACTTCCTTTGTTTTTATTTCTTTTCTAATATTTTTTATCATATTGCATTAACATGCAATTTAAACTTTTAATTAGAATATATATTTGAGATTTTACATTAAAAATCAAACAAAATACTTATCTATTTATTTCTCCATTCTATTCATTCTTCATAAATATATTCTTATCTTTACATCATTTCTTCATTAGATTAAATTCAGCTATAATATAAATCTCACATGATCATTATGCTCTTACAATGAATAATATTCCAATGAACTTCAACTTATCTAAATTATTAACTAAATATTTTTTTTATAATATTCACTTCAATTTTCCTTAAATAACTAATTCTATTCAAATTATTTACTAAGTTACTTTTTATCAATATATAACTACATTTAAAAGATGCAGTTTTATAAACAATAAAAAACAAAATTAAATGAGTTTGTTCTGTAATTAACTTATTACATCCATAAACCACTAAACATCACATGATCATCATTTCTTATGCTTGTTCATGACTTTTTAAAACAGGCAAAACTCCTCGTACAGTAATGCCACTCAGTGCAAGCCAAAATGATCAATGGATGCCAGAAGGTGTGTGCATAAAATTTCTATCTAGTGCCTACTCATCCAATAACCCCAGATTTGTTTCTAGCTTGTGGCTTTAATCAATGAGTAGCATAAGATATAGGTGCAGTGCTCTCAGATTCAAGGCTCCTCACTGATGAAAGCCACAAGCTAGACACTAGTCTGGTGATATTGGATGAGTAGGCACTAGATAGGGATTTTATGCACAAGCCTTCTGTATCCATTGATTACTCTGGTTTGCACTGAGTGGCACTACTGTATGGAGAGTTTTGCCTGTTTTATTACATATTTGTAAAATAATCAATATTCCCATATATATTTCTTTTTCTTACTGCTTATATGCCTTGTTAAACATATAGCCTTTTTCTTCCTTTCACTTTATAATATAGGTTATATAATGATTCCAAGTTTTGTATTCTTTAGAGGATTGAATATCTTCACAACAGTAGAAGAGATTTTAGGTTTTTTTTACTCATAACCTTTTCAATAAACTTCACAAATACTTTTAAACAATTAACCAAATATTAATTATTTTTTCTTTTTAAATTAAAATAACATTTTTAATAATTTATAGCAAAATTTTATGGAAAAGATAAAATGTTTTTTTTTCCTACATTGATTTTTTCAATTAATTTCCCAAAACATCCTCTTAAAATTTAAAATACTTCAGACTTTGCAATTGCTCATTGTTTGATTTTCAAAATCATTTTACAATGAATATTTAATTAGTTTCAAAACATTCTAAACAGTTTTTAATCCAATATTATTACAACAAATATTTATTAACAAAATAAAAAAATACTTTTAATAAACATAATTAAAACATAATAAATTAAAATTACTTTAAACAATTTAAATTTTGTCTTTTATAAAATACATCCTAAATTGATTTTGTGAACTTTCTACTACTTAAATAATAAAAACAAATATTATTTCAGTTTTTTTTTAAATAAATCAACATTTTACCTGAAATAATTAATTTTATATTGCAAGGAAATAATTGATTCTGTATTACACAATATGCACACAAAGAAAAGCACATGTACCTATGACACTTATCCTTATTTATAGATGACATCATATTTAAACCACACTACAAATTTCAAATTTTAATATTATCAAAAAAAAACTTGCTATTAATAAACAATATTAATTTATATTTTACACTTTTTATTTAATTATATACTTTTAAAATATATAATTTAATTAAGATTTAAAGAATTGATAACAATTCAATTTAAATCACCTCAAGTTTAAACCCCAAACAACCTAGGTAACCCTTAACTCCCATAACTTTACAAACCAAAATATGATTGTTTGTAAAATTTAAAATTATTCTACTTCTAATAATAATTTATTATTTGATGTACCAATATATAAGTGTACCATATATATATATTATAACGAACCGCTTTGCCCGCGGAAGGGTCGTATTAGTAAATTCATAAAAATGGCTATGGTTAACTTAAGATTTAACCTTATATATATAAATTTTTCCCTCTCTGCATGATCCCCGGGCATATTTATGGATAGCGTGTTTGCTTCCAAGCGCCAAACCTATTTGCGATGAACAAATAAGAATTACACCGCGGGACTCTATAGATGCAGCATATACCCCGATAGCGACTCGATAGATATTTACTTTCACTTTGCCTTTTCCTGTGATTTAAGGGGGGAGGGGTGTTAACTAGCCTAGCTCATCTCAGGGGTGGTGGTCATTGGACCGTGGACGGGAACTATGGATTCTGACACTACTTTCTTTTAACTGAAGGTGGATGGATATACATAACCAAATTTCTGTCTATCTAAAAAAAAATAAACGATTATAGAAATCCCATCTTATCGATTAGATTTTCTCTGCGCAACAGGGGAATTCCCGTTTAATTTCAGATGAGTGCGCTCGCTACCCCACCCTAAATTCCTCCATACCGGTTGTTCAAGGTAGAGTATACGTTTTATATTAATTATGAAATCTTTAGCGCTATAACTATAAATCTTATTAAAATAATATAAATCAAAGAATAAAAAAAAATATTCACAGATATTCATAACATTAAAACAATTTATTATAAAATAAGAAGGTTAGGATTTATTTAATTGACCCGCCATTATTCATAACTCGTGCTTCATAGAATGTCAAGCATACACACACATACGTACAGATTAAGCATTTTATTCTTTGGATCTTTATAGGCAAAGCAACATATTATTAATGTTCTTTTATTAAATTGCTTCCCGGGACTTTGTAGTTTGAAAGTTTTATTGAAACATGTTTTAAATATAGGGAATTTAATTTATTTCAAAGTGCCGATGGATGACGCAATCCGTGTAAGACTCGGATTGTGTTTTAATAGTAAATCGATAAGCAAATAATATAGTTCACGTTACCTTAACATTCCCGGGAATTTAGGCATTTCAAAGGTGTATGTCTGACGATGTCAATGGCTTTAAAATTGGACGATCTCATAGTTAGTTTCCCCGTAGCTATCATTGTTCCTTGCCGTCGATGACTGGAATTCGGCGTTCTTTAACTATCCTTTTTGCAGCACATTCAGGATCGTAGGGCAGGCCTTCATCGCCTGTCAAGTGAAAGGTTTTTACCCCACTCGATGCATGATACGTTTCTTTATTTTCTCTCTCGTTCTCTGCACTCGTGGAAGAAGAAAAATATCTCCTCTTTATTTTCTTTTATATCCCCTCTCTTCTCGTCCTTTCCACGTCCCTTTCCGTGATTCCATCCCTCGAAATTCTCCGGTTACGTCACCCAACCGGACTATGACTACGTCATCGCGGTCGCCATTGTACTAAAACCTGCGTTTGTATTTTAGAAAGATCTCATTTTGCTTTAACTGGCCATCTACTTGAAATATATCAATCATGCACATATATATACTCGCATGCCATAAACACTCCAATAAAGCACGAGTTTTACGAAGTTTTTCCCCCCTTTTAAAATTAAACAAATAACAACTAGCTACAAATAAATATACGAATAACATACTGTTAATATTGAATTATTCCCACCACCATTTAATATTAGTATTTACAATTATTAATAACTTTATTAGTTGATAGTGTTAGTAATATCTATATCCATTTATCTTGTAACTTTTGGCGGACCATTAGCTCTCCTCAGTCCGCACCTTGTTACAATATATATATATATATCACATTAATGCAATAATTATATAAATATATATTTTAAAAAATTATATTTATTATCAGATTTTTTAAAAAAATATATAATCCTGTCTAATAATTAATTTATTAATAATAAAATAAAGAAATTGACATTTAACTGCATATGACACTTTTGTCTTTCAATTATTGCTAAGAAAACAAATCCCCATTTTATTAAACATTAAAACTTAACCCTCTCCTACTATCTTTTCTTATTTTTCTATAAATTTAATAAAAAGTTGGAAGAAAACATTTTTAAATTCATAGAAAATGAAAAAGGTGGAGTGAGGAGATTAAGTCTATTCTTAATTTAGTACAGTTGTCAGTCCCCCTTAACATTAAAGAAGTTCTCATAAAATTGATGATTTTGAGATAAAATAATTAATGAATAGGATCTCTTTGACTGTTTTTATTTCATTGCATTCATAAAACACAACTTATATTCATAAATATATAAGTCAAAACAAATGTACTTATTTTTAATTTCTCTTAAAGTGGAAGTGACTATACCTCCCACTGATATTAAAACAGGCAAAACTCTCCATACAGTAGTGCCACTCAGGACAAGATAGAGGAAGAAATGGTGATCATGTG
Organism: Epiperipatus broadwayi; assembly: GCA_028023455.1. Lineage (NCBI taxonomy): Eukaryota > Metazoa > Onychophora > Udeonychophora > Euonychophora > Peripatidae > Epiperipatus > Epiperipatus broadwayi. The sequence goes on along the minus strand of JAQFVV010000222.1, from coordinate 1,078,686 downwards.
ATGATCTCTGTTATGTAAAAGTCAAATAACAATAGAAAGATAAAACAAGATTACTCTATCTTTTAGCTCTGATGGCATATAACTGAGTGAGATGTAGAGTTACTTCTATTTCAATTATAGTAGCAAACTCTCCATACATTTGTGGCACCCTGTGCAAGCCTTAGTAATAAAGGAAAGTTAAAATTCCCATTTAGTGCCTACTCATCCAGTATCCCCAGGCTAGTTTCTAACTTGTGGTTGTCTTTGGTGAGGAGCTTTTAATCTAACAGCACTGCAACTAGATTTAAGCAAATGATGATCATGTGATGTTTTGGTGATCATTTCAATTGCATATGGTTAAGATATAGTTATTTATTATTACACTTATTAAACTGATTTTTTCATTTGATATTTATGGTTGATAAACTGGGTTTTTGTCTAGATTCTCTGAATATTTGAATAATTACTTTAGAGTATTTGTTTTGTGCATCTATTAAAATAATTGACAGAACTATCAATAAACTAAGCTTTGTAGTTTTTTGATATTTACTTAACTCAATGGAAAGTACAATTATTTCTGTTTTAGTTACATATAGTTATGATTATTTATTATATAGATGATTGTTAATGATATTGATATTGTTTATGTGTTGAAATAGATACATAAAATTTTATAAACTATTCCTGGAATGTTTTAAATAATATATATATAATATTTCTTGTTTATTTCAAAATGGCATCATTGTTTTGTGGTTTTAAAATACTGCATTAATATTGTTATAATTTATGAAGATACAAGGATTTTTATAATATATTTTTTATAATAATGCCTTTAATTGACATTTTATTTGAAAAAAAAAAATCTGAAGAGATTAGTATATTATAGACATTTGGCTTAGAAGTAAGAGATAGTCATTTTATATCAAAGAGATGCCACATAAGAAATGCCTTCTGGGCACTTTTTTCTGATCAAGTTTTCTTGAAAAAATATTGGTGTAAGCAAAATATGATTTTTTGCTTGTTTATAAAATATTTATGATTACTTTTACACATTAATTGTTTATTATTTAAAACAAAAAAGCTTTCAAATTATTTATTGATTTATTTTTATAAATAAAAATTAATAAACTTGAGTGTAATATAATGAAAAAAATTACAGCATTTATTATGTCATCGACATGATGTTAAATTTTTTCAACAACACAATAATTATAAAGAAAATATCCTATTTTAAAGCAGAATATGGTAAATCCATCAAAAATGTGCCTTCATTTGTTTATATTTAAAAAACTTAAAAATAAAAAACATTTTTGTTTATTTTGTGAGTGTTTACACTAATTTAGTTGATGGTGTGTATTGTACATTGTTTTATTTACAAGTCAGTATTTAAATATTTAACATTTTTAAATGTGATTTATTATAATATTATTTATTTATAAAATTAAATTAAAAAGAAAACTAGTTTCACTTCTTGAGTTTTAATATACAACAATGATTTTGTATAGTATGAAGGTTGAGTATTTTCAAAAACTCTCACCAGATGAAACCAAAAATGGCAAATTTTTAATCAGTTAACTCAAGCCATTTCTTGCAAAAAACTTATACTCCTATAAATGATTATTAGAATTAATCAATTTATAAATTGAAGATTAGTTACTCTACTTTTTGGAAAATATCAAAAGCAGTTGATTTAAGCAATACCCCAATACTAGATCTGTTCCTGGTAAAAAGTAGATAATTTTTATATACATCAATATACAGTTTTTGATCATGCAGATGGAAGGTACTGAGAGAAAATCAAATTATGAAAGTAGAACAGTGAAAATACAAACTTTGGAATTTGTGAAAAAAATAAATTAAAGTAATAACTATCTATAATTATTTCCTTTAAAAAAGTCCAAGGCATAAATTGACATGGTAGTATTTAAATAAAGGGTATCAAAGACATTATATTTTTATTAATACAGAATTAATATTTCTAGACTGCAAAAATGCATAGAAAATCTAAACAGAAAGTGATAAATGGGTAGTGAGATTAAAATGCATATCTCAGAAAAGGTAGAGATGTAGAAAATCTAATGAAAATAACAACAATCAAAGTTAATTTCTTTATAATTTAGAAATATTTTAATGAATTTAATCTAGAACTTGGTATTCATTTTAAAATATCAAAAGATTGGATAATGGTTTAACAACTTAATTAAAAATTTAATTAATACTCTATTAAAAAGTGGTACATAAATATATCATTAAAAACATAGAGCTATTTACTAATTCATGTTTAATCAATATATACAAGCAAAACCATAAAACAATACAATACTAAATTAAATCCAAAATTTTACCAAAATTCTTACACAACCATGGTTTCATCTACTACAAATAGACCTTCTCAAGTGAAAAATCAAACTAAAATAATAAAACTAAAGATTGATAGCAAAGAATTAAAAAAATAACAATAAACACAAATAGAAACAATTACAATGTTTAAATTAATCATAAAATTAAATATGGTTGAAATTCTATGGTTAGCAATAAATTAATATTAAAAATAAATATACATATGTATCTGAAAGGAAGATGTATTGATAAATATGTCTTATCAGGTTTAAATATATACATGAAACTTGGACACACAAATAAGAAAGCAATACAAATATTGTAACTATAATAGCAAAATATAAAAAGATATGTTGAATATAACCTGAAGAATCAGAAATGAAAATCATAGATAAGATTAGAAAATATCGTTGATATCACTGAGAGAAAATTAAGAAATTAAAATAAACTTATACAGACATATTTTTTGAAACGATTAACCATAAATATTTTTTCAATTATTTTGTTACTTTAAGAGTAAAGGTATCAAAGTTAAATTTAAAACAACACAGCAACAGGAAAATCTCATATCATTAGAGTTGAAAAACTTTTACTAATAGATATATTGTAATTATTCTCAAATATTGTAAAAATAGTATTTTATAATTATATAAATTTATAATTAAGCAATATGATAATATAATATAGAGTTGTTATTTTTTTTTTTCGACAAAGAAGTGTAAATGCATACAAAACCTTAAGTCTAGAATCCATATTATTACAGTATTAATTTATGGACTAAAATACTATGTCATAGTAAAAAAAAATTAAGTCAATATTAAAATATTTATACCAATATTTTTATTACAATGATTATAAACAAAGTAAAACCAAATAAATTTAATTTATGCATTAATCTTAAAAAGATATATATTAATTAAATCTATATTTATTTCAAAACTGGGATCTTACCAGGTTTACTTGAAGATTAATATCAGTCCCCCACCCCTCATATGCATTGATATGTGAATAAATAATATTCAGATTAGAAAGATGTGATTCTATTTAACATGAGAATAGAAAAATAAAAATTCTTTAAATAGACCTATTTTCTAAATCACAACTTAGAAAAATGTGTACTAAAAATAGTTCTTATATCAAGTAATTTATTTAAATTCTGACTTTATTACTGTTTTATTGTTTTTATTGAGTGAATATATTATTTGCATTACATATAAATAAATTAACAATAGTTAAATATAATAAATAAATAAAAATATGTTATTTCTAATATCCCACTATATACATTTTTTATCTGTAAAACAAAAGTTAATTGTTGATTTGTATGCGTCATAAAAGTAGTTTCACACACGCTTGTATATTTAATTTTAATATTAAAAAGTCATAAAAGTGTTTGGATTTTTTTTATTTTAGTTTTTCTTTAAATATCTTAATCATGTGAATAAAAAAATTAGGTACTTAGAATTAGCAGTGCCATGACATAATTTCCGGCCACAATTATTGTAATTTTGCGAATTATCCTAGCACTTTAGGTTTTCATAATAATCATAACTATGGCATTCTGTTATCACAATTACTCTCCTCTCGCTCTCGCAAACAGGGACAGCAAAATTATTATGAAAACTTAATAGAATAATTCGCAAAGTTAGAATAATTGTGGATGGATGTCATTGCAGTGCTCTTTCCAAACTACCAAAATGTAATAAATTTATAACCATATAATACTTTATATGACATTAATATTCAACTATTGTAAATATCTGTGAAAAAAATATATCCATTTATTAGTTAATCCATATTCACTGGATACAGTGATTTTTGAAACAGTAATTTTTTTAATAAAAATATAAAGATTATGCCAGTATAATTTTGATTTATAAATAATGGGGTCATTAAAAAGTGTAAATTTAAAATAGTGTATAACATTGAAATACTAATTTATTTAGTAATTATTATTAATAAGAGTGGTTGCTTCATAAGTATATTTATTTTTTATAATAAGCAGCTATTTTTATTTAGATAAATTATAAATGCAGTGTGATTAAATTTTATTATAATTATCTAAGATTAAAAATAAATAACTTTTTTTAATAAAAAAAAAGGTTTCTTTACTAGTTAAATATATTCTGAAGAATTTAATATCACGCTCTACTAACTTGTCTTTATCGGAGGTAGCAGGTAAACTGGAAAAAATATAACATAAATGGAAATAAACTCAAAGTTAATCCTGCTGTTAAATTGTCTTTGTCTACTGAATTTTTTTTAGAAATTTGAAATGTAATTGTAAAGAAGATTAGTCTTATTTAAATGTAAATAGTTATTGTAATAGGAGGAAATAAACCCAGAAAATTTTAAAATGGCAACTAAATTGCTTATTAAGATTTAGTAATTGTTTTTATCAAGGATATTTATCAACTGAAATTAATTAATACATAAAAACTACTATAACAAAAATATTTCATTAAATAATAATGTTATGATTATATTTTGAATCCAAATACCTTTACCACTAATCAATTTATAATTATGTGTTATTAAAGGGGATTTGAACCTAGACTTTCAATCTCCTTACAGTCATCCATTCTACCCAATTATGAGTTATGTATTATTAAAAATAAAAGTAGCAATAAGAGTAATTAATTACTCATTTCCCTTCATGTTCTTTATTAAATAATGACAAAATATATTAAGAAAATTGTTTGTTATTAAAAAAAATGAAAAGGAATAAACACTAATAATGTAGCTAGACATTCTAAAATGGATAAATAAAAGCACAAAGTTGAAAAGCTAGTGTATAAACACTTTGTTAAATTTAAAGAATTACAATATAAACAATAATATTGGAAACACCACAGGACCGTCATGTATCGAATTATTTTTATAAAAAAAAAATATTTCCAAATCATATTATTTTCAATAAATTAAAAGAATCTAATTAATAACATAAAAAGGCATATGGCTTTATCACGTGGGAGTTTATAATAGGTTCAAAGTGCCAGACCTGCGAGTGCCTGACCTTCTGATCCCAAGTCGAACGCTCTACCAAGTAGCCAAACCTAGCAGGGCATTAATAACATATTTGTGGATAATCCAATTATGTTGGTAAGTTTAAATATAAGTTTTAAAAAATCTTAATTACAATATCTAACGATGCATTTACAATGCAATTATTGTAATTAACAATTTAAATTTATGTAAAGAGATTCTTATTTATTTATATCCTAATTCTAACTAAGAAAACAATAATAAAGTCAATATATGACCGCGATAATATAATTAAACAAATTATTATTGCAATAAAGTGAATAAAAATGTCAGCGAGATTAGGATCAAAAAAGATATTAATAAAAATAATAAAGATAAATATTAATACAAATTGTTCGAGAAATGCTCATTTAATCGTTAGTCAAATAAATAATGAAAAGAAGCAAAGAAAAAAAAGCTTGTTCTTAAATCTTTCTGTGAATAATAGTAATTATATTATTTTTGTCAAATGTTTGAAAATCCCAATAAATGTCGAGAGTACCATTTTTTTAAATGTTTATAATATTTTTAAATAAATTATAGGATTAATAATATAAATTACTGATCACAAATAAATTCTCTATAAAAACAATAAAAAATATATAAATTATATTAGATTTTTTGAAAGGGTTTTATAAAACATAATTAATGTTGGGTTTTTTTTTTTCAGATATTTAATATTAAAACACATAGACAGAAAAAATTAAAGGATAGTATCAATATTTCACAAAGTTAAATTCTATTATTAAAATATTAGCTTGTATTTGGTAAAAGAAGAATAGTTTTAGAATTATAACTATTGTATTAAGGCAGCGGTTATTTCAATAAAGTTAACTATTTTGATGAGTTTAAGAAAATACAATGTAGTTCACACGAATAAGATTTTTTTTTAAAAAAAGAATTTTATGAATATTTTTAATTAATGCAATTTAGAATATTGTTACTAACGTTAAAGTTAATATGTTACTTGCTAGTCTCTTTAATATTAATAACAGTTCTATTTTCTTCAGATATTAATTCCTCTAAATGTCTAGTGTCTAATAAAATGTACTTATATTTAAATACACTAAAGTTTAAAAAAATACAAACATGTCAATTATTGTGAATTATACAACACAAACTGTTAGCTTCTTAAAATTGTTGCTAGCAAGTTTATAACATTTTTATTTTTTTATTTTTAGATCAATTTTTAAAAAAATTAAACAAATCCACCTTTCTTATTACAGTTACAATATTTATTTTAATACATCGTACAGGCTTACACACACCTGCACATATAATGTAATATATAAGGGATTCAAACTCAGATTTTCACACAACCCTCAACTCTCCATGCCATCTCATATTGCTGACCCATCTAATCACACACATGTTGAAAAGATAAATAATCATCAATGTATGTATTTCATGCTAAACCAGCAATCATCAGTTGGTCCAGATTACTATCTCCACACATATATACAATCAGTGCTCGGTTTTATATTAAGATAGCCAATCTTCATACTTTAATGGACAGGCTTCAACTACCCCAACCCACAACTCTTCAGCCTCCATTTCATTAAAAATCTGATGATGGAACATTCAAAGCCCACATTAGTGCCAAGGTTAGTCAACCTTACAGTTTTGATTGACCAGAAATCTTCCAGCTAACAAATGTCAATAATCACTTCCTCCTTATCATTCAATTTCTCCAACATCATTCACTTTTTTCACAATTAGAAAAACTAAATAATATGAAGAAGTTGGTTATTGATATTAGTTAGCTCTAAAGAAAATTGCTATATAATCATAACTATAAAGTTGATTAATTTTAATAAAATAAGTATTTTAAATACAAGTATATTTTATATATCTGAAATCTAGATGTAATATAGGGGATTTTAACAAAAACTTTAAAGCTCCCTTTAGTCATCCACTCCATCCTATACAACTGATACAAATGACCACAGAAATGTGAAAAAGATAAATGATCTTCAGCCAGTATCCTACCCATCCCTCTTCTGTGTATTTAAATGGACATAGTCCTACACACAGGGGGGGGGGCAGAGTGATTTAAAGTCAACATGGGCATGACAATAATATTGGCATTAACAACAAATTTGGATGTTCCATCATTAGACATTCAGTGGTATGAATGGTTGAAGAATTTGAGGATTGAGTAGATTGAACCTGTCCATTAAATGTGATTTCTTGGTTCAGCATGATATACATATAAAGGAGATTATTTATTTTTTCTCATATGTGTGGTCATGTGTGTCACTTGTATAAGATGAAATGGATGCCTGAAAGCAGCTTTAAAATCTGCATTTAAATCCCCTATATTAAAGTAACCATTATAACAATAATAAGAAAAGTGGATCTGTTTAATTTTTTATAATGTTATCAATGCATAAAGAAGGATAAATCAATAATACTTCATAAAGTAAACCATTTTCCCCAGTTTAGAATGGTTTGAATTATTAAAAATAATTTTCTATATTATTTTCTGAAGCACTAAGAAAATTTATGACAAATAATGTTTAAAGATAATGAGCTATAAGAGAAGCTTTATATTTTGTATTCCTATGCTAAAAGTTTAATAAAACACTTTAGAAACATATCTATAGTGTTAACAATAAGTTTTAAATATAATTCTTTAAGTTTAGGAATTTTATTAAAAAATACTACTATTATTGAAATTAACAAAACCTGTAATATTTTATGAAATATATAGATAAATATTTTTATGTTTACTATAAAATCTGTGCTACAGTTCTTTTTCATACTGATCCATTTATAAGAAATTATTGTAAAATAGATATTAAAACATTAATATGATTCAATCAATTAAATGCAATTTCTAGATTTAAAATCCTTAAGGGTTCTGATGCTAACTTAATATAACTATTAATAATGTGCAGATTATCTGATACCCAGTTTACATTATATTATTAACCTGATCATTCTAAGAAAATGTACTTTCTGGGATTATTAACAAAGAAGTTATTAATGTTTATAAAAGTGATAAAATATATGATTCTGAGAACATGTCTATTTATATCAGATATACAATTGTTATTTTCAACTTAAAAATGAAGGATTTTTATTGTAAATAATTAAATAAATAATAGTTTTTTATCATATAACACATGCCCTATCATATCACTTATAACTTTTTTTTTGGTGCATGCATTTGACTGAATTCTATATATCATGTTTGTACCTAAAGCCAAATTGGTATTTTGCCATTGTTAAATTTTTTTATCAATAAACTCTCATCTCAAATTCTATTATGTTGCAATTATCCAACAAAATAAAATAGCAGTTTATCTTTTCTCACTATTCATGATTTTGCGACCAACTTGGATAAAGATAGTAAATACCATTATTGTGATTTACTGCCTATGAGGTTACTTACTTTACTTCAAAACAAAAAATTGAATATTATTGCATATGTGATTAAGGTTAGATATGATCTCTAAAATTCTGACACAGTTTTTTCGAGCATGTACAGACATTTTGTTTTTTAATGTCTTCATGAATTGTCATTTAGTTAGTACAAACTATCATATTGTTTTGACAAATAATATAAATCATTTATTAATATGTAAGCACAATAAAATAATGATAAAAGTAAATAATATGAGAATAGAGTTGTTTTTATTAGATTAATAATAAATTTATAGCATTAAAAATAACTTAAAAAATAAAAGTGGGCCATTTTTAAATTTGCTATATAGATATTTTCACAAAATATATTAAAACAGGCTACACTCTCTATACAGTAATGCCACTCACTGCAAGCCAGAGTAATCAATGGATGGCAGAAGGCTTATGCATAAAATCCATATCTAGTAATTAAAATATATATTAGTCTATTCTTTACACTTGCTATTTCTTTAATGACTACATGACTATTAAAACATATTTGGATTTTATTTATTTTAGTTCCTTGGGAAAATAAAGAAATAATAAAATATGAGTTGGTTAAATAAAAATTTTGAAATATCTTAAAACTTTTACTTATTACTAAAAAATATGAAAATTTCTTTCTAAAGTTATAATAAGAATGAAATATTTAATAATTGTTTTATGTTGAAAAATTATATAAAATTATGTTGATATATTGCTATGCTGTATGTACATATTGTTTATTCATTTATTGAAATTCTAACAATTATTATTTTTATATTACATAAATGTTTAAACATAACTGTATTTAATTGTAATGCATATATATATATATATGTCAACAGATGGCATTCTACCAAAAACACTGTCAAGCGTATGTTTACATAAACATCAGAGCATGCATTTACTATCTCTAACTTTAATAGAAATTTGAATAGAAACTGTTTCATAAACGCTCAGAGTTTGTGTTTAGATCTAGTTTCTAAAATTCCTGTCTTTCACTGATGATAGCAAATAGCTTGAAATCACGATCTGAAAGTGGAATTAAAGTTAGAGATAGTGAATGCATGCTCTGACATTTATGTAAACATATGCTTGATGGTGTTTTTGGTAGAATGCCATATGTTGCCATAAATACAAGCGTTAGCAAGTTTTTAACTTGTTTTTTGTTTTTCATAAATGTACCTTTGAGGTCTTTCTAGCAATGATATATATTGCAGAGGCTTCTACTATGTGGTGATGCTGAACTGAGATCAGACCCATGTAGCTATCTGGCTTGATGTGCTGAGTTTGAAGACATTACGTGTCTAAAAGATTCATGTTTGCAAGCTGAATAGAAACTGTTGCATAAACGCTCAGAGTTTGTGTTTAGATCTAGTTTCTAAAATTCCTGTCTTTCACTGATGATAGCAAATAGCTTGAAATCATGATCTGAAAGTAGAGTTAAAGTTAGAGATAGTGAATGCATGCTCTGACATTTATGTAAACATACACTTTATGGTGTTTTTGGTAGAATGCCATCTGTTGACATAAATACAAGTGTTAGCAAGTTTTTAACTTGTTTTTTGTTTATCATAAATGTACCTTTGAGGTCTTCCTAGCAATGATATATATTGCAGAGGCTTCTACTATGTGGTGATGCTGAACTGAGATCAGACTCATGTAGCTATCTGGCTTGCTATGCTGAGTTTGAAGACATTACATGTCTAAAAGATTTATGCTTGCAAGCTGAATAGAAACTGTTTCATAAATGCTCAGAGTTTGTGTTTAGATCTAGTTTCTAAAATTCCTGTCTTTCACTGATGATAGCAAATAGCTTGAAATCATGATCTGAAAGTGGAATTAAAGTTAGAGATAGTGAATGCATGCTCTGACGTTTATGTAAACATACGCTTGACGGTGTTTTCGGTAGAACGCCATCTGTTGACATAAATACAAGTGTTAGCAAGTTTTTAACTTGTTTTTTGTTTTTCATATATATATTGTGCTCTTTTATATAGGTCATAAAATAGTCAATTACAGTAAATTACTAAAAATTTTAAATTTTAGAATATGTTATTTTAATATGTTAATTATATTTTGTCAATTATGTTATAAAGTACAATTTGCAGCTAAAGAAAATACGTAGTATATAAAATTATAGCGAATCATTTAAAAATAGTTATGTAAAGCTTTAAATGTTGTTGCATATGGTTGCAAAAGCTGGTCATATTAAATAACACAGCTATAAATATTTAAAAGAATATTTAAATGTTAAATTTTAATAGTTTTAAAACTGATAATTTAATAAATGTTGTATTTAAATTTATAAAATCATATTTAGTAATGATAATTTTAAAAAAAAACATATATTTTAAAAAATTAGCTTTATGATAGTGAAAATTGTATTTAGTTCTATATTTTTTAAAATTGTTCTTCCAAAATTTTATAATTATATTATTTAATATAATAAGTGTAGCAATTTTATAAATCCAGACAGAGATGTAGATTAAAAATCGTCTGTCTCAAATTTTATTAATCATTTGACTTATGTAATATAGAGTTGCACACACATGCTTGTTTGTATTTAAATTAACAAAGTTTGAAATATTTTAAAAAAAATTGCATTATAGAATTGGATGGAATTATCATCTAGCATAAAGCAAATATTAAATATTAAGTTAATTATTGTATAACATGCTTAAATGATGTAATAAAGATGAATACAGTCATAATATAAAAATTAAATATTTTGTTTAAATAAAACTAGATAAATTGAATATTAAGAGTAGGATAAATATTAAAATTATTTTAAAAGTTATTTTAAATGTTCAAATAATTTTGATAAAGTAATAATTGATTTAAAAGTAATATTTTAAATAATATTTTGGGTTTATTATGTCATAAATTTTTATTTTAAAAAGTTAATTCTGCAAGTTTTCAAAATATGTAAATTTGTTCTCAATCTAAAAGTAAGAATTAACCAATAGAATAAAGTATTCTTGCAAGGTATAAATATCATTGTAACTGATTTATCATAGGAGATTAATAATGAATTTAAATCAGAGAAAGGTATATTAGTAACTATCAAAGAGATAGTATTTTGAAATTTTTATTTTAGTCAATTTGTAGTACTTTTTTATAGTTTTATTTGCAAAAACTAATTGATATTTTTAAGAAGTATTTTGCAAAAGAGAGTTTAAAATATAATATATTTTAGAAACTTCATGAAAATGATTTGCTAAGTTTTAACAGTTTGCTTACCAGGATTATTTTATTCTAAGTTTAACCTAAAATTTCGCAATAAAGATGGATATACTATGAAATTAAAATGTATATAAATTTTAATAATGTAAAAATGTTTGGAATATTTTTTGATACAGCTTCATTAATGCTTAACCAGAGAACCGTTTTGTACATCAAAAGCCGGATATTATATGGATGCAATGGAAAGCTATTTGCCGTCTAAAAAAATTGGAGACGCATTATTTTATAAGCTTATCCAAGATTTATTTTTTAAATAGTAATAAGACAATTATATCTTATGAATCGTTTTATAAAATATTATATCAAAAGGAATAAAATGTTTAGTCCTTTTTGAAGGAAACATTTTTCTAATATATATATAATGAAACAGACAGATCGAAGAACCGATCTTAGTTTCATGTGTTTAAGTACGGTAATTCGAACTACTATTCGCCCGCAATGGGATTTTTCCATTTCAAGTCACAAAAATTGAGCTATATATATTTTATGTTTTGTAAATAAATATGTAAAGATTCCGTGCATAAATGTCACAAATCATGAAATAATATTCGTGTGTGCGTGGTTTGTGAATTTATATCAGCTTAATTTAAAAGTTTCATTGCGGGTGTATTTGCTTAAATTTTAGCCTTTTAGAATTATACAAAGTCGTTTAAAAATACTGATCAAAAGTCACATTCCTTTGATCAGTGTTTTTAATTAAAATCTGTATTGTACAAATGTATAGAGTAATTGAGTTGTATTCGAAATTAGATAAGGAATTTATATTTGTAATTACTTTGTCAATTTAAAATTGCGTATTAAAGTTAAAGATAGCTGAAAACGGAACAATGGAAATGGATAATTGATATTGTATGGTCAAGCTGGATTGCTGAAGGCTAGAGAAAAGTAGGCGGAGCCTAAAACAAAAACCAGACAGAAAGGTCAACCGTGGCCATCGTAGAGAAAACTAACATTCTAACTTTTGACGTGGCTGGGAGTAGATCGTCTCAAAAAACAGCAAAGCAGTTGCTAGAGAAATCTCTCCAACTTTTGTTAAGAAGTCCACCAGTAAACCGTAATGTCGATGGGCTAAGTGCCAGGAGCTGATCTCTGTCCCGCCAATTTGAATCTTTGTGCCGCTGACTGATCATGTTTTATGTGCTTCACAATTTCCAGCTTCCAATCTCCAAATTGACTATGCCTTCCAAGTAGATTTCAAATGCGCGCCTACGTTCGTCAGAAATACCATCGTGAGAAGCCAAGCCGGATGAAGAAGGAAGGGTAACTGTGTTACATGAACTTTTAACTTTCTCCCGAGCTTAATGTTATAAGTTAATCTGTCAATCAAATGAATCACATGTAAGTTTTTTTGTTTCGTTTATAACGCTACTGTTTCAAACCTGTCAGTAAATTTTCTTTTCTCCTTTTCCTCTGCTCTAGTCTTTAGAAAATAGTTTGTAAATATTGTATCTACTAATAATAATTCAAATGAAGACATTTATATTTTTTTTCCTTTATTTACTTATGCTATAAACAAACGATGCCAATAGAAATATTTCCCAACTCTGTTTAAAGCTAGTTTATAATATTGATTATAGTTATTTTAAAAGGAAGTTCGTTGTTAAATTAAAGATTATTTCATATATTGAGTTGGCAGATATTAAATCACTTTATTATGTTTTTTTTTTTTAGTTTTGTCATACTATTGTAACCGATACTTCAATCTTAAATATGTAAAGGGTTTTAAGTTTATTATCTTAGTTTCCTACATGAAATGAGAAATAGTTCTCAGTGTATAATTTGTTATAATCGCTACCGCCTGAACGACCTGGGGGAGTTAGGGGTTTCAGAGTAAACTTAATTAATTATTGCTTTCGCGGTCAGTTTGATTCCGCCATGTTTTATTGGAATAGTTATATCAGCCTGTTGCGCAGAAATAGACGAATTGATTACCCAGGTTTGGTATAATTCCTTTTCAAATCCACTTCAAGCACTCGTCCTCGATGACTGTGGCAATGCCTTCCCTTCGCCGAAGTTAGCGTCTCGCCATACTACCATATGGGGAAGAAAGCAATTCTTTCCCAGGTTATCTCTTGGATCACCGGGTTTCGAAATGATCCCGGCTGGTTGTAGTGTCCCGGAGCTACTTGGGGGCATTAAGCCTTGTCAAAGTACAAGCCGCCCGGTATTCCGTTGATGCACCGCAAGTGATTACTGTAGGGCTCTTCAATCTAGGCAACCACTAGTACATCAATCTTAGATATCATAGTTATACGAAACCACCCTCCAACTATTCGTACACGCAACGGTTCGAATCTATTCGAATAAAATAACTTAATAAAAATCGTAGATAAATATTTTCAATGCTCAAATGCTCTGATTCCCTTAGCCACCCGTCAATCATTTCACTACACAAATATTGGTATGAGTTTGTTTACCAGGTAAAATGATTACTAAAGACTAGTAGCTAATTATAATAGAATATTTATGGAAATCTTACCGTACTTTTGAATACTATATTTTTATGCTTTCTATTTGTTATTAAACAATTTATTTACTCTAATTTTGTGTCTTCCACCTCATTACTCTCGAAGTCTATTTAGTCACCTACTGTCTGTATTGACAACTTAAATATATACATTACATTAATGACCGTACCGATATCCAGAGTATAATAGATCTATATATAAAACTGTAAGTAATTTAGTCTGTGTTCTGAGTTGAGCTAGTAAAGGGATAACCCCGTGCTGTTATAAAGTCATCATCGGTTGGTCATACCGGGGTTTGGGTTTGAATTTCGTTGGCGTTTTGGAATTTATTCTTAAACGTGGACTGGGTTTGAACTCGGGTACTGTGTATGAGTAAGCGTGGTGGATTTATACCGGTACAGTTAGTAAATTTTTGGACGCCCTCCGTGGTGCTCCGATGAAGAAATCTCCCACACCCTGCAGAGTGAACGAGAGTAAACAGTTAAATTATAAAAATATTCGATTTTTTTTTGTTTGTCATAATATTGATATGTATTTGGCGTATTAAAATGCGCAAGTTAAAACGATAGTTGAGTAAAGCAAGGATATAAAATTTGTTTTTCCCTTACACCAAGTTTCAGTAAACAGTCTACTTCCAAATATCGTTAAGAAACAGAGTGAGATTTTTTGAAAAGAGAGCGGAAGCGATTTTGTGCGTTTATTTAATTAAAATAAACGAGTGTTATTCCATAATTTTTTTTTGCGAGTTCATTCTTGTTGTTTGAAATTTTTCAAGAGAAAAGTAAAGAAGTAGAATTAATTCCAGGTCTTAAAAATAAAAACACGTACGTATATATATATTGTAATATAAAAATCTTATCAGAGTCAGAGTTAATATTAATCGTCCCCTATATAAAGCATTAATCTTGAATCAAATGATTATTAGGTCATGTAAAAAGTATATATTTGGGGATCAGTGGATTAAAGTATCTATTGGTCACATGTTGCTGGCTGGCGCCTTTCAAATAAATTTGTCAGCAAATATGTTTGTCCATACAGCAGTGGTGAGTTTTGTTGGGTTCAAAAGAGAGAATGGTGGCATATATATATAGAGAGAATTACTGACAGTAGTACAAAAATAATATTGTGTTATATACCCATTATTAATATGTTTATATTATAGGACTGAGGAGAACAGTGCGAACTGGGTGAAATAAAGTTTTTTTCCCTTTATTCTTTTAGTAATGATTTAAGCATGTCATATTGTATATACCTAAATAAAAAAAAAAAAAAAAGAAAAAAATATTAACAGTGAAAAGTTTAGATAACAGAAACCAGTCGGAACGTAGGCGAAAAAAAGAGAAAGGAAGGAAGCCACACAAACAGTATCAGCAGCGGGGAAGGATTTGGCAATAGGATCAGGGATCAGTATCTTTATGTTATATATACAAATCAAATTATTTTACAAAACTAACTCTTATGCTGAAGACACTTATAAATAAAAACAAAGAGAAAATGGCAGAAATAGAAGGAAACAATAATTCATCCGCAACTGGCGCAGAGACATCTGACACATCCAGTGATCACGAAATTGTGTTCAAGAAATTTCCCGATAAAAAAAAAAGTTTTGGTCGATTAGATAGGAAAACCAAACAGAGGGAGCACGATCGTGATGCGAAGTTTGACGCGATCCTTGAGGAGATGAGAGAGGACAGGAAGATTATGATGGCGATGATGGAGCGTATGTTAAGGATTGAAGAATGGCGTATGGGGACGGACGGTAAAACAGGTAGGGAAGATAAAGCTAATACCAGTGCAAGGAAGGGAGAAGAGGACCAAACCATCCCGATGGAATTAGAAACCCAGAGCGAAGTAGCCATCGAAGAGAAGACAGGCCAGGACCTAGACGTTGAAAATGTTGAGTTGGAAAGGCAAACTGATGCGCAGGGCCAAAGTGAAAACCTAATAGCGGCAATGGGAACTAGTAACAAAGGAAAAGGGATAAAAAGAGAGCAGGCAGTGCACCCACCAATAAGGATGATTAACATCCCTCACTTCGGATCATCTATCCAGATTCAGACATTCAGAGGCGACCCCGGGGAAAATCCAGCCGTGCATCTGGACAGCATCAAAGAATTTCTGTGCTTCCACCCGATGACCGAAAGGGAGAGAATAACGGTAGCCAGCCATTATCTGAGGGAATCTGCGAAGGCGTGGTGGAAATTATTAAAACAACCACCGAGTACTATGCGAGGCTATGAAGAAGCTATTTTGAAAAGGTATTGGAGTGTGGAGAAGCAGGAGGGACTTTTACACAAGTTCTCGAATTTGAAATACGATGAGAGTGGCAGACAGAGTTTTGCAGCCTTCTTCACGCACCAAGCGATGATACTTAAATCTCTCACCGCTTTTAGCTACACGGAGCAGCACATTACCCGTATCGTCGTGCATAACCTACCACCGTGGGTGCAAAGGATAATGCTGGGGATCTGCCCTATGTCGTTCGAAAAAACTGTGGAACTGCTAAACCAGATCGACTATGGGGACTTGTATCCAACAAAAAGGGAATGGGAGCAGTGTAGTTACAATACCAGGCCGTTAAAACCTTATATACCTCCCGACCCAGGGAGAAAGTAGAAACTACAATAAATGATAACCCGGTAAACGACCACTGTGAAATGTCTATGATGATGAGTAAAAGAACAACGGATTAATACACCCAAATTTGATAAATGTTAGGTTCGAACCCTCACCCAGACTGTTCTCCAAAGTCGATCAATTCTGTAAGAAAATGTTAACCAGTGAATTATGTATAAACATTTTTTTTTGTTATTTTTTTTTAAAGTGAGAAGAAATGAAACAGACAGATCGAAGAACCGATCTTAGTTTCATGTGTTTAAGTACGGTAATTCGAACTACTATTCGCCCGCAATGGGATTTTTCCATTTCAAGTCACAAAAATTGAGCTATATATATTTTATGTTTTGTAAATAAATATGTAAAGATTCCGTGCATAAATGTCACAAATCATGAAATAATATTCGTGTGTGCGTGGTTTGTGAATTTATATCAGCTTAATTTAAAAGTTTCATTGCGGGTGTATTTGCTTAAATTTTAGCCTTTTAGAATTATACAAAGTCGTTTAAAAATACTGATCAAAAGTCACATTCCTTTGATCAGTGGTTTTAATTAAAATCTGTATTGTACAAATGTATAGAGTAATTGAGTTGTATTCGAAATTAGATAAGGAATTTATATTTGTAATTACTTTGTCAATTTAAAATTGCGTATTAAAGTTAAAGATAGCTGAAAACGGAACAATGGAAATGGATAATTGATATTGTATGGTCAAGCTGGATTGCTGAAGGCTAGAGAAAAGTAGGCGGAGCCTAAAACAAAAACCAGACAGAAAGGTCAACCGTGGCCATCGTAGAGAAAACTAACATTCTAACTTTTGACGTGGCTGGGAGTAGATCGTCTCAAAAAACAGCAAAGCAGTTGCTAGAGAAATCTCTCCAACTTTTGTTAAGAAGTCCACCAGTAAACCGTAATGTCGATGGGCTAAGTGCCAGGAGCTGATCTCTGTCCCGCCAATTTGAATCTTTGTGCCGCTGACTGATCATGTTTTATGTGCTTCACAATTTCCAGCTTCCAATCTCCAAATTGACTATGCCTTCCAAGTAGATTTCAAATGCGCGCCTACGTTCGTCAGAAATACCATCGTGAGAAGCCAAGCCGGATGAAGAAGGAAGGGTAACTGTGTTACATGAACTTTTAACTTTCTCCCGAGCTTAATGTTATAAGTTAATCTGTCAATCAAATGAATCACATGTAAGTTTTTTTTGTTTCGTTTATAACGCTACTGTTTCAAACCTGTCAGTAAATTTTCTTTTCTCCTTTTCCTCTGCTCTAGTCTTTAGAAAATAGTTTGTAAATATTGTATCTACTAATAATAATTCAAATGAAGACATTTATATTTTTTTCCTTTATTTACTTATGCTATAAACAAACGATGCCAATAGAAATATTTCCCAACTCTGTTTAAAGCTAGTTTATAATATTGATTATAGTTATTTTAAAAGGAAGTTCGTTGTTAAATTAAAGATTATTTCATATATTGAGTTGGCAGATATTAAATCACTTTATTATGTTTTTTTTGTTAGTTTTGTCATACTATTGTAACCGATACTTCAATCTTAAATATGTAAAGGGTTTTAAGTTTATTATCTTAGTTTCCTACATGAAATGAGAAATAGTTCTCAGTGTATAATTTGTTATAATCGCTACCGCCTGAACGACCTGGGGGAGTTAGGGGTTTCAGAGTAAACTTAATTAATTATTGCTTTCGCGGTCAGTTTGATTCCGCCATGTTTTATTGGAATAGTTATATCAGCCTGTTGCGCAGAAATAGACGAATTGATTACCCAGGTTTGGTATAATTCCTTTTCAAATCCACTTCAAGCACTCGTCCTCGATGACTGTGGCAATGCCTTCCCTTCGCCGAAGTTAGCGTCTCGCCATACTACCATATGGGGAAGAAAGCAATTCTTTCCCAGGTTATCTCTTGGATCACCGGGTTTCGAAATGATCCCGGCTGGTTGTAGTGTCCCGGAGCTACTTGGGGGCATTAAGCCTTGTCAAAGTACAAGCCGCCCGGTATTCCGTTGATGCACCGCAAGTGATTACTGTAGGGCTCTTCAATCTAGGCAACCACTAGTACATCAATCTTAGATATCATAGTTATACGAAACCACCCTCCAACTATTCGTACACGCAACGGTTCGAATCTATTCGAATAAAATAACTTAATAAAAATCGTAGATAAATATTTTCAATGCTCAAATGCTCTGATTCCCTTAGCCACCCGTCAATCATTTCACTACACAAATATTGGTATGAGTTTGTTTACCAGGTAAAATGATTACTAAAGACTAGTAGCTAATTATAATAGAATATTTATGGAAATCTTACCGTACTTTTGAATACTATATTTTTATGCTTTCTATTTGTTATTAAACAATTTATTTACTCTAATTTTGTGTCTTCCACCTCATTACTCTCGAAGTCTATTTAGTCACCTACTGTCTGTATTGGCAACTTAAATATATACATTACATTAATGACCGTACCGATATCCAGAGTATAATAGATCTATATATAAAACTGTAAGTAATTTAGTCTGTGTTCTGAGTTGAGCTAGTAAAGGGATAACCCCGTGCTGTTATAAAGTCATCATCGGTTGGTCATACCGGGGTTTGGGTTTGAATTTCGTTGGCGTTTTGGAATTTATTCTTAAACGTGGACTGGGTTTGAACTCGGGTACTGTGTATGAGTAAGCGTGGTGGATTTATACCGGTACAATATATATATATCTTGAAGGAATTAAAGGAAGAAATTACAGAGATTTTATTAAAAGCGTTGTGATATATAAAACTTCTAGTCTCAGAAATATTAAAAAACGCATCTTTAGAAGTATTTGTTTTAAAGCACTTTATTAAGAATGGAAACCTATATAAAAAAGTGAACATATAGTTAAATAAAAAGATGGATCCATGAAAATATAAATAGTACTTAAAAGTTTATCAGATAACTAAAGTTAAATTAGATGGAGGATGCATCAGATGCGCCGGCAGAGAATATTGAATAAACTTCATGGGAATAATTCTTTAATATTACAGTTTAATAATTATCATTCTGAACAGTAAAGACCCGGGATTATTTTCTATAAACTTTACTAAAATGGATTAATAATTATTTTATTTTTTAAACTTTAACTCTAGAGAAAATAATATACATTTTGGACTTATCATGAACTATTGTCAAGAGAATATGTAATTATAGTTTTTGATTTCTTTTATTTTGTTAACTTAGCTTAAATGTAAATTTTCTATATTTTTTATAAGGTTAGGAAAACATAAAACATTAATTTGTTAATAACATATAATTTTATAATATAATAATCTAAGATAAGAATATTTTTTAGATAAAAGTGTATGGATGTATATTTTATTTATGTATGCAATGTTTTTATATCCAAGTGGATGAAGGAAGCCTACTAAAATGATGACCAGATAAAGGTTATTTGGTGATGATAATAAATATTAATAATTTATAATGTATATTCTTTGTTTTCTTTTAGATTATTTATGAACAGTGAGAATGGAGTATAAATGTTTTTAATTATAAATGTAAACGCATTTTCATACAACATTTTAAAAACATTATGAGATAGGATTGATTTGAAGATATGCATACAATGATTTTATATTAGTGATGTAATCCAACATAGTAACAAATATTTATGTGTTCTTTTAAAACTTTTCATGTTATTGGTGAAACAGTGAGATTCGTATTCGAATCTCAAGTTTCACCTTTTCCTGTCGTCTCTCACTGACCGGTCTATCCCACCCAAACTTAAACTTTTGGTATCGAGTTGTGTGTGTAGCAATATTAAAAATGTATAAATATATGTAGAATTCAACATAAACACGCACACATTTCGATCTCAAATTAAAGGCAATAGATACGGATAAAGTAATATAATTTAGATTTCTTTAGCTAAATAAATCTTGTGTAATATTAATCATTTATTTTGAATTTATAAAGTTCGTATTTATTGCTTAGTTTAAATTTCGTTAAATAATAATTCTAACAAAATCTGATGCAATAATTAATTAAAGTTAAAACAATTTTATTCCCTTTTGTCTTTGAAAATTTAAAAGCATCGGTCAGTGATAGATAATAAATTAATTATAGGAAAATTCCAAAAAAATGTAATTAACGAATGTAAAAAAAAAAAAAAAAAAACAATAGCACAGCAGATTTCTTTCTAATTAAAACCAGCAAAAGCATTGATTATACTGAGGGCAAGATAAAGAAAACCTAAAAATATCTCAACAGAAAAAATTAAAAGATCAAGATAAAAAAAGGAGGCCATCTTGGACTTGCTGGAGACTTGCACTTGAATTTTAGCTTTGCTCTCGAGTGGAGAGTCTAAAATATCTTAAAATAAATTGATATTGCCAAGGTATGATCGAGTAAGCACCGAGATTATTCTCCATCGGGAGATGGCCCACCATATGCCGAACTTCACCTTGCCCATCGTAAAAACACCAAAATGATCTGCTGCCTGAAATAAACAAGAAAGCCGCTGCTGTTAAAATCAATAAAAACCCAAAGACAAGAAAGAAAACTGCTAATCACGAACAATCTACTATTAAACAAATGGACGAAAACATCTTATAAAACAGGTACCTGTGTGTGTATTCCAAATTATAGAGTACTCTAGTAAAATAAGCTATAGCTCATCTCCTACTATTTGTCTAACTTCTAAATGTTAAAATTGTAATTTTGTGAAACTAAAATTTGAGAATTAATGTAATCTGTAAATTTCTCGCATAATCTAGCTTACCTCCCTCTATCCTTCTTAGGTGTGTATTTCTCAAATCTCCACTTTATTTATAATTATTGTTGAACTATTACCTTCTCATAATTGTCTTAGTTTTAAAGCTAAATCCATAATCGCTTGAACAGTGAATGCGTGTCGAATTGTCATTAATATTTGCTTTATAAATAACTTAAATTTCATATAAATCGATACGCATTTAAAGAATCAGTTATTGTAATGCAGGGTCTACTACTTCGTAATAGCTGGCATGCTCGCTGTAATAAGTCCCCTTTTTAGATTTTTTTTTATTATTAAATTTTAATGAATAATTACGGAAATTTCATTTATTTGAGAGTCACCAATTTTCTTTCAGTCAACGTTGATAATGGGGGGCCGAGTTTGAAATCTAGTTAAATATTACCATAATCTTTTAGATCTTATACATGTGTTTCGTTTTGAAGCCACGATGGCTCATTCCACGCCGTGAATACTCCGGATTCTATAGGGTTGAATTAACCCCAGTCATCCTACACAAGTGGACATGATAATGTTCCCGTAAGGCTTGACGACCGTCACGCAGCCAGCTGGCAAATTGCAACACGGACCGCTTGTCCCTGGTTATGCTCATGTGACACCTTACCTCTTTGGGTCGAGGCAGAGACCAACCCGAAGCCCTTATAAACTTATTCACGGCATTGCAGTTTCAGTGCTGCCATTTTATATCGCCCTTCTAAAGCGTACCATGTGTTCCTTTATTTAGTTTATCATTCTCTATATCACTCCGCCTCGGCATTATCTTCGTCATCCACTCTCAAATAAATGTTCGCCCTTAGTCGTAAATAAATATTTTTATTAAGTAAATGTATGTCCACTGCCACGGATGACTCTTGCAGTGCAAAGTATAAATCCCCTACAGTACGCATTAGAAATACTCACTCGGGAACCTTAGGTAGCTAGATTATGCCATCATATAAATGAATGCTCTTTATAAATAAATGTATATTTATATATAGTAAAATTGCCAATTAGCTATTGAAACTCTGAATATAAAATATGATTAATAACATTAATAATGTTTTTTTTTATTAAATACGTAAATAAATAATTTTAACTGTACGTCTGTAGTTAAGTTTTCATTTATTCGATGCCCATTATATATATTTCCTCGATTATATATGTGAATTAATATTCGTTTGATTGTTGGCCAACTCGGAAACAAAACCATGAATCTCGTGCATCTCCCTGACCACCGTGCCTAAAGAAGTGTTTACTTATGTCGCATCAGAGGCGTTGTTCTGTAGATTGTAGTGTGGAACCAATAAACTATGTTCGAACTTGGTACCATGGGTGGCTTCGCTACTCGATGGTGCTGCTGTTCTGTGTGGTGGTCGAATTCTGCACTATGTTAACGAGATACACGTGTTTTGACTGTTACATAGTTAAATTTTTTGTTAGCATTTGAGACTCTCCACTCGAGAGCAAACCTAAAACTATAGAGAAGTACACAGATGCGTTAATGAAACAATATTGGAGTGACAAGCATCAAATTGATATCTACAACATGCTCTGTCATGAAAAATACGGAGCAGTACCCCAAGAAACACATGCTCAGTTTTTCCTCCGCCAAGCAAACCGATTTAAATCTCTCACGATGTTCACATTGGCAGATAGACATATCATTGGAACAATTCAACAAAATATGCCAGTAACTACTCAAAAGCTGATGATCATAAGTGGTATCAAAGACATTGAAGAGATGGGAGAATTTCTTGCGTTTTTAGATGACAGCCATTGGTCTGAAAGTCTAGTAGATCACAAATGGAAGCAGGAGACCAGACAACAGCAATCAGCGACTACTAGCAATCATAGTGAGAAAGACAGAAACCAAATGGCAACTTGATCAAGCAGGATGTCAGTAAAAGATTACCAGTACCAGCATTCATCTTGCCAGCAGCTGAAAGTAGTGGAGGTGACTAACCTAACGTCAGTCATCCAGGAAGAGGATCCCACTTGGGGACTTCAGATTGGCCCTTGCCCAATTATTAATACAAGAATCAGGGCCTCAGTTGCACAAATTCTTCTTGACACAGGCAGCCAGATTTCCTGTGTTTCTAGAGAGTGGTTAACAAATTACAAAAAACATGGACTCATACCCAGGCTTCCCGCTCACCCAATCCAAATGAAGCTGGCTAATGGGAGGATGACCAGAACTGAAAACTATCAAGTCTGGTTGGAAATATCGATAGGAGAAGCCAATGCAGGACATGCCTTCTTAGTGATAAGAGGACTAATTCAGGACGTAATAATTGGGTCCAACTTCTTAACCCAACATGAATGTATCCTGGACTATAAAAAAAAGATACTAACTTTCCAGCAAGAGCAGGTTAGTTTTGATACAAATAAACAAACTGAAGAAATCCAATTAAGATGTCTGGAGGCCATTCCTGATGAGGATATCCAAGAAAAAATTATGGGATCATCGTTAGACAAGGTAGAGGACCAATTCCAGTTACAAAAATTACTTACGGAAAATCGTACCATATTTTCTCAGGTCCCAGGTGAAATTAGTGATTACGTCCATCGAATACGAGTAAAAGAAGAGACGCATTTCCAGACCCGCACATACTCTATCCCATTTCAGTATCAAGAAGAAGTGAATGCTCAAATTAAGCAGATGATTGACTGGGGTGTAATTGAAAAGGGGTCATCACCCTATAATAATCCATTAGTCATAGTCAAAAAGAAAGATGGAACCATACGATTGTGTCTCGATGCTAGGACATTAAACAACATTACTATACCTGAGCGGGACATCCCACCACCCATCCAAGAAACATTCCTCAAGTTGACTGCTAAGAATATTTTCTCTACCCTTGACCTAACTGCCAGTTACTGGCAAATGGCTCTCCACCCCCAGGATCGAAAATATACCGCGTTCAGATACAATGGGCAAACCCACATGTTTAAGAGAGTACCATTTGGGCTGATAAATAGCGGGGCTGGCCTCATGAGGTGTTTGGACCAAGTATTGTCAGAAAGTTTAAAAAAAAATTGGTATGTTATGTAGACGATGTAGTAGTTGCGTCTAGAGACATTGCAGAACATCTGGAGGATTTAAAACAATTTTTCGATGAGTGCACCCAGAAAAATATAACTGTTAATTTAAAAAAAAGTTTTTTCACATTGAGGGAAATTTCCTTTTTAGGCCATATTGTAAATGGCCAAGGAATTAGGGCTCACCCTGACAAGGTCGCAGCTATTGAAAATTTCCCTAGGCCCACGAACCGAAAACAAGTTCGATCATTTCTGGGCCTTTGCAATTACTATCACAAGTTTTACCCCCATTTTGCCAAAGATACATCATCACTAGTAGAATTGATAAGGCCTCACCACCGATGGGAATGGACGAAGACCCATGAAGAAGACTTCAGTCGAGTAAAGAGAAGATTTTTAGAGACTGTGATGTTACACTACCCAGATTTTACCCGTCCCTTTTATTTGCAGACTGATAGCAGTCAGAAGGGATTGGGCGTGGTTCTATTTCAAGTCAACCCAGAAGGCCAACACCAAATACTATATTTTAGCAGCCGTACTCTGAAAGGAGCCGAAAAGAACTACACAGTGACGGAACAAGAGACACTAGCAATCGTGTGGTCATGCAATAAGTTCAAGCAGATGTTGCTGGGTTCAGAAGTGATTATCATTACGGACCACCGGTGTCTCAAATTCCTAAATAAAAGTTACCTGAACAATGACCACCTCATCAGATGGAGTCTTTCACTTCAAAGATTTCATTATAAAGTCGTCTACTGCCCTGGGCCTGAAAATACAGTGGCCGATATATTAAGTCGACATCCTATAGAACTGGAGCCACACAACCCCATAATAAGTGATCAGCTATTGGTAATTGCAGCAACGGTACTGGACCAGGAGATGGAACACAAGTTAAGGAACCTTCAACATTGGCAGGAGCAGCAGCCGCTATATAAAAAGCTTATCCAAATTGTACAACAGCAAGGAAATCCAATACAAGGCTGCTCAACACCTCGAGGAAAGAAGCTATACTGGATAAGAAATGGGTTGCTGCAGCAGCAGATTGTGGGAGATAAAATTTACTGGAAAATCTTGGTACCACCTGACCTCAGAAACCGTCTCATCATGTATATGCATGGTTTAGTAGGGCACTATGGCCCTAGAAAAACTGAAGAAGCTATAAGACGACAATTTCACTGGCCAAAGCTATATGAAGATGTGATGGATACTCTCAAGAAATGTGCTATTTGTGCAAGAGATAAACCACCAAATAGAAACATTAGTGGAGTAGATGCCTCTATTGTTCCGTCCGCACCAAATGAAATACTTGCGATTGATCACTATGGCCCATTGCCATCCTACCGTAGATTCCGTTACTTACTTGTAACTTATGATCTATTCTCAAAATATGCTTGGGCCTATCCTGTGATGCGAGCAGATTCCCATTGCACAATTTGAGTGCTACAAAAGTGTCAGTTCGTCAAAATTGGAAAACCGATCACCATCCTCTCGGACCACGGATCGGCCTTTACATCTCAAGAATGGAAGACTTGGTTGAGGCAGCAGAACGTTAAACATATTCTGACCTCAATTCGAAATCCTCAGTCTAACCCATGTGAACGGGTTATGAGGGAAATAAACCGACTATTTAGGACCCATGTTCACCAAAATCACAGAAGCTGGGTAAATCAAACTGAAAAGATTTTTCAATATATCAATGGAACCATCAATGAGGCCACTGGCATGACACCAACACATTTGCATTTTGGTAAAGCGGACTCAGTACTGATCAAGACGCCATTACCCATGGATGAACATGAAATCAATATTGAAACTGACAGACGCAAGGCACACCGCCGCCTTACAGAAAGGGCAGAACGGAAATTACGAGCAGATCAGAGAAGCCAACATTTCCAGGTCGGGAACTATGTTTGGGTATGGAACTCTCAACAAAGTAACCGAGATAAAAGAGTATATAAAAAGTTCTTTCCTTTGTACCGGGGACCCTTTATAATTGATCGCACATGTGGCCCAAATGCATATTTATTAAAAGATGGAGATACCATAAAAGGGACATACAATGCCCGTAATCTCAAACCATGTAGATATTATCCACCTGACCCAGGGTTATAACAATATTGGAGCATTTCGGACAGCCATTCCGTGTATAAAATTTAGTAAAACGAACTTGATAAATATTGGTTAAATGGAAATTATATTGGTCAAATAGGGCTTTATATAGAAATTTTGTTATGTATATTTAATTATTATTATTCTTTAAAATTTTTTTATATATATATTATGTTAATTAATATTAGTCTAAGAATTTTTTTTATATATATAAAATCAGTTTAACTAATAGTATTATAATGAGTGCTAACCAGACACGGCCAAATTAGGTCATTTTAAAATTAAAGTTTAAATTCTAGATCCGGGTATATAAATTGTTCGTTACTTCATGTAATCTCTGCTTTCTATATTTATATGTATCTGTAAAAAAAAAAAAATAATAATAATAATAATTCTTTCGTATTTAAATTATGTAATGTAAATTTTTTTTCCTTTTCTTGCCTCCTTTGTTCTTCCTTAATTGTTCACGGGAAGTACGGGGAAATGAAACAGTGAGATTTGTATTCGAATCTCAAGTTTCACCTTTTCCTGTCGTCTCTCACTGACCGGTCTATCCCACCCAAATTTAAACTTTTGGTATCGAGTTGTGTGTGTAACAATATTAAAAATGTATAAATATATGTAGAATTCAACATAAACACGCACACATTTCGATCTCAAATTAAAGGCAATAGATACGGATAAAGTAATATAATTTAGATTTCTTTAGCTAAATAAATCTTGTGTAATATTAATCATTTATTTTGAATTTATAAAGTTCGTATTTATTGCTTAGTTTAAATTTCGTTAAATAATAATTCTAACAAAATCTGATGCAATAATTAATTAAAGTTAAAATAATTTTATTCCCTTTTGTCTTTGAAAATTTAAAAGCATCGGTCAGTGATAGATAATAAATTAATTATAGGAAAATTCCAAAAAAATGTAATTAACGAATGTAAAAAAAAAAAAACAAAACAAACAATAGCACAGCAGATTTCTTTCTAATTAAAACCAGCAAAAGCATTGATTATCCTGAGGGCAAGATAAAGAAAACCTAAAAATATCTCAACAGAAAAAATTAAAAGATCAAGATAAAAAAGGAGGCCATCTTGGACTTGCTGGAGACTTGCACTTGAATTTTAGCTTTGCTCTCGAGTGGAGAGTCTAAAATATCTTAAAATAAATTGATATTGCCAAGGTATGACCGAGTAAGCACCGAGATTATTCTCCATCGGGAGATGGCCCACCATATGCCGAACTTCACCTTGCCCATCGTAAAAACACCATAATGATCTGCTGCCTGAAATAAACAAGAAAGCCGCTGCTGTTAAAATCAATAAAAAACCCAAAGACAAGAAAGAAAACTGCTAATCATGAACAATCTACTATTAAACAAATGGACGAAAACATCTTATAAAACAGGTACCTGTGTGTGTATTCCAAATTATAGAGTACTCTAGTAAAATAAGCTATAGCTCATCTCCTACTATTTGTCTAACTTCTAAATGTTAAAATTGTAATTTTGTGAAACTAAAATTTGAGAATTAATGTAATCTGTAAATTTCTCGCATAATCTAGCTTACCTCCCTCTATCCTTCTTAGGTGTGTATTTCTCAAATCTCCACTTTATTTATAATTATCATTGAACTATTACCTTCTCATAATTGTCTTAGTTTTAAAGCTAAATCCATAATCGCTTGAACAGTGAATGCGTGTCGAATTGTCATTAATATTTGCTTTATAAATAACTTAAATTTCATATAAATCGACACGCATTTAAAGAATCAGTTATTGTAATGCAGGGTCTACTACTTCGTAATAGCTGGCATGCTCGCTGTAATAAGTCCCCTTTTTAGATTTTTTTATTATTATTAAATTTTAATGAATAATTACGGAAATTTCATTTATTTGAGAGTCACCAATTTTCTTTCAGTCAACGTTGATAATGGGGGGCCGAGTTTGAAATCTAGTTAAATATTACCATAATCTTTTAGATCTTATACATGTGTTACGTTTTGAAGCCACGATGGCTCATTCCATGCTGTGAATACTCCGGATTCTATAGGGTTGAATTAACCCCAGTCGTCCTACACAAGTGGACATGATAATGTTCCCGTAGGGCTTGACGACCGTCACGCAGCCAGCTGGCAAATTGCGACACGGACCGCTTATCCCTGGTTATGCTCATGTGACACCTTACCTCTTCGGGTCGAGGCAGAGACCAACCCGAAGCCCTTATAAACTTATTCACGGCATTGCAGTTTCAGTGCTGCCATTTTATATCGCCCTTCTAAAGCGTACCACGTGTTCCTTTATTTAGTTTATCATTCTCTATATCACTCCGCCTCGGCATTATCTTCGTCATCCACTCTCAAATAAATGTTCGCCCTTAGTCGTAAATAAATATTTTTATTAAGTAAATGTATGTCCGCCACCACGGATGACTCTTGCAGTGCAAAGTATAAATCCCCTACAGTACACATTAGAAATACTCACTCGGGAACCTTAGGTAGCTAGATTACGCTGTCATATAAATGAATGCTCTTTATAAATAAATGTATTTTTATATATAGTAAAATTGCCAATTAGCTATTGAAACTCTGAATATAAAATATGATTAATAACATTAATAATGTTTTTTTTTATTAAATACGTAAATAAATAATTTTAACTGTACATCTGTAGTTAAGTTTTCATTTATTTGATGCCCATTATATATATTTCCTCGATTATATATGTGAATTAATATTCGTTTGATTGTTGGCCAACTCGGAAACAAAACCATGAATCTCGTGCATCTCCCTGACCACCGTGCCTAAAGAAGTGTTTACTTATGTCGCATCAGAGGCGTTGTTCCGTAGATTGTAGTGTGGAACCGATAAACTATGTTCGAACTCGGTACCATGGGTGGCTTCGCTACTCGATGGTGCTGCTGTTCTGTGTGGTGGTCGAATTCTGCACTATGTTAACGAGATACACGTGTTTTGACTGTTACATTGGATATTCAAATATTATCTGATTAGATTGTATATGATTAAGCATACAGAATAATGAAGTAGACAGACTTTTCTTGTGGAACAGCAATTGTTTTAAAATTATCAGTGAATTTTATTTATTGTTTTTGTAAATGCAGATAGTTATTTATCGATGTAAGATGTGGAAAATCTCAAGAAATACTAATGAGATAGTAGCTTGGAAGTATTTGGGTAGACAGGAAACCAAGATGATGTTTTAAAAAATAGGATGTGATAAGGAATGTGAATAATAGTTATAATCTTTGTGTAGATATCAGCATAGTTAACGAAGCCCTTTGACTGGTACACATTTATTTGGACAGTGTTTATATTTCTTTAAATATTTGATGTTCTAATAAAGCTGAAGGAATAGCTTTAACATCGTTTATGTACTAGAGGATATTAGACAGGTAAATGTCATACCTCTCTTTCTTGTTAATGCACTGTGCCATGATTTTTGAGATATGTTATGAGTGATACTCTAGCTTTTTTCCTTAAAACCTATGCATCTATTTCACTATCTTTATTTCATGTAACTGCATCGTTTAGTAAGATATTTTGAAAAGAAATGGTAAATAATTTAGAACTTGGGTTATGCTATCGTTTTGTATAAGATTGGTTTATTTGCTTAGAAGGTATAGAATTTTATAACTTGAAATTGAAGGTCCAATGTATCCTAAGGAAAGGAAAGAATCATAGAATATATTTTGAATTTTATTTCAGAAATGAAATATAAATTTTTAGAATACAGTATCTAAAACAAATATATTTTCTTTAAAATGTTAATAATTTTTGAATGCTTTATTATTATTTTTTAAAAAAAAAAAGTATTGCATATTTTTAAAATACAATAATATACAATAAATGTAAGGAATATGCATAGTATATTTTTTATTTATTGAATAACAGGAATATATTGATAATTACATTTATATCATACTAAAGTAAGGCTAAATAAGAATATATTATGATTAGTAAACATCGTGTGATAAGTGATATCTATTAAAATCTAGTAATGAATTTTTGGATAAATATTTTATGTAACATCTTTGACATTGCAAGATGAAATTTGTCTTAATATTTTGAGAAATCCATACTCATTATACTGTTAATTTTTGTTTTTCTGTGGAATATTTTTCTATAAATGTGTTTTAAAAATAAGATAGTTTAATTATATTAAGGATGAAATATTTTTGCTAATAAAATAAATAAATATATTTGTAATAAGTTAACCATACCGAGAAACCAAATGGTAACATTTTATTTTGTCTTAAGTCTAAATAAAGACATAACTAAATATAAATTATTTTTTATAACCCAGTAGATAAAAATGTAAAATATAAAATAAGGATATCCACTGTAAATAGTGTACATAAATTGTTTATTTTATTTTGTTGTTATTAATAAACTTTGTTAAAATTTGTTTGTTTTTTTTTTTAATTTTTGTGTCTGAATTGTTTATTTCTCCACTTTACTGCATGAAATCATGATATATTCATAATAATTGAAACAAACATATAATTTTGCACAAAAAGATAAATAGAGAATTATTTTTAGAATTTAAATATTTTATTGGTATTCTTTTAATTAAATAATCATAATTTTACATTATTTTATTGGTCATAAAGTAGTCATCATAATAGTATATTGAATTATATGCTATCAGTTGCCACACACTTTTATTTGTCAGATTATCAAATGCTACCATGTAGTTGTTATATTATTACATGTAGATAAAAGATTATATTATATTATTTGATTATTTTATTATGGTAGGATATTGGCTCAATATAATCTATCTTGTCACCTGTATTTTCACTTCAAGTCTCATGAAAATATTAAATATGTATTAAATTTATTTTTAAAAACTGAACCTTAATCGTATTTTAAATTTGAGTTTGTGAATATTTTAAAACTAATGTTGAATATTTTATTTATTAATTATTAACTGAGCTAGAACCCGTTTTATGTTATATCATATACTATTCTGAAGTGAAGATGCACAAGACCAGGTTAGAATATATATATATATTAAATCAAAAATTTTCATGAGCTAAAGATATATATGAAATAGTATCCAAGTACATCCATGTATGATATATTTAAAATATGTTTATTTAAAACAACTTAACTTGATCCTACTGGTCATCAACCAGTTAACAAATATTATAAAATAATTCTAGAAGCACTATAAATACTGATTATAACAATAATGAATGTTCAATTAATAGAAAATAGAAATATTAATTATGAGAAATTACTTAGATTAATGACTTTTTAAAAAAATTCAAATAGAAGGTAATTTGCATGTATCATTATGTTTGTTGATAGATTCTGGCCTTTTAAAGAACTCAATGGCTTCTCTGATCTGATATTGTTGGAGAGTGTCACAGTTGGATAGTTTTTTTTGTCTATCAATACTATGAACTGTATCTATAACATGAAGAGATAGTGCTGATGATGGTTAGTGTTTTTAACTGCATTAATATGTTTATCTTTTCCAACATTGATGTGATGAATATTCATACATATATAGAAAGATTTACAAATGTTATATGGAATTTCATAAATTTCATGTGCCTCAAGAGAGATTGAGTCTTTAGATTTGGTTATAATGCTATTAATTTTTGATGAGCCGCATATATTGTCTTTATATTAGAATGTCTTAGAATATTCCATTATTGTCTGAAGTTTTTTTATATAAGGATTACGAACTCTAGTCATTATTTCTTCTTTTTGTCTTTTATTTTGATTGTTTTGGGTTTGAATTAAGGCTTGGTGTATTGTTTTATTATTATAGCTATTAGCTGATCAAACATTGCTTATGTGATTTATTTCATCTTTGAGATTTGATTTATCTGAAAGAAGGTTAATAGCTCTAGTGAAAAGAGTTTTTGCAACAGAAAAGATTTGAACTAGGTAATGATATAATAAAAAATTTAAATATCTGTCAGTGTGTGTAGAATTTCTGAAAATTGGAAAAGATAAAAGATTATTCTCTTTCTTAATAACAAGTACACTAAGAAAAGGAAATTCCCCAACAGTTTCTGTTTGTATTGTAAATTTAATATTAGGATGCATATTGTTTATATGTGTGAAAAATCATGTAAGTTGTTTTTACTATGTGGTGGTAAATAATTTCGAAAAATCTAAATAGGTTCTTATAATTATTATTTCTATTTTTTATTAATAGAATGTTACTTATTGTTATAAATCAGGGTTTATATCGCATCTACTATTATTTTATATTTGTTATCCAGTGTGACCTGCTTGAAACGTCGGTTTATGTTTATCTATTAAATAAATTATACCCGGATGTACCTGGATAATATTTCATTTATATCTGTAGCACGTAAAAATCTTCGACTGGGAGAAAATGTTTAAACAACTTTGAATAAATTTATTTTAAATTCTTTTATTAAAGAAACTCGATACATACTAGAAGTAATTGATAAATTAATGCTGGATTTGCGGTTATATATTAGTAATAGAATACATTCTTCATTGTGGAATAGTTTTGATTGTATTGCAAATTACAGATCAATTAAGGATTCACATTTTAAATCGATTATAGAGAATATGTTCTTAGACAACTTATAAACATTTTTATTTAATATTAAGGCGTTATTCTTGGTGACTGTATTTTAATCAGTGTTTGTAATTTTTTCAAAAAAATATTCTTTATGGATGAGAGTTTACTTTTAGAGAAAGGTGTTAATTTTGCAGTAACACCTTCCAGGATATCTTTTGAAATAATTGTCTCTATATTGAATTAGCTCTTGAAAAAATAGATCCTGCAACTGCTCATACAGCAACAATCAAAATTTATAACATATTTAAAAAAGCAAAATTCCTAAAATAATATATCAAAGAAAGAAAGATAAGCCATAAACAACCTAATACCAGACAAATCTATTATTATTCTTTCTGCAGATAAAGGCAATGCTACAGTTATTATGGACCCCGATGTTTATTATAATAAAATTCTAACTTTACTCAATGATAACATTTGTAAGAAATCAAAAAAGATCCCGCTATTTATTTAGAAAAGACATCTAAAGCAATTGAACATAAAAATAAAATTATTCCTTGCAAAAAACCATGTGCTTGTGCAAAATTTTATGGAATTCCAAAAATTGATGAATCAAATACCCCCTTCATCATATAGTGAGTGCAGTTGGAACTCCCATTCACATTTTAGCTAGATATTTATCTAATATAAAATAAAACTTACAATTCCATCTATTAAATTGTATGTTAAAAACTCTATACATTTTATTTCTTTAATAAAAAATATAAAAATTAATACAAATGTTATTCTAGTCAGTTTCGTTATCTTATTTACAAACGTTTCACTTGATGAAGCTTTAATCTCATTTAATAAACGATGCAATTTACCAGAAAATGTTAATTTAACTAAAGATTGTCTTTCAAATACTTATTGTATTATTTGTTTTAATAAAGTTATTTTAGAATAAATACTTATTGTATGTATAACAGACAATATTATAAACAGACTTTTGGTACTCCAATGGTCTCACCAATTTCAGCAATAATCGCTGAATTATTTATGAAATATATACAAACTCAGGCTTTAGAGTCAGCACCTGTCAAAACCTCTTATTTAACTAAGATACATAGATGATACATTTATCATCTGGTCACATGGTAAAGATAACCTACATGATTGTTTACACTTATAAACAATATTCATCCTAATATTAAATTTACAATCTAAACCGAAACTGGTGGAACACTTCCTTTTTTTGACATACTTGTTACCAAGAAACAGAATAATCTTTTTATCTTTTTCAATTTTCAGAAAATTTACACACACTGATAGATATTTAAAATTTCTATCACATCATCAACCATCTCAAACCTTTTTATTGCAAAAACTTTTTTCACTAGAACTATCAATTTTCTTTCAGATAAATCAAATTTCAAAGATGAAATATGTCATAGAAGCAATGTTTTATCAGCTCATGGCTGTAATAATAGAACAATAGACCAAGCCTTAATTTCAACCCTGAACAACCAAAATATAAAAAACAAAATGAGAAACTACTATTAAAATTTCTATTCTTTATATAAAATAAACTACAGACAATATTGAACATATTCTAAGACATTATAATATAAAGATAACATATAATACTCATCAAAAATTAATAGCATTATAACCAAATCTAAAAAATCAATCGCTTTGAAACATATGGACTTTGTAAAATTCCATGTAACATTTGCAAGAAGAGAGAAACATATTAATGCAATTAAAAAATACTCATCAGCAACAGCACTATCTCTTCACTGTATAAATACAGGTCATAGTATTGATTTTACTAATATGAGAGTACTATCCAGATGTAATACTTTTCAACAATGCTAGGTCAGAGAAGCCATTGAGTTCTTTAAAAGGCCAGAATGTATCAACAAATGTGATGATACATGCAAATTACCTTCTATTTGGAAATTTTTTTTAAAGTCATTAATCTAAATAATTTTTCATAATTATTATTTCTATTTTATATTAATAAAATGTTCATTATTGTTATACACCAATGTTTATAATGCCTCTATAATTATTTTATAATATTTGTTACCCCTTTGATGACCAATGTGACCTGGTCAAAATAGCAGTTTATATATATATATATATAAAATTATACATCAAAGTACCAGGACATTTCATTTATATATATATATATATATATATATATATATATATGACATTTCATTTATATATATATATATATATATATATATATATATATAGATATATAGAGAGAGAGAGAGATAAAACTCTTGTATTGCACATTTACATCCCTAGAAACCATTTGGGTTATATTTGTAACATCTTATTTTAATTATTAAATACTTATTTGCATATTTATAATTTTTGCTTTATTTATTAGAAATATAAGTTTACAAATGAAAAACACTCTTCAAA
Source organism: Epiperipatus broadwayi (assembly GCA_028023455.1). Lineage (NCBI taxonomy): Eukaryota > Metazoa > Onychophora > Udeonychophora > Euonychophora > Peripatidae > Epiperipatus > Epiperipatus broadwayi. Next base: position 1,042,764 of record JAQFVV010000222.1, on the reverse strand, counting down.
ATAAGATTTCAATTTTACAAACATAAAAAAACCATAAGACCTGAAATATATGATCAAAACAATAACTTTATTTTTATTCCAAGAATGTCATATTGCCAAGAAAAATGTTTTAACAAACAAAAGAAAATCTGTTTTTAATCCATGATAGTATTATTCTTGTTAGATTCCTCTAAAACCAAACATTTTGAATAAAATCTAAGTATAATCATAAATATATTAGTTTAAAATAAATGTTACAAATATGTTGCAAAAATAATTAAAAATATAAGTCAACTTGAAAAATAATGATTTCTTTTCAAAGTCAACCAAAAAATAATAGGAAGCCCCATAAGCAATTTCACAGCTTGAGAAATAAATAATGCAGTATTGTAAATTCTTTGGATTAGGTTTTCTGTGCAATACTAATATCTTTAAAATTTACGTAATAAATCAATATATATATATATATTTGTGTCTATATGTGTGTAAGATATTTCCGATGATTAATATTATGCAATAGTGTCAATCCAAACCACAAAACAAAACTTTTTTTAAAAAAAGAACAGTCCATCTTTTCTCTTTACATCATTTTCTTTTATAGATGCTTATCTGAAGAATTTTGGAAAATAACAAGGACATTTTTTAGTCAATCACATTACTTTTAAAGCTATATTTTAAATTAATATTTATAATTTAAAATAATATAAATAAATTTAAAATATATTCATGCTTTCTTTCTAAAGTGTATTTAAAATATATAATTGTTAATTAGAGAAGATATTAATTAGTATTAAAGTTTATCGGCTTAACGTTTTCGAGGATCCATGCCTCATATTCATAGCCTTCATGGATTATACATTTTATGAAGGCTATGAATATGAGGCATGGATCCTCAAAAACGTTAAGCCGATAAACTTTAATACTAATTAATATCTTCTCTAATTAACAATTATATATTTTACATATACTGAGAAGTAAAGCTATATTTATTAAAGTGTATTTAATAAGTCTCTAATAAAGAAAGTGGGATGAAGAGAAAAAGTGGTCTATTCCTTTTTATAAAAAGTTTTGTACTATGCTGTGAATTGAGACAATTTCAAGTAATTATTGTATCAGTAGTTTCAGTATTAATCTTGACATATATATATATTTCAGCTTTTTCCATAAAATGAATACTAAATTATCAAAATTGCCTATTCATAGATATGAGATGGTGAAGATAAACTGAAAGGCTGCAAAGCCATTCTCATTTGTGAAAGACCATATGTCAAATAAGTAACATAAAATAGCAAATCCATTTTTATTTTTTTAATTATATTCTATAGCATTAATAAAATTGTCCAAGGAAACAGTGTTTCCAATTTGATTTCAAAATTTTTAATTAAATTTTATCTTAAATAGAAATACAAATTTTGTTGATCTAAACACACACACACATATATATAATGTCCGTTAATTAAAGCAAAATTGTAATTATAATCGAAATAATAAATTTAAAGGTTTACAAACTATTATAAACAATCCTTAAATCAGCAGAAGTACTTTCGGTTAATTTCTTAAACCTGCCTCAAGTGCCATATATATATATATGGCAGTTGAGGCAGGTTTAAGAAATTAACGGAAAGTATTTCTGCGGATTTAAGGATTGTTTATAATAGTTTGTAAACCGTTAAATTTATTATTTCAATTATATATATACATTAACTCTCTCAATAATATAATAAAATAATTTATGGGGTTTATTTTATAATATCGTATAAAGGATTAAAGTAAGCAAATGAATTTTAGAATATAAATTTTCTATACTAATGATTGTAATAAAATAGAAAACTTTTGTGATAACTTAATTAATTTTTTATTAATTGTTGTTTTGATAATTGTTTAATAAAGTTGTATTTATTATGTAAAATCTTTTCCATTATTTTTTCTAATAAAGTCCTCATGTAATAATAGTTAATTCTCAGAAACAGAAGAGGTCTAGGGAATTAATAAAACAGTAGGAATAGATAGATATGCAAGTGTAGTAATTATAGTAAAGTTATTCTTTTATTTGAAAAGAAAATATTTCCATTAAATTATTTTATTAAATACTTAATTTATTTTGATAGTATATCCATATATTATTTATATATCGAAATATGGTTATTTGAATAATTTATTCAAAGTTATATCTACTAATTATTAGTAAATTATATATGCTTGTTATCTAATGTATCCACATTTTCTTGATAAATATAAATTCAAATGTGTTTGATATCAGTGACATGGTTTTGATGTATTTTAAATATAAATATGTGTATAGGGACAATTTTATTATATTTCATTTCAAAAGGTCAAATTTCGAGCTTAAAAATTATCCATATGTAGTCTTCATTGTCAATTTTAAAATATTTATTAATCTTAAACAATATTGACAATAAACAAATAAAAAAGTAGAAAGTATTATTTAAAATATGAAATCAGATTTTCATTTCTTATAGGAATTTTAACAAGATGATTTTTTTATAATCATATGACAAAATATTCTCTGCAAGTCTATTCAATGGGCATCATTAAAATTATAATAGATTCAAACCATAAAAATAATATATAAAAAGATTGATAAATAAATGAAGGCTTATTACTATTATTTTTTTCACTATACAAATGATCTTTGAATATATAAAGTTTTATAACATTTTTTTTCTTTTAGAATTTTTAATATTTTTTATTACTTGAATATATTTTCCACAATTCACTCTAAGCTCAGTATCTTGTGGTTATTATATTAATTGTAGATATATTTTTATCATAAAGCAATTCAAGTATGATGAATATCCATGTACACATCCATCTTTTATTTTTCAAGCATTCTGTGTTTAAACTTCATACTGTTGCCCATTAATAATTAAATGTAACATTTACATAATTTTAAAGAATAGATGATTTATTATCTCAGAATTTTATAAAAGACATGATTCACACTGACAAAATTTATTATTGGCTACTAAAGCAATTGATAATTACCTATGTTTCTCTAGTTATTTCTATGGATAATTCTTGATAGTTATTTGTTTATAACTTTATTAATAAATGTAACTATTTAACTTAACATGCATTCCATTGTATATATATAATTTATCATTCTTATACTTCAAACACATGATTGCAAGCATAAAACCTTTCCCAAATTTAAAGATTTTAATTCAATTAATGTTTAAAATAATAACATACCCAAGCATAAATAACTTCAGAATAAATGCCCCAAACCTTCAATATATTTCATATTATTTTTGATGTGAAAAGATCCCTGGAAATATATTCTATAGATTTAAAAACAGAGTGAGTTCATAGGCATCAAAGATATAATAAAATAAAATTCTGCTCTTTCAATATGCTCTATATGAGAATCTTAATAAATATGTTACATACATTGATATTATAAGATTAAGTGAAGTGAGTTAGGAGAGATGTGGGAGAGTAAATAGTGAATATGTTAAGTTATTTTATTCTTGTGGTGATAGAGCTGTAAATGGCATTGGCATTGCTATTAAAAAGAAAATTAGGCATAGGTTTTTAAAGGTATATTGTGTTAATGATAGGCTTATGATAATGAGAATAACTGCAAATCCTAGGGATTTTTTAGTTATATAAGTTTATATGCCAATTATCAGTATTGATAATATTGAAATTAATGACAATATGAAAAGAGAGAGAAGATTTTGCAATGTAAGAGTAAATGCATGCATATTGCTATTGAGTGATGGAATGCTTGGGTGGGAAAAATAAAGAAGAAAAAATTAATGAAAATTATATTGGTAAGTTTTTAAAAATCATACAAAAAGAGTGTATATATAAAAAGCTAGAGGTGATAAAAACATCAAATTAACTACATATTGATTTAAGATAAATATAAAAATGCTAATAAGGGATTACATGCTTTGCATGGTGCTGATATAAATTCTGATTATAATTTGATTATGATTAAAAGTTGAGATTAAAAAGAATAAAAAATGGGGAAAGATATTTAAGATGGGACTTAGATATGACAAAAATGGAGGATGAAAGATTTGGATTAATATATAAAAATATAATAAAAAGAACTGATAAAAGTTGAGAAATATATATAAATAGTTCTGACAAATGTTTGTGTAGGATTAAATAATGAATATTAAAAACAGTAAAAAATGAAATAACAACTACTTGGTTAAAAAAAGCTAAACGACCTTGGATAATGGAAGAAATGTTGGAAAAGATGGAAGAATGTCAGTAGGGAGGAATGGCAAAGAGCATATCAAAAAATTTATAACAAACTAAAAAAAAACAGATTTAGCAAAAGAAAAATAGTTGAAAAAAGAATGTAGAGAGATAGAAGTGCTACAATAGATAAAAAATATAGCATTGAGTATTTAATATAATTCAAAATGTCACTTGGAAAAAAAGAGAAATAGTTAACAAGTAAAATAGCTGACAATAATGGAAAGAGATTAACTGATAGCAATGATATATTGAAAAAATGGCAAGAATATCTTTAATATCTATTTTAAAAAAATAATTCAATTAATTATAAACTTGAAAATGAAGATTTTGAAGTAGATGATAAAGGTATGGACATATTGACTGATGAGGTAATAAAGTCAATTGAACAAATGAAAAATAGTAAAGCTGTCAGATTTTATATATTCGCTCTTGAATTTTTGAAAGAAATATGAAAGATTACTATAAACAATATAATTGGATTTTTTAATTTGATATATAATACAGAAGTTTGGCCTGAAGATTTTTTTGTGAACTATAATGATTCCAATTGCTAAAAAAAGAAAGTGGTTAAATATAAAAGGTACAAGACAGTAAGTTTGTTTTCTCATGCTTCTAAAGTTTTACATAGGATTTTAATTTAAAATATTTATGGAAATGTAGAATATTATATTGGAGAAGAACAGTTTGGTTTTCAGAGAGAAAAAGTTCAAGAGATGCTATCAGTGTTTTTAGATAATTTTCAGAGAGATATGTTGAAAAGGATAAGGAAAAGCATTTGATATAGTAATCTGGAATAAGCTATACTTGGCAAAGAATAAAAAAATTTGACTGGAAAATAATGATACTGATGAAGTGAATATAGAAAATGCAATTAGGTAAAGATGCAATATTTATTTAGAAGATGTGTTAAATAAATATTTAGAGTGTGAAGGAGCCAATGTTGGAGATATAATAATAAAATGTATAAGATTTGCAAATAATATGTCTCTTATAACTGAGGATAAAAAGAGTCTTCAGAATTTGTTAAATAAATTGGAGGATTTATAGAATATGAAGTGAAGATTAATGATGGGAAGACCAAGTGTTATTATGGACAGGAGGAATACAAAAAAATTTCAATTTGAAATTCATAACAGTATAGTTCAACAGGTAAATGAATTTACATATTTGAGTAGTTGGTTGAGTGAGAATGGAAGAAGTGAAGATGAAGTTAAGAGATAAATAGAATTGACAAAAGAGACATGTATTAGGAGAAAGGACATATTTTTTTGGACTTTTAAAGATAGAATTAAGGAAGAGCTTAATTGAATACTATGTATTATGTGTATTATTGTATTGTTGGAAATTGTGAACAATTCAGAAGTCTTTGATATATGATCATAAAAAAGAATGAAGAAAATCAATTGGATAAATAAAATGATAAAAAAAAAGTTTTGAAAAAAGTTAATGAAAAAAATTTTATTCATGAAAATAGAGATAGAAAGAGAAACTGGATTGGACGTATATTGAGAAGAAGAATAGTTTATTGAATGATGTTTTTAAGGGAATGATAGGCAAAACAAAAAGAAAGAATGAAAAAGATTGACTTTGCTGGATTATATCAGAGGTGAGAAGAGTTATGTGGAATTGAAGAAATGGGAAATGAAAAAAATAGAATGGAGAAATGGATGTAATTTGATTGTTATATAGATCTGTCCTTAGAACAGAATACTATTGATACTTACTCATAATTTTACTTATTTGTTTTTTAATATCTCCCATGTAAAAAATAATCATCAACTACATATTTATTTATTTACACTACATAGAATTCATATTGTCTGAAGGGGATCAGATTCCATCAGTTTCCAAATCTTATCCTGACTGATAATCATTTTCTTTTACTAATAGTTCAGTTTTTTTAATTGTCCTAATTAATCAAATAACATATCTTATAAAAATATATACAACTAGAAGTCAAATTTTCTAAATAATTGGTATCATAAAGTATATTAATATAAAATATATATTATCATCAATACTTATCGCACAAGATGTTTATATCCCACTAAAGAACAATGCTTAATCACGTTTGCAATTAGCTAGTTGTAAAATATTTTTTTCATAAATTGGAGATATAAAATAGTTAGCAATTATTTTGGTATACTTTTTGGACATATCTTGATTATTAATTCATAACCATACATGCACATACATACTGTTGTTCACATAATGCAAAATGTACTTTATGTCAATTTAGTCTAATTTTATTACAATATATATTTTAATAGCTATAATCCTAGAATTATTTAATTCTGAATATATTTTTATTTTATTGGACTGGATTATTAAGATTCTTTAAGTTAATAAATTATAATTGTATATATATATATGATAAACAAAAACAGGTTAAAAATTTTTTAACCTGCCTATAGCTTGCATTTTATGATCACAGATGGAGCTTTACCAATAGCTCATCATCAAGCTTGTTTACAAAAAATGCTGAGAGAGAATCGAAATTTCAATATTTCTTTCAAATTGTCCCCAACCTTTAAACCATGGTTTCAAGCTAATTGGCTTTTGTCAGTAAAGGGTAGGGGGACTAGAAACTAGATCTAAAACCCCAACTCTACTGAACAGCATATATGTAAACTGTTCCTATCAGCTTAAAAGCACAAATTTTTTAGATACGTAAATATCTTAAAATCCAGCTAAACAAACTAGATAGCTATATGGGTCTGAAATCAGTTCAGTTTCACCACATAGTAGAAAGGTTCTGCAATCTATATCATTGCTAAAACCTTCAAAGATACATTTATGATAAACAAAAACAAGTTAAAATTTTTTTAACCTGTCTATAGCTTGCATTTTATGATCACAGATGGAACTTTACCAATAGTTCATCAAGCTTGTTTACAAAAAATGCTGAGAGAGAATCGAAATTTCAATATCTCTTTCAAATTGTCCCCAACCTTTAAACCATGGTTTCAAGTTAATTGGCTTTCGTCAGTAAAGGGTAATGCTCAAGGCTAAATGGGTTTATAAGAAATTATTACAATCAGTGAATACTTAGACAATCCAATATCAATAATAATCAATCATCTCAAACTGTTGTCAAGGCAACAGTTTGAGATTTATTGACAATAAATTTATTGTTAAAAGGATGTTGCCTTGACAATAGTTTGAGATTGTTGATTATTATTGATATTGGGATTGTCTAAGTATTGACTGTTTTATTGATTATCTATATAGGTGTAAATAACTCTCATAACCAATGCTTAAAATAAACAAATAGAATATCAGCAATTTATTGTTGCCCTAAAATTTCTAACTTTTCTATTTATCTGAATATTTGAGAATCTTGTTTTTCTAATCTATTTACCCTAACTCTTTTTCTCTTAAAATAAAAGCAATACACCGTTTATATAGCCTTACAACCATCTTCTAATGTTTTTATTCAACATCATATGCCTTTTAGTATATGTCAGTATTCCTGGGTTGTAAGAACTAAAAGTTCAATTTTTTTTTTATTAATTAAAATTCTGTTTGTCACCCAATAATGTTAAAGCAAAACAACAATGTAATTCTATTAGAAACAAAAGTGGGAAAAACTTAATCTTTCTTAATCTCTTTTCTTTTCATTTTTCTTTTAAAAAATTAGCTTTGGTGCACTTATCTTTATATTTAATATATATTTTAGTAAGGCTTAACTACTGTACTATTATGTTTATTTCCTGTAATGTAACTAAAATGTATTTTCTGCTAAATTTAATTACCAGTCTCTTTAGAATTTAAACATACATTTCTAGATAAATACTTTGCTTGCTTTGTGATTTAATTATGTTTTGTTATTTTTAAAGTAAATATATGTTTTCTCTAATTCTTTATATGCGTTTACAATAACATTTATATAGTTGAAAGACGCATATTTTTTTTATTACATTTTCTAAAAGTATTGCCAAATTTAAGTAGACATATTGCATTTGATTTACATTATAAAATATATTCTTTTACACACACATATATATATTAGTCAGAATACCGTATTGTATTAATTTCTACATTAAATTTTAAAGCTATTTTTATCCTATTGTACTTTTGCTTAATCGATGTACATATTTCATTTTAAAAAATGTATAATAACCAACTTTTAATGCATTATGCTGGAATAAAATAAACAATGAATGAAATGGGTAAGTATGAGAATGTAAAGATGAAGTTGTATTTTACAAATTTTACCAAAGTAAAATCAGATGTCAAAGAAATAAACCAAGGCTTAAACATACAAATTCCCATTGTGCTTTACCTTTCACTATTTTTTTATATTCAAGGAATGTGGTAAAGTATTCATGAAGTAAGCAAATCTGTTGAGACAGGCAATAAATTTAATGCTTTTTAGCTAACTTTCATATGAAAATCTTTTTTTTATCATCAAATTATATAATATGTAATACAATAGTGAGAAGTGATAAAAATAATGACTTTGGTAGCATTTCTATAGTTCTCATTGAGAGCATATGATCAGGGAAAATATAAAAAACAGGAAGTAAAAAAAAGGAAGTAAATCTAATCTAGTTTTTTTAATAGAAAAGTTAGCATTCGTTCTACAGAAGAATAAATAAATAACCAATATACATATCATAATTTTAAAATATCAAGAATTTTATTTTTATTAATTTTCTATTTAAAATGACAAATTTGTATACATTTTGATACAAAAAAATCTTTTCTGTATTGCTAATTCATATTTATACATATATCATGATTGCCTGCATATGTAAGAAAATATATTGATAAATATATAAGATTTAATTTGGTCATTCATTGCATCATATGCTGTAACATGATAACATTCACTTATTTTTAAAGATGTTTATTAAAGTTGGAAAATTGGTTTGTTTGTTAAGGTTTGATCTTTTCCAAGTTATCATGAAATTTTAAAATTGAGGTTTAATATATTTAAACTCAGTAGAAATGCTTAAAATCTGGTATATAACTAAGTAATATCAGCCTAATCTATTTGGAACATTCATTTTTTTCAACAGGTCACCTAGTTTTTTAGATATGAAATGAATGGTAAAAAAATATTAAAAATATTCAATAATTTGACATATTACCAGTTAAAAAGTATTCTTAGAACTTTTATTTATTTTAAATAATATTTGTAAGAGGGCAGTATAAAGAAATTTTCTTTCAATTTAATAACAATTTAATTTAGTTAGGATTATTACTTTTAGAAATAAAGAGCAAATGGTGGATGAAATTCCACACATTTTGATGTCACATATAAAAGAATTCCAAAAAATTACAATGTTTTAAGCAATACACACACACAAGGAATATATATATGATTTCATGGTTTGTTTCAATTTAACAATTTGATTGAAGCTAGAATTAAATTTTAAAATAAATATTTCTTATATTTAAAAAAAACAAAATTGAGTGGGTTTTAAGACACATCTTAGAAAGAAGTAGCCATGCAATTTGACAACATACTTAAGTAACCGTTATTATTTTCAGAAATAAAGAGCATTGAATGGATAATTTCAAATATTGTAGATGAACTTCTATTAATACATATAAGTTTAATTTAAATTAATTTCACACATACACCTTTACCCCACTTAGTGATTGGCTACTTAGCGATATTCACAATAGCCATCATCATCAATTTGTACCCACTACTTCGATTTACAATCGATTATTCACTATAACGATAGGGGAAAAAATTTTTTTTTACATTTTTTTACAATTTTGTATCACTGATGACATCAGAGAATAAGTATTTTAAATTCATTTTACCCAAAAGCAAAAGTACATTACTGTAATAGTATACAGGTAATGACTTTGCTGTAATTGTATAGCAAATACAATATTTTATTCATAAAACACAAAATTAGTGCTGCATTCAGTATTTTGATTATAAAATGTATAAAGTTAAAATATATATAATTACTGAATCTATAATACTGTATATATATATATATAAGTGTTGAATGTCTTTAGAAAAATTAAAAATTATTTAAATATAATGTACAGACTTGGATTATTTAAATAAAGTTTAATTTTTCTAGACATTCAACACTTATATTAGATGATGAAAATAGAACAACTAAAATACCATCATCACAAACTTTCAGGAAAACACTAAATACTAATATTAAATTGTGTGTGTGTGTGTTCCTTAATTACGTACATCCAAGTGGTTTCAAATCAAAAGAAAAAAACATTTTAAAGTGAGAATGTTGAATTAGAGAAAAATTTAAAAAGAAAAACGGATTGCATTTAAAATAAGTGTTAATGAATAATTTTTCTACATGAACGGGGGGGGGGGGGCACTATTACATTAGTAAAAATATACAGTAAGAAAAATAAACTTAGCGTATGTTTTAGAAAATTAGAACAGTTACATTTTTTTTCTTTTAAAATAAGTTGATTTTTTTTTCTAAAGTTGACTGATTTACGATAGGCATTAAGCCTTTTCTTACTCTGGAGTACAGTAATAAGTCTTTATGTTCAATTAAATAATTTATAATTAAACATTGTTTTTTAATTTGAATAATTTCACATAAGCAATAAACATAAATGTACAGTACTGTAATACAAATGTTAAAAAAATGCATTTCAGCATGGATTTTTTTTTCATTACGACAAAAAACTTCTGCGGAAGAATATAAAAACTCTTAAATTCAAATTTAGTTTCACTTTCTTTTTCTATTTTCTGTACTGTACTTTTTAAACAGTGAAAATATGCTTTTTTTCCTAGTGATATAAAAGTTTTCTTTTAGATACCGTATTTAGTCATCATTGCCATGAAAAAATCAAGAAAATCTTTGAGCTTGAAAACCAATGTGGATATTTTATGTCGTCGACTGGAACCGACCAATTTTTTTCCCATAGATCCCATTACAAATGCGTATTCTGTATATGATATTCTTGCTTAACGATGAGTTTTGTAGGACCAATTGCCATCGCTAAGCAGGGTAAAAGTGTACATATATTACTAGATATTTATGTATAAGTAAATATGTATAATTCTTATGTATATATCATATTTAGAATCTGTACATAATTATATATGCATAAGAAATCAGTAAATGACATCTCCATTTAAAATTATTGACATATATGTCACCAATTTAAAATATTAAAGTGTACTATCACTTTCATAGAGATTTTTTTAAAATGTACAAAATTTCAACAAATTTTGTTGAAGTTAAAATTATTAAATATCAATTTGAAAATACCAGTAAGTAAGTAAAAATATCATTTAAAATGGATTTTCTGCAATCTTTTGAGTAAATAAAAATTCTAAAATGCTGCTTTTTCACCTAATATACTATTTCATAATTTTAGTTACTTATACATATTATAAACATAAGAAATATAATATATACATAAAGGGTATATATTTTAATTGATAGCAGAAATATCTAGTGATATATATATATATGAGAAAATAGAATTAATATATATATAACGTCATGTGAAATATATCAACTCTATTTTAAATAATAATTGAACTGCCCTCTAGCTGCCAAGCTCGATAACTTTTTACAATAAGAGAGCGAACCACGTCTTAATATATTTTAGATCTTTTTATATACAGTTATCTAGAACAATAACAGCCAGAATGCTAATTTAAATCAGTCTTTCTATCTTCTAATGTAAATTGATCTTTAAATAACTGATATTAAATTTATAGAGTGGCAATATTTTACTCCTTTTTTTTGTTTTAATTCTATAATAAATTATTATTTAAAATAGATTTGATACATTTCACATGACATCATATTTATTCATTATTAAAATATTATTTATCATTACATATATAACATATGTTAATTTATTGTAGAGTTTTAGAAATGACTGAAATATCTCCACTCTATAAATTTAATATCAGTTATTTAAAAATCAATTTACATTAAAAGATAGAAAGACTGATTTCTGGCTATTATTATTCTAGATAACTGTACATAAAGAGATCTAAAATACATTAAGAGGTGGTCCATTCTCTTATTGTAAAAAGTTATCGAGCTTGGCAGCTAGAAAGCAATTCAATTATTATTTAAAATAGATTTGGTATATTTCACATGATGTTATATTTATTCATTATTAAAATATTATTTATCATTATATATATCAATTATAGTTGTCCAGTCAATTTAAAGTACAATATAGTTTTACATTTTCATTTACTGTGCCAATGAAAATGTAAAGCTATATTGTACTTTAAATTGACTGAACACTTATAGTTGATATATGTGTGTGTGTGAGTGTGTAATAAATTAATTTTTATGTCTGTATTCTTTTCAAAATATGTGTAATATTCAAATCAATATATATATATTAAAATACAGTAAAATTCACATAAATTATAGTTATTTTATTAGAAGTACTTTCTTGTAGTCATTATCAAATATATAAGATTAAATAATTAAAAATGAGACATCCTTTCACAATACCCATAGTTCAATTTAGTTTAGTTCTCCCACAATTCTGTTATTTTAACATTAAATGATTGCTGATTCATATTGTTTCATCATCGTTTGATTTTGTGGATAAAATTAAGAATATAAAATGACACAATTGTGCTTTCAATATAAATGAAATGTATAGATCAGTAAAAACGAATAGAGTCAATTAATATTATTTATAATGCTCTTGTTTCAAAAAATATAAAGTCTGATATTATAAATTTTGTTATAAAAGTATTACACTTTATTAATAAAAATATGTATGTTAATTTTAGTAATGAATATTATAAAATGAGTTATGGTTGGCCAATAGGACTTCCAGCTGTTGCTCAAATTTGTAATTTTGTTATATCAACTTACAAAAGTCAAATCTTAAAGCAATTGAAATATCAATAAACTAAAATATATCATAGATATGTAAATGATATTTTTATTTGTATAAAATTATGATATAATAATCAATTTATTTAATGATTTAAATCAGATTAATGATATAAAGTGGGTTATAACTCAGTAAAAATACAATTCCATAAAATTCTTGGATATTTGAGTTATATGTAATGAATATAATTTGGATTATTTTACATCAATTAAACCAATTGAAACTAGAGGTTTTATTCTATATGAATCACATGTACCTATAAGTCATAAGTTGTCTGGATTAAAGTCATTCTTATTTCAAAATAAAAAATTATGCAATATTCTAGTGATAAAATAAAAAATGTAAATTTATTTGTTAATGATTTGTTGAAAATTGTTATAATAAAAATTATATTACTAGTATTATTAAAAAAATTTAAAAGGAATCAACAATATAATAAAAATAATATGAAAATGAAATGGATTCCAATGCAATTTATATTGGATGAGCAGATCAAGTTTATTATGAGAATTTATAGTGGTTTATGTCATATTGCTTTTTTCTCAGCAAATAATGCAAATAGATTACTTAATAATTCTAAAATTCAAATTTTAATCAAAATAGTTTTATATATAAATTGATATGTAAATGTGGCTTACAATATGTAGGTAAATCTAAATGTACATGGGAGAAGAGAATAAAAGAGCATATGCTTTTATATAATAGAATTCAAAAAGAGAAACAATCAGGAATAGACGTAAATAAACCATCATCTGTTATATTTGATCATAATAAATCTTGTCAATATGGATTTAAATTTGATTATAAAAATATAAAAATTATGCAATTTGAACATTGCCACAATAAACATAAAGTAAAGGAGGCTATGTTGATATCAAGAAATCATCAAATGTTAATGAATCAGCAATCATCAAATGTTAAAATAACAGAATTGTGTGAGAACTAAACTAAATTGAACTATAAGTATTGTGAAATGATGTCTTGCTTTGATTATTCAATGTTATATAGTTGATAATGACTGCAAGATGTATAGTCAAAAATACTTCTAATAAAATAACTACAATTTATGTGAATTTTACTGTATTTTATTATATATATTGATTTAAATATTATATATTGTGACCATCTGAATGGGCACAAGGAATTGAGATGCTTTGTATCTGCATTAAATAGTTATATTAAAAAAAATGAAATAGCCTTAGAATTTTAAATTTTTTGCTGGAGATTGTTTAAAGCTTAGATATGGATTGCTTATGCAGTTGATTGACCCCTTTATAAGTATTAATTATTATTATTATGGTTAATGAGGTATTTAATGTAAGGAAGAGAGGTTGTTTATTAATGGAATTGATACATTTTGTCAGAAAGATGCAAAGTTATTTTAAGTTAGTGTAGTATTGGTTGAATGGTTTTAAAAAAATCCTTTATTCATTAATACTTATCCTTTTGTCAACAATTAATAGCCATTTCAATTATATTTAGTTAAGATAGTTTAATATTTAGGTTGCAGTACATGTGCATGCATATATGTCTGTATTATGTTTCATTTCATTTTCATCTTTTAATAACAAAACAATAGTATATTCACAATAAAAACATTTAAATTACAATAATTATCTTAAATAATTTAACAAATATATATTTCTTTCCGATGGTTAATAGATAGTTGAATCAATGAATTATTTTATAAATTAAATAAATTATTAATCATTTTTGTTTAACGGTTAATTAATATTCATGTCTTTCAAGTTTGTAAAAGCTATTTATTTTATTTTTTTATTTTTTTTTTTGTTGTCATTTAATTGTAAAAATCAGAGTGATTTTTTTTTTTTTAGAAAAGATTTTTTTTGAATATGTAATTAGCTTAGATAGAAAAGAAGCGTGGGAGTAACCTTGTGAAGGGAAATGACCTTTTGCTAAAGAGATCTATTTAACAAAGATCTCCAGTAAAAATTTGCTTATTATGTATTGTAATTGTAGCTAGTAAATACTGACTCATTATTGTGAAAATTAAAGCCAGTTGCTGAAGTCAAATTGATTTTAAAAAGGCTTTGGAGTAAAACTTCGAAAGGATTTTAAGAAATTTATTATGGGAAAAGTTAATTAGGATACAATTCTAAATTTTAAAAAGGTATATTAGTTTACTTTGCTCTCCTTAATTTAAACATTTTGAATTAACCTTTTCATAACTATTACTCTTTTAAAAATGTATGTTGATAACATCCAGTCTACATTACTTCATTCAATTGTCATTTTAAATAAGAATAAATTGCATGATATTATTGTTGAATCATTATCCAACATGTGTCTTTTAATATATCTGGAAAACACATGCATAACTATTTTACAGAATATATTTTAATTCTTCACTATTTTCCATGTTGTTTTTGTGAGGATTAAACATAAAATTAAGGATATGCATATTTTGATAAATCATGCCATGTTTAAATTCATCATAAAGAGATGACAGTATTTATTTATCTGGTATTTCTGAAAATAATATGTATTTTAAATGAAGGAAATAAAATGTGAATTACTTCAAATTAAGTATTTGCTTAAATCGAATGGGATAGAAATGCGGGTAATTTTTGTTCTCTTCGATAAAGATGGAATATAAAACAAAGTATTATTAATTGTTATTTTACTAATAAATCATGGTATCTTAATTGACAATATTTAAGAATAAACCAGGCATATAATAGAGTATAAAGTGTCAAATGCTATTCAAGAAAACTACTAAAAAATAATTGCATACTTAATTTAGAACTGCAATGGAATGAGTGAGATAATTCCTGTCCAACAGTAACTAAGAATGTCGTATATTTTCATCATAATAAAAAAGAAATTGATTACTTATGTGTGATATAGTAAACTCAAATAGCTCAGCTATGAACACTGGAGGTGCTAAGTCATATTTAAGTTATGATTATATTTTTTCAGTTATCCTGCAAAAGTTTATTTTAATTTAAATTCAGTTTGTAATGTGTCCCATATTGTTTCATAAACCTGGAGCAGAGCTTTGCAAGTGAACTTTTATTTTAAGTTACAAAACTAATAACTTTTGTTTCTTTATTTTTTTTATTGTTTGTCATTATTAATGTATATTATAGATAAATAGGCTTACTTATTATTATGTTTTATTTATAATTTGGGTTATTTTGACCTTCTAGATTGTCTCCGAAGCGTATCCAAATGAGGAATACGCTGGTAAAAATTGATTTTGTACAAATATGTCTTGTTGTTCCTTTACAAAGGTAAAAGAAATAAATATTTTTTTAATATATTATTAGAGAGGTTTATATTTATTTTGTAGATTTTATTATCTCAAAGTGAGAATGTTTTTTTTTTTTAAATCAACAAATGTATAATAGAAATAGTTTGCTAGATATGAAAGAAAGTTCATTTGTAATAATTATAACTATTAAATTTTAAAAGTAACCTAAAGTTTATTCTGAATTAAAAGTTATACCTTAATGCAATATTTAATTACCATGTTGCCTGCATAATGTGTAATTTAGAGTTAATTTTATATATACTTTTATTCATGGGTGTGTGTCTGTTTTGCACAATTATGACATTTGTTTGATAAAGTTCAGTTTGTGAATATTTTATATATAAATTTCGGATGCTGTTGTATTCTACTGAGTTGAACGGATTAGTATGTTATCTGTATGTATTTATCTGCCAGCGTGCATTTATAATGTTCGATATTTAAAAAAGCTATGAGAATGGAAAGAAATCTGATTGCGTTATAATGTTTGTAGGGATAAAAGATTTTGCTCATTTAGTATAAGTTAATAATTTCCATGAGTAGAGCCTAGTTTATATTCTACGCATATGATTAAATGATATTTTTGAAGCTAAGTGATGTTTTCTTAGAGCCCTGGTGATGAGGAAGAAAGGTTCCCCACCAACAGTATATTTAGAATCAGATGAATTATTGTAGAAGTGTTCAGTAAAAGTTTATCTGCTCCTCATGTAGAATTCCCTTATAATGGATAGTCTGTATAATCATGAAAATATAGCTTTGTGTTAATTAATATGTGACCAGATAAATTGTTAAATTAATTCTTGAGGTAGTATTAGTGTCTTATTTTATTGATGAATTACGACATTGTCCAAAATAAAATAATTATATGATATTTTCTCAATGAATGGAGAATTTGTAGAAAAGATTATTTTATATTATTGCTTCTTGAACATGCACACACATGCATAATATAAATAATATCGCATATATAAAGTATAGAGTTATTGAAATTAAAATGAGAAATAAATGTTCTTTGAAATACATTACATTCATTTAAATAGAAGTATAAAGTTATTGAGATTAAAACGGGAAATAAATATTTTAAAATACAGTGTATTTATTTAAATAAAGGTTATAAATCATCAAATCATTAGAATAAACATGATTTTGTTGCTATGCATGAAAGGTATATGTACATGAAAGTGATTATTTAGTCAATTAGAGAAAGTTGCTTTGTTGAGAGCCAAATATGATTAATTTGATTTATTTTATTAATTAATAGTAATATCCTCTCAAAAGTATTTTTTGTGCTAATAATATAACATGTTATTTATTTAGTGTCATGTAGATGAAACATGTAGGCAAAGCATGGGTTCAAAGTCAGAATATTTAAGTTTTGTTGTTAATTTGCTTTGATAATAGGGATAATCCCAAACTGATGCTCAAAGTTTATTGGATAATTTGAAATCTGTGAGACAAATAGTTCTATTGTAAAAATATCATGTTAAACTAAATTTTTTTATTGTAATAAATGATTTGTTTTAGTTATTTAAAATCTTAAAAACTGTGTCTTGAGTTATTCTTGTGTACATTCATGTTTCCATTTCCTCATCTCCCCATTTCATAAATCTATAACAAAATAGATATATTATTTTAGAGTTATAATATTAAATCTGCTGGTGTCTGGTGATATTGTTTTTTTTCTTAATCCAAACATTATAAAGAACATTTGCCACTGGACAAACACATTAGAAAGGTTGCCAAGTTAGTATATTTGTTAGATGATGATATGAGATTAAAATACCCTATTTCTGTCATTATCTTATTATTGAAACACAGTAAAAATATTTTAGTCAATTTGTTTCATTACATTTTTATCATACTTTAGAATTATAACTTATGGACCAATGTAGTTTATTTAATTCAACTGTGTTTGTTAAATTCCCTGAGACCTTATTGTTTATTTCTTGATTGGCATTAAAGTAGATGTTTAGATTATGATATGCCAAGTCATAGAATTGTTTAGGAATATAATTATAGCAAGCTGATATATGTTATACTTGGATGAAGGACAAAATTAAGTTGAAAAAATATTTTAATAGATAGTATAAATAAACATTGTGATTCTTTATCATGCAATTAATTAATAAAAAGGATTTACATTATATTTAATGTTGTGTAATATTTCTTCTTTCATTTACTTATAATCATATATCTTATGAACTTCCTATAGCCTCCCACTGAGCTGAGCTGAACATAGATTTAATGGAAGAGTCTCAGTAATAATTTTGTATCATATATTTTGTTATATTGTTCTATTCATTAATAGAACTGGCACCTGGGCATTTCGCTCATGTAATGTATATGAGCAGTATTGGGAGTGTAGGTTATAATATATATATATATATATATATATATATATAATATATATATATATATATATATATAGAGAGAGAGAGAGAGAGATTTCTGCTATAAGTTAAAATGTATACTCCTTATGTATATATATTTAGTATGTAAAAATAATAACATATATGTATATAAGTGACTAAAAATATAAAATTATCTTTCATATCTTATCCTTTCCACTGGTACAATATCCTATTGGCCTAGTGATAAGTTTTAAACTTTTGATTGGTCAATTACAGAATCAGCAGTAAAAATATATTCATCTTTTAGTATTATATTTGTTTTAGTTTCATTTTGTAAAAAGCAAATTAATAATTTGTCAGATTATGAAAGTGAATGAAAGTTTTTTCAAAAATAAATTTATAATTACAATTATAAAAATAATCTATAGTGAAAAACATAAAATAAATGTTTTATAACCAATTAGAAAATGCAGTTCACATCATTGATTTCTTTCTCAATTTATGCTCATGTAAAAATAAAGAGTTTTTACTAAAATCTTAACTATTCTTCTAAAATAATTATATTTTCAGCATATTTTATCAAAATAATTTATAACATAAAAAATATGAAAACAATATTCTAAAATATACATTTTTGTTTTGAAAATAAAAACAAAGGACTTAGACCTGCCAAAATCATTGCTAAGTGCTTCCTTTTGTTGAAAATGAAAAACAACCAATCAGCATCTTGGAAATTCCATCTCTTCCCATTGTTATAGCTTTAAATTTAAATATTATTGATTTTTTACTTGTAAAATAATTCTAAAGATGGCAGCATCTTATGGTACATATTTAGTTTTAAAGTGACCATAAATTTGCTATAATAACATAAAAATTGCCAGTTTTAGAGCAACTTAAAACTATGAATGAAAATTTTCATGGGATGCACCTGTAAAATTAAATTATGATGGATCTAAATGTCAATGTTAAATTTTGTTTAAGTACATACAATGAGAAAGAAATCAATACATACTGAATAAAACATATAAATATCAAGTCATTAAAATATTTATATTTTTGTCATTCTAATTGTTTGGAATTTTAAAATATCAGTATGAACAATGTTTCTAACCATAAATAATTTTTTGAAAGATTTTAAAGTATTTTATATATAATTTTACAAATTTAAATTAATATAGAAATGATTTTTTAAGAAAAAGGTGGTTACAAATTCTGATGATCCTGAAAATATAATATGAAATCATCATTTATCAGTGAAAGTATTAGAATTAGCATATATATATATATTGTTTTTTAGTGCATGGTGAATAAAAGCATTTAAATTTTAAAAAGTTATCTCTATTATTAAAAAATGTTTTTTTAAAAAACAAATAAACTTTTTGTATAAGATTTACTTTTTAAATAAATTATCATTGTAAAATTTCAACATTTTATTCTATTTAATTTTATATCTCTATATTTTCAGATCTGAAGAAGTGTGCAAGTTAATCCAAGAACACAGTAATGGACTTTCTTTCAGGTAAAATATTTTGAATATATATATATTTCACTTATTTAATTTTAATATTAAATAATGACAATATAGATATACTACTGTTAATACAAAAATGTGGGTTCAAATTTGAATTCAGAATTAAACAATTTTTAGAAAATTTCAAAGGCATGCACATATATATATACATATATATGTGTGTGTGTGTGTGTGTGTAATTTCATTGGTAAAATACAAGATGTATGATATTAAAAATAATATATTATTGTAACTTAATTTATTTTTATTTTTTTCAATTTAGTTCAATTTTATTAAAATGGAAAACAACAATCAATTGTTCAATTACAGAATGCACATTAAACTAATAATAGAAAAAAAACTGTATCCTTAAACAAAATTATACAAACATAGAAAATGGCAAAAATGGGGGGAAACACATGAGAGATGGTGTAGACAATAAGTTCACAAATTTTATTTTAGTCTTAAGGTTGGTGTGGACTTGATTAAAATCAAGATTAAGGATATTGATAATCATAAAGTCCTATTATTTGCGCTGATTATATAAAATATGGAAGCAAACCTACTGAAAAAGGCTACTTGATCTAATATAGTACTGAGTAACATTGAAAATATATTTGAAAGTAAACCTGACATAATTATAATGTTGGAGATGATCTTGTTTAAATATGTAATGTCTCTGAGTTTTATTCTTTGCATCAAGGAAATATTAAGACCTTCACTAAAATCATTATATTTACAATATTTGGAAAATATAAATTGGATTTTTTAAATATCTCTTAGTGCATGCTCCAAATAATTGAGTCAAAATTCTAAGGTCAGATGGATCAATGAAAGGAACAGTTTGTATTTAGATGATTCTTGAAATATTTTTCACTTTATCTATATATGATCCCCATTATTTTAAATTCTTTATTTACTATAATATTAACATGAAGGTGGAAAGAGGCATTAATGTAAAAAATAATTCAAAAATATGTATGGCAATTTTTAAAAGAATCACTTTAAAATTATAAAGAGAATAGGGAAACTATAAAATTTTAGATTTATTTTGAATAGGACACAGCAGAACGTTTATCTTTATTAATCGTAATTTTGTTGTTAATATGCCATGCAGTAAAAAGTACTCAGAAAAGGAATTAATGACATCTGAAATTTTTATAGCCATCAGCACAACAAAAAAGATAAGAATATAATAAAAAATATAATAAATAACTATCAATTCATTACTTTCTATGCATTTTATTTTGAACAGTTTTGTATAGGTAAGTGACCAAAGTATGAAAAGTACTGTAATAAAAATTGTGTTATTTTGTATTTCTTAAAAGTTATAGTAAAAAGAAAAATGGTTAAGAAGCACTTAATCACGAATTCTCATATTGCTTTAAGAATAATAATTAATAACAAAAATTATTTTTTGTTCCTCACCTATTTCAAACTTGTTGATATTTTGTATTACTAAGTAATACAAAATTCATCATAAAAAGTTGAACCTTCAAATATAATCTCATTATAAACTGTATTTTTAGTCAAGCGTTGTTGGCCCAGTGGTTAGCGTAGCCTGCTTGGTTCGCTCCCCCGTCAACGCATTTGGCATAGGCAAAAAAGAAAAAAAAACTGTATTTTTATTTACATTTTTAAGATAGATATTTAATGAATAAATTCAAATCTTTGGGTTATATATTTTATATAGAATTACGAATAAAAATCCCGGCTGATGCTATGATATATGGGAAAAAAAAACTGTAAACGTCTTTTTAACACTAACTTTTTTCATAAAAATAAAATATATTCTGAGACTATGTTTCTGCACGGAATTAAATCTATCACTATGTTTTGTTTATTTATTTATTTATTATTTCACAATAAATTTTAATATGGCGTCACAAATGTTTTGATTTGGCTATAAGAATTGTAAATAAATGCATATTCATACTATTAAAACTAAATTAAAATTGTCATCTAAATAATGTGTTAAAGACATAACAGTTTCAAAACATGTTATGTTATATCGGAGAGCTGCTATCATTTCGTGGGATCATTGGAACTGTAAACACATTTCATAATTGTCAAATTAATTTTAAATATAGAAATTTGCATTTTTTTTTCTTTTAAAAATTGGTTATATTTTTACATTACTTATTGGTAAGTTTCACTTTTTTATAAAAATACATTATGGTTTTTAAAGTGATAATATTATTTTTAAAATTTTGGCTGATGTACTAACATAGAAATTAATGCTATAGACCATTGTCATATTTTGCCTGATTCAAAGGTTATTGAAAATAAGATATTAGAGTGGAATAGATTTTTTTTTTTTGTTTTTGGAAATTATTGTAATACAAACTAAGAATTTCAGATAACACAAGAGTAAATAAATGTGTTCATGAAATTAAATAATGATCATGTGTTTTTTAACTATGACTGATGTCATTAATTAAGTAATCTGACATTAGAAGACACCATCATATACATTTTTCCTTTTAATTGTTATTAAAAATAAACTTTTAAAATAAAATAGTAATTTCTTTGTTCATGATTATTCAGACACTTTGGAAATTTGTACAACTTAGGGATTGAAAAACGTTCTTAATGAAAAAATACTACAGATGAAAAACTAATAACATAGGAATATTTTTATTAGTGATTCATTATACTAAAGATTATCTAATAATGAATATATTTTGTAGTGTAATTTACATCACTCTCGTGCAAGGTAGACACTGATTTTCATCCACTTTTAACATCTTGTGGAATGATATAATCATAGACATATGACCAAAAATGTGAAAAGCATCTAGGATTACTAAGATGTACATTTTGTGTTAAACTAGTACTCATCAGTTGACACAGATCACAATCTCTCACACATATCTTTATCATTGTTAGTATAACTTCATTGCTGATAACATAGTGTTTTTAATGTCTGCTACAAGAAAAATGAATAGACATTAGAAATAGCTATATTTTATCTTTCATTTGTTATGGAAAATAAACGTTTAATATATAATATTAATCTCTTAATAAATATGCATGGCAGATAAAAACTGAACCTATGGTTTTATGTTTTTTTTAATATCTACTAAAGAAATAGTGAATTATTATTTTAGAATGCTGTACTATTTTTCATTTGTTTTTCAGGTTAATAGAAATAAATTGATAACATAGAAATGAAATATGCCTAATTACTTATCTTTCTTAATATAATTTTGTACTGATATTTCAAATGGGCAGAGTTCAATGAAAAAAATCAATTAATTCCTTGCTGAACATATATTTCTGTCAATAAATCTGACATTATTAGTAGTATGTTTCAAATAGCATACTGATTTTAACTGATAGAGGAATTTTTTATCTGTATACATTGTGTAATGCCACATTAGTTGAACTAAAAGTATTCAGGAAAAAAGATTCAAATTTATGTAGTTTGAATTAATAAAATTGTCTTGGTATGTTTGTTGGAGTCTGAATTTTTTTTCCATGCTACTGACCACTTCAGATTGACAGAAACACATGTTCTACAAGAAATTAGTTGAATTCTTCATCAAACTTTACCACTCAAAATATTAAAAAAATATTATATAGAGAAAACAAGTAAAATAATATTGATATTATTACATGATTATGTTGTCTTTAATTAATTAATTATATATGTAAATGTCTATTTGAAAGCAAGATTATTTTAAAAATGAGTTTTGTTAAAGATTTTGCCTTATTTAATAAAATTAATATAGTACAAAATTCTTTAATTAAATTAACATTATATTCCTGTTCAAGCTGTAAGATAAAATGAATATTGCTAGTACAATTAAATAAAAATTGCTATTTTTGTTGGTGACTCAACTGGTCTCCCATGATTTTGAAGTAGTCAGGCTTATTAACAGAAATACATATCCAACAAGAACTTAGTTGATTTTTTTTTCCACAAAACTTTATCCTTGATATAGCAACAAATTTTTATGGACTTCATAAATAAAATAACATTAGAATTATATATATATTACTTCTAATATTCTCACAGATAAATGATGAATTTATAGTATTATTTCTGTGAACTTCCATGTAAGAAAAATGTAATAGCTAAATAGCTGAAGTTTAAGTATAATAACAAGTATTTTCCTCAGAGCTTCTGTTTTCTCAAATCATAAGAGTGGTGATATTTATAATCATTATTTTTTTTCTTTGTTATTTTCTCATTCTCAAATTCTATTGGTTGAGAAGTTTTAAAAAATATTTTATTCTCCAATACTTTTTTTTTCAAATATTGTTAATTTTCTTTAATTCACACTTTTCATTTATGCTTTTAGGCTTTTTAAAGAGCTGGATAACTTTAGTTACCAACCTCTGATCTAATTGTTCATTTTTTGTCAGAATATGTTTTATTAAAATGGTTAGTTAATTTAATGTGTGAATAAATGGCTGATAAATTAGATTATATATATATATAATTATAAAAAATATCTAATGATATTACAATCCAATAATCCCTTGTTATATATAAAAAGATGATTGCACCTTTAATAATTTATCTAGGATTATATCAAAAAAATCAAAAAATTATATTTAAATGTGAAATATAAATTAACCGAGTGTTGGGGCTAAATTTAAACTGTAATGGCAATGCAAATTAATTACTAATTTTAACTGTTTCATAGATAGACACTCTAGCAGATTTTTTATATATATGATAACTGCCGATGTAAATTAAATAAATATAGTTCAATAAACTCCCATTTACATTTTGACAATCATAACATTTGACAAATTTGAATATTTTTTTATATATTCCATATATGTAAAATAATCCTTAAGATGATATAAATAAAGAGATTAAAACATATATAGAAAATAAATAAAATTAGAGAATCAGTAAATTCCCACTTATAAGTAATTTAAGTAAAATATTGCATATATAGGAATAATATAATATTAATACTATTAAAACTGAAGTAAATCCATATTTTCAAAAAATAAAATCACATACAAAAAAATAAAATAAAATAAAAGCACATACAAATCTTTTCTTATAACTTTTTTTAAAGCAATTGTGAAAAAACATACACATTAAAAGAACTAACTGATGATTTATGTGAGGATTTTGTTTTCTTTACTTTTCTCTCTAAATGAGAAATTGATAAATACCTATTTATTAAGCAATGTATTGATTTATAGTTGGAATGCCTGTAACTCAAATGGCTGAAAAAAATATCTAAATTTCACTCTCAGTGGTATTAATATTTGCAACTGTCTTTCCTTATTTAAAATTTAAGGATGGTTATTTGCTGGATGAAAATTTTAGCTCCTGTTTTGATTGATTACTTGCTTTATTTGATTACAGCTGAGTTTAATTAATAAAATTTCATCAAATTAGATATATATACTGTGGCAAGTCATAAAAATTTACCAATAATTGATCTAACCATAATTTTCTAAGTAAAAAATGCAATACATGTAACACAAGTAAAACAACAGAAATATAAATAATAATATTAACAAACTTATATTTATAGTAAATCAAATATGTTAGCATTATACTGGCATATGCATAAATAAATTTCTGTCAGAATATTTTTTATGTATCCAGCCATGTCATCTAATGTAAATAATAATTGTTCTAATTTTTTCATTTGAATCTAACATAGTCTGATACTAGATAGTGTGACTGATTACTTTAAAATATATATTTATATATTTGGTGAGTAAATCTCTACATAATTATAATTGCTGTATTTTCTAATACTACTTATATATATATATATATTGTAATCCCTCACCACCGATCACCATAACTAACAAATACCTGGGGGCACCAATTCTATGTATCATAGAATAAACTATTAATCTAACTTTACCCTAAATTTACTTATGAGGCTCTTAATTAAAGTTTTACCTTAGCCTAGCTCAGTTGAGGGCTACAGAGGTCTATGAGGTGTACAATGTACATTAGATGTGGGAGAAAATATTATAATTAATAGGAATAAAACATCTATCAAATTCTAAAATAAATAAGATTTATATTGGTAAAATTCTACCCATCTAAATTAACTAATTACAATCTGTACTTCACCTCCTCCCATCATCCACATGCATTGAACAACCTCTACCATATTAGAAAATTAAACTAATAACTAAAATATAATATTTAGAAACTATAATGTATAACAAACTGGATCTGAACTTAAACTAAACCTATCATTACTAAATTTTTAATTATACACTAATCTAATCTAATTAACTGAATTTAATATTTAATCTGAATTAAAAATTGAAGATCTCAGGGAATTAACTGATAGCATGGCTTAATCTAAAATCTCTATCTCTCAATAACTATTATTTAATATTATGAAAATAATAATATAAACTAAGCAATACCCTAACTAAATAATGGCATTTAGATAATGAAAGAAATCGGGCACATTTTGATTTTAATTCATCATCTAAACAATTACTAAATAATAAAACCCTTTTAGAAACTCAGTAAATAATTGGCATCTCATACAGTGTTTGGATCAAGGAAATCAATATCATCATATCTGGAGGTTTATCATAATTAAATGAAAATACAATTATATCACATTAAATAAAATAAATGTGTGAGCATGTGTGGAAATATGAAACACGAATGTATGTTAAAGAAGAATTCTAAATACAATTTTGAATAATAAAATATTTATTAACAAAATAAGAAAAATAGTTAAGCAAACATTTAATCTCTTTCTCATTGGTATAAGTACAAATTTTGGATGTATTTAGCATCACTGGTTAAAGTTTACATAAGAATAAATAACACAATATGATCTCTTAAATTTCAAATCTAACACATTTCATCTATCAAAACATCCTGATAGATTTGTGAAACACCTTATATTTTTAACATTAAATAATGAACCAAAATAAAATCCATATATTTTACTGTAAAAATTGTTTTTTTTTAGTTAACAGTTACTTCTGATAAACCTATAGAACTGAAGAAATATAACCTTACACTTCTAGTAATCAACTACAAAATTTATTTTATATTCAACATTTTGTTTTATAACACTCAGTTATCAATTAACCTAATAAATCTATGACAAACAACATGGGTTAAATATTTTAATTACACTATAAAATAAAATTAAAATTTTGCATTTTACTTCAAATGCACATTAACTATAACTAAAGTAAAGGGGTTTGAAACCTAAGAATAATATCAAACTATGTTTTGCAAAATGAAATAAATAGCTCCATTAATTAAATATATTCTTATCAAACTATATCTTGCAAAATGAAATAAATAATTCCATTAATTAAATATATTCTTATCAAACTATATCTTGCAAAATGAAATAAATAATTCCATTAATTAAATATATTTTGCCTTTGCAACATTGAAATAAAGTATTCTATTAAATAACTATGTTTTATTTTGCCAAAATAGAAATAAATAATTCTATTCATTAACTATGTTTTATCTTTGCTTGCTTACTTACTCAAATGATGATTGAATGATAAAAATTGATGATATGAAACCTAAATGATCACTACAAAAATGTTTTAAAATGATAATTAAAGTTATACATTAATAATGGATTTTTCTATATCTTTCAAATTAACACTTTATGCATGAGTCTGTATTATGCTGTATGTCAAAGAATAAATAATTAATACTAATCAATCTAATCAGTTTGCTTATGAAGTTATAATATGATCATAATACGGATGAAGGCAATGGACAATCAAGCTTTAATCACTAACTTTACTACAGCTGTTTTGTAAGAAAATCTATTCTGCTTTTATTCTTCTTTTTATCAATAAATTATCTGGCACTTGGCTATTGTATAAGCTGGAAAACATTCAATAAACACATGGGGATAAAAGATTTTTACAATTCAAATCAGATAAATAACAACACAACAACTCCCAAGTCTACTTCTGAGACTAACTAAACTGGTGGGAATAAATCTCATCACCAAATGATCAGGGAGATAATATACTTAACTTCATATACTTTAATTCATAATATCAAATATCAAAACTGGAGGATTCAATTTACTCCTATCAAAAATACTTCAATACACAGTCAAGGAAGAGATTACTCGATCCCATATAATACACTAAGCAATCTACCCATGTTAAATATTCAAATAACAAAAGGGGAGAGATTACTCAATCCCATAAATACTATAAACATTGCTAACTTTACTATGTATAGCCACAAAAATACTTTTCCATTCAAGCATAATAAAGAACAATAATTCTCACTTAAATAAATTTCTAATCCTTCCAAAACAATTGACCATCCTCTTCCTCCAAAACCGATAGATTTTATATCATTTGTACTTGCAATTGACATATTATTATAGCTAAATTTAACAATGGACACACATATACAAGCATAATAATGCACAGACCATTCAAATCCCAGTAAGCAAAGAACTACTGTTAAAATATCAATTACTAATTGTAAAAGCAATAAGGAATAAATATTTCATATCTGATAATATACTATTTAGGACTTGGTAACATACTAATAATGGTTGGAAAACAAGGCAATAATTTCTATTGGCAAGCAAGACAAAATAATTTTTTATAGTGCATTTACATTAGCACACATCTAAAGCAAAAATTTGGCTTAGACAAATAATAAAGCTTTATATTCCAGGTTAAATAATTATTGAAAATAATTATTGTTTAAATCTGTTGAAAAACACATAGATATAATATAAGAACCTATATAATGTGCTTCTTTTAAAGAAGAGCTATTACCCCTATTAATATTACATGGATGCCTCCCTCTCTTACCACGCATGCATGTTATAATCTAACACATGACAAAACATATTAAACTAATAAAAAAAATTACCTAGCATAATATTTTCTTTTTATTATGCATTTAATGAGATGTTGTGGAAGAAGAATAATAATACATGTTAATAAAATAATAAAACACTTTTTTAAACTATCACTATCTGTCTAAATACTATTAAATAATAATAAATAAAGTTCTCTTTTTCTTTCTTCTTTCTTGGTTATAAAAACAAAAAGTTTATTGATAGTTTATAAATGACATCCCTTGGTCATCTCTTAAATAATAATAATTATTTGCACACAAATATAAATATTGATGAATACATAAAACACGTTTCTGCAGGACAACAAAATAATATTATTTTTAATTCATAATAGCAGATTCAATGTTCTCAGCTGTAAGCTAATGAATTTCTGTTGACATTATATATGAGGGATTTTATTAATTAAGCAATATACATTTTTATGATGCAAATAAAGTGGTAGTTCATATTTCATTCCTAGGATATATTCAACAATTTTATTTTACATTTTTAGAGCCATTCGGAACATATGTAATTATTTAACTAATAATATTTATCTAGATGAGTTTGTTGGCAATATTATAGACAGAGAAGTTTCACAGCGAGTGAGGAGTGCATTTAATAAAGCAAAGTCATATAATTTATCCATTTTATAAATTCATTTCTCCTATTAGTTTGGAAAAACAGGTAAATATTAACAGTACATTCAATTGCACATTTAGTCTTGTATTTTTAAATAGGTAAAAATAGAAATAATTATGCAAATGTTCTAATAAAAATGATGATAAAATTAAATGATTCATATGCATCCTTTTAAATCTTTTTTTATAACTAGCATCAAATTTATCAGAAAGAGTTCTTAAAATGTTTAATAAAAGTTCACATATTCTCCCAACATAGTAAAAGTATACACACACTGCAGTTGTTCCATTAACACTATAATTAAAACTTAAGAAAAATAATTTTGAAAAATAAACAAACATTCTTCTTTCCAATTAGGTTTAAAGTTTAAATAAAGCAAATTTACAATACTATTAAACATTCCCATTCTTTCTTTTAATAGTGGCAATTTAAACTTAAATAATATGGTATAGACACTTACATGCATTTCAGACAATGGTTGGAGAATCTAAATAGTCAGCCAAGGATAGGATCAACATATCTCTTAGTGTTGTTTAAGTACTCATATCTGTGAACCAATAATATATTTTATACTTTCAGCTTGAACTTTGGAAGAAAAAATTACTATCAAACTTTGTTAATAAATGAATTTAAAGATGAAACATTATTGGAAGATCTTTTAGCAGTCCCCTTTGTAGTCATTGTAGTTTTTAGTTGTAGTAGTTTGTAGTTGGAGTTTCTAGTTGTCTTTTTTATAGATTTTTAAAATATTACCTAATAGTTTTTCTCTTCCAATAGTCCAAGATATCTGAAAGTTCAAAGATCACCAGACAGAGACTAATTGCTCCTCCCATTACAATAAAACTTAATTTATGCAAGAAACTTTGTCTTGAAAAAAAAAGAAAAGTGGGGGGAAAAAAATTATTCTGTCTTTTAAATAAATAAAAAAAATATTAAATATTAAATTGAACTAAGAATTAAATATTCTGTACTTTAAAAACAACAGAATAAAAACTAATAACATTTGTTTTAATTAATAAAATATTTTCTAGTATAATTATTGTTCAATAATTCATTAATTCACTTAAAATGTAATTAAGCTGGCTTTTAACACTATTATTTATGAAATTAAAAATTTGGATATGAGATGTGATATTTAATGATTTAATGAAGCATATGAATGAAAAATGAAGTTGAATAATGATATTGACATACATGAATATTTACAAACAATGCACTATAGACACTAAACTGATATGACTAAATGACTATTTTAATGATGATGAGTGAAACATATTTCACTGTTTATACTATAAATTAAAATATGTAAAGCAAATGAACTAGAGAATCATTCAAACAAGTCTTAATATTTATTTGTGAACAAATAAAACAAATTAGCATCAACTCAAACTGAACTGACTATGTTTATGACAAGCCACCCCCCTATCCTATCATTAATTATACCCTAAAGTAAGATAATAAACATCTAATAATTTTTAAATTACACCTACAAGCACTTCTAATTGCAGTTTTAAATCATAAATAATTTTTTTTTTAAATTTCACGTTATTTCATTTTTTTTAAAAATAAAATAATATCAGATGTTACTGATATAATTCCATACAATTACAAATAACATTTCTGGTGCCAAACCAGAAGGTCACAATATATATATATTGTAATGGTCATATTTGTACATCCACACAACAAAATCCAGAGTTTTGGCAAATTATACCAAGGCTGATCTAGATTAGGGGTTGAGACTTTGAATCTGATTGCACCTCAGCTTCTTCACCAATGCTCCATGATTTACTACCCTATTATGACATATATGAATTACTAGAGAGATTTGCATCTCAAATGTGTAGTTATGTATAAGATTCAGTACCAAGTACTTGGTTTCCATGGACTATACAACTTGCTGTGAATTAATTAAACATATAGTTCAGTGATCAGAGCAGCTTATTAAATAATCTAGACTATCATGTTCTAGTTCTAAGGAAGAGCTTTCCAAACTAAGTATATGGGATGGCCATTAAAACCAGAAGCCCATTCATATAAAAAACATACAGTAAGGCGTAAATGCACATATGTTCTTCCTAAAGACACATTCTCCATGCTAAATATAATATTAACTATTAAACTTAATGTACACAAATTTTATAGCTTCAGTCCATGAAACTACTCTATAGCAATTCATGAATTAGCATTCTTAAAATATGCTAAAGAGGTAATCTAATTTATTGATAAATATGCATAGTTTACTATAAGTCAAAAGAGAGCATTTATTAACTAATTATTTTATTAATGTGCAAACCTAATTTTAACAGCAATAATTATAATAAGCTAAACATAATAGCTTAATGAATATATTTACATTTTCAGAACAGAGATTTATGTGAGTGTTCTAAAGAATGACTTTACTGAATTATGAGAGAGCTTCTAATCATCTCCCCCCTCCCTCAAATTTTATTCATAGAATCAATATCCATTCTGAATTGGGGACAGCATAAATTATAAAATATAAATAAATAAGAAAGGCATGACCACATATTAGCAAGTAATAGAATAATAACTGAATAAGTTATTATTTAACAAGCACTTAGATTTTTAAGATTTAATTTAAGAATAGGCAAGTTTACAGGTATTATTTGATATGTTTAACAGGATATTTTAACAATTTAATTTAGTTTTTAATTATAACATTTTTTTTTAAGATTTAGAAGTTTGTGCACATTACAAATTAGCTAGCTTAGAGTATTAGATATTCATTAATCAATTTAGTCAAATAGCTCTGCAGTTGAGTATTACCAATCTTTGCTGAGGCTTCTCTGTGGCTGTAGTACCATAATTTTTGGCTGGGCTGATCCATTCCTAATGTCTTCTTAGCGATCTAATGTTCTCCCCATTCCATCTTCACAGATTGATCTCTTGAAAGGGGAGCTGGCAAATAGTATGCCTTTAACTACCAAGCTTCATTTTTCAGTTAGTCATAGTGACTGGCAGCAATTACAACATCAAATTATAAAAAAGTGAATCCCATACTTAAAATATATAAGCTTATTTATACAAAAAAATCAATAACTTGAGGCACTTGTTTGCAACATTCTACAAAATTTTCTTAAATTCTCATCAATAATTTAAAATCCATAAAAATGAAACCTTTGGTCATTTCTTTGCTAAAATAATGAAGGTTAAACAGGTCACTTTTTGTTTTTAGTTTTTATTTTTAAAATTCATTTAAAATTTCAAACCCAAGTTTTATTAATTACTTGCAGGCATCTTTTTTAAGAATTACAACTGTTTTTTTAAACAGATTTTAAGTTTGTAAACATTTTACTATATATATATGTGTGTATCACAAG
Organism: Epiperipatus broadwayi; assembly: GCA_028023455.1. Taxonomy (NCBI): domain Eukaryota; kingdom Metazoa; phylum Onychophora; class Udeonychophora; order Euonychophora; family Peripatidae; genus Epiperipatus; species Epiperipatus broadwayi. The sequence continues at coordinate 1,009,777 of JAQFVV010000222.1, read as the reverse complement.
AATTGAAATTTATATACCAATACACTTAAATAAAGAGTTTTTAACTGAGAATAATTCAAATTTATATTAATTTAAAAGAGTTGTAATGCTTTTTAAATCTATTGCATTATGATATGTAGGTAGTTACACAGATATAATAATGTTCACATGACTTTATTTAATTATATCTTAAATTTATAATTTAGTATAAGTGTATTAACATATGCATATAATCATTACAGTTAATGTACTCTGTATATATATATATATATATGTGCACACACTCACAAGTACACATTATTACACATTATTGATGAAAAATTTCAGTTAATATATGGCCTTGGGAGGGTTTGAACTGGGAAAAAAGATACCACTATAGAACATAATAGGTGAAATGGGATGATGATTAAATAATACCTTTTCAATATATATATACTGTGTGTACAACATTGATAAAAGAAGTGATTTAATAAAGTGATTGAAATTTTATTTATTACAGTTGTCAATAATAATTTTTTTTATTACAAACATTAAATGCTATACAAAAACAGAATCAGAATTAAAACCAATTCTTTTTTTATGTTGCACTTCAAGTATACAATAGTCAAATATGTTTAAAAATACATATATACAAGCAACAAAGATTACAAATTATAAAATTATTATATAAAAGCCTTTTTCGGCACATTATGTTTTTTTGCCCTTTTCAATATGTCTCCACGATTTAAAGCACATACAGCGACATCTATATCAATACATGAGAGAAGATAGATAAACAAATGGATATTTGACGTGATCTATTATGTGATTTTTTCCCCCTCAATTCTACTACAAAATTACTCTGTTATATATATTGAATGGATATATATCCACATATATTAATTAATTAACTATCCATTCTTTATCCATTAACCACTTATTATTTAACTTAATGGATGTTTTGTATATATTCATACAGTTGTTTTTTATTATACATGATGTAGTTTGTTTCATATATTTTACATCTATTAACATTTTTAATATAATCAAGAACACTTATATTATCAATACAATTTATTTTATGTCCATACTGCAAATAATGAACATATAACGCAGATCTATCATCTTTCCTAGCAATAGCATCATTGTGTTCTTTAGCTCTTTCTCCCAATTGCTTTGACATCTGGCCATAGTAAATCATATTACAAAAATTACATCTAATTTTATAAACCATTCCTCTCTTATATTTTATATCATCTTTCATTCTACAATTAGTTATCAATTTATCCAAATTTTTGCTATTAGCCCATCCCACGTTAATGTTTTTATCTATATAATTTTTACTTTTTTTATTTAATATATTATATACACTAGGCAAATATGAAATTTTTATCCACTTCTTTTGTTTATTAGTCCTACATCTATTATTATCCGTGCTATTTACTCCATGTTGTGAAAATATATTGTCAATACTATGCGCTGCATATCCATATCCCATATATGTTTGTTTAAATTTATCCTTCTGTAACATAGCAATATTTCTATCTGTATTAAATCTATCGTTCTTATATTTAAAATTCTTAATTACACTCATCTTTTGTATCCATGGTTGTTTTGAATCAATTGATATAATTTTCCTTAATTTATAATCTTTAATAAAATGCTTAATTATAATATCATTATTTTGATTTAAAATAATTTCAATATCTAAATACCTTATTTCATTATCAATTTCTTTCATAGTAAACCTAATATTATCAACATTATTATTAAATTGTTTATATAATTTATATATTGCCCTCTTATTACCAATTATCAAACTATCATCTACGTATCTAAAATAATGTAGTACTTCTTTTTTAATTAGACTGCCTTCTATAATATTGATTTCCATGTCATTAATGAACATAGATGCCATAAGCCCACTAATTGCGCATCCCATAATTATCTAAAATTGATTTTAAAGACACACCAAAGAACATGATAATCACATACTGTCATTTAAATGCAAAACGAGGAAATTGTTTAACAATTTATATATTAGGTTGCGCGTGTGTTTAACAGCGTGTGTGTAATCAGAAAACCTGTAAAAAAAAATTTATTACTTAATTCTTTTAAAAATCAATTTCCTATTTCTCTTTTCTTCAAAAAAATAAAAACGGTTATATACTTTTTTTTCTATTATAATTTTTAAATGTTGTGTATGGGTTCAAGTGGCGTTTAAGGACTTGAGTTTATCTAAACCAAAATTCATTTTTTTTTTATTTAAAGGTCAACAATACTTAGGGAAAAGTCATAAACATTATAAACAATTGTAAACAAAAATTAAAAAATCTCTGTGATCTATTGATGTCACAGTTACAGTTTTCATAAATAAAACATTTATAGTAAATATAACTTCAAAGCTGATGTTTTCTAATCAAAACATTGGCCCAACAGTGTAGATGTTATCAGTACATGACTTTTAAATATATAAGTAAAACCATGCATATGATGAATAAAGCATCACTCTTTGTTTAAGAGTTGTCAAAAAAGGCTTATCAATAATAATAATGACATTGTTATTATCTGCATATCTTCATCATGGAAGTTTTTGTCAGTATTATGAACTCATCATAGTTGTGTCATCTAGAATAAGCATTAAGCATACAATTTAATCTCCATATTATTTCTTGTTTTTATTTTGTCAATGAAAGCTTGAATTCAAATCTGACAGCGCCATCTTCATCGATTTTACTAACAAGCTATTTTTGAAATTCAACAAACTTTAATTATTTAAGCTAAGATAATCTATTTATATAAAATATAATATCAGCTCAATTATTTATTTATTTTAGTAATTATTAGTTCTATTTTAATTATAGACTTCTTTTTATCATTGCTGAAAATGTTAATACAGACATAATATCATATACAGTTTAGTATAAGAATATCAATATTAATATCTATCTTCAGACTATTTTCTGCCTTTTACTTATTGAAGTACATAGTTACTGACAGATTGCAGTTATATATAACAATCTAAGCTGGTTTATTCATTTAAAACTTTAATTTATTTATATTTTCCTCTTTTTAATGAATAAGCAAATAGTCTGAAATTCAAATATGGCTGCTTATCCATAACCTCATTTCAGCTTTGAATTCCAAAATATCATGAATAAAACAAAAGCCAAAAATTATTTTGGGATGAATAAATTGTGAAAAAATTTTAGAAACAATAATTACTCAATCTTCCAATATATGGTATTGTACTAAAGAAAAGTAAAATGTTTTTGTTTGCTATAATGATGTGAAAAAAATCAAATAATAAGGGTTTGTAAACAATGATAGCTATGTCACAAAATTTTAATCTTTTATTTGTTCTTATATAAGATTAAAAACTCAACAAATTACATGTATTTATATATAATCTACTAACAATTTATTTATATCTTTCTATAACTATTTATTGAAACATATAATCTCTTATAGGTGCAACCAAATAAATAATGTTAATAGATTACATACTTATATATTTAATTAAACTGATATTTATATATTTAAAATTTTTATTTATATACAATATTATTTAAAACAAGTTGGATTATAGGCTCTGTCTAGTCAATTAATATTAACCCAATACTAAAATGGCTTTACGTGAAAGACCATTAAAATATATTTTCAAAATTAGGCTTTCAGGTTTCATTTTATTATTAAATCATCATTATATATTAGAATATAATAAAACTGACTTTATTTGACAGATATTTTTGTTTAGAAATTATATAAATGGTAAAAAATTGCATTTGACTTTTAGAATTATTTTAAAAAATTAGATTTTAATTGAAACAAAGTACTGTTCTCTCATTCAAATTTGGGAGGAGCAGATAGAATTTGCAAAATGAAATATTCTTTGTTTGATGACTATATTTAAAATTGAATGAATAAACATTAATAACTAGTAAATCTCTCAACTTATGCTCTAAAAGTTTAAATTTTATAATATTGCTTTATTTTTCTACCAGACTGTTAGTAATTACATTTTTTAAACAGATTGTAGTAGCCACCACTCTAATTTCCAATGATAACATTACTCAGAAAAATATAATATTTTATAAGAGTAACAAACTTTCCATACTGTAGTGCCACCAAATACAAGGCTTTCTAATTAATGCATGCAGGATTGTTTGTGCATAAAATCCCTATCTAGTGCCTACTTATCCAACATTCCCAGACTAGTTTCTAGCTTGTGGCTTTCATCATAAAGGAACCTTGGATTGAGAGCACTGCATTTAGATTTTAGGATCTAATGCAACCTTCAGAAGCCACCATTTACCTATTTGGTTAACTTTAAAGCTAGGACACAAGATGAGAGCACCATAAAATTTAAAACCCAAGCTCATTAATGGGTGCAGTCATAAAGATCTGAACTCAGTTCAGCATCTATGCATTTGATGTCTTTGGTGTTTTAAAAACCACAGCCACTATTATCCTATGGACAGGGTAGGTATAAAACCATCAAAACATCTCATGATTCCCATTTTATATGCTTACATATGTTGTTAATAACAGTACCAAACTCTCCATACAGTAATGCATTACATTTTAAAATCTAGGTGCAATGTTTTCAATCCAAGTCTCCTCACTGATGAGAGCTAGAAGCTAGAAACTACTCTGGGGATGTTAGATAAGTAGGGACTAGATAATGATTTTATGCATAAACCTTCTTGATTACAAAGGATTGCACTTGATGACTAATGTATGGAGAGTTTGCTACTCTTAATAACTGAATGTGCAAGCATATGAAATGGTCATCATGTGATATAATTTTTTATATTTAAAAATATATCATTTCTTCAAAAAATAAATATGTAATAATATGTATTCTTGATTTCTAATAATTTCCACACTATTGTTATGTAAAAATAAACATAAAATATTCAAAAAAATCTAGTTTTTTGTCATTCATAATATTTTGTTGAAGTAATAATGCAAAGTTTGAGGCATCCAAGAAAACAATGGCTACTCATTATTGCAAAGTTTGTCAAGTTTTGAAACTCCCACATTTCAAATTATTCTGACAGCTTTAGAAATATTTTGAAATTAATGCTGGAAAAAAGTTCCAAAATCTTTCAATAGGAGGCCATACATGTAAATTAAATTTCTTGACATCTTCATATATATATATTACATGCTTTGGTCTTCTAATCTGGGGGTTGTGACAAATTTGAACCCACAGATTTCTTCTCATATCTCATTCTGTAGATAGTTGAGATATCCAGAACCACATTTATTTCATATAAAATGTCTCTGGTGGTGATTGCTATAAGTTTGGCACATGCTATGCATATTCACTTCTTCATAGAAAAAGACCTCTCACATCAGTTATATCAGCAAAAGTCTGGGCCATGCCATGCCTATCCACTTTTCTCTAAGCATTGTCCAAGAAGGGGGGCTTAGATTTCATTCTCATCCAGAAGCACGACCGTTTCCTCTTAGTTATTTTTGGTTATTATGTCAGTACCACTCAAACTTTGTATTATTATTATTTCTTTTGCTTATGACCTAATTTTAATGCTGTAATAATATTAAAATTGCACTATGCTCAAAATATATATAAATGCCAACTATTACTAGTGTTATTAATTAAATTTATTTCAAGCTTATACAATCCCACCATCATAACTTATTTCTGTATTTAAGAGTATCTTTATGCCTTGGGGAAAATAAGCATTCTTCTTACCAGCGCTAATTAACAGAATTTTCATCAAGTATTTTTGTCATATAATCAAATATGTTTTCAAATGTATTTTATTTATTTTCACGACCTTAATGGCATGAAAATAGTTTATATTATATCTGTAATGAATCCCAGAATGCTCCTGAAGTAATAATGTTAGTCATTATGTTTCAGAACCATATATAAAAGTGTTAATAGCAATTCCATGTAAATTCTTTCTAATAATCGATTGGCATCTTAATAATGGACCCACCAAAGATGTGTGCTTATTTATAATATATAATTTAGCTAATAAAGAGCATATGAGAAATAATAGCATGAATGACACTATGTAATCATCTACCGTTTGCTCATTCATGCACATACTAATGTTTGCAATTAATTTATAAATGTATAATAATTTGTCAGTATATTAAACTAATTTTTATTGTCTAACTTGTCTAAGTAGTTTGAATTCCTGATTTCTCCACTTCCAAAAGTACAGCCATGCTTATATATATTTTAGTTTAGTCATAGTTAATAGATGTCTCATTGTCTTTTCATGCTTTGCTAGTGGGTCAGATTGAAATTAATTCCCATGTGCCATTACTATTATGTTATTCATTAGATGTTTGATCTGGGGCTTAGAGAGTTGGTTTGAATCCAGGCTAGTCCTTGATCTAAATCTCAGGCTTGACTGGGTTTGAAGTACATTTTGTGAGTTCCAGCTCATGTTAGATGGATAAACATGTTTTGACTGATACAATACACCTTATTGACACTCTGCAATGCAGTTTAACATATGATTTATTTTATCTCCTCTTGCCTACAGTTTGAACTGTCCAGCAGTCATCATCAGAATTTTTAAAAAACACTCAGCACTTTTCCTTTATAACCAAAATAACATTCCTGTATAATACACCATATACATCTTAATTGACACTTTACAATGCAGTTTAACATATGATTTATTTTATTTTTTCTTGCCTACAGTTTCAGCTGTCCAGCAGTCATCATCAGAACTTTTAAAAAACACTCAGCACTCTTCCACCTATAACCAAAATAACATTCTTATATAATATAATACACCATATACATCTTAATTGACACTCTACAATGCATTTTAACATATGATTTATTTTATCTCCTCTTGCCTACAGTTTCAACTGTCCAACAGTCATCATCAGAACTTTTAAAAAACACTCTGCACTCTTCATCCTATAATTGGAATAAAAAACACTCAGTATTATTCTTTCTATAACTGAAATAATTTTGGTTATAGGAGGAAGAGTGTTGAGTGTTTTTTTAAAACCTCTGATGATGACCACTGGATAGTTGAAACTATGCAAGAGGAGATCAAATAAATCATATGCTAAACTGCATTGTAGAGTATCAATTAAGGTGTGTATGGTGTATTAGATATTATGTATAATTAAGCAATGCAAATAAGAAGTGGAAGGATTTTAATACTTCAAAGAATATAAGATTGTGAGTTTCTATAAATTTCCAATGGGAAGATAAATAAATAATGTTACTAAATTACATAATTGATATATATGTCTATATTTTGATATGATACAGATATAAATGATAAATATATTATAAATATACTGAAACATGTTGGTATATTTATAATAAAAATCAAACACTAATGAACCTGAAAAGTATATCATATGTGTATAAATTCATCTGCATACAATGGTCAAATAGCCAATATAACAATTATTATTTGTCCACAATAAAACTGAAGCAAATAACTAATTATATTTCCAATTATTTAATTATTAACCTGGCTTTCGTTTCTTATTAAGAACTTTTTAAAATATAAATTATTCATTATTTCATAGCAAGCAGACATAAGGGCTATAGTAAATCATAGATATCTAATTTTTGGAGATAGGCTAGACAAAGCAAAGAAAGGATCATGTCATTTAAATAAAGCAGACAACTCATGACACTAACATATGGACATGTGTTATGTTGCATATATGTTTATGTATGTGTGTATAATATTCGTTATATTTTATATAGTAATAATAAAAATAAATATTTTAAGAATTATTAAAAATTCTTAAAAATACTGCATAAGATAATTTTAATATTGTGTAAAATATTTTTAAATTTAATTATTATAAAGGTAATAACAATAATGATATGTGATTAATATTTTAAACTCATTAAACACAATAAAAGATTTATATATATATATATTGTAATGGTCATATTTGTATATTTGCACAACAAACTCTAGAGTTTTGGCAAATTAGCCCAAGGCTGATTGAGATGGTTATGGAGATGTCAAATCCAATCTCACCCCAATTCCTTCACCAATGCTCAGAGATTTACCATCTTATGGATAACATATATAAGGTTACATTTACAATTCTTTAATTCGTGTTCCAGCAGTAACACAGCAGTAGAACATAAGACAAAAAATTTACTAAGCTACACTTAAATTAACAAATATACTCATAGAATATAGCCATATGGAAGATATGACTGAACAAACTGATATCATTAATTTTGACTGTGATTTTAGAATAACTAATGAACAAGAAATGAGACACTAAGTGCAATTATGTTTCATAAATTTTAATATGAGCCAAAATTTAAGGAAAAATAAATAAGAAAGAAAATATAAAATAAGAAATATATATAGCTATCTCACACGCATATGAGGATGATGGTCATAGGGTACAAATTACTTAGAGTGGAGAATTTATCATTTACATCTGGAAAACGTATTCGTATATTTAATCCACAATTAGCTATGCCTCAATTATGCTATGCTATAACATATAAGATTTGCAATAGTTAGATTACAGGAGTGATTACTGTGAATTACAACTAGCTTTAATATTATTATAATAAGCTAAACATTTCTCTCTACACAGATAGTAAACTCATGAAACTAGATTTAATTTCAGATCAAAGCAATTTAAAAAGAAAAAGTTTAAAAAAAATGACAATAAAATATTTAAAAAAATCAATATTGTTAGTAAGGTTTTGCTCCTATATATATATATTTGAGCCACACCTATAATACTTTAATAAAAAGAACTAATAATTAATAAAAAAGAATTAATAATAATTTTAAAAATGTTATTGAAAGTTAAAATTTATAAATTTTTAGGTGCGCATCTCAGATATATACACATGACAAAAGGAGTGGGATGGGATATAAGATTTGAACATAGGTTAGTAGGGGGAAACATGAAGCTCAATCTTAAGCTAAGATTGACTGCTTCAGTATAAGGTGTATTATACTATATTATAATCTTATATTCTGCAACATTTGATGGAAAGTCAGCTAACCTCTTGTGTGATATATGTTTCTGTCAATCAAAACTGAGTTCATCAGCTGTGTGGGGATTATATTTGATCACATCAAATATAGAAAATTAGTTTCCATTTAAGTAGACTTATAATTTTCAATTTGATATTAGCTGTTACTTTCATTCAGGTATACATGCCTGAGTGTGTGTCTCAGATGTGCCCCTAATTATGGGATTTATTACAATCTAATCAGTTCCTGTGAACCATACTACTTGCTGTGAAAATAAGACATTTAGTATGAGTGATGGGGAATAGCTTATGAACAAATCCTCTAGATCCTTGTGCTCAAGTCCTAAATATAATGCTGTCCAAACTAATTAAATGGATTGATCTTAAATCAAGTCCATTATATATGAGAATAACAGCAGGGAGTTAAGGCAAGTGTGTGCTTCATAAGAACACATCCAAATCAAAGAGATTTTTATAAAAATAAAAAAAAAAACTATAGTGGCACTTCAAAAGCTTTTTCACTACATGGAATATCCCGCAAATAGTAATAATAATATGACATATATATATATTGAAACAGACACATTTCACGAATATATTTTAAGATTTATTTTCCCCTTCCACCTAAAGTGATTGATTAAAGTAAAACAGATGTATATAAAAGAAACCAACTTTTCAATAATCTTATAAAAAAAAGCAAAATGTTTTAAAATTTAACTCCTTAATGGCTGATTTGTTTATTGGCTGAGTGAGGAAAAAGTACAAACTTTTAATTGGTCAATTCACAAACTCATTTGTCAAAATATATTTATCTTTTAATATTATATTCACTTTAGTTTTGTTTGTAAAAAGTATATTAATAATTTGTCAGGTTATCAAAGTTAATGAAAGTTTTTTCAAAAATAAATTTCTATTTATTTATTTTAGAAATTTTCAATAGTGGCAAATTTAAAAATGAAAGTTATAACCAATGAAAAACAGTTGCTGATGTAATTGATTATCTTTCTCAGTTTTACGTTTCCAAAAAATAAATAACTTTTTCAGTTTTATGTTCCCGAAAAATAAATAATTTTTATTAAAATCTTATATATTTTTCTATAATAATCATATTTTATCAAAATAATTTAATAATATGTCAAAAAATACTTATTATAATGATCTAAAACATTTGTTTATCGCTTTTGAAATGATACAAAAGAAATCATAGCGATTTTTTTATTGACAAGAGATTTTCTTTGTTGTCAAAATTTAACAGCCAATAAGAGCTAAGATAACTCAGCCTTCCCTCTTTGTTTAACCTTAACTGACAGGTTTATTGATTTTTTTACTTGTAAAATAATTTATGGGAGGACAGCATCTTATGGAACTTTTTATAATCTCTCAATGACTGGGAAATTTTTACCGTAGGTCTAAAATTGCCAGGATTTCAATGATGGAAAGTCCGTCATGTTTTTAACTGTTCTTGTTGAAAAATGAGTTAATAGAAAAACAAAAAAAAAATCATTATTTTAAATAATGATTCAGAGGTAAAAAAAGATAAATCTTCATCATTGTTTTTTATAATTTTTAAATCACAAAATAAATACATCTTTAAGCATTTAAAACTGGCATTTATTAAAATATTATATTTTTAATTTTGAAATGATGTTGTTGCATACAAACTGTAATAATTACTTGAGGCAAGGTTTATCAAATTGGAAAACAAGGCATTATCTGCCTAATTCCTCATCTGTTCCCATTAAAACTAAATGATCCAATCATCATGAAGAGAAAGACATAGGCTTAAATGAACCCTTTGTGGCAAATCAGATACAATGGAGTCATGCTAGATTAATCCAGAGACTTGATCATGGTATAAATAGTGGAGCTTGAAGTTCACAAAAGATCTATCTATGCTGTTTAGTTGCCAAGTGGTTATAGTGCAGAGTCACCTTTGGAATAATTATATTTACGGTCATTCAGCTCATCTCAGCTGAGGAATCTAGTTTTACTAAGTGTGAACCCTACAGTTGTTGGACATTGAAAAGGCTAATCCGTAATAGCTTTCTCTCTCTGTCTGCAGCCATGAATCTACAAGCCATGCCTGGGTGAATACCATCAGAAACGAAATAATGCCATTCAGCTTAAATAAACCAACCCCTATTTGAAATGCAATAGTGACCTGTAGTGGATAAACACACTGGATGAAAATGAAGGTAACTGTTTTATGAAATATTAAATGCTTATATCTTTATAGTCAAAATACATCTTTTTTGAAATAAATCATAAATGATTTTTTTTTTTCTCAAAGTAACCTTTATTAATAAAAGATTACAAAAATTTTGGGTACACTTACCCATTGAGGATTACACAGTGATTCAATGTAACAAGGTAAAATGTACATATGTTCAAAAATAATTACATCCATAAAAATTGCTGTAATGTGATTAATGTGTATCTATACATGGATCCACATGGCCTGGCTGTTGAGAAGTTAACCATCACCCAATGGTCCCACTCCTGAGGCCCCGAAGTGAAGACTCAAATGCTTCAGCTGAATAGGTGAAGTCCAGCATTGTTCCAACCACCACAACAGGCAGTGAGGTCCAAGGCCCAAGTTCACCAAGCAATAAACTCTCAAACCGCAGCTGAGCCATGTCAAGACCATTCTGAAAACCTCTGCCTCCCAATTAGCAATCCAAATGAGCAGGGACCACAATCGGTCTACCTGCCCAAAATTGGAAAGCCAACTTGGGTAAAAACTAATAAGTAAAGAGCCTGTCTGTATTGAAATAAAACATAAATACTTATATTTTTATATACAAAATATGTTTGCATTGAAATAAATCATAAATACTTAGATGTCTATAATAAAAATGTGTCTTTAATGAAATAAATCATAAATGATTATATTTTTATATGCAAAATATATCTATATTGAAGTAAATCATAAATTCTTAGAGATTTATAATCAAAATGCATCTTTAATGAAATAAATCATACATGATTATCTTTTTATATGCAAAATATGTTTGTATTGAAATAAATCATAAATACTTATGTTTATATACAACATACGTCATTATTGGAGTAAATCATAAATACTTATATTTTTATATACAAACTCTCTCTATTTTATATGCAAAATATGACTATTGAAATAAATCATAAATACTTAGATGTCTATAATCAAAATGCATCTTTAATGAAATAAATTATAAATGATTATATTTTATGTATAACATATATCTTTGTTGGAATAAATCATGAATACTTATATTTTAGCTGCAAACTATGTCTGTGTTGAAATAAATCATAGATACTTATATGTTTATAATCAAAATACATCGTTATTGGAGTAACTTATGAATGCTTATATTTTTATGTACAAAATATGTCTTTAATAGAATAAATTATAAATGATTATGTTTGATACACCAAATATGTCTTTATTGGAATAAATCATAAATACTTATATTTTTATATACAAAATGGGTCTATATTGAAATAAAGCATAAATACTTATATCTCATCTGCAGAATATGTTTGTATTGAAATAAATCATGAATACTTATATGTTTGTATACAATATACATCTTTATTGGGATAAATCATAAATACTTATATTTTTAGATACAAAATACATCTTTGTTGGAGTAAATTATGAATACTTAATATTATTAGATGAAAACTACATCCATATTGAAATAAACCCTAAATACTTATATGTTTACAATCAAGATACATCTTTTTTGAAATAAATAGGGAATACTTATATTTTAGCTGCAAACTATGTCTGTGTTGAAATAAATCATAAATACCTATATGTTTATAATCAAAATACATTATTGTGAATACTTATATTTTATATACAAAATATGCCTTTAATGGAATAAATCATAAATGGTTCTATTTTATATACAAAATACATCTTTGTTGGAATAAATCATGAATACTTATATGTTTGTATACAATATATGTCTCTATTGGGATGAATCATAAATACTTGTATTTTTATATACAAAATGTGTCTGTATTGGAATAAAGCATTAATACTTATATCTTATCTGCAAAATACGTCTTTAATGGAATAAATCATAAGTGATTATATTTTTAGATACAAAATATGTCTTTGTTGGAGTAAATCATGAATACTCATATTGTTAGACACAAACTATGTCTGTTTCTAAATAAGTCCTAAATACTTATATGTTTATTATCAAAATACAGCTGTACATGGATCAAGGAATAATGTTTGAATCACAACTAAAGAATTAAAGAACACTGTGTATAAATACATCACCAATGAGGAGCAACTGATCAATGGAACCTAAGAAAATATGTGCATACCAGAAAATGGATCCTAAAGATAAACTATATCAAAAATGAACTAATGATAAACTTTATGGGATTATTGTCCCAAAATAACTATGAAAAACTAATGATCTTAACCAATGTTATGAAATAAAGTTATTATTAATATAAAAGCAATCTCATTGCACTTATTGACGTGAATCTCATGCCTCCTGATATATGTTTGGCATAACCAGACCTAGCAAGTCAGGTTGTAGTGAGATGGAACTCTAGTGGCACCATTTGGGAAAACCAAACACATAAATTTCTAAGTGTTTCCGGTCTCTATGGTGCTATATCCTCTGATGAACAGGAAATAATGTTGTAGGTGGGGTGACCTCTCTATTGGGGAATGCCAATCAATGTTTTCTTCCTACAATATACTCATCAGGAAATAGTTACAACCGATGTAAAGAGATTATATGGTCTTGTCTGGTTACAATATATATCAGACAAGTCATAATATTTTTAAATATATACATTTTAAAAGAAAGAAATTGCATCTAAAAATATATTTTATTACCTGGACATGTTAAAAATTGAAAAAAAGTTAGATCAACTGCAGTTTTTATTAAATGTTTTAATCAAAATGTTCAATATGAATTTAACTTCAATAGCAAGTACAAATATATATAACCTTTTTTTAGAAATGGGATCCATCTTTATAGAAAAGTCTTCAGAAGTAATTAGAAACAAAATATGGCAATTAGTCTCATCTTCTATAGTAACTTGACAAGTGGAATCAATTACTATGTACAAAAAAGAACATTTGCTATTTAATGTTATAAATAAAATTAAATTAAAATAATAAAAAAACATAAGGTTTGCAATCAAAAATCAGAATTTATAGCAGAGATCTGAAATAAATAATTCAGGAAAACATTATATTTATGACCACAAACTTATTTACATGTAAATTAAAATTGAATACTATATCAGCAACTGTACTTTGGCATAAGGTATTGGTAAATGATATATAAACTTGAATAAAAACTGTTTAAAATTTATGAAAAAGTATTTGGTATAAAAACATTATAAATGTATTATTTATTATTATTTTTGTACATTTTATAAAAAAAAATAATTGAATAGTTTAAAATATTTAAAGTTTACATATTATGTTAATGTTATCTTTAAAATAATACAAACTTTACATGGGTTTATTTATGGTGGACACTATTAATATATTTCCATTGAGTTGTTTTACATTAATGTTTTACTACAGAAAATTTGAAATCTGTCAATTAAACTATAGTAATTTGCTATCTAGATATATACTGAACAAATGATGAACATATGTGTAAGAAATTGTGATCTGTGCCAAGTGATGAGTGCTGCTTTAGCACAAAATATACATCTTGGGTATCATTTATTCTTTTCACATGTCTGTGATCATATGTTTTGGTAATCCATGATACAGTTGTAATTAATAAAATAATTAATAGTAGTAGTAATTATAAAAAAATAAAGTTAGAATTTCTCTACAAATAATGTGTATATGAAGATGAAATGTCACATATGTTATATGAATTGTTTGACAAAGTATATGTTTGTAATAATATCTATGGCTTGAGAGATTGACCCAATTTTTGGGATGATGGGTGGTTGTGATTGGATTGCAAGCATGATATAACTCATTGGAAGTTTCTGTTACATTTTGTTCACTTGCATATAATCTGAGTTATTTACTTATTTAAACAAGTATTACAATATTTGTATAAAAAAAATTAAAAATATATAACTATAAAATTGAAAAAATAGAGAAATAAAATTACATATATTTTGAATAATTTCTAACTGAAATCAGTTTTTTTTTTACTAAAAGAATGATTTATTTTTATAAAAATACATTTGATTTTAATTATTGTATTATTTACAATAAATATTATAATATTTATATATAACTATAAATTGCAAAAAAATGGTTGCTTTTGTTAATACCATTCACATCTGGGATGTATTGATTGCTTTCTTTTAAAATAAAATTATCATAAACTCTGCATTAGTTCCATACTGTGTAATTAATTTATCTATATCAACTTGTAAATATTGTCCCCATTGGCCTTTGGGCCAAGATAGTCATTAATCAATGGAATTTCTAAACCTTAAATATAGATTTGACTTACTTTATATTCCTAGCAAATTATGCATATGATGCATTGCCTTAAGGCATTAGTGTAATCTTTGATTTTATTTATATTTATTTGTTTATGTTTCTTTCATACTTGCATTAATTTGCCTATCATAATTTCCTTATGCAGCTCTTGATACTATATTATTGATCTAATACAACTTTTGATTTTTCTATATACATGGTTTGCATACCATATTTATATGTATTTATTGAAACTTTCTTATTGACATAATTTTATGCTATCATTGATTTCTCTTGTATCTACTCTAAGGTGTAAATAAAGTTTTAATTTTGAAAGTAAAATTATCATCTGATATTAGAATGAAATTAATTTAATATTTTATGTAAGTATTACTTATAAAAAACATTATAATATTTGTTTAAAAAAGTATGAAACAAATAACTATAGATTGCAATAATGGTGAAATAAAATTATTTTTTATGTAAACTATAAGCAATATGAGATACCACTAACCTCCAAAAAGTAGTTTAAAACATATATGAGCAATTCAAACTAATTTGATTTTTTTTCAAAGGCACATATACCTATGAAAAAATAAATACCGGGTCAATTGAAAACATTGTATAAAATTAAGACATATTAAAATTCCTTGTGGTACCATACAAGCTATAAATGGTAAAATATCACATCCAATCATGTTCTAAGTTATGTCTAAACTAAAGCATGTCCATACTTTAATTCATTTTCAAGTTCTAATTTAAATTCATTGAAGTATTTTTGAACATTAGAAATGTCAATTCTCTATACTTTTTCATTGACATGTATCTTATATCTCACTAGTCAAAAATGATACTCTTTGTTGAATATATTAAGAACATTGCAATCTTGAAATATATATTTTATGTTAACCCAAATATAATATAATTCTTCTGTATCTTTTGTTAGATTCTTTCATATCCGGGCCATTTCAGCACTTTTCTTAAAAAAAGAATTTATAATATACTTTTTCAACTTCTTGCATAATCTAGTCTATGTCATCTCCAATATTTGCCACTGTAACTATAATTATTCACAGTACTTTCATCATTAAATTGTTTTCCACGTATTAAAATCTCCTATAAAAATATTAACTCGATTGTTTTCCAAGTATTAAATTCTCCTATAAAAATGTTAATCACAATCGTTACAACACACATGTAGTCTACAAGCAGTATATCTTACCATTTATGAGAAGAGTATTTTATTTATATAAATAATGTTTCAAATTTCATTTTTTTATTATAAGAATTATTTATAATATATATTAAAATGTTTATATATAAAAATATACCCATAAAATTGCAAAAATGAAGATATAAAATTACTTTTGTTTAATTGGATTTAGTTCACTGCTTTTTTATAATCAATAATTATGATAAAATATATTTGCTTTTTTATTATTGTTGATAATTAATTATGCGCTGGATAAATACAGATATTAATTTTCTAACTTTATATAAATTTTTATCTGACTATGCAATACTTGTCTACTTGAAGTTGGGATATCGTGTTTGCCCCCAGATACTGTATTTTTTTTTAAAAAATGTTTTCTTAATCAATAAGTCTATATCGTTGGTTTTTTTTTAAATGATAAACTTCCTTAAAAAGAAAATTTTATTTAAATTTACAATTTAAAAGGGAGATTTGGCATTTTACATTTTTAATAATTATTTATAAATTGAAGCTACTTTATATATATTATATTTTAATTTATCTATAATATTCCAATAATATAAATATCAGCAATTTTAAAATTCCATTGATTATCGATCTTATAAACTTATATATATTTAAAAAAAAAAAACAGTTCAACTTTCCGAAAAGATGATATAATTAATAATATTTTAACTTACTTATTAGTATTATATGATAAATAAGCAGTAATCGAATAATCCCCTCGAAAGCATCCTTTTTATATTTTATTAACGATTTTGGTTTTAATAAATCTGAGATTCTTGGAGACATTTTCTTGTAATTTAACACATTAGACCCCCCTCGTTTATGCTTCAATCCATTTGTTCCTTCGAAGTCAATAATTACTAATTCCTGTATACTTATGCCTCTTCTTCTATCGACTACATTAATTTTAATCTCATAAGTTGTTTTTTTTTTACTCCTTGATTGACTTATTTGATTCTGAGATGAATAAATACGGTTTCTGTAATGTACAATTTTTTCAGCATATATATAAAACTGCTAATCTGATCCTTGAATCATTTCCTCATTGGTCATACTGTCTAAAATGTTTATTTACTTTTAATTTATAATAGACTATGATATGAAATTGTTATCATTTCAGTATATATATATAACAATTTAAAATATTAATTATAAAAAAATATAGAAAACAGTATGAAAAAATAAATATAAAATGAAAATGTTATGTCATTTGTAAAATAAATTAACGACAACAATAAGAATAATAATGATGATAATGATGATGATGATAATAATAATATATGCTGTCCTGGTGTGCTGTTAGTTAGATGCATTAGATAAAGATTTCCAGCAAAAGATAGGAAAAAATACTGAGTTGGAAAAAAACTGGTTTTAAAACATCACATGAAGATGGTTAATGGTCATATCTATCAGTGAAAACGGACTTTCTGTCAAAAAGTTGATTTTTTTGTTTATTCTCGGTTTTTCTTAAGCACTGCACTAATAAAAGATATTCTCAAAATGGCGTCCACATCAGATTGCAAGACAAAGTTTGGTGCGGATCAGACATCACGAACATATAACAATATTAGAGCACAGACAACATATGTGAATATAGCAAAATTAAATTTACAAAATACAAACAACTGCCAATGTTTAGAAGGTCCAATCAGGATGACCTGAATGAAATGAGTGATATAAATATAGATGAATGTGATGCCAATGAGTCTTTGCAGAACATTTGGACAAAGGAGGAAGTGGAAGAAATAATTTGCAGATTTAATGAGACAATACCGAAAAAGTTGTTTACTTCATTTAAGAGATTTTCTCAAATAAATCAGTCATATAGGCAGAAACTGATAGAAATATCTCTCTCTACAAAGTTTCATGAGGAAATATTATACAAGGAGTTATCGAGGAACAGAATGTGGAGCTCAGTATCAATCATAGGAGAACATACCAATTCAAGGTATTTGGTGGTAGAATTCTTTAATAACAAACAATGCGCAGATTTTCAAGAGAAAATTAAAACTTTGGAAACTTATGCTCTTGTGATTGTAGATAAAGAGATACAAAATTATCAAACTGATATTATTAAAATTCCTATTGTGGGTATAATATCCATGATTTCACAAAACTAACAAGACCGTTTGGACAAACAATATATATAGCCAATATAATGCTCAGACATGCCTGCACTGGTTTTTTCAAGCAGTTTTTAATTTGAAATCAAGATCAGTGAGGGCATAAGACCTGAAGACATTCCAAGTGTAATAATGAATCAGGAATCAATACTGACCATACAAATTTAAAGGACTTAGACTGTAATGTTTTGTGTGTGGCAGTAGAAAACACCTGGCAATAGACTGTGGAAGAAAACACAACAGCAATGAGCAGTCAGCAGCAAAAACACAGCAAATATTAATTAAAGAATACACAACAGAGCAAGTGGAAGGTCAAGCAAGTCCAGAGAAGAAGGTGGAAAATGGTAAACACCCAGAAACTGGCCAAGAAATAGATGGCATGCAAAAAATAAAAAAATGGGCAGAAATAGAGCTTCCAGATAGAGAATATATAAAGAAAGGAACTGAAAATCAACCAAGGGTAGATAAGAAGAGAAAACACACCAAACATCAAGAGAGCACTCAAGAGATAGATGACTTGCAAAAAAATAAAGAACTAGATGATATACAAAGTAATAGGAAGCAAAGTGTACTGAAAGTTTCAGATCACTCAGTACTAACCCAGCTATTTGAGAAATAAAAACTAGTGAATAAAAAAGAAGGTAAAAAAATTGAAGCAAGAGCAAAACAGATAAAACTTGATCAACAAAATCAGTTAAAAAAAGAAATTACGATAACAATCAAAGACTGGAATCTGAGACTGGAATTGAAGATACACTTGATGAACACCGAAGACCAAAAAGAGATATGCAAAAATAAAATATTCAGAGGAAGAGACCAACCAGATAAAACAGATATAATTAAAAAGAGGAAAAATAAAGCTAAGAACAAATAAGAAGCTAAAACACATCAATAACATAGAAGGTGACTGAGAACTAGATGGCTTAAAAGCTGAAAATAATGAACTAGATGACATACAAAAAATAATAACCAAATTAAGCTAAAAATTGCATGCCAGGCAGTGCCAGCTCAGCTGTATGAGCAAGAGAAATTAAACAATAAAAAAGAGGATAAAAAATTGGAGCAAAGGCAAACCAGTTAAAATTGATCAACAATATCAGTTAGAAGGAGCAAATCATGATTGTACAAAAGTAGTGGCAATTGAGACTGAAATGGAAGGCATGATTGATGTACTACAAAGATGGATAATAGCAACAAAAAGTTCACCATGGCCAACAAATATGAACATAACCTTGACTGAAGTGATGGAAGCTATTACTTTGGATATGCCTACCCAAATAGAAACACACATTGAACATAGGTGCAAATCAGCCCAACCAGCAAAAAAGTTAGTAGATTTAACAAGAGAGCCCTAATGGAAAGTTGGTGATATACGGCTGGGATGTAGCAGTGAATGAAGAGAGTGGCTAGTGTTTCAGGATATCATGGACATGGAGGGAGACAAGAAGGAAAACATCAGTGCTTAAACTCAAACAAGATTATTAATGAGACTTAAAATTGTTGTGATAAATGTGAGAGGACTTAATTCAGTCAATAAAAATTTCAAAATTAGACATTGTATAAATCAAATCACATGACAAAGAACATTACTATACCTTTATAATGACTTTTCTCTGATATATCATGAGATCTAAAAATTAAAGAACCATGGTTAAAATGAACCTCCTATTTGCTAAGAGTGAAAGAAAGATTGATCAAGATTGAGCTCCTATTTGATAATAATATGTTAAATTGACAATGACTTCCAAAGTGAATAGAATTTTTACAAATACCTATATAGATATGTACTGTTGATAAAATGAGTATGGTAGTACTCAAAATTGAACTATCATAGAATATGAGCAATATAATTAGACATGTATCTCGCTACAATTGATTGGCATTGTAATATTATGTAACTAGAAGAATTAATAAAGTCTATTATTGTTGAAACTTAATAATAATAATAACAACACTACTACTACTACTACTACTATTACTACCACTACTACTACTACAACATATTAATTAATAGAGTACAGTGGTCATATCACTATAAAAATAACAAGGGCAACAAAAGCACCTGTGGAACTAACAATTAAACTCTTTACAAGAAGAACTATTGTAATCAATGAACTATAGGCATGATTGCTCCGATAATGCATCACAATCAGATTATGTAAAATCTAATGTAACCTTTTTGAAGAATTAATAAAGATCTATCTTTGAAACATCATCATCATCATCATAATAATAATAATAATAATAATAATAAAAAACAACTAAGAAAGAAGCAATTACGAAAAAATGAATTTAAAAATCCTCAAACGGTTTTGACGATTTAAAATTTATCCCAATGAAATATTTCTAGTTGCAAAATATTTCAGAGTTATTGGGAATATACATGCACTTTTAAAATAATAGCATCATAGATTATGTATGTAAAGTACAAATAATTTTACTTTGTATTATTATATTGTCTGGATACAGCATGAAGATTAATAAATTAATTTATCATATTTGTTAATCCAAGGTAAATTACCTTCATTGCATTAATCCATTTTAAAATTATCACTTGGATGTTTATCAAATTTAATATTTGCTTTGATAGCCCATAAGTCAGGCATGGCAATTTAGATATTTAGGCTTTCCTAATCCATTTTCCATAGAATGTTTTTTTAAATTGATCCTTAATGCAATTCCTTAAGCCATGGATACAAATTCATTGATCTTTCTAATTTATTCAGTGCAGTTATTTAATTTATTTGAACAAATTCTATAATTTTATTCAAAAAATTAGTGTTCATTACTTCTTTTAATTTGAGATATAAATTTAATCTATTTATTTTTAGATCTTTAATTTATGATGCTAATAATTTTGATCATATATCTGGTATAGCAAATTGATTAATACCTATAACAAATGGAAAAATTATTGTTTAAAGTTTTCCTTATATAATTTAGACTAGATAAATTCATATTATGAGACATAATAATTTTCACTTTTTTTTAAAATAAAAAGAAAATTATTTTACAATTTTTGAAAATAAACATCACTTTCTTATTTGAAAAAATATCATCTATTTATCTTTAATTTCAATTGAAAAAATTCAGAAAATTATTGCTAAAAGAGTGAAATAGCATTTCATAAGTCAGTTTGTCCACTTTTTCACCAACAAATGACTGTAACAAATGAGATTTCTTGAAATAAAGAATTAATTAAATAATTAATGATGGCTTCTGGTTTATTTTTTGTTATCCATATTTCTCCTAGAACAGTGAGAATAAATCATTTATCTAGCAAAGGCAACTGCCTATCTGTTTATCTAGCATATCTTCATGTATATGGTAAACAAAATGGATTTAAAATTTTTATTCTGTTTAGGTCTTGAATACAATAAAAATTTGTGATGACTATCTGGGTTTTCCAAATGTCATCTTTTATACCAGTTATCACATGATGTCTGGATTATAGAATATTCTCCATTATATGTTGGGGATTTTTTGATTTGTCTGTGAAATACTGGAAGAGGTCATCATGGTTATGATTGGGCAAAATGTTACAGTTAAGATTTTTGAATCAAGATGGTAAAACTTTAAAATCACCATTTAAAAATGAAGAAAAAACAATAATTTCAGTCTTCTTTAATTGCTTCATTTTTCATTTCTGGATTTTAAATTAATATTACCAACATTTATTCAAAATAAATAAATCATAAAACTATAAAGTTCTCAAACATTTATTTCAATTAATTTTAATTAACCTTTTAATGAATATCATTAAATGAATATTCTAGGAAACTGAATCAATCTTTGCTGCATAAAAAATTCTAAATACGTAAGCTTCCACACACACATGCCCACACAAAGTATAAAATGTAAGAACTGTTTGTTTTATCCTTTATTAAAATATTTTAGTGTTGCAATGGTGGATTTATAATTCTATTCTATATTTCTACTTTTAAATTATTTGTTTGATGTGCGTGAACACTTCTTTTGATTTATCCAATTTGATAACTTTATTTCTCAATAAGAATAACAACAAAATATGAACATACACATTTTCTTTATACAAATATAGAAGTTTGTCAAACAAAATCTGCTTGGAAAGTCATTCAAAATGCTTTATAAAAATTATATATTTTTCATAAATATTAGTATGAGAGATTATTAAACATGATAATGATTATATTCTATTTTACACAACCAATAACAGTGGTGGATATACCTGCTTAACTATAAAAATTAAAGTCAATAAAAATTTTACAATTTTAAATTTACAATATCCAATTCACAGTGGTATTGTAAGGTTACATAGTACTCATACTATATTCAATTTTTTGGGGGGTTGTTTTTATTCATTGCAAAAAACCATTGAAATCATATTAAGAAAACTAATCAATAAATGGAAGATTCAGCATATTTTACATTGATGGTTATTTGAAGATATAAATAGTGCAATATAATCACAAAATAAAAGCATAAATAATGGAACATAGATTTATAAGTTTGTAACATTTATCAGTATTTAAATGAAATAGATTTTTTTTTAAATTATTATAAAGTAATCACTTGAATAATAAAATATTCTCTATTAAAACACTGAATATTTATATGTATAGTTCATCATTGAAAAATAAAGCATTTTTCCATAATAATATTTAGATCATTATCATCAAAAGCATTATGCTGATATGGTGACTTGACTAAACTCCCAGGTAATTGAATATTCTTTAGTTAAAGTCAAATTCTGAAGAAGTTGAGAAGCATATCTCTTGGACTATAAGTCTTATCTGAATCACATATTATATTTCAGCAATAAAACAATGGTGAATTGTAAACTCTATAGACATTTCCAGGAGTTCACTCTGTTTATCATCAGTAATCAAAATATTAAAAAAAAATTTCATTTTATTTTTTTTATTACAGACCCAGTTTATTTTTATTGTATTTTGTATTGAGTAAGTAATGTATTTTCTTAGATGAAATTTTTTTTAAAAAAATGTAAATTACAATTGATTTGTCTTTTACTAATATCTTTCACAAAATATGGATATTTACAATTAACATTATTTTTTGCCTAGTGTGAAAAACAACTAAAAAAATTAAAAATTTTAATGCCAAATAAAACAATTTATATATATAATTTACAATAGATAAGAAGATTTTAAAAAGTATGTATTTTTTTTTTCAAAAGTATGTAATTTGCAATTAATTTGTACTTCAGTATTAGGTATCTTTACGATATTTAAATTTTTAAAAAAATCTTCAGTGTACATTGGATAAAAACAAATTAAAAGGAAAATCAAATGTCATACATGTATATACCTGTACTTATACTTATATGTATGTTACACATTTATTTTATCTTGAATTATATAATTTATTGGAAAGTAGTTATACATTTATATATGTTTTAGAGCTTTTATATATATAGTTTAGAAATTATCATATCTCACCTTACCATGAAATAATGGTCTAGACCAGATTACTTTTTTATCATAATCGTATTGAGCATTCATTGCTGCTAACCAATGTGTATATATAAAGATAATGGACAGCCAATGACAACAACAGTCCAATAGGTCAATGATGTTCACTGAATCTAAATGTTTTCATTAGGATGGGGATGTGGCAATAAATAATCAGCTTTTTTGAAGGTAAGAGAGAGAAAGTCAAACCTGAAAGACGGCATGTGTTTTTCAGAAAACAATCGTTAAATCTGAATAATAGTAGCCTAGATCTCCATATACAGTCAAGGGAACCTCCTGCTAACCTAAATAGGTGATAGCTGCTAACTGTTGTTGCAGTGAGGCAAGTCCACATTTAAGACTGGAAAGTTCCAGAACCAAAGCCTACTTGAGGCAAGCTATAAATACAACTGGAATAGTTGCCATACCTACTCATGAAGCAGGGCTGTCAAGTACAATTGGAAGTGTGTAGATGAATCTATAAAGGCACATATAGTTCTTTCTTCAACAGTTCACATGAGACCTAGTAGCTGTATCCTGCTAGACGATAGCAGGCAGAGTATTACCATCATTACTTAAATTTTTAAATGTAATAGAAATCGAGTGTATGTTTGCATCTATATATTACTAATAAAATATATTATTAAAACATATGTATACTCGTTTGCGTTTATATGAGTAATTCAGACTCAACACCACATAAACCAATTGAAAACATGTTAATTTACTGCAATCATTTTTTTCCTATTGTATTTATCTCAGGTTACAGCAAGTGTAAGGCATTAAAATTATTTCAATAGATGAAACTAATGACAAAGAAAATATTTAATGACATTTATTGTTATAGTATAAAACAAATTAATTCTTTAATTTTCATTTTTTGTAATTTTTAAAATATTTTATCACGTTTTAAAATAATTATTTTAAATAATGTTAAGCTTTTCATTTAATGAATACCTTAGTTGTATAACACGTGGACATATATAGACATTATTAAATAACAGTAGTAAATGTCAGTTGCAATAAATTATTAAAAATTTATAAGTGAATATATATTTTTCCAAACAAATTCATTTTTTAGCTCAAACCTTATTTAATAGAGTTTTTTTGGAACATTTTTGAGACAATAACATTTGTGTCTAACAACATGCTTTGGATATTATATTCGCCACTAGATTTCAAATGATAGTTTAAGTCCCAGATTCCAGCAAATTTTATTATTATTATTATTATTATTATTATTATTATTATTATTATTATTATTATTATTATTATTATTATTATTATTATTATTATTATTATTATTATTATTATTATTATTATTATTATTATTATTATTATTATTATTATTATTATTATTATTATTATTATTATTATTATTATTATTATTATTATTATTATTATTATTATTATTATTATTATTATTATTATTATTATTATTATTATGATGATGATGATGATGATGATGATGATGGTGTTGGTCGTGGTGGTGGTGATGATGGTGGTCATGATGATGATGATGTTTCAAAGGTAATTTTATTAAAAAAACAAGTATTTACATTGGTTGTTGATTATACATAGTATTATACATAGGGTTACATAGTTATTACATTACAGTCTATATGTTTGATAAAGTCTCTTTGCATTTCAGATTTCCCTGTATACCTTGTTTCCTGTATTTGTCTCTTCATGTTCCATCTTGTTGCTTCTTGCTTGTATCATTTTTGCAACACTGAATTTTGTTTGCTTTTGTCTTTTTCTATTATATCCTTTATTACAAAATGGCCTGTATTTTAAAAAGAGACCACATTGCTTCAAAGATGTCAGGTGGTGCAATAATGCTGTCTCTTTCCCTTATTTTTTGCAATTTGTTTTTATATGTGTTGGGGTGCTTTTTTGTGTTGTTCCCCAGTGTAAAAGTGCATCTTGTACACCACAATGCATAGAAGGTGAAAGTTGCTACCCTTATGGTTGGTATTCCATTATTTTTGAATGTTTGTAGTATATTATCCATTGTGGTTCCATTTTTCTTATATCTGCCAATCATCAGTTGTCTTAATTTTTAAGCCCTGAACAGTTATATATGAAATAGTTCTGTGTTTTCTCTTTCCTGTGACACAGCATACACAAGGGATCTATATTTATGTAGAATCTTCTGTACCATATAAAGTGACTTGTATGTAATGCTTTTAAATTGACTTTTTTTGGTTCTGGGTACCATTTCCTAATTTTTTTAAGTAATTGGCTGTTGTCACTTCCTAGTACAGATATTTGTTTATTCTCAGGTTGTTTTTGTGTTAAGAAATCATGTATTTGCCAATATGTATATTTTATAGGACTTTTCAGAGTTACTTTGTTTTTGATGCCCTCAAAGCTTTCGAGCAATGTAAAGATATAATTATTTGTAGGTGGTGGGCGATCTGTGGGTGTGATTTCCATTATTGGTTCAATATCTGGAAACCTTTTGATTATGGTTATTAGCAGATTTATTGTTTTTTGTGTCTGAAACACTGATATTGAGGGAAATCCCAGACCATTCCATTTAGTTGGTTGGTTAAGTTGCTTTATTGAAATATTTCCTGTTCAATAGTAGTTTGTTACAAAATGAGTTAATAGAGGCTTTAAATGGTTTTGTGAAACTGATTATTGGTAAGTAGTAATTTATTTTTGACAATCTGAGTTGATTGAATAGTGATACCTTTGTTTATATTGATAGATATGATCTGGATAATGATTCTGTGATTTTTTCTGCTTCCATCTTGAGCTTGTTTTGTATTTTTGTCCTCATTTGGTTCATTCCCAGATAAAATGGGAAACCTAGAAAACTGCTGGGCTTTGCTTGATAAATTTGTTTGTTTATTTTGCCTGTAAAGATTGTCCAAGCAGTTGACTTATTGATATTAATTTTAAGTTTGAATTTTTTTGTATATTCTTCTGTGATGTTTTGTAGTGCTTGTAGTTGCTTTTTTGATGTTAAGAATATTGTAATATAGTCCATATAAACTATACAAGGAATATATATTTTGGTATTTGGTATTAACACTCCCTGTATTTTTTTTCAATTTCTTCTAAAGGGTTTATGCAGAATGTGAACAGTAGTGTGCTCAGTGGTGAACCTTGTGGTATTGATTGAATGAGGTAGAATGATGATGAGGTTCTTTCATTAAGTGTGATATGTACTTCTCTGTTTAAAAGTAGATTGGCTATTGTGTATAATATTGATTGTGGTATTTGTGTTCCCTTTAGTTGGTTTAGTAAAATTTTTATTGGTACTGAGTCAAAAGCACTTTCAAAATCCAGTTGTACTGCCATTGGAGCATATTTCTTCTTCTTAATAACTGAGTTAATTATAGTTTTAAAGATCAGTGCTGCCTGACATGTGGATGAGCCTTTCTTTGCATACTGATGTTGTGATATTTTTGTCAGTACGAATGGTTCAATTTTCACTTTTATTACTTTTTCTAGCAGTTTACTTCCTAAAGGCTCCATTGAGATAGGTCTTAAGTTGGTGACCTTGGTAATGGGTTTTTATTTTTTCATGAATAGCACCATTAATATCCTGTATAATCTCTGTATGCTATATATTTTTGTGATATTTCATTTTCTAGTTGACACTGGTATGTATTTGTAATTTGAGTAAGATGTGCAAGTATGAAATGTGGAATGCCTGGAGGTCCTGGATGACATGTGGCAGGGATTGATGCTAACATTACCCTAAAATCTTCAATTTTAAATGGCATCTCATCTTCAGTTGTTCCAAAATAATCTTCTGTGGGTGTGAATTGTGCATGCGTAGTTAGTTTTGCTTTGAAATGGTTATTATTATTATTATTATTATTATTATTATTATTATTATTATTATTATTATTATTATTATTATTATTATTATTATTATTATTATTATTATTATTATTATTATTATTATTATTATTATTATTATTATTATTATTATTATTATTATTATTACATTCAAATATCAGCCTTTCAAGCTAATTGTGCATATATTTTTGCGAGTGTTAATAATAATAAATGAATACTTTCTCTCCAATACAAGATATAGTATTTATGCAGGAATATAATGAATCCACCTATTCCTGCAACTCAAATGCTTATATATGAGCAAATCTGAAGTACTGGCAAGGAAGGCATGAGGATAGAACACTCACTTTAAATTACTATATATGATGTCTGAATGAATGACATCGGTGAAATTGTCTAGAATTTACTAAACGTCACTCTAACTGAAACTTAATCACATGTAAATAAGCATTTATTTTTATATAGCACATGTTTACAATTGTATTACATTCAAATATTAGCCTTTCAAGCTAATTGTGCATATACTTTTGTGAGTGATATTTGAATGTAATACAATTGTAAACATGCACTATATAAAAATAAATGCTTATTTACATATGATTAAGTTTCAGTTAAAGTGACGTTTAGTAAATTCTAGACAATTTCACTGATGTCCTTCATTCAGACATCGTATATAGTAATTTAAAGTGAGTGTTCCATCCTCACGCTTTCCTTGCCAGTACTTCAGATTTTCTCATATATAAGCATTTGAGTTGCAGGAATAGGTGGATTCATTTTATTCCTGCATAAATACTATATCTTGTATTGGAGAGAAAGTATTCATTTATTATTATTGACACTCACAAAAGCGTATGCATAGTTAGCTTGAAAGGTTGATATTTGAATGTAATACAATTATAAACATGCACTATATAAAAATAAATGCTTATTATTATTATTATTATTATTATTATTATTATTATTGTTGTTGTTGTTGTTGTTCTTGTTATTGTTGTTGTTATATAACTGATATTCTATAAGTAAGATAATAAAATTTAGCCATACAACAGTCACCGATTTATTAAAATAAATAAATACATATAGCTAATTGATTATCACATGTAAATGTTGTATTATGTCAAACAAAGCTTAAAATAAATCAATGGAATGTCAGCAGTTTTAGTATTCTGATGTCAATGCAATATTTAGATAATAATTTTTATTTGAGTATTGCCTTGGTAACAGAGTTTTGATATTCTATTGGTTTATTTTAAGCAGTAGCTAATGTGATATATGTGTGTGTGTGCGTGTGTGTGCATGCATATTTGTTTGATATATATATGTTAACTGTTTGATTATCAATTCTCTTAATTTACATGACTTGTTCATTTCAGAAATAGCATGGTCGTTCAGCCAATTTAGATCACTCTTCTATTAATATGTTCACTGATATTACCATATATTCTTTTTTTTTAAAAAATGTTAAAATTGTTGTCTAGTGATTATTGGTCCATTGATTCATAAAAAAATGAAGAGGTCACTATTTTTTAGGAAGTTTGATAAACATCCAGTTTCTTTAGCCTATTCTTCATGCAAAAAACAAGAGCCTCCAAGTCATCAGCAGTTTTTATTCTTTACAATATGATTTGTGAGATTACTCAGAGAAATGTTTTGCAATAAAAATATGATTTTTTGCTAATTTGTTTAATATTTTTGATTATTTTTACACAATAATTGTTTAAAATATTATTTAAAATAAAATGAATGCATCTATTCATTGATTTTATTTATGTGGGTTTTATTTTTACAAATAGAAGTTAATAAATTTGGCCATAATGTTATCAAAGAAAATTATGGCATCAGGTGACTATATCTATATAAAACTTATCCTAGAGTTATCATAATATATCAAAATCACTATTGTGATAGAAACTTTTGAGTTATTCTAAAAATTATAGAGCAATTTTAAGATTTTAAAACAGAATTTGATATATTTATCAAACATTAAAATTTAAAATGGAAAAAAAAATGATTTTTTGATAATTGTTTTTTTTTCCATATTGTTGGATGACATTTTACATTTTTTGTATTTATTCAAATTATTTTTTTAATATTTGCAAAGTTGAAATTGGATTTTTACAATATTTTTTTATTGTAAAATTAAATTAAAAAGAAATCAAGTCCAATTTATTGAGTTTTAATATAAAATAAACATTTTATGCAGAAATAAAAGTTGAATGTTAAAAGAAACTGCCAGGTTTAACCAATTCATTCTTTCAGGTGTGTGCCCAATGGCTGAGAAATCTATAAATTGAATTTGTATTTTTTGCCCTTTATTGAGAAATTTTGCTAAGTAAGATTTTTTTTATATTTTAAAATATATATATTTTTAATATTTTAATTTCAAAAAAATTCAAAAGATGTCAGGATAATTCAATAAGCATGAATTTCAACATATCTTAAACTCCACAGAGAAGGGTAATCATTGTATTCCTAGTGATTTCAGACTTTGAAAGATTACTTTGAGAAAATATTATGATGGTCTAAAAACTTGATTTTTTGGATAGTTTATTATTATTTTTGTATAGTAATTGTGTGATAATTATTGGAAATCAAAAATATATACTATTGCATTTTTTTTTTACAGAAAAGTTTTATTTTTAAATATAAAAGAATATATTCTTCTGAGTAATGTTACATTGTGATCACAGTCACAGAAAGTGCAACTACCTAGAAATGTTTCCACTAAACAGTCTATTAAAACGTATTGATATTGTAAAAATTACAATAAAAATGTAAACATTTAAAGCATAAATTGATAGATGTACTAGATTTTAAAAATAATATATTAGGATTTTTAAAACAAACATCAAACAAAGAAGATTTCATTCAATTTTCAAATTGAACCTGCTCCACCTAAAATTGATGATGAAGCAGTACTTTGTTTTGATTAAAATCTAATTTTTTAATAATTCAAAAAATCAAATATGATTTTTTAAAATTATTTAATTTCTCTACAAAAATATCTATCAAATGAATTCAAATTTATTATTTTCTGATAAATAATAATGATTTAATATTAAATTGAAAGTTGAAAGCTTAAAGCAATTGAGAACAAAGAAATATGTCAGAATGTTAGTGCCATATAAGAGGGTTAAGAATAAAAAAATGTCAGCATTTGCAATGTTTAAATCCTCTAATCAAATAATTTATTAGAAAACCTCAAAAATAAATACATAAAATTTATGCCAATTCAAAAAGTAAAACAGAAAAATTCCTAATCATGACACATTTCATCTTGAGCTCACAACTTTTCCAGGTAGTTTTTGATGTTATGTTTTCAAGAGTTTTAATTTTTTTTTTGTTTTTGATATTTATCTTGATCACACATTTTTAATTAAAACATTTATCACTATGTGTATATAAACATTTAGGTTTTTTTTTTTACTTTTAGATCATTTGAAAAAATCCTCAATTTAAAGTCAAAACCCATGTCATGGACATATTTCTGTTTGTTTCATTATTTGAATGAGTATTTTGGCTAAATATTTGTTTAAGAGTTTTTATAAAATAACAATTTTGCTATATTTGCTGTTAATAGGTATCATTTCACTTATTTCATTTATTATAATCTGTAGTTTAAGTTTGTATGTCTAATTAATTTATACAAATTTAAGGATGGATTATTAATACAATTTGCTTATGAATTACTTTTTAGCTTTTTTATAAGTTCTAAAATTGAAATTTGCATTTTTAAAGTTTTTTTTCCACTTTTGTAATTTAAATTTTTAATTTAAATGTATGGGTAACTGCACAGGTTTGTTTTTGTCTCCAAGACAAGTAAAATGACCTCAGTTTAAGGCTAGACTATTGTAAAGATGTGCATAGTTATTCATTCTTTTATTAGTACCATGAATATATACTTATTTTGACAGTTTTATACATGGATTATTTAGTTGAACGATTTAATTCTAGTAGGTACATTCTAATTTATTATAATTTTTAACTTTATACAAATAATTTATTAATACATGTGACATTGTACTCTTTTAATGTAGATTGCTTAAAGAATTTCTTTAATGTTTGTAAAATTTTTAAATTTATTCAATTACATATCATCATCAGAATTCTGTATGCTTATTTAAAGTTGAATAATTCATGCATTTAATATGTTACTGTGTAAAAGATATCATTCATTAATTTATTAATTTATGATATATAAGTACCTTCAATATATTATAAAAATATAAAATGATAATGATGATCAAATGACTGTAAACTACCTTTAGATTAAATCTCCATGTCAGGTATTGATTTCTGATCTTTAAATTCCAATAGTGCTTATAACTGGTTGATTCTGTAGGCACCATATTGAATTTTTTTAAAAAACTGACCTGAGACACAATTTTCACAATAACTTCAGTTTTCATCATGTTAAAGCAAAAAACTTTACATTTATAGAAACTGAAAAAACTAAGGAAAACAATAAGTTTAAGAGAAATGGTGATAACCATTTAAAAAATAAGGAATAAAGAAATTTCAACAGCCAACATAATTATTACTTTATAATTTGTTCATAATTTCTAAATTATCATTAACTAAGTTTAAATTACATCTTCATTGATAATTTTTTTGTATTCCTCACAAAATTATCTTTCAATCTTATACATAATATGTCTTATCTGTGATAATCCATAGCTTCAGAATCTCCAAAACTTGTCACATAAGAAATCTTCATTTTTATCTTGTATCCCAACAGTTAACAAATCTCAAAGATGTCTATAAGAAAAAGATTCTTCCTAATAAAAGATACAAAACAAATCATTTCCAGAAGATAGATATGCATCTGACATCATAGATATTGGCTTCTTCTCTATCTAAAACTAGAAATTGTAGGCTACTGTCTGAATCACTGATAAAATGAATTTCATCTTTTTATTTTATATTTTTTGTGTACACCAGTGATTTTTATATTCTTTATGCATACCAGTGATGCTATTTTGTTATATTTATTGTCCCATATAGATATAATTTATTTGGATATAGCTCATTTGCTAGCTATAGACATGGAAAATAATGTGATGCAAGATGTGGCAAAACTACTGACTCCACAGCATGAGTATCAAAACATAGGCAAGAATGAGAATTTGATTCTTTGCCTGCTTACAATTTCTTGTGGTATATGCATAACCATTGTGGTACCACAACACACACACCATTTGAAATCTCTCTTTGTTCATTGTAAGTGTTTATATTTTCACATAGTTCTATGCCCAGTAAATTTTGTGATTGCTTTACGATTATCAGTTTTTTAAATTTACATTACACTGCTCTATATACGTAAATCATTACTTGTTATACAAACACAACTCAAGAGGAAACACAAACACATTAATACAAATATAAACATACTAATAGATTATTAAACCTTATCAGAATCATTATATCTATAAAATAAGGTTGCCTCAAACTCGATCAGAGATACAAAATTACAAATTATGAATGTACAGAAAATTTGATGCTTGTAGATTACATTGTAATAAAATATTATTATTAATGGATAGAAAAAAAGATAGTAAATTATTATAGTCACTCAGTTATAATTCTAACCCTAATTACAACTGTTACCACTTAGTTCAATTTTATTTGATTACTGGTCATATTTCATACAGCAATACAAGTTGGGAAGTAACAAAAAAAGAAGTAAGATCTAATCGATTAAAATATAATTATAGTGATGACAATTTTTTTAGGTCAAAAGGATTATTATGGCCAACCGTTTGCATTCCTGATATTATTATTATTATGATGATGATGATGATGATGATGGTAACTTTGTCAAGAGTCTTACAAATAATGAATAAATTATTAAGTAAAACACCTGGAATTTATATAAGACATAATAATGGATAAAGTTTCACTTGCAATTACAAGATATTCTTTTTGAAAACCAGTAAACTATTTTTATTTCTAATCAAAGTAATACTCACATTTTTATTCTTGATAAATACTTTTCAACTAGAATGCTCTGACAATAATTTGTATGTTCCGGGGTTAGATTACTTCTACAAAAAAGAATAAATATATTCGCTCAAATCAGGCTATATAAATTAAAAAGTTAAATAATAGCTCAAAAACTTATAACACTACAAACATTTGCATATCGCTTTATTGTTATCAGTTAAATGACTTCAGTTGTTAAATTAACACTTTATTAAAATTCTTCATTATTATTTATAGTAACCCTTTATTAAAATTGTTATGGTATATGCATTTTAACCTAGATAAATAAAAAATTAAATAAAAATAATATTTATCCAGATTGATAAGCTCGAAATTATACAGATTATTAGTTTAACCATATATTCAAAACTATAACTGAATTTATATAAAACTATAAATGTAAGCTCATTCATAAAGCCATGAAATCCTTTTTTTTTTGTTTTAACTGTTGATTATTTCAAATTTTTTTAGTTTATAAACATAATGCTCATCATCTGCTCTTTCTGCGCATTATAATTTTTATATTGATTATCCTCAAATATTAATATATTTTTCATATTATCTGCTCCTATAAAAATATTCACTCATTGATTTTGTCAGTTCATACATATCAGAATTTATTAATATATATATTTCATCTTTTTTATTATAAATGAGCATTACTTAAATTCTAAATAAATAACATAATTTTTTTTTCCTATCATACAACAAAAATATGACACATCGTTTTTCAGTTAAAAGCTTTTAATATGAAGTGATTTAAATTGACAGAAAGTAACAAACATTTGACCTATCTTTGTTAACATTCAATTTATATGTTGAGTGAGATGCAAAGTCTTATAATCAAACCTTCAAATTGGATTTTGTGTTTCCTTAAATTCCAGAGGCAGGAATAATTTCTATTAACCATTCCATTAATCATCATCGGTCTTTGAAATTAGTTATTAATTTTGGTTAATATCATTGATTGTTTAAAATATATAGTTAGATTAGGCTTATTTTGGATGCACTTCTAAAGCATCACTATTTTAAATTCAGTGCACAAATAAATACTGCTATTAATTATAATCGATGGGTTCAACCTTGAAATATTAAGCAGTAAACTCAATTTCATCATATATATAAAAATGCTAGACCAAGTAATTGTATTTCTTTTCCATAGATCTTAGATACACCTATGTATAAATATGATTCATTGGTCTAAACTGAACTACAATATTTTTTTTATGATTTTCTGTCGAAGAAAAAAATATTAATAAATTAAGGTCTATTACATTGCAAAAGCAAGACTATATACAAATATTTGTTGAGCAAATTATGAAATAGTAAAAAGAAAATACCAGCACATTTTATAATATCTTGGAGTTAATCTCTATTTAAAGCTACATTAATTCTCAAACAATGTTGTCGTTAAGCTTACCTTCTAAAATCTATATAATGAGTTTAATTGGAACCACTCAATGTTATAATTAAGTTTTATTTTTCAACTCTGCTAAATACAAATCATAAAAATTATATTTTACTAAAAATATAAAGTACTTTGATATTATTCTCACTATGATTGTATTATACTGGTGTTTGCATCGGTAATATTTATTCAAAGTTTCTCTTTATGATGTTATGGCAACCACGTATCTTGGCATGACTAATCCATGTCAAATAAACTGACCATTCCCTTTCTGTTTTAGAAGATATTAAATGCTCAGTCAGTTACCGTGATCTTTTTTACACTCCACAATATAATATATCTCTTTCATCATTTGTAAGTAATAAGGTTTTATAATTAAAAATATAAATTTATAATTAAAACTTTATATATTTGTGGGGTTTTTTTTTGCTAAAACTTTATATGTTTATATGTATACATATTTAAAAAAATTTTAAATATAACGTTAACTTATAGCTAAAACTTTGTTACTGCTAGCCATTTAAAAAATGTTTCAGGATTCTTTTGCACATTCCTTCTTTTTCCATAATGAATATATCTCTTCATAATTGGAAATAATATGTGTCCTTTTTATATTTGAAGATTGGTATTATGTGTCCTGAGGGTTTATGATGGGAAAAAGTGCGGCATTATGGCGGGAAGGGAAAGGATGGCTTTGACTATACAAAGTGACAAAAATTCACAAAAAGTGTAGGATTAAAAAATCACCACTACCTGATTTTATTTAGTATGTAATATGTTTTTTCCCCTTTTTTTTTTGTACTGAATATATCTTTCCATTTTTTTTAGATTTAAACTTTCATATTTCATGTGACAAGGTTGTATTACTCCCGGTGGCCATATCTTTTAAATAAGCTTCCATGGGATCTGTCGACAAATTTTATCGATTAAGTTTATCTTCACATTCATGAGAAGCATTATTTTAAACGTATTGCAAACTTAGAATAATACGTCACTGGAGTAGTACCAAAGTAGTGAAATATTTTTGTGTTTTTTAATATATTTTTATTAAAAAATATATTTAGTTCTAAAAAAACTATATGTTGATAACTCTCCTTAAAAATTTACCACATGTCTTTCTAACCGCAGCTGCTTCTATGTATTACCTTTCTCACTTTGGCTGCATTTTCTTTAATAACTTTTTTGTAAGCTTCATAGATATTAATGTGTGATGTGATTTTCAGAGAAAAAGTTGTTCACACAATCTGAATATATATATATTTCTTTGATAATTTGTCACTTTGAAGTAATCTCGAAATCGATTTTAGGTATTCAGGACAAAAAACGCAAAATAAGTACAAGTTTATATCTATTATAATACATATATTTCATTAGAGATAAATTAAAATTAATGTCTTCAAGGCTTTTAATAAAGATTTATTTTTATTTTCATCTTATATGTAATCCTTTTTATTACATATATTAAACTCTAATGAGTAAAATAAATCAAACGATAAAGAGAAATATTTATTTCTATCTTTATATATCTTATCTTAAATATGTATAAGTCTAGGAAAAACTCGTGATTAAATTTAGTTTGTCATAATCTATTTGATTTCCACGTCAAATTGCAGAGTATTTATTATAAAACACTTAGATTAAAAATCTCTATCAATAAATCTCCAATCAATAATTCCGTAATGTTTTTAACCAATTCCTTGAGACTTATTTGGTGACCTAAGAAGAGATTCTCTATAATATGTCTTGCCTCATCAAATAAAAAAATTCGTTATGAAAAGATAATTATTTTTTATAATATTTAATCTGTCTACGTTTTCTTTAATTTATCTTTACTTTATCACAAGAAGAATCGATAGCTCGTTTTAAATTTAACTTCTAGTTGTGTCATAGAAGAATTTACCAATTAAAATTATTTAGATCCCATAAAGCCGAAAAATTTTGGAAGATTTGATATTATAATGGAAAAATATTACTTTATAAATGAAGAATTTCAATCCATGTAATATAGTGAATAATTTTGGGTAGATACAAAAATGGCAATATAAGAGCTTATTCATTGTCTTTAAAAAAAAGAATATCAATGGGTTTATTTTTGGTTTTTATTACAATCTTCACATCACCTTGAAGATATTGCAACTATTCATAATTATAAAAACTCTATCATCTTCTTTTACTATGCATGGAACAATCTTTATTTGTTAATAAATCTAGAGATAGCCAAGTTATATTTAAATAAAACAATGCTAGTATTTACTAGATATTCTATCCTGAGAATTAATTTTAATTTATACTGCTCAAATATGAACTTTGTACTCATTTTTGAATATTTTCTTATTTTACTTTTAATTAATACATTTCCCACAAGCTAATTTAAAAATGTCAGTTAAGAGAGAAAAGCTAGTGTTTTCTTTTAAATGTTCTTCAAAGCCTTGTTAATTCCAAATATACCAAATAAAAGTAGAAAATATTGACTTTAGTGTAAATGGATTTTGGTTGGACATATTGCTATATAAGATAATAATGGATTGACAATTAATGATTTAAATTTGATCTCAAGTGATCGTAAAAAATTTAGAAAGAGAACATATATGAGATGAAAGGAGGAAATAATGAAGTTTTCTGGTGTGATATGGATTGGTAAAACTAGAATGAACTTGAACAGATCTTCAATACGTAATGGTTCGGTAATGGTTAAAAACAATAACGATAATGATGGAAATATTTTTCTTACATATTATCTATGGTTTTATAATCTAATTTACGGTAAGACATCTAAAAATTTGGATATATATATATATTGTTGTCAAATTGAACTAACAAAGGCTTGCATTTTTTTTAATCAAAAACTAATTTTGAAGAAAAAGTTACCGTTTGCAAACATTTTACAGTCTTAGTCAGTTCAATCTGCTAATATATATCTTGCCTTATATATTTTATGCAACGAAAAAACAAGTATTTTTATTTTAAATAAATCAAATATAATAAAATATTTTTAGTAAAGAAACTTAATAATGTTTGTAAGTATGTTAAATGATCCGCTGAAAATCAAATTTGATGAGAGAATATTATCTCAGCAAAAAGCATTTTGATCAAGCATCATATAAAAAAAATAGTTGATGATCATTAGAGCGGTAGTATTCAGTTATATTTAATTAATATTACCGAGAAAAACAAAGCAAGCAAATAAAAAATTAGTAGTGAAAGACAGATTTAATGTGATAAGTAAAGTTCTAATATCTTTATGCATTTGCAGTTAATAGAATCTATGAGATAGAAATGATAAATAGTTGAGAAATATACATCGTTTTGCTTTACAAAATCTTAATGAAAATCAAAATGAAATATATATTGCAAAGTATTTAGTTAAGCACACATTCTTCTTTGATGAGGTACGTTTTTGGGTGCGTGTGTGTGTCTTTTTAATTTTTTTTTTGCTCTTGCATTTTATTTTAACACAAATCTTTTGCTGTCATACATTGCAAAATATTTTTTTATTAAATTGTTGATTTAAACTATCAATATATATAGTGTGATATCATTGAACTTTTTGGGGGGGGGGGGGGGAGCTGTACTGAATCTATTTTATTGCAAAATTCGAATCCTCTTTTTTTTTTTTTTTTAATCTTTATGGATTTCTTGGAAACTAGCAATATTAAAGAATAGATTAATTATTATTGTTACTATTATTAATTTTATTATTACAATTATTATTTTGCTGTTTGTCTGTTTTTTTTAAGAATAATATAATTAATCTTCTAATAAAAAAAAGTTAATCATTTTGGAATGTCTCCTTTTTCCAAGTACAGATTTGTTTTAAAAAAAAAAAAAACTAAATATTTGCAGATTAGATTTTTTATGTTTTTTAATTATAGCTAGAGTGCACAGTCCCATAAAAAAATAACATAGTGGAAATTTTTTTAAAAATTAACTGAAATATTTTATCCCATAAAAAAATGAAGTTCAATTGCAACACAGAACATTCTAATGCCTACTTAATAATTTTGTAAAATGTCTTTGTAAGACGGATAAAATAAATCAATCACTGACAACCATTTGATGTAAAAAAAAAAAATTATAAGGATCAAAATGAACTTAACTATTTAAAAAGATGTCAAATAATAGACATAAGAGGGATATTTGAAATTGTAAAAGTGAATTATAAATATATCTAGAATAATATTAAGACTTTTAAAGATAATTTAAATTTATGTAAGATTTTATAAAGATGATAATTTTTGTATGCCACCTCTGGAGTTATTCAAATGTATTTTAGTCTGTAAAAGTTTTATATATAAATATATATTGTAAGGGTGACATGCAACTCAATCCTACCAGCAAAAATTAGCCCACATTTCAATTTGAACCGATCACAGATGTTATTTCACTGTTTTGGGCATGAATATATATATTGAAGCAATGGATCTGAAGTCCGATCCATGCTTCACAGCCTCCTATAAACTTAATTAGTATTGTAGGCCTGAATTAAGTTTATAGTCCAATATCAGCAGGGTTTTGCATTAAAGCTAAAAATTAATTACATTTATATAATTTGTATTTGCATTTAACTATTTCATTTTAAATAAATTCCATTCGAAGATTAAATTTCTGTTAATAAAAATTACTTGTAAAACCTATTAGCCAAACATATATATACGTCAAGCGTGTATATATATATGAGTAAATGCAAAATTCTGCTGAAATAAAAATGCTTATTTTATTAAATATTTCTTTTTAAAAATCTTGTTAAAATATGGCGTATGATTTTTATTTTGAGATAAGCCCACCAACATTTTCTAAAAGAATGTATGTTTCTAATTAGTGAGCCCATTCAAGGTAAATTAAAGATGGCCTTCTCTTTCTTTTTTAATTAATAAAATCGAAAGTTTAAAGAAAGAAATTTAGAATAAAAAAGTAAAAGTTATTTTTAGAAAATGTTACCTTGAAACAAAGGAATGTGGGAGGGCTTATCAAGATCTAAGATCATACAAACAATAGAAGGTAGCTTACAAAAAACGTATAAATAGGAGAGAGAACAAAAGACTTGGCATTCAGATTTTCCTTTTGGAAGATTGCATTCAGATTTCTCTGGAGGCTTTTTCTTGTGCTTTCTGAGATTTCTCTGTAGAGAATTCATGCAGATTTTTCCTGTGCTTTGAACCTCCCAGATTTTGCTTCTCATTTCCATTTTGCTCCAAAAGTTATTCAACTGTCGTCTTCAAAATCACGGAGAAGTTTGAACATGCTACAAGCTAAAAATCATATGAATTTGATAGATTCTACTATGCTTGGCTAGGCAAATATCTTTGCCTATCACCAAAGTTTCTAAATACCATCAAAATGTCGTAGTATCCACCCAATAGTAATCTGAACTCTGTGCCGTGTCTGTAGGACTTTTCATAAAAGCATGCTACTTATTTCCATTTTCCTTGTCCAGACAAATACCTATTGATTGTCAGATCAAGCCACGAATGCCGCCTAACAGGAGCAAGGAACTAGGATGGTAATCATATCTCTCCTCATGAACAATTTTTATGCTACCCTTTTTTTTCATACCTTTCTTAATTGAATTATATTTTGAATTGGTTTTATTTAATGTTATTTGTAATGTAACCATTTTTATTAGCCCTTAGAGGCCTGAATGGCCATTTTGAATTCCCAGAAAAAATTATAGGACATACAATTTTAAATGAAATGTCTAATTTATTACAATAAATAAAAAATATATGTATACATTTTTATAAAGTGCAAATATGAAAGAATGTAATAAAGCTGATAAAGTAGTCATTACCACAAAAAAATAATTAAAAAAAGGATATTTTTCACATTTTTTAAATTTTTATTTTTATATTGGTTCACAAACTCTCAATTTTGAAATGTATAACCTAAAATTACAATTTCATAGACAGCTTCATCACATTCGTCATAAAATGCAGAAAAAAATATATATAACATGACCTACCTGAGTTACAGTTTGTTGGTGTAATGTGGCAAAAGGTGACAATTTCAGTTTCGCTTTTTTACTAACCAGCCTATATGTTCAATTTTTGCAAGCAGTTGTTTTTCTAGGCCCTCTATGCAGGATATCTATTAGAAATGCAAGGTTTTAGTGTGGATCAAAAAAAAATAACAGTAATAACTTTAGTAAAGTGTAAGTTATGGGGGTAAAAAATACTTACTATATTATTGGAATATCATGGGAGAAAGGGCGAGCTAAATTATGCATTATTTCATAGGAGACCATAATAGCAAAGTATGCTTCAAAGTAATTAAAAACTTATCTACAATGAAATGAATAAAAACATAGTAAATTCTAAGTTATGAGTGTAAAAAATAATTACTATATTATTGGAATATCATGGGAGGGAGGGCGAGCTAAATTATGCATTATTTCATAGGAGACCATAATAGCAAAGTATGCTTCAAAGTAATTAAAAACTTATCTACAATGAAATGAATAAAAACATAGTATGTGATGAAATAAATTAAAAATTTGTTTCTAAAATAAAATGAATAAAAACATAGTAAATTCTAAGTTATGGGTGTAAAAAATAATTACTATATTATTGAAATATCATGAGGGTGAGGGTGAGCTAAATTATGCATTATTTCACAGGAGACCATAATAGCAAAGTATGTTTCAAAGTAATTAAAAACTTATCTACAATGAAATGAATAAAAACAGTAAATAAAATAAAATAAATAACCCAAAGGAATTACAAGCAATTATTATATATCAGTGGGAGATGATGATGATGACTGTTGATTCAGCATTGGGAGGCATTGTAAATTATTTAGAATACCAAAAAATCGATCTCGGGTCATAACTCTAGCAAGTTAGCAAGTACCGTTTGATGCAAATATTCATTTTTAGACCAAATAAATTTTAGTTTTGTTATAAATGATATAGTACAAACATGAATAATCATACCAAAAAATGCATTCAACTCAGTGGGTGACAGATCAACCCACTTCGGTAATGCCTTCCACTCTGAAACATACCTATTGCTTTCAGTGCAAATATTATATAATTTTCTAAAAAAAATAAATGAAATAGATCAGGAATTGAATACTCATGGGCAATGGCAAAATACGACAAAACCTCAGAGTCAAACACATAAACAAAAAAGTTTTCATCAGAATCAATCAAAATTATGTTCAGCGGCGACAGAAACCATTCATGCGGATAATTTTTTTATCCGTTGATAAAATCTAGAAAGAAAAAGAAAATTATAAAATTTTAATAACATACTTTACAAAAATTGCTATAAAAAATCTAATTTTCATCGCACAGAAAAAATTTTTAAACGTACAAAAAGATAGAAAAATGGCGGAGAGAAAGAAAAAAGACCCGTAACTGTGATTTATACGGTTTGCGCGCTATAGCAGTCGAAATTGCAAACTTTTTTTTTGTGGAAAAATGCTTTTTTCGGTCCAAAGGGG
This sequence comes from Epiperipatus broadwayi, assembly GCA_028023455.1. Classification (NCBI taxonomy): domain Eukaryota; kingdom Metazoa; phylum Onychophora; class Udeonychophora; order Euonychophora; family Peripatidae; genus Epiperipatus; species Epiperipatus broadwayi. The sequence goes on along the minus strand of JAQFVV010000222.1, from coordinate 966,968 downwards.
TTAGACTAGTCTTAGATATATATATTGCATGACCATCTATCTATATATTTAACCCTTTTTTCTTTGCTATTCTTCATTACTAACATGTATAAATATTTTGTATTCCATTGCGGTTAAGTTTAAAAGTTAATTTTTTCATTTAAAATCTCTTTCCAATTTTATTTGTTTCTAAATTCCATATGAGTAAGTTTCCTTTGTTTGACAACTTGATCTCCTCGATAACGCCACTTTTGTTCGCCATTAGCTTATTACATATATCTGATTTAGCTATATACATCTTAAAGAATTTTAAACTGTTTTTAGCACAAAACAATTAGAAAATGCTTTGCGAAAGATTTTTATTATTGTACTTTATCGAGGAGATTCGAGTTAACAATTTTATTAAAATTGGGAAGAAAAGACCTAGACCACAAAAATATATCATTAGTATCTGTTTTTATTGTTTAATTAGTTTTCCATTCATTTAGGGGAATAGCGGAGGCCATTAAATCATTTTTAATATTTTAAAGTCATTAATTAAACATCTTATTTAACTAAAAAGCTTCAGTTTTCTAATTTTATTTTAATGCTTTATTTTTACTTTTCAAATGATCCAGGCACGCAAAACACATATTTCTTAGTACTTTTGCACATTTAACTATTTAGCTCCGTAGGTGTCCCCATCCATGTCTCTCTCTGATGCTAGTTTTGGGCCAGATGAGAAAGTAATTTATGCGTGTCTCAGATAATGTTGTTGGTTCGTAGTTAGCCTCGAGAATAGGTGAATAGGGCAGAGGTTATAGTATTCTTGATTTAATATCTTGCATATGGGTGGCCTCGAGGTACTTTCACCTAGTATTCAAACTGGGTTAAACCAACATACATCATCTGACTGTCATAATATATATATATATATATATATATATATATATATATATATGTGCATCCATGATGTATATATGCATTCAGTAATATTTGAACAAAAGAAAGTCATGATAGGTTATATTTTTTTATTATTAATATAGCAAAATAATAAGAAATAATCTATATATACACTATTAGACAAACTTAGACAGATTGTGTTGTATGTTTTAAACCAAATAATACTACATAATGCAAACTGAAACTAAGCAAACTTGGATATGACCTTGATGTCTAGTTTAGTTACTAGGAAACTGATCGTAATTCTACTATTTTTTATGAATTGTTGTATTGATAGTATAAATGCAACAATGAGCAGCTACATCAATCTAAAATAAAATGAGGATTTTAGTGTAATGAATAAAAGGGTAATATAAGAGCAAAATCTTTTTTAAAATCATTTCTTCTTGAAAATAATGCCCCTGCTATAGAAAGCTAACATGAACTGAATGCAAATTTCGAATACTGGGAAATCAAGAACGTTGTTTGAAACTATAATATTTATTGATCAAATACAGTAATATAATTACATATCAAATTTAGCAGCAATAGTTTATTATAAGTAGATTTGTATAAGTTGCAAAAAATTATTTTCAAAACACGAGTGAAGAAAATTTGATATTTTTACACATCACTAGAAGAAGAGAACACAAATATTTCTAGTAGTTAAAAGAAATTATAAAGTGTTTTAACTAACATCTAAAGAAAACTATTCAATATTAGATCTTAGAATATGAACTGAAACAATTTTATAAGATACAATAAATGAGTAAGGGGTAAAACAGTCATGCTGTAGTGTTTGATCACTCTCTTCCCTAACACAACGATGTGAACTTTCATTGTCTACTTCAATAATTCACCCAAGAAGATGCCTATTCTGAGAAGTACACAGGAGAATCGAAGAAGAAACCAGCTAAGGATTGGTGCACTTGTGTTCTAAACAATGCAAGGAGACATTGATATACGAACAATCCTTCACCATAGAGAGATGATATGGAAAAATGAACTGTGTTATCAAAAACTTTCATGCCAAAAACTCAGGATAATTTGATAAACTTTGGTTCAACCATTGAATTTTATCATATAATTATTATTGTAAATTTTTCTTTATTTAATTTTTGAAATCATTATTTTGTTTTCATACACAAGGGTGTGAAGTTCACAGTTTGTGCTTTGTGAGATTCTATCATTAGTGTTGAGTGAAAAGAAGAGGGAATAGTTAAGTTTAATTATTATTTTTATTATTTTTGTAAATAAAGTTTAGGTTACCTTTCCCTTCTAGTGATTTGATATCTGATCATCCATATGAATGGAGATAAAATTCATTTATAATTTCAAATTAAATATAGACACTCGATACAGGACAGAGTTTCAAGTTATCTTTTTTTTGTTGTTGTTGTTGATTAACAGTTGTTATATGCTAATTTTCATTTATGATGACTAACAATCTTGTATATATATGTTTTTATATATGACAATAGGGATTTATACTTTAGTTTGGGGGGACCTAATCAAATGATGTGTCTTCAACCAAAATGGATATTAAATTTAAATAGTCAGCATCATGGTTATTCTGGAATATTAATATTTTTTATCATTTTTTTATTTTCAACAATCTTGTATATGGTTAGTGTCATAATGGATTTCTACCATTGGATAAAGGGAGTTGGAACTATAAGATTACTTAATTGATGATATAGTAGAGATTCAGGCTTGACACATCCAATTACATTTTTTTTTGTAATTAAAATATTTTATTTTAATACATTCTGTCATGTTTAATAAATCCTAAACTATTTGTTTGCATTATTTTGGTATCTGATTTATTGAGTTAATTTTGCATTCAATGGCCAATTATTATCCTTAATATACACATAGATAAATTTAATTCTCATATAATAGTTCTATAATAAATTGAATACTAATGATCCTAGTTGTAACCTATATAAAGGTACGGAAGTTGTTATATGTATATCTTTATCCCTAATAAGAGAATCAAAGGTGAATTCTCCCTGACTTTGAATAGTGGACATAATGAAACCAAAGAAAAAGCTGTGAGATGGATGAATTAATCTAAGTTGTATCTAGATGTAATAAATAGATTTAGAGCTAGTAAATTAAGAATGGGTGCAATCATTGGTTATATAATACATCGTGTCCATATCCAGTATCCTACCCAAAGGCCCTAGATCTGACCATAGGCAGATGCAGACCCTGATAATGCATAATCTGCAACACAGATCCAGATCATTACCTAAGGTACCAAACATATTGGGCATAAATGTACATCTCACTCATATCTTAGTTTCAAAGGAGGTCTAGCTGTTAAACTGGTATTCAAAAAAATTGCTTTTATCTTTCTTGTAAACTTATATATAATCTAGTTTATATTCTGTGAAAGTAAACCCTAATAGACATATATTCATAATGAACAACTAGCACTTCCAATAACAAATAATGAACAACATAACCTTGAACCAATTCCAAATAAGGGTGTTGACAGAAAATCATGTACAAAGTGTTGAATGCAAGTTTAACTGACTGACAATAAATAAATTATTAATTTAAAAAAAAAACTAAAATAGTAAAATTAGGTGTGGAAAAAGAGTATAGGCTGAAAAGTAGATTTTTAAAGAGAAAGATGTTTTTTTTAAAGAATCTAAAAGTAAATGCTACTGACACATATTTACTTGTTACTACTTTCGAGATACCTACACAATGCTTCTACTGCAAAGCCAAAAGAATACATAATTAAAAACTGTTCATAGAATTTTTGAAAATAATATGGTCTCAAAAATACTGAAGCACATCAGTGTGCAAAAGAACCAACTTCTATAATATAAAACACCCCCATCCAACAACTACAATAAGATCATTCTGATCACAATGGTGTTACTTCACACATTACTGATAATAAAATAGCGAACTTGTCATTAAACAGAAAAAATAGCACACTATGTCAATGTAAATTTTATACACAACAACCCAATAAAAATAATCAACTAAAACAATGTAAGTTTTCAAGTGATATAGAAATGGGTACACAGAAGACACATTTAATTTCTTTTCAATTGTGAAGAAATATTTTATAATGTTAAAACAAAAAAAGGAATTTGCTAAATAAAAAAAAATTAAGACATCTAGCATGACAAAAAAGTATCACCAATCTTTATGCTAAAACAAAAATCTTCAATTAATAATAATAGACACTGAACTAAAAACAATTTTAATTTATCGATTCTTACATTTTCAGAATATTTGATCTTATCAGAAGGTATAGAAGACATAAAAGATCTTGTAAAGGTAAAAACATCTACCAATAAGGAATATAATTCCTATATTTAAATATAATAAATTCAGCCTGATTACAATGTAGAATTATTTCATATGGTTCAAGATAATGATATTTACCAATTGTTTATAGAAAAAGAAATTATAGATCATTTTAGTTCAATATTCTGCTCCATATATCTTTCATATTATATAAGCACAATCAGCAAATCATCAACCCTCTAACTTTCTATGATGATAAATATCATAAGCAGAAGTCTATTTTCAGTAAGGATAATTATTACATTTTCACTTTTCACTGTAATGTCATTTTTTTAGTCTGATATTTTGAAAGTTATCACATTCTTTATGTAATAAATTAAGGAAAATTAAAATCATGGATCAAGCTCTTGCATTCCCTGACATTTTTGCAGCCACACAAATCTTAGTATCACTTCTACCAGCACTGTAATTGCTAAATTCTGTAATGGTTTAAAATATTTTTCTGTTAGTTGTTATACAAAATATATCATAATTTATTTGTCAATAATATAAATACCATGTAAGCTAATCATCACAAATATAATTATTGTCATTATAAATAAAGTTAGCTTTAAAATCAAAATAAATTTATTAAATACACAGAGTCTACTCAAGTTCCAATCTATAATTAATTCCATCCATTATGTTTGGATCTATATTATTAAAAAAAACTAAGCAAAGTGTTTGCAGTTGTTAACTTTTAATCATAATTATTAGTCTTTATTTTCTTATGAGAAAATCGAATGAATATTTTTCTATTTTATTTATATGAATCTAAAAGAATATGTGGTAATATTGAGGTTATTTAATATATCTACAAAGATATTACACGTGGGAAAAAGAAATGTGAATAACACCATGTGTTTGTGTGTTTAATTTTAAAAAATCAGATATATTAATCTTTAATTGAGTTTTAAAGTTTATATCTATACCAGATACAATCTCTAGTTTAGTAAATGACTAATAATAGATATTACTATATTTATCTGAAGTGAATGGTGTCAAAGATGTGGATTTAGTTAATTTGACACTTGTAATTCTAAATAGAATTATTTAATATATATAAATATTTTTTGTATAATAAAAAGGGTCATTGATTTTCTATTATACCTTATTTATATGAATTTAAAAGAATATGGTAATATTGGGGTTATTTAATATACACCTAGGTCTCATTTTATGTGCATTTTTAATGTGATTCATGTTTCTCCTTAATATCTTTGTATGCGTTTTTCTTTTATGTGAAAAAAATTATTAGATAAGAAGCTGAGCTCTGATAATGCACTATTACTTTAAATATTATAAATTTTGCACACTCACACATCGTATTTAAAGTAATAGTGCATTATCAGAGTTCGACTTCCATCTAATAATTTCTATATTTTCAGCACTTTATAATAGTACTGTAATAGATTTTATGCAATAAAGAAGTTCATAATTCACTTAAAATCAGGATTTCCCCATTGTATATACACACATTAAATTTTACAAGATTATAATATAAATCTGTTCAAATGTTATAGATGCCTATACTATGCATGTTGTTGTTTTTGCATTTTAAATCACATTCTATTTTTGCTTTTTAATCAAGAGTATGTAATCAATTAATCTTTTAGTGTCTGCAAGTTTATTTTTAAAAGGTGAGTAACAGTGGTGGGCACAATTAAATTTGACAATTAAAAATTAAAATCTGATTTTTAATTGTAATTAACAATTTAAAACTTATATAATGTGATCTGAAATTAATGTGATGTGAAACAATGAAATTTGATTTTTAAACAGAATTGAAAATTAAAAAATTAAAGACAAAAATAAGAATTTCATTTTTAATTGTTAGTTTTAATTAAATTTTGCCCAAAAGTGGTGAGTCGGTGTCTTTTTAAGTTCTTATTTTTATTTTAAACTTTTAGTTTACCCTAATGGAGAGGAAAAAACACCCCAAGAAAATCAATTTCTTTGGAAACAAAAATTTTAATTTTCGATTGCTTAGCGAAATGGAAAAGATCAACAGTGATTGGAAAACATTTTAGTTTGGGTGAGTCCATTATAAATAAAGTAGGTGCTAGTTGTATTTCCTCTTGTGATGAATCTGATGTCTTACCAGTTCACAAATGAACCTTTCATATCATCATATAGCAATGATTAAAATACTGTACATGTATGAAAAATGTAAAATACTGTATATTACACATAAAAGATATATTGTTTTGAATAAAATTAAATACTGTAGTTAATAAAAAAAAAAGTAAAAAAAGTATGTCTTGTAGCAATTTTTGTCAAATTTGAAATTTTTTATTAAATATACGTTTGAAATAAGTGCTGGTTTTTTGAGTTGATATTTTAGGTCTAGTGTCCGAATATTCTAGCTCTCCACTGACGTGGGCCATAAGCCCGAAACCATGGTCTGGAGATAAGAGTGTTCTGGATAGAGATTTTAAATATTTCTCATAACCGCACTTGTTAATTTACGAGCTTGTTAGAGCTATTGGTACGCTCTCTATGTGCATTTTTGTAATTACAAGCTCATAAAAGTAATGTCATGTTATATATGACTTGCTTTATTAATTATTATAATTTTACCTTTAAGGCTTTGGCTATGCTGAGCCTATTAGAATATGGTAGATCTGAATATACTTCAGTCCCATATAGCTATTTAAGTTAGATAGTGGATTTAAAGACATTTTCATGTCGAAAAATTCAGAGTTTCTTCTTAAATATACGTTTGAAATAAGTGTGGTTTTTGAGTTGATATTTTAGGTCTAGTGTCCGAATATTCTAGCTCTCCACTGACGTGGGCCATAAGCCCGAAACCATGGTCTGGAGATAAGAGTGTTCTGGATAGAGATTTTAAATATTTCTCATAACCGCACTTGTTAATTTACGAGCTTGTTAGAGCTATTGGTACGCTCTCTATGTGCATTTTTGTAATTACAAGCTCATAAAAGTAATGTCATGTTATATATGACTTGCTTTATTAATTATTAGTCATACTTTATATTCTTATATTTTTATGTGAATTTTAAAGTAATTTTACATTGTTGCTTTCCTTTTATGCAATTTTTGAAAATTACAGAACATATCCCCCATTTTTCAAGCTAAGTTAAGTCTATTTTTGTGCGATTTCTTTTGTGCACATTTTCTAAGGAACCTATCTACCACATAAAACAAGACGGGTGTATTTATATTGTAATTTATTTATGATATATTTTGAGTCCTACTTTATTTATGTGATAAATCCTATAAAAATTTATGAAGCTTTGAGGTATTAGTTTCAAAAGCAACAATATCTTACAAAAAAATCAAGATGAGTTAATTAATCTCCATTTACTTTTACTTTTTTATTTTTTCCTTTCAGTACATGAAATACTTTTTTATAAAAGTTTTGCAAAAGTTTAGTTTTTTCTATGACTTATATTTAATATTTAGAAATCATTCACTTTGCTAAAAATATATTTAAATTTACCTTATTTTTTAGTATATAGAGGGTTTAAACTCAGACTTTCATATGACCCTCAACTATCTATGCTATCTCATCCTGCTGACACCTTGTTTTTTTAGGTGATTTTAATTCAGTTTGCTGCAGTTGAATTGAACTTATTTATTAAAGATAGTGTATTGAATTGATAAAAGATTGATTGATCTATATTTTTAACATTTTTTTTACCATCTTTTTTAAATATTTATATTACAACTGCATTCTTTCCTTTACCAGGCACATCTACATCACTTTGTAGATTTGATATATAATATTACTAATAATTTTTTGATTTCTTTTTTGATTTTTTAAAAAGATATTAATAATAATTCTGGCACTTCTTGAAGATTGATTTAATTGCTTGCCCAATGTTTTTATTAAAAATGCTTAGGAATTCAGAAAATGTTGCAACTACAGAAATTACTCTATTTTCTTGTTTTTTTTTTATTACTACCCATTTATTGTTGAACTTTTTCATACAATTAGAAACTCGCCCTTTTTAAATGCTTTTATTGAAGCTGGAAACTCAACTTTGTTTGTTTATTTTTTTTTCAAGTTAAAATGAAATTTTAAAATTGAGATTTAATATACTTAAATTCAATAGAATTCCTCAAAATCAGGCATATAACCAAGTAATATCACAATAATTCACATAACACATGCATTTTTTTAGTAAGTCAGCTAGTTTCTTAGATATGGAACAGAAAATGAGAAAATATTAAAAATATTCAATAAATTTATACATCACAGTTAAAAACTATTATTAGATCTTTCATTTGTTTTCAATAATCTTCCAATAGGACAGTATAAAGATTTTTTTTCAATTTAGTAACATTTTAAAATTGATATTTAATGCATTTAAATTTAAAATAACTTGATGAAATTTTGTCCATTTGACTATGAAAGTGATAGGATATATTTATTAATAGGTCATTTAGTTTTTTAGATGGAAAGAGTAGGAGCAAATATTTTAAATAATGTTTGTTATTAATTTTGTTTGTTACTATTGCAAGCTTTATTTAAGTTCAAAGAAAGTGGTTTATAATAATACAGTTTTGTTTAAAACAATTTTTTAAATAAAAATAAAAACTGTCAAAATGATGAAGATGTCCCTGGTAAATGAAAGAATGCAATTATAATATAAATATTTTTAAAAAATATGTTAAAGAGGATATTAAAAATTATAGACCAATTAGTGTTTTATCAATTCAATACAATATCTGTGAATGTATTTAACAGTGATGTCCAAACACAAACTTAAAAGCTTTACATAACACATAATTAACTGTTACGCTCTAATCTAACTCAGGAAGCAAAACCTCTATGAACTGTTACTAGAATGAGGAAGGGTTAAACATAAAATATTCAATGAGAGTGTGTCCATCTGTTGAGACACACACTCCCAAAAGCATAAAAAAATTGAGAGTGCTCAATTCACATTCTCTCTCTGAGCTTCAGATAATAAAAATCTGAAGACACAGCTTCCCAAGTCAAATTGAAAGAATGTGGATTGGCACAGACAGGCATACAATTGACCAAGTGGATGAACTGTTGATTGCATTTGACAGCAGCAAACCTGCATCTGCTGAAAAATAAGGAGAAGTTAGACCTCCAATTAAAACAGCATACAGAGAGGACAAAAGTCCTTATATGAATATCATCCAATCTGGAATCATCATGTTAAATTAATGATCATGTTATTAGGATAGAAAGGAAAAAGTGCCACCATAAAAGAACATAAAATAGGGATCAAATAGTAGCCCAAAACTTCTATCAGAACATGGATAATTAGAAGATTCAGAAGTATATCCCATCTTATTAAAGAGAGCTATTATAAGAGATCTGATCATGATCCTCAATCTCTCTTTCAAAGCAGGGTGCAATTATGCTTCTGACTCAGAAAACAAAACAAGGAAAATGATAAAACAGAAATTGATGACAGAAAAAGATATTTTGAGAAAATGGTGGGGAGATAAATATTGTGAAATATGATAACTTTGCTTTCAGGGCTTGATGATGGATAAATGATATTCTTATAGATATAGAGATGTATTGTGTTCATGATGGTCCAAAAGTTGTATCTTGACACTGTGGTTTTACCAGGCACAGAATTGAGTCATAGGTCTGGAGCCTATAAGTCTAATAAAGTAAATGAGCATGGCTTTCCACTTAGCTCAATATTCCTTTGTTTTTTTTTCAGTATGTCATAAGAGTAGTAAGTTGTGTTTGTGCTTATGTTAAGATAGCTTTTATGGTGCTCATTCTGCACTGATATATGTGTTCTATGATGAGGTTTTCTGTTCATCAAGGTGCAAGAAGCAGCATACATGTAGTATGACAATAATTATACCACCTCCAGAAATAAAATTTATATCTATAAAATTAAAAAAAAACTACTTTACCTATATAGCCAAAATGGCTTTTTGAATTATATCCCAATTTGTAAAGGTGTAGAAATATTAATATGCAGCTGAGCATGACTAATATTATTTTTTTATTATTATAAAAGGAAACTAAGGTATCAAAAAGTGAGTTTAACTCAATTTTATTTTCTATATTAGATAGGGATAATATAACAATGCTGCTACATTGCTGTATTAACCATAATAGTTGACAGCATGCTCCTTAAATTTAAAGCTAATTAGTTTACAGAAAAATAGTATTTATTTTTCCCATATGCTTATTTAAAAAGAAGGGGTATTTATTTTTTATCATGACATGATAATATAAGAATCTTCAGATATTTTAGACATAAATTTAATATATAAAATGTATTATAATTTATAAAGATTGTAAAAAAAAATAAAGGAGAAAGAACTATAATATTAGATAAATAATTTATTTTATTCTCTCTCTTCAATAATTTTACCTATTTCCCAGTTTAATTTTTAGTTTTGAAAATTTCTAAAAATACTCTCTTTAGTGAATTATTTACTTTTTTTTATTTTAACATTAAGAGAGATAAAGTAAATAAAAATTTATATATGTAAAGTTTTATTTATAAGGAAAAAACTTTTAACAATTTGATAAACTTTATTTTCATCAAAAAAAGTTTTATACTTTTTATGTCTCTTCAAAAAAAGGCAGTGTAATTAAACTGATTATCTTGGGGTTTTTTTGGGCAATATAAATTAAATAAAAAGGAATGCTAAAAACTATGATTGTAATTTAAGTTTTTGTCTTATTTTTCAATCCCAATGTTGAAGAAAGGAAGTAGACGAATAATTGTTTTGTCAAGATTTATCTAATTGATTATTATTAAATTTTATGTAAGAGAAAGGATTGTTATTGGTTGAAGACAGGTTTATTCTAAAAATAGGCATGTGGGTTAATCATATGAAGCATTTCTTGATCAAAACTGCTGAAAAAGACAGCATGAGAATTTATCTGTGTAGAGCACACTAGAAGTTTAGCTGTAAAAAAATCTTAACCACGTGCTAAGTTTAACAAAAAGCAAAATACCATCTTCTGTGTAACCTACTTCACTGAAACTAAAAATATAAAAAAGATACCCCTGAAATAATCTGAAATCTTGTCTCCAACCAAAAACATGTGTCTATGTATTAAACTAACTTGAAAATTTTATTAGAAAAAAAATGGATTAATTATTGCATTTGTTAGCCTGAAATATTATATTTCCAAGTAGAAAAAACCATGCATTAACCTGGAATTGAGCATTTAATAAGAAAACTGACTTGGAAAAGCATATATTATATGTGCAAAGATGGACCTCAAAGAAAATTAAAACCATGATACAAGTTATTATATTTTGCTTGATGTGCACATTATACTTTTATTTTGAGATAAACATTTTTATAGAACAATAATTGATAAGAATAAATAATTTTATTAAGGTAACATTTTCTTGTAAAACGTTTTTTTTTTATTCTTTTGATTTTTCCTTTCTGAAATTATAAAAAGTATTTTGGGGCAATTTAACTTTTATTAAATTATATTTAACAATTTTTTTGAAACATGTTTTTTTCTTTGTTTTATATTATTTTCTCTCCAAAATTATATACAAAGTAGTTAAATTAATTTAAAATGCCCTTATTTTTTTCTTTGCCAATTGTAACCAAAATATTTCACCCATCTTCAGTTATGTCTGATGACCTTTATGCTATATATTTTTCCTTCTTATTACATGTGACAAAGTCTTCTTAACATAAAATCTTGTGAATTATCTAATAAATTCAGCATTGTATTATGGAAGTATCAATTATGGAAAACATCATCTCATTACACCAAATAGACAGATTTTAAAGTTTATTTTTTATGTTAGACAAAACTAAATTTATATTATGACATACATAAATCATATATAGATTATGACCTGCACAAATCATATAAAATACTAGTTCATTGTGGTTTAAAATTTTCTGGCAATCCATTCTTGTTGCTTTTATTATTGGCTCCATTATCATAACCCTGACCATATCAATATTTTAGATTAAGTTTATTTTGGGCCAAAATTTTTAATATTAAATTGAATAACTCTTTACTAGCAGATTTAGTCATTGGTAAAGATCTAAAGTCTCTGATTTCAAATTCATTATCATCAATTCTTAAACCAACAAATCTGATTCTTACTGATAACTGTTTGATACAGCTGAAGTTTTAAATACAGCTATAATTAACTCTGGAAATTTCCTCACATTTCATCATTTTTTTGTTCTACTGTCCAATGTAAAATTTAATATTATACTATTATTACTTATCAGAAAATAATAAATTTGACTTCATTTGACAGATAATTTTGTTTACTACTGAAATAAATTTTAAACATTCACATTTTGTTTCTATAAATATTTAAAAAATGTGATTGTAATCAAAACAAAAAGATTATATGTCATCATTTATAAAAAGATTATTTTTATTTTCCAAAATCAATAAAATCTTTATTATTTGTGATTTTTTTAAAACTCTGAATGAACATTTATTTATTTCTCTTATGTCTAATGAAATATGTTTTAAAATTTTAAATTTTTCAATATTTATTGCAAAATTAGGATATTTTCATATTGATTATTATAATTATATTGCATACATAGAAATCTAAGCTTCCAAATAGCTTTAGGCCATATTTGTATTGTCCACTAATATAACATTCTATTTTTGAAAACAAAGTATTTCCATTCAAAATAAGCTATTAATAATTTATATTTTTGATATCTAATAAAAATTGTGTAAATTATTGTGTAAAAATATCTAGAATTGTAATAAATTTGCAAATAAATACATTGTTGATTATTTGAACCATTTTCTGTGAAGAATGGTGTAAAAATTGTGACATTGAAAAACCTGTCATAATACAATAGATATACTTGTCAGGGAGGAACTAAATTCTATTATTTTGAGGAATTTTTTATTTTCTTGCCATCTATGAATTTTTTAAACTAAAATTTTATATTATAATGCATATAGGAAAATATGCATATCACAGTATAAAGCATGCAGAAATTTTCACTAGGGGGTGAATTAATAAAAAAAACAAACAAAGTAATTCATATGAAAACTAAAAACAGTTAAAAAATATTTTGCTTCTTGTTTACTTGCAATAATTTGAGAACTAGATACAGGTCTCTTTGATCCAATTGTTTCTCAATGAATTTAGCCACAAACTAGAAATTAGTTTGAGGATATAAACAGGCACTAGGTAGGAATTTTATATACAAATCTTCTAGTATCAATTGATTACTATAGTTTGCACTGGTCACACTATTGTACAGAGAGTTTACTATTATTTTGACAGCTTGTGTATGTGTACAAAATGGTATCATGTAATGTTTAGTAGTTTTAATGTTTTTAATATTAAAAAAATAAAAAATGCTTTTGAATTGTGATTAGTTACATATATATATATATATATATATATATATATGGGTGTGTGTTGAATATCATTTAAAAACGTAAATTGATTAATAATTAAACCATAGACAATATGAAAATTTATAAATTGTAATTGTGCTGGTAATTGAAACTCTGCATTATTTATGTATGTAATAAAAATCAAATATGCCAATGAACAGTAGAAACAATTGTTTACAAATAAAATATTTATAATCTTGCTTTACTAAAAGATTACTTGATTCTTCTAGAGTTAAAAATCTTATAGTAATCTATAAATCCAATATATGATGAAAATTCTCATTCATGACATCTTTTCTATATTTTTTCTTAATACATGAATGTAATTAACTGTGCTAAAACCACTTTATACCCAGTTTGTTTTCTTGGTATGTTGCAAAATTCCCTGTAGTATGAAGTAACTTGGCCAAGATCTGGTTAAAATGGATAATAGAATAAATAATATGTCTCTAATATCTAATATCTTGCTATTCATCTTTTTTTCAAAATCAATATTACTATTGCATTCTTTCATTAATCTGGTATATATTTATTATTTAAACGTTTAATTTATAGTTTTACCAACAATTTTCCTATATGTCATCTGCTTCTTTTAGGAGAGCAATAATAATTCCATTACTTTCTTTAGCTTATCCTTTTTCACATCTTTTATTGCATGTTTCACTTTTTTCTCATTTAGATTCTCAGCAATTTGAAAGATTTAATTGTAAGTTACTTTGGTTTTTGCTTTTCATTATTATATAATTCTTTGTAAAAAACTTCCACACATTTCCATGTCATCACTTTTTAGGCAATAGTTCGATATTTTATTTATAATGATGAAATAATATTTCTGCCAATGACAATAAGTTATTTTTTAAGATTTTATTTATTTCTATAGTTTATTTTCTAAATTAACAATTATCAGTTCTTTTTTATACCTACTTTAAAGACAGCATTTTAAAATTTCAATTTATTTTAATGTTAATATATATACATTTTTTTTTCCCATGCATTTTTTTTCAATTCAAAATTTAGGTTCACTTTGTTGTACTTCTTAGCATAGTATACGTTATTTGTCTTTCTGACCTTCATGCAGAATTAAACAAATTCTAAATCTGTTTGCATTTTAAAACTATTTGCAATTATAATTTACATGTATAAGTGTGTTTCTGTGAGTTAGGAATATTAAATATAACAACTGCTTTTTATTGTAACTTCTTGTCTCTAGTTTCTTCATCTGCTTATAGATATTATCACCTCCAGGGATGAAAATATTAAAAATATTATTTGTCAAAAATTGATTTTTTTCACCTATTGGTTCAAATATAATCTAATTTTGTAGAATCATTATTTGGATGCTGATATATTTTTTAGCATTTTTTTTTTTTTTAAAAGGAACTCATAATGTACAGTTGTTGTTATCTCTTTATTACGAATTCCACAAATCAAAATAATTAAATTTACGCAAAGTATTTTTGTCTTTAAATCGTTTTCCAATTTTAACATTAGTTTCTCATATATGTATATTGAAGAGAATACTTCGTTTGCAATTTTAATCTGTTGTCAAAATTAGAACCAGTTGTAAATAAGAAGTAATAAAAAGTTGGTTAGAAAGAGGAAAATCTCAAATATAGCTTATCTAGTTATAAGTATAACTTCAATTAAACTTAATCATATTAATTTAAGATTCAATTATATAAATATTCGCCCAGAGATACACACAGACACACTGAATTATTTGTACTTGAATGTTTGTAAAAATAGAATTTTTTTACATTAATTTACTCAATAAAAAGTTTAAATTTTCAACATTAATTAAATAGAAAAGTTTAAATTCAATTCTTTTGAATTATTTTTTATGACTGAATAAAACTTGGTTTGTAAGTTTAAAAAATAACAAATAAAAATTATTCATTAACATATTTGTTTTTCTTGAAAAACAAGATAATTAATTAATTAGATTTAAGACTGTTTAGTATATAGAGGTAATCACTAATATAAACATTTTTTTAAATTTTCATATACAGTAAAAAAAAAAAATAATAAAAAGTTCTTGAAGTTATGTAAAGACCATAAACACTTTTGTTCAAGCAGTCATTCTGCTCCAGTTCTTTGAGATAGTTTTACTGTGTTCATATATATTGTTTTCAACCTGGATTTGTCTTTACACCTTAATGCTAATTAAAGTTTATGATAAATGAAAAAAATACATGATTAAATAAATATAAAAAAAAACAGTATGTCTCTCTCAGATTGTCTGCTTCAGCTCTAAAGTAGTATTCTGTGTATTTCCTTACATGTGCATCTACTATTAATTGCACTCTTAAGTCAATTTTAAAAATGTGTCAAAGTAGGAAAGTTTATAATACTTATCATTGGCTTTTCATAAATAGCATTTACTAAAACAGAATTTAAATGCAATATTTTGGAAAAAACTTTTTACACTGTTCTGGAGTAAATAAGCTAGTTTCAAACTACAATATATGGTAGAAATATAAACATTGGATATCAGATTCATATTTTATCTAATGTACTAAGAAATAAATATAAAAGTTAATAATATGAACTTTTTAAATATGAAATAGAAACACTTTCATGACTATGGAATTTAATTATAGTAGAAGAGTAAAATGTTTGCACTAATTTCTATTTAAAAAATAACCAAGACAAAAATTGATTAATTTTTATTTATTATTGTTTAATATTCAATTAAAGGCAATGAATATTTGTTAGTTATTAAGCATTTTGGAAAAAAATATTCATGAGAATAAACAAAGAATGATGTATAACTTTTAATGAAGATATTAGAGTGCCAATGTTAAAGGGTGGATAAAAATTAAACCTTGCAAAACTTATTTCTACAATTCAATCTGGACTTCTCTTCTATAAGCACTAAATAAATTGGCTTTTTCTGAAAATATATTCATTTCATAGATATAATGAAACATTTTATCCTGCAACACACTTCAAATAAATCAATAAATGCATGAATAAAATGTAAAAGGAAGAAGTTTTGGAAAGATAAAATAAAAAAGATTGTTTGAGGAAATTAGAAATAGAAAGAGAAATTGGACTGGACATGTATTAAAAAAAAGAATAGTTTAGTGAACGATATTTTAGAGGAAATGGTAAGTGAAAATAAGAAGAAAATATGGAAAAGATTGACCTTGCTGAATGATATACGAAATGATGAGAGATATATGGAATTGAAAAGATGGGAATTGAAGAAAGAGAATGGAGAAATGAACGAACTTTTATTGTGACTGCTCTTTAGACTTGTCCACATGATAGAATCCTATTGATTGAATATAATCAATTAACTGCTCTGCAAATGTTTATTTTGTAAAACAAGTTGATTTGAATAAGATAACTAATTATGAAATTATTTGAAAAGCAAATTATTTACCTAGAAAGTGAGAAGTAGGTGACTAATGAGGTTAAAGATATAAAATGTTAAAAAAGAAAAAAAATCTTATTTGTAATAAAAGATAGTTCTAAGTAAGATAATATAAAATAGATTGAAATATGTGTTTACAGAACGTATTCGAATTTAAAAAAAGAAATCCTATCTATATGGGATGATTTAGCGTGCAATCGATTTGTTTTACAGTTCACTGCACTTTTGATAGATAAAAATGTCTGTATTATTACTGAATAGAGTATCTAACCTCAGTTTAAGTGCTATTTTACTAATAAACAAAAAGATAAAAAAACTTTTAGGATATTATTTTAAATGTTTATAATTATAACAAGATTTTTTTTTAAAAAAAAAATGTTCCTCTGCTAGTGAGCGCAGAAAATGTATAGACTTTCATCAAAATGATTTAAAAAAAACAAACAAGTTAATTGCTGCTGAATATAAAAATGGGAGTCAAAATTTTAAAAAAGGTAAGTGCATAGTTTATTGCACTTCATATGAACGAATTTTAAATTCATTGACGGGTGTAGACAAGTAGCAGCAAAATCTGAGCCTTCTATCAAAAAGGTCAAGAATCTAGAAACTTATTAAATAGAATTGATTTGAATTACCATAAAGTTTATTAATTTTAATCATTTTTCATTTTACAGCAGTTGAAGATGAAAATAATATATATAACAACAGCAGCATTATTAATCTCGTTTAGATTTAAACATGTTAAATGTCATTTTAACATATTGTATTCAGTAACATATACATTCTGTCTTGCGAGGAAAAAAATATATATACATTATTTTGTTTCATAAAAATATGTTTAAAATTATAATTTTTTTTTTTAAATTATTAAACAAGTGCTAGGCTTTCTTTTCATACAACTCTTTAAGTTTCTATATTTCTACTACTGAATGATTTTTTTTATTATTATTTAACTGAAAAAAGAACCTTTAATTTCTTTTTAAAGACTTTAAACCAAAGTAAATTCTTAATGTCCATTTCATATATTCCTGTAGATGAGAGCGACTTTTATTGTATGGGTATTAATATAGAAAACTGACTTTTTTTTTTTATTAACTTTTAAATTTAAAATGAAGAAGGATATAATATCTCTTTCTTTGCAGATATGTAAGAAGGCTTAACTAAGATAGCAGTTTGACTGTTTCCAAGTTTAAATAAATATATAAATGTATTTAAATACAAGTATAGTATATATATTTAAGCTAGATGTAATTTATAGGGGATTTGAACTCAGATTTTTAAGCTCCCTTCAGTTATTCACTCTATCTTCGTCATGTGAATCTGTTCTATGAGAATGGATCACTGAAGAGAGCTTGAAAGTCTGGGTTCAAATCACCTCTCATATCATCATCATCATCAACAACCATTATCAATTCACTGCAGGATGAAGGTCTCTCCAAGTTTAATCCATCTTCTCCAATCTTTAGCTTCTCTTCTCCCCAACACCTCTGCATATTTTCTTATTTCATCCATCCATCTCACATGTGGTCTCTTTCTGGGTCTTTTACAATCTCTTGGAATCCAGTTTAAAATTTCAATTGTCCATCTATTATCATCTCTTCTAGCAATATGTCCATCCCAATTCCATTTCAATCTTTTAATTTTTTCAATAAGGTCAGTAACACCTGTTTGTTGTCTTAACTATACATTGCGTTTTTGATCTCTTCTTGTTACTCCCAACATACATCTCTCCATACTTCTTTGAGTGGTCTGAAGTCTCTGTATTGCTCTTCTATTAAGTGTCCAAGTCTCAGATCCATAAGTAAGAACTGGTAAAACACATTTGTTAAAAACCATCCTTTTCAAACACATAGGCATATTTCCTTTTAGAATCAAGTTATTTCTACCAAAAGCACTCCAACCAAGTTTAATTCTATGATTAATTTCCTATGTTTCCATCTGTATTAATAATCTGACCAAGGTATTTGTAACTGTTAACTTCTTCTAATTCTTCATAATCAATCTTTATTTTCATATTTTGAGCAAATCAATTAAACATTACTTTAGTCTTTTTAACATTTATCTTTAGTCCTACTTTTCTACTTTCATCTGCTAACTCCTGCAACATTTCCTGAAGCTCTGGAGCATTATTTGCAAAAATAACTACATCATCTGTGAAATCTAAATGACTTAAATACTCTCCATTTACTTTTACTCCTTTAGTTTCCCATTTTAATCCACAAAATACTTCTTGCAGCACTGCTGTAAAGAGTTTTGGAGATATGGAGTCACCTTGTCTTACACCTTTCTCAATGTTGATTTTTCCAGTATCATTATGTAATCTAATTGTTGCCGTTGCATTTTTATAAATATTCTTTAAAATATGACAATATCTTGGATCTATACCTTGATGATCCAATGCTTTAATCACTGAAGAAATATGTATAGAATCAAATGCCTTTTCATAATCTACAAATCCAAAACATAATGACAACTCATATTCGTTTGTCCTTTCTATGACTTCTCTCAATACCTGGATATGATCTATTGTACTAAAACCACTTTTAAATCCAGCTTGTTCTCTTGGTTGGTGGAAATCCAAAGTTCTCTGTAGACGAGTTGTAATTATCTTGGTAAAAATTTTATATAAAACTGATAAAAGGCTGATATGTCTGTAATTTCTAATATCTTCTTTATCACCTTTTTTTAAATATTAATATTATTACTGCATTCTTCCAATGGTTCCGGTACATCTTTATCATTTAGACATTTGGTATATAACTTTGCTAAAATTGTTTTTATTTCTTCACCTGCTTCTTTTAATATATCAATTATAATTCCATGATTTCTTGGAGCCTTCCCTTTCTTCATACACTTAATTGCATGTCTCACTTCTTCATTTAAAATTTTGGGCAATTCGGAAGATGTAATAGATATAGGAGGTACTTGTTCTTTATTACTATATAATTCTTGATAAAAATTTTCTACCAATTTCATGATGTCATCTCTCTTTTTAATAATAATTCCATCTTTTTTTCTTATTGCAGATATAAATTTCCTACCAATACCAAAATGTTGTTTTATATTCTTAAGACTTTTATTTTCGTCTACTGCTTTTCTTACTAGTTCACAGTTATACTTTCTTATATCAACCTCTCATATAAATGTATGTAAATGCTTAGTTTTTTACAGTGTAAATTTGAAATGATCGTCATCAAAAATAACTTGTGATTCTCTTATCCTGGAGCTGTAAATTAATCATCTAAAGTGCCTGTGGTGTTTAAAATAATAAGATTCTAAACATCATTGAGTAATGGAATTAGGCTGGCTGCATTCAATTATGATTTTTTAATTTATATGCTAGTAATAAAAATATTGTTGATTTGGAAGTAAAAAGTATTATATATTTCTTGGCAAACTTCTTTGTATTAAAAGAAAAGATCAAGAGGCGATTTATTTGAAAAAGACGTATATTTTATTATAAAGGCATAAATTTTGTAATATTTATGGAGTTGGATTCATTATAGACCAAGGTTTGTGAAATAATATAATAGAAATTAATGGTATATCTAATTGATAGGCAACTTAATAGAAAGTATCAAATTAAGGTAATTCTTCTGAGAAAAATGTAAAGAATATTTATTTAGAAGGTTTTGGATGAATAACTAATAAATAACATTTTTTATATATATAAAAGTTTTAAAAAGGGAAGGAAATGGGGGGGGGAAAAAATGGGAAAAAAAAAAAAAAAAAAAAAAATATACATGAAAGTACAGTATATGTTAATAATATGTTGGATAGCAGAAGATATATATTTCAAGAGTATAATATAATTGATTCAAAACAAAAAATTAATATTGAATAATGAGATGTAAAATATACAATATGTCTCAATAAAAATGTGTGAACTGTGAAATAAACACAAAGCATTATTTATGTTTCATTTTTATTACTGATTATTTGAAGTAGTCTTTAAAATTCTCAGAATCATCTGTTGAAACATTATCCCATGCTTTTGAAAGTCCTGACTTTGAAGCAGGATGTGATTTTTTTAGAATTAACATTAATTCTGAAAATATCTAGAAGTCGGTGTGAGATAAATCAAGAA
Organism: Epiperipatus broadwayi; assembly: GCA_028023455.1. Classification (NCBI taxonomy): domain Eukaryota; kingdom Metazoa; phylum Onychophora; class Udeonychophora; order Euonychophora; family Peripatidae; genus Epiperipatus; species Epiperipatus broadwayi. Next base: position 945,950 of record JAQFVV010000222.1, on the reverse strand, counting down.
AATAGAGGGCAGATGATGTTCAAGCAAAGAAAGTCATATTTTGATCAAAATACCATGTACAATTTTGCTCTGGGTACTGTTTTATTATCAGCATACATTAAGTATTCAGCTTGATGCAAAATTGTGTCTCATAAACTATTTAAAACAGTCATATTTTGCTAAAAATATCGTGCACAATTTTGCATTGTAGACTGCTTCATTATCACTATGCAATAACTATTCAGCTTGGTGCAAACTTTTGTCTCATAAAAAGATTTAAACACTTATATAGTAGTTAGAATTGACTATATGATATTCCTCTAATACTATATAATATTTAGGAATATATTCATGGTGAATAATTTCTTCAGATTCAATAAAACAAATTAGCATTATTTTGATTAGGTTCTTTTGCATTGACAAATTTTTGGATTTCCTTCTTCTGATGATTTTTATTCTATATTCTGGATCTTCATTAATGGTCACATTAAAAACACCAAGTCTCAGCATCTGTTACAATGACCAGCAAAAATTATGAATCTGTACTTGCAGATTTTGCATGTTTCTATAGTGCTTTATTTTGGTATTTTTGGTTGGATAACAACAAATGAGACACAAATCCTGGCATGCCATTTTGTTTTTTTTCAAGTCTTCCATTAAGCTGTAAATTTTTTGAAAATTCCAGTGAGTTTCTTTAATTTTTTTAACACACATAGTGATTAGTTTGATTAATTTTGCAACTTTCTGCATACTTTCTTTATTACCCATTTTTGGTGCACATGGTTATGATTGAATCTTCAATGCTCTCCACGTCATTATGAAATCTTGAAAATTATTTGACAATGTTCTTGTGATTCATGGCTTCATTTTACTACACAGTTTTAACCATTTCAAACTTCAATAACTGTTTTAACCAATTTCAAACAAAATTTAGTACTAGCATTTTATTCCATATACTTTTTCTACAAAGATACAAATTACCTATAATCAGTTTTAACTTGTGTTCTCAATATGCTATTACTTTGAAATTTTTGCAGGATATAGCTGTACTGTGTCACTAAAAACATCTGCTCTGAATAAGCAATGGATGGTCCTGCAGACAGCATGAAGAGACATCCAGATACCATTCCATTGTATATTATTGAAAGTCTGTAAAGAGGAAGCTATGAAGAACCACAGTTGTAAACTTTGTAAAGATTTTGATAATAGCTCAGATTTGAAATGTTCTATATAAAAATAATCATACTTTATTAAGGATCTCTATTCAGATATACTAAAAGAAATAATTCTCAATAAATGTTCATTTTAAAAAACCATTATTGTATGTTTCATCTGTTTTTTACTAAAGAAATTAGTTATAGCATTTATATTTCAAATAATGTACTAAAAAGGTGTAAAAATTATTTTAAATTATCTATTTCTAATAATGCTTCCCAAAGTGACTGATATCATGCTTTGAAAGAACTGTAATTATCCAGGGAGTCAGTACTGGCTTTGATTGCAATTTGTTGATGATAAATCATAAACAAAAACAGAAGAGAAACAAATTAAAGACAATTCTTATTTGTATGTACAATAAAAATTAAAGTCATACTAATTGCTTTATTTTCCAAATTAATACATAAAATTCAAGTTATAACCAATCAGGGTTCAGTCCAATAGATCTTTACAAATAAATATTGCTAGTAAGAATATCAGGTATTGTCATGCATTGGCAGGAATATGAGTTTTTATTCTGATATTATATATAGATAATTTATACAAAATCTAATTTTGTTTATTTCTGAATTGTGTGACAAACAGTTAACATTAATACAAGAGCAATAACTATTTTAAAATATTAAATCCTATTCAATATCTTTGATCTTTGTGGATTACTTTTTAGGAGTACAGTTAATATATTTGTAATATTTTTTGTCACAATATTAATGAATGCAGAAGAATAAAATTGTAAGAAAAATAGTGTTAATTGTTAATGATTATTTACTAAATATGTATTAATTGGTAAATAAGATATGTAATAATAAGGAAAAAATATTTACATAATGTCAAACTGATGATGTGCATGATAGTCATAACCATGCCTTGAAGTTTTTATGCATATGATCACTATATCCTTTTTTCATTATTTTGCTTCTATCTATAACAATAGATTACTGTGAAACAGCTTTATTTTGCTATACGAAAGGTTGGTGAAATGCCTATGTTATTCCGAATTACTGCAGTGACATCTGCCATGGTTCGGCATGACAAACTTGGATGTTAGCCACTTCAGTCTCATGTTCAGTTTACTGTTTCATTACTTTAGGTGAAGAAATCATCTTAAATATTAAAGTAATCTGAAAATGTTAGCATCAGACAGACTGCTAGGAAACTGCTTTATATAATTTGAATATCAATAAACTCAGACCTGCTTCATTTTAATCCAAATAGAAGCCACAGTTTCTGATTGATGGAATATTTTACCTCAGGAACATTTCTGAATATTTTTATATTGTAATTTTCCTTAATTTGTTGATATATTAGAAGATATTTATGCAATATTTTTTTAATAATTAACTTAACTCACTTGTATCTCTGACAGTTTCTTCATTCTCACTTTCTATAAGCTTTCAACTTTCATTTTAATATTAAACTATAATTATTTATCAGAATATAATAAATTTGACTTAATTTGATAGATATTTTTGTTTAGAAATTAAATAAATTCTAAAATGTCACATTTAAATTTTAGAATTATTTTAAAAATTAGATTTTAATTAAAATAAAGCACAACTTCATCATTCAATTGTCAGAAGGAGCAGATTTAAACTACAAAATAAATCGAGTTTTCTTTGTTTGATGTTTGTACTTAAAATGTGAATGATTAATTATCAATACCTAGTAAACTATCAACTTATCCTTTAAAAGTTTTAAATTTTTAATAATATTTACAATATTGCTAAATTTTCTAATGTACTGTTAGTTACAATATTTTTAGACAGATCAAATTTCCTGATACTGTAATTTCCATGGTGACATTACTCAGAAAAATATCTTTTATATTTAAAAGTAAAACATTTGTGTTAAAAAAGATATGTAATAATATATTTTCTTGATTTCTGATAATTATAAGATAGTTATTGTGCAAACATAATCATTCACTTTCCAAAAAAATTCAAATGTTGTCATTTGTAATATTTTCTCAAAGTAAAATGGACATTCATCATCACTGTGGAGTTTTGCAATGTTTGAAATTCCCACATTTTCAAACATCCTGATATATATAGACATTTTTGAAATTAAAATATTAGCAAAAATATATAGATGAATTTTAAAGCTTGAAAAAAATATATACCAAAGTCTCTCAAAATAGGGTCATATTGTGTAGATGGAATTTCTAGATTTCTCAGACATCAGATTCATGCTTGAATGAATGAAAGGGTTAAATCAAAAACCTAATTGATTATAATTAGGTTTGTTTCAAAACATTTACTTTAAAAAAATAGTTGTAAAAGGTTTGTTATGGCAAAATAAACACAGTTTTTACTAGTTGACAAGAATGACTTTTTATCGGCATCAGTAGAGAGACTTTTTTAAATGTTAATAACAATAAATTTTATGTTTAATTTTAAGATATATATATATTTTTTTAATGATAACTAACCCTAAATTTATTTTGAATTTCAAAAGTGAAATTTAAGTAATAAATAGTTTGATCTACACAAATTTTGAATATTTCATTCTACAAACATTTTCAATAAACAAAATTATTTCTAATAAAGCCAGGAACCGATGTTATAGAAATAAACTCCATTTAGTAAATTATTTCTCTATTTCACAAAGTTCAAATATCAGCTTTTAGAATATCTATCACTTGGAGACTTATATTTCTTATAAATAATGTAAAGATTATCTTTTTATAATATAGAAATAAGGTTTAATTGTAAAAATAAGATGTTTAAGTATGATCGAAGTTGTTACTAGAATTCTTTTAAATAAAAAAGTAGAAATTGGATCTTGAAATGGCTAAATTAAACTATTACCTGATTTTTAATTGTGTATTAATATTTTTAAGACATAAAATTAAAATCATATGAAGTGCTTGAAAGAGAAGTTTAAAGAGTGCAAAAATATTAAACACTTAGTGCTTTTGAGGTGGGTTGCCTTGTTGTTGTTGTTATTATTATTATTATGATGATGATGATGTTTCAAAGCAAAACTTTATTGATCAAAAAACAAGGTTACATCAGTATGGTACAAATGATACAATCGCATTTAATTGCAATTCAAATATATGCATAGGTATGCAACATTAAAGATTAATTACATATATACAGAAAAAAAAATTATAAAAGTATAATTGATAATGAGAGTTACATATATATTGTTATCTTTTTTTTTCTTTTAAAGTCTCTCCAGCAAATATATGGAGAAATTTAAATAATTACAGTTCTGGATTTAGGTTTTGGTACCTTGGTCTTATGTAGCTAGATCCAGTGGGTCTTGTAAGACCAATGCATTGTTTCTCATTCATTTAAGATTGTAAGTAATAAATCCAGATGTGCACTATGAACCCCATAACTTGTGGGAGAGTGTAGCAGATTAAGAAATAAAATTGAGTGATTGTATTTAGAGATTAAATTGATTACGTCCATGGATGCTAGAGATTGAACCAATGTCACAATAGTGACCATGTAGCCATATATATGTCCAAGTTCAAGTTTGAAATCTCTGGCTTTGAGTTGTTCAAGTTTATTTGAGAAGGTATCAGAGTGTCAAATTGTAGTGTTACTAAAATAACAGGGGCATCATATTCACTAAAAGTCATATAGAGCAAATACAGTTGCATGTCTGGCACGAATGACATGTTCAGTGTAAGTTTCAAATATGGTATTGAATGTGAGAGTTTTTCACCTGTATATGGTCCAGAGAATATCCCAAGTGCATTCCAGGACTGAGATGTAAAATATATTATGCTTGGTTTGTTTTTTACATGGTCATAGATTGCAGAAAGTATATATGATGCTTGGTTTGTTTTTTACATGGTCATAGATTGCAGAAAGTATTGCTTGTATTGCCTAATCTGGTATTTTAGGAAGTGGGAGGTGAATAGGGCACAGAGATTGAGTCTAAGAATGAAAGAAAAAAACTTTGGTTCTGGGGACCATTTTTAGTTGCCTGTTGTTGATGCCAAGAAGTGTATAAAGGCTATCAGTGTTTTATGTAGTTAATTGTATATGTCCCAGTAGGTGTATATTCCTGGATTTTGGAGGTTTATTGTATGAGAAATGTCTTGAAAATGGCATATTAGCACTGATAAGTATCTATATTGGAGGGGGGACCAATCTGTGGGTGTTATGTGTATGACACAGTCTAGTGCTGGAAAGTATTTTGTAATATGGTTGACAATATTGACACTTTTCTGTACATAGAAAAATTTGATGGAATGCTATCCTAACTCATTTCAAATTGCTGGAAATTTGAAATGCCCGGAGGAGACACACCATCTTGTTGCACCAAGAAAGATATTGGAGGTAAAAGATTTAAAAAATTTTATGATTGGCTCCAAAGTTTACCTCGTCAATCAACTAATAATCAAAAAAATCATCTACTATTTGCCAGAGTTTGTTTTGGATTTTTGCATTATACCAGTAGCACTGAGGTGGAATGGAAAACCAAGAAAAGCAGAGGTCTGATCATGGTAATGTTGAGTGTATGGTTTTGCAGTATAAAGAAACCATGTGTGCATTTTATTTATATTAAATTTAAGTTTTCATTTAGTGGTGTATTCATCAAGTATTCTCTGAGATTGGACCATTACTGTTTGGAAGTTAGGACAATTGTGATACCATTCATGTAGGCCATGATTGATATTTTAATGTTGGTGTGTAGGATTTAATTTCCTGGGATTTTTTAGATCTTACTTATGAGAGAGTTAATATATGTGCCAAATAGTAGAAAACTGACAGGTGAGCCTTAGGGATGAGATTGGTTAGTGATGAATGGTGATGGTGATCTGCCATTAAGCATAACATAATTTTTTTGGTTAAGCAATAGGTTGATCAGGATGTCTAGAAAAGAGGAAGATGTAGCAGTGGCTGCAAGTATATGAATCAACTATCTGTTGAAACTGAGTTAAAAACAGCCACAATTTCAAGTTGAATTGCCATTTGGGGCATATTTTTTCTTCTTTTCAAACTGTTCCCAGAATTGTTTGGAAAAAGAATTTCACTTGGCCTTTAGATAATCCCTTTTTGACAAATTGCATAAGTGACATTAATGGGAGTGGATGTGGTTCTATTTTTTTCTCAAAGACTTTTTCCAAATTTTTTATGCAAGGGTCCCAATGAAAATAGGATGTAGATTGGATTGGATATTTGTGTATATTTTATATTGAATGGTAATAATGAAATGGGGTATAGATCTTGGATATTGTAGACTTTTTTGATGGGACTTTGTCTGGATCATATAGGTAGATGGTGGTGTAGTGGCTGAAGTGTAAAAAACAAACTTGGGAGTTCCATGGGATCCAGGATAATAGTTATATGGTATTGTGGCAAGCTTGAAGGCAAAGTCAGTAGTATGGAAGGGGTTGTCAATGATTCTGATTGGTTCAAATAGGTTAGTTTTGCCTTTAAATGCATTGTGTGTTTGTAATTTCAACTTAAAGTGTTCATATATTGTTTTAATTATGTTGTTACCAGCAGCAGTCATATCCCCAACTTCCAGGTCTAGTAAAACTTTTAGTTTGGACAGGTATCCTACAACCTGTTGAATATATACTCAGGTCCAAGTGTGCTGTTATATTACAATATATCTTATTCAATTTGGAACTTGCATTGTTGTAGGCATTAGTAAGGTTTTGAATGTGATCAGGTGCATCAAGAGCGAGGTGGCACATGATGATACATTTGTAAATAATGTTTTAGAACAACCGAATTTAATAAAAAGCAAAATTAAAATCAAGATGTTTTTCGTTCTCAATTGGGTAAATTAGTAATCACATTGGTGTTACAGGGATAATTGTATCACGTTGTGCTTAATTTGAATTTAGGTGGCTTTGTTAGTTCAAACTGATCAAAAAGTAATTGACTACCATTTTATTCAATTAAAGAAGAGTGTTGTCAAAACGGAAGTATTTTATTTCATTTTTAATAAACACTCTTGCTTGCCGAAAACATAATTTATAAAATACATATATATATATACATAAAGATTCTCAATAATTATTAATGAGCAAATTTTCAACTATTTATTCTAAATTAAACGCAATTTTCCATTGCCTAGGGATAAAAAGCATTTAATTTTAGAATAATCTTGATGTCATAGTTATCATTTCTTTCAGAAGTGGATTATTCCAGATTCCTTCTTTATCTGATCGTATTGAGCATGGGTTGCTGCTGGCCAATAGGCTGATGTACAGATAAACACATAGCTTATGATTATTACAGGCCAATAAGCAAGAATGGTCGCTGAATTCGAATGCTCCAGTGAGGTCAGGAATCTGGCTTTAAATAGTCAAGCTTTTGGAGAAAAAAGCAGAGAATGTCTGTCTAACCTACAAAGACGGTACGCGTTCTGCAGTAAAAGCCCTGCTAACTTAAACAGCAGTAAGCATTCTTACGATAGCAATACGCTATTTGTCCACCAGCTAGGCAAGTCCACATAAGGATTGGATGCTGCTAAGACTACGGCCGACTCCAGGCAACTCGTGAGACAAGTTACCAGATGTAGCTGGAAGCGGTAGATTGTGAAGACTCAAATCCAAGAGTTTACATTAGAAATGTTATTCTGTATTGTATATATTTGTAAATATAATAAATATTATATTAATTATAATACTGATGCTAGTGTTATTTTCTGTAGATTAGGTCTGTACTCCAGACCAAACACAACACTTGAATTTTTATTTGAAATTATAGGTAAAAAATAAGTGTCTTTTAATTTGTAATGAATAAATATTTTAATTAAAAAAAAAGAGGAAATCATAACATGTTTTCAAAATCTCCTAGAATAATACTGAGACTTATAAAAAGATTCAAACTCACATAAAGTAGTTCCATCCCATACAAAAAAAACATTTTATAAAATATCGTTATTTGTATAAACTGTCAATATTCCCATGGGGAGGAAGTTTCAAATTCATTAAAACTCGGAATATTTTTTTCAGTCAAGTGAGGAATTTCAATATAGAAAATTAAATGAAAGGAAAGAAAGCGAAATAAAAATGGGGAAAAAAATTCTAGTATTCTTATGGATTTTTAAGAAGCAAAACTTATCTTGATATAAACTATATAGCAAGGCAATAGCTCCAGATTTACAAAAACTATTTGCAAATTATGCATCCAAGAGATTAATTAGAAAACTCTTTAATATTTCAATAGGATAATCGCATGAAACATAATGCGCCTTAATTTTTATTTAAATCAAGTGAGTTCAATTTTTAGTCTTATTTATGCAATTCACAGTTTTAAATACAAAAATATTATTTTCATTGTTTTTTAACATTAAGAAAATTAAATGTTAGGCCTTTTTTTTTTAAAAAAAGTAATTATTAAAAAAAAAAAAGAAATCCAAAAAATATCCTTAAAAACATTTACAAAATAAAGTATGAAAAAGTTAATAATCTATTCTAAAATGTCTAATATTAAAAAATTACAGCATTTTCCTTTCAATAATAATTACAGTTTTTTTTTCTCTTTTCGAAAAAAAAACAAAAAAACAATTAAGTTTTTTTACGAAGCAAATTATTTAAGATTTAAAATTGCTTTTTGAGCAGGTGTTTGAAAATTAAAGTTTTTAATTAATTCGATATGTAAAACAACTGTAATTGCAATCTTTTGTTATTAAAATGTAATACTCAGTTTATTTTAAATAATCATGTTAAGCTCTTAATTAATCTAAAATTTTAATATGTGTGCGCGTGTGCGGTTGTAGTAAATTAAAGTGTTATCACTTTTTTACGGCGCATTGAATTACATATTTTAATATAAGTTTAATGGTTTATTACTTGCTTATGTGTCTTTGCCTTGTTTATTACTAAGTTACAATAAAATAAGTATTATTAAATTAATAACAATATTAATTTATCAAACTATAATATTATATCGATTGTTCGGGCATACGGAATTGCCTTGTTAAAATAGAAATCAGAGGCTTTCTATGCAATTATTAACGGAAATTATTTCAGAAACACATCAGCTATGCAGAATATTAGTTCGATGTTTTATATTATTGAACTATATTTAACATTAATATTGATAATTAATTACTGTACTTATTTCATCAACTTTCAATCTTTCAAGATTTTAATAAGATTAGTTTATATGGCTCTATATTAGTGGCATTATATAAAGTAGCTGCATTAATTATTTTATACTTAATACCATATCAATTACGTTTATAGTAATATTCCAAAAAATCACTTGGTTATTGTGGAAATCAGAGGCTTTTTATGTGAAATACAAAGGACGTTGTTCCTAAAAATATTTGACTTCCGTTTATATCAACCATGGTTGGTTATGGAGTTAAATCAATATTTATTTATACCATAAAAATTCCATCACTTTTAAGGTATTACATATTTATCATTGATGTTTTTCAATGTGGTAATAAGGCAGTGGTTAACGGGTGGAATCTAAAGTTTAAAACCAGACTTAAAAAAATATTTTCCAGATAGTAAAATATAATATATTATACTCCCTTCATGTGTAAAATACGGTGAAGGGTTGACTGATTATGATCATATTTCATATTAACTCAATCCTTGAGACACTATAATCTCAGTTTTGTTTTTCCAGATTAATCAAAAATTATTTAAAAGGTGCTATCTGTAGAGTCTAAGAAGAAAGATGTTAGTTTTAGTTTTCCTAGGATCTCACAATACTGGTTCTGGATAATTTATTTTATTAATTATTTTTCCTAAATTATTTCATATAATTTTACTAACTAATCCTTTCTAAAAATGAGAAACAAATATTGTCAATTATATTCAATTCTAACACACCTTTTTTATATAATTTTCTTTACTTCTTTAAAATACATATGTAAAGTTTTCTATAAATAGGTTATTATTTAATATCATATTTTATCTTTGAGTTGTTTACTTTTTTATAATATCTTATTTTATTGAAAATTATTTTATGTTATTACTTACTACTGGAGAAGATTCTTCTCCATTAGTTTACTAGGTGGATATTGTACTCATCAAATAAAATAAATGTCATATTTATGTTCTTTTTGTGTGACGTAATTATAATGTACTAATATTTGTTTTATGAACTTTTTTGTGACTATCATTTTCAGTGTCTCAAGAACATAATTTGAAACTCTCATAATTTATTTTTGATAGAAGATCTTACTGAATAGTTCCTATCATTATTACCTTTTTAGTGTCATTCTATAAAACTCTAGATTTCAATTTTTAATGGATTATTTTTACATATTTAACTTTTTTTTTCATACATTACATTGTCTTCATAGGAAATATACTTCCAAATTGCTGATTTTACATATCATCTATTTTTTACAGTATCAGTCAACTTATTAAGTCTAAATCATCTTCAAAGACTGTTAATAATTTTTAAAAGATTTGCAAATACAAATTAAAATTTATTAGAGTATTTCTGAAAGATACAAATATTAACTATTAAGACAGTCTTTTATAATATTTTTTATCACTCTCATTTTGCATTAATACTTATCTTACAACTCACTAATCGATTATCACTTCCTGTTTTGCACCTATTGTGAGCATTATATTCTTGAAATATGTAATTGTGGTTTGTCAAAATATAATCTAATTCTGTTGTACTTTCATTTGGATCCTTTCACATTCACTTACCATTTTTTTTAAAGAGAGAATTTTCAATATGCAGTTTTCTTTTCCTCTAAACTCCTGAAGTCTGCCTTTTTTTCATTTTGTCATTCTAACCAAATTTGAACTCTCATCTTTATCTTTTAATCACTTATTAATTCGAGCATAAAAGTCTTCCATCACAATTTTAAAATGTATTGTCTAATCAAAAGTACTTTGTACATCCTTATAAAAATGCTTTACTTTTTCATCTCAATAGAACTTATTGGAGTATAATTATAATTAATGTTTCCCCTCTATCTGATATACCATCAATATCAATAATGATGTTCTTCCAGATTTATTTATAATAAATCCCATAACACTTGTGCTTCCAATATTTACACCTTTAGAGGAATGTATACACTTACTTTTCAAATCAATTCTCTCTTAATATTTTTTCTAACTTTAACAAAGTCCAGTAATGTGCTACTTAATATTAGAGAGTACTTCCAATTTGTCCAATCTTCCCTTGAAAGTAATGTCTAGTTGAATTGAATGACAGTCTGAGTCTCAGTCACTAGATTTTTAACACACTCTGGCTTCATTTACCAAACATTGTTTTAACATGAACATTGCAGCCATTTAAGAGTAAAAAACATAATTTAATTTTGTCTAACATCATTGTAAATATAAAAAAGATTCACATAGCCACATTCATTCTTCTTTCAAAAAACTTAACTTATATAGCATAACTTGTAATTTTTTTATTATAAACTCAAAGTAAAGAGCTAGTAATATTACATGATGACTAATTGAATGTTGGCTACCAACTCTTGCCATGTTTTTTTACAATATGAATAATTACAAAGAAATAACAACTGCAAGGACAAGGCAAGTCAAATTGTAAATTTGCCTTGTTTGGTTTCTTAAAACCTCAAAAAAAAATCAAATGGTCTTTTCCTTGTTAACTGCAAACGTCTTTCTGCAGACATATGTATATACAGAAGAGACTTGAACTCAGAATTTTAAGATCCTGACAGCTATGCAATCAATCTGATTTAACTGATACACATGACTACATACATGTGAAATGATAAATGATCTCCAATATCCGTATTTTGCGCTGAACCAGCACTCAACAGTTGATATACATCACCATCTATCACACACATATATATAATCAGTACTCAGTTTATATTAAGATAGCAAATCTTTAAATATTAATATTCAAGCTTCAGTCTTTTCCATGCAACAACTCTTAAACCTTTCGTATTATTGAAAATCTGAAGCTGAGCACTGACTGTTTATATGTGTAGGAGATAATGATCTGGATTAACTGATGAGTGTTGGTTCAAATAAAATATGCATATTGTAGATCATATATGTTTTTCACATGGTTGTATAAGATGGAGTGCATAGCTGTAGGGATCTTGAAGTTCTGAGTTCAAGTCCATTCTTATTACATTAAGTTTAGTATAGACAATATGCTTATATTTGAATATTACATATTCAGTCTATAATTTTTCCATCTCTCTTCTGTATATTTAAATGGATATATTAAATTCCTATACATGAGGGGTCAGAGTGACTTTGTCAATATGGGTATGACAATAATATTGGCATCAACAATGGCTTTGAGTGTTCCATTATGGATTTTTAATGATATGGATAGCTGAAAAGTTGTAGAGTGGAGAAGACTAAAGCCTGTCCATTAAAATTTGAAAATTTTCTATCTTAATATAAACTGAGCACTGATTGTATATATGTGTGGAAGATGGTGATCTGGACCAATTGATGAGTGCTGGTTCAGATCAAAGTATATATATTGGAAATCATTTATTTTTCACATGTATGTGGTCATGGGTATCGGTTATATAAGATGGACTGCATAGCTTTAGAGAGGTTAAAAGTATGAGTTCAAGTTCTTTCTAATTAGATTAAGTTTACTATAGACAATATAGTTATATTTGAATATTATATATATATATATATAATGAATTAGATTATTCACTAAATATATAACTTTTACTTCATAAAATATTTATTAATTCGTTGGTATGTTCTAAACTTTAATTAAAACTTGTTAATGGAAATTGACAATACTTTATCTATTCTCTTATTTTTTTTTCAACAAAATTTTGCATTCAAATCATATAGTAAACATTGTTTTATATTCTTTGCATTTAAAAAAGTAATTTTCTTTAGTATTTATTTTCTTATCTTGATTTGTTTTTTTTTTAAAGTTATTTAATATTACATGTGCAATTTTAAATATCACTATGATTCATTATTACTCCTTCAAAATTCTTATCAAAATCATATTATTTTTCAATATTTTCTATGCAAAGATTTTTCTCACATACATCTTTCCATCTCATGCAGAAATGTTTGAACTTTTCTATTAACCCAGAATTATATAATACTAAAAATATTTTTCAATTTGTAAAATTTATAAATGATAAAAATGCATATTATATTGTTGAATAAAAATTTAAAAAAAACGTAACTGCAACTAATTATATAAATAATAGATTGTTGTGTCATTTTTAAAAGCATGTTTTAGATAATATTTCTAAATTAATATTCACTTTATTTTCTATATATATGTAAAGTCAAAAAATAAAATATTGAAGTGACATTTTGCAATTATTACACAAATTAATCTGTCAGTGATAAATACTGTACAAATATTACAGTTTGGTCTTTAAGTCTTTTCATTTGATATCTTATGTAGAATGTCTTTTAACTTCTCTTCAGTGAATTTCTATCATCATCAATATATTTCCAATAATAGAATCAATATTTCATTTTGTGAGATTGACTTGAAGATTATTTTAAAAACGTAAGTGAGGCCTGCTTCTTTGTCAAAAATCATTGTTAAATACTTTTTATATAAATTATGTTTCCATTTATCACTTTTATATACCAAATCATTAAAGAAAAGCTTTTACAGTGATACATTCTATATAATCATATTGAAAAATATATAGACTGAGTTTATAGTTTATCCATATACTATTAAAATTGAATGGGGCATCTTTAAATGATATTTTTCTAAGACCTATATTTCACCAATAAAATGATCCTTATTATACTTTCAAACAAAAAATAGGGCAAAATAATAGACTGCTGATACTAAATTAATTTCAGTAATTAGATTACCATTTTAAATTATCCTAGCTATTTGACTTGTTAAATTCAGAAATAATATATTGCAGACCAGAATTGAAGCTCAGCTTCCAAATCCAACTTTCTGTTTACAAAACTACTAAAATAATAATATTGATTCACTTTTTTAAATTGATAATCATCCAAATTAAAATTATTAAAAGTTTTTTTCAATTACTGAATAAAATTAAAATAGTGAGTTTTATTGACCATTAATAACTAAAAAAAAACTTTATTAGTTTGAAACATTTACAACATTTTATAGATCATCTGATGAACTGGAAAGAATAGCTTAGTCATCAATCAACATCAAATATAGAAATGAAAAAGAAATTAATTCCATCATTAATCTTAATCCTCTATTGACAAAAAGCTGTGAGGCGGATGACTTTCCAGTAAGAGCTCCACCTATGGACTATTGTAAGAATTCTTTCTATAAAATGATATTTACCATACAAAACCTATTTTATTTTTATTACTACATCTTTAGATTTGAATTTTAATATATAGTTAAATTTTTTTGTTTCTCTATGTTTGTAAGAATTATTTCTATAAAAACAGAGAAACAGAAAAATTTAACCATACATTAAAATTGAAATCTAATGAAAATAGGTTTTGTATGGTAAATATCATATTAAAAATGTATTCTCTTTTTCTTTTTGTTGCTTATATGTGCACTATTAACTTATTCTATGATTAAACCACTAAACATCACATGATCACCATTTCTTATGCCTGCTCATAACTGTTATTAAAACAGGAAAAACTCTCCATACAGTAGTGCATTTTATGATTATAAGTATATTCAATTGCAATCATTTACTTTTATCCCTTTCTGTTATTCTCAATATAATTTAATCCATTTTATTTTTTACAATAAATCCTACAACTTTGAAAAATTTTGGTACGCAACATCCTGAGAAAATTTTATATGGAAAAAGCTTTTGCATATAGTTATTTTTCCATAATAAATCCTACATTGTATGTAATAATAAAATATGCACTATTGTAATAAAATACATGCTAGTTCCTCAAGTTGAGGAGAAAGACAATTTTTACTCATATACAAATCTAATTTACTTGTCAATTATCATCATCATTAGAATAAATATATATTGTAAATACTACAAAAAAATATCTCTTTCAATGATCGTAATGTGTTTGATGCTGCAATGATTCAAGATTGTAAAAGTATTAATTTTGTAGGCTATTTCATACTTTAAAATCAAATGATTGAGTTCCGAAAGCATTTAAGTAATATTCTAGTTAAATATATTACCGTATTTTAACTGGTATTTTGTACTATGATCCATTTGATAAAGACTGTGTGATTTGAAATATATGTATAATATAAGAAAGATAAGGGATTGTTTTAAAATTGCAAATCAACTTATTTAATTTTAATTCGAAGTATTTAAAAGTTGGCATTTCTGATTATAACTTTAAAAAAAAACACACAGATAATATTTCATTATTCTTTACTTTAAAAAAATAAGTCAATAAAATGCTAAATAATAGTTAGCAGGAAACTTTTTTGTTCATTGTTATAAATAAAATTAATTAGAAATATATATATGTTAATAAATGACAGGAAAATTAAACTAAATATATATTTCAAATAATTTTTTATTTCAAGGCCTTTTGCATAATTATTTTTTTTTAGATAAGCTTTTAGCAACTAATATTAAACACTCATGTATAAATGCAATTTAAACGTGACAAGTTGACTAGTTATTTATTATATATACATAAATTATATACATACCTATTAATTGGTATCTGCTAAGACGATGTAGAAAATTAAAGATTGCTTCAAGTGCATTTGGCAGACTAATTATAATTTTAAATATATATACATTTTTTTATTTAAATTAGATTTTTTCTCCATATATTATTATTTCAATTCCAATAATATCTAACAAGAGAATGATTACCGTTTAACTATTAGTCCTTTAATAATATGGTAAATTTACCTGTTGGTCAACACTTTATCTTAACAATTTAAATGCTTATAAAATTCTTAAAAATATCAAGACATATGGTTACAAAATGTTCCAAATAATAATGATGATGATGATGATGATGATAATAATAATATTACTACTACTACTATTACTATTACTTCAGCAGAAAGCAGAGTTCACCTGCATAGAACATATTTTTCTAGCTCTACGTTACATAGTCTCAAAGTGTTTCAAATACCAAGTTAACTTGGTAAAATTCTTACCTATATTCAGTGCTTATAATTTTCAATCATCTAAGTATTTTTTTTGCATTTCTGCTGATTTTTTTATTATAAATTTGATTAAAATGATTGCATTTAATCATTTAATCAAAGTCAAATATGGCAATGGATCTATCACATGCCCAGATCCCCCCCCCCCAGTATTATGAACTCTCAAGATCAAAGTTCAGATTTTAATCAAAGATATAAGAACTTTTTAACAACAATATGAAAATATTCATTACAATAAGGACATAATTTATTTTCTAATAATACCAATAGTTTCAGAGGAAAAATCCAGATCATAATCAAATATACAGAAATGTCATCAGCAGTGATGCACAAGTTCTCAATGGTATCCAAAGTATAGATTCAGATAATATTACTATCTCCAAAGGTCAAACTACAAATTTTAAAAATCTCCATAACAACAAGTATATAAATAATAACAACTTAAGAAACCAAAGTCCAAATCCTAAGCAAGCAGAAGGAAATGGCATCAAGATGCATAAATTTTTCAGGTTAACCAGGATATATGTAATCCCAAACACTCCAAGGTTAATTTCAGGGTTTTGCAATACTACCCTTAATAATATCACAGATTTGAACTTGAATTATAAACAGATCCACCCACTCCCACCATTGACTGGCTGGCAGAAACACTAGTAAATATTGATGATAGATTTTTCAGCATTATTTCCTGGGGTCTTTATACAGTATTTAAGAGATTTTTTTCAACCTGGTCTCTGGTGCTGTCAGTCAGTGATATAATTGTATCTCTCTATAAGTTCCCTTGGCAACTTCTCCCTGATGCCATTACAATGCATAGAATGTGGGATTCAATCAGGTAGACAGCTGATTGTTCAAAGCCTAGGTACCTACCTATTGAATTTTTACTGGCTACCCAAAGGGAGTGCTTCTAAATTTAAAAAAATTTGGAAACTATGTGCTGATAACAGTAAATCCAAATCAAAACAACTGCATTCCTGGTATGTTGAAGAATACTTATTTCAGATATGTGCCACCAGATTTCCAATGAATGAGTCAGCCTTTTGGCAAAGTCACCTTTTTCCAATTCATTCTTTTTAAGGGGATACCCCTGTACCTATTCCAGGCAACAGTTATAAATTTATTCAACTGCATCACAGAGATTGACACAAATACAATTCCTACCCAAATTCTTGACAAAGAGACAACTTTATGCTTATACATTCATGATATAGAATCTCAATGCTATGCTTGTGGACATTAGGATCATCCAGAAACTCAGTTCTTCAAACTACCAGTCTCACCTTCATCAACAACTATCTCTAAAACAAATTTGCAAACAACTATCCAACAATTAGAATCTGGATTTTCTTCACCTGTGTTAGCAATAATAGACAGCCTGATTGTTCAACAATCTACTGCTAGTCATGCATCTCACATCAGAACACATAACTCAGTCTAGAATCTAGTCAACTGCTATGCCCCGATGCAATCAAAATTCCAGGTTACAGCGCAACTGTCCAGCCTCCCCATAATATGGACCCACATCAAAATGCAGCACAGAATCAATACATCATAAGAAATAAAATAATTGCACCATATCTATCACTCATACCACTTCACCATTCATACCCAACCCCTAATGAAAGCAAGAGAAAACCTGGACAGCCTAAGAAAAAACACCATCAAAAAATCAAAAACTAATACAGATCATATATCACTCATTGCTGAAATTTCTGACAACCCCTACAAGACCATCAAAATGACCACCTCACAGTAATAACCTGATCACTAATTGTGCTGATAATTCAAACCTGAACCAATACCATCCCAAAATGAACCCCCTCCAACCAGACTCATCAATTACCCTCAATAGTAATTGACCAATAAACAATTGCATTCAGGGATACTACACAATAGTACCATGTCTATCACTCATACTACTTCACCATTTACACCCACCACTTAATGAAAGCAAGAGAAAACCTGGACAGCCTGAGAAAAAACACCAAAAAAACAAAAACTAATGATACAGATCATATATCACTCATCACTGAGATTTCTGATAACACCTACAAGACCATGAAAATGATCACCTAACAATAATAGCCTGATCACTCATCTTGCTGACCTCCAAACCAGAACTAATACCCCCCCTCCAACCAGTCTCATCAATTACCCTCAATAGTAATTGACCAATGAACTATTGCATCCAGGGATACTACGCATTAGCAGAATCAAATATCATTTCACAATGAAATTCCCTCTTGTATTATTAACTCTCTTTATACTCCATGAAATGAAAAATAATAGGACTCAATGACTATGGCTGCAATTCATCACCAAAGCTATACCAATTACAAAAGTGGATTACTATAATTCAACATCATCTTGGATTACTGGAAGCCAATATTTACAGAAGATATTGAATTAATCTCACTGATTATCTCTAAAGAAATGGCTTCTGTGCTTGTTCCAAAAATGCTTTTTCACCATCAGTAGGCACTGGTATTTTCAAAACTTGATTGCTCAGTCTCAACTCATTTAAAAATCTATATACTGACAGGAACTTACTAACTAGTAAAAGTAGCACTAAACATAATATTCATCCATATTCCCTCTGACCCCATAGTCATCACATATATCTTTCAAACCACCAATTCAGTTCTTGCACATAGCTCACCCTCAACCATATTAAAGAGTGATTTCTATCTTGATTATCCAACTTTTATAAATAAATGGCAGCATCTCTTAAACTTCCAACTAATGAGTGTCCAGGATTTACAACCATCTGGTTCAATCACTTTTCACAACAACCAACATGCCATACTCATTAATCTATGTATTTACTCTCCAATGTTGCAACATCTATTGAATTACATAAAACAATCTGCATGATTCTGCTCTCATTTACTATGGAGTTCATGTTCTCTGAATCCTATATTAGGTTAAATAAGCTACACCAATAAACATCATATGATCACCATTTCTTATGCTTGCTCAAGCCATTTTGCCTATTTTAAGCTACACCAAATGGCTAAAGATCTAGCTCAGAAGTATCTTGCCTTTATACAGATTATCAATTAATATAAAACACTTAACACAACAGTGGTGCTTACTGCTGCATCTTTTAGTATGATGTGTTACATAAGAAAATTGCCACTACTAAGCCTATCATACCATCATGTCTGTAAACAGTTGAAGAACTATCTTGCAATCAAAAAAAGATAAATTTCCTTAACTCAGCAGCACACATAAACAATAACTTACATATACTGGGCATTAGGTCACCCATCCTCATCAGAGGTCCCTATGGCACTTCCAAACTGATATAGGTGGGTGTACTGTGCATAATATGATCCATTTTATATACCTGCACTTTAATAATAAACTTCAGATCCATGGTTTATTCACTCCATCAATACACTGTTTTGGACTATAGGAACTACTATACCTTTCCAATTTAGACAATTTACTGCCAAACTTGCCACTGTTATAAACTCCTGTCACTTTTGGCCTCATGGAATTCCTTCATTAATCTTCCATCAACTTAATCATTTCACTATGTTCTATATTTGTGATCTGGACAATTTCTGATCCCAGAGGATAGATAGTGTAAAGGGTCAATTGCCATAATGCCTTTTGTTAAAAATCCTAAATCTCCTCTGGCCTACCTCTGTGGGTCCACTATTCATTAAATTATTTAAAAAATTAATCAAAGACCAAACTAAAACACACGTCTTTCCATTATTATCATATTAACAATTTGCCAAAAAGGCTCCTTCACCAAACATGAAGCACTCATATTTATGACAATTCTAAGCTGAGTTCAAGAAAATAAAAATACAGTCCCATTGCAGTCTAGCTTGACATGCAAGAGCTTTTGATTTTCTCTAAATTAGCCTACTTATTTAAATGCACTAACCACTATTCCTCCTACTCTGTTATACCTAATTACCAACCTCCTTCTGAATCATGTTACACACCTCTTTTAATGGTAGAATTCTTTATCCATGAATCTCACAAAGTCAATCTCACAAGAGTTTCCCCACATCTCATTAGTTCTTACACTCTACATAAATCCACTTATACAACCAACATAGAATAAAATTACCAGAATTTAAATTTCATACAACCAGAAATACATTCCTTGCATAGCCTATATAGATGACATCAGTCTTTTCATATTGCAAACCATTCTTGATGATTACACAGCGACCTGCAAACTTCAATTTAAACCCAAAAAAGTGTTGTGTGAATTTTATTTACAAAATATTGTTACTAACTCTTCCAAGGAAACCCCACTTTATTCTTAGGCAATATAAACCAAGTTACAAGATTCTGTACTGTAAATTACCAACTCACTTTCTAAGACATATCTATCAATTTACCTCATGATAATCTGTTCAATACTCTTGCAATTACAAAAATCACATACTAAGCACCTCCTTTTCCTGGTTTGGTTGCATGATCATATCAATATACAGTTCAATCACCAAACCATATACAATGGTCTAGGCTTGTACTGTATTCAGATATTCTATACACAAAAAGCCATTTATTTAATAGCAGCTTATTACCAACTATTTCCCAAACTTCCAGTGACTGCTGAAAGTAACCCCTTGAGACAATCTGTCTCCTTCAATGCCAGATTTCACAGATATCTTATTTGCTCTAGCCTAGGTACCACCAACTAGATCAGCCTCTCCCACAATTCCAATTACACCTATTGCTAAACATATAACCTGATTTACTTAGACCCTAGTAATGACTACCTTCTTCCCATGCTTGAAATAAATAACCATCACCTTTTCTGCATATTAAAACCAAAGTTTTTTAACTTTCTAATTAGACTCAACCTACACATGCTTCCAACATCTTTTTTCTTCATTCTTATCATCTTTAGAAAATATTGACCATTCTGTGGGCTATGCCAAAAAGACTCAACAAAATCTTTTCAATGACTGCCAAGCAGTAAATTCCACATGGCAAGTTATGTTAAATGTATACAGGCACCTGCTTCTTCCAAACACCATATAACTCAATACTTTCAAAGGTTATACATTCCTGCAGCACGTGAAGCAACATTTGCCCTGTTTGCCTTCTGGTATACCCATTGTACCTTATTGCTAGGCAACAATATTCAGAGACATCCGTCCACATTTATCAATAAATTATGCCACTTAAAAGCATGGGATATCAATTTAGTCCCCTGGACATTTTTGTGTCCACTTGTCACTCATTAGAGAGCAGATCAATGTATAAGCTGCCACAATTCACAGTAGGAAGTACTAACAATCTTCATCATCATTTCATCTGCTTTATAATACAACTATCTACATGTTACCAACACTCATTACAATAGTACAATATTACAGAATTCTTTCTAACTAAACCATTGAAGCCCAAGGCAAATGAACTTTGATTCAAAGGTTATGAACATTTTTTATACATGTAATTGTATTGTAAATCAACAATGTTAATCAAATTTATATAATAACAAACACATTATACTTGAAATACCTTTGCAACCCTGATAAAATCTTTGTGAAACATTTGAAAAATCTATGTAACACATCTTTTCATTAATAAATTATATTGTTGAAATAATAATAATAATAATAATAATAATAATAATAATAATAATAATAATAATAATAATAATAATAATAATAATAATAACAACAACAACAACAACAATAAAGCAATGATATGATGATGAACAAATTTAAGTAAAATATATGTACACCCAAAGTCTCATTTTATGCAGATTTATTTAATGTGATTTTGAAGTTATGCGATTCATGTTTCTTCTTAATATCTTTGTATGCGGTTTTCTTTTATGTGATAAAAATTAGTAGGACAGAAGTCGAGCTCTGATAATGTGCTATTACTTTAAATATTATAAATTTTGAGCACTCATGTCATATTTAAAGTAATAGCACATTATCGGAGTTCGACTTCCATCTAATAATTTCTATATTTTCAGCACTTTATATTAGTACTGTAATAGATTTTATGCAATAAAGAAGTTAATAATTCACTTAAAATCAGGATTTTCTCATTTTATATACACACATTAAATTTTAGAAGACTATAATGTAAGTCTGTTCAAACGTTATAGATGAAAAACTCTATGTATGCTGTTGTTTTTGCATTTTAAATCATGTTTTATTTTTGCTTTTTATAAAAAGAGTACGTAATCAATTAATCATTTAGTGTCTGCAAGTTTATTTTTAAAAAGTGAGGAACAGCGATGGGCACAATTAAATTTGACAATAAAAATATGATTTTTAATTGTAATTAACAATTTAAAAATTACGTAATGTGATTTGAAATTAAGATGCTGTGAAATGATGAATTTTGATTTTTAAACAGAATTGAAAATTAAAAAATTAAAGACAAAAATAAAAATTTAATTTTTAATTGTTAGTTTTAATTAAATTTTTCCCAACAGTGGTGAGTCAATGTCTTTTTATTATTATAAGTATAAGTTCTTATTTTTATTTTAAACTTTTAGTTTACTCTAAGGGAGAGAAAAAAAACACCCAAGAAAATGAATTTTTTGTAAACAAAAATTTCAATTTTAGATCGCTTAGCGAAATGGGAAGGATCAGCAATGATTGGAAAATGTTTTAATTGTATTTCCTCTTGACTTTGTTTAAGGAGAAGCTACATTACTTCACATCACATCACATCATGATGAATCTGATGTCTCAAGTAGCGATAATGATTAAAATACCATACATGTATGAAAAAAATGTAAATTATGCATAAAAATATATTGTTTTGAATAAAATTAAATACTGTAGTTAATAAAAAGAAGTAAAAAAGTTTGTCTTGTATTAATTTTTTTCCAATTTGAAATTTTTTATTAGTCATATTTATTTATTTTTTTTTATGCAAATTTTAAAGTAATTTTACAATGTTGCTTTGCTTTTGTGCAATTTTTGGAAAATGACAGTACGTATCCCCCATTATTCAAGGAAAGGTAAATCTATTTTTGTGCAATTTCTTTTGTGCATATTTTCTGAGGAACCTATCTACAGCATAAAATGAGACCCAGATATACTTATATTTATTTTAAAATTTTATAAAGCCATGTCAAGTTAAAAATGTTGTAATTTTAAAATTCTAATGCTATGTGCATGCTATATAGTTTTTTATTTATTTATTTATTTATTAATAGAGCATCTTTGTACTTTAAATTAAAATTGATGCTTCAACTTTGAGTTCTTATTATTCCTATTTATCAATTGTAAAACTCATTTATATCAACCAAGTTATTTACTTCTCAACCAACTTATTTACTTCACAGATTTCAATAGAAAAAAAATGTTGACCAAAGTTTAAAAAGTGTTGAAAGTTTTAAAAATACTACTTTGGATTAAATGTAGAATATTAATTGTGACATCACATTTCAATGGAATAACACATTTTGTAAAATTTTTCAATTTTGGTACCAGTTTAGTAAGCACTCTGAAACATTTATGACACTAGGGGAACTTATAAACCATTGCTGTTACAAGCAAGTAATAAATTATCTTAGATAATTCATCAAAAATTAATAACAGTGTTGCCAATATTTTTCCCAATTCAAAAAAACCTTTAAGTTTCATCAAAAATTTAAAAAAAAAAACAGTATTTATTTTACAACAATGAGGAATATTTATTTTCCTACTAATGTGATGGATATAATATCAGCTATGACTAGCAAATGATAAAATAAAAACATTATGTATATTTTGTTAATAGCAAAAAATAATCCAACATTTGCTTGATTGTTGATACAAAAAACATGTTTCAAATACAGTGGCACAATGCATGCTTAAACTAATATAAAGATGAACAAAAACATGGATGTATAATATATGAAAAAAAAAGTTAAGTTTATCAAATATTAAAAGTAATTTTATAATAACATGAACTTAATTTTAAAAAATTATTAAATATATGTCTAAATTAATGTAAAAATGAATAAAAGCATACCCTTAAATAAAAAATTCATTGAAAACTAAAAAAAAAACAAATACATGAAAAATACTTATTTTATTCTGTTGATTTTTGAACAAAAACTAGATAAACTACAATCTCAAACTAGGGAAAATTGTAACACACTTTTTCTAAAGGCTTACAAAAAAAGAGAAAAAATTAATTATGAGATTGGTTTTAAATGCAAGATGTGGAAGTAGGAGAAAAAATGAAAAGTTTTGATCTAACTTGATCTCATAATTTTAAACAATAAAAAAGGCAAAAATTAAAAAATTAATAGCAAAAATCTATCTATCTACATTTGCCTGGAGCTATATGATGATGGTATTTCAGTATTTATTATGTATTGAACTATTTCCAATATCCAAAACATTAAATATTGAATGATTATCTATATACATATTTATCTATCTATAGTAAATATCTATCTACATTTCTCTCTCTCTCCATATATATTGGCACATAATAACTTTATCAAAAAATTATTAAAACAAAAATCTTTCATTAAAAGAGAATAGTATTTAACAGTCTAAGAGTTTTTCATAGCTGTTTGTTGTCAAAAAACATAAATTTAAAAGTCAAAGGTTTTTGAAATAAAAGTTACAATTAATTAATTAAAAGAGGGAATGGGGGTTTGCTTTAGAAGAGTCAAGTTACAAGTTTAAAAAAGAAGTTGATTTTCAAATAAGTTATAAATGATTGATTAGAAAAAGTAAAAGTGAATAAAAAAAAGGGTTGAAACTAAAAGTTTTAAGTTTAAAGAGTTTTCTAGAAACAATTAATTCATAGTTACATAAAATTAAAAGAAGTTAAAGAGTTTATTATTATTAATTAAAATATAACTTAAAGTTTAAAAATATAAATCTCTTTTTATTTAAGTAAAGAAAAAAAAAATCTTTAAACAAGTGTTGAATTTAGATTAAAATATATATGTGTGTAAATGACGAATGCTTGTTAATAAAATATATATGTGTGATTATAAATATTGCATAAACACGTGCGTGTTAAAATGAAATAAAGAAAAATTATATTTAAAAACATGGTGATGGCTACTAATCAAAAATGTAAAAACAACACATTGGATGGTTGCTAATTGATATCTCCAACAACAGGATTAAAAGCTTATCTCAAAGGAATGCAATTAAAACAAGGAAAGAACTTTGACAACAGATATAGCTGGAGGATATTGAAATAGACAACATGTCTTAGGTATAAATAGTCAATTTTTTTATTGAACAGTTAGTTGCATTTGAAAAACAGCTGAGTTCAGTTTTAGAAAACAGTATAGAGTGAACAGTTGAGAAAACAGCTTTTAGTTTTGATCAATTCATCAATCAGTCATGCAGTGTTAATAGCTTCATTGGAACATATGATGAACTTCAAACCTTGTCCAAATACCAATACTCTGCCTGAGATGAAGTAACAACCACCCAATAAGTGAGAGCCACCTGAGTATCTGCTGTTTTAATAATAATAGTGCCACAAAATAAATAACCATCCTCAACCTTAATAAAAGAAGTAACCAGGATCGTCAATCAACAGGAATCCCCAGCCTGCTGATAATAAAACAATTCAGAAACACATTGGTAACACAGGAAGCAAACAACCAAAATATCTATGCTCCAAAAACCTAGGTATTTAATTTTCTTATCTCCATTTATAAATTCAAAGTAGTCATTGCCATCCATAAAGCCTTCAGAGTCAGTAGTAAAGGAATTATATCAACACATAAAAAACTATTGATGTGCATGTTGGTTTGAATGCCTTATATTTAATATTTATAATACTATTTAATACTTTGTCATTTAACATTGTTAGATTATATTTTCATATATATTTAAAATGTGTGTGCATGGTTATATATAAGTACCTTAAATGTTTATGTTAATTAAAAAATATCTAAAGTAGTTTAAAACTTTAATAATTAGTGTTAATTAAAATAAACTGTCTTTTAAACTTAAAGCTTTATTTTATCGGTCAATTCTTTTTGCCACTAGTTAAGGAATAACTTGTTATTAAATTAAAAAAATAGACTGAGCTAGTTAAAGGATTTTTTGAGTGCTGGATTATAGGCCTACTGTCTGAACATGTTAGTTTTAAGCTAGCTGTCACCCAGGGTTTATTCTGAAACAAATAAAGTGTTTGGATAGTAGGGGTTTGAATCTAGCAATTGAGGTGGGCCACAATCTGGAAATGTGATTGTGTTATGCATTGCATAACTCAGTCTGATCGTGGGTATTATTGACAGCTCTGCTATCAATAGTATTCTCCACTCTGCTTGAACATGCCAGTTCATTCACATCATATTTATAATATAAGATTATAAATTTATTATAAACAGGGTTTAAACCTAGCTAAACCAAGCTTGCAGGGTAAGTGTGATCACCAACAGTACGAACCCGGTCAAATATATATATATATTGTAACCTTCTGGATAGGCACCAGAAATATTAATTGTAATTACATAGCACTGTATCAGTAACAGCTGATTGCATTTTACTAAAAAAAATGAAATAACCTGAAATTTAATTTTTTTTATTAATGACATAAAACTATGTTTAAAAGCACTTGCAGATATAATTTGAAAGTTCTGAAATATTTAATATTTTTATTTAGTGAGTATTTAATGATAGAAAGAGGGTGGCTTGTCACAGAAATTGTCAGTTAGTTTAAGTTGATCCAAGTTTGTTTTATTTGTCTCACAACAATTGATATTTCTTTGGGTAATTTTGTGGTTTATTTGCTTTTAATATTTCAATCCATAGTGTAAATAGTGCACTATATTTGGTTCATAATCATAGAAACTTTCATTTAGTCAGATTGGTTTAGTATCTGTAGTGCAGCATTTATGGATGTGCATGTATGCTTGTGCCATCTTTCAACTTCATTTTTATTGATGTACTTCACTACCAAATATTATATTTCCCAGAAAAATATTTAATTATATATCCAATAGCTTGGATAACCAGCTTAAATACATTTTAATTGAATTAACAGATCAATGGACAAGCGAAATGTTAATTAGACAAATACACTATCAATTATTTTATTTGCTAAAATAATTATTTTTTTTAAAAAAATATTTTATTCTTGGTTCAATTTAATATTTTTTTTAAAAGACAAAATGATTTTTCTCTTTTTCTTTTTCAAGAGAGAAAAATTCTTACATATTTTGTAACTAATGATGTCAGTACAGTGGGAGAAGTAATCTTTGTCTAAAGTTGAATTTTTGAATGACCTTGGATTGGTGAAAGAAACAAATGCTTGGGTAATAATCTGATATAAAAGGGAGTACTTTTACAAAAAGATGACTTTTTCTGATTACAACAATTTTCTTTCCATAAAAGGTTTTTATTAGTACAATTTTGTCTCTATAAATTGGTTCTTCCATAGTTCAAACTCAAAAGTGAAAACTTCTATTAATGTTCTGAGATAGGAAATTTTTCTTGGAAAGATAAAAAATTAAAATGTGGATGTAAACAATGTTGGGATCATGGTACATTTTTTCTACTTCTAATCAACTAATCTATATTTAAAAATCATCATTTGAAATGCATATGTGTGCCTATATTATAAATTTGCTTTGGCTAAATTTAATCTTTAATATTAAAGAAATAAATGAAATGCATGTTTATATTTTAAATCGATTTTGCCTAAATTTTATTTCTAATATTAAAAAAGCAGTTGAATGTGTGTTTACATTATAAGTTTGATTTGCCTGGATTTAATCTCTAATATTAAAGAAATAACTGAAATGTGTGAATTTTATTATTATTCTAGAAGATTTATGCTGAATTTTTTCATAAAATGCTTCAGAGACTCTTTGTTGATAATTTTGCTAGCTATAAAGAAATAAAGTTTAAATGGAAGGATGTGTGCAGATAACTTATGATAACATGCTTTATTATTATTATTGACAAAAAATTTATACCTAACCATTTGCATCTTTAGAAATAAAAAACAAAATGCATGACACATAATTAATGAATTATTAACTTATCTCTGAATGTATTTATAACTGAATGAGTGGGAGAGTATGGAAACTAGATGTTAATATTGCATTTTTTATTATTAAAGTATATTATCAATAAACATATGTAGATTTAAATGGATTTTATGAACTAAGTAGTTATTGCTTGGGGAATGGTTCTTGAAAATTTAAAACAAATGCCTTAACAAGTGTAATGAATTAAATAATGAATTGTTGCTCAATTTAATCAGTATTAAATATTTATTTGTGAGCATGAAAAGTTTCATATGTGATATTGCAGGAAGTTTCATTAGCTATTGCTAAGAACTTTGAAATGCTCACCAATTG
The DNA here is from genome assembly GCA_028023455.1 of Epiperipatus broadwayi. Taxonomy (NCBI): domain Eukaryota; kingdom Metazoa; phylum Onychophora; class Udeonychophora; order Euonychophora; family Peripatidae; genus Epiperipatus; species Epiperipatus broadwayi. The sequence continues at coordinate 917,501 of JAQFVV010000222.1, read as the reverse complement.
GATCTGATTAATATTATTTATCTCCCTGCAGGAAATTTTTATATGGGTATCTGTATCTATTGTTATACAAGTGATCATTATCATTTTTATACCTAACCAAGATGTGTCATCTACAGATTGTAAATGAATGTTTACATTCCAGTTTAAAAAAAAGCTTTAATGAATATTATTATTATTTTTGTTAGCATTTGATAGATAGGTAGAGTAATTATTTGTCTTATATTTTTTTATTATTATTTAATTATTATTTTTCTTTTCAAGAATGTCTCAGAAAAGTATAATATGAAAAAATATTATACTGGGTAATTAATTATTATTAAATATAGCTTTTATTGTGTACATGTATTTCTATATGAGTGTATGTGGTGATAAAAATACTTATCTGTTTGCTATGAGAAAACTAATAGATAATTTTGAGAAGGGGTAATTGCATCAAATTTATTATTTTATCCTTGAGTTTTTAAGAAATTATGAGGTTTATTTCTCAATAATTATTTTGCTCCAAATTTAAAGATATTTTGTTTGTCCCAAACCAGACTTTATTTTGATTTATGGGCTAACATCAAATACACTAAAGAGTTATTTTGTCTTTGACTTGCTAGAAATAATGAGGATTATTTAGTAATAATTATTACATTTCAAAATTAAAATATTATACTTTGTCAGAAATGAGAGATTCATTTTCTTTATTTTATAACTTATTAATTAACATCATTACAATATTTCTTTATTGAATGTGATTTGAAATTGTTTTATGCATTGTTATGCTTATATACCTCATTCCAGTTATGTAATTGTTGAAGTGAAATTAGAAATAACTTAATTGGTTTCAGATGATAAAATGTGCCAAAAAGAAGTGGAAGGATTAAGGATTTATTTAAGAGTGAATTTATTATTTTTAATGCTTAGATTGAAATATAATTAGTGGCTATACAGAATAAATTGTTTACATTATATATTGTATTGTCAGGGATTGAGAGAATTCTCCCTTAATTTATTTGAATATTTGTCATGAGTGGATTATATATTGTATTGTTAGAGATTAAGAGAGCTCTCCCTTAATTTTCTGAAATATTTGTCAGGAGTGGATTGTAGTTTCCAGATTAAGTAATTGCATATTTTATGAAATTATAGTATGTGGAGTAAAGTAGTGTATTTCCCTTGGTTTTTGGTGATGAGACAATGTCCACACAAGCATTTAAGCCTCAGAATTAGGCTAGGAAGTCACTGTATCTTGTTAGTTAAATGATTAGAGTTATGAAAATCTTCTTATCCCTCACATATTCCTATGGATATCCAATTGTAAGATAATTTTCTGATAAAAAAAATAAAATAAAGGTAGAATTGATTTTATTCAGAGAACAGCTGAAGTAGAATTAGTGTTAAAGCTTGGTTGGCCATTGTCATCATCCATATTATGACATTTTATTCCAATTACATAAGTAAACTGATTGGATTTAGCTATGTTAATTATTTTATAACAATAAGCACAATTCAGTGCATGGATAAAATATTAATTTGGAAGGTATGGAGAAAATCCATCATTAATGTGTAATCTTTAAATCATTGTTTCAAATTATATATTACTTATATTAGGTTTTATACCATAAACTCTCAGAATCTTTCATCCTCATTTTGAATGAGCAAGCAAAAGAAAAAAAGTGTAGATAATTAATAGAATTATTTATTTGTTTTATGAAGGATTGCTTGATCTCTTACTCATAGATTTAGACCCCTCTCATATTATTTTGATATGCATTTGAAGTAAAAATACCAAGAACTTTAGTTTCACATTTTATGATTTTAGAGCCAGTGTTTAATAGAGGTTTTTTTTTCACAAGCATATCAAAATTGATTGATAGCTTGAGTATATTGGAAATAAAATACAAAAAATAATTTTGTATTTAGTTATTCTGGTGTGGTGTTTGAATAAAGTTTTATTTTCCATAAGCATATCAGAATTGACTGGTAACATATGTGTATTTGAAGTAAAAATGCCAAGGGTTTTAGTTTCACATTTTATAATTTTGGTGCCAGTGTTTAATAGAGTTTTCTTTTTCATAAGCATATCAGAATTGATTGATAGCTTGAGTATATTTTATAAGTAAAATACCAAGAAGTTTAGTTTCATGTTTATTATTTTAGTGCTAGTATTATAATGTTTCTTTTCATAAGCTTATCAGATGGATTGATAGCTGGCATATGTTGAAATAAAATACCAGAAAGTTTATTTTAATGTTATTTGTTCTCATGTAGACTATTCAATCATTGATGTTGGAATTATCCAAAATATGTATATGTGTAAATTAGAAAACCAAATGTTTATTTAGTTATCTGGTAATAAATGTTTTATTTATTTAAAAGCTTTGTTCAGAGTTCTTCTTCAGCATGAATTTGTGTTCTATGTTTCCACACATGCACACACACTTACATATCCAATATGATATGATTGCACTATTCCATAATTTAATGATGAACATGTTCAGATCTTATATTGTTTTTTTAATCCAAACACTATAGAAAATGCTTGACTATTTATTTGATGATTCTCTGGAAATTTTATTACTCAGTTATTATTTAGATGATGAATTGAAATCAAAAGGCATCCTATTTCTTTCATTATGTAACTACTATTATTTTATTAGAATAATGCTTAATTTATGTTATTACTTTTATGATAGTAATTATTAGTTGTTGTAAAGTATAGATTTAAAATTAAGCCATACAATAAATTAATTCACTGAGATATTCCCTTATTATTTTAGATTAGACATTAATTGAGTTATTTATTTTAAATTACTGTATAATAAATGTTAAATAGTGTTATATTGTATTTTTCATTTAATTCTAAATTACCATAGAGTAGAGTTAATCAGTATTATATCTTTATTTTATTAATTTAATTTTATCACATAGTAGAGGTTGTTCAATGCATTTGGATAAAGGGAGGAGATGAGGTTAAACTATACCTTGTAAATTTAAATGGTATAACTTTACCAATTCCAATTATTTATTTATTTTAAATCTTAGTAGATGTTTTATTCCTATTAATAATAATGTTTCCTCCTATATTTAATATGCATTTAACACCTTATAGATCTCTGTAACCCTCAACTGAGCTAAGCTATGGTAGGACAGCATTTTAAGAGACTCATTAATAATTTAAAGCAAGATCAGACTAGTAGTTTATTTTATTACCAATAGAATTGGTGTCCTGGGTATTTGTTGATAGAAAATATAAGAGAAGTGTTGGGGAAAGGTTACTATATATATATTCATCCATTTATTCATCTAACTGCCCATCTATTTATCTATCAAATGTTGACCTAATTTGGTCTTGTGATGTTAAAGCAATAGAGAAAAACCAAAAAAAAAAAATTTTAAATTAAGGTAAAAAACTTATGTATCTATGCATTGATATGACTGTCTTTCTGTGTATCTATCTATTTAACTGTTTAACTTTATGTGTATATCTCCATATATCTGTTTGGCTTTCTGTATATGTATCTGTACATCTGTTCATTTATCTCTCTCTCTCTCTCTCTCTCTCTCTCTCTCTCTCTCTCTCTCTCTCTCTAACCTTTTCATATTGCTATCCTATTTACATATCCATCTATATATCTGCCTAACCATCCATATATTCTTCCAACATTTATTTATCAACATATATATATATATATATTTATATATATATATATATATATATATATATATATATATATATATCCACCTATCTATATCTCTATTTATTTTATCTATCTATCTATATCACAATCATCTACTTACCTATCTATAACATTAAAAGTCTGATACTAAACTAGTCAATAAAATAATCAAAATTACCCCAAATTCACAACTCAACCAGACTAGCCAAATAATATAAACTCTAAAACACAATCAATAGTTTTACTGCTGCATGTAGACTTTTCAAGTATAAAGACTTACACTGTAACAACATATTTAAACTAAGCATTACCCTCAATTCCACTTACTGCCCATACACCCTTAATATTAAAAGAACTTTTAAATAAGTTAATTGCTTCAGAATCATAAATTTTTAATTATAAAGATTCTTTAATTTTTCTTTTTATTTCATTAATCTCAAAGAAGACAAGATTTAGTTTTATCAAGTAACAAAAGTAAGTAAAGTAGCTGCTTTAAGAAGTTATTGTTATAGAAATAAGATATTAAATAATTCTAATGGGGTAGCTATGTTTCAAAATGATCATTTTTATAAAAATTATTTGAGTGTTGAATACTCTGATAATATTTGTAATAATGTAAAAGATAAAGAAAAATATGATTTTATTTCTTTGTCATTTAAATTGACTTCTTATAGAATTGTATGTAAAACTAGTAATTTGTTAGTAAATAAGAAATTTCTTGAAAAAAGATATTACTTGGAATAATTTATTGAATAATACAAAGAGAACTTTTGTTAGAAAGACTATTCCTGGACTGGTGTATAGTATTCCTTGTTTTTGTAAGAAGGTATATATACATCAGAGTAGTTTGATTTTAAATAAAAGACTATAGTACACAAAAGTAGGATTAGAAATAAGTATTTTAGTTCTGCTTTATATGTCCATGAAAAATATATAGGCGGCACTATTAATTTTGATGAGGTTAAGGTTGACTTCTTTGAGAGAAATGAAGTAAAAAGAATTAAAGAATCTAAAAAATGTATGATTCTGAAGCAATTAAATTATTTAAAAGTTCTGTAAGGGTGTATGGGATGTAAGTGGAATTGTGGGTAAAATTTAATTTAAACATGTTATTTTGTAGTTCTTTACACTTAAGAAATCTGCTTGTAGCAATGAAACCGTTGGTTATGTTTTAGAGTTTTTTTGGCTAGTCTGTTTGAATTATGAATTTGGGGTAATTTTAATACTTATATATACATCTATGTCTATCCATATATTCATTCCTCTATCTATCTACCTATTCATTCTAGCTATCCATCTATATATATACTTACCTCCCTATTTATGTGTCTATCTATTTATCTGTCTAATTAACTATTTGTCTGACTTTCTATCTATTTACATATATAATCTATCTATCCATATATCTATATACCTATTTATATGTTTATTTAAATAAGTTGTCATTTTGTCTATCCACCCATCCATCTATACAAATATATATTTATCTATCTTTTCATCCATCGATTTATCCATTTATCTAAATATATAGATAGGAAGGTAAACAGATAGGTAGATAAGATGAGTAGATCTATAGATGAAAAAAGAATACATTGATATAAAGGCAGATATTTATTTATATTTTTTTACTGTCTGCCTTATCTATCTACTTATTTATTTATCCATTCAAATCATCCAAAAATTTAATTATCTATCTATTTATCCACACTTTCAATTCTCTATTAGGATTACCAATCTATGTAACTATCAATCTATCTACTTATTAGTCTGGCTGCCTAACTATTTACTTCTATTTGTTTATCTATCTATCAATATATTCATTCATCATTCTAAACATACAGCCATCTATCTATCAATCCATGCATATATCAATCTGTCTATCTATGGGTCATTGATGGATCTGTCTTTGTATCTATATATTAATGCATTCATTCATCTATCTATATATCTATCAATTCATTCTATATATCTATCTGTATATACTTATCTATTTACATGTCATGGATGGATGTATAAATTTATAGATAAATGGATGGTTGCATAGATAGAAAGGTAATAAGATAGACAGATTGACAGTCAGACAGCTAGACAGAGAGATAGACAGACAGACAGACAGACAGATAGATAGACAGATAGACAGACAGATAGACAGACAGACAGACAGACAGACAGACAGACAGACAGACAGACAGATAGACAGATAGATAGATAGATAGATAGATAGATAGATAGATAGATAGATAGATAGATAGATAGATAGATAGATAGATAGATAGATAGATAGATAGATAGATAGATAGATAGATAGATAGATAGATAGATAGATAGATAGATAGATAGATAGATAGATAGATAGATAGATAGATAGATAGATAGATAGATAGATAGATAGATAGATAGATAGATAGATAGATAGATAGATAGATAGATAGGTAGATAGATAGATAGATCTTTTTATTGTCTATATAAGGTTTTTTTTTAATGATAGCTGATGAATAATCATTCTTTATGAGAAATTTTCTATTAGACCTTTTATTGCAAGTGTCTCTCATTTTGTTCTGTTTTATAATGATAGTATAACTTTAGATTATTTTTTTGCCACAGTTAAATCGTTTATGTCAAGTATTTTTTTTGTGTGGGAAGTTTTTTCTAGATTATAATCTTAGTTTGGTATGATTTTGAAAGAACAGTTAAAAAAGCTAATTTTTGTTTTTCTTTTAATTCTATTATAGATTTCATTGTAGGTAATATATTTTTGATATATGTCTGTAATGTTTGTATTTGCATTTCATCATGTGGCTATATGACAAATGTATCATGAATGAAGTACAGTCAGACTTTATGTGGATATGGAGTCATATTTATGAATGAAGTTTTAAAATCATCCATTGAATGTTGCCAATAAGACATAGTAGTGGAGAATACATAGCCATCCCTTGAATTTGTTGGAAGAATTCTAACTTGGATTGAAAGTATATTGTAGTTAAACAGATTGTTAAGATTTCATTCTGCTATCAGTTGGTAGAATTATTCTGTTTAGTAAGCTACTATCCTTATTGCTTCATCATTGGCTATCTTATGAAGAAGTCTTATACATCACAAGTTAGTAATATGTACATTATTTCACTTTTCATATTTTTGATTAATTCCATAATATGCTTAGAATTTGTAGGACAAAGAATTGTGTCTTGTATGCCCAAAGATTCAAAATTTTAAAAAAGTCTTGATAAGTTTTTCCATGGTGAATTTCCAAAACTAACAATAGGTTTAATAGAACATGATGCTTATGGACTTTAGATGGGCTATAAAAAGTGAAATTTTGCTGCAATATGCTATTAATTTACCTTTTATGAATCAGTTAAGCACCTGTGATGAATTTCTGTATGATGTTTGTAACATAATAAGAAAGCTCTTAGTAGCAGTCTGACACAAATAGAGGCAAAATAATCTTTACTACCTAAAGAATAAAGCTAAAAGCATTAATCAGAGAACATCATAGTTATTTTATTTATTCAAAAAAAATTACCATAATTCAACAAAATTATACATCATTATAATCAATCTAAAATCCATAAGGACCATATTTTTTTAAATATTTATTATTGATTCTGGAATTCCACCATGTCCACAAGTTCATAGTCTTTTCATGTATAAAATTCTAAGCCCTTTGTGAAATTAATCAAAAACATGAAAATTGAAAGAACCGACATATTTGTAACTTTTGATGTGGAAAGTTTATGTACAAAGGTACTTAGTTATGACATATTAAGGATAGTGGCTTATAAATCAGTACAACTCTACTAAGTGAAATTTTTAACATTCTACTTAGAAATAACATATTTTCAATACAATGCAGAATCCTAACAAACTCGAGATTAATTAGTAACATTTATATGGAAGTTATTGAAACCATAATCATAAATATTATTTCACTTTGACTTAAAGTCTGAATTTATCATGTTGATAATAACTTTTTATGACCACATTGGAAAATGCTACTAAAATATTTTGGATGCATAAGAATAACATATTCATTCTTCCATTAAATTCACAATTGAATTAGAATAAGAACAAAAATAACTATGATGAAAATCCCTCATGGTAAAATCAAAACTACAATTTTCAGAAAACCTGCCCACACTGTAAAATAATTAGCATATACATTCAATCATGATAGAAACACAAAAAGTCAAATTATACTACCATTATATAATAGAAAAAAAATGAAGTTTGTTCAGAAACCATTGACTTGGAAAACACTCATGAAAAATAATTATCCATCAACTATCACTAATAATTTTTAAATAGATAACAAAAAAGATATTTCAAAAGAAAAATAATTATAGGTACTATAGAGTATTCATACATACCAGGATGTCAGACAACTATAGAACATTTGCAATTAGTAAAGTCTACTATAAGGAATACCAACATCTACTAAACTTAAACTGGAAATGACAAAAAACAACAACTATTTTTATAAAATATCATACAATTTTAAGATATTTATCAGTAAATTAATTGATTTATTGAAAAACAGTGAATAAAGAAAAATGTAAATATGTATAAGGAAAATTTAGATCTATTTATAGTAACAGATAATTTGGAAATAGAGAAAAAAGTATAAAGACTTAAAGAAACTGCCACATGATAATGACAAATAATCCCATACTTCAGCCTTGTGTGATAATTTAATGTTAGAAAACTACTTATTAACATTTTCTAAAAAAAATAACCGTTGCCTTTGACAGAAAGGTCTAATTGACTGAGCATTACCTTAAATTCAGCATTCATCAATATAAAGATCCAGGTTCAATTTTCATGCAAGTACAATCATTGGAGAGGCCAAAAACAGAAAGAACAGTAATATTATTTGAAAAAAAGTTATGTACTAATCTGTGTACTATTTCTAACAGTTGAATGTATATGAAAAGTTTTAAATTATTTAATATTTAATTATAGATGATCGAAATAGTCCAACTTATAATTACCAGATATATATTTTAGTTGTACAAGTCAGAATGTAAAAAAAAGACAAATTAGTCATCCACATTTATGGCTAAACTAATGGTTTCATTAAAAAAGGATATCTTATTCTAACTATAGTTTTTTAAGAAATTTGATGTTTCAATGGTCTTAAATGTTAAAATTACAACTTCTGCCCATTCCTTGTATATGTGTTAAATGTATTATGTCCTGTACATGAGGGGCCAGATTGACTTTAGGTCAACATGGGTGTGATGAGAATCTCAGCCTCAGGGTGGCCTTTGAGCATTCCATCATCAGATTTTCAATTGGATGGATGGTTGAAGAGTTGGAGGGTGGAGTGGATTGAAGCCTGTCCATTAAATTATTAAGATTGGCTATCTTAATATTTATTTGAGCACTTATTGCATATATGTGTGGAGATGATAATCTGGATCAACTGATGATTGCTGGTTTAGCATGAAATACGTATATTGATTATTATTTATCTTTTCAACATATATGTGTTCAATTGTATCAGTGTTATGAGATGGAGTGAAGAGTGTTGGATCGTGTGAAAGTCTGTGCTCATATACCCTATATATTATAGGATATTATTTAAGCAAAATATTTTCTTAAAGAATTTGTTATAGACACATTTGAAAATATTTTTGAAACAAAAATATTGACTAGTTCTTAATAGTGACTACATTTTAAAAGAAAATATGACATTTCTCTTGGCATAATAAAATAAATGCTGAGTTTAGAGGTTATAATAAGGGTGAAAAATCATCAAATTTTTATTTATTTGAAAGTTTTAAATTATAAAAAGACGTTGCAATGAGTTTTTTTTTTTGTAAAATATTTTACAGTGTATTTATATATAAAATTAAAAAATTTTATTTTTTAAAATCCCTTGGAAACAAAATTATATAACAAACGATCTAATTCTTTTTCCCTCAACCTTGTATATCTAATTTTTTTTAATTAGTTTTAATTCTGTTGCCGGCATTGAAAATACTAAAAAGTAAAATTTGCGATTGCAAAACGTAATCAAATATATATATTCTTTTTATTTATCGGTTGCAAAGATTTTAATTATTTCATAATTTAAAATTCTTATAATTTTAATAGACGTTAAATTATATTTAAATTTGCAAAATATATATTTATGAATTTTATTAGAAATATGCTATCCCAAATAGAAATAATCTTTCTAACATTACCGTTTATTCCCGAAAGAGCTGCCATGTCAACAATCGGTTGATTTGATCTTAGCAACATAAAATTTTACCCAGATTACTTTTTAGAAAACTATTGGATTTTTATGAAAGAGAAAAATCATTTATTTTTGTATTCATTTGTTACTTAATAGTAGATTTTCATATATCTAGTATTAATAATTGATCTATGATCTTGCATAATCTAAAATAATAAGCTAAAAATAACTACCAATTTAGAGATGGATCAAACAAATACTTTTATAAGTGATTACGGTTTGCAATGACACTTTTTAATTCGTAGTACTATCTAAAAATACAAAAGTAGTCCCAAATAATTAATATTATTTTTACAAATTAATAATTATTAAATAGATTAATATTATTTAATCATAACAATGGCCTTAAATATATCGTTTATCATAAAATGAAATTAAAAACAAGTTTCGTCGGTTAGAGTTGTAGCAATGTATTATTTTTTCATTCTAGTTTATTAATAAATTCTTTGAATAATTTGCTCAGTAACAAAGATAATGCACTTTAATTTATTGTTTATATTAATCAAGTTTATAATATAAGTTGGGTAATATAATTAATTTAATGGAAAGACCAGGGCACAGTAATGTCAAGTTTATAACATCTCATAAATTGATGATAAAGCATCAAATTATATTTTCTTTACTATCAATAACATTGACATCTACATAATCTAGATGTATGATGCCTAACTAGATGGACAAGCAGCTAACTTCTTAAGTTTAATCTTAACTGGTAAATCTCATATGAGAACATTCCAAGTCTACATCTAAATTTGAACTGAAGGTCATGGGCATAACAGGTGAATGCAAAACTCTTTTAACAAAGGGTTTTCTTTACAAAAAGTAGATTAAATAATGTTGCTTACATAAATCTTTATTAACTAAACTCACAATTTCTTGCTTTTTAGGTGAGAATATATAAATATCAGTTTTGATATATAGACTGCATTTATCCTTTCTATATTTGTTTCAGCCTCTTTTTCTTCTAATTTGGCTTTAAGATACCTACATTATATTTAATTTCTATCTTTTGTTTTCTACTTAATTAACTACTTTCATGAATTGTTCATACATGTTGAGTCAATATTTTAAGTATGGTGTTAGTCATAAACATATTTTCATCTTCTATATCAATTTATTCTCTACATCATTAATCAGAAAATTTGACTTTAAAATTATAACATGAAGTAGACCAAATATGATAAAGAATATATATTCCTCCACCTAAAATCCATTATGAATCTTGTCTATATTTTTGGATCTCAGTTTAATTTTTTATTATTTGCTAATGCTTCTTTGACTGGTTTCAAAGATATATTTAATTCCTTGTTGCAATTTTTCTTATCAAAACTTGATTTCCAGAATCCACCAAAACTTGGCTGGGAATATTTATGGCTAAAGCAGGTACTTAATTTTTCCCTTTATATTATTTGTCATCAGTCTTCGTGGTTATTTATTACCTTCCAAAGTTCTATTGTTTTTTGGCTAACTAGTATTGACATCTGAAGTAATCTTGAGTGGTTTTAGATTTTTTCTCCACTACTTTTTTGTTCTTTTATTGTGGCTGATAGTTGGATGGCTATATAGTTGAGTTTAAGTCCTACAAGCAATGATCTAGGATCATTTTTATATGGGTTATATTTTGTTATAACATTTTTGATGACTTAGTGATGATAATCTTTGTATATTATTGGGACCAATTATAGTAACCCTGTGATTAATGAGTAAATCAATTTATCCATCTACTCAAGAAAGTTCCTATATATATAATGATTTTTTAAAATCTTTTCTTGGTTAGATTGTGCTTAATGTTTCTAAGGATTTTTAGCTATAACACTTGTCATCTGAAATACTACATGTAGTTTTTTTACTCTTAATTTTAATATCTATCTTGATATAGTTGATATCTTACCTACTTATTGTTTTTTATAATATTCCAGAAGTTGTCCACAACTGTTTGTTTATAATTTTTATATTCTCAGAAAAAGAAATAGTGAATTCCATCAGTAATATGATTTATCTTTTAAATAATTCTGTACTCCTGTGACTTTCTCATTCTTAGTTAAAATAATTTATTTGTGCTATGCAAAGTATTCATAGGAGTTTTACCTTCATTTTCTCCCAATATGTAGATGATAATTAAATTATTCACCATGTGATATTGATGACTTTTGCAACAAGTAATTGATAATTTATTTTTGTCATCTTTATGTTTTTATAACACTTTTTTTCTACAGCTTCTGCCACCAGGTTTTCAATCTGCAGTTTGTGGTTTTCTTCAATTTGGGGAATTTCCCCTTTATTCTTATTGTCCAAGTCTTCAGGATTTCTTTTCCTCATTCTGCTTCTCTTTAATTTCTGACAATTCTTTATTGTTTTTCTTTCTTTTAATATCTTTTGCCAAATTTTCATATTTTTTTTCTTATATTTCTTCATTCATTTTAATATTTTCTTGCTACATTTTCTTTTTTGCATCATAGTTATAAATAGTATTGAAATTTTCCAACTTTGACAATCTCATTATATCTGCATCCCTTTTAAATTGGCTTAAGGTGCACTCCTTTATTTGACAAGCTTTAATTTCTGCATTATTTTTATGGTGATCAACTAACCTAGATCAATTTCTACTACACCATCATTCCCCATAACTTTTATTACAATTTTATTTTTCTCCATAGTTTTTTTATATTTTATTTTATTATATAGATTATAATTTTTTTATAACATACAAAAAAAAAAATAGAAATCAATTCTATCTCATTATTCATTGAATTGATATTATTATGTTTTACTTTTTAGCCTTAATCTATTTGCTTCTACTTTCAAATGATATATATTGTAACTGTAAAGGTTCTAGCATTATCATGCCATCACGAATTGGATAAGCCAATTGCAACTAAACTTTAAACCTACTAAACTATCACGTAAAATAATGAGACTCAATTAGCAGCCAAAATTGCAACAATAAATAAATAACTTTAAATGTTGCAACCGTTAATGTAATCTGAAGTCAAATAGTATTTTATTGAATCCAAACTACATTCAATAAATAAATAATCTAATAAGCTTTAATAAATTAATTTCTTCTTAAATCATTAATTGTTTTTAAATGTATATGTATCTTATATAATATAAATCTCTTTTAACATTATGGCAAAATGTATTTTAATTATATTTGAAATATATTTAAATGCTGGTTCGAGCATCTCGGGATAAATTAAATTGCTGTACACCTGGGTCTCGTTTTACGTGATAGATAGGTTCCTCAGAAAACACACGCAAACGAAATTGCACAAAAATAGACATAACTTACATTGAAAAAGGGGGAATGCGGTCTGTGATTTTTCAAAATTCGCGTAAAAGCAAAGCACCAACATAAAATTACTCTAAAATTCACGCAAAAAAAAAAAAATAAGGAAATAAAATATGACTAATAAAAAATTTCAAATTTGAAAAAAATTGATACAAGACAAACTTTTTTTAACTATAATATTTAATTTTATTCAAAATAATATATTTTTATGCATAATTTACAGTACAGTAATTTACATTTTTTATACACGTTTTAATTATTATGATTTTCTGGTGACAACGTAATTAGTAATTAATCTTTGAGACGATGATTTTATTAATTGTTTACGAAGCTTGCGATATCCAGACATACAACCATTTAGCTCTCGTTGGAATTTAAGAGCACGTTAATGATTAGTGTCATTAATAAGAAAATAATAATTGATTACGTTCTTTTTTAAAAAGCAAAAACAGAATGTGATTTAAAATGCAAAATTAACACGCACAATGTTTGAACAAATTTATATTATAATCTTGTAAAATTTAATATGTGTATACATAAAATGTGGAAATCATGATTTTAATTTCATTATTGCATAAAATCTTACTATTATAAAGCACTGAAAATATTGAAATTACTAAGATGAAAGTCGAATTCCAATAATGTGCTATTACTTTCAATATAAGGTAAGTGGGTGAAATTTATTATTTAAAGTAATAGCACATTATCGGAAATCGACTTCCGGTGAAACACGAATCGCGTAACTTCAAAATCATGTTAAATAAGTCTGCGTAAAAAGAGACCCAGGTGTATTTGCAGTTATAATCATGTGACCACAACTTATGCTAAATGATATTGAACATGATTGAAATCTGATTAAGTTTTAATCTTCACTAAACTTAATTTTTGTTAAAACGTTTAATGTTTAAATTTTATTATCATTTAAAAGAATACATGTATCAAAATACACAAGTGTTTATATGTAAAACACTTCATTTCAGTGTTTATAGGTTTATTTTAAAATAGTTTTCTTATACCGCTTGTTTTTACTTTAAATCAATTAATTAAAAAAAAAAAAAAACAAAACAAGCAACCTAGCTAATTACATTCCTGTGGCTTTTATGTTAATTATTGTAAACAATTCTAAAAGCGGAGATTTGATTTCTATGTAGTTGTTTTCATTTCTATAATCCCTGGGTAGAATTCTTAGATAGATTGAGCGGGAGACTAATATTTGCCCTGCCTTAGGTGTAGAAATTGGACAACAAGGAAAGTGTTTCGCGGGAAATGGAGCGAAATATAAATAGCCCCGAAAATTTGGAGAGTTAGTTAATTCATTATTCGTCACTAGACAAGCTGTTCCTTAAGTGAAAGTTTATCTCAATGGACATTTAAATTCTTAAAGGAAATTCGCTATTATTTAAATCCTTTTGCTTGCAACAAGATGAAAAATTCTATACGTGTTACCACCACCCGAATGGCTTGCTAACTCAACAAGAGACAGATCCCTAACTTCCAAATTTGCTCCAGTAATGCCTTGAACATCTAGAAGAAGCCAGAACCTCTTTACATCTACCTTGCTGCTGTCTAAAGACCTGAAAATGAACTAAAATAATAGTGCACACTCTACGTGAACATTGCTTTTACCGAAAGGTAACTATTTTCTTTTTTTATTCTTCCCAGGGTAAATTAATTCTCATTAAATCTCCACTCAATCTAATCATAAATGTGTATTCCTAATTTATATAGCCTCATATTTAATATTTGCTGTGTTTTCTAATATTTTGTCGTGGGTCTTGGAATCTTAGTTTTAAGATTCCAAGTTACTGTCAATTTTTGCTTATTGGAGAGTGACGAGTGAGTTTTCTATTTTTATGTAAGACTTTCATAAATGCTTTGGCAGTCGTGCCTTTTAAATGCTTACCTGTAATTATGTTAATATTCAATAATTAATTTTAAACTCTGTGTTTGCACTTTTGCAAACCTCCAAAATCTTTTGGCTGACGACTTTATTGTCTAATTTTCCGCAGGTGGGGATTTCATTTCTATATCTCTGAAGGTGGAAATTAGAATTGTTTTGCTTTGTAATTTTATAAGTTGTCAGCAGGAAGATAATATTTATCCCTTTTTAAATTACAGGTGCGCAATACTTTCGTTCTGCCAAAGTATTTAAACTTTTAATATTTTCGTACTCATGTGCACTCTCCGATAAATTTCTGTTTGTATTTATTATGTGTGCTTTAAATTTATCAGAGCGTGTACTCAGAATTTGTTTGTAAGTTTATTTTCTTTAAATGCTGGGGCAGATGTAACTGTTTTTCTAATTATTTACTTGTCCCTTATTGAGACTTTAATTATTAATTTTAAAGTAATTTTCGCCAATCGTTTGGCTGGGATTCACCAATTTTAATTGTTTTACTCCATTTCAAGCATATTTTTTGGTTGTTCTTGAGGTGGATCAATCACCGTTATTTTAAACATAGTAATAGGTGCAGCTTATACCGATATAAGGACACTCGGGGTCTGACCAAATTTTGGATCTCGAAAAGCTCATCGGCGCTGATTTCTTTGATCTATTTCAAGGACGTATTGTTTAAATGTCTGAGGGTGAGAACCAATGTTAAGATGAATCCTCTGCTGAATGAAATTTGCTTCCTCCCTTTTAAATTTGTTTATTAGAGAATCAGTAGATCTGCCAGAGCATTGCATTTAGTCTTTCTGGTACATGCCTGAGCTAATCATATTTGTTAACTTATAAACTTTTCTTATAAGTTATTCTTCTCTGAATAAAATTTTATTAAATATGTTTAAACTTAATTTGGCTGACGTTTGTCTTTGTGCTTTTGTCTCAATTGTCTAAACAATTTAAGATCTCTTGTTTCTCCCTGAGTCTAGTCGGCGCAAACCATCATCATCATCTATTCTGATCACAGTAAACAAATTTTCCAGACACGTAGTGGTCTGGTGGCGCCCTCTGTATCAGAATAGATTGATAGACGAAATTAAAAGCTTTCGTCCAGCACAATATAGTCTTATAAATAAAAAAATATGAAATCAAGTTTAATTAATAAACAAGTTCATATTTTATTTATATTAAATAAAATAATAATAATAATAATTTATTGATATTCCATTTGGATTGTATTCTTTTCTATTATTTCCATTTTATTACAAAGAAATAAATAATTTATAATATTACATCATTGTTTTAGTCCAACGATTATATTATATTTTGACTCATTTACAAAATCTATCTATTTTATTTACATTTTAAACAAAAATAGATTTTGCTTAAGCATAAAATAAATTTAAATAATACTACAAATATGTTTTCTCTGGTAAATGACTTTAATAATTCATATCTAACTCCTTCATCCTAATCTTGTGTATATAATTCTTGCGAATACTAATTTTTAAGATCATTATGATAATAGGTCATTTTATCGAGTGACTAAATAAAAAAACTACTATATAAACATATGCTTATGCTTCACTAAATATATATCCTAAAAAAGAAAAAAATGTGAGCTATAAAGAAACTAAGACATAGCCACTATTATTATAAATATATAAATAATATCTATCTAAATCTACAGATACATTAACCCCTACCATTCCAATAAGAAATAAGTATTGCAAACTCCATTCATCTTTGAAGATATATTATAAATGACTAGATTAAGTTATCATAAGTTATAAAAATATAATTTATAATCTAGGTAACCTTTGTTAAACAATTAAATTACATGCTTAAAAATAAACATGTGGGTTGTAAGAGGAATAGATCATATTAATACTAAATAAATATAAAAATACGTGCTCTTCATTTTCATAAACATTCATTGGAGAATGCAAAAATAAAACACATATAAAATAATAATAAGAATAACAGCAGCAATAATAATATATTAATCTTTCTCTTTAAATTTTTTTAAAGTTCTTAAAGGTTCTGAGAAAATAAAATTCATAATACTGTTTTCAAAACTTTGTCCTGTAGAAATTTAGGAAAAACAAATATGTAGATGTGAAGATTGCAGAAAAAGAACCATTACTTTGGTTGATGAATAGTTTTAAGGCTTCATAGTCTATTGTCCAAATGCTTATTTTTGAAGATAATTACAGCAACAAATACCACTAACAGTTCTTCGAAATGCTTAGAAAAATTAAATCAATGGAGATGTTGACATCTTTCTCTGAGAAATATTCGAATAGATTAGTTTTATTTTTACTTCCTTCTAAGCATACTATCTTGAAAAGATTTCTCACGTCCACTAAAATTGGCAGAGTAATCAGTAAAAGGTTTGATAAAAATTCAGATAACTTGGTTTTCTAGCTATTTATATTTATTATTTATTCATACTTTATAATAACTTTGGTAATCTAGCAGTATAATGGCAAAATAGCAAGAAAAATAGTCAATGACAAAACTTGAAATGGTAAAAGTAACTCCCTTTGAATATTTCTCATTTCTGTCAAATTTTCTCTTTACATAAGCAGTTCCAAGATATCTTTTAATATATAACCTGATCCTCATGAATTGTAATAGTCTATTGATGTAAACAAAGAGTTGTACACGCCCTCACTGGCAATCTTTTCTGAGGTTGCCATGTTCAAAATAGAACTTCAAAATATTTGTATTTAATAAAGCATTTCTCTATAATTTACTACATATCCATGCACAAACATTATATTGCCGTTATTATAATTGAAATGATAACTAATAGTAATTCAACCTATAATGTAATCATCTTATTATTATTATATTTATGCGGTTTTTAAAATATTAAATGTAAATAATATATTAACTTTAGCATACAACAACAAAGAAAGTAAACAGTTTTCTTTTAAAAAAAAAAACTAAGCGCGGGGAGGGAGTTAAATTGTTACATTGAATTTCTTTTAAAACTATATATACACAATTAAAATATATAAGGAAGTCATAAGACATTTATTTCTGATTCAAAGAAAATAATATGTTCTTTCTTTTCTCTTTTTTTTCAAACCACATACTTTAAGAATTGGACTGGGGTCAATTTTTACAATATATAATAAAGAATAGAAATGAAGAGATAATATTCATGCAAACAGAGATAAGCTTTAATCTTTAATGTTGTCAAAAATTATCAACTACTACTAATTGATACTTCCTGAGGCTAAACAAATTTTCTCATTAACTTAATTAGTTCTTTTGTTGGAGTTTTTGTTGAAGTACAGACTGTCCTCTTTTCCTTCAAACCAAAGTTCCTATACAGATTTAAACCTAGAAAGCTATTTTAATAGGTGTGAGAATGTGAAAGAGTGGCACCTTTTTTGACATTCTGCAAATATTGTTTTAATCTACTACAATGAGTTGTATATGTTGAATTAAATATTTTTTGTAGATTATTATTATAATAAATAATAGAAATAAGGAGATAATATCAGTGTAAACAGAAATGACATTTAACCTTCAGATGTTGCCAACAAATTGTCAATTACTACTAATTGGCAATCTCTGGGCAAAACAAGTTCTCTCATTAACCTATAATAATTCTTTTGTGGAAGTTTTTTGTTGAAGTAAGAGCAATCCTCTTTTACTTCAAACCCAATTTCTGTATGGATTTAAACCCATAAGGTTATTTTTATAGATATGAGAATATAAAAAATTAAAAGCATGTGAAGTGCTTGAAAGAGAAGCTATAGAGAGTGCAAAAAAATATTAAATGCTAAGCGCTTTCAAGGCCATTTGCCTCATATTCATAGGATAATGTGAAATGCAGAATATAAAAGAGTAGCATCTTTCTTGACATTCTGAAAATATTATTGTAAATTTCTCCAGAGAGTTGTATACGTTGAATATATTATTAAATATACATTTGATTCATATGTTAAAAATATTCTAATGCATTTGTTTGATGAATACATTGATTGAGTTGCAAGTTGTTTATATTTGATTAAAGCAATAGTATGATTTATTTTTTGATAACAAAGAGGCCCACTGCATGAAAAATATATTATCCTAATGTTTTAATCCCATTAATAGTGTATTAGTTTATTTATATATATACTTTTAGATATTTATTTTGTTACTCATTGGAATTTTTGAAGATTAGAAGACTGATTAATTTGATCTGGTTAAAGCATACTACAATCACAATGATTTGTAGTAAATATAATGTTAATCTATCAACTTTGTATATTTAAAAAGATATTATCTCTTCTTCCATCAGTAACAATTGCACTATATATTACCATACTATCTTGGTTTATTTTTGGTGATCATATCTATAGTCATTTGGCAAATCCAGATTAACTTTGCTAATAATAGATATAAAGTTACTGATCTATGTTGGACAATGTGCTAGAGTTTGTTAGAACCAACTACCTGGAAAAAAAAAATGTGATAGACAGATTGTCTATAAATTTGACATTGGTAGAAATTTATTATTATTATTTTAAGACACAAAAGCTATATAGAATTGTACAAACAAAAACTAATATTTGACAATCATATCATATAATTTGCTAATATGTAATAATACTTTAATTTATATTTGCATTTCAATAATGATATACTATTGACTTTGATAACAACTATTCTGTAAAAATTAAAAAGTATTTTTGTAACAAATTTTGTGGTACTGAACATTAAAATAATGTTGACAATGCAAAATTGCTCCAGTTTTAGAAGTTAATGAAAGATAAAAAAATCCAAAAAAAAAAAAATCATTTAAAAAATTGAAAAATTACTGTATTATGGGAAATTAAAGTTTTTAGTTTCCTATATTTCTTACAATTTTTACTTTTTATTACACATCTGCATATACTATTACAGATGTATTACTTTTGTGTATATACATATATGTATATGCTTGATGAAATCGGATATTCACCTACCCCTTCCTCTCTCTGCTTTATTATCTGATTTTAATTATTTCACTGAATGAGTACTATAATCATAGAGATGTATATATCTCCTGATATTTTAGGTTACAATCTTACAAAGAGTGATTGATACAGATCTTTTTGATTTTGATATTCTGATTTGCATGTTTTAAAATATTTATTTTTGAACTATAACTTCATGTGTCTTTAAATGAATGACAGACAACTGTTAACCTTTAATGCATGGACTTCAAGTGCTTTAGAAGAAGAAGGAATGTAAAGATGAAATGAAAATCAAGTTAAATTACATTAGGATTGAGTTAGTGAGTTGTTTTTTTTGTATTTCTGTTATGTAGCAAGTAAATATTAATTTGTGTTATTTTACATTCAACATGTTGATAATATTATGCTTATTTTTAAGGGCATGAACGGTACAAAATACTTACTTTTACATTTGTGGCAGGTTATATTTGCCCCAATAAATAATATATGAAAAACCTGCCTCTAATACTTTAACTGCAAAGTAGAGGAAGACAAACTATTTGTATTTTTATTGTAATGTCTGTTCTACAAATGATGTCTGCATGAGAAAAGACATGCCATAATCCCAATGGTATGGAAGAATCACATAACCATGTCACACACTGCTATTTCTATACGGTATCCTGTCATAATAGAATGACCAAAAAAATGATAACAATTACCTATTCCACTAATGCAGCCTCAAATTCATAGCAAAGAAGTATCCATATTTGAACTTCCTAGATGTACAATGGAGAGTAATATAGATGAAACAGTCATGAATGAATTAGAAGGAGAATCATTGATTGATTGTGAACATCTCAAATGTTTCTGGGCAGTAGTACAAAATAACAAGAATAATTCAAGGAGTTTACCAGTGAGATAATGTAGCATAAAAATAAAATAGAAATGTTGGCATTCAAATTGAATTACTGGAATGATTTTGTAAATTACATAAAATTAATTTTTCCAAGAATAAAGTACAAATGTTGGGCTTCAGATTAAAATAAAGGAATGACCTTGCAGAAAATGTGAAATTCACTTAAATATTTTGTGAAGTTATTTTAAAGAACATGATGTTACTTCCTGTAATAATGATAATGTTGTTATAACAGTCTTGGGAATTATATACAATCACAATTAATAATGCTTATATGGATTCTTTAAAGGTCAATGTGAAAGTAGTACTTTTGGACAATGACATCCTGTTGTCTTTATTTCCAGTTGCATATATAATCCAAATTTTATAAAACCTACACAGTCATGGAAAACTTTATTAGACTTGTACAATATAGTAATCATAAATGGCATATATAATGTGATTTTAAAGTTATCATTATTTAGTGGAATTACAGTAGAACTATGCAAAATTCTGATGTTAACTTTGTCAATGAGACAGATATGATAAATTAAAATATTGCAAGCCTCAATGATCATCACTTTCATAGGCCAGAGATATATAGTCTATCAACTGTGTGCCATTCTGTATAAAATCATTCCTTCACCTTTAGATATTAAACTCAGACTTATGAAACATA
The DNA here is from genome assembly GCA_028023455.1 of Epiperipatus broadwayi. NCBI lineage: Eukaryota > Metazoa > Onychophora > Udeonychophora > Euonychophora > Peripatidae > Epiperipatus > Epiperipatus broadwayi. The sequence continues at coordinate 895,898 of JAQFVV010000222.1, read as the reverse complement.
TTGTAACAAATCCAATAGAATTGGGGGTGCATTACATATTTGTGTTAGCTATTTCTGAGCATTATTATGGAAAAAGTCAAAAAGATTATTTATTGTTCCCCAGATCAGACAGCTTTAAAAGGATGAGAAATTTGAGATTCACTTGAAGATCAGTGAATGAAGAGTATGGAAGGCTCTCAAAATTGTATCATATGATTTGTTAAGCCATATCAGAGTAAATTTTTTTTATCAGTTTAATGATGAATTTCTAGTATACGAGAAAACAGATTGCAGAATGTTTGTAAAACTGCATATCCTAATCCAAATACAATATTTTATTCAGAAATTGCAGTGTTCTCTCACTTGTGAACATGATGAGTGTTTTCATTAGATATTACAGTCATTAAGAAGCACTACAAAGATAAGTTGTGTCATGAAATATTGGTGGGTTATTGCTGGATGAGAAGAGATAAACAAAACATCCCATATTTGAAGCATGTAAGTCTATTTTTTTCTAATAAGAAATCTGATTTACTTTTTCTCTTTATAATTTTCAAACAAGAACCAATCTCACATTTTCAATGTCCTTTTCGAGTTCATCATACAAAATTACATAAATTTAATTATTCATGTTTCCATTATAATGCCTGTGTTGAACAATCTAATTATTTTATTAATGCTATGTAAATTGTATAAAAATTGAAGTACAAATACTAATCTTAAAATTATTTATAACTTTTCAAAAAAAATGCTTTATTTATTGACAAAAAATGCAAAAATATTTTTAAAACGTTTTAAAAAACAAATAAAAGTTGAAAATAATTTTTAAAGATCATGTAATGCAAAGGGTATATTAATAATGTAAAACTATCTTTTATTAATTACGGGTATTTTTTGAATATATAGACAATTGTTATAATAATGAAAGTTATATGAATATCTTACTGTTTAAAATTATTAAAATTATATTTAATACATTGTAAGGCTTAAACCTGCATTTATATATGTAATATATGTGGGATTCGAACTCAGACTTTCACATGACCCACTACTTTCAGTGCCATCTCATATTGCTGACCCACTTGATCACATACATGTTTAAAAGATAAATAATCACCAATATATGTGTATTTCATGCTGAACTAACAAAGTTACTTTAGTAATGTTCTATGCCATTCAGTGTATGAATCATTTTAAAAAGACCATTTGAGGAGAAAGTGAGAGTTGTATTTAAATATAATGTAGTATGAGAATACATGAAATATATCATTCATATGCTTAATCATATGTGCATATATCAAATGTAATGATATGTAAAAAAGTGACATATAACAATCATCTTACTAAAATTTCAAATATAAAATTTATCTATCAATTATCATTGCACACGTTGGTAAGTCAAATATTATGCATCAAAATTATTAGAACATAACAATAAATATGCTGCAATTTAGCTAAACAATATGATTTTTTTTATCAGTTTCAAATATTATATCTTCAGAAAAATAAAGATTGTGAACAAACCAAGATTCATACTACTTGATTGAAATTAATTTCTTTAAGGGTGGTTATATTTAATAAAAAGTCATCTACATATAAAACAACCCTCTCTTGATCAGTAAAAAGATCAGATAATAAAGACAGTGTTTATTGTATATAAATAGAATAAAATCTAATATGCACACTATTTTTTAATAAACCTATGTTTCAACATTTTTACAATTTCTCCATTTTATTATTGTTTTAGTTGGTAACTTAGTGCATAACACAGATGTTTACTACACGAATCACACATATATAATTGCTTGTAATTAATTGTCTGTATAGCCATGGGGATAAAAGGCAAATATATTAAAAATAAAAAAAAAAGAAAGAAAATAGGTATTCTTAACCAACAATAACAATTTTTATTTTAACAAATAAGTATTAGTGTCAGCATAAAATTGAATTCAATACCTCTTACAATAGTCAAAAACAAAATTTGAATATATATATATAGCAAAAATATTTTTGCTTAAATATATTAATGAATATCAATAAATGTTGTTATGACTTGAACTCATTTTGAAGGTATCTATGGAAATATATTGTTCCAATTATGAAATTTTGCAATAAAAATAAAATAAAAATTATAAAATTATATTTAAAATATAAGGAAAATAATTGTTATGTATAATAATAATAATAATAATAATTAATAATAATAATAATCATCATCATCATCATCATAAATTTAGAACTTTCAGAAACTGAATGAAATATTAACCTTAACACTAATTAACAGAGTTCATTTACTTTAATGTAATTATAAGCATAAGGGACATTGAACACTGACTTTCAAGCTCCTTTAAATTATCCACTCTATCTTATACAACCAGACCAACTTATGAATGCTAATTCAGCACAAAATGCATTTCTTTCACATGTATGTGGTCATGTGTATGGTCTGTATGAGATGATGTGAATAGCTGAAGAGAAATTGAAAGCCTGTTTTCAAGTCTCTTATGCTTGCATCTAAAACTCCAAGTATATAAATTATATTCTATCAAATATTACAGTGTAATTGGTACATGATACACATACAACTTTCAACTGACCAAAAATCAATTAAAATTTGTGTTTTTTTCTTAAGCAATGATGTTCTAAATAGATGGATTATCATTTGAGTTTTCAACAAGATTCTCTGTTATTCTAATGTAATGTCTTCCTTGGATTAAATCTTATTGTTTTATGAATATATAATTATATTTATTTTCAATTTACTAATGACCATGTCAAGCTTTTTGTAATCAATGTTATTATGTCAGAAGTCATACATTCAGCAGATTATCATTTCAAAGCTTAAGACTGCACTTTTGTTCAAAATAAATTTCTTTCATTTCAATGTTAAAGTTTATAGCTTTGGTTTAAGTATATACTGAAAAGTGATTTTCCAATGTTAATGTCTTCCTGTCATAATGATCAGTATCAGATATTATTATTAGTTGATGATCTTATGATAACTGTTATACAATTTTCATTAGTTATTTCATTTGCTTGGCAGATATCAAACTCATTTGTCAGTGACAATTGCTCTACAATTCTTCAATAATTGTTCTCAACTGCTTGGAAAATATTTTATTCATTTATAAATAAATAACCATGGTCCCAAAATGTTACCTATAACTGAGACACTAACTTTTATATTTGTTTTAAGATAATGACATTTTATTCTTGATAAGTGTTTTTCTGTTAACAAAATGAGCTAATTTCCTCATTTTTCTTAAAACACAATATATTAATTCAAATCTCTTATCATTAAGTACTGAAATAATTGTAAATGTGAAGAAGGAAATCAACCTCCAGTCATGTTCTATTTATAAATGTATATTAAAATCTCTGTGCACTCACCTTCCAGCAATAGTTTAAAAGAAATTCACTTATGCTTAAGGCTTATTCTTATATAAGCCAATCACAACATTTCATGATTATCTCATAGTGGTTGATTTACATAATAGCCCATGACAGGAGGTTAATTTCTTTCTTCATGGTGACAATATTTTGATTTGTTTATAAGAGATTTGTTATTTATGCTTAACAATTTTCAATGTTCTAATGACCCCTAGATCTATATCTGTGAAAATGTATCATTATATAACTATATTTTTTTTAACGAACCAGGTTAATATTCCATGTTTATTGTAATATGGGGTATTGGAATTTAAAAAAAAAAAAATCAAAAAATAAAAAAAAAAAAAAATTAAAATTGGATTTCCAATTTATAGAAAATTTAATTAAAAATTTTTGGGGGGGGGGGGGGGGGGGGGGGGGGGGGGGGGTGGGGGGAAATATTAAGATTTTTTTATGGTGTGGGGGGGGGTGGTGGGGGGGGGGGGGGGGGGGGATTATATTTTATTTTATATAATAAATCTCTTGTTACTCATAAATAATGTACTATCCCTCTTATGGTCAAACTTTTATATTTTAGGTCCAGTAGTATCTATAAGACACATTAAAAAAAGATTTAAAAATAAAAGAATTAATACATCCATAAATAGTTTTAACAATAACCAACATCCCTTACTTTTGTTTCATGCTGTTGTTTTAATTAATACTAAGCATGAACATATCAGCTACTGAAACAATTCATGTCTTCACGTTGTGTTCCAAATATATTTAGTAGATCATCAAGTCACATACATTTTTGGGTTCATCTGTTTTTTTATATATTTTTCACTCTTTTAAAGCATCACTTTATCAATTTTTTTAATTCTTTTAAAAACAGTCTCATCATTTTATTATTATTCCTTTTTCTATATATTTTACTAAATCTTGCTAATCAATTGCATACTTTATACTATTTTACATGTTGTTTTAATATAAATGGATGTTGTGACTTAATTCTCAACTATCACAATATAGAAAATAGCAATAGACATTAAATCTTAGGTTTAAGACGTGGATGGAGTTAGTAGTGATTTGTTTATTATTTTGAATTCTCTAAACAATATCATAAATGTCAATAATTTTAAAGTGATTTAAATAAGCCCGACTCTGAACTTGACATAAAATTATTTGGAATGAGTGGGGGGTTTTTTATATAGAAACATATATTTAAAATTGATGATTGGAATTATTCAAACTATGAAAATATTTATTTATTTTTCTATGGGTGTAAAAATTAGACACTAATGAAAAAAGATGAAATGATTATTTTAAAGTATGATGCTAACAATTTATTTTTAAAAAATCTGTGGAAAATAAGAAAAATGAACAAGATACTGTTTTAGCTGATTAACCCTCCATTTTTATTTAAAGCATGGGCCATATTAAAATTACCATAATTGTTATTATATAAAGAGGCAATTTAATATATTAGAAATGTAACATCATTAAGAAACAATATCAGTGAAAGAAAATGTGAAACAATAATATAAATGGACACCATTATCACACTAATAAATAAATACAATATAAAAAAAAAAATCTGAAAAATCAAATAGATGAAAGTTTATTCTAGAGAAATGATATTTTTGTAATTACCAGAAGCAGCTAATAATACTTGTTAATACATAAAACAGATGGATTTTGTTTTAATAACACGGAAGTTGAGCTCTTTTTTAGCATAAACAATAAATTTATAAATAGTGACACAAAAATTTTATTTTAATAAGCAAAAGTATCTCATTAATAAGCATTAAATTATACTAGCTAGAAAAAAGATCCTATCAAATTAATTTGCTTACCATATTACAGAGGGAAAGTAATGAATAGCGCTACTCTATTTATTAAAATTGTTTATTTAAATTATGAAAGCAAAGATTAGTTTTATTTAAGTAGATTTAATAATTGGTTTACAAAATTGTATTTTAGTATAGCGGTTGTTAGGATATTCACATTTAATTTTAATTTTCACTTCGTTATATATGTAATACTTTTTGCATATGTACATGCGTATGTTTGACATAGAAGGATATTTTTTGCCCCTTCTCTTTCTACTTTAATTATTTGGCTAAGGCACTTTCGGTGCCGTAACCCCATATTTGAAAATTGTATATATATACACGTATCATTTGAGGTTCTTGCGTTTATTTGGAGAAACCTTTAAGTAATCTAATTGACATAGACGATATTATTTATGTGCAGATACGATGTATATTATTATTTGCAACAACATTTATTTTTGTTAGTGAACACTTTTTGTTTAACAACTTCAGCTATTTTAATTAAATATTATCGGAATATATATTTTATTAATAAATAATTAAAGGGGATTGAAACACAGACTTTCGAGTTCTTTTCAGCTATCTATTCTATCTTATATAATAATTACACATGATCACATACATGTGAAAAAGCTATACATAATTCGTGCTGAACCAGGACTCATCAGTTGCTCCAGATCATCATCTCTCATATACATATATAATCAGTATTTAGTTTACATTAAGATAGAAAATCTTCAAACTTTAATTAGCAGCCTTCAATGTTCTTCGTCCTCCAACTCTTCAGCTATCCGTATTATTGAAAATCGGATGATTGAAGTCTATCCATTGAAATTTGCATATTTGCTATCTTAATATAAAATGAGCATTGCTTATATATATGTTTGGAACATGATGATGAGATAACAACTGATGAGTGCTGGTTCAGCATGAAATACATATATTGGAGATCATTTATCTTTTTCACATGTATGTGGTCATGTGTATTGGTTACATAAGATGGAATAGGTAGAAGGAAGTGAGGTTGAAAGTATGTGTTCAAATCCCATCTAATTACATCTAAAGTTCAGTATATATATATATATATTATACTGTATTCAAATATTAAAATAATTTCTGAATATCTGAAATAAAATGTGAGCATTAACATTTAATTTATTGATTTATTAAGATATCCAATTTATAAAATGATTCTAATATATGAATTTTGTCTATAGTACAGGCTTATTTATACATACACTCCTATATGTAATATATAGGGGGTTTGAACTCAGACTTTCACATGACCCTCAACTATCCATGCTATTTCATACTGCTGACACACTTTGTTCATACACATGTTGAAAAGATAAATAATCACCAATATTCCATGCTAAACCAGCCCTAGTCAGTTGGTCCAGATTATGATCTCCACACATATATACAATCAATGCTCAACTTATATTAAGATAGCCAAACTTCATACTTTAATAGACAGGCTTCAATCTACTCCACCCCTCAACTGTGTGATCAAGTGTTTCAGCAGTATGAGATAGCATGGATAGTTGAGGGTCTTGTGAAAGTCTGAGTTAAAATGATTCTAGTGGACACATTTTTAACAGATGTATTACATTGAATGACTGCAGAACTATAATTCATTCAATTTTCAAAAGGAAAGAACATTGATGTTGACATTAATTCAGAGTGTGTTGGTTCGGGCAATTTTGGGGAAATAAGAAGTGCCATTTATATCTAATATATGGCTAACTCAGTGTTCACTCTTGTTTGACTCAAGTTGCATGGACCCTCTAATAGTATTTATCAGGAAAATTAAAGCAATAAAAGAAAGAGACTATCGAATTGCCTCGCAAATAATGCTAAATTGTACATGGAAACTAATAGATATTAATAAAATTGCAAGAACATAATAATAAAGACATTGTTTAATAATTTTGAACAATTCCTTCAAAACAGAGTTGAAAGTTATTTTGTAGAATGACTTTAGGCAAATTTTGTTCATAAGAACTTATTTGTACTATTGGCATGTTTTGCACGGTTGAATGTTTACTCTGGGCAATTTAACTCATGAGTAATTGTACTTATAGTTCATTACTGTATATAATTATAAAAATTATCTTGAAAGTTCAATGTAATTAATAAGTAATAATAAATGCTTTGAATAAAAAAAATGATTCTAATAAAAGTTAAAGATATATTGTGAGGCAAATTGAGATCAATTCAAGGATCAATTTTGAAAAGGACATTTATGAATACTTGCATATTATCTATGTTCTGTTGTATAGTATTTGATAAAAAAGATTTTTATTTAATTTATTAAAAATAAAGTATTCGTTGAAACATTAATCAACGATTTAATTATCTTTTTATTCTTAAAATGATCTAGGTAACGTAGAAAAAATTAAAGTTCAATCTTGACAAGAATATATAGCTGTCATTTTGTAGAATAAAGAATATTGTCTTTGTTTAGTTTTGTGTCCTTGAATCAAATACAAGTAACAGAAAGTTCATGACTGTCGATGATAAATACTTTGTGAAAATTTTAATATTTGAAGTTTGATGACATTAAGATTTTTTTTAATGCATCTCCATTCCATTTATAGCTTTTTATATGAAAATTTTGTCAAAGAATATTTTTATCTTTGGTTAATAAAATACTAAATGAAAGCTTTTTTTTTTTTTTGGTAACTATTACATTTTTTCAAGCAATATGTTTAGATACATCAATAGTTGTTTTATTTATTTTAATTATTTAGATGTTATATTAGAAAATTTTAACATATCTATTCTAGACATTATATTTTTCACAGACTTTTACTCATACCGTACCTCACAAGAAATGTTCGCACACGCTTACATGTTAATATAATAAGAAAAAACAATGATTGTTCATTGCTATTGAATAATTTTTGATTTGTGATGATAATTAATCATTAATTGTGTCATATTATTTGGCAAATACAATAATATAATTTAAAGTGTTATTGCATTTATTGGATATCATGTTTTTATTGTTTGTATATGTTATGTTATGATTATTCTATTTATATTCGTTTATGGGGTTGTCAATAAAAATTGTAGATATACAATCACCGAATGTGCTCAATTTTATACAGTAGCAATAGGTTCATGTCTATAGGACACCCTTAATTACATTTAATATCTTCCTTTATTGCAGTAATTCCCACTGCAATATTCTACTTTAATAACTCTTCTGAAAATATAAATAATCATTGAACACCAGATGAATATTATAATTCTATTTAGTTTCTGTCTACAATTCCTCAACAGTGATAAGTAATGAATATACTTCTCATTCACAAAGTTCAATTTATTATTTTATTATTTAGAAAGTAGTAATATAATTTGTATTATTGATAGTAATAAACCAATAAATTTCATAACAGTAAAAAAAAAATGGTATAGATAAAAAAATCCAAATTTTGTAAAATGCAGACAGGATTATATTTACTTAATTTAAGTTTTAATAAATATTTAATTCATTTAGAATATTTTATATCTCATTAGAAAATCTCTTATGTACATAATATCTTTACAGGCATCTCAAACATGGCTCCCACAAGGGGAGGAGGTGAGAGTATTCCAATCTGAGGACCTGGAACTAAAGTGACTCAGCATAATAGATTGGTGTTAAACCACCAAACATCACTTGATCACCATCTCTTATGCTAGCATGTATGAAGAGTTTTTGCCTGTTTCATAATAGATTGGCTAAATAAATCAAAAGAGAATTAAAAGTGGCTTTATAAAATATTGAAATTTGTATTGTTCATCCATTTAAAATTATTATCTTATAGTATACATTATATTAAAAACAATAACATGTTTTTTTTTTTTTGTTTTAAAACTTAAATGTGTCAATTTAAAATGCAGAAATGAAAGTATTTGGTGAGTGAAAGATATTTTGAATGTTATCAGTATAGACTTTCTTATGTGGAGAAGACAAAATTAAAACTCCACACTGGGAACACAATTTATTTTTATTTCGACTATGACACAAGTGTGTAGTGGTATTTTTTCTTAAAATGCATTTTATTTCTATGCTGAAATACATGTAATAGAATTAGTTATTTTACAAAATTTGAATTGGTTTACTACGATGATTAAAATTTAGTAAATTATATGTATCTACATTGTGTTTGTAAAAATTAGATGCTGATAAACATTTTATTAGGGATTCTTATTAATTTAAGTTATATAATATGATAACTTTATGATTTTTCAAGGAATGTCTAAGATAACTCTAAAAATATTTTCAGCGTCACTTAGTACTTGTAAATCATTTATGATGACATATAAGCAAAGAATATTTATATTTTACTTATAAAAAACTAAAATTAGTTTTTATTTATAAAGAAGCCTACTCCATACTACTGCTTTTTTCATTTGTTTTAATAATCTGCCACTTTTTTGTCAACAAATAAAATTAATTACCCTTTCTAATTTTTACTTCAAATGTGCAGTATAAAATAACTAACTTATTGTAATTATCTTTAAAAATACAATGAATCGAATTGTAGGTCAAAATTTCTTAATATAAGAACAGTTTCTTTCCATTTATTAAGTTGATAAAGCTGATTTGAAGACAGTGAAGCTTTTTGATAACATTTTCCTGAAGAATAAACTGTTAGATTTGAACTGAAATTGTACTAGTTATTAAGTAAAATATATATATAAAGCTTCTTTTTATTTGTTCCACAAACAAAATAGAAGATAATTTTATAACTTTTATTTAAATCTAGTATTTAACTTATGTCTTCACTCACAATTTACTATACTCGCGGTACGCATAGAAGATTTTATTTCAAAATGTACTCAGATAAACCATGAGAAAAAGTTATTTGTCTGAAGGTTTGTAATGATGGTATATTATAAGATGTGATATATTGGACTATTTCCATCATTTATGAGTGAATGTTGAATGTAAAAAAAATTTAAACTTTTTTTAAACTTTCCAAATACAAACAACTTGTTAGTAATAACACACAAATAGACAATGCAGATTTGTAATTACACAACGTTTCGAGTAGTATTATTCTCCATTCTTCTGCAGGTGTTTCTGGCCTATATGCACAGTGACAATAGCGTTTGCCTTAAATTCGATATTCAAGAATCTAAACGTGTGAGTTCAACTTCTAAGCGAATATTGTCACTGTGCATATAGGCCAACAACACCTGAAGAAGAGTGGAGAATAATACTACTCAAAACGTTATGTAATTACTAACCTATATTATCTATTTGTGTGTTATTATTAACAAGTTGTTTGTATTTGGAAAGTTTAAATAAAGTTTAAATTTTTTTATACATTCACTCATAAATGATGGAAATAGTCCAACATATCACATCTTATGAGCAAAAGTTAATTTTACATTTCTCCATTCGTATGCATGTTGTGATGGTTAAAATAAATTATGTGAATATATATTTAAAAAAAATAAATCAATGCATAAAGCTAAATTAGTCACTTAATAAAATTAATTACATGTACTTTTAAAGTTACAAAATCTAAACAATTAAAACTCCAGAAGAAAACATCAGTCACATGCTAAAGAACATAGTGACAAGATAAAATCCTACCCTGATATAGTGTGTTTAGCCTCAAAACAAAAGAGATGCAAGAGATCCGGAAAATAAAAGTTTAATTCGATATACATGTTAAAGTACGCTATTTAGAAAAATATTTTAAGTTTTTGAATCATTTATAAATAAACTTAAAAATATATAAAATTATGGGAAAAATTACCTCCTAGAGCAAACAGAATTAAAATTATTATTTTAAAATCAAACACATATATATATACATCAAACTTCCAAAAATGCAAATCAAATCTTAACATTAAAATAAATAACTTAACGAGGAGGGGGGGGATCTTAAAAGCAAACTATATCAAGAAAGTGTTACATATTTACTTACCATTGTCAAACTCACTCCACACACAACTTTGACACTATCCACCTCAGATAAATACAATAATGATTATTACTAATCATTTTCTAAACTAGAGATTATCTCTAGCACAGATATAAACTCTAAATCTCAGATAAAGATTAATATATCTGATTTTTTTAATTTTTCAAAATTATATATATATTTGCATCTTCTATTTTACCTGTTAAATACTTCAATAATCAACAGTACAATGTATATACTATGAAAAACTTGTGAATTAGGTTTTATAAAATAATAATAGTGGTAATTTACAGTACATTGATTATAAAATGCAAATGAGTTGATTTACATAAGCCACTTTTTTAAAAAGGATAAGCAGGGTTCTTTCTTATTTATGATATTTTTATTATCAGTGATGTTCCAGATCTCTTTGGCTTTGAATTTTGTATCATTTCTCTTGGATCAAACAATTCTAGCATATATAAGTTCCAACATATGCCCATGCTTAGTTTCATGTTTGAAGAAAATAGATTTTTATGTATTGGTTTTCACCCTATTGTACTAATGTCAATGTTGGTCCACCCCTTGTAAAGATATTAGCTTGGGATTTCCCAAAGTAAGCAGTGTTACAGTTTGTGTCATTGCATGTGATTTTGTACATGACCTGGAAAATTTACTCTGGGGACAACTTATCCTTAGTATTGTTAAATTTTTTTTAGAAAAATTCAAACTTTATGTAAAATTTTCCAAATATTTTCATCTATTAGTAATATTACAAAGGCTTTATAAAATAATATTTCCAGTGGTATTATTTTCTATATCTCATGTGTTGCTGACCTGACCAACAATATTATACTAGTATTGAAATTGAACTTATTATTTTTTTAATTTGTGATTACTGTATTTAAAGTGATGGTGATGATACTATAACCAACTTTGCTATTCTGTCAAAAGCCTTTAGCAGAATAGCTTAGTTCATTAGAAACTCACCTTAAAAATCAATATTCATAAATATGGAGACCAACCATTCTATTCCCATGCTAATATTGTCTTTAACCAAGTTATTAATATCTTAAGATAGCAAAAGAATAATATCCCAAAAGAAATATATATTATACTAATTTTTGTCTTAATTACTAGATAATAGCTATATGTATTTTAGAAAAGTTTATACATAGTTGAATTTTTATAAATATATTAGAGCATAAGCTTTCAGAGAATATATATCCAGAAATAAGTTGATAAAAATAAGTTTAAAAAATAAAATAAATTTAAATTAAACTCTTGAAACAAAACCTAAATTCAAATATAAACAAATAAACGTTAAAATTAAATTTCAAGAATAAATTACAAACATACTTATACTTTCTAAATGCTAATAACCAATTTGTTTTTTGGTTTACTTATTTATTTTTGTTTGATTTGCTCATTCGTTTTACTACAGCAATTATTACTGTTATATGAATAAAAATTTACATTTTCTTATACTATAAATTTAATTATTTATACAAAACACAAGCTCTTCTTTATATATCTTGCTTTATATATGAACTGTTATAAAATAAATAACCACTCCAACGTTTCAACTATATTTCTTTATCGTCTTTATCAATGAACAAATAAAAAATAAAAACAATAAATATAAATATTCCATAATACATATAACAAATATCTCTTACCTTAAATTTCTTCTAACAAACAATCTTAACTTTTCATTACATTAATTTAATTTATAAATTTAATTATAATATTATTTAGTTACATTTAAATTTAATTTTTGTTTCAAAGATTTTAATTTTAAATTGTTGGAATTTCTTTTCTAAAGTTAATCTATTTTTTATTGCTATAAGTTATTTTTGGAACTTTTTACCTCCTTAGTTTTCTATCTTAATATTAAGAGTATTATAACTTTTATAGGAGTTTGATAAAATTTAAATTTTAACTTTGTTTGTTTTAGGATTTAGATTTTTTTTCCAACTTTATTTTTGAGATTAGTTTTTATAATTATTTTAACAACTTAAAAGTTTTTTCTCCAGAAAATTTATTTTATAATGCTGTATAATTTAATTAATACATCTTCTGTGCTAATGAAATAGATCTAATAGGGTATATTATTCCAGTACTACTTGATGTGTTTCATTAGTTCCAAGGTAAAATACTGTGTTGTAATGTGGATGTTTTTTTTTATCTTATTTGTATTGTTATGTGACTGATATTTAGTTTTCAATTTTTAATAATAATAATCAAATTATTTGGGTTAGAATTGTAATATTGTTAGTGTCTCATATATATAAAATAAATAAAATGTCCGTTAATTAAAAACAAAATTGTAATTATAATTGAAATAATAAATTTAACGGTTTACAAACTATTACAAACAATCCTTAAATTCGCAGAAGTACTTTTGGTTAATTTCTTAAACCTTTGAATTTAATGGCAGTTGAGGCAGGTTTAAGAAATTAACCGAAAGTACTTTTGTGGATTTAAGGATTGTTTGTAATAGTTTGTAAACCGTTAAATTTATTATTTCAATTATATTTTTATATATATAAAAGAAAGTTATTGTTAACACTAACTAAAATAATTATACAAATATATAACCAATTATACAATTATAAATATCCAGGGCCTTACTGGATATTTGTAATTGTGTGTATATATATATAGAATCTTATAATTGAATATTTATAAATACAGTAATTAGATATATGTAAAATATAACTTTAAAAATTGTATCCACTTAGGAGCGCTTTCGATTATCCTCGTAATGTTTGTCAACTAACACTTTGAAAGACTAACCTTCAATGATCTTAACGTTTGCTGCCTGTCTGTTAATTAAGGCTTGTTTGTGTGTGTGTGTGTTTGTGTGCATTATTTACATCTAGTGTTACCTATATGATTCATAATAAGAGTTATAAAATTATAAGTAGTACAATGAAATTAAAGTCAATCTGATATCTCTATTAAACCAATTATTTTTCATAAAATAAGTATTAAATTCCATCTAATTTATAGGATTTTTGCTATTTATCACCGCATGTACTTAATGGAATTTATTAGACCAATAATGTTATATGTTTTAGGGTAGTGATAATAATAATTAAGATGGCATGCATGTAAAGCTGTACTATATACTTATCTATCATTGAAAGTAATTAATAATTGATATAGTTAATAGAAAACATAGGCTTTTTTAATGTTTATATAATATATATATATATATTAAATGTCACATATTAATACATTTATTTCTATTTTATTTTAGATTCATCGAGTTTAAAGATACCTTCAATGGATGATAATATTCCTATGACAGCATCTTCTGTTTCAAGTAAAGCAATCTCACCTCCAGATTTTTTTGATAATATAAGAGAAAAATTACATGGGAATCTAGACATTTCTTTTATAAATTATCATAATATATCTATAAATAAAGACGATGATTTTATCCACAATCTGACTATATATGGATCTTTACTAACTCCAGGACCAAGTATGACAATCAATAACATTGTAATAATAATAGCATATACTCTAATTGTGATAGTATCAGTATTTGGAAATACTTTGGTTTGCCATGTTGTTATTAAAACTAGAAGAATGCATACAATTACAAATATGTTTATAACTAATTTGGCTTTTTCTGATTTGCTCATAACAACACTTAACATTCCTTTTAATATAGCAAAAATATTATTAAATGAATGGCCATTTGGAAGCTTTTTATGCCATTTAGTGCCTTTTATTCAAATAACTGGAGTTTATGTTTCTACCTTCACTATGACAAGCATAGCTTTAGATCGATATAAAGTTATAATGTGGCCTCTTCATCCTCGTTTAACTATTTTAAAAGGATTTATTATTATTATTATAACTTGGATATTAGCATCAACATTATCACTTCCTTATGCTATTTACCATCTGTTGAAAGTACAGTTTACATATGCTTATTTTGTAAAATGCATGGTAAGTTATCCTACTGTGAATTTTCGAAAATGGCTGAGTTTGGCTACCTTTATTACTCAATATGTTATTCCTTTGTCTATTACTACTATTGCTTACATCAGAATTTCACAAAGATTGTGGTCTAGAGATCTTGTGGGGCATGCAACTGAAGAACAGCAGATTCTTCACACCAAGACTAAACAAAAAACAACCAAAATGTTAATATTAGTTGTAGCACTATTTGCAATCTGTTGGCTACCATTGAATTTTTACCATCTTTATGCTGATTTCAGTGGTACTGAAAGTTATGACAAACATAATCCAATTGCTTTCTTTGTGTGCCACTGGTTAGCTATGAGCAGTGTATGCTATAATCCTTTTATATATTGCTGGTTAAATGAACATTTTAGAGCAGGGGCAAAAAATCTTTTTCGCTTTTGTAATAAGCATAGTGCAAAGGTTTATCCTGGCATTGAAATAGATGGTATTTTAGTTCGATTTGACTCAAAAAATAAACGTCATTTACAAGGTCCCCAAACTGGATCACTCAGTTTAAGATCAGATTCAGTTAAACGACAGCCTGCAAATAATAATTGGAGAGACTTATATGAAAGTGAGCCATTAAAAGGTCAATACATTGTGGCAGATTCTTCAACAATATTTAGTTCATCAGATGAAACAAAGTGGACAGAATCAGAATTGCTATAAATAACTTTTATTAATATAAAGGCAATAACAAGAAAATTATTTATCCAAAAGTATAAATTTTGTACATATCTACAAAGATAAAAAGATGTTATAATTATTTATTTTATTAAAGATCAATTGTTTCACAATATTGTATTTAAAAATATTGAAGTATATACAACATAATTGTTTAAATCTCAAAAAATTATACACTTTTCAAAAATATGTAAAACTACAAAACTTGTACTGTTCTAGTTAATATGAAAAGCTAAGCATAACATTGAAATAAGACTTAAGAGCACTGAGCTAGCTTGGGTCAGATTGGGGCCATAATCATAGTGCTACATTGAGCTGCATCATTAAAAATAAGTATATAGAGGTGAAGATCAATATGTGTCTATTATTTGTGTCAATTATATAATAAGGCTTACATGAAATCCAAGTATCTTGTGATCTATCCCTCTGCTGCAATACCATCCTGTATGTTCATGAATATTAAGTTACATAAAGAAGGACAAACTACTGAGATTGATAATTGATTTCAGGGGTGCATATTATTTTAAGGCTGCAAAAAAAATATCCAATCAGTTGAAGATTTTGGTTATGGCTCCTATGCTATTAAGTCATTGTTTGAGAGTGTGGAAAGAATTAAAAATATAAAAATTAATAAAAAAAACCAAGTTAGCCTCATTAGCTATTAAGGAGCTTTACAGGTCAGTGATTCATGACCTTTCTAGGACATTTTGCAGCAAAATAATTATAATCAATACAAAAATCATTATCAAAGTTCTTAATTGTTTAAATAATAAAATTGCAAATGGGAAATTTTACAAAATGATAAGTGGTTGGCCCCTAATATTATCATGGAGTAGTAATGTTGGTCACATTGTTTTCTCAAAAACAATATTCTACCCTGTTGTCTCTAAAATGGACTATTGAAAATAAAGATAACAATCAAGGGATAAATTTTCTACTAATATACATCCAAAAATACAAAGATGGGCTTGATTATTAAATGAATGTGAAACTAATTCAAGTCAGTGGTATCATATATCCCAAGTTGAAAATTCCATTTGAAAATAAACTTGCAGTCCTGAAATATTGTTTTTTACATAGAAACAAGATGTTATGAAAATACAAGCTTGAGAAAAAAAATCAGTAATGAGTCATATATTAGGAATTTAACAAATATAGAATACAATTATAATAAAAACTGTTGAAACTTGTAATAGTAACATCAACAAGTTTTCTGACATTAACCTAATTAAATTATGGATAAACCTATGGTACACTCTCATATTCCTATGATCCATTGAAAGATCTGTTTTCATATTTTCAGTGTGAATTCAGATAGTCCCTCTCTCTCAACAACCTTTTAAACAACACAAAAGACATAATTCCTTTTGAACTTGCTCTCCAGATTGTATATAAAATCTCATGCCCTACCCCACTATGTAGCTCAGTGTATTATGGGGAATGTGCTAACAGATCAATGGGAATTGTCCAGCACACATATTTGTATAATAAAGCAAAGTTAAATCATGAATACAAATTGATCTTTTTCAATCATGAGCATGCTATGGGATTTATTTTTTCCCCAGCTAATGTTATAACAATATATGCAGAAAGGCATGATAGAAAAAAGAAAACATAAATAGGCTTAGGCTATTGCCAGGGATCATCATTGTATTAATAGAAAAGATCCTGTGTCCCATTGTCAAAAAAATGGAACATCTAATTTGCTTACTGGGATTTATTTACATATTGATCTTCACCACTGTATATACATATATTTAACAACACAGTTTGACATAGCACTATGATTCTGGCAGCAATCTGCTAAAAGCTAGCTCAATGTTCTTAAGTCTTATTTGGTTTATGTTTACTTTTTCATATTAACATCAACATTATAAGTTTTGTAGATTTACAATATAATTCTTTAATATTTGATTGAATACAAGTATAATGTTAAAGTTTTAGATATAACTATAAAGAACTTGAACACATACTTTTATGCTCTCTTCAGATATTCATTCTATCACATACAACTGATACACATGACCACATACATGTGAAAAGGATAAATGATGTCCAATGTATGCATTTAATGCTGAACCTTCATTCAGATGATCCAAATCTTCATCTCTCACACACATATATAATCAGTGTTCAGTTTACATTAAGATAGCAAATCTTTAAACTTTAATAGACAGGTTTCAATATATTCTATCCTCTAACTCTTCAGCCATATTGAAAATCTATTGATGGAATGCCCAAATTCCTTGTTGATGCTAATGTTACTGTCACGCTCATGTTGAATTTAAGTCATTCTAACTCCTCACCTACAGGACCTTATAAATTTAAATACACATAAGAGGGATGGGTAGGATGCTGGATGAATCTGTAATATATGATTGAATTATAATTCTATTCAAACAAATATTGCAGATTCAATATTATTCTTGTATTCAATCAAATATTGAAAATTCAGTCTTACCTTGCCCATCCCTCTTCTGTGTTTTTAAATAGATAAAGTCATATACATGAGGAGTCAGAATGATAAAGTTAACATGGGTTTAACTATAATATTAGCATCAACAAGGGATTTGAGCATTCCATCATCAGATATTCCAATGATATGGATGGATGAACAATTGGAGGGTGAAGTATATTTAAGCCTGTCCATTAAAAGTTGAAGATTTGCTATTTTAATATAAACAGAGCACTTATTATATGTGTATGGTAGATGGATGATGTGAACTAACTGAAGAGCGATGGTTTAGCACAAAATACATCTATTGGAGATCATTTGTCTTTTTCACATGTATGTGGTCATATGTATCAAGTTGTATGAGATATAGTGGATAGCTAGAGGGAGCTTGAAAGTCTGTGCTCAAAATGGTAACATAATTGTTTGTAAATTTACATACATAAAAAATGATACAATTTTTGTAAATATTGCATAAAAATTTTAAATTGATATCATGTTGTAAAAATCATTTTAATAATTTTATAATGTCACATATATATAATTAGTAGATTTTCATGGGCTTTATAAATTTAAATATTGAAATTATAATGGAAATTCCATGAATAAATCTAAAAATATTTCAATTAAGATGTAATTAGGAAATAACTAATTACAAACAGTTTATGTACATTGAAATCATATTATCTAGAAATAGTTTTTTTTTTCTTTATGCCTCATCCCAAAAAGAAATTGAATCAAATAGAAAAAAATTTATATAAATATTATTTCTAAATAGCATGATTTTAATCAGTACATAAAGTTTGTTACTGGTTACTGCTTCGTTATGTCTAATTAAAATATTTTGAGATAAATACATGAAAAAACCCCAACATACTTTTCATATTTATACATAAATATATATGAGTCTGTTACAATTAAGTCTAACTTACTTGCTAATTGCTAAAATTATTTATGTACTTATAATATTTTATTTTTATTATTACTATAAATTAATACATAGTTGTTGTTTTTTTAAAAAATAATGAAAATTCTTTATAAAAATGAAAAGCACCTTATAGAAACTTTAGAATATTTATATTTTGTTTTAAACTTTGTAATGTTATGATTATATATTATAAAAAATAAATAAATATCATTTTAGTAAATTATTTCAATTATATACATTATATAAATTAGTGGCTTGTATAAATGATGGGATTAGTATAAAAATTAAAATGAAGTTGTAAAAAATTTAATGAATAATAGATCAATCACTGAATGTAATACACTATCTATAATATATATATATTGTACCGGACAAAAGATTTGGTTTCACATATAATGATTACAAGGGCACCACTAGTCTGAAAATCGGAACTAGACATTTATGTTTAAGGGTGGACAGGATATGTGAACCTGAATGTGCCGGACTAGCTCAATCAAGCAAATGAGTTCTTATGTTTTGTTCAGAAAGTTGGAAAGGTAGCAACAGAAAACAAAATCAACTAAGTAACAAAAAAGAATAAATGTTTTATTAATTGTAGGATTAAATAAACATTAATCTATATAACAACTTTAAAATGCACTACTCCTACATTCGTCAAAATTAAAATATTTTTGTTTTTAACATTGCTTAGAAACGATTTCTGTGCATGGTATAATTATGGTAGAAAGTGTATGAAAATACTGACAGTAGTAAAAGTACCAGTAAGTATTCAGTGATCTCACATAAAGAAAGGGGGGTAGGTTCTTGCTTATAACCCACGGTTACGAAAAGAATGAATCTCAGGATTTGAGATTTCTGAGAGCTTATGTTGGAGCAGGAGAAATGCAAAAATAGTTTCCTAACCTGTAACTTTAAGAAACAAAACAGGGCACTGAAAGATATTACTTTCAATCAATTGACCTCCCTCACAGAGAGACAGGCTAGGAGCTCACAATCTACCTATTGAAAGAGTTAAATCGATCATACTTGCCTCTAATAAATAAATTGGAAGCTCAAAGGAATAAAACTAATGACTATTATATTTCATCATAATCTATTATAAATAATTACAGTTTCTCAACATAAGTAGGACTAATAACAAAATGGGTCATGAGCCAAAAGCTAATTAAAATAGCCTGTAATATCCAGACTGCTCTCTATAACAAAAAGGAATGTGAGATTTCAAATAAGACTATACTATATTACTTACTAAGACTTAAACAGAACATATAGCACTGGTTTGAAATTAGCACTCCTTTGAGAGAAAATTATCACAGCACAGAAACTGAATTACATAAAATAAAAATTGGAAACATATGTATATTTAAAAAAGAAAACAAATTTAAGACAATAAAATTAGTTAAATTATAGAATGTAAAGTACCTTAACAAATTAGTTAAATGCTAGTGCACTAGGCTTTTTGAGCATGGTCCAATGGTCTGGATTCACTGATAGTAGGCTTGGGCGAGTTGGTTAGTGGTTTCTTTATAGTTGTTTCTTATGGCATTGTAGGCAGTTAATGGAGACACAGAGAGCATGAATCTGTCCTGGTAAAAAGCTTAGCAAATCATGATATGAGAAAACATCTTTTTGGTAAGTTTAGTGAATAATGATTGCAGGATCAGCTTTCTTTCAGATTTTTTTTTTGCAGGAATAGTTTGTGCAAGTATCTCTCAGAGTTGTTATAAGTATCTCTCAGAGTTTGTGCAACTATATCCTAGTTAGTATAAGTATCTCTCAGAGTTGATATAAGTATAATACAATAGACTGATTAAGCCTTTTATAGCTGAATTTCTCCATCTGAATCAATTACAAAATTTTTTTAATAAAATTTATAACATTCTTCATCTAGCTAACAATAGCTATCTAATTAAAGAAAATAAATTGCCTTTTACAGATCTAGGGATTAACAAATGAAAAATTCTTTTCTTTTTCTTTTTTTTCTTTTTAATTACTTATTATTATCAATCTAAATCCTAAATCTGAAAAGCAATTTATTTATACAATTTACTTTTACATAAATTAATAAAAAAAACTAATCTTAGTTTTTTTTTTTTTTTCAAAATTAAAAACTAAATATAGCTGTGGGGTTAAAATATAATTCCCATATATATATATATTTGTACAAACAAAACAAAAAGTTTTATAAACAAAATCTAACTTATATAAATTTATTTTTAGCCCAGTAACACTTCAACTTTGTAATGGTGTTTTAAGCATCCACTACAATATATATATATTGACCATGTCAAAGTTATATTATTAATTTTCAAAAAAAATAATGTGATATATTTTATTAATCTCCCCTTTTGTTAAAAATAAAATATGTTAACTTTATTGTGAAGATGATTTCAAAAAGATTTATAAAAATACATTTAAAGAGTTGATATGTAAATCAAGTAGAAAAATATTAAAATAAGATGCTTTTTTTTTTCTCATTTATTCTCCAATTCTTCTTTAAAGCAGCAAAAAGAAAGCAAAATAAATTATCTATCAAATAATTCTTTTTATATACATAAGAAGTAAAAATTATTATTTTTTATTTACTTAAAGACGTGAAAAGATTTTTTGTACTAAGATTTGCATGGAAGATAAAGTGCTAAGTTAAAGTAAATAACTCATTGGTTTTTACCCTAGTACAATTGTTTAATCAAGATTTCTTATTAACTAGTTTTAAAACTGCTCTTGGTAAAAGGAACTTTGCAAATGGATTGCCAGAAAAAAAATAAGGATAGGAACATGTTATATAATTATCTTTAATGTTTCCCTTATTGATACAGAAAGAAATATAAAATACTTAAAAGAAGAAAATAATTTTCAGATAACAGTAAGATATTTTAAAGACAGAACATTTTATGCTTTGATATTGCTTAATATTTGTGAATATTCAGTATAAATAAAAGAAAAAAATATTCATGAACTTTAAAAAAATTAAAGAATGAAAACTACTTCCGATCTTATTAAAAATGATATTATTTTTTTTAGTCATAAAGGAACTATAGAAATATAATATTTCAATTTGAATTTTTTAAAATACCAAATGTATAATAATCTAATAATATAGTATTTAAAATTATTTCCAGAAAAGCTATCTAGAAATAAAGATAATTCTGTTTTTATATAAAAAGTTATCTCATAAAATTATGAAGTAAGAAAGCATTTGAACTTTTATTGTAATCTTTGATGCACAAAGTATTGAAGAAGGAAAATTCCCAAAAAATTTTTTAGTGATTTATTCTATTACTTGTATTTTTTCATTAATAAATTATTTCTTTATTTACCAATTCTTAATTGTTATTTTATGTATTCACCACAATAATAATGGAATAAACTTCTGTTATTTCATGAAAAACACACAAATTATTGTGTTAAGTTAATGCCACATACATAACCCATAGGATATATTCCTTCCATAGCTCTGAGAACATGCTCTCTAATGTGTTAAAGCTGACATGTACAGTGGCTAAAGCAAAAATGAATATATGTATGAATAATGAGTTGTAGATAAATAATTCCCAGCCTCATATTATTTTATTTGTATATTCTATTGCTTCTGCTGTCATTGAAGAAAGTTACCATTACATAAATTAGTACCAACAACATGATAGCATTGAATATTTTATTCTAAAAAAGAAGATGATTGTTTCTGTACACAAAATGATGTTAACAATGTTGAAAGCTTCAAATATCTTATTCAGATAAAGAAGCTGTGTGATGTATATACATGCATAAAGTAAAAGAATTTCATTTGAATTAAATAAAGAAAAGTAGAAAGCAGAATTAAAGTTGAATAAAGGAAGGTATGGATGGCACTGCACTGGTGTGAAACTGATATTGCTATTAATTGATAGAATGAAAGTAAAAAGAATGAATTGAAAAATTGCTAAAGGGTTATAGTGAGACTAATGTTAACATGGCTAAAGAAAAACAGTGAACAACAAATAAGTATGAAGTCACTTGATACCAGAGAAAATCAACCAATAGAGTCTGGGACTGTGATAGAAAAGGATATTTTGAATGTGCAAGTGCTGGAGAAGTAAAAGCCAGCAGCAGCTGCACTCACATTGAAAATATTTCTAGCAGTTATGAATCAAATAAAAAAAGATAATTACAGAAAAGATTAACAAATGAAAGAAGAAAATGATAAAATGCTAGCAATTATAAACCAAAATCAAAAAGGAATGCACAATAAAATGGATAAAAATCAAGAAAAGATGCAGGTAGATATTAGAGAGATGTATAATAAACTGGATAGAAATCAAAAAATAAAGAAGCTTATATTCCTGGAATCCATAGAGATGTTTGTAGGTGTTCAGAATATGATTCATAAAACCATTAGAACCTACAAAGATGATGTACAAGAAACAGTTTTAAGTCTGGGAGAAAGATTACAGAAGTTTGAGGTGAACGATGAAAAGATAACATTTCTAAAGGGGAATTCTTCATTAAATGAAATAATTATCACTATAAATAACACGAAAGCAGATAATAATAAACTTAAGAAAGCTGTACAACAGTACAAAGAGAAAAATCAGTGTAACATTATGGTTATAATTATTCAAGAAAAAAAAATGATACATTAGTTAAAATCCAACATGGACTTGGTGAAAATATTAAAGGTAACAATCAATTTTTGAAAATAAAAACAGAGTCAATGCAAGTTAGACATCAACTGAGCATCTAGATAGTCTAAAAATATATTTTGAGCTGAATTCACTAATTAAAAAGGAGAAAATAGCTACCCAATATAACAATATAAATGATCCATCTATGGAATGATAGAATTCACTGATAAGCAAACCAACTACTTATCTGGAATATAAAAAAGTAGATCTTAAGTAAGTTTTGATCAAAAGAAATAGAGATCATAAAGTACCAGATTATGCAAGAGAAATTTCAGATAAAAGGTTGTGAAACCTATATACAATTCTTTAGAAGACAGGCTGCAAGATTAAGAACATCGTCTGCATGAGGGAACACTGAAAGTCAAATAATAAAAATAATAAGGCATAACTTACATTTCAGGATTGAGCATATAATTATTAGTACTGACAGAAAGACTATTGAAGAGGTGGTGGATTTCATGAAAGCTGTAGATATGAATTATCACTATCAGAGTGAAGAAATCAAACTTCTGATGGTATACAAACCATGGTTTAAGAAGGTTGATGCATTCATTGATAACATCAAGTTTGATTATAATCCAAGATACCAACTTTATATGAATTCAGCAAAAAACTAAAAGAAATTATGAAACAAATAGAATAACTGAAGTAAGACTACATTCAAGAAGTTAGTCTGAGACATGCATAAAGTTTCCAAAGAAGAAATCACCATCTTTATTTTCTACTCAAGGTGCAAGTGAAATACCTACAAAAAATGGAAAACAAATAGAAAGAGGCAGACACATGAAAAACAAGGGGAAATCATGTCAGCTAAAGCAACTAACAATATCAAGATGAGAAAAAATAAAAGTGAAATACAAGAAGGTACCAATATCAACTTTCACATTTTTTAAAAGATAAAGAATGGCTTGCTTCCTGTTGACTCAAGATTTATTCAATAATTAATGATTTTGGGAAAAAAGCCATAATATTTTTTAATAAAGGAATGTCTTTTATTTTAAAAAATTATTCAACAAAAATATTGAGAAATAACTATATAAAATTATTTCCATTGGTATTGTGATTGGAGAAGAGAAATTCTCTCTTTTTGGTGAGAGGGGATATGTAAGAGATATTGGCCATGCCAAAGTTACATTATTATATTTTCAAAAAATAATGCACATTTATTTTATTATTCTTTCTTCTTGTTAAAAATAAAATACATTAAATTTATTAGAGAGATGACACCAAAAAGATTTATAAGAATACAATTAAAATGTTAATATGTAAATCAAATGGAAAAATATTAAAATGAGATCAATTTTTTTTCATTCTCTCTTTGACTCTTCTTTGAAGCAGAAAAAGAAAGCAAAATAAATTATCAAATAATTCTTTTTATATGCATAAAAAGTGAAAATTATTGTTTAATTTACTTAAAGAAATGGAAAGATTCCTTGTACTAAGGTTTTCATGAAGATGAAGTGTTATGTTGAAGTAAATAGTTCATTGGTTTTGACCCCAGTACAACTGCCTAATCTACATTTCTTATCCAACTAGTTTTTTTAAACTGCTATTGGTAAAAGGAACTTTGCAAATGGATTGACATAAAAAAATAAGGATGGGAATGTGTTATATAATTACCTTTAATGTTTCATTTAATGATACAGAAAAAAAGAAAAAATATTTAAAAAAAAGAAATGATTTTCCAGATAGTGGTAAGATATTTTAAAGCCAGAATTTTTAATGTTTTGATATTGCTTGCTATTTGTGAATATTCAGGATAAATAAAGGAAAAGAATATTCATGAACTTTTAAAAAATTAAAGAATGAAAACTTTTCAATCTTATTAAAAATATTATTTTCTTAGTAATAAAGGAGCTATAGAAATATAATATTTTAAATCAAATTCTTTAGAATATAAAATGTGTAATAATCTGTAATAATAAAGTATTTAAATCTATTTCCAAAAAATCTGTTTAAATATAAATGAAGATAATTCTGTTTTTTATGGTAAAGGTTATAATGTAAAATTATAAAGAAGAAAAGCATTAGAACTTTTATTGTAATCTTTAATGCAAAATGTATTCAAAAAAGAGAATTCCTTAAGAAGATTCTAATGATTTGTTCTATTACTTATCGATTGATTTATTATTTTATTTTACTCATTAATAAATTATCTCTTCATTTACCAATTAATTATTTCATGCATTACCACAGTAGTAATGGAATAAAATATTATATCAAAAACACACAAATTAATTATAATTAGTTAGCATACTGCTATTTTACTTTATACACAATTAATGCCAGATTCATGGTCCATATATTAAATCACCCCATAGCTCTGAGAACATGCTTTCTGACATGTTATATCTGGAATGTATGGTGGCTAAAGAAACAATGAATATTGTATAAACAATGAATTCTAGATAAATAATTCCTAGCCTCATATTTTTTACTTGTATATTCTACTACTTCTGCTGTTATTGAAGAGAGTTCCCATTACAATATATTATACACCATATAAATATGGAATTTATTAATATTATTTTACTTACACCCTCCATAGAAACTTATAAAGACGTGCCTTATATATTACCATTTTGATAAAAAATCAACTAATCTTTTGTAAGATATTTCTTTATTGTCAAGCAAACATAATGGCATTAGCTACTAAAAAAACAAATCAAGATCACTTCAAACATAGCTCAATTTCTGTATAAGTAGATTTTCAATGTTCAATATTCTATTCAAATTTAATTTTGGAATATTTTATAAAATATCCCACTGTAAAGCATCTTTTGAATAATCCTTCAAAGACTTTTTAAGTGTTAATTGTTACTTTTGAATGGCTCAAATTATGGAACAAAATATACATTAAGGTTATTTGAAACCTAAAAAAACATTTAGATTTTATTTGATTAGTTTTGTAACTCCAAATTGTGATTAGTATAGAAATCATGGCAACCTATTTCTGGCAATAGCATTTCAGTCAGTCTTCTAGAGAAAATAATAAAGAAAAAGGTTAAGAGATGGTATTCTCTCTTTTATCTTTAAAATGTATTATCACATGCTGTAGCTAGAGATACTTCAATAATAAATAAACAGTTGCAATGAGTTAATATATGTCTGTTAATTAAAAAACTATTGTAATAACAATAAAAATAATAAAGATAATGGTAATTAATAATTCTAAGACTATAATTCCTAAATTGCAAAGAAGTAATATAATTTATCACATTTCATATGAATGTTAAAAATTATATATTGTAAATCGAGATGTTCTGTGGAAAAAAGATTGAAGGAGCATCAACTATTATATAATTGAATTTAAAATAATATAAATAGTCAATTTAATACAGATTCAGTGTTCTTTGACCATGAAAAAACTTGTAATTATAGGTTTACATTTAATAGTAATGAAATAAAAATATTAATGGAAGAAAGAAATCATAAAAATGGGAAAATTAAAGAGGCAATTTTGATTGATAAATATAAGGATGATGTTATTAATAGGCAATTTGCAAATACAGCCATACTGAAGCAGTTGCGGCTGGGTTCTTTCCCCGCTTTCCTTGTTTTCTCCCCCAATCCTAACTTTAAATTTCCGGGGGGGGGGGGTTTTTCACGTTCAATCCTCCCTTATTTCCAAAATGGATTTTTTTTTTTAAAAAATGAAATTAATTTTTTTTGAATTTTATTATTTTTTTTATAAAAAAATTTTAAAAAATTTTTATATATTTATATATTTTATTAAGTGGGTGTGGGGGGTTAATATTTAAATTTTATAAATATAATTGTGGAAGGTGGGGGGTTTAATAATGAAGTTGAAGGTGGCAAAAAAAAAAAAATAAATAAAAAAAGAAAGATTTAAAAAATTTTAAAAAAATAAGAATGGGAGGAAGGGAAGAGAAAAAAAAAAAAAAAAAAAAAAAAAAAAAAGAATAGGGGAAAAAGGAGGGGAAAAAAAAAAAGGGTGGGAAGGGGAAAAATAGGAAAGAGGAAGGGGTCGGGGTGCTAAAAAAACAGTGCGGGGGGGAGGGGGGGAGGGGGGAAAAATGGTATTTATTAGACTCTTAAAGGAAAAATTAAAAAAATTAAATTTTATAATTTTTTTCTAATCTTTCTTACCGTTGGTGAAAGGGGTATGGGGGGGATAAAATGAATTAAAGCCCTGCTATCAAATAAAAAATCATAAATAAGAAGAAATAGAAAAAGAAAAATAGGTAATATCTCCCCCCGAATGTAAATGAAAGAGTTTAAATATGTAAATGAATTAAAGGGGGAGTGGGGAAAAGGGGAAGGGGGTGAAAATGGAGGGGAAGGGAAATAAAAGGGAAAAAGGAAAAGGAAGGGGAGGGACGATGAGGGGGGCGGGGGGGGGGGGAAAAAATAAGGGGATGAAGGGCTTTCCTAGCTTCCCCCGCGCCGGATGGGGTAAAAAAAATAAAAAAAAAAAAAAAAAGTAAAAATAAAAAAAGAAAAAAAAAAAAAAAAATACTTTTGGGGGGGGGGGGTGGAGAAGGGAAAGGGGAAAAAAGAAAAAAAAAAAAAAAAAAAAAAAAAAAAAAAGAAGATACACAACTTATGGAAATTTATGTAACATTAAGTTTTAAAAAAATTTGAAATTCAGTTAAAGCTGACAAGGATTATTACATAATTGAAAGCACTTTGAAAGGATTTAAACTATAATATTGCATTTACCATTTATTATTTATGTTTTATATATATATGAAAAACAAAAACAAGTTATATATACGTAAACTTGCTATCGCTTGTATTTATGATCAATAGATGGAGCTTTACCAAGACCTTTAAACAAGCGTATTTTTGTTTACATAAATGTCAGAGTCAGAATTCACTGTCTTTTTCGTTGGCTCCACCCTCAGATCAGCTGATTTCAAGCTGATTTGCTATCATCAGTGAAGGATAGGAGTTAGAAACTAGGCCTAAACACTAATATATATATATTGAACCGGAAACTTTCTCCACTTCAAAAATCATCCTTTATAAAATCAAAACTAAAATGTATATCTATAAAGATTTTAAAAGGGAAATTTTGTATTTTATTTTTTTTGTTTGTAAGCATACATGTCAGAACACATGTACTCGATTATATTTTGAAATCATAAAAATATTTTAATTTAAAAGAGTTTTGATTGAGATAATTTTTTTTTTTTGTTTTTGTTTTAATCTAAAAGAGAGAAGATAAAAAATAGCTCTGGTTAAAATTTTAATAAAGATCTAGCCAGAGATAAAGAATAGTTCTTGTTAAATGTTTTTAATTAAGATCAGGCAGGAGATAAAAATGATATATAAAAGCTGGGTTTTTTGCATATTAGGAATTGCATACTTAAGATCACTAATTGTGAATTGCTGATATATAAAGATTTTCTAATTATAAATTGAAGATTACTAAAGGAATTGCATATTAAAAAAGGTGAATGGAGAAATGTTGATTAATATTTGTGATGCTTTTTCAAATTTCACATTACTAATTGCTGATTGTTGACTGCTAAAGAAATCATTCAAGGAGAAGACAAAAAAGTAAATATATGTAATATTGAAAATAGTGACCATCCATTTATAATGTAGAAATTACCCACCCAAAAGAACCATATTAACAATATGCTATGCTAAGCCATCAAAGACAAACCTTGGAGCTCAAAACTGTGTCATCATGAACAATGCCCTAATGACTAGCTTGAAACTCATCCTCAAGATGGCCTTTGTACACCATGACCAGATTTAGGGAGATCAAAAACCATTGTAATATACTCTCAATAAAACTAAACCTTGCACACACTTATGGAATAAATCATATGGGAAAACAGAAGCCTGGAAGGTAACTGAGCACTTTATTTTAACCAGGGTTTAAGTCTCTAAGCTTGATACTTAAAGAACAAGAAAAAAAATGTATAATAGATTTATTCATCTAAGTTTGGATATTATTAATAAATTTATAAATGTTTATTTTATTATATGTATTTTTTTATGGAATCTATAAAATATAAAAAATTAGTTTAAGATTTTATTTATCACTTTGTAGGAGAATGTATTGTGAGTTGATATTTTATACTCATTGTCATTATTTGTTGTTAAAAGTTTTGGCAGAGAATAGTAATTTTTTATCTCACCTGTTCCCTATATTATTGGAAATTAATTTACTTCAATGTGTGCTTGTGTTTCCTGCAGACTGTAGATCTTTTGGCAAATGATTTATCAATTACATGGTTCTGTTTTTCTTGTATGCCATGTAGAGTATGACATTTTGTTTTCTTATATTTCAGATTACATAACATCATAATCTTTTCTTTTTGCTTGTATTGGGTAACCTTAAGGGCCATATAGTAAATGTGAGCCCTTATGAATGTTTAAGGAGTATAGGACATCCTTGTTTTGTCCTGATGTTTTACCAGGTTAAGGAAAGATCTCTCTGCAGTGTTTGTTAACTTCCATCCAAGATTGCCTTTTCTAAAAATCTCTAATGAAAGGAAATCGAAATGAAAGAAGGGTGAAAGTTGTGTAGGTAAATCTTTGACAAGAAGATCATACAAAGCCCTCTAAACTTAGGTGAGAAAACAAAATTATCTGCTGAAGTGTTTGATATGTCATAGTATTTACTTGCGCTATCAGATGAATAAGGTTGAGGAATTTGGGTCAACTTTGTTATTTTTCTTTGACTAACATAGGCTTTATTTAGTAAATCTCATAATTATTAATAATTATATTTGTTTTTGGCTGATGTTTGTTCCTGTGTCCTGTCCTCAATTGTCCGATCAATATTTAAGATTTCTTTCTCTCCCTGTATCTAGCTGGTGGCATTTATATTCATCATCATTTACCTTTTGATCACTGTAAATTAAATTTTCTAGATCAACAATGGCCTAGTGGCAACCTCAGTGATAAAAAGAAGTGGAGTATTTGATACAATGTGTATATATATATATATATATATATATATATATATATATTATTACTATTTGCAGGATATTCTGTGTAGTGAAAAAGCTAAATGCTGACATTTCAGTACAATATCAAGTACCTTCCTCAGAGCATCCTCTAATCATAAGAATGCATGTGAGATTTAAAATCGTTTTTATTGTTTTCTTTCTCCTCATATTTAAATTCTATTGGTTGGGAAGTTTAAGGTGTGAATTAAAGAAGATTAACAACATTTGGAAGAAGCTATTGGAAGAGAAAATAAATTTTAAAACTTCTCAACCAATAGAATTTAAATATGAGAAGAAAGAAAACAATAAAAACGATTTTAAATCTCACATGCATTCTTATGATTTGAGAAAGAGGACACTCTGAGGAAGGTACTTGATATTGTACTGAAACGTCAGCATTTAGCTTTTTCACTACACGAAATACCCGCAAATAGTAATAATAATATGACATCTTTTATCCATGAAAATATTAGAATTAATATATATATATATGCATGTCAAAATATTTTATAAGTGTTTTTCATATTTTAATTTTTAGTTAAAAATCTAAAACCACAATCTATTGAGATAGCATTTAATCAAGATTAATTGTCAGGTCTGAAAAAGAAAGCATGCTTATGTTGTTGTATATAATATAAAGCCTACAGTAAATTGATATAGTTATGAAAAATCAAAGTATAGCAAATGAAAAACATTCACATATAAAATAGTTTTATAATATTCATTAAATATTAAATTACAATGACTTAACAGTGAAGAAATTTATTACAAAGTGAGAAATACGAAAAGTTGCTAAATTTCGATTTCTACTATTTATATCTATTTACTGTCACGCTTTGTATTCTATATATCAATAGAAGTTGAAATCAAAAAAGAATTTTTTTACTGCATCTTAACACTAGCAGTGTATTTTCTTCCCCAATTCCATTTAGTTAATCTTGATTGGCTGCTATCTTAATAAGAGCTGGACTTTAGATTTCGAATTAAAAATTAAAAAACAGAAACGTTCATTTATTAAATACTTCCATCTACAACTCATAGTTTTGGGGTTTCAAACATCCAATTATAAATATAAAAATGAAAAATAAACTTAAAAATAGCAGTTTTCTCAGTAGATTTTACTATTTGTAATTATAAAAAATGTATTAAATAAATAAGATGTCAAGTGTTGATGGCCTAGTGGTTAGCATAGCTGCTTTCCAAGCAGCTGGCCCGGGTTTGCTTCCCAGTTAAGGCTTTGACATATGAAAAAAAATCAGATGTTCATGTATTTTATTGGGTTTTAATATATGCATCATCATTTTCAATCTTTATTGAGTCATTGCAGAATGTAGATCTCTGAAAGTTTAATTCTATTTCTTCCATCCATACTCTGTCTTTTTCCAATCACACTTGCAAACATCATAGCTTCACCCATCTGAAATGTGATCCCTTTGCATGTCATTTACAATTTTTGAGATCAAGTTAAGATTTCAACTATCCACCAATTATCATTTCTCCTAGTAATATGTCCAGCTCATCTTCATTTCAATCCTTTAATTATTTCATTGATACCTATTTCTTTTTTTCATATATGAATATTCAATTCCTCTCTTCTTATTACTCCTAATATATATTTCTCTAAAAATTCATTGAGTATTCTGTATTATTATTCTTTTAAATATCTAAGTATGCAAATATAAGAATTTGATACTAAACTATTTTTATCTATAGTATTCTATCAATGCTCAATTCCATGATAAATTTTAGTCATTACGTTTATATTTGTAAAAAAAAAAAAAGAAATTATTAACTTCTAATTTATGATTATTAAGTTTTATTTTATTTTTTTGAAAAAAATCATTCAACATTACTTTGGTGCTTATTTTTAGTCCTACTTTCTTATTTTCATCAAATTACTATTGCAGTATTTCCAGAAGCTCTGAAACATAATTGGCTAAAATATCTAATATTTTCTGCAAAAATCTTGATGGAAAACAATCATCTATATTTATTTCTTTAGTTTTACACTTTTATCCACTAAATACTTCTTGTAAAATTAGTATTAAAAGTTTTTCAAATCTAGAATCACACAAATTTTCTTAGGGTCACAATCTATTCTAAATTTTTCTGTTGCATTTTGATCAATAATCTTCATAATAAGATAATATCCAATGCTTATAAATGGAAAATACTATGTTTTAATTATTGTGGAGATTTTTACAGACAAATTCCTTTTTCATAGCTTAAAATTGCAAAACATAATGGCAACTTATCCACTGTAACCCACTTTTAAACATTTTTTTTTTTTCCAGTTGACTTGAATCCACATTTTTATAATGGAATTGAAATTCTCTGGATAACTTTAATATTTTTATTATCACTTTTCTTGAATACCAATATTATGAATTCATTCTTTCAATACTATTTAATGCATAGACATTTGACACATAGTTTTAGCTACAATTTCTCTTTTTTGTCATCTGATGCTTTTAGAATAATAATAATAAATATATCATCCCTCCACCAAAACATTTCTCTTCTTTATACATTTAATTATAGATCTTATCTCTTTATGTTGTTGTAATTATAACGACCTTTTTTTTTATTCTTTATATAATTTTTATAGAATTCTATGAATTTATGATCTTATGCTAATTTTGAGCAATAGATCCATTTTTCCATTTATTGCTGAAATGACTTTCTTATCAACACTAATAAGATTTTTTCAGAGAATTACATAATATCTATAGCTTGCCATAACTATGCATTATTTATTTCCTTGTCTCATTATTAACTTATTTTCATAACATTTTATAGAATTCTGTATTTTCAATGAATCACTTTAAAATATGATTGTATTCCTTTTTTTTCTTCCTATATTATATTGTCTTCCTGAGAAATTTAATGGTGAATGGCTGCATTTTTCTTTCGACTGTCTTTAAAGCACTTCTTAGCAGAGTATCAATTATTTTCTAATTAAATTCAATAAAGTCAGATATGTTTCCGAAATTGGTTAATATTTTAAAATGATTAAGTAATATCTATTGGAATGTTTCTGAAGATTTTGAATATATCAACTGTGAATACTGTCTTTCTTAATAATTTTTGTTTGCCTAATATCACATTAACACACAATGTATATATCACTTATCTGATGGTCATTTTGTGTTGAACATACAATCTTAATATACATATTTTCTGTTAGTCAAAATATAATACAACATTTGGATGCTTCAATTCCAATTTAGTTTAACTTTTTTTTTTCAAAAAAAAATTCAAAATCTTCTCCCCTCTCATTTCTATCAAGATAATCAAATTTATCCACAGCATTTTAATCTTTAATTTTTTAGTTCTAGCAATCAAATCTTCCAATTAAATTTTAAAGTATTGTAAATATTTTGTTACATTTGTAAAAAAAATATACCCATTTTTTATCATAATGAAAACTTTATAAGGACATAAACTTGTATTGTTTTCATTTGATGTTTTTCATTAATTTGAATAACTAATTTTGCCACTCTGCCTGATATACCATCAATTCTCCATGATAACATTCTTCCACATTTTATTTACAATAAGTCTCATTTCACTTGTGTTTTATATATTTATGTCTTTGTGATATAATATTTATCCATTTTTAAATCTTGTTTTCTCACATTTTCTTATAAATTCATAAGGTCCAATAATGTCCCATTTATTATTATATCCTTATTCCGTTTAGACAATGATGTTGAGAGTATCTCAGAAAGATCATTATTGAATGTTTTTCTGGGTCTGTAATCAAGAAATTCTTCTTTAGCCACCATCGTCTCTCTTGGCCGATGAGTTTGTCTATCATGATTGTAAATGTGTTTTATTAAATTCCAATATTCTCCCAAGATTTAATTTTATCCTCATTTAGAAAATATTTAATATAATAATGGCATTATGAATAAACAAACACTAGTTTCCATTTATGACAATACAACATAAAAGCACTATTTAAATCCTATGTCAAAATACTCCAATCAGCATTATAAAATTATATATGCAGATGGGAATAATTCCTATAAATATCAGTATGCTCTTCTAAATTTTATGATTAAATATTTTATTCACACTATGATGATCATTTTTAGTAGGGAAATATCAAACCCAATTTGAATACTATAAATTATTTTTTCTTCTTTTAACAAGCTCTTGATACTCCTATCCAGTTTCCGAGATAAATACAATCATTTCTACTCTATCATTGTTGTGATTATCAAGCAAATACTTTCAAAATAAATTAAAAAATTACAAAAAAGAACTTATATTTGCTTATATGAAAGTCAGAATGTTAGAGGCATACTCAAATTATTTGGTCTTACTTATAATCTCTTAAAATTGATATCACTATCATCGTCAAAAACTAAGGTTACACTCTTTGCTTGTCTAATATCAAAATCACTCTGCATTCCACACTTAAAATATATTTACAATAATAATAAAATAAAATAAATATTTTATAATTATTACACATAACAAATAATATTCACATCTGAAAACACAAATAATAATATTTTAACTCAACACAAACTAAAACCCTTTACATTATATTCTCACAATATTATATCAGAAATATATATTTTATATATATCATTCCAGGTTTGTGAAGAGTGCCTGGTTTTCAAATATTTACATATCAAGCTTATATCCTGTCCATCCCTCTTATATGTATTTAATGGATGCTGTCCTATACATGAGGGGTCAGAGTGACTTCAGGTCAACATGGGCATGGCAATAATATTGGCATCAGCATGGGATTTGAGTTTTTATCATCAGATTTTCAATGATATGGATGGCTGAAAAGTTAGAGGTTGCAGTTGATTGAAGCCTGTCCATTAAAGTATGAAGATTTGCTATCTTAATATAAACTTAGCATTGATTATATATATGTGTGAGAGATGATAGTCTGGACCAACTGATGAATGCTGGTTTAGCATGAAATACATATATTGGTGATTATTAATCTTTTCTACATGTGTGTGGTCATATATATCAGTTATATGAGATAGTGTGGATAGTTGAAGGGTGCTTGAAAATCTGAGTTCAAATCCTCTATATTTATATATCATTCCAATAAAATATTACATATAGCATATAAACGTAACAACAGAAACACCTAAGGCATTAAATATTCATGTGTATTGTTTATATTCCACTACTTAGGAATGCAATAAATAAAATACATATAATAAAAAACAATATTAATTTTATCAAAGTCATAAACTTTAATATTTATATACACATTTTAAATGAAAAAATTAATCTTTAATTTTATGTTGAAATAATTATAAGGTATTTTTTGCTTCAATATTTTATTGTCATAACAATCTTTTCCAATGCTCTTAGGCTAATATATTATTAAAACTAAGAATAATTTTAAAAAAAATTATACTTGACATTTCATCACATACTAACACCAGATATCCAATACAATGAAACAGTAGAAAGGATGCAGAAGTTGTGATTCAATTATCATACAATTTAATATACACACAAGCATGTAAATCCTAGAGCATCATGAGTAAAAAAGTCAAAATCATTTATTTATTTATACACTCTTTCAATTATTTCTAATTCTGGAGTACCCAACAATATAAAATATATCTATCTCCCATAAGTCTGCTAAATCCTTTTATTTATTGCATTTATCCCATAATGGCCAACATATCTGAAATATAGATTCTAAGACCAAACTTAATTCTTATATTAATAGAAATATAGAACCATGATGACTTGTAGGAGAACCATTCATAATGTTGCTACTTATAAGTGTTATTAACTCAGAAATAAGATTCATAAATAGATGAATGGATGGGTGAAATAAAATGAGAGCTACCAAGTAAATAAAATAATGAATTTATTTACTTAAAAGTAAGTAGTATAACAAAAAAAAAGAATAACAACAGTAATTAAATAAATGAATAAGTAATTAATTAACTATGGATCCACTTTAAATCTGTCTTCTATATTGCTCCATAAAAAAATATTTAGAATATTTTCCTAATGTTTCTTATTATTTTAAAAAGAAATAAATTAAAATAAAATTTGTAATATTTGATTAAATATAAGTATAATTTATATACTTGGAATTAAAATTTTTAATTGATTTTGGATAGATCAAAAAATAATGTGTCACTTTTCCACATTTACACACATAAATGTTCTCTAACATTCCTACATTTGCACACATAAATGTACTCTAAATGAAGGGCACATAACTAAATTGAACCTCAAAATCATTACTCATTCACGTTGTATTTTATGGGTGATATATTGTTTATCAATGTTTCATTTACAAATATGGACAGAAATACTGAATGAATATTTTTAACTATTTGTTCCACAAAGGTTCATAACTTAAAACATTATAATATCAGAATAAAATATTTTCATTGATATCTGTGATTTGCTTCACATATAAAACAAGCACATGTGTATCCACTCAGAGCATTAACATGACAAGCACATTATAAATATTATGTACATCAGATTAGGATATCTCTTGCTAAGTTTAATAAAAGAACTAACAACTCTATTTTATAATGTTCTGTTTAATATAATGCTAAACTTTATTTTTTATTAATCAACTCAAAAGGTTTTTTTAAAAAATACATGTGCCTAATTCCAATAGAATTAAATACAACTTGGGACTAATTTAGAATGTATCATCTGCCATTCAGATTTCTAATGGAAGCCCCAAAATCACCACATACATAACTAAATACAAAAGTAAGTCAGATAATTTTACCACCATTGTTACAATGTATTCAAATTATTTTAACCATTAGCTTAAAAAATCACAATTTCCATCAAAAATTAAAATGTAAACATGCAAATTTTGTGTAGAACTATGCTCATTTAAAACTGAAATACCTCCAGAAATGAAAATATCAATCATTAATAATTAGAAAATAACCAAGGTTGAAAAAATAAAAACCATGTGACCAAAAGATTAAATTACTACTGCTACAATCAAATAATTGGTAGACAAATCAAATCTCTCTAGAAATCAAAATATCAAACACATTAATAATTTTAAAATGATTAGGGTGGAAAAAAGCAAACATCAAGTAACCAAGAAATCACATTAGTGCTGCAATCAAATATATACACAAATTTTGTAAAAATATGTTCAATTAATAAAAAATACCTCTAGAAATCAAAATATTAAACATACTAATAATTAGAAAATGAATGATGTTGAAAAAAAAGCAAAAATCTCATGAACAAAAGATTAGGTTACTGCCATAATCAAATACACATGCAAATTTTATAGAACTATGCTTAATCAAAAAAAATCAAATATCTCTACAAAGCAAAATATCAAACATATTAATAATTAGAATATTTCTGAGGATGGGTAGGTTC
Organism: Epiperipatus broadwayi; assembly: GCA_028023455.1. Taxonomy (NCBI): domain Eukaryota; kingdom Metazoa; phylum Onychophora; class Udeonychophora; order Euonychophora; family Peripatidae; genus Epiperipatus; species Epiperipatus broadwayi. The sequence continues at coordinate 857,785 of JAQFVV010000222.1, read as the reverse complement.
ATCACCTGACCATAATATCCCCTCACAAAACCAAACAACAATAGTAAGATATTTTACTTTTAAAATATGCTCAAATTATCATAATAATGGCAGCCACAAAGAAATGTGATTAAAGTAAAATATTTTAATACTATAATTAACCAAAAAAGCAATAAATCCACATAAAAAAGTTCAAATTTATTGTATTTTAATTTTAAAATGTTGCAGTAACTATGTGCTTGACTAAATATAAAATAGGCAGTTGAAAAAAAATGCACAAACATAAAAAGAAATGTGCTTAAACTAAAATATTCTAATATTATAATTAACCAAAAAACAATAAATCTACATAAAAAAAAAGTTCCAATTTGTTGTATGTAAAAGTACGGCATATAATTTGAAAATATGGTGCTAACCATGTGCTTCTGTCAACATATGAACATCAGCCAAAAAAAAAATTGCATAAATTAATGCAAGAAGAAATGTATTCAAGCCTTAAAATAAGCATATTTTTGAATAGTATATGAATTTCTATTAATTTATATTATAAAGTTCAAATTTATTTTGGTAAGTAAAGCATTTTCTTTTAAAATATAAGGCAGAAAAAAAAAACATTTGATGTAATTAATGTAAAAAAGGTAGTCAAAAGAAAATTTTTCATAAACTAAAGCACTTTAATTTTACAATAAACAAAAACAAATAAATTGGCCTTTTTCCTTACTAGAAAGTGAATAATATTATGTGCCTCACTCTCACATGTAGTTATGAAACAAAAATGGAGATGATGAAAATTTAGCGGTGTTCACATTTTATGTCATGATGTCATACTCAGCTTAAAGCAGCATAGTTCAGACTTGATCACATGATACACTTATGTCCTTATGTAGCTCTTAAAATTTAAACCCCTCTATATAGCTATCTATATATTTTTCTAATTACTAACATCAAAGCTACTTTTTCAATCAATAAATGAATATGAAAGCATATATTAAAAAAGCAATGACAGATTTTAACAATACATAAAAATATGCAAATTAGGAAAAATAATTTAATTAAAGAAACAAATATTTAATTATTTTTTAATATATGTTTTCATGATGGTTATTGATTGAAAAAGTAACTTTGATGTTAATAAATAGAAAAGTATATAGATAACTATATACATGGGTTTAAATTACAAATGTAAGAACATTATTGTATTATGTAATCAAGTGTGAACACTGATGCTTTGAGCCAACCATGATGTGATGAGGTATAAATGGGAATGCTATTACCTTTTTCTCACCTCTATTTTTTTTTGCAATTAGATGTAAGAATGAGGTACATAATATTACTCACATTCCAGTAAAACAAAATGTGATTTAGCTTTTATTTGTTAATTTTAAAATTAAAATGTGTTACTCTATGTAATTTTTCTTTTGCCTACCACTTTTATAAGCCAACACATAAAAGTTTTACTCGTCAGAATATATTTGAACATTATTATATGAATTAATAATGGTCCATTAACTATTCAAAAATCAACATTGTTGTGTTTATTTTAGGACTTAAGCACATTTCTTTTTGTATTAGTTTATGCAATTTTTCTTTTGGTTGTCATTCTTATGTTAACCTGAGCACATGGTTACCACCATACATTAAAAATAAAATGTATTAGTTTGGAACTTCTTTATGTGAATTTATAGCTTTTGTTGTTAATTATAATATTAACATACTTTAGTTTAGACACATTTGTTCTTGTGTTTATGCAATTTTTTTTCAGCTGCCATTTTTACATTTAGTCAAGTATATGGATTTATTGTTTGGTTGTTGTTTTTTTTGGTTAATTATAATTTTGGATTATTTTAGCTTAAGCACATTTCTTCTTATATTAGTTTATGCAAATTTTTTTCAAATGCTGTTCTTACATTAATTCATGCATAGTTTAAAAGTGAAATACCTTACTATTGTTATTGAGTTTTGAAGGATATATGTCATTAGGTGATGAACTTACCCCATCTGGTCACTTTTTAACTATTAATATGTTTGATATTTTTATTTCTAGTGGTATTTGATTTTTTTTTTTTTGACTGAGCATAGTTTTACAAAATGTGCATGTTTATTTTTAATTTTCATGGAAATTAGGAATTTTTAGCTAATAATAAAAATAATTGGAACACTTTGTAACAATGACACTAAAATTATCAGATTTTCTGTGGAGCTAAGTTGTTTCAGCATTGGTTTTGGGGCTGCCCTAAGAAACTAAAATGATAGAGAGCACTTTTTAAAGAAGTAACTATAATTTAATATAGAAATAATTTCACTATTTCACTGTTTCATTGATACACAATCATTAATAAACAATTAAAATATAAATAAAAATAAAATGATTATAATTTTTTGTTTTTTATTTTGTAAACCACAATGTTGCTTTTAAAATTACATCCCCACTCCACCCCATTTTGCTTGATTATTAAAGTGAGCTTTTGATTATATATGTTACCCATTTTTTCCCCAGTTATTATTTTTTCTTTTTATCAGATGATTTTTTTCATTCTTTGGGTCCACAGTAACCTAACTAGAGCCCACTCTGCTTTAATACAAGTTTCCAGTTTTTTTAATTGCCTTAGCATTTAGATATTTATATATCTATCATAAAAAATTGGTATGTTCTAAAACTTCAACTCTCCCCCAGTTCCTTGGAAGAAACAAAAACAGAATTTTTATCCAATTTGTTAAGCAATCCTTCTTGTATATAAAATATTTAATTTTTTTTTTTTTTTTAAGAAAAAACTTTTGATAACTTTTTCAATTTTCTCTGCTACTTATATTAGGTGGAGAGCAGGTTTCACATTCTTTTTAACTATTTTTATCTTCATCCTCATAGAAGCTGTGGATAAAAAAGCCACTTATTCTATTTTAAAAGATTTAAATGTTTACAGTTGATCTATATTGTGATCTTATATGAATATATTAATAAAGTCAACTAGTGAGAAATCAAAAAAAATATTATATCACTAAAGATAACAATATATTGGTATATAGATGTCATTAGCTTTATATGCTATTAGATTTTAGCGAAAACATTTATGCAGAAGATATCAAATTATGCAGCCATTGTTTAACCGACTTAAACAATATCTACATAAAACTTATTAATTTGCAAAAAAAATTACTCAAAGTAAAATAGAATGTTTCATTAATAAGATTCTGACAGAAAGTTTCATCAAGAAATGGTGATCACACTTGAGGAAAGATTATAATATGCTTTATATCTTACATCTTGAATTGACGCTAGTAAACAAAGTGAATATAATGATTAAACTGTAACATATTCAATCTACTGAATTATTACTAAAATGAAATGTTTTTTTTACTAACAGCTCAACCCCTTTCTAAAGGCATTATCTTAACATAATTGTTCCTTTCCTAAAATCCTGCAATTGAATTCTCATAACGATTAATTCTTGAAATTACATACCTTCTAAACAATGTCCAAGAAATAAATTTACATGAGAATCTGTAACTTATTAAATGTTGTTTTAAACCATGGTGGTGATGGTGGGGCTGGTGGTGGTAGTAGTAGTAGTAGTAGTAGTAATAGTAATAGTAATAATAGTAGTAGTAGTAGTAGTAATAGTAGTATATTTCAAAGCAAACTTTATTTGTAATTAAAAAAAGTAGTTACATCAGTAAAAATAACAAGAAAAAATGAGTACATCAAGAAACAAATGTTTCAGTTATTACGAGTACAGTTCTCCAATTAATTCAATTATCCATTAATGGATTAGAATGGGGTGGCACTTGAATGAGATGAGTCCAGTGTTGGATTCAATCTCAATTGTTTCCATTGATAGAGTTCCACAAAATGATTATGTCCTCATTCAATTAAGATAGTGTGGGTATGAATGCCATTTGTTTTTGTCTCATTAAAACATTTGACAATGTAGAGCATAATTCTCTAATAGATAAATTGAGAAAGGTAATAACAAAAATGAATATCATACATATAACAAGACAACATCCATCCAACAGAGAAGGCTTTGTTATGAATATGAAAGAAAAAAGCCTCTTATTTAAAAACAATGGATTATGGAAACGGTTTATCACTTATATTATTTAATGTTTTTCTATATTCAATGTTTTTCTATACGATTTTCAATAGGCAATAATCAAATGATTACTACTGTTTTATGCAAACAATTACAAAGTTTTCAAACAGATACATACCTATGAAGTTTTGATAATATGTAAGCAGATATTAATAATTTTTTTACAAAACATATTTGGGGGTGATTATTAGAGTCTATCATGCATGGTATATTTTTGGTGGTGAAATGTTCTTGCTAGAAAGGGATGGGTAGGTTGGTGGATGACAGTTTTGGTTTATTATCTATTCCATGAGTAATTTTTTTTAAATAAAGAAATGTTATTTTAATTTGTTGAGTTTTACTTAATATTTATATGTATTTCATTCTAACTTGGAAAAAAAGCGTTTGGGGGATTTTTTCTGAATTCACACATGAAACTTATGAAACTTTGAACTAGGCTTTTAGAGGATTTACTACACGTCATGTGACTTGGTGTCTGACTTTATTTAGATGTTATCATTGAGAAAATGTTTGTTTTCTGAGAAATTTCCATGATTAATTTTTTTGGCAAACAATAACTATTTTCATTTGTTGAATGGTACTTAATATCTATGTATATTCAATTCTTACTTGAAAAAAGGTGCATTATGAGAATTTTTCTGGATTCAAACATGGAGATTTATGAAACTTTGAAGTAGCTCTTCTAGAGTTTACTGTGGGTCACATGACTTGGTAGTCGCCATTTTAATAAATTTTGTCATTGAGAAAATGTTTGTTTTGTTATCTATTACCGTGATTAATTATTTTTGTCAAAAAAAAGAAATTTTAACTTGTTGAATTGTACTTAATATCTATGTATATTTGATTATTACTTTTAAAAAAATGCATTTTGAGGATTTTTCTGGATTCAAACATGGATATTTCTTAACCTTGTAGTAGCTCTTCTAGAGTTTACTGTGGGATTATTATTATTATTATTATTATTATTATGATGATGATGATGCTTCAAAGAATTTTATTAAACAAATGTTACATAGATTCTTTACAACCAACGATTGCATCCTGTTATATAGGCAATCATAGGACTTTGGAACAAGTTCTAAATTTTAAAATCAATTGTATTTTACATTTTAAATAATCTGTTTGATGGTTATTCTGTTATAGGTTTGATGGCTGTCTTATGAGTGACCATGTTGCTGCTGCAATGTCTGGAGTGCTAATTTTGTAATCCTGCTCTTTTATTTGTTGAAGTTTTTTTGTAAATGTTGCTGGATGTCTTCTTGTATTGTTACCAAATGTAAATGAGCATCTCGTGCACCAGTATGCATATAGTAAAAAAGTTATTGCTCATATTGTTGGGGTAGAGTTTTTTTTAAAAGATTGTAATATGTTTATTGATGATGTATTTTTCCTTTGGTAAGTTTCTATTAACAATTTGCGTATATTGGATAAACTTGTGCATGAATAGAATATGTGCTGTTGTGTCTCTTCTGCTGTGTGGCAAAGATTGCAAAAAGGATCAATGTTTTTATATAGACATCTGTATCGAAGGAAATATGATGTTGGTAGTGCATAAAAGCTTATTTTTAATATAAAATCAAAATATTTTGGTTCTAATGACCATTTTTTGAATTTTTTCGATAATTGATAATTGATAATTCCAAGCATTGTTGTTTGTGTGTCTCCAGGATTTTCTGGGTATAATAGTTTGTAAATTTGCCAGTATGAATATTTATATGTTGCTTCTATGTTAATTTGAGTAGATATTGTTGTGACACTTTGTATTAGTGAAGATAAATACTGTGAATTTGGAGGTGGAGTATCTGTTGGTGTAATTGTGAGCAAACATTTTAGTTTAGGGAATTAATTGTCTTATTGTTGATGCTAATATGTTGATTGATTTCTGTATATGGAATGTGTAAATAGTGTGCAGTCCTAAACCATTGTTTTCTGTAGATTTGCTAAGAGATTTAGTGGATATTGCAACGGCTTTGCATCCCCATAGTAGTTTAATGCATAATGATGATATTTTTGATTTTTGAAATGTTTAGAGAAATTTATTATTGGAGAAAAATATGTTATTTTTATGGTAATTAACATGTTGAATAATTGAACTTTTGAGTATATGGATAGGTATGCTTTTGATAAAGAGTTTGAAATTTTGTTTATGGATTCAAGTAATTTGTTTTGTATGTTTAGCCTCATACCATTTGTTCCCAAGTAAAATGGAAATCCCAGAAAAGGAGTGGGTTTGCCTTGAAAGTATTTAGTATATGTTTTGGTTGTATATATGAACCAAGCTGCTGTTTTATTAAGATTGAATTTTAGTTTGAATTCAGATGAGTATTGATCTAATATTTTTTGTAGTGTTGGAAATTCTTTGCGTGATTTTAAAAAAATTATGATATCATCCATGTATGCTAAACATGGGATATTTTGTTGTGTGTGTGGAATTTGTATTCCAGCTATATTTTGTTGTATTTTTCTTATTAGTGGATCTATGTAGAATGTGAAGAGGAGTGAACTTAGTGGTGATCCTTGTGAAATAGATTGTGATGGAGTGAATGATGTTGATTTCCTTCCATTGAGTGTGATATGAATTTGTCTATTAAGGAGAAGATTAGCAATTACATAGAGTAGTGTAGGTGGTATTGTGGTGTTGGCTAATTTATTAAGAAGTATCTTGATTGACACTGAATCAAATGCTGCTTGAATATCTAATTGTACTGCTATTGGTGCATATTTTTTTTGCTTTTGTATTGTAGTCATAATAGTTTTAAAGAGTAATGCTGCTTGTCCTGTAGATGATTCTTTTTTTGCAAATTGTAGAGGTGATATAAGTGGAAGTAAGTGTTGTTCAATTTGATCTTTGATGACTTTTTCTAAAATTTTAATGGCTAATGTTCCCATAGAAATAGGTCTTAGATTGGTAAGTGTTGATATATTATTTTTTTTTATTAAATGGCACTATGGCTATGGTATTTAGTTCTTTAAGGTTGTAGATTTTTTGAGAGAGATGATTTGCTAAGTTGCAAATATATTTTGATGTGAATTGGCTCAAATGTATGAAGACAAATTTTGGTATACCATTTGTTCCAGGATGACATGTGGTTTTAATTGTATTAAGTTTATCTGCAAATTGTTGTATGTTAAATGGATAATTTGTTTCTGATTGTCCAAAGTAATTATCTGAAGGTGTGAATCTTTTATGTTCTTGTAGTTTTTTCTTGAAGTAATTAAATATGGGTATTATCATATTCTGTCCTGCATAGGTCATTCCTTCTATTTCTATTGCCATTGGTACTCTCAATTTTGGTGGATATCCTAGAGCCCATCTAATATATGCTCTTGACCAGGTATGTGTTTGTGAGAGACATATTTTTGCTTTTTTAATTGTTATGTATTCCTTTAGTTTGTTACATGTGTTACTGTAAATTTGTGTGAGCTTGTATATATTTTCCTGTGAGTTATGTGAAGGATGTAACATTGTAATTCTTTTGTGTATTTCATCCGCTATTGTTAGAAGCCTTGAAGGTGATGGTGAGTTGTATGTTAGATGATTTATGTTGAATGATAGTATATTGATAAATGCCAAGTATTTTTGTATTGGATCAAGTATGATAGTATCTAGTTTTCGTAGCATTATATATGTTTCTGAAATTTATTATTATTATTAATAATATTATTATTATTATTAATATTATTACTACTACTACTACTACTGCTGCTGCTGCTGCTGCTGCTACTACTACTACTACTACTACTACTACTACTACTACTACTACTACTACTACTATTACTATTATTATTATTATTATTATTCATCCTCATGCTTTACTTGCCAGTACTTCAGATTTGCTCATATATAAGCATTTGAGTTGTAGGAATAAGAGGGATTACTTTTATTTCTGCATAAATACTATATCTTGTATTGGTGAGAAAGTATTCATTTATTATTAACACTCACAAAGTGTATGCACAATTAGCTTAAAAGGCTGATATTTGAATGTATTATCATTATTATTATTATGGATTTATACTAATTCACATTCCATTGTAGATGACATCAAAATTAGATATAAATTTTCACTGATTTATAAAAAGAAAAAAGAATTACTTAAACTGAAAAATTATTTTATTAATGAGATTCTGCATAGAAATAGCCAACCACAAATTCCAGTCATAAAGAATAATTATACATATGTGTTTGAAATAAGTAATTTTTTTAAAAACTATATAATAAAACACTATAAAATTTGTATGCATAAAACAACCTTTATCGCCACATACTTCTTGAAAATACTTGTAAGTATATTCAATAACTGGAATTACAAAATCTTTAAAAAAAGAAAGAAAGAATCCTATATTAATATGTGGCATAAAATATACTTAAAACTTTTTACAGACCTTTGTTTAAAGTGATATTTACAAGATATTATTTATGGTGAACTGAAATTAAATTTATATAATCAACTGGAAGGCCATATTGAAGCATTGGAAGTGACATTTGAATTTTGGATCCTCCTTTTAATTTTCCATTACACCACTCTACTATTCTGCTAAATCTTTGGGATTAAAATTAAATTAAAATACAAATTTACATGAAACAACTCTTTAGTAACAATATAATTTACAAGTGTAGTTTTCATTAGTAATTTTTAAGTAGAAGGTAATCAGCCTTCAACGTGTGTTGTTTAATCATGTTACTAACTCTGGAATGTTATAATGAGTATGCAGAACAGTCTCAAACCCAAACACAAGATAGAGACTTTTAAAAGATAAGAACACTTAGTTCAACTACAAATTAACAATGTAATGGATGTAAAATTATGAAGATTAAATCTTCATGCTCACATAACAAAATGCTCAAGATTGGCCTTTATAATTGCATTTATGGGTACTGCTCTATTAACATCTTGAAACTGCTTGATGGCATTGTTTTTATGAAAATGAACATAAATATAATGTTACTGGACCAAACCACCTTATTTGTGAAATAATAATAATAAGGAGAATTGTATGGATTAATGTAATTCATTTATTTTTCTTAATAAATTACTGTAATTTCTTTTACAATTTCTTTTTGTCTCTGGATATAACTACAAGAATTTTTTTACACTCAGACATTTTATCATACAGGTTAACATAATTCATTGATTGATTTACTTAATAAATTACTGTCAAATTTATTCGATTAACAATTATACTATGATAAATTTAAACCTTTAATAAGCGCCTACAAATTTCATCTTAGTCCTGCAATGTGGAGGGGAGTTAGTATGCCTTTACAACATCCACAAAAATTAAAATTTATCAATTAACAGACATTGCAAATATTCTATTCTAGAAGAATTCCTTGTGTATGCCAGTGCTTCATGCTGGAAAAATCCCCCCCCCACAAACTTTAAAAAGTCTATTATCAATGCATGACATATAACTAACTACATCATGGTGGAAGAAATGAGAATGCTTTAATTACTGAACTGTATTTGACTCTCTTTTTTTTGGTCATTTTTTGAAAAGAAAAATTAATCTTCATTTATTCCAATAGCTATCTTTGAAAGAATATGTGACTAAGGTATGGTGGATAACATTAATGGCACACCTATTAATAATGATTAATAATTTTCCAACTCGATAGTTTTTTTTTGTTTTATTTTTTTATGATTAACAAATGTATTCTTTTTACAATTTCTTTTTGTCTCTGGATATAACTATGAGAAATTTTACAGTCAGACATTTTAATTCTTGTAGGTGTTCTTGCAAACTGTCACTTTTTTTGGGAGAACAGTGAAATTGTGTTTTCCCTTAAACTTTTCTAATTATTTACAGAAGTGGGATAATGGACTTATAATTATTACTTTTTAATACTACATTAGGTAAGCTGTACTGTAATTCCTTTTGAATGCAGATTTCAATTATTCTGCAAACTTTAAATCCGTCCACCCTAAAATGGTACGGTAGCAAAGTGTTAACATTACTAAAAGATAGTATTGTATGCACTCACACAAATGGCACAAGACAAAGAAAGCCATTAGTTACAACAGAAAAAAAAGGTGTGGCTATTTGGTTTGACTGTGGCCCACTAAATGGCATATTTATGTGTGTTTGGATGGGATCAACTCCATCAAATGGTTTTACCATGCTAGTAGAACAGTACCTGTTTATGTACAAAGATTATATGGTCATTCTTATCTTTTAATAGTATTTATTTTGTATATGGATTTGAGAGTATCCTGCATACTCACTACAACATGGTTATGTTAGTAACATGATTAAACAACACATGTCAAAGGCTGATTGCCTTCTGATTAAGAATGAAACAACTCTATAAAATACATGTACAACTATGTAGTGTTGTGTTTAAATTTCCAAAAGATCTACTTGCTATGCAGTATTAATGTTATGAAATTTCTTTATGATAACTTAAACTCCATTAATTAAACTTTTATTTTCATTATTTTTCAATTAAATTATTACAATTCAATTTTATTAAGCATGTAACAACAGACTAATAACAATCCAATTATAGTACAACTTTTAGAAACCAAGAATTAGTTTACATTAACTTAAGAAATCATGAAAAATCAAATAAATCATATCAATATCCAAAATCATCTTATTATTCAACATAGGCATTCTAATCATGGCAGAACTTTTATAGCAGTTATGATTATAATTTTTAATATTAAATAAAGCATTATTTCTTTTTATATTAGGAATTCTACAATTTTTATTATGAATAAATTCTGATACATCAAATTTAAGTAAACCTATTTTTCTTGAAAACACTCCATCATTCAATCTTTATTTTTTATAAGAGTGTTTCACTACTCTTAGGTTATTGTTAATCTAATGCTTAAAGTACTTATATTCAGAAATTTATCCTTATAATATTTTGTCTTAGAATGCCAAATAACATAACATTAGTTAAATATAGGAACAAGTATTACATAAAATAAATAAATTCATGACTGCTTATGTAAAACCTTTTTTGGCCTTGCTCTAATCCCAGTATTTCTATTACATTTATGGTTAATTTTATTGGAATGGATTTTAAAAGCATTACTATTAAACCAAATCTCAAAATAATTTTTTTTAAAAAATTTGTATTACTATTGTAATAAATGGTTTTTTTTTAAATTAATAAAGTGTTAAGAGTCTCTTTTTTGTTTCCAAATCATTATTCTTCACCCTTACCACATGCATATATAGTAATAATTAAAAATATTTGGTATTACTACACATAATCTAAAATAAAAAATAAATAAATAAAATAGTATGATTGTTAAAGATATTTGATGTTTTCAAAATATAAATTAATGTAAATTTTTCTTCAGCATTATCAATGGTCATAATGAATAGAGAATAACTATCATGTCATATAAAAATAAAATGATTGGATTAATAATACATGGTGATAAGATATTATTTTAAATTTGTTTATGATGATTAATATGATGTATTGGTTAATAATTTTAATTTAGTTTTTTAGCCAATTTATAAGAAAATTAGTTAATTATTTTGAAAGTGATAAATTGATTAGTATATTTGTTTCTTAATTATAATTTTTTAAATGTAATTGGATGTAAATCAAATCCTTCTTTGCATTTGATTATATAAATTAATTTAATCACTTTAAGAAAATAATATTTACCTGAGATGATGAATGAGTTAAGGAGTTTAATAAAGGAATGATATACAATAATTTCAATAAGTAGATAGATATTATATTGTATTATAATTAAATTTAATATAGGAAATTTTAATATTAAATATAATTTACTTATTTTATTGTGAATCATGGGAGTATCATTGATATTTTAGTGGAGTAGTGTTTTGTGATGTTCCTTTGTATCTTAGAGTATACTTTTTGGTATATAATAAATGTTAAAAAGGGATACCCTACTGGATGATCAGATAACAAGTCTCATGAATATTAACATTTTATTATTAAACAATCTATTAATATTGATATATTAGACATGAAATAAATATATTTGTATTAGTAAAATTTTAAATATAAGAAAGAAATTTGATTAGACTGAGCTTGAAGTTTATTTTTATTTACCATAGGTAATAGCAGTTGCTGGGTGGGTTATCATCCTGTCTGGTTACAATATATACACTGTAAGTGTTCATTCATTCCCACACCATCAAAAATAATAATAAAACTACTATCTTTATTTATTTTTAATATAATATACAAAAAATTCCAGTCTCTTTATATAGACTTTATGATTTCAGATGAAAGGCATTAATATTTACAAGTTTTAATCAGAATACTTTATGAAAAAATTATTTTTTAACGCGATTAGAATACTAGCTGTCTCCCAGAATAAACAACCATGACACAAATATCTTCTGATTATTTTTCTAATAAAATATTCATTCTTTTTCAATAAACAGCTTACTTCTAAAAGAAAACTTACTGTATTTTGCTATAAATAGCCGAGTTTTGTTTTATCGGCTAAGAAAAGTATTTTATGAATTTTATAAAATTATACTTAGAAAATATTTTATTAAATGAAAGGTTGCAAAATGTCAAAGTTTTGAAGAAGAAAGAGAGCAAAAATAAATATCTGTGCTTTCGACTTATTTAATATGAAAAAAATATAACTAGTAAATAAAATTGTTTTATATTTAGTGAGGGCGCTCTAAGACAAAAACATAAATTCTGCCCTAGCGCTTATGATACAGATTTTTATATTGTAGTAAATTTATGAAGTTTTATATTATCATATTTCTATTCATATTTTTTATTTACTTAAATTTTGTGGATAGTGTATATTTGAAGAAATGCATATTGCAGCTTTACATTATAAAACTTATTAGAATCTCTAAAAATTTTCAAGTTTAACCTGATATAGATTATTGATATGGGAGCCTTCACACAATCATATGCAACATATATATAGTAATGGTCAAAGATGGATTATAGATAAAGGATATACAGTATGTGGTTATTTTAAATATTCTAATAGGTATTTTGCTAATGATGATGACAGCATAATAATACTAAATAAATGATATATTTACTTCATATTTCAGGATTGAACTTATGATCATCATTAAATTCTGGAAACTATTTGATAAATGCCATCAAGAAATTTTACAGATATATAACCTATTTCTGTATCGATATTATTTACAAATTTTCTTCATAGTGTTTAATGGTTAAAGTATCTAATATCTCACCCTCTATGTATAATATCCAGATGAATCAAGCATCATAGGACTTGCTCTTGAAAAAAATGGATCTTGGAATTGAAATTTAGATCTGCCAATTTTCCTGTAAAATAATTGAAACTTCTCACTATTTAATTAAATAACAAGAAACAATAATTTATTTAGAAATTTAGAATGACATAATTTTCAGTATCCAATAAAACTATTATTAATACTATTTGAATTATATTTTTCTAATTTCAAATAAATTTTTCTGTACATATTATATAATTAATGCCTTATCAAAGTAAATTTCAGTAACAAGCAATGTTATTTGTTCAATAGATTGATTTCTAAATTAATTTTAGTTAATATTTCATGAGTACATGATGAAAGGTAAATGCATAATAAAGAAACAAATAATGATATACAGACAGCCTAGAATAAGGCCTAAGGTTTATTCCTGATCAACTTTAAAATGTTAAATTTGCAAACTACAGCATGATCAACAATATATCATTACATGTTAATGACCCTCTAAGCCATTTCTTTAATTGTATTTAGATTCACAGTTATTTAATTATATTTAGATTCACAGTTATTGCATCTATATATCTAAAATTAAGTTAGTCTGCCAAGTACAATTTCCATTTAAGTCATGGTAATTATATAAATAACTATACATATATTAATTCAAAGAGGTGGAAATATTTGTGTCTTACCCCTTGTTAAATACTAATCATAAACTTAATTCAGTAAAGTAGTCAGTTATCAAATGTATATATAGCATCCTTAATATTAAATCATTCATATAGATGGATGATCAGCTTCAGATTCTATCCCTGATGAACAAAATCCTTACTTCTTAATCATTTTTTTATAATATTGTAAATATAAAATATCATCATCATCATCAACCATTATCAATCCACTGCAGGGTGAAGGTCTCTCTAAGTTCAATCCATCTTTTTCTATCTTTAGTTTCTCTTCTCCACATCACCCCTACACACTTTCTTATTTCATCCACCCATCTCACATGTGGTCTCTTTCTGGGTCTTCTACAATCTCTTGGAATCCAGTTTAAAATTCCAATTGTCCATCTGTTATCATCTCTTCTAACAATATGTCCAGCCCAACTCCAGTCTTTTAATTTTTTCAATGAGGTCAGTAACACCTGTTTGCTCTCTTACCCATACATTGCATTTTTGATCCCTTCTTATTCCCAACAAGCATCTCTCCATAATTCTTTGAGTGGTCTGAATATAAAATATACTTAACTATAGAGTATCTAAATTGTTACATAAAAGTATATTTCTATAGTTATAAAGGTGACTTAAAAACAACAACCCACCTGCACTAAACTATACCCTACTAAGGCTAACCAAGTAATTATTAAATAACAGTTATCCTTTGACAAACACATATATGGATGCAAAACATTGCATTAAGCAATTTTTTTTACAACAGAAACAAATTAAACATTAAGAAAATAAATATACTCATATATATATAATATGACTAACCACAAGTGTCATTAACTAACCAACCTTATGATGTGACAGTAGATAAAACAAACGACAATGACTTAATGTCAAGCATATTGCTAAGCAACCAGTCTTGAAAATGAAAAGATAATGCCAATAAATATTTATTTTAATAATATTATGCCGATGTACATAATGCAACAATGAACAATTACAGCAAGCAGAGTAAATGAAAGCTATCATGCACTTCTACCATTTTGTTGCATATAATTAAAAAGATTGCATGAGAAAGTCAACATCTCAATAGCTGTATTTTAGAACAAATTAAGATGGACATATATGTTCAATTCTAGAACAAATTTCAACCACATAAAAGTGAAAAGGAATATTCTTCATCCATTAATATAAATCAAAATGTAAATATGTCTAAATGATGAAAGCAAACTGAATGGTTGAGACTAATTGTAAAGAACTCCAAGTTTAAATGAAATTTTCACAAGAAAAGAAATCTATCCCTCTGGGTGAAGCAGTCTCTTCTCTGCACAAATGCCAAAAATATTGAACAAATGGAGTTGCTCAGCAGCATTGATTTAAATGCAACTAATATAACCAACAGAACACCAGATAACTATAAAGAGTAGTGACTGTTAACTCAATACACTATAAATGGCAAAAGTACAATAATGATCCATATCATTCAAAAGGGAACTCTATATAACAAACCTCCCAATATATGTAGACAAACAGTAAAATGAAGCCAAAACATGTCCAACCCAAAACCAATCCCCCCAACAGCCTAGTGAAAACACCTATGCCAACCACACATCCAAACCCTACAGAACCAAACTGAAACAATACTTGAGGTCATGTTCCTCACCTCAAGAAGTCAAAAATTTGATGAGAAACACAAACCAAACTGTGAACTGAGAGATCAATAACTTGATGTGTTTATGGAAGATAAAGTGGTGAATTTCACTTTGCAAAGCTGCTCCAAGATAGAGATTTCATTTGATGGTTTGCTAGTTAAAGCTTTGTGAGACTCTTGTAGCCAGATATAAGTGGAGTCAAAATCCTGACTAAAAACCCAAATGTGAAGACCCTGCCACTGAAATTGATACAGGTTACCAATGAAATCAATACAGGTTACCAATGAAATTGATACAGGTTACCATGGCCAACAATAGAAAAGTGAAACTAGTGCAAAAACAAATATGGTTTCAAATGAAAATTGGCCAAAAGTTCCTTTATCATGTTTTTTCCTCATACTGAATGGCTTAATAGATGATTTCATC
Organism: Epiperipatus broadwayi; assembly: GCA_028023455.1. Classification (NCBI taxonomy): domain Eukaryota; kingdom Metazoa; phylum Onychophora; class Udeonychophora; order Euonychophora; family Peripatidae; genus Epiperipatus; species Epiperipatus broadwayi. The sequence goes on along the minus strand of JAQFVV010000222.1, from coordinate 841,792 downwards.
TTATGGTCAGACTTCCTACACATGAACCATTGCACTATTGATTTCTCAGATAGAACAGTCAGGATAAATAACGTTTTGGAGATGACATCCAAGATATGATTTACCTGAAGTTAACTGTATTACATCTAGTATCCCAGATGCTATCATAGATAATAAACTTGCAGAATCCAATTTAAATAAAAGCAAAATTGCAATATGTTATTAATAAATTTAAGCCAATTTTCTCAGAGATACCCATAGTGATAGATGGATTCAACAGAGAATTAGATTGGTGCATGATCAACCATTTCAATTCAAATTGTACTCTATTCCATACCAGTATCATAAAGAAATATCCAAATAGGTTAATAAAATGCAGGTATGGGGGATAATTTCCAAATGCTATTCACCTTACTGTAATACAGTTGTCACTGTGAAGAAGAAAGATGGGTTGATGAGATTTTGTTTGTATGCTAGACACTAAACAAAAGTACTGTCCCTGACAGAACCATTTTACCACTCACTCATACATGAATTATTCATGTGATTTGTAAGCAAGATGGTATTTTCCACATTTGATCTAACATCCCAACTATTGGCAGTTCAAACTCCTCCCAGATGATCACCAGTACACTGCCTTCCAATATGAGGTTATAGATATCAGTTTAATAGGATGCCTTTTGGACTGATAAATAGTGATGCTGGTCTGATAAGATGTTTAGATGAGACTTTATCTCTTGAGGTTAAACAAATCATGACTATCTATGTGAATGATGTAATAATTGCATCTGCCACAATTGAAGAATATCTTCAAAACTATATTTTTTTGAAGAATCTTATAAAAAAGGATCAAAATCAACTTCAAGAAGAGTACAATAATTTTCAGCTAGGTGGTTTTCCTAGGTCATATCATTGTTTGCAATGGGACAAGACTCATCCAGAGAAGGTCAATGCCATTGAATACTTTCATAAACCAACCAACAAAAAGCAAATTATATCATTTTTAAACCTTGGCAACTTTTACAATCATTTCTACCCAAAGTTCTCAGACCACATGGAACCATTGCTAAACCTATTTACAAAATATGAGTGTTGGAACTGGACCAAGAAACAGAACAAGACATTTGACAATATTAAAACAGAGTTCTTAGAGCAAACAATGTTAGCTTTCTCTGATTTTAATAAACCATTCATTATCTAAATGGATAGTACTTTCAGATTAGAGGTAATGCTATCCCAGATCCAGGAGAATGGCTAGCATGGACCCTCTACCTTATCTGCCAGCTCCTGAAGTGTTCAGACATAAATTACTTAGTTACTGAGAAGGAAGAACTAGAAACAGTGTGGCTTTCCAAAAGTTTTGATGGATGCTATTCAGATTAGATATGATAGTGATCACAGACCACAAAGCCTTAAATTTCTGAATCACAGCTACCTGACCAATAATATGCTGTTACTGGAATTCAATTATACCATGCAATACTGTAAGGGATTAAAGAATGTCATGGCAGATGAGCTTAGTCAAAACCCATATAAAATAGAATAGATCATTTGTCAGTAGACAATGCCTACATTACAACTGTCAATTTAATGACTGATAGTGATGTAGAGAACAATTTAGAGAACCTACCCCAATTACAATTTAAAGACCCAGATAAGAATATAATTGTTAAAAGTTTAAAAGGAAAGTTTTGAATGCACCAAAAGATCTTACTTGTTTTATGTTAAATATATATTTTTACTATACGAAGTTAACTATGATATCAATGAGTGGAGGGTAGTAACTATGATATCAATGAGTGGAGGGTAGTAATACTTACATCCTTATGAAACCCACTCATAAAGTATGTACTTTGTCTGTATAGGCATTACTGTGCCCACAAAATAGAACATACTCTTAAAATTGGTTTACTGATCAAAAATATACGAGGACATCTTGAGATCATTCCAAGACTGTCTAGTTTGCTTAAGGACCAAGCCAATAAACCAGAACTATATTAACTCTTCTAAATCACTCATACTAGAAAGACCAAATAAGATTCTAGTGATCGACTATTATGGGCCATTTACCCCATTTATCAAACAAAAATACTTGTTAATCAGCTATGATCTTTTTTTCCAAATATATCACTGCTTACCCAATAACCTAAGTCAATATTAAACATTTGTTCAAGGTATTGCCCACTTTCCAATTTCCCATGATAGGCTAATTCCCCATAATAGAAAAACTTATGACTATTTTAACATATTATGGTACCTTTTTCCTATCCAAAGAATGGTGAAAGTAGTTGGAAAATTTTTGAATAAAACATTTGCTAACCTACATTAGAAATTCACAGTCAAATCCATGCAAACATGTCATGTGAGAGCTTGGACATTTGTTTAGCACCTACTTAGAGAGAGAGCATAAGGGGTGGGTGAATCTGATGAAATGTGTGGTCAACAACATCAATTGAAGTATAAATGAATCAACTGCATTTAAGCCCATCTGACTACACTTTAATCAAACCATGTGTGTGCTATTCACAAAATACCAAAGCAGGCCGCTGCCTGCTCCAACCAAAAGTACATGAAAAAATAGAGATATTAAAAGCTTGTGAATGGCTTATCACAGTGGAAAATCATAGGAACCAAAATATAAGGAAGTTCCCACACAAATCTAAGATTAGAGATAAAGTTCTGATAAAACTTCACACCCAAGTAGATTGCAGGAAAATAAATACCATAAGTACTATAATATGTATAAATGACCATATACCATCATTAAGCAAACAGGTACCAATGAATTTTGGATAAACTAGGAATGAGAGATTACCTGCATCTTAAAAACCCTACTTTGGTTGCTTATAATAATCTATGATGGTCCCATCAAATAGAAACAACAGGTGACCAGTGCAAAAAAATACAAGACTAGGGATATTAAGTTTGAAATGGGTTTTCCCCAGTTAGTGCTCAAATGTAATCACTGAATACCTTGAGACTAACTAAGACACAGAAGTCAAATTTATATCAATAGATGTATACTCCCATATTTAGCTAGACCTTCATGAATCCAGTAAGTCTCAAAAGGGAGTAGGAAGAAGGCTAGTAAATAAACCTATATGCCATCTATAAGAGACACATTAATGTGTAAATTTCAACCATAAAATCATCAAAACCTTTAAGTCTAGACCATCCAACAAGTGATATGGTCTAGCCATGATAGAAATGATTAAAATGCTATAAATCAGTTGTAAAAAATTAAGCCATTAAGAAATACATGTAACAACCCTTAATCCAATCCAAAAATAGGCCTAAATCAGAGGCACACCAATACAATCATGAGTGTTAAAATTTTAATAATTTTAAATATAAATTAAAATTTTAATTCTGTAAAAAATGGGAGTTATATGTGTGACTTATAACCAATAACCCACCTACACTAATCTACACCATACTAAGCCTAATCAAATAATTATCAAATAACAGTTATCCTTTGTTAAACACATATATAGATGCAAAACATTGTGTTAAGCAAATTTTTTATTTAAAAAGATAAATTTTTAGATTTAACATTAAGAAAATAAAGACACTCACACACATATATGTATGTCTTTAAAAAATAAAGACACTCACGCATATATATATGTGTGTTTCACTAACTGAAATTATGACATGACCATAGATAAAATATAAAGGATAATTATCTAATGTTAAGCATATTGCTAATCAACCAGGCTTGAAAACAAAAAGATAATTCCAATAAATATTTATCTTAATAATATTACACCGATGTACATTATGCAACAGTAAACAATTACAGCAAGTATGAGAAATGAAAGCTATCATGCAATCCCACCACTTTGTTGGACATAATTAAAAAGATTGTATGAGAAAGTCAACATCTCAATAGCCATATTTTAGAAACAAAGCAAGATGGGTATATATGTTTGATTCTAGAACAAATTTCAATCGCATAAAAGTAAAAAAGGAATTTGCTTCATCCATTAATATAAATCAAAAATAAATACATCTAAATGATGAAAGCAAACTGAATGGTTTAAACTAATCATAAAGCACTCTAAGTTTGAATGAACTCATCATGAGAAAAAAATAAACAATAGCTAGAAACACCAAGAGTAGTTTTTTTTATTTTTTGCACCACTTTCCTATGCATAGAAACAATCCTATAAACAACTATATATACTAAAGAGATACTGCAATGTGGTCTGGCTAAAGGAACTATGCTGTAGGAGGCCAATGCCAGCTTTCCATGCCCATAGAAGTATCATAATGTGCAAGATGCCTTTATTTCTTAAACACTGATCAAGAACAATGACCTTCAGTAGATTTATTGCATCTTGTTTAATGGAAACATACTTTACACTGCTGATGATCTACAATCCCAGAGTAAGTGCATGTTAACTAAACCTATGGATGATACACCACCCATGAAAATCTATCACCAAGAGTAAGAGACTGTGAAAATAATTAATAATGCTTGCCAGGCTCAGGAATTTACTTTATCAATCATATTGATTTGGATTTTTTTTATTTTATTATTTATCTTTTTTTTTCTTTTTTTACTTTTCGTTTTCACATTTGGAAGCTTATGCTTTAGAAAATGAAAGACTTTATTTTAAGTGCAAAGGGAAGAAAGTGTTACATTGAGTAAATATTTTATGACATTAAATAAAATTTAGGTCTATATACCTTTCTAGTAATTTGAAATCAACAACCCTGAATGAGGGATGAGATAAGATTTTGATAATGTTCCACATTAAGAGCATACCAGAGTGACCAAACTGAGTTTTTGTAATTTATTAAATATTTAAGACTAAAATTTTTTATATTTTTTGTTTTTTGTGCATATAATTAACTTTTTTGAATGAATGATTTTTCCTATTAACATTACAGAATCATGCATAGGTATAGAAGGTGTCCTCTCCTCCAATAAGGATGGTTATAGTTATCATCAATTAGACACCAAATGTTACTTTATGATAGCGACTGTAAATAAATTTAGTCAGTCAGATTTGCAATCTTTTCAAATATTTTTTTTTATTGTTTTAAACTTTGTAAATAAAGATTGCCAAATCATGGGATTTTGGAACAGGGTATCCATTGTACTGAGCTCTTAAAGTGATAGAAAACCATCCTTGACTCATTCAATTATATATATTAATATTGTTAAATTAGATTTGTTCTTAATAAATGTTATTTTGAGTTATTTCAGTCAATTTTTTTTCTACCTTGTCATCATCATTATGCATTCACATCATTAGATATATATGCTGAACGTTAATATCCATACATCTCTCTTTATGTACATACTGATATTAGAAACACTCTGAAAGAGAGTGCCTTTTTGAGCCTCACTTATATAGGGATACTGTAGTTATTAACCTGAGTAATCTCATCCCTGAAAAGAGCCAAGTGAAAATTCTCCCTGAATTCAAATACTAAGGCATAATGGAGCCAGAAAAAGAAGTGAAATATAAAAGACATAGTCCAAATTACATCTATATTTAATAAGTAAATATTGACTAGCACATTGAAGGTACATGTGATTATGGGCTAATAATTTTGTCATGCCATTACCAGCATCTTACCAGAAGACCCTGGGTCCAACCGTAGTTAGATGTGTTTCTCTCTTTCTTTTGACAACAACCGGCCCTTTACAATAGATTATTGTGAGATTCAAAATCTTCATACAATACCAATCATATTTGTTTAAATTAAAATTAAAATGATGATACTGGGTTTTTTTTTACATTCTTGAGTAGTCTTTCATTGTAGTTTTTGGATATTCCATGTACATCAAAACATATTTGTGCATATATGCACACATAATGCATCTTTCTAAGGCTATTGTTCCCTTAGTACTTTCCTTAATATTATATTACTATCTAAAAATATTATTATGAAACTGTTTAATTCTGAATTTCTTTAGATTTTTTTCTTAGTCATCTATATTTGAAAGGAGACATCTTTTAAAAGAAATATGCATTTTTAATCAATACTAACTTTTAAAATGAATTCTATAAGACAAAACAAATATTGTTTTACATTCTTATTAAAATTATTTGCCAATGAATCAATAAACATTTAAAACTCCCCAACTTTACTAAATTGCTCATCCGGTGCAAAATAACCATTTGGATTAATTTCTCTAGATGTGTATAAAGTTTAAAAAATCTAATACCTTTTTCAAACAAGGGTGAAACTATTATAATCCAGATAAAATCACAGCTTCATATGTATATGGTTTAATTTAAATTTTTTGAAGAGAATTCATTAGTTATTTGTTGTAAAACCCCTGCAAGTGAATAATTTTAAATCAAATTTTGTGATAAAATAAATACAATATTGGTACAACTTTCTAAGTAATTTCTGGTTTTGACTAATAAACCAAATACTCTTAAACATTTCATTATATACATACAGGCATGTTGGTGATGTGGTTATTTTGTAGTAGCTGAACAATTTAGTAAATGGGCATACTGTAATGTTTTCAATAGTGTTTCACATGATAAGATATAAATTTGAGAATAATGTTGTATTTATTAGATTATATATATTGTACAGAACAGCTAACCTGAATATTAGTCACTTGAGGGCACCATCAAGATTCTTATGAATCTAAAAATTTTATGTGGGGTGACCATATATCCACTAATGATGGTGAGATGATTCCTAATACAAGAATAAATTACTGCCACTAGATTAGGGAGAGAAAAAATTCTTATCTAACTAAACAATTATTAGACAGACATCAGCAAACAAACGTCAGCCAAATTAAACTAATAATAATAAAGTTTATTAAGATATGACTCAAAGAAAATAAACAAAAATTAATGAATTCACCCATAAATAAACTGCATTTATGGATGGTTTAAGTGAGTATTTTGATTTTTCAAAAAACCTTGACAGTTACTTTATCTTTTCCCTTGATTTAGTTGTAAAATACTGAAATAATTTTTAGTAATGGTTCTTATCAATATATGTGTGAATAAACTTTTTTAATACATTCTATTTAAGCCTTCAAACGATTTATCAATTTATTTAACCATAAGCTTATATATAGATACACACTACTATTAAGTCTCATGTGTGTGTGTGCAGATCCATACCACATGAAAGTATTCTGAAAATAATAATAAAGGCCATAGTTGATAATAAAAGACATAGTTAATAATAAAAGACAGAGACGTAAAGATATTTTAAACTTGTGCATGTAAAATAATAAAGATTATCAATAAAGAATTAGATAACCCAGAATAAAGGAAAATACAAACATGACCAAAATGTCATGGACCAGAGACTAATAAGAATTCACCAATATATAGTGATAATTATAAAAACAATCCATAGAGAGCTGTTTCAAGGCTAGTCCTTGCAAGAGTAAATAAACTGTGATTAAAGTAGTAGATGACCTAGGTTACAGGAGATAATATAAAATAAAATCAGTACATGTGGTCAGCACAGGCTAAGTAAAATGGCCCTGGAAATAACTAGATAACAAGTATACTTTATATATATCGATTTTATAACCGCACACACAAGATCAATACTTTAATTACAAACTATAATAACATATTATGCACAAGCTTCAAATACTTTAGCAAATATACAGTTTATAGACACACATATAAGAGTAACTGTTTATACAGTTGTTTTTTCCAGTTTAAAAAAAATCCTAAAACATTATTATAACCAATGCTAGAATATCATTTCTTTTGAATATTTAAGAAAAAGGAGGTGAAACAATCTGCTAATTCTACAATAAACTAATTTTAAAATTTAGATTTATTTTTTTTTTTGGGGGGGGGGGTTGTTTTAACTGTCAAAACAACAAAAAAAAAGAGAATTCATTTATTAGGTATTTTAAAAATGTAATAAATATAATTCATAAAACAAATATAAAAAATAAAACATCCATAAAATGAATTAATAATATGGCAATAAAATTGTATATTGATAAAAATAAGGGGAAAAGATACATTTCATCTAACGTTTCTTATACTAAATGTTACACGTATGGAAATAAAGATAAATATAATCACGCCTGGCTTATTGAAGATATAATAAAGTTTATATTACCATTAATTCATTAGTTTCTTAAACTTTTGTTTTCCTTTAATTAATTGAAAGAGAAGTATATACTTTGTAGATTATTGTAGTTGTTTACTTGTTACATGATAGATGAGAGAGGTTTTAATGAAGGTTTACATTTTCAGAAGGTCAGCTTTCTATGAATTTAAGACATGTGGGAGAATGAAGTTAGGCTCAAAGTGCAAAGTTCATTTTGGTAAAATACCTAGCCACACATTTTATCAGAGAATATAACTGAATAGATAGATACATTGTTTTTATAACTACAAGCCATTTGTCACAAACTATTTGTAGAGACTCTTAATTCCTAAGAGTTAACTGGTGATGAGTGTAGCTTATAGAGTAGAATACAAAATCTCTGCAATACAATAATTTTGGGGGAGCTTGTACAAAGCTTACTGTACATTGTTCTCCCACACAAATTTCTTAGAAAGTTCTCATTTCCTATTAAAATATTTCGATGAACCGATTTTTAATTAATAAATTCTTAGCTAATAATCTAATTAAAATGTTTACCTAGACAATGCTTAATTTTAGATTACGACCATACAAGATTTTGTAGATTAAGCATTGTTTTATAATATTTAAATGGTATAAAATAATCGTGTACAAAAGATAAAAGAATTTTCTATAAAGTTCATTTTTCTTATAAAAGAAATTGAAATGTTTTAAATATCTGCATGCGTGATATATATCATATTGCACTCACTCTAACAAGTTTAATAAAAGAAAATTTAGAAACCAACCGAAAATTAAATTTTAGCTTAACCAACCAATTTGTACATAAAAATTTGAAAGGTTGAAAGCATCTCAATATATATATATATAATCTTGTAATTAAATATTAGTAAATACAGTAATCAAAAATTTTGAAAAAGAATAAAAAATATAATCGTTACTTAGGAACGCTTTTCACTATCCTCTAGACTTTGTCAACTAATTCTTTAAAGATTAACCTTCCCATAATTCCGTGATCTTAACATTTGCATCTGTCTATTGATTAAGTCTTTCTTGTATTTATATATTAGCATAGCTTCCTTTATTTTCCTTTTATTGTTTTTTTAGCTGACAAAGACTCTAGCCGAAGTGTTTCTAAGTGAAGATTATATTTTTTGTTCTTTTCCAAAATTTTTTATTACTGTATTTACTAATATTTAATTATAACATTACGTATATTGCTTAGAAAAAATACAAACATTGATTTATAATATTATATATTAGTTCTAATATTCTTATAAACAAATGATGAATTCACAGTATTATTTCCAGGAACTATTGTGTAGTAAAAATATATAAGTACTTTTCACAGAGTTTCTTCTTTTTCACATTATAAGAATGTATGTGATGAGAATTAAAATCGTTTTTTTTTTTCCTTTGTTAAATAAAATTTATCCAAACCACTTTTTAACACTTTTTAACAAAAACCTTTTATTGTACATATATGCATACACCTTAAATTTTGACTGTCCTCCAGTCTTCTTTATAGCCAGTTTTTTAAAGAAAAATAAAGGAAAGGGTGTTTTGAGGTTTTTTCCTTTGTTATTTTTTCCTCATTCTCAAATTCTGTTGGTTGAGAAGTTTAAAAAATATTTCTTCCTCCAATAGCTTTTTTCAAATATTGTTAATTTTTTTCAATGCACACTTTTCATTTATGCTCTTATATATATATTGTAACCTTACAGTATCACTATAAATTGTCTATTTTAATTTTAAAAAACCAAAAATTTTATTGGCTTTAATTTTTATGGTTAAACAAACATATTTATCACTATCATTGGTTGTATAGCTTGGAATATAATCATTATCATATTTAAATAGGCTCTCATATTAATGACAATAGGATATATATAATTTGATAAATTATTTTTAATGGCTTTCCAAGCAGATTTTTTTGATAGACTTCTATATTTATGTAAAGAAAATATATATGCTCATATTGCATTGTTACTTTTATTAATTATCCTCCTGTACTCAATGCAAATTTTCATAAGCAGCTTTAATTCACCCCAAAACTATTATTTTTTATGTTATCATAGTGAATTTACAAACATTTTATTAAAAAAAGTACCATATGATGCTGCCATCTCTAGAATTATTTTACAAGTAAAAAATCAATAATACTTAAATTTAAAGCTATAACAATGAGAAAAGATTGGCTTTCAAAGATGCTAATTAGTTGTTTCTCATTTTCAACAAAAGAGAGTGCTTGTCAACAATTTTGACTCTTCTAAGTTCTTTGTTTTGATTTTCAAAATGAAAATGTATGATTTAGAGTATTCTTTTATGTATTTATTATTATTTTCATAAAATATGTGTGAAAATATAATTATTTTACATGAATAGTTCAGATTTTAATAAAAATTATTTACTTTTACAGAAAAATAAATTGAAAAAGAAATCAATGACCTATCTGCATTTTATAATATGTTACAAAACATTTGTTTTGGTTTCCATTATAGATTATTTTTATCAGTTATAAATATAAATTTATTTTTGAAAAAACTTTCATTTATTTTAGTAATCTGGCTAATTATTAATTTTCTTTTTAGAAAGTAAACTAAAGCAAATATAATATTAAAAGACAAATATATTTTTACTGCTGATTTTGTAATTGACCAATCAAAAGTTTAGAACTTTAATTCACTTGACCAATAGGTATTATAAACAAAGAAAAGTTAAGAAATAAAGTTATCAACTTGATTAAATAAAAAAACTACTCCTACACATAAAACAAAAAATTCAAAATTAGAATTATAGAATAAAATTATAAATCCAACATTACAACACTAAAATATTTTAATAAAAGATAGAATAAATAGCTCTTACATTTTTGTATTTTGTGTGCATGTGTGGAAGTGTGTAAAAGTTAATGTGTTTAGTTATTTTTATGTAGAAAAGATTGATTTAGTTTGCTAGAATATTTATTTAATGATATTCATTAAAAAGTCAATTTAAATTTAATTTAAATAAATATCTGAAAACTTTATAGTTTTATGGTTTATTTATTTTAAATAAATGCATAAAGAATTGTTTCAAAATCTGGAAGTAAAAGTGAAGCAATTGGAAAAGATTGAAATTATTATCTTTTTCTTCATTTTTAAAACTGATTATAAAATTTTACCACCTTAATTCAAAAATTTTAATTCTAACATTTTGCCTGATAGTAACCATGATGACTTCTTCCAATATTTTGCAGACAAAGAAAGAAACCCAAATGCTTGATGAAGAATATTCTATAATTCACACATCTTGTAATAATGGTATAAAAGCTGATGCTTAGAAAATTCAGACTGTCTACAAATTTTCATTGCATTCAGGACCTAAACAGGTTTAAAATTTTAAATAGCCATTTTGATTGCCATTTACATGATGATAGACCTGATACACAGTTAGGCAGTTGCCTTTGTTAGGCAAATAACTTCTCATTATTCTAAAAGAAAGATGTATAACAACAAATAAATCAAAAACCATCATTAATTAATTCACTATTTCAAGAAGTCGCATTTATTAGTCAACTGTTAGTGGGGAAATTGATAAATTGAGTTATGGAATACTGACTCAATATTTCAACAATAAATCACTGGATTTCTTCAATTGAAAATAATCATAAATAGTTGGTAGATTTGGAAAATTTTATTTATTATCTTCAAATAAGTAGCTGATATTTATTTCTCAAATTATTGAAAAAATAATTATTTTCTTCACTACAAGAAAGAATGCATATTTGTCGCAATATTGCGACTTGTCTCATCTTTAATTATGTAAGCAAAAACTTTAAACTATTTCTTTAACTCAAATATTCCTCCATAAACTTGTCACTTAGAGAAATGGACTTTGATTCAAAAAGTAATGAAAATCACTTTGTTATGAATGTTAAATTATTTGCTTTATCTGAGATATCAGAATTACGGGAATCATGGATTAAAGATCTATAAATAAATAGATTAATTTTATATCTCAAATTAAAGAAGTAGTGAACACCAATATTTTGGATGAAATTATAATATCTATTCAAATGAATTAAATCACTGAATGGAATAAACTGGAATAAATTACAAATTTGTATATGGTGCTTAAGGAATTGTATTATAAATTATCAATGCTTAATGTTTAAATAACGTAATGGATTATGAAAGGTAAATATTTAAATGCCATTTCTGAATTATGGATTATCAAAGCAAATATTAAATTATGATAAACATTCAAGTGATAAGCAATCTTAAAATGGATTAATGTGTTGACTGTAACTTACCTTGAATCAACAAATATGGTAAATAGAATTTATTAATCTTTATGTTGTGTTCAAAAAAAGATTATATTCCAAAGTGAATATATTTGTGCTTTACATCATCTGTAAAGCTGTTATTTTAAAAGTGATTATAAATTCCAAAGAATTGTGAAATATTTTGCAAGCATAAATATTTCAAATGATATTATTTTTAAATCAGCTAACCATTTGAGGATTATTTAATGCATCTTTTCTTAATTGTTTCTTTCTTAGTAAATAGTATAATAAAGTTTCTGAAATATTATTATGCCATGTATAGATAATATATTATTTAATATTATTATTAGTGGTATTGAATGGAATTTAATGTGATTTAGATTACCTAAATGTAAGTAATTATTAAACTTATATAAAACTGTAATATATTGCAATTATTGTATGTTTTATGGGTTCTTAAGTTCAACATTAACGTTAAATTGTAGTTAATCCTCATTATATAGAGGAATAGATCTGTAAAGAATATTTTATGTACTACTTTTACATGCTAATATTAATTATTCACTGTTACATAGTGTGTAACAAGACAGCCTAATCATTTATTTATATTTTGTTAGTAGAGTAGTTCTCCTAATGATTAAGCTTGCAATTGAATCCAGTAAAGGATTTTGAGGAAAAATAAATAAGCTCTATCTAGTAAAAATCATCTAGATATGCTAAGCAATGATTTATACTTGCTTCTCTTAAAAGAGTGAAATATTATCCAACAATATTAAGTAAGATTAATTAATAATTGATTAGTTAGTGAAACCAACTAATTAAGAACATTATGAAACATTTATATTTTATGATGATGATAATTATTATCCTCCAATATTTTTTTCCATATGCCAAAGCATCAGTGGGAAGCAAACCCACGAAAACTGTCTGCAAGCAACTGCATGCTTGCATGGCAGCTGTGCTGACCTCTCGGCTACCAACGCTTGACTTATCATCTAATATTTAAATCGAGAATTATTTTGAAATAGTAAACAATATATTTCTATTTAATGTTAGTGTCTTCACAAAATATCTGATAATATAGTTTTTCATATCCCAAGTTCAAATTAGATTTAGGAAACAAATAGTATTATTTATTAGATATTTTATATAATTTTATTATTGTTATTATTCGTTTTTATCATTTATTTTATACTGTGTATATGTGAGGATAGTAATCTAGACCAACTGATGATTGCTGGTTTAGCATGGTGGGTCAGCAATATGAAATGGCACTGAGAGTGGTGGATCGTGTGAAAGTCTGAGTTCGAACCCCACATATATTTTATATAAATGCAGGTTTAAGCCTGTGCAATGTATTAATTTATTCCGTGTAATAAAATAATTGTTAATTTTTAATATTTTTCTTTTGCCATTATTAAAGAAACATCGTTACTGAATATTCACGATATAAAAAGAGACATTTGAGATATTAGTTTACAGGTAAAATCTATCTGGAGAAAATACATCATTATTATATTAATGCTGTCTAAAATATAGAAGTATTGGATAAGATAGTGTACATAAAATTTCTTTTTTACATTGTCGTAACCTAAAATGCATAAAAATATTTTATATCCATGCATTTATTTTCTTATTTGATATAACCCTGAAATAAACATTAATCATTTTTATATTCTAGCCTTAGGTTTAAAACATAGATTGAGTTACTCTTAATTAGTTCTTATAGTAAGAAATAATATATTTGTAAGTATTTTTATTATTAAATAGAATAAGATTTGTCAAGCGTTGGTGGTCGAGAGGTTAACGACAGCTGCTTTATAAACAGTTGTTCCAGGTTAGCGGGTTCGCTTCCCGGCTGATGCTATGACACTTGAGAGAAAAAAATAGAATATGATTACTAGTACTAGTATTATTAAAAAAACTGAGAAATATATTTACTATTTTATTGAATGTGAATCTATTATCAAAGTATAGAATAGTTATAGCTTATGTGGAAATATATAAAACTTATATGCATAATTAAGTGAGGGATAGTACTCACGCTTCTTTCTCCACATTATCGATCTTAACTGTCTCAATTGCATGTTACACATTATTCCCACTGAGATCGCGACCTTTCTCTTTTCTTTTTGTATGGTTTCACTATATATGTATGTATAAGTAAATATTAATAATTATTATTACAATATTATTTGCTAAAATCTAGTTATTACGCCAGTTTTTTATATTAATTATTATAGGGTATATGAGCACAGACTTTCACACCACCCACCTCTCAGACTTTCACACCACCCACCTCTCTCCACTCTATCTAATAACACTGATACACCTAAACACATATCAGCATATATGTGTTTAGGTGTATCAGTGTTATTAGATAGAGTGGAGAGAGGTGGGTGGTGTGAAAGTCTGTGCTCATATACCCTATATTACATATATATACCCACAGGTATATAACAAGCCTGTGTTTTAGTTATTAATTATTACAATTCTACCAATACTTATATGAGAAGTAGAAAATTCAAGTATAACTTTAAAAATATTAAACGTGAAAAAAGTGATGAAGATGCAAGTAATTCCATGCTTTTATATATATTTATAAACAACTTATATTAATATATGCACAGCGTTTCAAGAGGTACTATTCCCCCCTCTTCTTCAGGTGTTGCTGACCTGTTCACTAACAGTACTAGCATGGGAATCGAACCTGGATCCTTAGATTCTTGAGTATTGAATTTTAAGGTAATGCTCTAACAAACTGAACCATCCTGCAAAAGTTATATTAATCATTGAGTGAAGTTTAAAATTTATAGTTTATAAAAAAAAAAAGTTTAAAATTATATCTGGCTAGAGATATTCTTTAATTTCAATAAATGATTAATATATTTATTTGCGTAGTTGATGTCCAAATTATAAATACAAAAATGTTGACAGTTGTAAATTAAATTGTAATATTTATGTATTAAATTTTAAAATATTGACATATGATGATAATAAAATTCAAGAAGATCGGGGACTTTTAATTACATTTTTGTTATAATTATTTTTGGCAATATTTTATTTTAATTATTATATGACAATTTATATGATAATAATATAATTTAATTTATTATTTATTAGTTGCAGACATTGATAAATTTCGCATTCTAAAATTAATTATTTATTTAAAAAATTAATCAAGTATCATATACTTGATTCGTAATTAATGCAATATAATAAATAAAATAATTTATATATGGCAGTACTGTCATTTATCTAACCAATAATATAGTATGAATTAGCAACTGTATTTTATTATAACATATGGAAGTTTATTTTATTTCACATTTCTTAGAGCAATAAATAAATTATGCAAATATATAATTGAATAATAAACAAACAATTATTAACTTTATAACCAGAGTTACGTCACTGCATTATCTACAATATATAATAACTAGACGAGAAAAAATTGAAATTAATCCTGTAAAATTTAATGGAGCGAAAATAAAATCTATATAAACTTATCACTACTGTTTGCAATTAAAATTTAAATAAATTTTTAACTTTTCATACTTTTTTTTTCATGTGTCATAGCATCAGCGAACCCGCTAACCCGAGACAATTGTTTGTAAAGCTGCTATGCTGACCTCATAATGAGACTGTTTATTTATTAAATTATGTAATATGTTTATAAAATTTGCCTCTGATTTTTTTAAAAATCATTTTCATTTCAAAAATAAAAACTTCCACTATAAATAAACTGAGTTAATAAACTCGAGACAAAAATTCCAATTAGAAATAAGAGCCTGCTATGTAAACACAACAATATCCTGTACTTGTCTATAAAATATTTCATATTAGTGATTTTCTTAAAGCATATTTATATTCGTCCACACAGGATCATCTAACCGCATACATTTTTTTAATGTAATAATAACATATTTACTTTTTTTTTTGCAACATATTTTTTTCTTCTAATAATTAGTTTACAAATAATTTTTACTATCCTAAATGATATATTAAAATGTAGTCATTCCATAAACCTTTTATTTAAATAAGACAATGACATTTTTAAAAATTATTTAATATATTTAAAATATATTTTCTTTTATATCAACATTTAACACATTCATTAGTATATATTTCAATATTATATAATGTATTGTTTCGATAAATCTAACATTTTATTTGTACATAAAAATGTTCGAAATCTAGTATTTATGTCATGCATTGGTGGTCGAGAAGTCAGCGTGATGACCTTACAAGCAATTGCCTGGGTTGCAGGTTCACGTCCCGGCCGATGCTATGACACTGGGGAAAAAAAAATCTAGCAATTTATAACAATACAAGTCTGTTAAAATGGCCAATAAATCCATTGACTATTAAAGATTTTTTTTAAATGTTTCCTCTATAAAGTTAAACCATCCTCAGAATTATGTCCATTTTACATCTTCAATTGTATTTATGTATAAGATGTTTAACCAGAATCAATATTTCAACAATAAACAAATCATCCACATATCTAAAATAATCTTAATACAAACATGTTTCAAAATTCTTTTCTCATAATAGGATAAAATGTAGTCACACTTAATAAATAAGGCTGATAATAACTTGGGACAACTATCTTTCACTTTATATATGCTACTTTCAAAATCTGCTATTAAACGTTAATCAATGAATAACAATACTTTGTGTGTTTTGATATAATGATAAAGTGGCAAACTCTGGAGCTCAAGGCTTATGGATTCAAATTCAGTATTGTTATTTTAGGTCCCCCAACTTCTTGAGAACTCCAGAACTATAAATCATTTAATTATTTATATAAATAAATGGTGAATATTTCTTTATAATAAATAATCATTTCAATTCAAATATCTGAATGGATCTACTTTATTTAAAGATTTATATAATTTTGTAATAAAAAGTGCAAACTAACAAACTTCTGTTATAATAGGCATACATCTTATAATAATATGCATGACCAGGGTTTATATTGATAATCAAATGTGTTCTCTATTTGGTTGTATTTCCTCTACTATCTTAATGTTTTTGTTGAGTGTTATCTTTTATCTCTTCTTGTTCATTTATTTTGAGAGATATTTCTTTATTGGTTTCACTTTCTAACATCAATTAATTCATTTTTTTCCATTATTGATCTGGTCTATTTTTGTCTTCTATTTTTGAAAAATCATATTTGTGACAATCCTCTTATACAAGATTGTGTATTAATATTATCCTGTTCTGGCTACTTTGTGGCAATTATGTTCATTTCATAATCATTTTTTTTTGTTTCAACAGATATTCCTGTGGTATAGTTCTGGACCATTTCAGTTCATATTTTCCCTTTTGTGTTCTCCATTTTCTTAGACCTCTTTTCTTATTTGACTCAAATATCCTTCTTGTTTCTTGACTACTTCTGTGAGTCTTTGGCCCATTTGTTCTGACATTACCCTTATCAGTTGATCAGATTGTAGTTGTCTTTGTTCCATTTGTTCAGTTTTTTTTCTTATTGCTCTCATTATTTGGAGCAACATTACTTGCTTCAACCTTTTTCCTTTTTTCCCTTTATCCTAATCATGTGGCTCCTTAAATGAGATTTCCAGGTTTTCTACACCAAATTACTCATTTTCTGATTTCATGTTAGTATTGTCTGACTCTGTCTTGTTTGAAATTATGTCTGTATTATTATCCAACTCCATGTCATCATTCATGTTTGATCTATCATTTACAATTTATCAATTTTTTCTCTCTTTAACTTTTACTAAACTGATCAGAGTCTCCATACTCCACGTGAGCATTTATCATTTGAATCCCAATCTTCCCATTTATTATCTGAAATCCTGCACTACTAGTTGATGATATACACATATAAAATAAAATTTCAATGCATACACACAAACAAAATTCATATCCACTGTGAAAAATAATCCATGTTTTATTATTGGTTATATAATGAGTGTGTCAATAGCTCTTAACAAGCTTTTCAGAAAACACTCTATCCCAGACCAGTTTCATGCTTTTAATATTCCTTACTGGGACATTACAATATCCAAGCATTAGATTTAAAATACCAGGTCAAGCCCAGCACTTTATCTAATAGTTAATTATTAAGTAGAAAATCTAAAATTTTCAGGCATCCATATCTCTTCAAATCCAGTTATCTAACTTAAATGGCCATATGGGACTGAACTAATTTCAGATTTACCATATATTAATAGCTTTAGCAATATAAAATCACCTAAGCTTTAAGAGCAATGACAATAATTGAAAGGAAATCAAGTCATATATCACATGACTTAATTTAATAAGCTTGTATTACAAATGTTATATAATGAGCATGCTAATACCACTTACTAAATTTTTCAGAATATCCCTATCCTCAGACTGGTTTTATGCTTTTGGCATTCCTTAGTGAGACACTAGGATATTCAAGCATTAGATTTAAAATATCAGTTCAAGTTCAGCACTTTATTTAATGCTTAATTATTAAGTAGAAAATCTGAAATTTTCAGACAACCATATGTTTTCAAATTCAGCTATCTAATTTAAATAGCCATATGTGACTAAAAAGTTACTTAAGAGCTATATATAATATGTGTAATACATTAAATTAAGTCATATGATATATGACTTGATTTTCTTTAAATTATAGTTACTGCTCTTAAAGATTAGGTGATTTTATATTGCTAAAGCTATTATTATATGGTATATCTGAACTTAGTTCACTTCCTTATGGCTATTTAAGTTAGATAGCTGGATTTGAAGACATATGAATGTCTGAAAATTTCAGATTTTCTACTTCATAGCTAAACATTAGATAAAATGCTGGGCTTGCCCTGGTATTGTAAATCTAATGCTTGAATATCCTAGGTCCTCACTGAGGAATGACAGAAGCATGAAACTGGTCTGGGGATAGGGATATTTTGAAACGTTTGTTAAGAACTATTGGCACACTTATTATATAACATTTGTAATACAAGCTTATTAAATTAAGTCATGTGATATATGACTCAATTTCCTAGCAATTTATTATTGGTTATCACTCTTATTCAATCTGATGAAAAAAGTAAGAGCTATAATAACAAGTTGACAGTTGACTTTTAAATCAAGACTGCCAAATGAGAAAAAAAATGTGACTATATATATATAGAGAGAGAGATTATATACACACTCTTATAAATCACTAACAAGCATTTGCATTCAAAATACCCCCAAAACTTTTATACACAAACAAAGTTTTCATATATATGCATCTAATAATAATGCCTTATTTAGGGAGTATGAGCTAAAATAAAATTTTTATACTAAGATACAAAAAAAAAAACTTAATTTATAAAATACAAAAGAATTAAATCTGTCTCAGGGGTATGCGGTTAGTCTAATTCTCATGCAACACATAGGGCAACATATTATAAAAAAGTTATATATGTAACTTTCAGACTTGTATGATCAGCAAAACTAAACTTAGGAACCAAGCAATGATTACTAACTCACATGTCTGTGTGTAACATCATTATAAACCTTACCACAAACAATACAAAGTCAAATCTTATTACCTATGTCCACAGGACAATTACCATGTGACTACCACATCTGATGTGATTATTGAGATGGTATTTGCTGCCATCTCATACATATATATATATAAGCGCATATATGTATAATTTAGTAAAAATGCATATACATTATTTTTAAATAAAAATTATTTTTTGAAATATGATTTTAAAAGTTGTTTGTTTTTTTTTTTTTTATCTTTTGTTTAATTATCTCAAAGAAATCATTCTTTCTTCAGTTTAAGTATTTAATTAAGAATAAATCTTGAAATTTAATTTTGAATAAAAGTTGTGTGTTTCTAAATTAAAAGAATTCTTTAAAAAAAAGGATTGGGGGGGGGGGAATAAGAATGGATTATTTTTTTTTGTAATTACGTCTATTGTTGAGACTTCTAATAGTGAAGGCATTTTTGTTATCTATTGTGCTCATCAATTCGAAATGTTTATATGGGATTAAAAGCAAAATATGACCAAAAAGGACATAAAATAAGTTTTGTTTTTGTTTTATTTGGTATTTTAGTCGAGATAAATGGAAACAAAAAAAATTAGAGTGCAGAGAATATGTTGGATGGCTAAGAGACACCAAAACTTTCCTTGCAGGGGAACTTCTTCCACCAACCCCTGGAACTGCCAAGGTAAACACCAACATAGTGAAATTTGAACATGTAAAGGTAGCCAAGAAAATTGAACAAAATGGAAATAATGGAAAATCCATGTCAACCATTAGATTAAGATTCATATAAGAACTTTTTCCCGTAGGATCAAGAAACTACATTGATCGATCAGAGTAATTATGATTTTTTCTTCAATAATTTTTTTTTTGGTGTATAATGGTGTAATATAATAATGAAAGACATTCAATTAACTATAGAGAGAAATAAGTTTCAACAATAGAGGGTTTTACAGGGTTTAGTAATTGTGTATTTTACTAACTCAAATTAATCAATATTATATCTTTTGTTGCTTTCCTAATAATTTTTTGTTGTTGTTATACTACCGATATATATATTAAATGTAAAAGTATAATACCCGTTATAAAAAATATTATATATAAAACATAAATAATTAACGGTAAATCAATATTATATTTTAAATTTTTTAGTAGCACTTTCAATTATGTAATAATCCTCATCAGTTTTAACTGAATTTCAAATTTTTTAAACTTGATGTTACGTATATTTTCATAAGCTGTGTATGGCCATATTTGCAACTTGTCTATTAATAACATCATCCTTATATTTATTTATTAAAATTGCCTCATTAATTTTCCTCTTTTTATGATTCCTTTTTTCCATTAATATTTTTATTTCATTACTATTAAATGTAAACCTATAATTGCAAGTTTTTTCATGATCAAAGAATATTTAAGCTGTATTAAATTGACTATTTACATTATTTTTAATCTGATTATATAATAATTGATGCTCCTTCAATCTTTTTTCCACAGAACATCTCGATTCACCGATATATAATTTTTGACATCCACATAAAATCTGATAAATTATATTATTTCTTTGCAATTTAGGAATTATACTCTTAGAATTATTAATCAATCGATTAACATTTTATGTTCTTCCTAATATTAATCGATAGATTAATAATTCTAAGAGTATAATTCCTAAACTGCAAAGAAATAATATAATTTATCAGATTTTATGTGGATGTCAAAAAAAATATATTGGTGAATCAAGATGTTCTGTGGAAAAAAGATTGAAGGAGCATCAATTATTATATAATCAGATTAAAAATAATGTAAATAGTCAATTTAATACAGCTTCAGTATTCTTTGACCATGAGAAAACTTGCAATTATAGGTTTACATTTAATAGTAATGAAATAAAAATATTAATGAAAAAAAGGAATCATAAAAAGAGAAAAATTAAAGAGGCAATTTTAATAGATAAATATAAGGAGGATGTTATTATGGGCAAGTTGCAAATATGGCCATACACAACTTATGGAAATTCATGTAACATTAAGTTTAAAAAATTTGAAATTCAGTTAAAGCTGATGAGGATTACTACATAATTGAAAGCACTTCTAAAGAATTTAAAATATAAATTGATTTATCATTAATTATTTATGTTATATATATATAAACACATCAAAATAAAGATTGTGTACTCAATCTAAAAGAGCCAGTATGTTTTGAATAGTATTTAACATTTGCAAGAGAGAGTTTGGTGTCACTGTCCAGCACACTCTTATTAGTAAGTCACCCTGGAATTTCATTCCTGGTTTATATTTTTCCATAATTATTTGATACTTTTAATATACATAGGTTATGTGATGGCACATGTTCTTTTGAGAAAAGATATGTTAAATAAGTTTATTAGTATTGAATAGATCAAGATAGTTTGGTTAAATAAAACAAAGTAGTATAATAAATAATTCAACCTTAATTGTTTGTTTTAATTTAATCATTATTTAAGTAGTTAAAAATTCTTTTTATAGAATGTAAGTTCAACCCAGATTATGTTTTAAAATTACATTGGATGATCGCCATTCATAAATAAATAAATAACCATGTTTGTCGAATGTGTTTTCATAATCTGGTTTTAGATTATATACCTAGTGGCACCCTTGTTCAGCCATCTTATTTTGTAATTTTTGTAAAAAAAATATAGACAGTGCAAAATGTCATGGCACAGAATATATGCCCTTTTCCCTATATTCCACTAAGATCAGGGAGATGTAAGAGACTCTTGAAGCTATACAAAGATTAATTGTAGTGGTAAGCAGGTCACAAACACAAGAGGTAATGTGTACATAAATAAAATTATTATTAACAATAAACAAAATAGAAACAAAACAAATTAAAAGGTTATATGACTAGATTTACAGAGTATATTGAGTTTTTGTAAGTTTGGAGAAAAAATAATTAATAATTAAACAGCTTAGTTATTGCTAATTACATTAAATGAAGGGATTATACATTTTAAGTCTTAATAATCTCCAGGGTGCATATTCTACAATAGTTTAACTTCTTAATTAATGAATAATCAAGCAAGATTAAGATAATTTACTTAACTATATTAAAATTATTAATTCATGACAACAATAGACTTAGAAACATGACTGACTACATACTTGCAATGTCATGCTTTATAAAATATATTAAAAGATATGGAATGTGGTGCTAGGTTATCAAAAACTGAAGAGTATATCTGATGATAAAACAAAAATGATGTATGTTCACCATGGTGAGGTCATTTCCAGGAATTCATTGAATCAGAGTATTATAAGAAACTGGAATGAACATCTGCTTCTACAACCAGTAACAAAATCATTACTCTCAAGCAAAATGAGCATCAGCATTGATAATAACAGGAAATAAAGATCATCCAAGACTGAAAATAAAAGAGATACTTCCACCTTAGCATGATTATATCCAAAGAATACCCAGCAAAGTATTTCCATGAAGCAAGAATGAACATCTACTTACAGAACAAATTTGAATAAAGAAATGTATGTATAAATAACCCAGCAATGTAATTTAAATAAGAAAATTATCAATAAGTAATTATTCATTATGAAAGCTTGGAAATTCAAATAAAAACAAAACTAAGCATGAGTAGCCACATTATAAGTTTGAACTAATGATCTTAAATTACTTTACTTGGCTAAATTAAGGCCTAAATAGTTTATCATATATAAATGCGTAAAAAAAAGAATAAAAAGATTCAAATAAACTCTGCTTAATTGAAGATCCAACCTAGAGATTGTACACACATACATATTAAAAAATTGTGTTATATGATAGTTCAATAGGATTTATGATTTACACACACACACATATATATAATGAACATTTATGAAAGCTGATCTTAACTTATCTTGGCTAACCTAAACTAAGTGACATATATTTTTGCCCCTTTGAAAAAAATACAAACGAACCTTTATCTTAATATTGTTTTTGGAATTAACTTAACTCGTTTTTATATTTCTTTATAAAAAAAAAAAAAGCTTGGTTTTATAATAGTAAAAATAAGTTTCAATTAAAATGCATGACTGATTATTTTTAGGAAAATTTTTTTTAAAGCCAAGTGAAGGAGAGAGACTAAAAACATCTCTGGACTTTTATGTAATTAGCTTTCTTTTCAGGGAAGAGATGGGTAAAGATGATTCTCATAATTTTATGTACGATGATGAGTTTTCAAAATATCCATCTTTCACCTGATTTTTTAATAATAAATTTAGAATATATGGAAACTTTAAGAATGACTGCATCTCACAATCTATTCATCATTCTTAACACAATAGGTTAATTTATAATATTAAAGTAAAATGTTAAAGAAAAATAAAATAAAATAAATAAATAATACAAGTAAAAGAGAAACATCAAATACATATGAATTATTTTTACGGTATAAAATTGCAGATCATGACTGGTGTCCAAATGTTTCTGCTTTATCTTTATGAAGGCTTTTAAGAAAAGCAGACATAGCAAAGCATGAAGAGTGGCGTCTAGATATAATGACGGTACTAGATTTCAGAAATTATAGCATGGTATATCAGCATACTGAATTCATTTATGATGGCAGGAACATTGGCACAGGTCCACAGGTAAGGTGGGTAACAATTCACAAACTCCATTGGGATTCCAAACTCACGCATCCCAGGGGTGATGAAAGGTGAAGCAGACACAAGCTTCTCATCACAGCTTTGCATTATACATGGCTTCCAATAGCTAAATGATTGACAACTTTATAAAACATTTGTTGACAATCTGGATAAGTTTTTCTCACCTGATCAGCTTTAGTAAATTTTCATGAAGAACAATCATAAACTTCAAGAATTTTTCTCCAAATGAAAGACTCCTGTTTTATAAATGTTTAAGGTATTTATTCTATTTTTGACATAAGGGATCCAGATTAATTTTAATTTAAAAAATATTTTTGCTGATAGTAATTTTGACCAGGTTAATTACAATTTCATCCTGTGCTTGTTTATTAATTTGTAAAATTTTTATAATTTCTATTACATTTTGGGTAATGCATCCTTATATTAATTAAACATCACGTAAACCTTTCGACTCACCATGCCAAATATTAAAAAAAAAACATTCTTGTGTATATATAATACAAAGAGATGATCTTATTTTTCATTCATTAGATAAGGTTTCAATAACAAATATACTTGTACTTTTGCCCCATAATTAATCTGCCTTTTATAAATTATATAAAAATAAAATATTCAGGAATTTTAATTAGCTGACTTTTTAAATTAATTATCAGAATTTTCTAGCATCTTGATTAATTATTTTACACACACATACACATGCCTTTATAAAATTTTATTTTTTTTAATTTTTTTAATTTTTTATATGAAGTTTAAAAATATTTATATGTATAAATTAACATATGTATAAATTAATATAAATCACATTTGTATGTATACATATAGCTTCAGTATATATATATAATCTTAATAAATTGCAGTATTAAATGTATATGTAACTTGAAAATTAAATCATCAAAGCGATTGTCATTATTAATAATTTGATATGATAACTAGCTACAATATAAGACAATAGATTTACCATTAAAAGAAAGTCTATCTTTTCTTACTAGCTCTATTGTCTTATGTTGTTGCTATAAATCATAATTGGCGGCATCTTTATATGATTACACATCAGTATCCTCAAATTTACGCAAAAATACAAAATTATTTTTGTCACCTTTATGAAACTAATTTTTGTTTGAAGAAATAAAATTAATTATATTCAAGGCTCTACAATTCAGAAGAAAATTGATTGGTTTTATATTCAATTACATCTTTTATTTATTATATCCCTATATTTTTTAAATTTTGTAATCAGAACCTGACATTAGAGATTATATAATCATATAGATGTAATTATTAGTTCAAAGGATTTTATATTTGCTTTCAATCTAAAAATAGTGGACTTAATAAAGAATAATGAAATCTTTATTAATAAACAAATAATAAAAGTATTATTAGAAGTAAAAAATCAATTTTACAAACAAAATATGACTAATAATATTATTGATACAACGCACTTTATTTCTATCACTGTAGAAGTTTTAATAGAATTAAAATAATTTTAAAAATCAAATACATTTTTAAAAAAATCTATACATAAACATCACTATTTTAAAAAATAATTTAACATAAGAAAAAAGTTAATAATTAAAAAATATACCTTGTTTCTATTCATATTGATGTAAGTATAACAAAATCACTATCAAAACCAACTTATGTTGCATAAGTATAAAAATATGTACTGTATATATAATATGAAATACAAGTATAGTATATATACTTAAGCTAGTTGTAATTAAAGGGGATTTAAACCCAGACTTTTACGTTCCTTCAGTCATCCACCTTATCTAATATAATCGATACATATGACCACATATGTGTGAAAAATATAAATGGTCTCTAATATATGTATTTCATGCTAAACCAGCACTCATCAGTTGGTCCAGATCATCATCTCTCTCACATATATAGAAGATGATGATCTAGACCAACTGATGATTGCAAATTCAACATAAAATACATATATTGAGATCTTTTATCATTTTCACATATATGTGGTCATGGGTATTGTTATATTAGACAGAGTGGATGATTAAAAGTATGTATAATAACTAAAACTAAAGCAATCAACAATTATATGACTGATTTAACACCCCTTATTATCAATTGAAACAGTAATCTTGTTGTATACATGGAGAATACAAAAATCTGATTGTAATGCTTATGTCACATTTATTTAAGTGGTTTATAAATGATTAACATATATAGCAGAAGTTTGTATTGAGAGCAAACAATTGCACTTAGTTTAATGATAACAAAAATTACTCATAATAATACACTTTAGATATTATTTATAAAATACGAATCAATATACATTTAAAATAAAAATATTTGTCAATATAAATGACCTTTAGCTACTGTTTTCTCGTCTATTTATTTAATGAAATATATTAGAAAAGATTTAAACTACATAAGTATTTCAATAATCCCAAATGCGTATAAAACATGTATTTGAAATATAAACATGAATATATATATATATTGTATTTTTATATTGGACTATTTCCATCATCTAATATGTGTATTGAATGTCTTTAGAAAAGTTTAATTTTAGTTAAATATTCCAAATGCATTCAACTGTTAGTAATATCACAGCAAACAGGTTAGTATATGCACCAACTGTTAATAATATCACTGCAAACAAATGTTAGTAATATCTCAGCAAACAGGTACATATATTAAGGTTGTGAGTAAAAAAATTATTTTAATGGAAGTTAAAATGATATTTTAAAAATTACAAAGTAATTTATTAAAATATTTTAAATAAATCCTATGGTCCTTTTTCTATTACTTACTTAAAATTTTGCTATATAACTCAAGACATGTCTGTATATTATTCATACGCATTTAATTATAGTTCAATCTTTGTACAGTTTTATTTATAAATTTTTAAAATTTAATAATATTTTAATATAACCATTTATTGAATTAATTTTTCCAAAATATTGGAATATAAAGAGTCCTCTCATATTTTCACTTGCCTTGATATATTTATAATTTATATGATTATTTTAATCAAGAAGTCTATTATAATTCCTTCAAATTTGATGATATTGATTATTCCATATGCTGCTTACTTAATGTTGGAGATGAGATGTTTAATGACAATCTTTAGTTACATTGAATGGCATGTAACCAAAAAGATTAGACATGGAATCAACAAAAGCATTAATATTTAAAAACTATGTTACAGTTGGCATATGATAACATATATGTTAGCTGTTTCCAACGCTGATTCTCTCTAAAAAATATATTAATAATAGTCTTTTTTTTAGTGTCTTCTTTTTTTATGATGTGTACTCCTTTTAAATTGGTATTTAAGTTAACTTCATCTGATTAACAGCTTTAAAGTGAAATAAAAGCTGCTGAATGCTTTGATTTGTTTTCTATTTATACTTTTTTGTTTTGTTTACTAAAAAATATTCCACATATCATGTTGTTAGCCATTGATGAACAAGAGGAAAATTCAAAAAAATTATCTGTATTAAAATATGCTGCAGGAATAAATTTTTAGCCACTGTATATTTTTGTTTACCATTATTTAGCAACTGAAAAAATATTGTGTGAATACCTTTCTTGAGATATTTATAATGTTGGCATATTTATTTTTAAATCTTTTTTTTTTTGTATTTTTCCTTCTGATTGTTGGTTATTCATCTTTATATTATCTATACTTAATTTTTTTTTCATGCTTTTTACTAGGCAGTCATCCAGTTTTTACTTGATTCATTTATTTAATTTAAGACTGTTGACATATATTAAATATACTTTTTTATAATATCAGATAGAGAGTAGTTTATTTAATTGTATAGGATTAGTAATTATTAGTAATTGTACTTTATCTAGTAATTGTTTTGATACTTTTATTTACTGGCTCATACCTGAATTAAAATATTTTTCAGTGTGTTAGAGGTTTGAGTTTCTGGTTGCTGTTGTACTTTTTGTATTATAAAGAAGAGTAAAATTAGATCTCAAACATTGACACATTAAGTACTACTATGATTCTGCAGTGCTTCCAACATTATTTATAAAGGCAATCCTGTGCAGTGTTTTCTCTTCACATATAATCAAAACAGTGTGGCTTGAGTTATGTATTAAAAGGAAATCAATGGTAGATTATATCTTTATAACTCTTATTAAAACATTGTATTGAAATATCTCTAAAGAAAGTTAGTAACAATAAAAAATTATTCCATATATTCCCAAATCATTTAATGTTTATTCTAAATAAATATTTTTAACTAATTTATTTATAGAGTATTCTGATATAGATCTATTACAACTAATGCCTATTTCCCAACTGTAGTAATAGTAGCTTTGAATTTATTTTTTGTTCAGTCACCTAAAATTGTAAACAGTTATATCAGAGTTAAGATTATTTGCAATTCTAAGTACATTCTTCTATAAATTATTTTTATTAGTGCATAGTTATCATATTTATTCTGGTGAAATTTGAGCGTAATAGAAGTTTCTAATGTCAAACACCAATGAGCACTCTACAAAAATTCTTTTAAATGTTGAAAATAATTTATTTGTTATAGTAAACAAAGAATTATTCTATAATTTTTCAAGTTGATTCATAGACAAAAAAATAAGGACCATTAGCAGTTGCCTGTATCAGTATGGAAATATATAGCTCAAGTTTTAGTCATAATTTTATGGAATGCCAAATGGCTAATTAATTTTCTAAATTATTTATTAATTTATTAAACGCTCACTATTATTTCAGTAATAGTTTTAACAAGGCTGTAAACCTTAGCAATGAGCGTCTGAAAAAATCGTCACTAGGGACCTCTGTAGGTCTTTAAAACACATAGCGTAAGCATGTGTTTTAAAGACCTACAGAGGTCCCTAGTGACGATTTTTTCAGACGCTCATTACTAAGGTTTACAGCCTTGTTAAAACTATTACTAAATTATTTATTATAAATTCTAAATTAGCAATTTTAAGTAGTCATGTGATGCTTATTTATAGAATGTTAAATGGGTTGAAACAGCAACTAAAAAACTATATTACATGTTAACTCATTATAGATTTTTCAACATCTTTTCTAAGATATTTATTCTATAATTTTACATTTACATCTTCATTTTAAGAAAATCACATAATAAGACTTTATATATATATATTGTAATGGGGTGGAGTGGGTGAGAAGTTGATGGAAAGTAGAATTGAACTGGGGTAATGGAAACATCATGACTCCCAGTCCATTTAATGAAATACAAATATCAGTAATTTGAAAAATTATATATAAGTATAAATTAATTAAGAATAAAATGGGGTTAGACAATCTCTGAGATCATTGTGAGATCAGCCAGCTAACTCAGAAGAGCAGCTAAAAAAACTATACATCAATCATATATCAACCAGCATTATAAATAACAGTAAGTGTAAGTAAAAAATACCATTCATCATCATCATTGATGGGAATAAACAAATTAGTACAATATATCATATAAATCAACAGTCCATCTTGTGGCTGGATTGAAAATGAGTCTTCTTTAGACCAGGATAACTAGTGAGCCTTTGCCAGCTTGGGCAATTATTTAAACATAACTTGGATGCACCATTTAAGTGCCCATCCATTAAAATGCACAATAATCAGAAATTGAAACAATAATGCTGGGACATTAAAACATGCTGATCATCATCAATGCTCTGGCCACTTGTATTGGCCAACTATAAATGTAAATTTTTAATAAGACTAAAGTAAAATAAAAGATAGTGCATAGGCTTGAAAGAGTATCCTCTTTTGTGTCAACCAGAATGATGATTGATCATCTCTGGATGCCCCAAAGCACTAAGTATACAACCCCATTTATCCATGCATGAATATAGCTCAGAGAACACAAGATCTATTACTGTATGTGACCAAGAGATGATGAAATACAATTTTAACAATTAAATACAAGTTTATTAATAACAATAAAAACGAATTTAGGTCTTATAAGGGTTCTGATTTTGAAAAGTACACAATAATAAACTCATCACTCTGTAATTTATAAGATTACTACAAAATTCAAATTATTACATCAACTGCATTATTTCTTAATGGGTATCTACAAACGAATACACATATATCCGTACACAGATGTGCATTTTATATGTGATGAAGACATTTCAATTAAGCATAAAATAATTATTACATTTGTGATTTACGTAATTACTATTCAAAATTTAAATTATTACATTAATTTACATATATGTGCACACAGATGCGCAATTTATAATATACAATTAATATTCACTAACAAAAAAAAATGATTATAATTTTACATATATGAGTATGCGTGTATATACGCACACTGAGTTTTACCTATTTAAACTTGTTACAATAAATTTTTTTTTCATGATCCATTTGGAAAACATAAATTTCACACATATACATGTGTATAAACAAAATATATAATTTAAAATTACTTTTAATTTAAAAGTTCTTTTTTTGTTTTTCTTAAAAAAAGTATAGACAATTTTTTACAGGTATTTGTTGATTAATTACCAATGTTTTTAAGTTAAATTATTGAATAATCAATTCTTTACTTTTTTAATTTTGTAGATCAACGCAAAGTTATTTGCTTGTTTGCCTCACTTTTAAAATGTTTCTTTTTTCTTTTTAATAAACGAAAGTTAATATCATTTTATAGAATCAAAATATATATATATTTTTAAATGTCTTTCTGCTTGATTAGTTAATGCTGATGAAGTAGGCAAGGTAAGATAGTATAAGTGAATATGTGAACTGCAGCTCCCCATGCCATGATAAGCAGAGAGCCAAGCTGGAATATCAGTACACAAAGCTCCATGACGTCATGAGAAAATACCTCATTTTTAAGCACTGCCCCTTCTAAGTACCTAGACAGATCATTCTCAAAGAGTAGTATCCAGAAAAAAAATAAAAGGCATTGCACCAGCCCTGCTCATCTCTTGTGAGTCTTAGGGGCTTTAGATGAGGTCTATTCATGAGACCAAGGCCTATTCATGAGGCCTACATATACACTGCTGGAATACCCTGGGAGCTCAATATCTAGGTCTAGACAGTGCCAAGCCTATACTTCAGAGCATCATGAACACACTGCATCCAGACAGCCCTGCTCAACTATACACCCACCATAAACATAAAAAATACAAATTCACGCATCACTTTCAAAATGTAATTTTACTAAAGAAATTATTTAAAATTTTGTTATTATATATAACTCTACTCACCACAGCTGTATATATTTTTATCTGGGCTTCTCTGCCTTTAGATAGTCAGCATATATATAATTATTTATTTAGCAAGCTGTTTCTTTGGTCCATTAGAAAAATATAATCCATGTTTGTTGTCATCATCAGGTAAAAGTATATAATTCAGGTATGGTCGGCTTTCTCCCTTCTGTAGTCAGTTTCACTTATACTTGGATTTTGTAAGTTTCAGGTCAGCAAGCTGTTTTCCAGAACACTTTTAAGGCTATGAATTACAAAGAATCTTGACCCGTTTCCTCCATGTAAATTCAAACTCCTGCTAAGGAAAACAGTTTACTATCTTGCCTTCTTACATCCTCATGGCAGTTCTCTTGATAATTATTCTAGCCATCTTTGCAGTTAGCTTTACTGTGGCCATTTTCTGCTACAGTTACCAACTCTTCACAAAATATTTTTGCCAACTTTACAGCTAGTTCTTCTGCTAACTCTTTCAAAACTGCAAGCCAAACTGCTCTCTTCAAAAATCATTACCCAGACTGGAGCTAATTTGTTATCAACCCTTTTATAGACTCATCTAAGTGATAACAGCAGCTTGATTAAAAACAGAGTTTTTATTTTTATTTCACTAATCCCTTTGAAAACATATACGTTTTTACTTAGGGGATTTCTAATAAATAAAAATTTTGTTTAATTAATTAAAATTTCAAAAATACAATAGAGTGTTTTTAAATTTCAAAATCAGAGTAATAATTAATAATAATGCAATATTTATATTTATTCAGATCTTTTTAAAAGTTTAATTTATAAAACAATTTTTATTTTAAATCAGAGTTTTATTTAACCATTTACCCATTATTATTTTATTTTAGGAAATATAAAAAAAAATCTATAAAAATTTATTTTCTGTGTTTATTTCTACTTTTCCTTTATTTTACATATATATTTATGCACACACTATATTAGTATATGCTATGTAAGCCAACTGGTTACAATATATATATAGTAAGATAGACTCGTCTAAAGACAGATTATATATTGGCTATTAACTTATGTCTTTAATTAAAGTCAATTTAATAAATTCCATAGTTTATCTTTTTTTTAAAATTTTATACAAATGTTATTTAATTTTGGGATTGTTTACAAGTTTTTCTTTACTGTAAGACATTAATTTCATTTACTGATTACAATTAAAATTGTTTATCACACTTTTGATAAGTTATATTATAGGTATACAATATTAGCAGTTTTGCTTTGTTTGTGTAATAATAGGATTATAAACTTCGTAACTCAAGTTCCATGAAATACTATACAGCTCATTCAAATTCATGCTTGAACTTCTTATGACCTTGTGAGCAATAGACTCTTCTATTGTTGTTAAAAGGTGACTATTTAAATTTCATATTTAGTAAGGGATACAACAATGAATAATTTATAAATTAGCAAAGATTACTTTTATATAGGCTGGTAAACAATTGATAGATTACCATAAAAAATATCCGAAGTAATAATCAGATTTTTTTTATTTCATGTAAAAATTTGCTTTGATTAATTAATATGCTTTGTAAACTATTTCTGTCACTATTATTTAAAAGTTTTAATATTTATAGAAGTTTTGTTACCAAATATAAATCTACAGTTCAATAAGTATTTATAGATTAAATAAAACAAAAAAAAAAAAAAACATTATTTTGTCATATATACACTAAATTAGCTGAAGTCCTTTTGTTTTAATTCTTTGAATTCTCAATATTTTTAAATATATGATCTCTTGCTTATAATTTTTTATTTCAACTGCTGTTTTTTTTCAACTTATTGTTTTGTAAAACTTATAAATATAATAAAAGTCAAATAATATTATGATAAGAAAATATTTTAGATGGAGAAAAAATAATGAAATAAACACTAGCTATGTTATAATTACTGAAAAATAAGACGGCATTAAAAATTATATCTTCCTATTTGTTGAATTGAAATTAATATAAATTAAAAAAATATTCCATAATAGAAAAAACTAAAAATGATAAAAATATTAACTAAATAATGAGTGTAATAATGCTGAAGGTTAAATGAGTTTATAAGTAATCATTAGAAACCAATCAACACTTAGACAATCTCAATATAGATAACAATTAACAATTTCAAACTGTTGTCAAGGCAATCTCTTTTTAATAATAAAGATGGGATCTCATCTTTATTTATGGTCCTATATATTTATATAGACACTAAAGATTGCTTGCAACTTGACTACAGAGATTGAAGTTTTCAAAGAAGTTTAAATAAACCTCCTTAAGTAGGTAAATATAACCTGTTCTTAGTGCAGACTAATAAATAATCATTTATAACATTACAAATTGCAAATATAATTTTCAAGTTGCACTCAAAGTATTTAGCCTTAGACATTATTATACATATTACACTTATTATTTAAGTAATACTTTGGGTGCAATTTAAAAATTATAATTGCAATTTCTAATATTATAATTGATTATTTATTAGTCTGCATTCAGAACATGTTATGTTTACTTGTTTAAAGAGATTTGTTTAAACATCTTTGTGTCAATAATTTCAATCTCTATAATCAAGTTGCAATATTTAGTATAAATATAAATATATAGGACCATAAATAAAGATGGGATCTCACTTTTATTGTAAGAAGATTGCCTTGATAACAGTTTGATATAATTGGTTGTTATCTATATTAGGATTGCCTAAGTGTTGACTAGTTTCTAATAATTAAGTATTAAGTAGTATGGGTATAAATAAAAGAAAGATGTATTTTAACATTCAAAGGTCAAATTAAAAAATGCTATGTATTCAAGAAAAATATCAAAAATTGAAAAAGTAAAAATGCCTATTTAATAAAAAATAGAAAAAATTAAATATGAAATGATACATTGTTTAATAAATATTCTCAACAAATGAAAACAAATTTTTTTATAATATAAAATGTTTTTTTAGAAAGTTAGACAAGTTGCTATTTAAAATAAATATGATAAGACTAAGAAAAAAACATGTATTACCAGAAGATATAAATATATAAAATATGTTGATGATAAATGAAAAGATAATAGGTGCATTATTAAAAATGATAGACAAGTAACAAAAAATGTGTTTTTATATATGATAAAGAAGAAAGTAATGAATTATTATGAGAATGGAATAAAAAGTATACTTGAACAACTGAAACAATAACATTTATTATTGTTTTAAGTTAGAATATAGTATAGAGAATAGCAAAGATGATGCCAATTTTATAGTTATAATAAAAAGAATTACAGAAAGTTTTAAAAAAAATTGAAAGTTGGAAATTGAAACAATAATGCATTCGTTGATGAAAGATAAGGAATATGAATGAAGTTGTATAAGAATTTTTATTACAATGTTTTTAAAATGTATATAAAAACATGGAAAGGATAGTAAGATGGGAAACTACAAAAATAGCAAAGGATTTACAAAATACTATTAACTTATAGCACAATATCAATAACACCAGAAATTTGTAATTTTTTAAATTATAAATTTAATAATGGCAGAAGAAAAAATCAATACTTTATCTGAAAATGTTTTCATTTTCAGAAAAGTAAAGAAGAAGAGGTGGAGAATACTTATTAATAATTACTCAAAATATTGAAATGACTTACAAATTAAAGAAAAAACAAAAAATCTGTTCCATAAATAAAAAGTTTAAATCTAATGAAAAAGAAAAATTACTGCATAGATTGAAAGAGTTGAAAATGAATAACTCTATGTTATTATTAATTATTCATCAGTGTGTTGAGAATTATTTAGAAATTATATGTAAAAATGTTTTATCATTAAGACACAATATGTAATATATAAAAAGCTAATTATTAAATATTGATTGGTCAAGCTATTTATTTTCATTACTATCCATCAGAACTATATTATGATGAAATTACTGCCTTACTTCCTCTTTTTTTTTCTTTTTTTTACTAATAAGTGAGTTTTATTAGATGGGATGTAAAAAAAAAAAAAAACATGAAAATATTGTTTGAAATAAAAAAATGGCAGCAAAAAAAATAAAAATTAATCTTAATAAAAAAAATTTGAGGTTATGGATAATTAATAAGAAAAAACCATATAGTACTAAATTCTCCAATCACTTTATTACTGTTATACAATGCTTTTTGGCAATGCAATAAGAAAGAGTAGTTAATGAGGCAAAATAGAGTTCAATCTCTAAAATATTCAATTTAGAAGATGTGAATAAATATTTTTTGAAATGTAAGTAAAAATTATATATGTTTATGAAAATAGACTGATTATTAGAAAATTAAAAAGAGACAGAAAAGATAAAATAAGCAAATAATTTATTTTATAATACATAAGAATGACCAGAATAATATGAAAAAATCAGGCAATGTCAGTTTTTAGTTTATAAAAAATTATTTTGTATTTTTATATAGTATTATGATAGGAATATTAGTTAAATTACAAATAATGAGTGAGGAGAGTATATTAGAAAATGCCATACTGGTCATTATTAATGTAATAAAGTGAAAAACTGAGTTTATAAGAAAATTGGAAAATTAATTTTGTATCACTCAGCCACTGCAATAAATTCTAATTGTATTAATTTAAAAACAAATAAAAATTATATAAGTTTAGAAACTTAAACAATTTGTTAAAAATTTTGATGAGATTTTTTTTCCAAATTCATATCTTACCTATATAAAAATAGAATAATAGAAATCAAAAGTGAATAAATATTAAAACTATACTGATTGGAAAACCATAATGAATACATTGTGTAGGAAAGTGTATATAAAGATTCATAGAAGTTAAAACAAAAAAAAAATCATACCTAGTTACATATCAGAAAGCAATTTACTGTTTTATAATTTATAGTTGAAATAATACATTAGTGTTTAAGACTAGTACAAATGCTCTAAAACTTAAAAGTTCATAGCTAATAGCATAAAAAGAGATTCGTCTAGGGATTATGTCAGATAAAATATAAAGCCATGTAATTTTAGAATATATGGATTTAAAAAAATGATAGAGGCATGTTTGAATTTTAGCAAAGAACAAGATTAAATTAAGTAAAGGACAGTAAGATAAGCATAGATATTGCATTAAAATAAATATTACAAGAGGAATATGGCTGAAAAATATATAACAATATTTTTGAGATAAAATGGTTATAATGGATAAAATTATTTAATGTTTTAGTGATCCTTTCACCCTTTGGGAAAGCACTTGTGCCAAAAAAAATAAATAAATAAGTGTTGAAAATAAAATATGAAAAAAATGTAAGTATATTCATAGTATGAATTGTAGTAATGTCTTTAAAACATTATGGGGCACATTTTAATTGTCTATAGCTAGCAAAAAAAAATCAATGTCCAGCAAAGCTGATAAATCTAAAGAAAGTTTATAAAATTTAAATAAATCGTAAAGAAGTCACAAAAAAATGTAGGTCTAATTGTCATTATTTTTAAGTTTTGCCGCATTTCATTATTTTACATTTTGGTGTCATTACATTATAATATTTTTATCAGTACATGTCCTTCTAGTTCAGAGACAGACAAGATATGTTGAATGGTATATTGTTTGAACGTTCATAAAATTCATCACCGAAAACAACAGGACTAAAACTATAATCTACCACCACTGAACTTCAGATTTTTCACTTCCATTATAGTACAAAATCATGCAGAGCTCTATAGCTAATGTACATTCATTATAGATGCTATAAATAAGCTTGCTTGCTGTATATTATATTAAAAAATTGTGACCAAATTACAGTAAAAACATGACCAGAACTCACAATTCATCATCAAAAAAATCAAATATTACTGATTGTTCATTTGAGTAAAATAGCTAATTATTTAGACATGTGAAATTATTTTTAGGTAAAAAAACTGTACAAAAATAATCTTTCAAAATATATTTAATAAAATATTTTTTAATACTAGCTATATATATATATAGTTTTTTTCCTATGCTTAAAAATTAACTTTATTTAGTTCTTAAAATAATAAATTTGTTACAGATAACATCAAAAAAATTTCGATTTCAAATGATTGATGGGGAAAAAATAGTGTGTTTAATTAATTGAATCAAATTATATTATGAGATAATGGTTGTTTGCAAATTAAATTAATCTACAATCTGATGTACGCTTGTTATTGAGATACAATAAATGTAATTAAACATAAAACAGTAAAGAAGTTTCCTGACAGAAATGATAATTAATATTTGAATGTAAAATACAGGTATAGTTTGAGATAATAAGTTCAGAATAGTTAAAAAAAATAATAGAAATAAATACTATTTTTGAAAAAAAAAAGTATTATTATTAATGAACTTGAAAATAACCTGTCCTGTTAGTTTCATAATTAATGCAAGAAAGCGTTGTTATAAGCTTATAAAAATTCTCTCTAGAAAGTCTGTTTTTTAAAAATTCTTATTTCTTCAAAAATGTTAGATATTCTCAATGCTACATATTTAATAAATGATATTTATTTATATAGCTATTAAAATATTAGACAAGATGAGTAAATTATAGCTTTACACAGCCATTGTTTTTTTTATTTAACCAGGTATACTTTAAGTATATGCAAAACACATAAAACATTTATTTATTTATTTATTTAAATATTCAAAAAATCAAAAAAAAAAAATAAAGAATGAAATTTAGACATTTTTTAAATAACTTTTAGCCAAGCGTTGGTGGTCTAGTGGTTAGCATGGCTGCCTTCCAAGCAACTGGCCTGGGTTCGCCTCCCGGTCAATGCATTTGACACATGAAAAAAAATATATATTGAATTTTAAAAAAAACTAATGATATACCTTTTCTACTAGAAGTTTGCCAATCTTAGTGCTCAACTTATAATACAACTACGGACTTAAAACATAAACTGATAATTTTTTAATGTTCACATTAATTGTTTGTTAGGAGACACACACATATATATATATATCGTGTCTTATTCCATAAAAAAGAAAAAAATAGAAAGTTAAAGAAAGTTTTGAGAAACCACTCCTAAACCAAACACACATCTATATAAATATACAAAAATAATAGCACTATTTAATAGCTCTCTCAAAAAAAAAATTTCAGATGTTTAAGCAGCAACATTTGATGAAAATATCTACTAACTTCTGGCTAAACATATTTTTCTATCAATCAAATTTGACATTTTTAGTAGTTCTGGAAAACGTTTGAGACTCTGACAAACATTATGACTCAATTTCTATTAAATATACCCACGAAGATCAACGTGATCTTAAAGGTTGAACATAGAATTTCTATTTATAGATAAATTGTTACAAGAGCTTCATTTGCATTTATTTTTATTTCAAACTTTATATAAAGTTTTTCAGGACTATATACATTTTTTTGAATTTGTATTCACAATCTGGAAATATAGCTGTATCATCAGAGAATCTGATGGGAATAGTTTTTCTACACCATTCTTATTCATAAACATTTTTATTAAACATCTTTGTTTTCTTATAATGATATTATTTTCTAAATATATATTCTAAAAAATAACCAATTTCATTCTTCTAATGGTCTTTTTCAGAACAATAATGTGCTTCTTGATATTTTTTTATTTCTTTTTCTCTTATCCAATCTCTCTCTCTCATATATATATAGTACCTACTGAAGTTTGAGATGAGTTTCAGTATGTAGTAAAATGTGTCATATGTTTTTTTTTTCTTTCTTATTTGATTTTGATAATAAATAACTTAATCTATAAGACATTGAATTGTATTGCTATGACAATGATAGTATTGACATAAAAAATTGTTTATTATTAATTGTATTATATAAGATTGTGAATTGACTTTATTCATTTTAAAATGGATATGTGAATAATAAAGCATATAGTTTGAGTAAAGTTGTTGTTCTTTTGTTATTATATGTATTTTTGTTACTGCATTCACAATAATATATCACAAACTATACAACTAAATGTTTAATGTCTTTAGTATATTTGTTGTTTTATTTTTATATATGTAAAAAGTTTATTTCCATTGGAGTAAGTTTTAATTGTCTAGATTGTGTTAGAATAAAAAAATATTTTTATTATGAAACATCAATGTTTCCATATATAATAACTCTAAAATATTTTATTTTATTTGTTATTTTTATATAATAAAATTTTTATTTGAGAGACACTGGTTGGAATTAAATAAAGAGTTCAAAAAAGATATTGCTATAATTATTTTGACATCATTTAACTGAATAGAAAAAATGCTCTCTCTCTCTTGTTTTGCTTCAATAGAAAACACATCTAAATTTCTTTATATGATTTTTTTAAAATTTATTTTAAAAATATATAGTTAACTGGACAAAGTGATGGGGTGAAAAGCAATACTATTCACCAAAAAACTGTATAGTGTATTGAGGGTTTATGAAGTGTAACAATTTATTATAAAAACAAAAAGTAATTGAAAATAATTCATTGTGGTATATAACATCAGAATGTTTTTTTTGCTTTAAAAATGGATATTACTTAGTTTTTAATGGTGAAGTCTAAGTATTAACAACAGAAAAATGAACACAAAGATTATCTACTAATATAATTTTTGAGCTTCATCTATTATTATATTGGTTCAATTTCTATACTATTTTCATGGATAAAACTAGCATTTCTTCACGTATAATGTTTTATGAATTGATACTTGCTAAATGAAAGAATATCTACATTGCATCATAATGAATATAAATTAGTGTTTGCACACTTATAACCTTATATAAATCAATTATCTGCTAAATGAAAAGATAATTGAATATTTGGAAAATATTAGAATTAACAAAATGTGCTTCAAATGGTATAGCTTTTTGTGATATTTCTTTTTCTGAAATAATAAAACTCACTAGAACTATAGTACTATTTTAAAAAGGCCTTATTTAAAGACTATTACTTAGGTTGTTTGCTTATATTTATTATTATTATTGCTATTTTTTCTTTTCATTTAATATATGTAATTTTTATTGTTATAAATAGTGGTATAAATTTAGGTTAAGCAGTGATTTATTTATATACCTAAATATAAAACAGCTATGTTTTGTTAAGTTTGAATTTATATCTTGCAGTGTAGTAATTCTTTTACATTAAAATATTCATTTTTTTTATTTATTGATTATAAATTAACTTCAGGTATATCACTTGTATTAGGAATTCAAAATGATTATATCATAATAAGTACATATTTTATTTTGTTCTTTTAAATTTATATTAACAAATAATGAGATTCATTTTTGTATATATATATTGATTTTTATTTATATCAATGTGTTAATAAATTTTGAATTAATTTAAAACTAGTAGTCATTCAATTTTACAATGAAAATTTATTGGCTAATCATATGTGGATGAGACAATATTCACTAATTGATCATATGCATAATTCATTACAAGTTATAAAAATAATTTTGAAATCAAAAATGCAGGATAGCTAAAATGGGTAATTACATACCATTTTCTTTGTATTAAATTTAATGCTTATTCTCTGATCAGGTATACATTCTATTCAACAATAAGTTGACTGATTTGGCATTCTTAAATATTTAATAAGTAATTTAAACTTATAATTATTTTGTTAGTAACAAGTAATAGCCATATTAAGATAGAAATTATATATGTATAAATTAATTTGATGATTGATAAAGGTACAAATATGATTATTATTGAAGATGAGTGAAGGTAATTGCAATTAAATGTTCATGTATTTTATTTTAAATCATTGTTGATTAAAGTAAATATTATACTAAGTCAGTATATAGCCACAAAGATTCTAATCTTATTCAGTTGTAAAATTAGTAATAGTAATGTATTGTATTCTGTTATATATTAGAATGATTTATTTTAATTATATTTAAGATTTATTAATATGATTCATAAATTCAGTTTAAATATTAAATTTTAATATTAATATTTTATTATAATAAATCTAACAATCTTTCATATGTTTTGTTTATAGTCTAAAGTTTTAATAACTTAGCATTAGTAAACTGAAGAATAATTGTAAATGATTTGTGAATTGTTGAAATAAGTACAAGGTTATTTAATAGGATGATTTTATTTTATAATACATTAAGTTGGTGAAAATGGAAAAATACATAGGGATAATTGATTTTATATTATTATTATTAAGTATTTAATAATATTACAATTGACTTAGTTAATAATTGTATGGTATTAGTGGAATAGTATAACCGAGTTAGCAATAATTTTATTTTCTTTTAATTAGAAATCAGTTATTCATTATATACATTGTTACATATCATTGGTATCTTAAACTTGTAGGGCATATTAAGATTACTATTTTATCCATACATGAATTATTTTATTTAAATAGAAATAAAAATAATGGTTGACTTTTGATATAAGTTTGTATTATTATAAACAGTATGTTGATTCATAAGGTATATTAAAATTTAGCTCATTCTTTGTCATTGTTTTTATTCTATTATAAGTGGTTTACAGAATAAGCATAGGTTATTGTTTATAAGGTAATGATATTTAGTTTTATTGCTTTATTTTTAATCTATGGCAAATGATGCTTGTATTTTAGGATAGCTTGCAGTAATGTTTTATTTGTTTTCCATCCATTTTAAAAGCTACTGTAATCTATGAGATTACAATAGAAGATTATCATTGTTGTGTTTACTTAAGTGATAGATTGTTATTCATTGATTGATATTCACTTTAGCTTAATTTATTATTTTCATTTTGTTCCAAATGATGCTACAATTCACAGGCATTAAAAAATATATATATTTTTTTGTTTTATATTTTTATCCTGTTACAAATGGTGATCAATAATTAGGCTATGACTCAGATTATGGCTGGCCCATAAATTTATTTCGTTATAAATGGCATTCATCTTCAGAATATAATTTAGTTGCAAATGATGACCAACAATTAGGTTATATTTTTATTTATATTATATTAAAATTTTTATTTCCTATGGTTATTATAGCTATTCAGTTAAAA
Organism: Epiperipatus broadwayi; assembly: GCA_028023455.1. Classification (NCBI taxonomy): domain Eukaryota; kingdom Metazoa; phylum Onychophora; class Udeonychophora; order Euonychophora; family Peripatidae; genus Epiperipatus; species Epiperipatus broadwayi. The sequence goes on along the minus strand of JAQFVV010000222.1, from coordinate 799,226 downwards.
ATGACTTCCAAATCTGTGAAATATTAAAAGAAGAGGATATCCTCATATTTATTTTGTGATTCTGAAATTCATAGCATTATCAAACCAGGACCATTCTTTCATGGTCTACATTTTATTTTATTCCAATATATATAATATAGGGGATTTGAACACAAACATTCAAGCTCCCTTAAGTGATCCACATGACCACATACATATGAAAAAGATAAATGATCTCCAATAACACCAAATACATATATTGTATATCATTTATCTTTTTTACATGTGTGTAATTATGTGTTTGGTTATATAAAATAGACTGGATGGCTGAAGGGAACTTGAAAGTCTGCATTTAAATTCCCTATATTGCATATAGACTCTAGGTATATAAAACATACTTGTATTTAATATATATATATATATATATTGTAACCGGACCGCCATACAAGCCCTTTATTATCTCGGTTGTAACAATTTCCTGATGAGCATGTTGCAGGAAGGAACTATCAATTGACATTCCCAAATGCAGATCTTACCCCTCCCACAACAATATTTCCTACTCATCAGAGGAGGTAGCACCATAAAGACTGGAAGCATCTAGACATTTCTGTGTTTGGTTTTCCAAATGGTGCCACTAGAGTTCCATCTCACTACAACCTCACTTATTTAGGTCTAGTTATGCCAGACATAGCTCAGGAGGCATGAGATTCTCATGAACAAGTGCACTGAATGATGAGTGTTGCAATAACAAACAAAAAAAATAGAATTGAACAACTGGATAACTAAAATTAATTTTAAGTAACAATAATTTTATTTAATAACAGGTTTAAATAAATGTACATCAAACAAAGTATTTCATTGACAGTCCCTTGTATCTTTTCGGCCTACTTCCAATAACATTTTAGATGGCTTAGAAAATGTAATATGTTGAGTCCTTCTCTCAACAGTTCTTTAACAGTTTATCTCTTTAATCATTTAGTGAACTCACAGAGAGGAGTGTGATATATTAAAACAACAGATAGCATAATGAAGACAACTGATAGCATTTTATTCAGAGTTCCACTTAATTCAATAAATATTTAATTTAACAAATATTTTATTTACAGTCCATTGTGTATCTGGGTATACATCCAATAATAGGGCAATATGAATTAAAGAATGCAAGTTCTTTAACAATTTACATTTTACATCTAATTTAGAGTTCCACTTAATTCAGCAAATATTTTATTTACAGTACATTGTGTATTTTGGTATACATCCAATAGTAGGGCAATATGAATTAAAGAATGCAAGTTCTTTAACAATTTACATTTTACATCTAATTTAGAGTTCCAGTTAATTTTAAGTTAGTTGAAACCTAATACAGATATTTTTATTCATGGTTATTCAAATCCAGGTTTGAAACCATACTATATGCACATTTATCCTAGGTTCATTGGTTTGGTATTCTTATTTCTCACCTCATATGTATGTAACATATTTGAATTGGTTCACAGTATAATATAAATCTACTAAATACATTCATTTTGTATGTATACTTTTATTTTGATATTTTCTAATTTTATCTAAATTATAAATACGTCATTATAATTTAGTTAATTATAACTATGTGTAATAATTATATACAATCAATATGTAGGTAATCATTTGTAATTTTTATTTAGTTATTCTTAATTCAAATGTATCTGCAGATGAGAAGTCAATCCTTATTAAAAATGCCTTTTGATTATAGATATCTTTAATATTTATACTTTATCATTAACGAAATGTATTTCACATAATTCATTTTAAGACAGATGTTTGTTTTGTTTTTTATTTTTATAAATACATATAGGTATTGAATAAAATACCTTTTGATTATTGACATTTTAGACATCTAGCATTTACAATTTATTATTAATAAACGTTTTTCACATAATTAATTTTAAGAAAGATTTTTGTTTAAGTTTTTATTTTTATAAACACTTATAAATATTGAATAAAATGCCTTTTGATTATAGATATTTTTTAATATTTATCATTAATAAAACGTATTTTCACATAATTCATTTTGAGAAAGATGTTTTCTTTGTTCTTTTATAAACACATATAAGTAGTGTATATTCTTATAAAATTGTTACCTTCATTTTTTTTATCCAGTCTGTTCCATCAAAAGGGGCATTTCATTTACTCTGGATGGCAGTATTCACTATCATGATGATTATCCAGGCAAATCTCAGAGAATCATGGCTTGATGAAGAGAGAAAGTTGTTAAGGGTTAGCCTTCCATCGTTGTGATATCCTTAATAATATGTTCCTTTTCCATTATTACCAGTGGCTATAATTATTGCATTCCTAGGTTCCTTAAAATCAGGTATCAATTTAATAATCAAGCAACACTTGGATGAAACTTTTAATATTTTAACTCTTCACTTTTCCTACTTTTTAATTATTTTTTTTTAAATCTCTTTCAAAATCTATTCAAAGTCTCTTTCCTTTAAAAAATCCAATCTAATCTGCCCTGAACTTCCAATTTGACTATTTATATTATGACCTCCAGATTGATTATGCAGCTCAGCCCACTGTATTTTATTTGTTGCACCACTTTTATTTAAGCCCAAGTGCTCTTTTCTCTTCCCAAGGATTGGAAAATATTTTTCATGGGACAGATAATGAACTAAGAGGATTAATTCATGTTTTGCAATTTATTAAGACTGCCTCAAGCTATTATCACACTTTATTTGAAAACATCATTCCAAAAATTAAAAATGTAATCTTTTTAATAAATGCCAGCTTTTATTTACATCGTAATTTAAAACTATAAAATCAATAATGATTTTCTTTTAACTATAAACTTTTTGCTTTATTTCTTTTTTAATTTGATCAAATCATGCTGGTCTTTTTTAAATGAGAGTGGGGGTCTTTTGAATATATATACACGTGGAGCAGTATATCTGTTTCAATATATACTATTTTCAGTTATTCATTTATACCAAACTGATTTTCTGTTAGAAATGTAATAATCAAAAAAGCAAGTCATATATAATGTGACATTACTTTTATAAGCTTGTATTTACAAAAATGTAATATAGAGCACATACCAATAGCTCAAACAAGCTATTAATTGATAAGTATGGTAAGAGAAAATATTTAAAATCTCTATCCGGAACATTCCTATCTCCAGACCAATTAGTTTTGAGCTTATGGCTCACCTCAGTAAAGAGATAGAATATTCAGACACTAGATCTAAAATATCAACTCAAAACCCAGCACTTATTTTATATGTAATATTCAAGTAGAAACTCTGAAGTTTTTGGACATGAAAATGTCTTTTACTCCAGCTATCTAATTTAGATAGTTAATGAATTCAGCATATCCTCAAACTGTAGGTTCATTAAATCTTAAAACTGAAATTATAAATAATTGTGATTGACAGTCTATGGGGCAAGTTTATATCTCTTCAGAAACAATTTAAAATGTATTATACTGTATATGATCCATGCATGAATCTTTAAATAATTAATTGTACTAACTTGTTTATAAATTGACAGGACTGTCAATTTGTGCTGTGGTGCGTGCTATTATAATGTAAATACATAAATAAATTGTAGTGTCTTATTATCTTTAGCATTTATCATTATTTTTATAATCAGTAAATTAATTAGAGCATGATAAAGTCTCATGGATCTAGCTAATCTTAGCAGGCTATATAAAGAAAAGTTTGTATATCATGTGACATTGAAATGTGAGAATCCTATGCAAACTGCCCTAAAGTGATTTTCATGTGAACTATACATTTTTGACAATTACAATATATATAAGTTGTGAAAAGAAACCTAAATAATTATTTATATTATTTGAAAATAGATATTTTCTAGTTAAATATAAAATATTGCAAGAGTTATTAATTTTTGAAAAGTTAAAAAACTATTTAGATCATATAAATGAATTCAGCTTATCATCCAACTTTACTTCATATAAGTACTGAAAAGTTATTTTAATTACTGTTTAATAATGAACTAAATTATACTTTATTGTCATAATTGTATACAATTGATATATGCCTAATGTTGAATACTCGGAAAATAATTTAAGAAGTAAAGTGTAAAGATATGTATCTATTTAGGTTTGAAAACAATGTTTGTCTATAATTTCGCCATTCAATAATGAAAGCCATATCAATTTATATGAGTTTAAATAATTTAACATGACTTTAATTATATTTTATCATGAACAGTTAACAAAACATGTATCATACATCTTTGTATACAATATTAAAGAGATTACTATTCATAAATCTATCATTATTTGAAAAATTATTTATTAGAATTTTGTCATTAGCAATTAATGAAGCACTCTAGCACTTACCAAATGAGCATGCCTTTTGGAGATATTTTTATATATATTAAGTATTAAGTAGAAATTATTAAAAAAAAATTTAAGCAGTTGCATTTATTTAATATATATATTGTTTAATGCTATGAACTCATTTTTCTTTTAATAATTTATCAATTAACTTTGTCTGTGCTATATTCTAACTCTCTCATTTAAATTTAATGTCATTTGGTATCATCATGATCTTAACTATTTGAGTACTATTAAAGATATTTAATGCTATCAAGTATAAAATTAAATGACATAATAACAAATTAAAAAAATATTGAAAGAAGAATTTACTTCCAAAATGTTTGATCCAAATATAATAATTTTTGTGTATTCATGTTAATTATTGAAAGCATGTGTCATGTTTCCATATCATACTGTTAGTGTTTTATAAAAATTAATAGATATTCACTTCAGTAAACTAGGCTAATAATATAAGAAATCTCAATTAATAAAATAATAAGTTATTTACTAAGTAGGAGATAATGACATCTTAAGAATAGTGTAAGCAGAAAAGAATTTAAGCTTTATTTAAACATAATTGGTATGAAATAAATTTGATACACCTAATGAAGTCAATATGGTTATGAGATAAATTTAAGCATAAACAAGTTAAAAAACTGTAGACATCTTGCATACAATAAATGTGATAGTTATGTTTAATAAAATTGTCTTCTTTTCTATTACTTTTAAAGAACTCTATTTAATGAATATATCACTGAGACTCATGGTCAATTGAATTAGGCTTGAAATAAATTTACTGATGCTAAGGGTCATGGAGAAGAAAGAGAAGGAAAGCATGATAATTTATTTACTCTCAATATTAGTTTGGGGTAATTTTATATGATATGCCATACTCATCTAAAACATGAGAGCATATTGAGAAAAGATTTGGATTGAACTCAGTCATATTCAGCTTCTAAGTCATAAAAGAACATAATGGTACCAACAAAACAAGTGAAAAAAGAAAGCATCGGAAATGTAATCAAGTAGGAATGATAATTACAATATACATATATGTAAACAAAGTAAATAAATCACCCTCCCCAAATATATGACTTAAAAGCAATCTAAATGCTGATCCTTTGTTCAACATTTAGAGTGTTTGTAAGTCAAAGCCTGAGGAGGTTGATTTACTCTCTTTGTTTACATATATATTGAGATCTGAGTTTAAGATCAAGAAACACCATGGTCTTTCTTCTCAGTTGCCTGATAAGGCAGAATGAATGTTTGTGTAAATGTTATTTTCCAAATAGATATATACAATTATGACAGATAAAAATAAATTATGGCCCTTATTCCCAGGAGGCTGTAAAGTCACCAACCAAGGCAGCGATTGGTGGCCGAAGGCAGAGAGTGCTAAGAATCCCCTGATTGCGGACCCAGGCTGCCATTTGATGATGACTTTTTATTTAGGTACTTACAACTGCAGATCAATTTCAAGTGAAGGAAAATTGCAAGAATTAGAAGAACTGTCTTATATTAAATGGGACATTATTGGACTTTGTGAAGTTAGAAAAAAAGGTGAAGAGACAATTGATTTAAAAAGTGGACATGTACTCTATTATAAAGGCACAAATATTGGAAATACAAGTGGAGTAGGATTCATTATAAATAAAAAGTGGAAGAACAACATTGTGGAGATTGATGGTGTATCAGACAGAGTGGCAAGATTAGTTATACAATTTAATAGCAGATACCAAATGCAGATAATTCAGGTTTATGCCCAACAAGTGCTCATAGTGATGAAGTAGTAGAAGATTTTTATATGGATGTACAAAAGGCTTTCGATCAGAGTAAACAACATTTTAAAATTGTTATGGGAGACTTTAATGCTAGAATTGGTAAACAAATGAAAGATGAAAGTGCTGTAGGTAATTTTGGTTATGGTAATAGAAATGAGAGAGGACATAGACTAGTGGAGTTTGCTGAAAAAGAAAAACTTTATATTATGAATTCTTTTTTTGAGAAAAATGTTAAAAGGAAATGGACATGGAAGCATCCCAATGAAGGTACAGCAGAATTGGATTATATTTTGACTAACAGAAAATACATATTTCAAGATTGTAATGTTCTTAATAAATTTAACACAGGAAGTGATCATCGATTAGTAAGATGTAAGATATGTGTTAATGCAAAACTAGAGAGACAAAAATTATTAAGAAAAACAATTTTTACAGTTGATATTCCTAATCTTCAGAAACATTCTAATGAATTTAAATTAGAACTTACAAATCAGTTTCAAGTATTAGTAGATTTTGAACATGATTCAGATTTGAATGAAATTAATATGAAAATAACTGATACACTTTTAAAAACTGCAACAAAGATAGCTGGTAGAAAAAAGCAGCAATTGACCAATAAAATTTCTACTGAGACTAGAGAATTTATGAAGAAAAGAAGGAATATGAAGATATACAAAAATGATGCATTAAAAAGGATTGAATATCTTGAATTTTGTAAAATGGTACAGAAAAGAGTTGAAAATGATATAAGAAAGTATAACTGTGAACTAGCAAGGAAAGCTGTAGAAGAAAATAAAAGTCTCAAGAATGTAAAACAACATTTTGGTATTGGTAGGAAATTTATATCTGCAATAAGAAAAAAAGATGGAATTATTACTAAAAAGAGAGATGACATTATGAAATGGGTAGAAGACTTTTATCAAGAATTATATAGTAATAAAGAACAAGTACCTCCTATTTCTATTACATCTTCTGAATTGCCCAGAATTTTAAATGAAGAAGTGAAACATGCAATTAAATGTATGAAGAAAGGAAAGGCTCCAGGTAATGATGGAATTATAATTGATATATTAAAAGAAGCAGGTGAAGAAATAGAAATTTTTTTAGCAAAGTTATATACCAAATGTCTAAATGATAAAGATGTACCAGATGATTGGAAGAATGCAGTAATAATATTAATATTTAAAAAAGGTGATAAAGAAGATATTAGAAATTACAGACCTATCAGCCTTTTATCAGTTTTATACAAAATTTTTACCAAGATAATTACAACTCATCTACAAAGAACATTGGATTTCCACCAACCAAGAGAACAAGCTGGATTTAAAAGTGGTTTTAGTACAGTAGATCATATCCAGGTATTGAGAGAAGTTATAGAAAGGACAAATGAATATGAGTTGCCATTATGTTTTGGATTTGTAGATTATGAAAAGGCATTTGATTCTATAAACATTTCTTCAGTGATTAAAGCATTGGATCATCAAGGTATAGATCCAGGATATTGTCATATTTTAAAGAATATTTATAAAAATGCAACAGCAACAATTAGATTACATAATGATACTGGGAAAGTCAACATTGAGAAAGGTGTAAGACAAGGTGACTCCATATCTCCAAAACTTTTTACAGCAGTGCTGCAAGAAGTATTTTGTGGATTAAAATGGGAAACTAAAGGAATGAAAGTAAATGGAGATTATTTAAGTCATTTAGATTTTGCAGATGATATAGTTGTTTTTGCAAATAATGCTTCAGAGCTGCAGGAAATGTTGCAGGAGTTATCAGATGAAAGTAGGAAAGTAGGACTAAAGATAAATGTTAAAAAGACTAAAGTAATGTTTAATTGATTTGCTCAAAATATGAAAATAAAGATTGATTATGATGAATTAGAAGAAGTTAACAGTTACAAATACCTTGGTCAGATTATTAATACAGATGGAAACATAATGGATGAAATTAATCATAGAATTAAACTTGGTTGGAGTGCTTTTGGTAGAAATAACTTGATACTAAAAGGAAATATGCCTATGTGTTTGAAAAGGAAGGTTTTTAACAAATGTGTTTTACCAGTTCTTACTTATGGATCTGAGACTTGGACACTTAATAGAAGAGCAATACAGAGACTCCAGACCACTCAAAGAAGTATGGAGAGATGCATGTTGGGAGTAACAAGAAGATATCAAAAATGCAATGTATAGGTAAGAGAACAAACAGGTGTTACTGACCTCATTGAAAAAATTAAAAGATTGAAATGGAGTTGAGCTGGACATATTGCTAGAAGAGATGATAATAGATGGAGAATTGAAATCTTAAACTGGATTCCAAGAGATTTTAAAAGACCCAGAAAGAGATCACATGAGAGATGGATGGATGAAATAAAAAAGTGTGCAGGGGTGATGTGGAAAAGAGAAGCTAAAGATCGGAGAAGATGAATTAAACTTGGAGATACCTTCATCCTGCAGTGGATTGATAATGGTTGATGATGATGTTTAATTTAACGTTTAATGCAGACACACACAAATATATAACATTACCTCATTTTAATAAAACATGATTTATCCAAAACTTATAAAAAGTTAGAAAATATTTGTACTTTAAATCGAAAACTTTGATTGATTACAAATATATCTCAGCCATTAGTAAATTTATTTTTTTATATACTCTGTTATTATTTTTTTAGTAATCTTGATTAGCCTTTTGATGTAATTAAAAATATCTTATTTCTGATTTTATAATTTAATGCATTTAAAAGCTATTAAAGGAGCATTAATCAATTTTATCAGCAATATTTGCCTCTAACTTTTAATTAAATCAATTCATCAACTTTCACGTTGCCTTAGTAGAATCTTTTCTTTTAATGAATATTTATTTATTTTATTTCAGTTATTTAAGTTAATAAAGCATTAAACAATGTTACTAGGTTTATTATATATATTAAAGCAAAGATTTTTACAGGTATAAAAAAATGGTGTCTCTGCAACATTCCTAAATAATGTATATACAGATTAATCCTAAATATAAGTTTATGTATATACCATATGCAAAGATTTTGCAGGATAAAAAATGTAATTATACATTTCATTATTTGTTTCTCACCATATATATATATGTGTGTGTGTGTTATTAATATTAACACAATATCTGACATTTGGTTTGATCATATCTGCCGCTGCCTGCATAGTAAAAATTATTCAAAAAACGTTGTGGGTACACTTAAAAATCAAAGGTCATATATACTTTGTATTTTTGCCAGAGCTACATGCAACAACAGAATGAATTTTTAGATCTGATTTTGTATTTAAAATATTTCTGTTTATTTAAATAACTACAGTACATTGTATATGACTTATAAACTTTCTATTTTGGTTCATTGATTGAAATGTTTATTATTTTTATAAAAATGTTTTTTTTTTTGTCTCTTAATTTAAAAATGTGTGTTTGTATGTGTGTTTTATTTAAAATCTTTAATTCTGCACAATAAATGTAATATATACTGTGTTTCAGCCAAATATAAAAGAGATTTATATAAATTTGATTTTTTTTCTTTTTAGAATAGACTGACAGAAATATTAGCGCAATTATTAAAACGTGTAATGAATTTTTATTTTAAATGTATTTTGTAGACGGTCTTTGACATATTAAAATGTTGAAAGAATGTGTAAACTTTATCGATTTTATAAATAAATGAATTATACTTTAATATATATAAATTAAAAGCCCGCCTCCCCCCCCTTCAGTTATATAAGTAGCATTGCCGTAGTAATTAATGTTAGATGAGTTTATTATACTTCTATTATAACCATAAATTAGAGCACAATAATGAAATTGATAAATATCTTGTTTATCTACCTAGGCTACACAATGGTAAACCAGTCTTAATTTAAAAAACTTGACAATTTTGTTGATTCCAGTGTAATTTAGCCTCTGTAAAATTATTTTCTCTCTCCACCAACTCCGAATTTGCAAATTGCATAATAAATAAATCATGATATAAAATCATTTCTTCTCTTATCACAACATATTCAACCTTTCTCTCCTATAATCCCCTTGTTACTTAAAGTTCAATTGCATCTCATCTTAAATATGGTAGTTATATAATCTTTTATCTTTTTCATCATAGATGTGGATATACACATAAATAAATGAATGAAAAGACAAAAGACATGTCCAAACATATTTTAGCAGTAATACTTTAATAATTCAAAATACATAAAATAGAAAATTGATAGTATGACTATGAAATTGAATATATACCCAAGATAATAAATTGTTATATCTAATGAAACATGCAAATTAGAATTTTATTTTAAAAAAACATATTGATCAATTGAAAAAAAATCATATTATCAAAAAAATAGATTAAATATATAAGTAAACAAAAGCCAAATATAATAATACAATAAAAACTAGGGGTTATAGAATTTTATAAAATTAACATTCTGTACATTTTAAATTATTATAAGTATTTAATTATATGTTCACATATCTTTATACAATTATCATCATTTTCTCACATAATTTCTTGGCTCTTCATTTTTATTTATTTTATTATGACTACATAAATTTTTCTGTGATGGACTTATAATAAAATTTCTAGTTTCTGTTTTCTTTCTTCCTACTATTTTGTCAAAGGTCAAGTTGATTGTTTACTTTCTTGACTAGATGCAAAAATGTGGTCTACTCCATAGTTTACATCATCCTACATCCTTGGATTATGAATGTCCAATTCTAAGTACTTATGAATATATTGGAATAAAAATACCATAGTTCTAAATATGTAAACCATCATGATTTTTAATAATTGTAGATAATTTGTGATAGAAACTTTGTAAAAGAATTTTTTAGTCTTCATGATTTCTGACAATAACATCGTAGTTGCTAAAATTTCACTTTCTCTATATAATGGTTGGTCATGAATAATCATTTAAATAATTTACTGTTATAGATTTGTTTAGTCATTGCTATAACTTCAAGAATTTTTCAAGAAATGACTAATATATAATAACTTAGGGACTGTATGTCATAAATATTTTTTTTTAATTCATCTTCTAACTGTTTTATCTTTATGATATTCCAAGATAAAACAATTGTTAAATTTGAATAAAACTAAAGACCAAATAACTTTATTGTAAATGAATGATTCAAAACCAAAAAATATTAAAAAGTACACAAATACGATTTTTTAAAAATTATTTATTAAAACGTGGAATAATTCAAACAGAGAGCATAAAATTTACATAAGCAATGACTTTTAAACTGCTACTAAATAAATATTTTTATTAAACTTCAACAAAGACATACTTAACATTAGTCATTTTTTAATCTTTGAAATTCCCAAACACAGATTTATATCTGAAATAAATATCAAGTCACCTCAAATATTAAAAAATTTTCAGTTATTCCCTCTGTGAATAAACATTTACATCCTGAATCTCAAAACAGCTAATTCAAAAAGGTATCTCTTTGAACTATAGATTGCAAAGGTATTTAATATTGAAACATGGACTAATTCAACAAAGAGCATGAAATTTACATAAGCAATGATATATAAATTGCTCCTAAAAAAACATTATTATTATATTTACACAAAAATAGATTAAACATTAGACATTTTTAATCTTTGAAATTACCAAACACAAATACATACAAAATATTTACACTACATATCAGTATCTGAAATAAATATCAAATATCAAATCACCTCATTTTGATCTAAACATCACAAATATGTATAATAATAAAGTAAAAAGGCAGTATATTGGTATATTAATGATATAAAATTAGTTATTGTCAATTTTTATGTAATATTCCTTGGTTTTAACCCTCTCACCATGCATGCCTTTTAACATTTTTGGTTTCAAAAATGGGATTTTTTTAAACATATTTTCATTAAATACATATTTAACAATATATAAAAAATATTTTTTTTGGTTTTTAAATTATAATTTTTATTATATTTACTGCTTTATCATTAAAGTTTGTTATAAAAAAATGTAAGTCACAAAAAGTGCAATACATATAGATTCTAATGCTAAACAAAATATTTTATTTTTGAAATTCAAAACAAACTTGAAGCAAATCTAGTTTGAAATCTTACAATTAATTTTATCTTACATTGTTGCAGACTAGGAAAGAGTTCTAGTTATATTTGTCATAACTAACCCTAAAATGAAAATATCCAACAATTAGTATAAAATATATGAAAATAAAGAGAAATACAAACTTTTGTGAAATATATAAAATCAAACATGGTATATCATAAATAAAATCACATAAATTATTTATCTTTGGGGTATGTAATCAGTGATGAAGTTCATGACCAGTCAGTAGTGATATATATATATATATATATATATCATTATGCTTTTGTTGAGGCATGGTATTAACAGCATCCTTGATAATAGCATTTACAAGCACTGATGATGATAATATTTACAACATTAACAATAATAACATTTACAGTATCAATCATTTAACCAGCTTATCTTAGGAACTTGCATTTTTCAGTATCTACAATTCAATAATTAGAAAAAGCAAAAAAAAAATATAAATATAATTTTTTTCTAAAGTTATACAATAAGGGTAATAATTACCTTCAAAAAATGTTTATGATATAATATATTTCAAAGCATTTGTCAACACAAAGTCTGACTTCACAATGTCAACACCAATATCTTGATTCTCTTTTAATTTTCCTTCTACCATGAGTTTTTTTTTTGAGCAGCATATTTAGAATTGGCATGTAGATTCTTTTTGATGGGGTTAGCTGGCATAAGATTGGGAAAGTGTCCAGGAGTTGATAGACTAACTCTCCTAAAATTGTACAAAGGAGGAAACCAGCATACTTTTCAATAATCTGCTCAATAATTTGCACTTTGAACCTTTTTGGTTCAATTTTATTCCATCAAGCTTGAACTCTGAAATGTCTAAATACTTTTTATAGTACTTTCTTTTCTGGTTCCTAAATATCTGGTAGAAGGACAACTCTTGATCACTGCAATCAACTACCCCATAGTATTATTATAATCTAACACTATAGTAAGTTTCTCCACATTTTCCCCCAATCTATTCTTTACAACTCTCATGGAAGCATCATGAATGGCACTCATTAGGCAGACTGGTTTTTTATCTGGAAATTTCAAGGTCATTATTTTTTCATACTGAAAAGCCTGGTTAGTGCCTTTTTTTAGTTTAGCTTTTTTGGACTCTTCTGTCAGACCTTTTCTTATTTTATTGACAGTACAATAAATGTCTGTCATTGTTACAAGTCTGTCTTACAGACTAGGAGACATATACTAATTATCCACTGTGATGATTACCTATCAAATGAAATAACACTTTTTGTGCCAACAAATAAAGTAGCATACATCTATTTGTATATTGTTTCAGCTCCAGTGTACAAGAGAAACTCACTAATATAGTCACTTGTTAACTCACAAAAGATAAAAACAAAATGTATGCCAAAATGAGGTCTGTCTTAGCATTGTATGTTTCCATCCCAGCCATCCTTTGTAGAACATCAGATTCTCATCTAGATTAAGAGTTCATTCCATGATATATAAAGCATCAATGTTTTGTCTCAAATGCTTCCTAACTTCATAGAATTTATAGAACTTTGAACTTGGATGATCACAGCTAATCTGTTCATTGTCAGAAAAATGTAAGTATTGCATAAGCAAAGAATACCTAATATTTGTCATAAATTGAGCAATGAAAGATACTTGAAGAATCTTTCTTCTTGACCAAGACCATAACTGACATAGGATTTTGATGATGTCTTGAAAACACCAATACTTCAAAAACCAGTTTCAATTCCTCTTTGTTGGTAGATCTCTACCTGTTTGGCTGAGATATCATTATGCTTATACCCTTACTATGGTATTGATCAGCCTAAAGATTTGTTTTCTCAACAATTTTTTGGAGCAATATAGTATCAAATTTTTTTTAAAGAATTATAAACAGCCAGAACATGGATTTATATTGACAGTTATGTCTGGTTTCTCATTGAAATGAAACATTGGGGATGGTGGATGCATATTTTTTATATCAATTTTCTCCTATAGCTCAATGCTATTTTCATATTCAAAGACACTCTCACCACTGTTGGTACTTTTCTCTTCATGCATGCTATGAAAGCATATTTCATCATGGCTCCCAACATTTTATATAGATCAAAAAAATATATTTCAATACATATAATATACTTGAGATGACAAAACGTAGTTATGGTTGACTTAGATTGATAAAATACTTGACCAACTAATTACAGATAAATATGTAATTGAAATTCTAATGCTTTAAAATATTTTTGCTTATAAAATAAATAACATTTTTATGTAGAACAAAAAAGATATATAATAGCAAAAATAGTGATTAATAATAATTGACCTACTACATTAAAAATATTTGATCTACAAAATTATATACATGTAATTGTAATCTTAATACTTTGAAATATGTATAATTATGAAATAAATAACTTCTATAAGATATTATATTTCAAGACAAAAAAAGGAAATAGTTTTTTACTGATTGTTTTTTTATTAATCAAGATTATATAATAACTGAAACATACAGTCTTATATATGCCTATGTCTATATATGTAATATATAGGGTATATGAGCACAGACTTTCACATGACCCACCACTCTCCACACTATCTCATAACACTGATACACTCGACCACATATGTTGAAAAGATAAATAATCACCAATATACGTATTTCATGCTAAACCAGCAATCATCAGTTGGTCCAGATTACCATCTCTACACATATATGCTATAAGTGTTCAGATATATATTAAGATAGCCAAACCTCATACTTTAATAAATAGGCTTCAATCTACTCCACACTCCAACCCTTCAACCATCCATCCAATTAAAAATCTGATGATGAAATGCTCAAAGGCCACCCTGAGACCGAGATTCTTGGCACACCCATGTTGGCCTATGGTCAATCTGACTCCTCATGTACAGGACATAATCCATTTAATACACATAGAAGGGTGGACAGACATCTCTACTTATGTAATAGCTGAACCACACAGGCTTATATATACCTGTGTCTATATATGTAATATATAGGGTATATCTGTGTTCAAGTGTATGGTGTTATGAGATAGTATGGAGAGTGGTGGGTCATGTGAAAGACTGTTCTTATATATCCCATATATTACATATATGGACACAGGTATATATAAGCCTGTGTGTTTCAGCTATTACATAAGTAGAGATGTCTGCCCATCCCTTCTATGTGTATTAAATGAATTATGTCCTGTACATGAGGGATCAGATTGACCTTAGGTCAACATGGGTGTGACAAGAATCTTGGTCTCAGGGTGGCCTTTGAGCATTCCATCATCAGATTTTCAATTGAATGGACAGTTGAAGAGTTGAAGTGTGGAGTAGATTGAAGCCTATTCATTAAAGTATGAGGTTTGGCTATCTTAATATATATCTGAACCCTTATAGCATATATGTGTAGAGATGGTAATCTGGACCAACTGATGATTGCTGGTTGAGCATGAAATACGTATATTGGTGATTATTTGTCTTTTCAACATATGTGTGTTCGAGTGTATCAGTGTTATGAGATAGTACGGAGAGTGGCAGGTCATGTGAAAGTCTGTGCTCATATACCCTATATATTATAATCAAGATTATAGAAAATTTATTCTTTTACTACATGAAATATTCATAAAATCAAATAATATAATAAAATATTATATTACATAGAAATGAAGTTTTGAAAAAACTTTTTTTTCCCAAAAAGATATATAAAAAAGACTACTTGCAACCTTCTTCTTGTGAAGTTGTAAGGCAAATGTAGGATTATTTTTTAGTATTTACACATGCTTACTAAAAAGTATGCAAATTAATGTGCTCTGATTGTAGCTGACACCTAGAGAAAATTATTAAAAATACAAAGTACTGCAAGTATTTTAACATTTAAATTTTGAAAACTATGAGATTTGGGACAAGCATAGTTTTGCCACTATGTAGTGCTTTGAAAGGAAATTCAGAAAGGATAAACTTTTAAGAAAAATAAAGTTTTGAGTTTATATTTTGAAAAAAATATATATATCTAATATTTTAACATTTTTGTTAACTTTACTTTAATTAGTACAGTTGTTTTATTTCTTTTTATTTCTTTTCAATACAACAGGCAGTTGTTATCAAATCAGTGTAATTAATTGATTATCTTGTTTTTTTTTACAAGAAAATTTTAATTAAAAAAGAACGTCAAAAATTTTATGACACTAATTAAAGTTTTTGAATTTGTTTTCCAATGTTAATATTGAAAAAGGGAAATAGCTGCTTCCCAATAAAATTAAAGCAGGTCCTCCCATGCAGTAGCTGCTTTCACTGCTGATACATAATCACTGACTTGAAAAATTGATGTTTTATTTATTTTTGTCAAAATCAGTTAAACAACAATGGTTCTGAAGTTGCATCACACTCATGTTGGTGAGAAATCATGACCTTCATGATATTTTAAAAATTGAGGGCATACTGAATGCATCATCATCCCCAAAAATATTTTCTCAATAGAGGAAGATCAGGCACTTTTGGAAAAGATAATAGACCACTTGAAAGTATAGGGTTTGTAAAAAATGACACAATTGGTTATTACTAAATTTTTTCATGTTGGAGACAGAATTGTGATTGTTAAGAGCCAGATGCACAAAATTTATAGGTGTGCATAAATCAGAAAACCTATGTATCTTATGAAAACAAGATGCTGAAAAAAACAATAGAAAACAAACAGTTTCCGACACAGCTGCTAATGAAAAATAAGCAGAAGTCTTATCTAAGTTTAATCAAGCTCTTAGCACACTATAAATTTAGATATAAAAATATTTTCGAAAATAAAAACCATGTGCTAACCTTAGTTCAAAGTTAGATTCTACCTTTATGCAGCTTAAGTCACTGGAAAAATGTAAAAAAAAAGTTACCTATAAAATAATTTGCAAGGTAGTCTCCAAACAAGAATATGAGAGTCTCTGTGTCTTAGCTTTACCTGGAAATTTTATTGGAAGTAAAAGGAATAAATTCTTGTTGTTCTTTAACTGAAAGTTCTGCATACCAAAAGGAGACAAATTTTCCATGTACATTGTTTAGAAACCTTCAAGAAAAAAACTTGCCAAAAAAAAAAAACACTGAAAATAATAAATGCAAAGAACTCCAAAGGAATTTAAACCCATGGTTAAAGTTATTTTGATTTATGTGCACATTGTATTTTTTATCTACAGTTTAAAAAAAAAAAATTATTATAGTAATAGTTCATAATTTTGAATAATTTTATTAATATAATATTTTTATTAAAGATTTTTTTTATTAATCCAATTGATTTTTTTCATCACTTTTTATAATTTTGAATTTAAATTTTATTAAATTACATTTAACAATTTCTTTTAAAACATTTTACATTTAATCCTCTCTCCTCCCCCCCACCCAAATTTAATGATGGGTTACTTAAGCTAAATTAAGGATTGTTTTCTCTTATTATGGAGAAGTTGTTTTTTCCAACTTTTTTTAAAGAAATATATCAATGAAAGCAAAAGTTAAGTAAGTTAATGAATAGAAATTAACAGGTTAATTATAATTTTTATGAAACTATAATTTTTGATAAAATGAATAAATTTAAATATTTATATTATCATATCATTTTTAATTTTTTATGTCATTATTAATTAGTTAGATTATTAATTACTTATTAAAAAATATTCTAGTTTTAAATTCTTTATTGCTACTTGCTACATAAATTGGCATTGTGTGTGGCTTGATTTCAATACATCTTAGAGTTTAGGGATTATTTTCAAATTATCCCAGTAAAGTGATTTTAAAATAAAAGTAGAATTAGCCATTATCCATGCTACAGTAACAGTTTATAGCACCACCACCCCTGAGTGAGATTATGGCATAATGGTTAATTATATGGATGTAAAGGTTAAGTTGTATTTGTACATTTAGACAATAACCTTGGATGGTGCAAAGATATTTCCTTTAAATTTCATGCACTACATTTAATTTTTGTATTAGAAATTAAGTTTATAATTGGCCTGCACACTCTTTTAAAATCAACTTATTTTTTTTAAAATTGTAATAGATTATTACATAGATATGTGCATCCAGAGTTTGTGTTGAATTCCTACTCTAAGTGTGGCAGTGGCTAAATGATTAACCTGTGTATTGTGACCCTTTCAAATGACTTGATTTTTTTCACAGTTTTTGTTAGTTGATAATTAGTTTTGATTTAATTATTCTTTTGTAATGCAGGGAGAGGCACCTTATGGTTTTATTTATGCTGACTCTGCTTATATTCTAAAATTGAGTGCATTCTATATTTCTTTTATATTTGATTAGTTGTTTTATGGGGATGATGTGTTTTCCATTTTTCCATATTCACCTCAATTCACCTCTCACCCTGTATCATAACAATCAGTGTTTCAACTATGGGTCTAATGATGATCAAGTTCTCAAGGCCAGTGATGACATAATTTGAAGTTCAGAAATTACACCTGAAAAAGAAAAGTCTGCATACTGATACAGAATTCAGTTAAAATATATATTACTGTGAAATATGACAAGTGTATACATGATCATTAAGTTATAATTTGATTATAAATAATAAAATAATATATTGAAATCATGTTTAAAATTGATTAGAAAATCAAAGTGTTATTTTGGAGATTATATTGAAATTTTGATTGTTGGAGATTGTTTAACTGTACTTTCAGTTTTGATGATGGATGGAGGGTTTTATCATTGGCTTGAGGATACAATGTTTCATTCAACTCCATGGAGTGTTCTATCTCAGACAGTATACCAATCCAATTTTCAAGTATTGATATTTCCTATTGGTTTTCATGGTTAATTAACATGGTCCTGTCATGATCTCCAATATTTAAGCCCCAAGAAATAAAGCAAGGTATATTTTTGTATTTATCAATCCTTAAGACTCAAAGCAGCAGGGCTTTGTAAAGATGTTTGCATTATTTCTATTTTGGGTTGTAGGTAGCTTATAGTGTCTAAATTTATATAGACCTTCTGGTGTTTATGCTGCAGTTCAGTGGCTGGATTTTACATTTTCCTAGGATTTCAGGTCACTATCCATTTTTTGCTGTCAAATTTTCATCATATTTCTGACAAAAGTTTTAACAAATGGTTTGTGACATGTTGTTGTACTTGTATACATATTTAAAATAAAACTAATAATAACTATATTGGTGAATTGGAAATCAGTCACACAAATATTATCATAATAAAATTGAAGAATAAAACAAAGAATATAAATAAAGCAGACAAATAAATCAGAGTGACATAATAAAATTTTAAAAAGGCTGATTAGAGGAAATAATAATAGTTATTGTGTTAGAAAAGAAGAAAGGATGCATGGAAGGGTAGATGGTGTTAAGCTTATTTTATGAGGTATTATTTAAAAAATAATATTTTTATTACCTGGGTGTTAATATAACTTAACACAGGTCTATAATATAAAAATATAAGCTAACAAAACAAAACTGAAGAAGATGGAGGAAAAACAAAAAATATGAGGAACCAACAAAATGTATCCAGGGAAGAGAGGTGGCTACCATGATAACTCAATTATTGCAAGTGTTTAAAAAATGGAAGACAGCAACCAATAAATAGACAATAATAATAAAAGAATCAACAAAATGAAGAGAAAAGTATAAAAAATCAGAAGAATTGTTTATCAACTAAATCAACAAAAGGAGAAGAGAATAATAAAAAAGAACAAAAACAAAAAGATAATAAAAAAACCAAAAGAAGAAAAAAGTAGAACTGAAAATAAGCCAGATACAAGAAATGATGGATGTTAAAATAATCCAAGCACATGAAGTAATAGTGTATGTGAATAATGACAGTCAAAAAGCATAGAATCTGTATGAAAAATAAATAGGGGACCTGGCTAAACACATTCAATTTTTACAGATCAGAGATGATGATGGCAGAATCATGACAAAGTAAAAAAGTTGGAAAACAAGATGGACAGATGTACCAGAATATATTCATGATTACACTAAAAGAGGAAAAACCTGAAAAGGTGAAGACAGTAGAGACAAAAATAAACATTCAATCTATAAACCAAATGCATGGGATTGTAAAACAATTTTAAAATAAGCATTGTTCAGGTTATGGTGGTAATGCATCCATTGAATTTATTAAAAATCTAAAATGTTGTTTAAGCATTAATGCCATGACTGAGAAGGCTAAGCCTGCAATAGCTTGCAACCATCTACAACATGTTTCTCAACATGCGGGATTCATTATTCACCAATTTTTCTAACTTTGCTCTGTTAAGCAAGAATTCATAATGTGCGATTGGAAGAAGAATTACTAGAAATGTATTAAACACAAATTATTCCAAAAGAAATGTTCACCTGGTGAGCCCTGCTCTCTTTTTTATAAAACAGTGGCAAAATTAAAAGTGATTACTGCAGATCCATTGTTAGAACTACAAATAGTAAGGATATTAATACATATATTCCCATGCCATATTAAAAAATGTTGATTGGCCCAGCTAGGCATACAATTCAGCAGGTGGCTAAATTGTTGAAGGTATTTGACATCAGCAAATCTGCATATGCTGAAAAACAAGAGGATATTAAAATTTCTAACTAAATCAGCATACAGAGAAGACAATGACCTTTGTATAAATGCTATTTAGTATGCAAAGTGCAAGATCAAGCCACCAAAATGGCATCAGGATAAAACAAAGAAGTGCTACTAATAAAGAAAAGAAAACAGAAATGAACTATTAGGTCCAATAATCTTACCAGAAATTAAATAAAAGATGATATGAAAATGGATCGGAAGATCTCATCAAGTATATGATTCTTCAGCATCTACAAAAACACTCAGATAATTAAATAAACCTGTAATTAAAAGATGTGATTATAAGAGATCTGATAATGATCTTCAATCCCCCAAGGCAAGATACAGTAATACTTTTGACCCAGAAATAAAAAAAACAAACTGACTAAATGGAAATTTAGGGGGACAGGTATTTGCAGGGATCAATTGTAAATATTATGAAAGATAATAGCTTTCCTGTCTTTCAGTGCTGATTGTGGATAAGTGACATTCTCATAAAATGTAGGGATGCAGAGTGTTCATGATGCTCCAAAAGTTTTATCTCAGCACTGCACCTTTCTAAGGTATAAAATTTCTCCTAATAAGCCTGCCAAACAAGTAGGGCTTTATATCAGTAAAATACTGTGTTGTTTACCAGGAACAGACTGTGTCATTGTTCTGTAGCCTATAAGACTCATAATGTAAATGATCAAGGCTTCCAGCTTGGTGAAATATTTCTTTGGTAAAGAGGTTCAACTTAATTTCATTTATTATATCATATATGGATAACATAACAAGATAAACACATTACTATATTAACAGAAATAGTTGGAACCATGCTCTTTAAGTTTCAAATTAATTATTTCAGAGTGTATAATATTTCATATTGAGGGAAAATGAATTCCTCATACATCTCAGATTTTTTGGAGCAAATAATAGTTTCCAGCTATTCTTTTAATCCTGCAACTGCCAGGATTGTTTGCCTCAAAAGTATTCATAAAAAAAAAAAACTTGTGAACATAATTAATTCTACACATGCAATAAATATATCAGCCAATATA
The DNA here is from genome assembly GCA_028023455.1 of Epiperipatus broadwayi. NCBI lineage: Eukaryota > Metazoa > Onychophora > Udeonychophora > Euonychophora > Peripatidae > Epiperipatus > Epiperipatus broadwayi. The sequence goes on along the minus strand of JAQFVV010000222.1, from coordinate 777,482 downwards.
TTCCTCTAAAAGTCATCAGTTATTTAATCTGACAATATAGATAGTACTTTGCAATTACCTTTTATATGTGCAATTATGAAAATCTCTCAAACACTGCCAAAGTTAATCTTTTATAATTATATTCTGCTAATTATTTACAAGTTATGATTAAAACAAACATTCTGTGTGAAAATTATCTTACCAGAATAATAAATGAATTTAATCATACTTTAGCCATATTTATTATTTATTTCCCTTTATGTTTTTATAATAGGTAATTAATTTATTATATTTTTTACTCCTAATAATAATATAAAAAATATAGACATGTTTTAGATAACTTTCAAACATTTTTAAACATAATATGACTATTTTAATATTTGACATAATTTGCCAATGTTGTTAAAGAGAGAGAAAACTATAAAATCAGATAAATTTCTTTCTCTCTCTTTTCAATAATTTTATCTTATTATCAGTTGTTTTTATTTTTTTTTTAAATCTACTAAAAGAAAAACCTATCTCTTTAGTAAATTAATTAGCAATTTTAAGAGAAATAAAGTTTTGTGTTTAGCAATATTTTGAAAAAAAAATGAAAATACATAAGATTTTAACATTTTGTTAAATTTTATTTTAATTAATCAGAGCCATTGTTTTTTTACTTTTCTCATTATTACTTTTCAATACAATAAGCACTGGTTATATAATCAGCATAATTAACTGATTATCTTATTTTCCTTTTTTCAAGAAAATTTTAATTAAAAAGAAATGTCAACAATTTTGTGATTCTAATTTAAATTTTTGACTTGTTTTTCAATGACAAGAAAGGAGAGAAATAGATGAATAATTGTATATGTAAAAATTGACATAATTGCTTATTAAATTTTTTCATCTTGGAGACAAAATTATGATTGGTCAAAGCTGGGTGTTCAAAATTTAGAAGTGTTAGTAAATTTGAAGTCCTGAGGGTCTTATGAAAAGCAGATGCTGAAGAAAACAATAGAAAAAAATAGTTCTTCACATAGCCAATAATGAAAAAACAAGCAGAAGTCTTATCCAATCTGTTGAAGTTTTAACCAAGCTATTAGAACAATATGAATTTAGTTATAAAAATATTTTCTAAAATAAAACCATGTTCTAACTTTAGATAAAAGCTATATTTTATCTCCATGTAGTTTGCTTCACTTGAAAAATACAAAGAAGAAGAATTTATCCATAAAGTAATCTGCAACCATGTCTCCAACCATGAACATAAAAATATCTAATGGTTAGATCCATCTAGAAATTTTATTAGAAAGATAAAGGATATTTTTTTCCTATTTGTTATCCTGAAAATACTGCATATCAAATGAGTGAAATTAGCTATATACATTTAAAAAAAGCCTACTGGAAACTATAAATGCAAACAAGTATTTTAATTTTTTAAAATCATGATTAAAGGTTAATATTTGTGTCATGTATTATTTATCATTCAACAATCTCTAATATAATAAATGACTAATAAAAAAATATTGACATGATTAAACATATTTTGAATTAGGTACTGAAGCAGTTGGATCTGATTTCAATCCTAGCTTTATGACATCTATCCATAAGCCCACGTCAAACCCTAGTACTAACCTTAAATTTCCGATGCAATGGGGCATTATACATTCAATCCACACTAATTTCCATAATGAAAAACTTATTTTATAAATGTGTATTAAAATTAATTTGTTTGAATTTAAATTGATCAAGGCTATTAATAAATTCATGATAAAATTATTTATGAATTTATATACATTATAACTGCATGGATTGTGTGTATATATTTGTAAATATTTAAATATATATAATTGTTTGAAAGTTTCATTGCCTCGGGAATGTTTGATTTTATTTTTAAATAATTTGTTAAAGTTTTATTGATTAAAAGCTACATTCTTTCGATAAGCTTTCAGATTTTCGCTTTCCAAAACAATGGGTTAAGTTTTATTAATTAGAAAAAAAGATAAGTATTTAAAATGTAAGGATTTCCTAATTAAAATCATTTTCTGATTTTAAGAATTCATTTTCTAATTAGAAAATGAATTCAAGTTAATGAGTTTGAAAGCCTTATTGAAGGAATGTATCTAAAAACAACCAGTAAATTTGATAACATTGATAATGAAAGAAGTGCTAGCCCGAAGGCATCAATTACAGTATATATAGCTCTGACAAAGTTTGGAGAAAAAAATCCATCTTTGTTGTAGAGAAGTGCAGTAAACTCTATGCATTTTAAATTATGAATTCAAATAGTGTCCCTATCATGGTAAGGGGCTAAACATCAGGAATCTGGCTATTGTTCCTGAAGTCCCCTAAAAATCTTCAATGAAGCTGCTGAATCTTTTCCGGACCAATCATGCTGCTAAAATCGTGAAAATTCATTAAAACATTGTTCAAGTAATCGACCAAATGCATGCCTATGTTTTCCTCACCTGGACATGTAAACTAAGGATCCAGCCCAGAAAAAATTGGCAATATATTTCCATAATGAACCTTAAACTTTCTGGCCAGTTTCCGAACTTTACATTCCCTTTAAGAGCTCTTTTCATTCTATAAATGTAGTACTCTGTGTAAACCCTTTTATTTATGTTATTCTAAATTATATAAATTCTTTCAATCTCTAGTCTTTAAATTTAACTTTCTCCTTTCTTACGATGGTGGTTCATTAACTATACTATTTATATTTATTGTGTGATTTTTTTAATGTCATTTATTTTTAATTATATGCCAATAATCTTTCGACTCAATGATCTCCTTTATTCCCTTTGCCTTGTGCAAATAATAATATATTAATTCTAATAGTAATTCTCACCCATTAGAACGAGATTTACCGTTCTATCAATTATCGAGTCGAAAGAAATTATTAAATAGTTGCTATTTTTATAATTGGCTAATAACAAACTATTAGCTCCATTTCTAATCTATGCCCCAGCTATTTTCTCGTATTCACCAATGTGTATTTATTCTTATATAAAATGTTTTTTGCAAAAGGGCCAATAAAGGAGTCAAATAAATATATTCTAATTCAACTTTCTGTTATTTTCTATTAAGATTCAGGAAGGGCATGATATTTGGGGCATGATTAATATAATTTTATAACATGTAAAATAGTTTTAGTTAAAAGCTCGTTCGACTTTAATTAATTTGATCAAGTCATCATGTACAGCATTCTATAATTGGGTTTTATTTTTCAAATCGTGACTATCAAGTCATCATCTTCAATGTTGCTGGAATAGGGCTATTGTTCCACTCTGTTAGGCTTGTCAGTGATAATATTTCTGTTATTTTAAATTATTGAGGTAGAAAGCACTTCCTCTCCTGTTCATGTTATATTCGGAACACCAAAGGCTCATAGTTACGACTCGGCCTGGCTTTTCCGTGTTTCACATCTACTTAAAGGGCATAAGACCTGTCACATACAAGCTGCCATACTACTTTTAAATCACTGGCCAGCTATTATCTTTCATGCTTATTTTGCCACTCATAATTCGTCAGCACCATTATCTCTCTGTTCCAGTAAAACCCGTTCTGATGCTCATAATTCATGATGAAGTGATTTCAATTAAAGTCAAACAAATTCTCAGTTATCTCAAAGTAAATAAGTTTTCCAATAAAGGTTAAAGTTATGCCCTAAATACATATCTTGCTCTTCATGAATGGATTTGCGAATGTGAAAATAAATCTCACATTCTTTCGTATAAAATTAGAGTAATAATGTCCTTTACAAATGAATACCTTTATCTGCCTTTATTTTCTTGTTGGGGGCATAGACATAGAATTCCATAATATTGCTTAATACTCATTGGCATATAATAAGGACCGCCACTCTTATTATAATTATAAACTTTGTTTAAGGACTAGAATTAATTAATATAATCATTATTTAAAATTCAAACAAAACAAACTATTATTATTAAATATTTTCTAAACACACTTGATTTCTTACTTCTTAATTCTCTTATTCAATAATTATTTAATGTTAATGCTTGCTGTCTGTGTTGGCAACCTGATCATATACATATGATTCGATTTAAAATCATCTTTAGAATTTATTATCCGATCTTAGTGTCAGTTTAGGGGTCTCTAATCCTCACCAACCATTGAGCTAGTTTCTTGGCGCATACCACTATGCCGTCGATTTAGATTTCTACTAATCTGAGCTGGTGAGTTGGGTTTGAATTCAGTTTGAACTGTCTGAGTTTGGATCCGACTTGCGTCAGGTGGTGGTGTTTTTTCAACTGGTACATGGTTATGTTTTTGGCTGCCCAATCGTTGGAGCTTCGATTTATAAACCCCACACACCCTGTAGATAGTAATTATGATTTTAGTTACTCAATCATTTGAGATCTCGATAAATTAAATGTTTCTGTAGAAAGTGATATTTTTGTAGAATGTTATATATATTTGAAAAAAAGTTATGCGATTTATAACGCATAACTGAAATGATTTAATAAATTAAAATGTCATTTTGTAATCTTCTTTTTTATAATTAAATGTTTTCAAGATTATTTTTTAAATGTTCTTCAGCAAAATGTACTGTTAGTTAGAATAATTATTTAAATATATGTATAGTTAATTATACGTGTACTATATCAGTATATATATTATACGTTTGTTTATACGCGTTCGTGACAGTCGAAAATTATCGTTAGAAAAGTAGTAAGAGTCTATAGATTAAAGCAAGGGGTAAAATTAAATGAAATATTTTGTCCATGTCAAAATTAATTATATGTATCTCAGTCTTATAGTTAAAAATATCCAAAATGATATTTTAAAAGTTTTAAATTTCAAAGTATTGCTTGCTAGCACATATATTAAATGTTCGCTCCGTATTTTTAGTAGCCTCAAAGCAAGGCAAAGACCTTCAAACTGGGAATTATATGTCAAGCGGTCTGATGCAGTGTGACAACACGCTTTAATGACAATAATTTCTAGACTAACCTCAAAGCAGGTGAAAACCTGTTGTGTACAACAAGCAGCCAGATGCGGTTGGCAAAATGCTTAAATGGTTTACACGCTCTTATACTAGCAAGATTGAAAATGATATCAACAAATAAAAGTTCTTGTGTAATATTAATTTTGACATTTTTTTCTTTGTGTGTGAAAGCCTCATGCTTAGTGATATTGATAGTTGAACTCCTATATTTAAACTCAGGTCAGGAATGCATCAGTTGTTAATAAATAAGAAATAACTCATCAATCGAATTATTTTATCTCAAAATTAAATCAATCATATGTGGTTTGGGAGTCAATGGGTTATTTCACATGCCCTATCGATCTCATTTTGCTCACTGGCGCCCATATAAATAAATTTGTCAGCAAATTTGATTGTCAGCACAGTAGTGGGTTAGTTGTCTAAATAATAAAAAACAAATGTGTCCAATACAGAAAATTACTTGTACTACCTGCTAATATGTATATATTAATATTTGTATATCACTAATCATTTGTATAGGTTTTTTTTCAGACATGGGAGAACAGTTGAACAGAGGGAAAGTGAGTAATGTTTGTTTTTCTTATTTTTAATAGTTTTTTTTAAATAAAATACATGTCTCATTCAAAGAATTAATAGAAAGAGCTAACCAAGAAAACGTAGGTAAACTAAAACTAAACTAAAAAAGGCAGATTACATAGATTGGGGAAATAATATGCAGCAGCTAGTGAAGATAGGGACAATGGGACCAGTAATCAGAAACCTAATTAAATGTACTAAAGAAAAAAGTTATTTAAGTATTCAGAGAGAGTGCCACAAGTTCATGATCCACATTGTTTATTATATTATTTACTTATTTTCAAAAATGGAAAGAGAGACTTTGCATATGATCCTCAGAGAAATGAGAGAAGACAGGAAGTTAATGCTGATGATGATGGAAAGGATTTTAAGGCTTTAGGAAGAACGAGGCATGCAAACCAACTCAAACCCAGAGAATGTAAAGCATCAGCAAGAAATAAATCCTTATGAGGCCCCAAAAATAGATGATGAAGATGATCAGACCACACCAAAAGAAGTTGTGGATAGTAAAGAAGATGACAGTGGAGAAGATGAGTCCAATCAAAAAACAATCGAAGAAGCTGATATAAATACAGAAAAAGAAGATGTTCAGACCACTAGTAAAATAAAACTAAAGTAGAAATGGGACGAATGATGAATCCTCAATTTAATATGAGGAATTTACAGATGCCATTTCCTGGATTCTCGATACAGACTCAAATTTTCAAAGAAGACCCAGGAGGGAACCCCCTCACTCATTTAGAAAATGTTAAAGAATTTTTTTTTGTGCATGCAGTCACAGAAAAGGCCATAGAATTACTGACAGCAATAGACTACGGGAACTTCACACCAACAAGAAAGGACCAAAACTATAACCACCATCAAAAGTTCAACTCATATGGGCCACCTGATCCAGGGAAACAATAGGACAAACATTAAATGAAGAGATGGATATATATATACAGACGACCGACTGACACGACCATAGGGAAAATGAGACTTGATTAACAGACCTATTTATAAGCTAGATAATATTAAAAAAATGATTGCAATGAGACATGTATAATTTTGTAGTTTGTACAGATGATATTATTCACACTCATGCTGTTTTCCCAGAGTCTACCAATTAGTCGAGTACACTTATGTGAATGTATCACGCATAAGTAAACAGTTTTTTTTCATTGTTTTTTTTTTTGAAGGAAATTTGAAACATTGATAATGAAAAGAAATGAAGCAGTCGGATCTGAGTTCGATCCTAGCTTTATGACATCTAGCCATAAGCCCACTTCAAACCCTAGTACTAACCTTAAATTTCCACTGCAATGGTGCTTTATACGTTCAATCCACGCTAATTTCCATAAAGAAAAACTTATTTTATAAATGCGGATTAAAATTAATTCGTTTGAGTTTAAATTGATCAAAGCTATTAATAAATTCATGATAGAATTATTCATGAATTTATATATATTATAACTGTGTGGATTGTGCATATATATTTGTAAATATTTAAATATATATAATTGTTCGAAAGTTTCATTGCATCGGGAATGTTTGATTTTATTTTTAAATAATTTGTTAAAGTTTTATTGATTAAAAGCTACATTCTTTCAATAAGCTTTCAGATTTTCCCTTTCCAAAACAATGGGTTAAGTTTTATTAATTAGAAAAAAAGATAAGTATTTAAAATGTAAGAATTTCCTAATTAAAATCATTTTCTGATTTTAAGAATTCATTTTCTAATTAGAAAATGAATTCAAATTAATGAGTTTGAAAGCCTTATCGAAGGAATGTATCTAAAAACAACCAGTAAATTTGAAAACATTGATAATGAAAGAAGCGCTAGCCTGAAGGCATCACTTACAGTATATATAGCTCTGAAAAGTTTGGAGAAAAAAAAGCCATCTTTGTTGTAGAGAAGTGCAGTAAACTCTATGCATTTTAAATCATGAATTCAAATAGTGTTCCTATCATGGTAAGGGGCTAAACATCAGGAATCTGGCTATTGTTCCTGAAGTCCCCTAAAAATCTTCAATGAAGCTGCTGAATCTTTTTCGGACCAATCATGCTGCTAAAATCATGAAAATTCATTAAAATACTGTTCAAGTAATCGACCAAATGCATTCCTATGTTTTCCTCACCTGGATGTGTAAACTAAGGATCCAGCCTATAAGAAATGGGTAATATATTTCCATAATGAACCTTAAACTTTCTGGCCAGTTTCCGAAACTTTACACTTCCTTTAAGAGCTCTTTTCATTCTATAAATGTAATACTCTGTGTGAACCCTTTTATTTATGTTATTCTAAATTATATAAATTCTCTCAATCTCTAGTCTTTAAATTTAACTTTCTCCTTTCTTACGATGGTGGTTCATTTACTATACTATATATATTTATTGTGTGATTTTTTTTAATGTCATTTATTTTTAATTATATGCCAATAATCTTTCAACTCGATGATCCCCTTTGTTTCCTTTGCCTTGTGAAAATAATAATATATTAATTCTAATAGTAATTCTCGCCCATTAGAACTAGATTTACCATTCTATCAATTATCGAATCGAAAGAAATTATTAAATATTTGCTATTTTTATAATTGGCTAATAACAAATTATTAGCTCCATTTCTAATCTATGCCCCAGCTATTTTCTCATATTCACCAATGTGTATTTATTCATATATAAAATGTTTTTTTGCAAAAGGACCGATAAAGAAGTCAAATAAATATATTCTAATTCAACTTTCTGTTATTTTCTATTAAGATTCAGGAAGGGCATGATATTTGGGGCATGGTTAATATAATTTTATAACGCGTTAAAATAATTTTAGTTAAAAGCTCGTTCGACTTTAATTAATTTGATCAAGTCATCACGTAGAACATTCTATAATTTGGTTTTATTTTTCAAATGGTGACTATCAAGTCATCATCTTCAACATTGCTGTTGTAGGGCTATCGTTCCACTCTGTTAGGCTTGTCGATGATAATATTTCTGTTATTTTAAATTATCAAGGAAGAAAGCACTTCCTCTCCTGTTTGCATTATATTTGAAACTCCAAAGGCTCATAGTTATGACTCAGGGTGGCTTTTCCATGTTTCACATCAACTTAAAGGGCATAAGATTTGTCACATACAAGCCACCATACTACTTTTAAATCACTGGCCAGCTATTATCTTTCATGTTTATTTTACAGCTCATAATTCGTCAGCACTGTTACCTCTCTGTTCCAGTAAAGCCTGTTCTGATGCTCGTAATTCGTGATGAAGTGATTTCAATTAAAGTTGAACAAATTCTCAGTTATCTCAAAGTAAATAAGTTTTCCAATAAAGGTTAAAGTTATGCCCTAAATACGTATCTTGCTCTTCATGAATGGATTTGCGAATGTGAAAATAAATCTCACATTCTTTCGTGTAAAATTAGAATAATAATGTCCTTTACAAATGAATACCTTTATCTGCCTTTATTTTCTTGTTGGGGGCATAGACATAGAATTCCATAATATTGCTTAATACTCATTGGCATATAATAAGGACCGCCACTCTTATTATAATTATAAACTTTGTTTAAGGACTAGAATTAATTAATATAATCATTATTTAAAATTCAAGCAAAACAAACTATTATTATTAAATATTTTTTAAATACACTTGGTTTCTTACTTCTTAATTCTCTTATTCAATAATTATTTAATGTTAATGCTCGCTGTCTGTGTTGGCAACCCAAACATGTACATATGATTCAATTTAAAATCATCTTTAGAATTTATTATCCGATCTTAGTGTCAGTTCAGGGGTCTCTAATCCTCACCAACCATTGAGCTAGTTTCTTGGCACATAGCACTGTGCCATCGATTTAGATTTCTACTAATCTGAGCTAGTGAGTTGGGTTTGAATTCAGTTTGAACTGCCTGAGTTTGGATCTGACTTGCGTTCAGATGGTAGTGTTTTTTTGACTGATCCACTACACATTTTATTTCTTTAGTTAAAAAAGATTTTTTTATAAAATTAATAATTTTGATAATTTTAGTAATTCAATCCTTTTTATGAAACATCTTTTTTAATCCATTTGAATTTTTCTTTACAAAATTAGATGGAGTTTTTAATTACTTTAAATTTTATTAAATTACAGTTAACATTTTCTTTTAAAACATGTTTTTTATTTGACTTTTTCTCCAAAGTTTAAACTAAGTTAAAGATTGTTATTTTGATTATAAAAAGTTGTTTTCTGCAACATTAATTAAGATAATGAATAAAAATCAATTGATTAATTATAATTTTTATCAAACTATATTTCTTTGATAAAATGAATGTTTAAATATTTATGTTATATTTTCTTTTATTATAAATCACTTAGTTTATTAAATAATTGTAAAAGAATATTTGATGTTAATGTCTTTATTCATTTAGCTATCTGTTACATGAACAGGCAGAGTGTGTGACTTGATTTCAAAACAGCTTCTAGTTGAGGGATTGTTTTCAAATTATCTCAGTAAAGTTATTTTAAATAAGTTATCAGCTTTTATATTTATCTTTTGCTCTCAGTAATATTTAGCAGAATCCCTGCTATCTTAGTTAGACTAGGTCATAATAATTAGTTATATGAATCTAGTGGTTATGTTAGTGTTTGAACATTGAGGTAATATCTATGAATGGTTCCAAGTTATTTTTTATAAAGTTCATGCACTATAGTTTTATTTTTATTAGAAATTATGTTTATAATTGGCCTGTACACTAATGGTACTCTATGGTCAGGGCATTGATGATAATCAGCATGTTTTAATACATCAGCATTATTTTTATTAGAAGTAATGGATTAGCACTTAGGTATGTGTATTCAATTTTTGGGTTTTATTTCTGCTCTGTGTGGCAGCTGCTAAATAATTAACCTGTTTATTATGGATCTCTTTCATATCTAATCACAATGTTGTCTGTTCATATTTTGACTGGGCTATGTTGAGTGATGATTAGTTTTTATTTTTTTTCTGTAGTGCTGGAGATGCAGATTATGGTTTGACTTGTTGACTCTCTGCTCATATTCTATACTCTCTGTATTCTATATTTTTTCTATTATAATTTGATTAGTTATTTTCTGGAGATAATTATGTTTTCCATTTTTACATATTCACTTCATATCACTCCTCATTCCTGTACCATGAAAAGTGGTGAGCCAACCATGATGCTGATGATGATTAAATTCTGGTGGAAAGTCATCACCTAACTTGACCTCATAAATTACACCTGAAAAAGAAAAATCTATAATTTAATGCAGCATAAATTAACAATGTAATACTTTGAAATATGATAAGGGTATACATGATCATTAAGTTATAATTTGATTATAAATTACAAAATGGTGATATTAATGTATATATTTATGGAGTTCATATGTAAAATTGAACAAATACAAAGTATAATTTTGGAGATTATATTTGTGTTTTTGACTGACAGAGTTTGTTTAACTGTACTTTCAGTTTTAATGATGGATGGAAGATTTTATCATTGGCTTGAGAATACTATGTTTTCATGCAGTTCCATGAGGTGTTCTATGGCACACACTGCTCCAATCCACTTTTAAGTTTTGATATGTTCTATTGGTTATCATGGTTAGTTAACATAATTTTGCCTTGATCTTTAACCTTCAAGCCTCAAAAAAGGCATTATTTAGAATTTATGAATCCCTAAGGATCAAAGGAGCAGGCTTTGTAAAGATATTTGCACTATTATTTCTATTTTGAGTTGTAGATAGCTTATAGTGTCTAAATTGAGATACACCTTATGGTGATCATACGGCAATGTGTACTTACACTTCAGTAGCTGGATTTTGTATCTATCTTACAATTGCAGGTCACTATACATTCATTTGCTGATGACACATTCTCATCATATCTCTGAGAAAAGTTTTAACAAATAATTTGTTACATGAACTTAATAATGTACATTCATATGTACTTAAAATAAAAATAAATAATAATAAAAATATACATGAACTTAATAATGTACATTCATATGTACTTAAAATAAAAGTAAATAATAATAAAAGTATAAGTACATTTAAAATCAATCATTCACATATGAGCAAAATAAAGAAGGAAAAATGAATTAGACAGTTACTTCTAGATATTGAGACAATAAGATTTAAGAAAGGCATATTAATGATAATAGTGACTGTCATAGTGTGGGTAAAATAAAACTTTGCATGGAAGAAAATATGATGTTAAATGTTTAATATGAGATAATATTTTAAAAGTTATTATTTGTATTTTCTGTGTATAAAAGTAACTTAGCACATTTTCTAAAGAATGAAAATAATCTATAATATAAAAATATGTACTGAACAGAGCAAAATTGAAGAAGATGGAGGTGGAATATGATAAGAAAAAAATATTAGCAACCAATGGAAAGTATCCATAGAAGCAAGGAGGTTTCCATGTTATCCCAATTATTGCAAATATTAAAGAAAGCAGCCAACTATGTGAAGAAGATAAAAAAAAAAAAAATCACAAAGGGAAGAGGGTAATAAAAAAAATCAACATAAAGAAAAGAAAAGAAAAAAAAAACAGAAAAAATATTTAAACAAAGGAATCAACAAGAAAAAGAAGATTATAAAAAGAAATAAGAACAAAAGTAAGAGGAAGTAAAAGAAGCAACAAAGTGAAAATAAAAGTAAAAAATAGAAAAAAAATATTTAAAGAAATGAAAGTAGGTTAGCTATAAAAAATATAAGATAATGTGGCTGAAAACAGAAAAATATAACTAATCAAATAATTAAAGAAATGAAAGTAGATATGCTATAGAAAATATAAGATAATGTGGCTGAAAACAGAAAAATATAACTAATCAAATAACAGATTGAATCAAACAACTTAGAGAGAAACATGTGATTGAAGTTAGATAAAACAAAGAGGAACAAAATGTGAAAATAAACCAGGTACAATAAATGATGGATATTAAAATAATTCAAGTACAGGAGGCAATAAAATCCATGAATAATCAAAGTTGAAAAAACTGGAATCTATACAAGAGTGAATAAGGAACTTGGTTTATCAAATTAATTTTTTCCAAGTAAGAGATGATGGTTTAATAACTGAAAAATAAAATAATATTGGAGGATTACCATAGATAAACTAGGTAAACTTACCAAAACCAGCCATGACTACATCAAAAATGTAAGAACTCAATAGAAGAATATAAAAGAGAGAAAATAAATATTCAATCTTTGAACCAAATGCATGGTATTGTAAGCCAGTTTCTTATAAAAACGATTTTTTTAGGTAATTTTGCTGAAACATCCATTGAATTTATTAAGTCTGGAAGGGTGTTTTAAAATTATTGCCATAACTGAGGAGACAAAGCTAGCAATAACCTGTAGCCATCTACAATGTGCATCCCAGGTATAGTTTACTATTTATTCTAACACTTTACTTTAAGCAAACATTCATGAAGTACTACTGGAGTGAAGATTACCAGGAATACATTAAACACAAATTATTCCAGATGTTATCTCATGAACCCTTCACATTTTTTACAAAACAGGTGGCAAGAAAAGATCCTCTCTTAGAGCTACAAATATTAAGGATATTAAAATACAGCTTTTGTGGCATATTAAAAGAATGTTGATTGCCACAGATAGGTATACAATTGATCAGGTGACCATTTGCCAGCAGCAAACAGTTGCTGAACAAGCATAATTTAGTCATCTTACTAAATCAGCATACAGATGGAACCATGGTCTTCATATTGTAATGCTAGTGGATGTGTTATGAAACTAACATATAATCCAGTGTTATATAATTATAATTTAAAAATAAATGATTAAATTATTAATAGAAACAAAAATATAAAAAATGTAATATGCTTTAAAGTAGTTTTCTTTTGTTTAAAATGCAGTTTTGTAAAAATCAGGAAAAAAATATTGCTGCATTTTCTTTTAAAAGAGAGTAAAGTTTTGTATTGAGATGGTTGGGGAAAAAATTTAAAAACTCTCCTTTTTAAAGAAAACTCTTTGTTTTTATAAAGTAAAAATAAATAAATGTGGAAAGTTAGATTTTTAAGTGAAAACCTTTAAAAATACAATTAGTTTCAAAGATTAATTAATTAATTTGGAATGCTAATAAGATTTCTGATTGATAATGATATTGAAATGGTATTAATTAAAAAACCTATGGAAACTATTAATGAGATTGTAGAATAATATAAGTAAAAGATTGGATTAAAGTAAATGTAAAAATAATTCAAAAACTTAAGGTCAAAATTAAAAAACTATGATAAGGAATTAAAACAATGAAAGAGAAAAGCATATATAAAGTCACCACCATCTATTGTTATTCATTCCAGACTTCATTTTGTGATTGAATTCCATCCAGTCTTTATTTTGTGTTACATTATTCATTATTCCAGAGATCCAGAAATGTAATGAGAGAATATACCATTCATTACTGCTGTGGAAAATGTCATTGCAGAAGCCACAAATCTAGCAAAAATGTCTTGTTAGACTGTCTTTAGAAATGTTTGACTGGGCTTCAGGTTCCAAAATCCTCCACGAAACACTTGTCCCTGTCTAAACCCTTGCTAGAAACTAATGCCAAAATGATGAAATAGACACTGCTGCAAACTCTCACTCTCTCCCATTGTCAAGACAAATAATGAAAAACAAACCCTGAAACCATCAATGAAGTCCAAAAAACCAATCAGGTGTAACTGACAATCATGAAAACCTAGGTAAAGATATTTTGGTATTTGTCTATAGATAGTTTACATTTATTTTAAATGAACTTTAATTAATGGACTATTATAAGATTTAGCCTGAAACTAATCACTAATTATTTATATTTCTTTATGTAAAATATTATATTATATTAGATATGTGTGTCCTTGAATAAATATTAATTTTTGCTTAAATATTATGTAGTCTATATTCTCTTTCTCTCATCACTGTGCCACTATTAATTTAAGAGTGTATTTATTTTTATGTATTAAGTTAAATGTGTTGGACCCTGGTTATAGTATGTGCTAGAAATGAGATATTTCAAGTGGTAGAATGTGTGCCTGTTGTCTTAAAAAGGCTGTCTATATAACCTATCATTGTCTGGTGCCTGAGGTTGACCCTCAAAACAAATAATGTGCTTTGGATGACAGAAGTTTGAATCCAGCAGTCAAGATGAGCCACAATCTGGAAAGGTGATCATGTTATGCTTTGCATAGCTTTATCTAACCATGTGTATCATTGATGGCTATGCTATTAGTGGTATTATCCCCTCTGCTTAAAGAGCCACTCTGTTTCTGTAGTAAAGTAAATATTACTTATTAAACTTTAGATTCCAAAAGTTATTATAAAAAAGTATTCAAACCTAACTAGAATAAGCTTCTTTCAGAGGGATGTAGGTTAATATGAATACCATCCAATATTGTAAAAACAATGTTAACCCACAACCTTGATATGAGGACATAAAAGAAAGAAGTGCAATTATAAAAGAAAAGAAAATGGAGATCAATTGATAGGTCCAATAATTTCACCAAAATGTAATTAATTAAATGATTTAGAAGTTGAGCAAACCTTCAACCTGAAGATGATGCTCTCAGGAGTATGATCTCCCAACCTCTACTAGAATATGGATAATTAAAAAATGTAAGTGAACATAATCAAAGAAAGTGATTATAAGAAATATGATCATGATTCTAACTCTCTCAAAGAAGGATCCAGTTATGTTTCTGACTGAAAAATAAACTGAAAGTGGAAATTGAAGAGAGGAAGAGTACTTTGTAGAGACTGAGGGTAAATATGATAGCTTTGCTTTCATAACTGATGGTGGGGGGGTGGTGATTTCATAGATATAAGAATGCCATTTAAACCACTCAAAGATGCAGAGTTTTATATCAGTAAAATACTGTGTTTACTACCAGACACAGAACTGTCATGGTTATGGAGCCTATAAAACTGACAATGAAAATGATCAAGGTTTCCCACTTGACCAAACATTCATTTGGTTATTTTGTCAATGTTGCCTCAAAGTAGTATGTTGCATATCACTTAAGCTGAGATAGCTGTTATGATTCTCATGCTGCATTGCATATTTGTGTCTTCTTGTGAGGCTTTCTGTCCATCATGGTGCTGGAAATGCATGCATATAGTATGCTAATAATCACCCCCAACTCCAGAAATAAAAATTTATATCTAAAAAAAATGAGATAGATACTGTTAACTAAATAGTCCAAAAGAGCATTGAGAATTGATTTCCAACTTGTTAGTAGCAATATTGATATGCAGCTAAAAGTGACAAACATTTTTTATAGTAAAACAAAATTGATTGAATCAAACTGAAAGGTCAAGAACGAGATTCAACTTTGTTTTGTTTTTTTATATTAGATGTGGATAATGACAAGAATAGTTGGCAGCATGCACTTTAAGTTTACAGTTAATAAATTCAGAGGATAATATTTTAGTTTTCCCATATGTTTTTATAATAGGTAGTTCATTTAATTAAATGTTTTATTTCTTCTTAAATAATATCAAAATTCTAAACAATTTTCTTTATATAATTTTTAATCATTTTTTAAACATAAAATATTTTAATAGGTGATATAATTTGTAAATTTTGGTAAAAGAGAAAGAGAATTATATAATAAATAATTTCTTTTATTCTCTCTTTTTAATAATTTTTTTTATAATTATAAGTTGATTTTAATTTTTAAAAAATATACTAAGAAAAAAAACTTTCGTATCAGTAAATTATTTAGCAAATTTAACCTTTTAAGAGAGAAAAGATTTCAATTTTGGAATATTTTAAAAACAAAAGGAAAAAATATTTTAATATTTTGTTACATTTTACTTTAATTAGACAGGGTTGTTTTTTTCCTTTTATTTTTATCCTTTTTCAATACAACAAGCAGTGATTATCAAATAAGTGTAATTAACTGAATATCTTGTTTTCCTTTTTTCAAAAGAAATTGTAATTTTAAAAAATGTGAAAAATTTTATGATTCTAATTTAAGTTATTGTCTTGTTATCCAATGCAAATATTAAAGAAGGGAAACAGCAGAGCAATTGCAATTATAAAAATTTATTTAATTGATTATTACTAAATTTTGTGATGTTAGCAACAGAATTGTAATTAGTCAGAGATATGGGTTCAAAATTTAGGGGTAAGAGTGAATTGAAAGTCCTAAGGGTCTTGTGAGAATGAGTTATTTTTGATCCAGATGCTCAGTAAGGCTCTAGAAAAAAGTTCCTGACACAGCTGCTTAAGAAAAAAAGAAAATCTTATCCAAGCTGTTGGCATTTTAGGCATGCTGTTAGCACACCATGAATTTAGTTATAAAATGTTTTCTACAATGAAAACCATTTGCTAAGTTTAGCTAAAAGTTACACATCTTCTATCTCCTTGTAACTTTTTTCACTGGAAAAATATAAAAAGTTATCCTTATCATAAATTGCAATCTTCTCTCCAATCAAGAACATGAGAGTCTCTATATCTTATCCTGATCTGAAAATTTTATTGGAAGGAAAATGGATAAATTCTTGTTTCTTTATCTGAAAATACTGCATACCAAAAAGAGACAAATTAGCCATGTACATTATTTAGAAGCTTTCAAGAAAAAAACTTGCCTGTAAAAAACTGAAAATTATAAATGCAAAGAAGAACTCCAAAGGGATTTTACCCCATGGTTAAAAATATTTTGATTTGTGCACACATTTACAATTTTAAAAAGGTTTTATAAAGTAATAATTAATAATTTTAAATAATTTTATTAGTTTAATATTTTCTTATGAAACATGTTTTTAATCCATGTGATTTTTGTTATCAAAATTATAAAAAAGTTTTTTAACTAATTTAAATTTTATCAAATTACAATTAATATTTTCTTTTAAAATGTTTTTAATTTGATTTTTCTTCCAAAACTTAACAAAAGGTTACTTAAACTAAATTAAGGATGGTATATCTGATTATGAAAATGTTTTTTTTTTACTTTTATTTTTTAACAAAATAAATCAATGAAAGCAAAAGTTAATTAAGTTAATGAATAGAAATCAATTGGTTAATTATGACATTTAGAAATGTATATTTCCTTGATAAAATAAATAAGTTTGAATGTTCATATTATCATGTTTTTTTAATTATTAGTCAGTTAGTTTATTAAATAATTGTTTAAAAATATTCCATTGTTAATGTTTTCATTTTTCCAGCTATCAGTTACTTGAATTGGCAGTGTGTGTGACTCAATTTTAATACAGATAACTGTTGAGGAATCATTTTCAAATTATACCAGTGAAGTTATTTTAAGATAAATTATGATAAGCTGTTATATTTATTTATCTCTTGCTCCCAGCAACATTTAATGGAGTTCTTACTTCCTGAGTTACATTAGAGCATAATGATTAGTTATATGGATGTAGCAATTATGTTGGTATTTGGACATCCAGGTGATAAGCCTGGATGGTGCAAATTTATCTCTTTTAAAGTCCATGCACTCTATTTTATTTTTATTAGAAATTAAGTTTATAATTGGCCTATACTTTATTGATATTATATAGCCAGGGTTTTGACAATGATCAGCATGTCTTTGGATTCAGTGTGATGAATTGTATTTGTGTTGTGTGTTTATCAGTGGCTAAGTAATTAGTCTTTGTACTATGGATCTCCTAAAAATCTAGTCACAAGGTTGACTTAATTTTTTGACTATTCTTTGTTAATTGATTATTTGTTTTGATTTAATCAATCTTCTATTATGCTGGAGATGCACCATATTATTTTGTTCATGCTCACTCTCTTCTCATATTCTATATTCACTGCAGACTATATTCCATTTATATTTTATTTTATTCTGATGATATATTTTCCATCTTTTCATATTCACCTCTATCATTCTGTGGCATTACTAGATACATAAAGACAGTGTGACAAAATTTGACTAAATTATAAATATTTAAAAAATTTCTACAGTACCAAATTAAAACTAAAACAATTTTAATGTCACTTAAAATTATATAAGTCAAGTTTTAAATTACATTTTTGTATATTTATTCCCTTAAAAAGTTATAAACTTCTAGTGTTATCAACCAATTTTATTTATTTATTTTTGCAAATGCACACTTACATATATGTTTCAAATACTACTATTTATAATATTTACCTTGAGCAGTAAGCACATTAATGTATTTGCTGAGAGATTATATTCAAGATATTATTTTATAAACAATTGACAATAATTGATGAATCAAATGAATTTTCTGTTAAACTATAGGAAGCTTTCATAATCTGATAAAACTGCTTATCAAAATCCAACTTACTACATTTTTAGAAATATAGAAATTTACCTTAAGCTTAATCCAATCTAATATAGACCTGATAGCTCTCAATAAGATCACTGGTATTGCAAATAATTCTAGCAACAACCTATGTGAAAAAAAAAAATTGTATAACAAGAATCAAAATAAACAGTATTTTATCTACTTTTTAAATGACAAATATGTTTGTGATTAAACATTTCAATATAAATACAACTGAAAAGGTTATAACTTTTTAAATATTTTCATTTTCACAAAAACAAAAAATAATTTTATATTTAGAAATCATCATAGGAAAACTTTATTTCAATATTTAAATCAAATAATAGACCTTATTTAATGAATAGAATCTTCCTTCTCATCATCATTAGGTTTAATAGGTATCATCTACTGAAGGTGATAATTTTCTTCAAGTTTTTATATGTTTTAATCTATTCTTAAAATACTAATATCTACTTTTCAATTTTTGTCTTTTTTTCTTTTACCTATTCCCTATTATAGTCTTTTATTAATATATTTCTGCTAGTTTATTATAATCAAGATGTTTTAAATACACATCTAATGCAATTTATCTAATGCTTTTAAAAAATCTAATCTTTTTAGAATAAGTTCCTACAGCTTATTCTTATTAATTTGCATCTTATTTAATTATCGCGATGAACTATATTTCAAAATTTTTAATTGCTCTCTTTACAAATCTATTTTTTAAATCTTACATCAAAGAACCACAAATAAGCGTTTTTCTTTTATTAAAATCTTTTTCAGTCATTGAAATTCTCATTCTGATTATTTTTATCAAGAATTCTTATGTCTACATGTTTAAATAACAACTTAGTAATACAATTATATAAACTCCATAGAAGATAAATATTGGGGAAAAGATTAAAATATAGCAAATAAAATAGCGTTCGAAGCGCGGTATAATTACTACTAATATAAAGTTAATAACATAAATAAGGATACAACTGGTCTTATTATCTAAATTATATTTTATATGTTTTAATTTATTTTTTTATTTTACTATTATTTATTCTATTTAATTTATTATATTTTAAACTATTTTCCACTATTTGACTACTGAGGAGTTTATATAATTGTATTATTTACTTGTTATTTTTTAGTACGTAAATAAATACTAAATTAAAAGCACATATTCATGTTTGATGAGGATAAAACTGTTGTGCAATAATGAAGAAAGATAAGGTAAACGTTTCAAAGAAAACAAAAAATAAAAATTAAAAATATTATGAGATTCCAAAAGTTATTATATAAATAATGATAGAAAATAATTTTTCAATAGTTATTATTCTGTGGGGAAAAAATCCTAAAGCAAACAAATGTAAAGATTTCAGAACCATTAATTTAATTAGTCCTTAATTATTCCATATATAGATTGCATAAACACTTGTGTATATTAACAACATATCAAAATACATTTAACCATATCTTCATTTATCCAAGCATTTCCGAAAACAGCAACAAATAAATGGAAAAAAAGAAATCCCTTTCTATCTAAGATTATAAGTAGAGTATAACTGTTAGATTGTCATAACAGAAATGAATATTAAAAGTATAAATATATGCATGCTAATTATATAATCTTTTCAGAAGTCTACTAGAATGTTTTTAAAAAAGTGAAAAATAAATTAAATCTTTGTATTATAATAAATGTAATAATAAGTAATTATTAAGTAAAAAGTTTTAAAACATTTTATTAAAATTAATATTTGTAAATTAAATAAATATATTATACATGATTAGAAAGATAATTAAAATATATATTATATTATAAAAATCACTAAATAAAACATTTAACCGTAGAATACATGAAATATGTTATATTTATATATAATAAAGTTGTCTCAATCATTTGAAAACGTTTGAATTCTTATTGATTTTACAAAAAATAATAACTTTGAAGGAGCATACATATGGTAAAAGTTATTAACCATATAAATTAAGTACACTTTATTTAATAACTTTGATAAACATCAGATATTTACATTAGATATTTTGGGATTAGAGCTGCCATAATGTAATTGTCTAGCCATAATTATTTTAGATTTGCAAATTGTTCTAGAACTTTAGGTTTTCATAATAATTTTTCTGCTCAGGTTTGCAATGGCAGGATGCTATACCTTTCTGCAGTGGAGGGGTGAGGATGTTTGCAATAGCAGAATGCCATAATTGTGACTTTAAAAAAATAGCATTCTAAAGTAATAGAATAATTCACAAAGTTAGAATAATTATGGCCAGATGATTATTACATGTCAGTGTTATTCCCAAAAGTACTTGTTTTATTATAGAAAAATTATTTTAAAACTTTGTAAAAGTAAAAAAAAATTTCTAAATTTATCAAAATATCTATTTTAATCACAAAATTAATCTTTAAACAAAAAAAATATATTTTCAAAACATAAAAATTATGTTTACAATCATTTTATGTTTTAAACAAACTATTTTTTATATTTTTTAAAATTCATTTTTAAATGATAAACTTGGGATTTTATAAGTGTTTTATTTTTACTCAAAAATATTTTTCATTGTTTTTATGAATTTTAATTTTAAAATGTCTAATTGTAATTGCATAATTTACATAATAATTAGTGTTTATAAAATTAAATTAAATTTATTTAAAACGACTACAATACAAAATGTTTTTGAAATATTTTTAGTAAAATAACGCTTTAAAAATATGCCTTTTTTTAATTATCTATTTGTTACTTATAACTATTAATTTATAAATAAATAATTCATTAAATAAAATATTATATTGAAGGTATAGACTATTTTGTAAATTTGCTTTTGAGAAACTAGTATAATTGGTATATATAAATTGTCTATTTATTTATAAATATTATTTAACTGGCCAATAAATTATTATTAAACATACTCATAATTTTTCCTCTGAATGTCATGTGACATTGAAGTACCAATAAAATAGGTTAAGCATAATTTCCATTTATGTGACCAAATTGGTGATTTTTTTCTTTATATTTTTAATTGAAAGTAAAACTAAAAACCTTTTATTTTTGAATTTCTCAATTTTATTACACTTTTAAGCTACACAGAGAAAAAGAATTTTATTTTTCACTTAAAAATAAATACAATTTTGCTTCTGCATTAAATTTGTTGAAATAGTATTCAATATTTTTAATTTAGAATTTTTTTTATTAATCATGTTTTGAAGAAATTACTTTTGTGTGTGTTTTTTTTATAAATTACAAAAAAATTATAATTCAGAGTAATTATAGAGCATATTTAGCAGTGCTCAACTACAAAATAAAATGAAACTTTTTTTTAATGTTAAATAAAAAGAAACTTTTATTATAAATTAAATATATATTACATATTTCCATGTTCTGCATAGTTTAAAAAGAAACTTTTATTATATGTCTATATAAGCTATTGAGCTTAGATTGAAGATATTAACAATGTTTTCAATTTCATTCTCATAGTTTTGTAGTAAAGTAGAGTTAAAAGGTGGCTGCTGGAGGGTTGCATTAGATCCTAAGATCTAGGTGCAGTGCTCTCATATCTAAGGCTCCTCACTGATGATGACCACAAGCCAGAAACTAGTCTGGGGATATTGGATGAGTAGGCACTAGATAGGGATATTATGCACAAGCCTTCTGGCATCCATTGATTACTCTGTTTGGCACAGGGTGGCACTACTGTTTGGGGAATTTTGCCTTTGTTTACAACAAATTATGTGCTAGTATAGAGATGGTGTTCATATGAATAAAATACATGCGATAAGATTATTTTGAAGTAGGCTAAATATATCTATTTTAAAATAAATAAATAAATAATCTCTTTTAATATATACTTATATAATTCTGAAGCTATTATCTGATTTAAAAGTTATTTTGATATTAAAGTTAAATGTAATGTGGGTTCACTTGATGAAAATGTAGGAAGATATACATTTTTGGTGTTTTATGATATTTTATATTTAAGAAATATTCCTAGGCAAAGAAACCATTGATTGTGCATTTGTAATTTAATTTTGAAAATGGTTTAATTATAAATTGGTGTACTTATTTTAATATATATGTATGACTTTTAACTCAATTTTTTCATGTGCTTTTATAGATAACAACAAAAAATATATCTATTTTACTAAAAATCTTAACAGAACATACCAAAACTATAGTGTCGAATTCACTATGAAAAATCACATGTAATCAATATATATGTAGGTTATTATTATGAACAAATATTTCAAGGAAATTCCTCCAAATTTTAGGATTGTCCACTTTACAAAAGTTTATCAGGCATGCGCATGGTGATGGAAGTTAAAAAGAGATGATAAAAGAATAATTTTCTAATCTTTCAAAAGTGTATCCATCATTATATTTTAAAGTATCATTTATTAATAATCTAATTATTAAAACAAATTAAACATTAAGTATCTGTAGCAACATTTACCAAATTCTTTCTATTTCTTATATTCACAATGGCAGAAAACTGTTGTGGAATGAAAAATAATCACAATATTACTAAATCATTTTCAAATGATTTGATCTTTACTTAATGCTCTTCTTTAAAATCCAAAATACATTAAATCTTCTCCCCTCACTTTCTATACCTCCCCCCCCCGCTCGATTACAATGTACATAAAAGTTACTTCTACAAATCAGTTACCTCTGAGTAAGGATTTGTTGGCATTATTATTACACAGATCACTAACAGAAATCTAAAATATATCTTTATGTGCATACTGAAAAATTAATAAATTATTCAACTTTTATTTATCTGTTGAAACAATTGTACCAATACTTAAAATAATAATGGACAACTATTTTAAAAATGTAGATTTTGGATAATGGAATCAACATATTTCAATTTTGTTTTTAAGATAAATATTTGGGCATTACCTACTTTATATTTCAGAATATATGAAAGACATTAATAATCCAAGTGCATTACCGTAGCTCTGTCACAGAGAGGATAAAACTGAAGCTCATTTTTTTGATAGTTGTCAGAGACTTGATCATATACATGTATAAATACAGGAAATATACAGAAACCAAAATACTTTCATTTAATCTCTTGCTAATTCTTTTGCTAGGGTTTTTCCCCTTGTATTCATGTGGCAATATTTATACTTTATTCCATGTGTATATGTATAAGAATAATTTCAGATTGCACCCAAATATTTTCTTTAATAAAGTAATATGAATTTTTTCTACAGTACAGGCTTTTTCATACCTGCACTTCTATATGTATTATATAGGGGGGTTGAACTCAGACTTTCATAGTAAAAAAAAATAATACTAGGGTACAAAAAGATTGCCCCACTGCCAGTGTTCCCTCTAATTTTTTGTGACCTGTGTGCACACTTTTTTAAGTGTGTGCAGTTTTTTCAAAAATAAAAAAATTTTGTGCGGCAATTTAAAAAAGCACATATAATAAAAAAAAAAGACAATACAAGAATAGTATTAATATTCAGCCAAATTTTGTACCTATTTATATGCATTGACTCAATCTTACAGCATACCACTCATACTACATATATTACAATGGAACACAATAAAAAAACTACTCCAAAATCAAGTCAAATCATTAGTTCGTGAAGACAGAATTTAGCTGATTACTGTAGCTTCCCTTTTCCATTCAAATGAAAAATAATAAAATTTAAATACTTACAATGTAAAAACATTTGCTTCTAATTTTTTCAATTAACACATTTGTCAAAACAAACAAACAAGAACAACACTCATTATTGAACAATTCTAGAATTAATGACTACATTTGTTATTAATGGCATTTATTTTATAACTTCTCTCTCCTGTCTTTTGCTTTTAATCATTCTGCATAAACTTTACTTAAATTTGCATTGTTTCCATCATTCATATATGATTTTACTCTCATCAGCATATTCATATGGTTTTCTTGCAATCGATTTCTTTGTTTTGTTTTAATCAAATTCATCAAACTAAAACCGTGCTCGCAATCTGCACTACTGGCCAGGAAAGTGCCTTCAATATCTAGTAATTTGGATAGATCTTTAAATTGTTCATTATTCAAACTAAACATGACCATTTCTTCAAAATCTTTTGTTTAATTTTAATTTTTTCCCACACTGTATATTTTTTTATACTGTTCGCTTATAACAGATTTATCTGTAAGAAAAGCATCGAACTTCTGCTAATCTGTAATTAAAATCACAGGATAATAAACTGAAAACATGAAAGGATATCCAATCTTCTACTTCATCCATTGGAAGCCTTCTTCCAAATTTTCACATAATAAATTACTAAATTTTAACATATCATCTGTTTTTATAGTTATATTTAAATCATTAGCCTTTTTTAAAAGCATGCTTATTTTATTGTTCCATGCCATGTTTCCAAGATGTTTTTCCTTGATTTTATTAATTTTTGCACAAGAAAATTGAAAAACATCTATGGGTGTTAATTCACGGCATTGAAAAATTTGACGTAAAGCACTGAGTTCTTCTAAAATTGAAGACAAAAGTTCTAAATTTATTTGAAATTCAATGTTGCTTAACTTTTCAAACAAAATTTGGAAATTGGATCATCTTTTTCTTGATTAAAATATTCAATTAATGATTCATAATTTGTAATAATTGCTTATATTGCAAAATGTCTTGACAACCACCTCACCTCATTAATAGCTTGGAAAGCTATAGATTTATTTTGTGAAGCTTCAATAATCTCTTTAAATTTACTTGTTTTTGTTGAGGATCTCAAGAATAATGTATAAATAGTTCTCACCACTGTTTTGATTTCTCTTGTGGCTTTTACTATTTTCCATGCATCCAAAATACATAAATTTTCTCGGTGTGCAACACAATGTTGTTGCACCAAATGTGGTACATTCTGCTTTAATTTAGCTGCTACACCATTTCATTTTCCAAGCATTACAGATGCATCATCAGATGTAAACATAACCAGCTTTTGCAAATCAATTTGGTTATCTTCATAAAATTGTAAAATTGCAGAAAAAATTGAAGAGGAATCACATGTCTTTAATTGGATTATCCCACCAAAAACAGTTTTATATTAATCAAATTTTCTAAACTTAAAATATAAAATTAAACATTTGGTTGTAGAAATGTCTATGCTTTCATCAACAATTAAAGTATGAAAATGTGCCATTTTAATTTCATTTATTATTTCATTTTATACAACAGTATTCATCACTTCCAAAAATGAAAAAGCATAGTTTTTACTACGCCAACTTTCTGGAATATGGACATATTTTGCCATGTGGTTATTTATTTCTCGAACCGAAAGTTCATTTTAATTGCCAATAATAGATTATCAATTAAAATTTTTACTTCCTCAGGATTTGATTTCTTTTTCTCACGATCTTCTGGTGTTTCTTTTAAAAACCATACCAAACCAGTTGCTGATAATGAAGCATTCTTATTTTTCAGTTTTGTACACTTTCTAAGTGTGATTTACTAATTAAATACCATTTTAAAAAGTCCAATTTCCACACGCAATCCCACATTTTTCTGCTAACAAAATCACTATGTACCTCTCCGTCTAGGCAGTAATTACAAATTACACCCTTTTATTCATTAAATAAGAATATTTCTTTTAACTGAATTTGTAATTTATCATGACTTTTCAGAGTATCAGTTTTTACAAATTCATTAAGCCACTCAATTTTAAATTCATTAGCTCTTCTTTTTCTTTTCAAACTCATTTTTAACCCTAGACTGTAAAAATACTTTTAAAAATATTTATTTTCACAAAATTATATCACTGAAACACATATATTCAATAATAAAAGCTGGTAATGATTTTGAATTTAAATTTTAACAAAAATATGGCAATTTTAACACTGATAAAAGATGATACAATCTTTATGTATGGCGTACAAGCGTTATGGTAATTCCCAGCCTCATTTCTCATCAACAATAAATGTGCTGCCATCTATACCTATACACAAATACTATATAGATGACAGTTTATTTAAATCTAAAACTACATTTGATTCAATTTTTTTTCATTTTATTTTTTTATATGGATTTCATATGCAGGTACAATTTTATTTTCTGCATGAAAAAAAATTTTTTGTGCACGTGAATATTTTTCATGTGCACTATGTTTAAAATTTATGTGCATGCACACATGTGCACAGCTTAGAGGGAACACTGTCCACTGGATATTTTTATAATACATGGGCACTCTTAAAATAAATCTCAAATCTTTAGATCTATGAGACTAATTAGCATTATAACAATTCAAAAATGAAAATAGTTTTTGGGAAGCAGTGGAATAAGATTTTGATTTTTTTGTAATTCTTATATAATTATATATAAATATTGAATGTGTTAATCAGAAAAAAAATGTATGTGCACCTATTTATATGTATTGATTTTTGCAATTTTAATAATGTAGATTTAAACTGAAGAATTTTTTTTTCTTTGAAACATAATTTACAGTTATGATGCATTGGAGTAAAATATCAATTAATGTTTGGGCTCATCACTTTATAGTTAATTAAAAAGTTTAAATATGGCTTCTGGAGGGTTGTGTTACATTTAAAGATCTAGGTGTAGTGCTCACAGATCCAAGGCTTCTCACAGATAAAAAAAATAAGCTAGAAACTAGTCTGGGGATATTAGTTAGTTGGCAATAGATATGGATTTTAATACACAAACCTTCTAGCATCTATTAATTACTATATTTTGAACTGGGTGGCACACCTGCGTGGAGAAAGATGCTACCATTTTAAAAATAGATATTGCAAACTCAAATTATTTTATCTAACAATAGTATTGCTATGAACTACTCTATTGCTAAAAGTGAATACATTATCACACATTACTCAAGATTGCATAAAAATCATAGTTTGGATATTAATACTTTTATTGAATAAAAATAACAAATATAACAATTTTCCAATATTTTCACAATCAAACAAGTCTTTCCCACAAAGGGTTACAAATTTTTAAAATAGAAGGTTTTCACTGTTTTGTAAATTTAAATAATATTATTTTAACAGAATTCTTTTATGTGATTTTATAACATAATTTTCAGTTAAGATATAATGAAGCAAAATACCATTTACAACTAGGCATTGTAATTGAATTTGCATTGCCTTGCTATAGTAGTAGTCTGAATCAGTTTAAACTAAAATTGAATTCACTTTTAGCTTATCACGCAAGATTATTTAAGTCATATTTTATATATATATTTATTTATTTATTTAAATTATGTATATTGTCTATACTAAAGTTAATATAATTATAAGGGACTTTCAAACCCTCCACGGCTATCCAATCCATATTAGACAACTGATATACATGACCACATACATGAAAAAAAAGATCATCAGTATATGTATTTTGTGCTGAACCAGCACTCATCAGTTGGTCCAGATCACCATCTCTAGCACACATATCTAATCACTGCTTACTTTATATTAAGATAGCAAATCTTCAACTTTTAATGGACAAACTTCAATCTTTTCCACTCTCCAACTTTTCAGCCATTTATATCATTGAAAATCTTAAGATGAAATGCTCAAAGCCCTTGATGATGCCAATATTATTGTCATATCCATGTTGGCCTTATGCCAACCTGACCTCTCACACAATTATGCAGAAGAGGGATAGGCTAAGTACAAGCTAAATAAGTAATATTTAAATATATGTATACTGTCTACTAAACTTAATGTAATTGTAAAGTATGTAAAGTTAGACTTTTAAACTCCCCACAGGGATCTAATCCATCTTATACAACTGATGTATGTGATCACATACATGTAAGTATAGTATAGACAAAATACACATATTTAAATATTACACAACTTGCATTCTGCCCATCCCTCTTTTATATAATTAAATGGCCATATTAAGGTACTATGTGTGAGGGATCAACTTGGCTTAACATCAACAAGGGTATGACAATAATATTGGCATCATCAAGGGATTTGATCATTTCATCCTCAGAGTTTTAATGATATGGATGGCTGATGAGTTGAAGAGTGGAGAAGACTGAAGTTTGTCCATTAAAGTTTGAAGATTTGCTGTCTTAATCAATTTTATATCAAGAAACAATAAGAATTCTTTTGAGAACAAAATTTGCATTCTAATAGAAAATCTGAAAAAATTAAAATTTGACCCAGTACAACAATGAATAGCATTTACAGATCTAATATCACATATAATAAACTATGTCAAAAGATCATACACACCACCAACAATGCTTCTTTCTCTTTCAGATGAAATACATCAATAGAAAATATAATTTCTACCAATTGCTCACAGTAAAAAACAGATGTTAGCAGTGCTGTGCAACAAAAAAGAAATGATTTTTGTGATGCAGCCACATATATACTCAAAACGTTATATGTTATCAGCTCTAAGACACACACCCCCATCTCCCAAATTCCATCAATTGGAAGAAAAATGATATCTATGGATAATATAATTACTCTTTTTTATACATTTCAAAGAAAAGCTTCAGAAAATTCTTTCTTTCAAACACATTTAAGCACTGTAGGGCAATAGATGTGCAAGAAAGTTTCAAGTCACAGGGATTTTTTTGCAAAGCTTAGGAAAAATACCACAATCATATCACTCAGGACCTCTAGGCATACCTAACTTTGTGTTTTCCCATTTCAGTCAATTCACAACAGCGTTTTATTGAACAGGTCAATTTCTTATCAAAGAGTTATATGATATCTGGAGATTATATCCAACTAATTCCATTTTTCAAAAATCATTATCACCATCAATGTTGTAAATATCAGATCTATACCCATGGATCCATTAGATATCAAACTCTTGGAAATAGCAATTAAGGGGAGAATAGAACTAAACATATTACCTATATTGTCCAACTTTCAATTTAGAAAAAGAATCATTAACAACTAAGTAACACTGCTCTGTAAAACAGTCTTAGACACAGTGTAATGTGAAAATATAGCCTGATAGCAGTACAATTGCATGTAAAATCAGATTTTGATTCAGTACCAGTTGATATTCTCATAGAAATATTAAAAAAAAAACAATTCCAAAACCCATGCTATATCTAATCACAAAATTGTTAATAAATTATTTTAATCCATATCAGTCAATATCACAAGGATCTCCTCTGTTTTCTTTTATTTGCCATGTACATAAATCCAATACTCAAGACAATAAAAAAGAACTTCCAAGAATATATATACCCATTTTGTGATGCAATATATTTTGCAATATATATATATATGTGTGTGTGTGTGTGAATGATGTCACTATCTTCTTAACATCAAAAAAAAAAATTCACATACTAATAAACATATTGAACTGATACATATCTACATTTAAATAGTAGTTTAATTTGGACAAGTCAAGTGCTTGGTTCAAGTGCACAAATAAAATTCATACATAAGTGTTTCAGGGCCTATACACAACCTTCACTGAATTTGCTTTTTACCTAAATTACATGGTAATGTATAAATAGATTCAGGATAGATTAACAAACACAATAAAACACAATATCATCACTTTCAAAAGCATATGTTATTATATTCACAACTAACACATTAATATTATAATATTATCACTTTCAAAAGCATATCTGTTACTATAGTCAAAATTAGCACTTACTAATATGATAATTATGACTAAAATCATGTATTACACCCCTATGATAATCTTTACAAAATCTTTATTACAACAGTCTATTCATTATTTAAGATACTGCTGTGAGAAAAGAAAACAGCTGCAATTTCACTTAAATGATTAAAGCATATATCCATTTTAATAGGCTATGATTGCGTTCAATAGATGCATTTAGAATCCAAAAAGCAATCAAACTGATGTCCTTTAAGATAACCTAAACATTAAACCAAAGCTCAGTGTTATTCTTCTTTATTCAAAACATTGGGTGACAATCTTAGAATCAATCATGACATGATAAATTCACACAAGACAAATGCCAATATTGAAAAGTCTTTGTAGTATTATTATACTCAAATATGGGTGGAGACAAAATCTCATCAATGCTGGGCCTAAATAACAAACAACATTTTCAAAGATTCGAGCATTAGCTCCTTGAACCTAAATATTTTAATTTTCTGCTTAATTAAACATGGGATCAATGCCAACTTTGAAGTTCTTCAAATATCAAAGAAACCACAACACTGATGCCACATGCAGATTATGCCACAGAGAATAGCAGAATCAAAAGCACTTTCTATTAGAATGCATTAGTCTAAACTCTACAAAAGATTAAATCAATTCAATTTACAAAAAAAGAATACTATCATGCAGACAATCATAGAATCTTTTTCAAAGATATATTATGCAGAATTCTGCAGTACTACTTTTATACTATCTGTAGTGTGGTATACAATTGTGGTATTTATGACTATAATTACAACACTAGAAGCCATTCCAACACATTTATAAACAAACTTGATCAAATAACAATAAAGGACAACAAATTACCAGACATATTTGTAGATACTTAGTCTTTCATCTTTGTGGGTGCATTTTTAGTTGTGATTACAAGATCAATGTCATTAATAACCATTTATCAGTGTAATTAACATTCTTTTACAATATAACTCACTATATACTATGTATAGTTTGCAATTTTCTTGAATAAAATTATTTTAAATTATAAATCTTACACTAAATATTACAAATGCAGGGATAATAGAACAATTTGCTCTTGTATTAACTATGTGGTAGCTAAGATCATGTGATGAGCTGTTAGTTGTGTAAAATAATAATTGTAATTGTATGGCGTTATTTGAATATTAAATTACTAGCAGTTGAGCACTTAAAAAGGAGATTAAATAAAGCAATTTTATTCAACTGAACAAGAAAAAAAATCACCTATGAATTCATTAAAACATCTTATCTTTTTGAATTCATTATTCTCAGTAAGGCATAAAAACTTGAAAGGAAGGGGAAATAAGTTGCACTATTACTTCAACAGATTATAATAAACAAATAAATTACAAAATTTGTAAAAAACAAAAACAAAATTATCGCTAATTTAATTATTCGTATTAATAAATATATAAAACGATTTATTATATTTTAAATACTTTTTCGGGTATGATAGCCATTTAGTTATTGATTAGTCAAAAGGGTGTCTATTTATTTTAATTAGGGATTAAATCAAAGGAGAAAAATGCAAACATCCATACCCTCCAAGTGTCGAGCTTGTAAAGAAATTTGTTTTTTTTTTCAGTGACAATTCTACTCTGGGTAGCATTTGAGAGGCATTTATCTATTTAAAACATGGTTTATTTTTATCTTTTATTTAGATTAAGTTTAAAATATTAAATGATTAATGTATTATGATAAAAGCAGTGATACATACAGTTCCTTATCTTAAGTTGCAGTTTGTCATCTGTTTAAAATCTCTTTAAATAAAATTTAATCTTATGTTTTATATTTCTAGTTACAGGCAAATACTTTATGATCACCAGAGACTGAAATGGCATCTTTCGTTATTAAATCTTTTTTTTTTTCATCATATTAAAAAACCTACTAACAAAGATTATATGAACTTTCTAAAAATGCAATAAAAATAACTTTGAAATGCGTTACTAATTTTTTAACAGATTTTTTTCCGTATAAGTCAAATAATTGTTAGCAAGCTCTCAAGTGATGTCTGTAGGTAGTGAGTGATTCATGATTTTGATTATATCTACGTCCTCGACTAGTATGTAATAATTATTTGTTGGTGAATAAAATTTAGCACATCTTTTTTTATTACATATAATCTTAATTTATTTCGATTAAATACAATACGCTACTTTCATCAATATTTTTGTTAGTCATTTCAAATTTTTTTATGTTATATATTATGTCAATATCAGATTGGCTATATATACTATATTTTAATACAGAATCAAAAATACTTTAATGTTTATAGATATAAAAGTTTAATTTTGTATATATATTTGCTATGAATTTAATTATTTAATTTGTAAATCTAGTTTTGATTTTCAAATGAGTTAATTAAAAAATCACTTGCGGAATACTGTAATTTAATCCGAATGACTTATTAATAATACACAAACAACTTCAATAATCAATATTTATTTCCTCCAACTTTTCTCACTGAAAAATGCAAATTACTGTCTTATTAAATATTCATGAACATTTTCCTTTTATATGAAGATACTTTGCAAACAAGATATAAAATTTTAAATTTTATTTATACATTTTTAATGTAGATATTAAATGTATATATTTCCATAATCATAGTTGGCATAATTATTGGTTTTTCAAATTTATGTCAAAATTAACATATAAAAAACTTTTTAATTTCTTTGATTAGGTATTAATTAAAAGTGAAATAATAAATGGCCTTCTACAATTCATAACAGAATAATAAGTTTTTTTCATCATATTCTAACAGTGTAACTATTTTATGTATTTATTGATATATTATCTTTTCCTTCAAGAATAAGCTGGCTTAAATAGGGTTGTATCACTTTCAACAATTTTTGATCTAATTCAGGATTACAGTCTCTAAAAGTATAATTAATTTTTATTAATTTATAGCTATACTTTCTCTTCTCTATATGACTCCAGCAAACTTTTATCTTCCTATCCATTCATCTTATATATCTTCTTCTATTTCTCTTACAGTATTTTGAGATGGAAATTTAAGATTTCAACTTTCTATCCAATGTCATATCTTCTAAAAATATGTCCAGCCCATTTATTAATTTTTTAATAATATTTATAATATTGCTCACTTATTCAGTCTGTTTTATTTTTTTCTCTCCTTGTCTTTGTTAAGATAAAACATTTATTAAATTTTTCTTTAAAAAAAAATAAATCAATATCTTATTTTAATATTAAGGTCATGTTACTAATAGCGCTCCAATTACAATTAATTTTATTCATTTTATTTCTACATATGTTAATTTGAGCAAGTATGTGGAATCATTAACTTTTCTCATTTATTCTAATCATTCTTTATTTTTTGCTCTATTATAAAAGTCATTGAACATTACTTAGAATGTTTTCAATATTTTTCTTTAAGTCTACTTTTTTATATATAGCATTTGTAATATGAAACTCTAAAGTATTACTTATAAAAACAATCACTTCAGCTACAAGATTTGAAAAGAGAAGTTAATCAAAATTTAAATAAAAAAATATTTTTAATCTTTTAGCTTTCCAACTTAATCCCCGAAATAATTCAGAATGTTTTTTTCTTTGAGTTGATATGTAAGGTAAAATCACTAGGGTAGGTTTTTATAAATTTTTAAAAATTTAATAATATCCTAAGTTTATATCTTGATATTGAAGCAGTTGATGTCGAATCACATCGAACTTCATGCTTCGCCATCCATACTAATCTCTTATGGGGTTCGTAATTCAGACCTCACTGTATATATATGCCATCTCACCCACACACTGTATGTAGAATAATTAAAAATAGTCATAAAAATATATTTAGTAAAAATAAACAGTAGGGTGTGTGATATATTTATATGAGGCAATAATCTTAGTAAGATTATTACTGAAAAATTATATATGTTTTTATATATATTATTAATTATATTTTGGGATTAAAAAGATTTGAGATACTTTTAGAATCGTTGCTAAGTGGAAGTAATATATTGTTTTATTTCAGATTATTTTTGCTAATTAAAAGTATAAAATTTTAATTAAAATAATAAGGAATTTCTTTGTTGGTTCCTTTCGCAAATCTTTAAAAAAATCTAAAATATTTTAAGAGATGTCTCGAACCTTATCTGTTTTAAAATTTTACTAATTAAATTAAAGATATTACTGGGATAGCCATGAGGAAATGAAACAGCATTCTTGAAGGGATTTAAATATAAAATGGCCCAGAGAACAAAAGAAATCATTCAGTCATTAAATTTATTTCAGAGACTCAGGGATTCCGTCAGTAATTTTCCAGAGATTCATTGATCCAGTAGAAAACTTTCAGAAGTTAGCAAATATAAACTGCTAGGAGAGGAAAGTGAGCAGTTTTCTCTGGACCTCTCAGAGACCATCTGCCACCTGCAACTGCTATGTTTCATCCATCTGACTGGCTGCACAAGATGACTATCTGAGTGCTGACTCTGACTGCTGACTGCCATATTGTACTTGCCAGCCAATCTGAAAGCACCAGAGAGAATAGATCTATCTGCGTGCATCTCAACTAGATCCTGAGATAAACTCATTCAATGTATAGATCTGCCTTTAATATATAAATTCCTTGGGTAATTTGTTTAAATAAGATGTAATGAAACTTTACATTTCAATGTGTATAAGATTTGCTAATTTACTTTTTATAATTGTGCTGTCTAAACTCTCTCTTTAATCCTAGATTATCTTAATGTATTCCTAACTATCCTTTTTATGCTTAATTATATTTATATAGTTTTGCGAGGCTCTATTAAATATTTTAGCATATTTTGTTTTATGTATATATAATTTATTTTCATTAATATGTGAATACCACCCAACCTCATGAGTTTTAAAAAGGGGGGTTATTAATTGTTTAATCTGGGAAGTGGGGGGGGGGGACCTTCATCTAAAATCTATAAATAAAGTTATTACTTATTTTAACAGAAATCACTCACCAGGTTGTTTTAGTTAAAACCTTTATTCATCGGTGGATGCAATTTAATTTATTGCTATGAATTTATATTTAAGTTTTAGTTAAAGAGTGTGAAATTTATAATTATGATCCGCCCCCCTCCTGCCACTGCCTGGAGGGTCAATTCTATTAGTCAACACATGTATGGGAATCTAAATTAAATATAATGTTGTTAGTGTAATGCAATAATTAAAAATGTAATTATTCATTATGATTTTCTTAATGGTTCATTATTAAAACAGATCATTACACAGAGGTTAAAGTATTTTCAGGCTTTATGATTTAATATACTGATTTTATTACTTATGTATAATGTTACTGGCATATCCTTTTGTTCTACTACGGTATTGATATGTCTTTTATGCTTTGTCACATGGGGAATTTTGAAAGTATTAAGCTACCCACCCATCTTCTCAAAATCGTTCGTAAACAGAAGTATACACTACTTTCCATGGAACGCAAGGTGTGGGGATTTGATAGCACTGTGGAAGTCCATATATTGGCACCGAGCCCTTGAAACCCAACCTCTCCATTGGGTATCATTCCACCAAAATGTGCTGCCATACCAACCTACCCAAACCACCATACGAACTAGATTTCCTTTTTATAGTATGCTAGTACCATTACTCCTTTTATTAATTTAACTATCACCTGTTTGATCTTCGTTAGTTGCAATGATGTATTGAAAATAATAAATCATTCATAAGTACTCATTAAATACTAATTATTCGGTACACTTGATTCAAACTAATTTACCTTTTCAAAATAGTGAGAGTCCCATATACATAAATCAATATGTGCCTCCTGATTTCTCATTTAACTTTATAGATGTAATGTATTGTTTGTCCCTATGTACAAGTTCCAAAGTCATTCTTTATGAACAATGCTATTAAAATATATATTAACTTTCTGTATTACTGTAAACAAGTGACTGAAATTGTATGTTCCTATTTGTTTATCAAATCATTTACTGCTACACTATAAAGCACTCTTTATGTAATTGATAATCCAAATTGGTCATGATCTTTATATCTCATGCATCCATCGCCTCCATGCAATATATGTCAATATCTTTAAATTGGCTTATTAATCCCACACAAGCAACAAATCACTCAATGAAATTGTATCTAATAAATAATTACTGTATGGGAATTTTCAAAAAACAAATCTAAAATTTTGTAAATAAACAATGTAACCGCAAGCATGAAATACTTAGGTAACATATATATCTACGTTTTTGTATTATATTAAATCTATATCTAAAATGTAAATCCTGTGTTCTAATTATTTTTCTTTTAGTTAATAGTTTAACATTAATAATATCACTTTAATGAATGTAATTACTGGCTACTCTTGATCTCTATCATCATCATCACTTTCGATCTTATGCTCTAACATTGTGTTTCCAGGCCTGGAATTAAAATAATTATGCTGTATCATTGGGGCTTATGTTCATGGGGTCAGAGACTCGAAGAATAGGCAAATAGGTTAGAATCTAGGATTGCTCCTGACCTATGTATCTTAAGCATGATCGGATTAGAGGTGCTTTTGCTTGGGCTTTTAGTCTTGTTGAGTGAGCAGAATGTTTCGACTGGTACAATATTTCAAAATTTTAGTTGTGCTACAATTTTGTAATCTTCAAATCAAGAAAAAAACAATAGCTTATTCTCAGTGGATTTTCTCTGTGATTTCTCTTACTAAGGGTATTTTGATTATTACTACTTTTAACTACATTTTGTTCTTATAAAAATCTTGGATAAACTAACAAAAAAGGTTATATTTGCCATTTCTATTATCTTCTTGTTCCCTTTTTTAAAATATTGTT
This sequence comes from Epiperipatus broadwayi, assembly GCA_028023455.1. NCBI lineage: Eukaryota > Metazoa > Onychophora > Udeonychophora > Euonychophora > Peripatidae > Epiperipatus > Epiperipatus broadwayi. Next base: position 740,326 of record JAQFVV010000222.1, on the reverse strand, counting down.
AAAATATTTACTATTTACTCTAAAACTTTGTCAATAATTATTTCTTTGAGCCAAGTGAATAATTTAATTGTTTTATGGAGATTATCAATTCTTAGTATATTCAATTATATGATTCTTTCTTCATTTAAAATATTACCATTTTAAAATTATAATAGTATAGACTATTTTGTTATTCTCATTATAACTATATAAAATATTTTAGAACTTTTATTATGTGCTTTTTAACATCTTTTCTTTTTTTAGTAATAATACTATTTTTTGTAAAACAGTTTTCCAGCGTTAATATGTTCTTTTCTACATATTTTGTGACCAATTTACAGTTCTATTTCTTTACATCAATATTATTTTTTTAATATTCTATTAAATGATTTTTTTTAATATTTAAATATGTTTTTCTTATGTTTTTTGGTTTATTTAAAAATTTATCATTAAATGTCTGATTTATTTTATATCTTTTATCTGTATACTTACTTTAGAATATGAGTTAATTTCTTATTATATTATTTGTTCATGTCTGAGAGATTACCATTCACATTTCAAAATGGCTTATGTATTCACTGTTATTTATCCTATGTAGATGGTAGAGGAAAGAAATAAAAACCTTTAAAAAAAAAACAGAATTTGGATAATCAAACAAAATACTACTCTATAAAACATTTGCATCATTTACAGGTAAATTAGTACTTGGTTTTTAATTCAGAACATAAACTATATATCAATGGCAAAAAAATGAAAGGTATTGCTTTGTTTAATTAACAGATACAAAAGTTTTCAGAAAACTAATTAATTTGAACAATGAATTATTGCACATTTTATAACTTTATTAGGATGACTTGGAACAGTATTACAAGAGTGATAAAAAAGGTAATAAAAAGCTATTGAATAATTATTATATATGTATATATTCTGGTGGTGAGTAGAAAAGAAAGATTCTCTCTGGTAAGAAATTCCAAAACTATTTGCAGTTTTAAACTATGAGATATCATATCCAGCATAATAAAAAAAAAAAAAAACTAGAACTTCTTAGATTGTCAGAACATGAAATATTTACATTTAAATAAATACATGGATTATTAAAACCATAATAATTTTTTTAAAAGTATAAAAAGTTGAAAATAAAAATGCACAAAAGTAGAAGTAACATATTAAAGATATCTGAAACAAGATGGAATAATAAGGGTGAACTTGATTGTGAATTATTCAATTGTAAGCTCAGTATCTGAAAACAGAGAAGATAAGTTGGGTGATGAGTTTATTGGACAGGCTATAAGAAGTATTAAGTGGTATTTTATTAAATTTTGTAAACAAAAGTGATATTTTACAATAGATATTTGGTTTGAAATTTCACTAAAATATAGATAATTGTAGAAAAATTCTGAAAACCTGAATAAACACTAATTAAATTGGAATTTATATATTAATATAAAAATGATATCTAATAAAGTTTTGATATCCATTGCTAATATTAAGATAGATAAGAATTCAGATAACAATATGATAAGATGAATCCAACATTAAGATTCAAAATGATAAAACTAATTGAATTAACAAATAAAATGGCATTTAAAAGAACTCAAATCTTGACAGGATAGATTACATTTTAGGATGCTATGATAGATATTTTATAGTAGCAAACACATCACAATAAATATAAATTTCAGAATAGAGGGAGCAAAGCTAATTGCTTTTTTTTTCAGCTAAGGAGTTTTTAGTAAAATAGAGAATGAAATAAAAAATTATTGGAAATAAGACATTCTAATAAACATGGATGAATATATATGTAGTGGAAAGTGCTATTTCTAAAAAAATAGAAGATACAAAAACTAGATTTAAAAATTATTTTGATAATGTAATGTAAATTTGTTAGGGAAAATGCTGAAAAGATAAATACCATAAAAATGAAGAACTGCAAAACAAAAACAAAAAAATTCTAATAACTATAAAATTAAAAAATTAAGAGAGGAAAAAGTATTCAATATCATGTACTAAAAAATACAAATGGTAAATACAAGTAACATGGAAAAACTATTTGGACAATTGGTATAGAAAAGAAATATCTTATAACTAGATTTAATAAATAAAAAATGAAATCAAAAGTAAGACTTTCAAATAATCACAAGGGATGAATTTGAAAAAGCATTTGCTAACTCTGCCTAATAGAAAGACTTTAGAAATTTATAGTAAGCCAGTTGAAACACTGAAAGTGACTTTATAATCATGTTTATGATCTTAGTGCATTAATGTAGGATTTAAAATATCGGTATAATTAAGTATATGAATATCCATTACAACAGCTGAGAGACTTCATATAGTTGAATGCTAAATATTAATAAATAAGTTTAATACATTACACATCAAAAATATTTATTTAATCTTCAAAAAAAGATTAGGTCAATAAATTAAACCATGTTTATCACCAAGTTTGTGATAATGGAATTCTAATTGAGATTAAATGTAAAAGTTTATATATTCATTTACAAGGACTAACTGATTTCTGCTTTTATCTTAAGGTAAACTATAGCTAGGTGACCAATGGATATTTGTTATTATCATCTGAGCAGCTTTTTAAATTTTTTTTCTTTTTACTTTTTTTTATTTCCATTTTTTTTCATTTGAGCATATATGTATCAGTACATGATGTTACTTTAATCATATCTGCTTTACCTCTCTAATCCCTACGTTTTACTTTTCAAATTATTTTTCAATGAGGTGACTAATTTCACTGATATATGTTCGTTCACATTCTTATAAGTAGTTCATGTTTTTCAACATTTAAAATTTAGGTTTTATAGCAGTCAGAATTTCCCATAAGGTGTTATGGCTTTGGAAAACTAATATATGTCAACATAAAACAATACTTATTGTGTTTTTTCTTACAACATACCTTTTGTTGTCTACTCAAAGTTCTCTTAATGATAACTAATGGATTACGATGTTTTATTTATTGTATTAGGATTTTTTTCCCCATGTATCTGGCTTCTAAACATTTTTTTCTTTGTTCCATATTTTTTTTATAAATTTGCATTTTTGTGTTTTTGTCATGATTGGATTTATAATCTAGTTGTTTTTGAGGGTACATGGGTTTTCTGTAAACTACAGTTGATTTTTTTAATGATGGAATCTTGTTCTCAGGAATATTTAATAATATTGGTGTTTTTTTTTCTAATTGATTTTAAATTTAATTGAAAAGTATATATTATTGATGGATGATTAGAATATTTGTAATTGCATTTCACAATTTAGTCAGGCAAGATAATATATAACTTATTGCAGAAATCAAACTTTAGATGAAGAAGAGCAATATTTATGGATATGATTTCAAGTTTCCTATATAATTATTTCTGATCAAGTCTTATTTGAACAATTCTGTGCTACATTGAATGTATATTATTTTTATGAAGAATGTCAACCTATTATCCTATCATTATGAGGATTTGTTCTGATTTGTAAGATTTTAGTACCATTTAGTCTTTCTTATAGTAGATAATGTTTCATTATAGAATATATTTATGAATAATCTTTCTACATCATATTTACCAGTAGGTCAGATCTTTTGATTTTCATATTCTTAATTAATTCCTCAAAGTACTTACTATTCCTCAAAAATGTCTTGGTATTGAATACCAAAGCAGACAAAAAAAAATTTTGACAAATTTTGGCAACAACTAATAATAGATTTTATGAATTTTAATTAGGTTATAGAGATATTGTATTTCATTGAAATACTTTGTTAATTCCCTTTTTGATGAACATAAAATATCTGCAATGATTTGTAAGTAAATATTGTATTTTTTTCTATAGCTGATCTAACACTTTTTGCCATAATTTTGTGTTGGATTACATAATCTTTAATACCCATTACAAGTATTGTGCATCGACTTTATCAGTAGAGTGAATGATTATATATTTGTCTAATTTGAAAGATTTAGTAACTTTCCTGACAATATAGTAATATTTGATTTGGCTCTCAAATTTTTACTTTTCAGCATTGCTTCTTTGAGAAGCAATTTTTGAATTAAGAAAAAAAACTCAACAAAATGCATATGATTTTATAGCTCAGAAGTTCATAAGAAGTTTGAGCATCAGACTTACAAGTAGCAGAATCAATCCTGAATTATTTTCTCTCTAATGACCATTATATCTAATAATAATTTTTTTTTTTTACAGAATTAAGACTTTTAACTGATGTACATTCTAGGTTGTCTTATTCATGATGAAATTTGTTAGGTTCATCTTAAGATTATATATTTTTTTTTTGGGGGGGGGGATTTTATTTGTAATTTAGAATATAAGTTGAAGTCATCATCAGTAAGTTTATTTTCAGCAAACATTCTATATTACTAATAGAACACAAGGTTTTAATTGTGAATCTTTAGGGACAATCTCTTTAGATTTACATTAGTTTAGGAAAGTTACTTTGGATATTATTTGTCATAGTAATTAAAATTTGATATAGTATTTGAGTCCATATTGAGTATTTATGTTGTTATGATAATAATTGCCTGTTAATATATGGACTATTTTCTTAATCTACTTTAAGTATTAAATGCTTTTTAAAAGTTCAAACTTTATTTAAATTTATGCTTTTATTTTCAGCTTTTGTGACCTGACCAATGGCAATAATGATGTTATAACCAAACTGGTGACCTTTATATTTATGAATACTGAATTTAAAGTTATGTTTTAATCAACCATATTATTTATTATTTTGCTAATGACAAAACTAGTTGAAATTTTATTTAATTATCTGTGATAGTTCTTATTTAACATTTTTATTTATTGAGTAGTTGGACAAATTGCTTCCATACATTATGTAATACCACATTAAGTAATCTTATGATATTATTTGTCATAACCATGTGAGCAGTTGTTTTAAATTTTCCTTTTATGTCTGTCCAATGTGCTTGTCTTTCATAATTGAACATATGTTTGTTGAATAAATAATCAATCAAACAAGATTGAAATAAACAACTATTAATAAGTATATTTAAATAGTTATCAAACCAGCTTTCATCTCCATTGAGACCTTCTCAAGATATTATAGTACGATAATGTCTTGAGAAGGTCTCAATGGAGATGAAAGCCGGTTTGATAACTATTTAAATATACTTATTAATAGTTGTTTATTTCAATCTTGTTTGATTGATTATTTATTTATGTGTTAGTTATACATTATGGACAAATAAATTATGTTGGAAATTTAACCATCATAGTGATATGTTTGTTGATTCAAGTTAGATCTTTTTTTTTATCATTAATCTATTCTTATCTAATCATTAATTTGTATTCTTTTAAATATTTATTAATAGGATGGCTAGTTTTATCAATATATTTCTTTTCATATTTTCATGATATTTAATAAATGCAGTGTTCTATTTTTTAATATTTCAAGTTTAGGTTTTGTAAATGTAAGAATGTTTATTGGATTCTATTGCCTTGCAAAAAAAATTCTGATATTTTATTGAATGGATATTTTATCCCTTTCCTTTGAATTTATGCATACATTATACTATTTATAATAGTTTTTATGTTATTACCTACTTAAAGTTATTTTTGTGATAGCTGATGAATAACCATACCTCATTAAAGTTTGTTTTATGAAGATTATTTTCCAAAATAATAGTTTCTGAATAATCTCTATTAGTCTTTTTCATTGAAAAATTTAACACCATGTTTTGTGTCATAGATTTGATTAGATGTATATGCTAACAATTTTTAGCTGCATGTTAATTTTTTATATCCCTATATATTGATTTTGCTATTGGAAAGTTTGTCATAAGAATATCTTACAATACTAATTTCTGATTTTGTTTTAATTCTGTTATAAATTTAATGCAAGGAAATATTTTATTAATGGATATTCAGAATGTTTGCAATAGCAATTCAACATGTGGCTATGTAAGAAATATATCATAAACACAGAGAAGCCTCGTTTTAGACAGAAATTAAGTAATATTTTTGTTTGTAGTTTTTAAGATATTCTGTGTAATTGTTGCTGATCAATGGGTAACAGTGATGAATCCATATTTATTTCTTGGCTTTGTTGGAAGAATTCTGTGTTGTGTTTAAAATATGTTGTTATGCTGAAAGTTATGAATTTCATTATACTAACAAGAAAAGGAATTGTTTGGGTTTATAAATTCTTAAACTCCGTTCATATATTTTTTAATACTCAGGTAATGCTTTAACACAGGACATTATTAAATAACCCAAACTTAATTTTTCATAGTAAGTTTTTTTATTATAATCCAAACCATTATATTTTGGATCATTGATATTTGTGATTGATTGATTGATTGATTGATAGATAGATAGATAGATAGATAGATAGATAGATAGATAGATAGATAGATAGATAGATAGATAGATAGATAGATAGATAGATAGATAGATAGATAGATAGATAGATAGATAGATAGATAGATAGATAGATAGATAGATAGATAGATAGATAGATAGATAGATAGATAGATAGATAGATAGATAGATAGATAGATAGATAGATAGATAGATAGATAGATAGATAGATAGATAGATAGATAGATAGATAGATAGATAGATAGATAGATAGATAGATAGATAGATAGATAGATAGATAGATAGATAGATAGATAGATAGATAGATAGATAGATAGATAGATAGATAGATAGATAGATAGATAGATAGATAGATAGATAGATAGATAGATAGATAGATAGATAGATAGATAGATAGATAGATAGATAGATAGATAGATAGATAGATAGATAGATAGATAGATAGATAGATAGATAGATAGATAGATAGATAGATAGATAGATAGATAGATAGATAGATAGATAGATAGATAGATAGATAGATAGATAGATAGATAGATAGATAGATAGATAGATAGATAGATAGATAGATAGATAGATAGATAGATAGATAGATAGATAGATAGATAGATAGATAGATAGATAGATAGATAGATAGATAGATAGATTTGTTGTTAATTATAAACATTAGCAATTAAACAGCATACAGCACTCTCACACTAGAGATTTAAAAAACCCTGAATAAATATATATGGTACTAAACAAGTCACTTCTCTATCTTTGGTTTAAAATATTGATGTGGTACCTATACTATATATAATTTACATTTATTAAATTTTATTTTAAACTTTTCTAAGCTATGACATTACCATGTTTCTCCTTCTTGCTCTCTCTGTTTATAATCCTTATTGAAATGTCATCTAACATTAAGCTATTTTAGATCATTTTTTTCATACATAGTGTTGTGACTTATTTTTTTATAGAAACTGTATATATGTATACACCTGGGTCACATTTTATGTGGTAGATAGGTTCCTCAGAAAATGTGCACAAAAGAAATCGCACAAAAGTAAACGTAACTTACCTTGAAAAATGGGGGATATGTTCCCGTAATTTTCAGAAATTGGCATAAAAGCAAAGCAACAAGGAAAAATTACTTTAAAATTCGCATTAAAAAAATAAGGAAATAAAGTATGACTAATAAAAAATTTCAAATATATGAAAAAAATTAATATAAGGCAAACTTTTTTTTACTTTTTTTATTAACTACAGTATTTAATTTTACATTTTTTCATACATATTTTAATTATTACTGCTATTTTACAATATGCGTTTGTTTGTGAACTAGTAAGAAATCAGATTTGTGATGTGTTGTACAACTAGCACCACTTCCAGGCTTATGCTGTGTTAATGGTTTTCTGTTTCTATATTAAAAAATGAGATCGCAATCAAAACAAAAAGATTATACATTATCATTAGAAAGATTATTTTCAGATTATAAAATCAATAAAATCTTCATTATTATTTATTTTAAAAATCTAAAAAAATATTTATTTCTGTTAATATCTAACAAAATACGTTTTAAAAGTTTAAAATTTTTGAATATTTATTGCGATATTTTTATACATACATATAAATCTATTATAAGTAGGTTATTTACATAGAAGCTAAGATTCTAAATATGGCTTCAGGCCATATTCACATAAGCTGCTAATATAACGTTATATTTTTGAAGAAAAAAAAAGTATTTCAAGTCAAAATAAGTTATTAATAATTTAAATTTTTTGATATCTAATAAATATAGTGAAATATGAAGGATATTAAAAAAAAACATGAATCGCATAACTTTAAAATCTCATTAAATAATCCGCATAAAATGAGACTCAGGTGTATATATATATATATTGTGATGTACACATGTTAACATTTTTAGTTCTTGTATCATAAAAATAACTAAATAAAATAAACAATTAAAAATCATTTATTTAATAAAATATGGTTGTTGCTTTGAATGAGTCTGAAGTGAACCATTTATTTATTAAATTCCAAAATGAAATATTTTTATTTCAATTATTGTCAAATGATAACAATTCTTTATTAGAATTAAAAGAAAAAAGTCACATATACACAAGGAAGTGTTTAAAGGAAGGAAAAGATTGTGATTTGTATTGCCATAATTGCAGAAACAATTTTAGCAAGAGCATACAGATTTTCTTTTGCTTAAAAATTTGTGGTAATTTTACCTTAGTTTTATAAATATATTTGAGATGTATAGCTATATGGACAAAACAACTTAGCGAGTGGAGCATGGGCTTTTCCCTCATTTGGTATCTTTATGATCAAAATGAAATGAATGTAACAAATTCTTTGCTAACTGCCATATAGCTAAGATTATTAAATTAACCAAATATTATAATATCAATATGAATAATAATTGGACATCATCGAATGATTTAAATTGCTTATGGATCCTTATGTTTGTGTTTTTTAGCAATAAGGTACCAAAAATAAAATTATAAAATAATGGAATATCACTTGAAGTCATATATCTTGCAAAAATATTGTAACAGATACTAATAAAAATCTTATGAATTATGGCTGTCAGATAAGTTTCACTTCATAAAAAAAATAAATGGTTAAAAATCATAATGATAACTTTAATGGTAAAACATTTATTAAAGTCTTTCTTTTTTATTATTAATAATTTTCAATAATATAATCTTACTTATCATTCAATTAACTTTTAAATGATATGAGGATTATAATTTTTTTTCAAGAAAAAAGTAATAACTTTTATTTCATCTTTATTTTGTAACTAATAACACACTTATGTTGCGGTGAAACTTTTTTATGTAATAATTTATGTAGGCTTTCAATATCATAATTTCTGCAGACTAGGTGCTTTCAGAGTTTTGTTACTCCATAATCATACCAAACTCAGAAAGCACTTAGTCTGCAGAAATTATGATATTGAAAGCCTACAGAAATTATTACATAAAAAAGTTTCACCACAATGCATCAGTGTGTTATTAAGAAAAAAGTAACAATATTAAAACTTCATATATTATGACAGTTTATCTTTAACCCATTCATCAACTGCATGTTTTAATAATTTAAAATGTATATCATATCTATTAATTGCAATCTTAAAAGGGAGGGGGGACTAAATTATAAAAATATATGATATGATATTAGATTGTTGCTAATAATAATAGTAATAGTAGTAGTAGTAGTAGTAGTAGTAGTAGTAGTAGTAGTAGTAGTAATAGTAATAGTAGTAATAATAATATTGATATTACTACTACTCTTACCACTAATAGCAGTAATTATAATAACAATGTCTTCTATTCCACTAACTTATCATGTTATCTGGCCCAAGCAATGAATGCTGATTCTGCATAAAATGTGGATATGATCTATTTTTTCACATGTATCTGATCATGTGTGTCAGTTGTTTGAGATGGAATGGATGAATATAGATGGGAAAAATTCTAAGTTCAAATTCCTCTATTCACTTTTTTAAGACACATTTAGTCCACTAACTATATGAGCTAATTATATATTGCCTTGAAAATAGGTTATACATAAAAATTCATATTGGTCTAGAGGTAAGATTGACATAATGTTTATATGTATGATTACAATATCAAATCCACCAAGTGCTTTGAGAATTCCATCATTGATTTTTCATTCAAATAATTGGTTGAATAATTGGAAGAGTGAGAAGATTAAAACCTATCCATTGACATTTAAGGAATAGATATATTGATATAAGATGAGCACTGATTATATATATATGTTTGGGAGATTATGATTAGGTCCAATTGATGAATGCTGGTTTTGCATGAAATCTGTTTATTGAGAATTGCCTATCTTTTTCACATGTATGTGGTCATGTATATCTGTTGTTTGAGATAGAATAGAAGATGAATATAGACTGAAAAATCCCAAGTTCAAATTTCTTTCTTTATTTATATAAGAAACATTAGTTACACTGCATGAATAAGCTAATTATATATATATTGCACTAGTTTAGCCTACTCTGTGAATTAAAAAAATAAAACGCAATCTTTAAAAGAATAAAGATTTCATTTTTTTAATTTTATATATTTGCAGTTATAAATCTCATTTTAAATATAGAAATCTGTTGTGTTTATTTTATGTTCCATGCATAAAGTTGTTTTTCTGTTTTAAACAGTTTATTTTTAGAAAGTTTTTGAGATTAAAATTGTTTGTTCATGTTCAAATGAAAGGTTATCAAGTTCCCTGTTTCTTTTTCCCATTAAGAGTAAACACCTCTTTTACTTCAAAATTAATGATGTTCAAAATTACTATGGTTATTTCCTAAAAACCATGTGACATTAAAGACTGGTTTATTTTGCCCATTCACACACACACACACCTTGAACATTTGTTTTCGAACCTTTCACGTTCAACTACTACTAAAAATAATTTAAATATTAACAAAAAGAATAAAAATATAACTTAAATGATTAAACTTTTTATATAATTTTATTACATTTTAAATCTTATTTCTTCCCTGTTCTTTTAAACACATATCAACACATATTTTTGACAAATACTAAAACTAAAATAATTGCCTATAATATTTCAATCAACTTTTTTTTCATCTGATTAAGGTCTTGTCTAACAAATTTAAAATCAGTTTTCATACATCCCCTGTACCAATCGGCTTATCAATAACTCCAAAGACAAAATCAACCCCACTCAGACTCCCATGTCGTTTATAGCATCTCATGCTCTCAACCTGGATGCCATTTATTATAGTGAGACCAAATCTGGCATAGCCAACAAGAGTGCTCAACATAGATACTCTTACAACAGAGCACAGAAAAATAATGATAATTCATCAACATTTTTGGAACACTCTAAAAAAACCAGCCATATATTCGAACCCTCTAATCCCAATATAGTTTGCACAGAGAAAAACAACATCAAGCAGAAAATTAGGGAGGTGTATTTTATTACTGGTAACAATAACTCTATCAATAGATGTGATGCCTGCTTTGACATCCCCAAACACTGGGCTATCTAAATAATTTGCACTGCACTGCTCAGTATTGCTATGAATATGATGCAATCCACCTCGAAAGTGCTAAGCTTTTAATATTTTCACACTCTTTATAGCTTCTCTTTCAAGCACTTCACACACTTTATTTTATTTATTATAATATTAAGAGAGAAGTTTAAAATTCTTAATCATTTAAAATAAGAAATTTTTGATCCAACTATATTTTAAAACAAATTTTTATTGGACTAAAAAAATTTTTAAATCTACATTTATGGCAAATTTAGTTTGAATTCAATTAGCAATATGGGATAGACAAGTACAATGTTTATGAATAACAAATAATACATTATATACATGCATAGCATTGACATAATAATAAAAAATAATAATAAAAGAAAAATATATAATGGTGTTGGGAGAATAACTATACTCCATATAGCATTAACAATGTTTGGAGGGGCAAGTGTCTGATCTCGGTTTTTAATTTTTGAGATTTTATTGAAAAATAATGATTGTAATTTTTTAGAAGTAGGATTGAAGCAAAAATGGCATCTTATAAACCAAAGAGTATACATAAGGAAAATAATGATTCTAATTAAAGGGGAAAAGCCTCTTTTTATATTATCAGTAAGAGTAAGACTAGAAGAAATATGAGATTTAATAATTGACTCAGTGATGTTTTTATATATGAGAAGAGCAGAACACTGAATTAGAAAATAGTTTATTGTTTCTTCAGACTGATGACAAAGAGAGCAAAGTGGATCAATGTTAGTAAAGGACCTTTTCTATAATAAAAAATGACTAATAGAGAGAGCCTCCAAATTGATTTTAATAATGAAATCAAGATATTTTGGCTCCAAGCTGCTGGGGGTGGGCGCCCCCTAGGGGGGGGGGGGGGGGGGGGCCATAAGTACCAGAATTTGAATTTTTAGATTATTTGTTTATTAGTGACATTAAGAATAGATAGAAAAGATGAGGTTGGCTAGTACTATGCCTGATATTGTAGCTTCCCAAAAGACTATTTTCCTGAAGAATTTCTGAACATCGATGTCAATATAAAAATTTATGTATTTGATTAAAAAATGAAAAAGATTAGCTTCACAGGGTGGAAATGTATCAATAGGAATGACTAAAGTAAATTTCATAGTGTTTGGATAATAAAAAAACAAATTTAAAAACAGTATTAACTAATCTCTGAAAATAAAAAAAAAGTGTATTGAGTGGAGAGAAAGATCATTATTTTTTGGCATGCTACTGTAAGGTTCTAATACTGATTGCAACCACTACTTTATTCCAAAATAGTTTTGAGCAAATTGAATTGATCTTCTTCTTGAAAGCATTTGTAAAGTTGACAATTGGCATATAGTAAGTCATTTTTGAAAAAATCAGAATGTTAATGAATAATACCTTTGTGTGGAGCAAAAGGAACACTTTAAAAAGGGATTTAGTTATATTTTCAGCAAATGTAAGGATGGAATCCTAAATGGATGTTCTCGTAGCAGTCATAGATTTGTAAATCGGAAATCCAAGAAAGTTATGAGGCAGTGCAGTGAATGGAGAAGAAACACTCTTGCCTATAATGATTCTCCAAGTAGATGATTTTTCAAGATTAAACTGAAACATATATTGAGCTGTATAATTTTCCAGAATAGCAATAAGTGAAGGGAGGTAATTCTTGGAGGGAAGAAATACAATAAGATTATTCATGAATGAAATATGCTTAACTGCTTTATCAATCAACAGAACATTTATACCAGGCAATTTTCTATTTCCAGAAACAATGGGCTTATATAAGTTATAAAAAACAATGCACTCATCAGTGAACCTTGTGGAATAGAATTATGTGGTTTGAATCCTGATGTATTCTTTTCATTAAGAGTAATCAACATTTTCCTATTCATTAGAAGGTTGGCTAAAATATAGATAATTGGAACAGAAATGTTATGCAATTTTAATAATTCAATCTTTTTTTTCCAAGTAATTTTTTTAATATAGTTTTTAAAAAAACAACAATAGAAATAAGGTTATTAACCATGATGGTCAGTTAGATAAGGATAGACTGATGGGGCTTGTGAAGCCTCTGTTCAAGTTGCCTCCATTACTGCCAAGTTTCCTTCTTCAGGATCTAATGTTAAAATAAAACAAAAACTTAAAGTAAATTAAAAGCCTATCTAACAAAAACGAAATCTATCTTTTCTAAACCTATGTTTTGAAGAAGGTACATTTTAAAGATGTCCAGAAGGAGTAGGTTATTTATTGCATGGATCAATTAATAGTTTGTCAACAGTTTCAAGAATTTTTAAATTCTTATGTCCACCTGTAATGATCTTCTAAACAACTTTCATGAACAATAGACTTTTATCTACAACTTTTAAAATTTACTTAGAATAAACTTTCTTTTGTAATCTTCGATTTTCTAATTCATCAACAATTACCCCCAGAAAACCCAACTGAAAATCAGATGGAAAATGAACATTGAATTTAGGACCTTAGATGTAAAAAGGAAAAAAATACAGACATTATTTTCATCAATAACAATTTATTATGAATTGTTTTTTTTTCCTCATGTGTCATAGCATCAGCCAAGAAGCGAACCCGCTAACCCGGGACAACTGCCTGTAAAGCAGCTGTCGCCGACCTCTCGACCACCAATGCTTGACTATTTATTATGAATTGTTGATATGCCTTTTCTTTCTTTTAGCTCTGACAAAGAAGTGTTTTTTTAATACTAATTCCTAAGAATTAGATTACGATCATTTTCTTTAGCTTTTACTTAATCGTATTTTATTATTTACATAATATAATAAATTCTTTAAAAATAAATAACTAATGTTAATAAATAGATGAATCAAATGGTTTATTCCCAAGAATTGATGAGAAGTTCTAGTGTCTGAAAGTGACAGAATAAGCAAGATCTATGAACCTTGATCTCAAGAGTCTTCCATTTTACCATTTGCATCCAATCATGTTCAGCTGTATAACATCCCGTCAATGGAAGATAAAAAGCGTTGTTAGCCGAGAGGTCATCGCACCTGCCTTGCAAGCAAGTAGTTGGTTGCAGACGGGTGTGGGTTTGCGTCCCGGCCGATGCTATGACATATGAAAAAAAAAGTAAATAGCTTCAGATATTCCCACGACGAAATCTTCTACTCTGACATAACATTTTTTTATACTTATTTTTATTATTTTCAAATACATATAGTGTCATATTAATACCCACAGAAACATCTAGTAGGTCTTTTTACCAAGTTTTTATATAAATTTTATTGGAAAATTTTTGCTGCCTCAATTACAAGCTACATAATATAATTAAAGCATTTGTTTGTTCTTTTTTTTTTTTTACTTGTTTGTTAGTTTCGAAAAAATAGATTTGCTTTTACTTTTAAAATGACATTTAATTTTTATGAACATAATTTTTTTTTAAGTTTATTTTAAAATACTTAACCTAAACAATCATTTTTCCTCGATTGATATTTAAAGTATTTTTTAAATACCATTTGAATATGACTTTCAACTTTTTAATTTAAGAAAAAGCATTTGGTTTATAAAAAAAGAAGAAAACCTTTTATCTTTTCTTATTTAACTTTTATTATCTAAAAAAGTATACGACGACGGAAAGTATATTTACTTCAAATAAAAATCTATAGAATTATGCACGGGTGTGGGTGTGTTTTTACAATCTTTTTGAAAGAACACTGAAGTTACCACTATATATATACAATTTAAAAGTTATTTCATTGAAATGATGGCAAGATTAAAGAAAGAAAAGAATTTTTGAATATTAATTTGTCATAACTAGAGAAGATAAATGGCTGCTGCAGAAAAGCATTTGCTGTTAACTGAAAGGAGATCATTTGATTTCTTTTTGAGGCCGTAAAGGAACCAACCAGGGATACTTGTAGCGATAATTCCATAAATTCTAATCATTGCAGTTATTTCGACTATATGATGATTCATATATTAAATTAAAATAGAATGGATGCTCAACAATATGCCTCAACCAGAATCGTGACCTTTGTGGATTTCTACCTCTCAGTTTAAGATCAAGAAACATCATGGTCTTCCTTCTCAATTACTTGATAGTTAAAATAAAATGCCATATACCTTAAATCAACACTTTTCAATACAATTTATTATAGTATAATTTATTTCTTGCTTACAGTTTCAACTGTCCAGTAGTCATCATCAGAGATACAGTAGTCAATATATATTACCATACAATTAATACTTATCTATGCATGATATATGACATTATATATATATTGCACCAGTATAAAGTATGGCTATATATACTGGGTTGCCCATGAGGTAGAGACTCTATTAAAATTAAGTTAGTAGATTAATCGAACAAAATTAATCTAAGTAGAATAAGAGATTTTATATGTCTTATCCAAATTTTCTCACTTATACTAACACATTATTTAAAAAAACTATTTAGGGATAATTGCTAGCTCTTATAATATAGAAAAATATGAGATAATGATTTGATACTAAGAAATTTATGCTTCTTGAATAATATTCACAAATATATTAGCTTATAAGATAATTAATCCTTAATTCATCAATACTTAAAATGTATAATAGTAATGATACATTTACTATTTGCAAATGAACTATGGATATATATTAAATATAATAAATAAACAAACTTCTTATGTTGTATTGCTATTAATTGCTCAGATCCATGGTGGTATAAAAACAATAGACATATATTTATAAATAAAAGAATATATATATATGTGTATCTACATTTTAATAAAAGATATCAATAAATGTTTTAAATTATTATGATTTAATCAGTCTAATGAATCAAAAATCTAAATAAGTTATTTATATCTGCATAAACTGAGAAGGTTGTAATTTGGAATAATGATAATTATTTCTCTTAATTATATTTTGTTGATATAATTAATCCTAAAATAAAAGAACTAATATAAGTAATTACAATTTTAATTTTGAATAGGATTTAATAATCCATGGTAGGCATTAGTTGCTTGAGAAGAATATGTTTATTAGATGTTCCACACTAAATAAGTATATTCTACTTTAGCAGAAATATATAAAATATTGTTGCAATATTTCCTATTGGTGTAAATTAAGTTAGATGCCTCTGACAATAATCATCCATTTATTATTTATGATACCCTATACATCTATGTGATTTCATAATCCTAATTTCTTTACAGAAAGATGGTGTTTTATCCTTATGTTAATCACACAAAAATACACATGAACTGAAGGTCTATTCATGAAAGAACTAGCTGTTCACTATGAATAGCCTGAGATGACATTACAATATTGTAATGACACTGAATAGGATTAAAATTGATGTTTCTCATAATATATATTTTTAGAATAGCTGTTTAACT
Source organism: Epiperipatus broadwayi (assembly GCA_028023455.1). NCBI lineage: Eukaryota > Metazoa > Onychophora > Udeonychophora > Euonychophora > Peripatidae > Epiperipatus > Epiperipatus broadwayi. The sequence goes on along the minus strand of JAQFVV010000222.1, from coordinate 723,628 downwards.
TATTGATATTAGATATTAATATTTAATATAAAATATTGCCTATATTTATTGAAAGCAAATACACCTGGGTCTCATTTTATGTGGATTTTTTAATGTGATTTTGAAGTTATGTGATTCAGGTTTCTTCTTAATATCTTTTTATGCAGGTTTTCTTTTTTGCGATAAAGAAGTTCATATTTTACCATATTTATTAGATATCAAGAAATTTAAATTAATAACTTTTTTTGACTTGAAATACTTTTTTTTTCAAAAATATAATGTTATATTAGCAGCTAATGTGAATATGGCCTGAAGCTATTTAGAATCTTAGCTTTTATGTAAATAACCTACTTATGATTAAATAATAATAATAATAATATATTTATACTTACAAGTATAAAAATATTGCAATAAATATTCAAAAATTTTAAACTTTTAAAACATATTTTGTTAGATATAACAGAAATAAATATTCTTTTAGATTTTTAAAAAATCAGAAAAAAAATGAAGATTTTGTTGATTCTGTAAACTGAAAATAATCTTTCTAATGATAATGTATAATCTTTTTGTTTTGATTGCGATCTCATTTTTTTAATATAGAAACAAAATGTGAACATTTAAAATTTATTTCAATAGTAAACAAAAATATCTATCAAATGAAGACAAATGTATTATTTTCTGATAAGTAATAATAATTTAATAATAGATTTTACATTGATGTGTGAGACAAAGAAAAATGTCAGAAAATGCTGAAATCTGAGAGAGTTTGCTGCAATGAACAATCTTTTAAATTCCAACTGGAGAGCTAAATAGTTGTATATACGGATATCATGAGCTTTATAGACAATTAGTAAAATCATCATCTCAAAGTTTAATCACCGATTACATTGTTGACAGAAAACCATTAACACAATACAAGACTGAAGGTAGTGCTAGTTGTACTTCCTCTTGTGATGAATCTGATTTCTTACCACTTCACAAATGAACCACATATTGTCAAATAGTGATAATTATTAAAATATGTATGAAAAAATGTAAAATTAAATACCATAGTTAAAGTAATTTTTCCTTGTTGCTTTATTTTTATGTGATTTCTGAAAATTACAGAATGTATGCCCCATTTTTCAAGGTAAGTTAAGTCTATTTTTGTGTGATTTTTTTAATGTGGGTTTTCTACAGAATCTATCTACCACATAAAATGAGACCCAGGTGTATACATTCTATGAATATTTCAGTGAAATGAAATTTGATTTAGAATGCAAGTTTTAAATGATCAGTCATTGTTAAATCAATACACTTTTATTTGTTAAAGAGAATAATTGATAAACTTTTAAGCTTTCGTGAAATAAACTTTCTTTGTACAGAACTTTATAAATATACATATTGTTGCTCCTGTGATGAGATAAAGTATGTTAAGTTTTAATTTTCTTTTATGAGAGGTGAATATATATAAAAATGACTATACTTTAAAAGAAAAAGAAGGAATATCTCTTTGCTTTTGTTGTCAAATTCACAAACTGTTTTTATCTCCTTTTTTAGTTTTTAAATATCCCTGTTTGTTATGGTGATGCATGGCAACCTCACAATTTTATTTACAAAATTTTATCAAGAAATTTATTATTTTCTTTTTTTGTAACATCATTTAAAACATTATTCATTTTTTACACATAATATATTTATATAAAATTGGCATTTCTTGTTTATTCCTAATATTCCTATCAAGTTGTATGCTTATATCTATGAATATGTATGTAAATAATGGTTATTGACTTATAAATAAAGTAATGAGATATTTTGCTGCATATAAACAGTTTGAATTGCATACAACACTATTATGCATTCCTTTCTAAGGGAATCATTTCATTTAGAGATTTAAATGATACATTAAGTGAATAATTTTTTTTATAATGTATCTTTTGACTATCTTGGTGGTAGAATATATATATATAATTGAATATTTATAAATGCAGTAATCAGCTATATCACGTGTACCTATAAGTCATAAGTTGTCTGGATTAAAATCATTCATATTTCGAAATGAAAAATTATGCAAATATTCTAGTGATAAAATAAAAAATGTACATTTATTTGTTAATGATTTGGTCAAAATTGGTTATAATAAAATTGCTATTGCTAATATTATTAAAAAATGTAAAAGGAATAAACAATATAATAAAATTAAAAATAAAAATAATAGCAAAATGAAATTGATTTCAATGCTATTTATAGCAGATGAGCAGGTCAAGTTTATTAAAAGAATTCATAATGGTTTGTGTCATATTGCTCTTTTTTCAACAAATAATATAAATAGATTGCTTAATAACTCTAAAATTCAAAATTCAAATTTTAATCAAAATTGTATTATATAGGAATTGATATGTAAATGTGGCTTACAATATATCAGTGAATCTAAATACATTGGAGAAGTGAATAAAAGAGCATATGTTTTTATATAATAGAATTCAAAAAGATTAACAATCGGGAATAGATGCAAATAAATCTTTATCATCTGTTATATTTGATCATAATAAATCTTGTCAATATAGATTTAAATTTTATTCTAAAAATATAAAAATTATTTAAATTGAACATTGCCACAATAAACATAAAATAAAAAAGGCTATGTTGATTTCAAAAAATCATCAGATGTTAATGAATCGGCAGTCATCAAATGTTAAAATAACAGAATTGTGGAAAATCTGAATTGAATTATTGGTATTGTGAAGGATTGTCTCATTTTGGTTATTCAATGTTATATAGTTGATAAAGACTACAAGATGTATAGTTGAAAGTACTTCTAAAAATAATACTGTATTTTGATATATATATATATATATATTGCAGAATTGGATAATATTTGGAAAGAAATTACATGATAATTTTTAACTTATTAAATATCAGTTAAGTTTTGTAAAAGGTAAGATAATTTTTTTAAAAGTTAAGATAAATGTGCATGATTGGCCTTTTTAAAAATAGATATTTATGACAATGAAAGACAACATTAATTTATGGGCCTTGTTTCCAGAAAGCAGTAAAGTCACCAGAAAGTGTTAAGAATTCCCTGATTATGGATCCAAACTGCCATTCGCTGACGACTTTTTATCAAATTACTTGCAACTGCAGATCACTTTAAGTAAAAAATATTGTGTGAATTGGAAAAAAAAATGTCTAATATTAAATAAAGTATTGTTAGGTATTGTGAATTTAGAAGAAAATATAAAGAGACAATATATTGGAAGCATAAGTAAAGTGGATATCAGGGAAGAATAACAGTGTTGTGGAGATTGATAATATATCAGAATGAGTAGCTAGATTATTTTTTATCAATGTATAATATCAAAAGCAGGTAATTTAGAAATATTCCCCAACAAGTTCTCATTATGATGAAGAGGTAGATAATTTTTATATGGATGTACAAAGTGTTTTTGATCAGACCAAACAACACTTTATAATTGTTATAGCAGACATTAATGCTAGAATTGGTAAATTATTAAAAAATGTAACATGCTGTGGGTAAATTTGGTTCATCATCATCATCAACCATTATCAATCCACTGCCCGATGAAAGTCTCTCCAAGTTCAATCCATCTTTTCCTATCTTAGAAAGACACAGATTAGTGGACTTTGCAGGAAAAAACCCATAATATTATGAACCTTTTTTTTTGAAAAAATTATAAACAGAAGTTGACATGGTAGCATTCAAATGAGGTATAGCAGAAATGTATGATATTTTAACTAACAGAAAATACGCATTTCAGGATTGTAATACTTTTAAGAAATTCAATGCAGAAAAAGTGATACTTGATTAATCAGACATAAGATGTAGGTTAGCACCAAGTTAGAGGGATAAAAAATATTTAAAAACTCAATATTAACCATTCCTATCTTCAGAAACATTACAATGTATTTAGATTACAAGTTGCAAATCATTAAAAATATTAACAATCTTTAAATATGGTTCAGACATTGACTGAAATCAATAAGAATATAACTGATAGTATTACAAACTGCAAGAAAGATAACTGGTACAAAAAGGCCGAAAATTATAATTAAATCATTTACTGAGACAAAAGAATGCATGAAGAAAAATATGAATGTAATTTTTTTTTAAATAATCTATTATGATTTCAATATCTTGACTTATATAATAAATTTTAAAAACATTAAGATTTAAATGTCTAGACTTTTGTGAAATGGTATGAAAAAGAATTAATAATGATATAAGAAAGTATAATTGTCAATTAGAAAGAAAAGTTATAGAAAAGAATAAAAGTCTCAAAAGTGTATAACATCTTGGCATTGAAAAAAAGTTAGTTCTGCAATAAGAAGGAAGATAAAATTATTATTAAAAATAGGGATGATGTCAAGAAATATGTAAAAATATTCTATAAATAATTATGTATTAATAAAGAACAAGAAACCACACTATCCTTTTTTATTATTATATTTTTAGAATTGCCCTATAAAAATAAAGGAATGAGACTTGCAATGAAATCTAAGAAGGAAAGAAACACTCCAAAAATTATAGAATTGCAATCAGTATTTTAAATAAAGCATATGAAGAATAGAAAACATATTGTCAAAATTATATGTCAAATGTCTAAATGATAAAGAGATGTCAGATGATCAAAAGAACAAAAACAATCTGCAATTAAAAGTGGTTTTAACACAGTGAAAAACTTCCAAGTATTGATAGAGATTATAAAAGAAATCAGCAAATATTGGTTATCATTATGCTTTGGATTTGTAGATTATAAAATGGCATTTGATTTTGTAAGCATTTCTATGATGATTAAGGTATTAGCTCATCAAAATATAGACCCAAAAATATCTTATTCTCAGAATATAAAAATGCAAAAGAAATTACTGTATTACATACTTATACTAAGATTATTAATATTGTAATGATATATGTCAGGGTGAATAATTATCTCCAAAACTTTTTATAGCATTTATACAAGAGGTATATTGTGGATTTAAATAGGAAATGAAGGAAATAAAAGTATCTGGAGATTATTTAAGTTATTTTGATTTTGCAGATGATGTGGTTGTTTTGAAAATAATACTTCAAATTTTCAGAAAATATTGCATGAGATATCAAAGAAAAGCAAAAAATAGATTTAAAGATAAATGCTAAAAACATTAAATTTATGTTCAATGGATTTCCTCATAAGAAGAAAATAATGATTGATAATAATAAATTGAAAGAAGTTTAACAATTACAAATATCTTGATCAGAATATCAATACAGATAAAAAATATAATAGATGAAATTATTCATAGAATTAAACTTGTGGGTTATTTTTGATAAAAATAATGTAACCTGCAAAAGCTAGTTTTGGTATGTGATACTGCTACTAATTTCCAAATAACTAATTACATTTTAAATTAAAAGTATGTCTCTATTTTGCAAAAATTAAATTAATTTGAGGTAGGTTATAGTTTTAATTTTATATCGCCCCCTCTTCTGTTTTAGAAGTATCTCATACTAATTGTAGTCTAGATGGCTGTAAATTTAAATATTCTCATACAAAAAATGGCATTATTTTTTTTTACTTTTTATAACAAATAAATAAAACTTATTGTAACTAAGGGAAACTATAAGAAGCAAATTCATTTCATTATAATAATTAATTATAAAAAAACAATCATCTGATTATAAAAAAGCTGTCTGTTGAATCTACCTAAATAAAAATAATTTTATTTTTTTAATTTTATGATTTTATGGTTGTATATTTTTTTTTATAAAATAATGTAATATTTATTATAAATAATTCTTACAGAAAATCACATAAAACAAATACATACTTAAAAGCAGTATGAGATACCAGTTTTAATGATAATGTTACAAAACTGGTTGTAGCCTTTGTGGGTTAATATTAAGTTAAATTTTCTCTATATGTTTTAAAAGTAGGGTTTTATTTTATATGCTTTACTAATTCTTACCTATAATGAATCTGAAGCTTGGATACATAATAGAAAAGTGATTCAGAAACTTCAGATCATGCAAAAATGCATGTTTAGAATAATAAGAAGAGATTAACAATAAAATAAATGAATGAGAAAACAAACATGTATTATTATTATCATTAAAACTGAAGAAGAATGAGGCAGGTCATATTTCCAGAAGATATAAATAATGAATAGCTACAATTTTAAATTGGATTCCAATAAATTAAAAGAAAGCTATAAATAGATGATATGCAAAATGGATGATGAAATAAATAAGATTGCTTATATATTGGGGAGAAAAATGATTAAACATTGGAGAATCTGGATAAAGCTTGAAATGATGATGATGATGACAGAAGGTAAACACCAAATATTTTAGTATTTACTTGTTATTCATTGTTCTATATTTTTTTATAAATATTTATTTAAGATAAATAAAATATCTTAATGTCTTACTGCAAAAACTACTACATTATCTTTAAAAGAATTTTAAAAATCTATTAATATAATAGAATTATTAGAGCTATTATCTGTAATTTGAAATATAATTAAATGATACTATATATTTACTGTTATAATTTGTTTTTCTGCTGTTTTATATATAGAGAGATAGTAATGAAGGCAAACAATAATATTTTAATTACATTTAAAATAGTTTATTATATCTTACCATTCTTTAACATAATAGATTCTTACACCTAAATAGTTAGAATATTCAAAAACTATAATTATTTTTTTATTATATTACATTAAATAATATGCTCTATCTCTCTCTCTCTCTCTCTCTCTCTCTCTCTCTCTCTCTCTCTCTCTCTCTCTCTCTCTCTCTCTCGCTCTCTCTCTCTCTACATACATATTTACATAAACATTAAAAAGCATAAAGCTAAACTAGTCAATAAATAATCAAAATTACCCCAAATCCAAAACTCAAGCAGACTAGTCAAGAAAAAAATCTAAAACTCTACCAATTCTTTCCTGCTACAATCAGACTTCTCAAGTATAAACAACTACAAAACAACAACATATCTATATTAAGCATTATTCACAATTCCATTTACTTTCCATTCACCCTTAATATTAAAAGAACTTTTAAATAAGTTAATTGCTTCAGAATCATAAATATTTAATAATAAATATTCTTTAATTCTTCTTTTTATTTCATTTCTCTCAAGGAAGACAACCTTAGCTTCATCAAAATTAATAGTGTCACTTGTATATTTTTCATGGACATACAAAGCAGGACATAAGATTTTTATTACTAACCTACTTTTATGTATCTTTATTCTTTCATTTAAGCTCAAAATACTCTGACCTATATATACCTTCTTACAAAAACAAAGGATAATATACACTACTCCACGAATAGTCTTCCTATCAAAAATGTTATTTTTGTGTTATTTAATAAATTATTCAAATCTATATATTGTGCTTGAAATGCACATACCTCTTTTTCAAGCAGTTTCGTTATTTCCAAACAAATTAATATTTTTACATACAATTTTATAAGAATACAATTTAAATGGCAAAGAAATAAAATCATATTTTTCTTTATCATTTACATCATTACAAATATTAGTATTAAATCAAATACTTTCAACAAATTTATCACAGTATCCAACACTCAAATAATCTTTAGAAAGTTAACATTTCTCAAACAAAGCTACCCCACTAGAATATTTTTTCAGAAAGGTCAATTTTATAAAGATTATTTGAGTGTTAGTTACTCTGATAAATTTTTTAAAAGTATTTTATTTAATTGTGATATTTGTAATGATGTAAAGAATAAATAAAAATATAATTTTATTTCTTTGCCATTTAAATTGTCTTCTTATAAAATTGTGTATGAAAATATTAATTTGTTTGGAAATAAGAAAATTGCTTGGAAAAGGGGTATTACTTTGAATAATTTATTAAATAATACAAATAAAATTTTTGATAGGAAGACTATTCCTGGAGTAGTGTATATTATCCTTGTTGTAAGAAGTTATATATAGGTCAGTGTCATTTGAGCTTAAACAAAAGAATAAATGTACATAAAAGTAGGATTATAAATATATATCTTAGTTCTGCTTTGTATGTCTATGAAAAAAGAAACAGGTCACATGATTAATTTTGATGAAAATATGGTTTTCTTCTTTGAGAGAAATGAAATAAAAAGAAAAATTAAAGAATCTTTATTAATAAACACTTTTGATACTGAAGCAATTAACTTATTTAAAATTTCTTTTGAAATAAGGGTGAATGGGAAATAAATGGAATTGTGGGTAATGTTTAATATAAATATGTTTTTTTATAATTCTTTACATTCAAGAATTCTGCTTGTAGCAGTAAAACCATTGGTAGTGTTTTAGATTTTATTTTTTTGGCTTGTCTGATTGAGTTTTTGATTTGGGGTAATTTTGATTATATATACATAAATACATAAAATCAGTCAACACTTAAACAATACCAATATCACTAACAATCAACAATCTCAATCTATTGTCAAGGCAACCTCATTTAAACAAGATATATGTGTGTTTTCTGTATACAAAAGTTCACAATTTTATGCTAATTTATTAATCCATGCAAAAATATATAAGATAAAATTAACCATAGACTTTAATTCTTTATGCAGATTCTGCAATAAATTTATTTTTTATTTCTTATTCTATTGTCTTCTATTATAATTTATGGTTATCATAGAATCTTTGATAAAAATAATAACCCAAGCCTCAGATTAGAAGCATTAGATTAAATATACATATTTATCAGTTAATTTTCACTTCAGTATATTATCCAAATTAATTATCTGTGATTTAAAAACCTTTGCTGATTAAAATTACTCAACAAAAATTAATCTGGAATTTGTTTGACACTACCAACTAATAACTATTTATTACTCCAGATAGCAAACAGTAGAGTTATAGAGTGAAATATTTTTCTTAATACAGATATTAAATATAAGTTGGAAAAGTAATGTAATGCTTTGTTTGGTATACATTTCATTAAAAAAATATTATAAAGGAAATATATCTATGCAACTAAAAAAAATCTAATCGATTTGTTTTTGCAGTACTTTTGATATGACTTTGAAGTAAAATATTCCGATTATTTGTATTTCTATAAAAATAAAAAAATATTTTAACAATATATATTGTGACTCTGTGCTTTTGCATAATATTCCAGTCACTACTTTTAAGTTATGTAGTCATGCTATTTTTAAAAAATAAGAAAATAAATAAAAGGACACTAAATAATTAAATTTATTTTTTGTTAATGAAATGTATAAACTGTGCTATATAAAATTCATTTCCATTGATATAATCAATAGTAGTAAAGTAATTATTAATACAAAGTACATAACATTTTAACTTGCGAAGTGCAGATAGTTGAAAACTGAAATAAATTGAGATACTGCAAGATCTCAAGCACTCATTATAAAACTTATCTTTAAGCTTTCAAACCTAGATATTTATAACTGGCTTAGATATATAAAAACAAAAGTAGAGAAATGGTGGCTGCCCTTTTCTCATAAAATCTTTGTTGTAAGTTTTAGGTTTGGATTTCATTTGGATGGCTATCATATCATCTGATTGGCTGTCAGATGAGTTTTGTAATGAGCACTTGAGATCTTGCCGTATCTCAATTTATTTCAATTTTAATACAAAGTACAATTTGTAACCATTTAAAAGTTATTAAAATGTATTTCTAATATTTAATATAAATGTGTTTTAAGTTAATAATTAATGCTTAGTTATATTTTATTTAGTATGGAATGAAAAATAGATAGAGCTGGTTATTAAAAGTCTGAATAAAGTTAATTTTATGCTTAAAAATATTATAAGATAGTATTGTGGATTTATTTCTATCAAAATATAATTATTAAATTTTGTTTAGTTAGTTTGATTTGTTAAAGCTTCAAATATTTGAGTTAAAATTGATTTAGTTTATTTTTAAATAATGTCAGATCAGTAATAATGCCTGATAATTATTAGAACAGATTACATTTAAAAATGATATAAGTAACTTTCTAAATGTGAGTATATGACTGTGTGTGCATGTTATATTAATACATTAGGAAGTTATTTATTAAGTTGAGCTAATTCTAGTTTATTAATTTACTTAAAAATAAAAATATTTATAGGTAATTTATTAATAAAGATGTTAGAAAAACAAAACTGAATTTAAAGAGCTTCTATAAATTGGAGGTAATAATTTAAAACAATAAATGTGATTTATTATATTGTTTTATTTCTGCATTAATTATGCAATGTCTTTAATTCAAAAAAAGGTCAATTAAAAGTTATCAGTGATCAGAAGAAGAAGAGCAAATGATGTATTTTTTTGCTAATTAGTTCCTTATACTAATAAACATTTTTTAAAATTGATGGCAGATTGATTTTTATAGATGTTTTCGATTAACTGTCCATCAAAATGATTGAGTGTTTTTATCATTAAGTGAGTGTGTGCTGCTATTAATTTCCACTGCATGCTTATCAAGAAGTCTGCTGTTACTTTTTTTTCTCCACCAGAAAAGTAATACTTAATTTTTTATTCCAAGTTTAATTTTTTTATATAACTTTTATTATTTCTTAAGTTTAAAGATATGCATTGCTAGAAACAGAATAATAAAGTGTTTGTTTGCCTTTATGCTAAACCTATTTGGACTATAGAAAAAGTTAACACAATATTTATAATTAAGAGTATTCATTTATAATTTATCTTTAAAGTGCTAAAACATAGCACTATATAAAATAATATCTCACAATATTTAAAGAAACTTGTTATTTATTTTTAATTATGTTTTGCTCAATATGCTTAGACCAGAAGTTAAAGATTGAGAAGATAAAATGCTTTATCTTAATTACCAATGGTTTCACATTCATTGTACTAAATTGCTTTTATTCATTCTACATGTTTACTGTATTTTGCCTTTATTAAATCAAAATTGAAAGTAATTAAAAAAAAAACTTTTTGAAATTAAATTCAAAGAATAAGACTGGCTTCAAAGGATTGAAATTTGCTTATTTAAAGATGTATTTTTATAATAAACTTAAGTGAAATATTCCTAAGTATTATCCTGGTATAAACCTACAAATGACCTGATTAAACAGAAATTCATTTATATGCTTATTTTACTAAAAATGAAAACAAAACCTTTTCTGTAGAATTTGTGAATTTTAATATTTTTTATTAAAAAATATTCTTATAAAGAGTTTAAAATGCATGTCTACTTTGTTGATAAAGGTGTTAGTATGTGTAAACAAATATATTTTATGAAAGAAAACTAATGACCAGTGATAAATTGTGTTACACACTATTAGAGTCATTTTAAAATTATTGAATTTAAAAATAAATAGTAATTTTTCAATTACTATAATGGAATGGTGAAGTTAATAATGATATATTGTTAAGAAGAATATTTGAAATACTATCAAAATACAGAAACTGTTCCTATTCATTTTTGTGTATCACTGCAGACAAAAAAATCAATAAAAATTATTTTAATAATCTTTTACTGCTAAAGATGAAAATATTAAACAAGCGCTCAGTTCATAAAAAAATGGATCCAAATTTCTGCAGAAAATATTTATTAAGTGTTATTGTCTGTATTATTTGTTTACCAGAAAGTCATAATTGCTTTTATATTATTTTATCATACAGAAATGTGATAAGAATGGATGTGCTGCCCTCAAAAAATAATCTGCTGACTGAAAGGACATCACTATCCTGTGTTGAAGAGCTTCCATGGAATGAAGTTAAATTATAAACTATGGGTATAAAAAATAGTAATAATAATACATTACCATTATTCTTGGTATTATTATTATATATTAGTTTTAAGATTTTATTAAGATTTTTTTTTATATATACAATCTATGCTATAAATGTGTAATTACTCTGATGACAGAGAAAGATATGATTATATATTTTATTTTTTGGATTAAAGTCAATGCTGAATTATTCTTGTCCAGGTAGAGAGACACATCTCTTACACTTATAAAAAGTATTTATTAATATTTGGTCTATGGGTAAAGAACCATTGTAATTTACAAGAAGCTCATACTAGTATTTTACTTATAAGTATTTCATTATGGAGTTTTCTATATAACCAGATATCTATTACTTTTATATTTTCAATATCTGCCTATATATTTTAATATGTCCACCCTAGTTTATATAGAATTTATGTTTTCCATTGAATGTGTGTATTTCTTATTATTGCAAATTTTATTATGATATTTTAAAATATTTTATAATCGTTTCACTAATAATATTTTTGTTGGTTTTATACAATATTTAATGTATGCATTTGTTTTTTTATGATTAACTTTCAATGTGAGAATTATTTATCTTGCCATTGTTTTGTTCAGAATTTGTGCTTGCTCGTATTTGATCAGTGTGGGAAGCATATGGTTGTAGTAAATATTGTCTTATTGATATTATGCTTTGGAGGATGTGGAATACTTTCCCCATTGCTTCTTTAATACTTGTGGTTATTTATGCTTAGCTAGTGTAGTTTTAATTCCTAGAGAGGATTGTTTTCTTAATATGCATTCTGTTTTTGCATGTTGAGACCTTATCCACATATTTACATACCTAGGCAAAAGGTATAGGAAACTGCCATGGTATCTTCCAGTTATATAGTCTAGCTCTGAGGAGCCTCTCTTTATTGTCTTATCCCTCATGATGATGAGTAGTTATTTTCCACCATGTAAGGTAATGGATTAGTGCTTTAAAATTGTATGGTAATGATAAGATAGATTTTGGAATAACTAGTTGCTTCAGGGACACTGACTATATGTAGTGTTTTGCTAAATGAAAATAATGTATGCTTGTGCCTAGCCAGCAATTCAAAGTAAAACCAACAAATCTCAATAATTTAAGTGGTATGTGCAATGTCATTATTATCACCATCCAGAAGTAATATACCTATGGATCAGTAAGACATTTTAGAAGTTAATTTTTTTTATATGTACATGGGTAAAAATATGGTATGTTGTGCATATGGCTTCTGATGTGTTTATCCCATATTTCTATGATTAAGTACCCAATGTTAGACAATAACTGTCGTTTGTGTTTTCTATGGTAATTATCATTATCAATCAGCTTATTGGTAAAATTTAGCCATTTGTCCATTCAGATTAAAGTTTTTTTTTAATCTTTAATGTATCTTAAATACTGTCAATAGCATCATAGAAGTTAATATTATAGATAATAGTTGCTTACGGGACATAGCAGTATATTTAGATGCAGTTTTTGCTTTATTATAGATTAAAGGTTTGTTAAAGGGTTATTTAATAAAATAACTTAACTTAAATATACTAAAATGAAATTATTTAAATAGTGTAATAGCTATATTTTTAAAATGAGTGTTAATTCAGCCATATGTTTATATCAAAAATGAATAGTTGCTTAGTGTGCAGGAAATTACTTTGTTATTGTATTTTTCTCATCCTGTCAAAAAGAAACAGCACTTGTGTTTAGCTTATAACTATTATTTCTTTTTGGAAAGACAATTTGTAAATAGTTTTTGTAACCTTTTAAAAAATTATTGTGAATATTAATAAATGTATTTATTGTTATTAGAATTTAGCTTTCGTTTTTCTATATATGATTTCTTGTTTCCTGAATTTTTAATTATATAACAGAATTACTGGTAAATCAGATGATCAATTCTCATACAGATCCAAAATCTAAACTTAATTATGCAAAGCACAAGTGATATATTCCAAGGATTAGAATTTATTTGAAAGAATTAAATGTTATTTAATTTAACTTAAAACTCATTATTCATTTCAGACTGCATATTATTTATTTATTTCACAAAGAAAGAACACATTATTTAGAATTTGATTTTTTTTTTATTAAATGTGTTGATCTTTCTATTTATTCGAGTGTCATCCTGGGTAAAAGACTTTATTTTTCCAAATTTATATTTCTTTTATACAACTTCTTGAATAGATTAAACACTTCTTTAATTAATTGTTGTTATTATTATGATAAAATACGATACATTACCTTATAAGGGAAGTGTATGTCTCCTTTAGTCTACTAGTATGTCATTCATGTATTCAATAACATACATTCCAATTATTAAAAAGAACCCTGAGATCATTCATTATTATTATTTCATTAGTTATTGTAATTTATTTTATCAGTCCAAAAATTAATAATGCAACATAATAAACTTTGTATTATTCATACTACTATGAGAAAAGTACATTACATTTTTACTCTATATGCGTATATTGGATAAGATCATGCAATAAATTGATTGGTGACAAATATCTGCTTATTAAAATACAGTGAAAAATTATTCATGAGAAGATTTTGTATTAAAAATATTTATGCTGCTCAGAGAATGTATTTGATAGAAGGAGATATGTGTTCTAAAAGTGTTGTATAGGAATGAGTGAAGCTTTTTCTCTTCCTAATTTATTCATTTACTTTGTAGTGAGATGCATTTTTGCTATTGTTTTAAAATTTCCTTATATTTTAATGCATATCTCTGTAGTATAGTGATTATAATCAGTAACCCTACTGAGCTTAGCCATATTATTCACAGTATTAATATGATTAGCATTTATTATTGGTTACAATATATATATAAATTTAGTAACAATTAACAAAACATTTTATGTAACTAATTATTTATTTATTCCCTTATGATTATTACTAATATATTTTATAATAATAAAGTTTTTAAAATGTAATATGTAATAGAAAATGATGTCTTATTAATGCTATGGTTGATGATTCTTACCTCACATTATAAATAAAAAAATAGTGTCAATATTAAACATACAAAATATTTATATATTACAATTATAAATAAAATAACAAAGAAATACTTCACGTATATTATATTTAGTTTTTATATCCACCTTTAAACAAAATTAGCTCCTGTTTAATACAAAGACATCTCGAATAAAACACCTACTTTTATAGCATAACTAATTATTTGTGTTTTACCTCAAGAAAATTATTTTATTTGATCAAATACTATTTATCTAATAATATAATGAATATTATGCAGTAATATCTGTGCACAATTACATATATTGTAATAAATATAATAATTTACAAATACTAGTTCATTTAATAAATATATGATTATTAAAGAAATAGAACTTTATAACTATTGTAAATAAATAAAAATTGTTTGTATGTATATCATCATGACTTAATGCTCATTATTTAATTGAAAAAATGGCTTTGTTTTTAAAAATTAATTTTCTTCTATATAAAATATTAGAACTATTTTAAAGTAATTTTTCTATTCTACTCTCTTAGTTGTTTTTTTTTTAATATTTTGCTTTGTTATATTTAAATAACTATAAATATATTGTATCTAGAACTTAAATATTTGCTTTGACTATCTTAATACATATATATATATATATAATGTTAAACACAAACCTCAAACATTTTAAATAGAAATATTATTACAATAAAGAATACACACATTTCTTCCTCAATACTTGACAATATTGTAATTAAAATTTTAAATAATTTTTCTATGTATTCTCTTTATATAAATAAATATTGTCCTAAATAATTAAGACAGTGTGAATATTAATTAATCCCATTATTTTATTGTTTTTATATTGACCAAACCGATTGATTTTCATTTATCAAAGTAAAGAATTTGCTTCTTTACTTTTATTTTAATTTTATAATAATAAACATTCAATTATTTATAAGTAATGTGTCTCCCTTTTTAAAATATGAATAATTTATTTATGGAGATACATTGTTATGCTGTAAGCTGAATAAGGAGATGTATATGTCTATGATCTATTTTATGATTCATTCTTGCGTAATGTTAATAAAGCCATATTTGGCATTAATTATTGTTATTTATCACATTTTACATTTGTTAGCTGTTGTATTTTTGTTAGAGATATTACATTTATTCACTCTCTATTTTAGGAGTGCTTTTATATGCCAATATATTTAAAGATGGTAATGTTAGATTCCATCATTAATTTTCTAGTGTATTTTTCAAAAGGGATGGCCGTATTTTTCTTCATTGTCTTGTTAGCATTTATATGCTCATAGCATATATTTTTAGGCATTATAGCTTAGGGTCTCTCTATGTTTAAGACAATTCATAATTAATATTTTGTTCCTTATGTGCATTCTCATTATTTCTCCTGACTAGTGATTATTAGCCCTCAAAGTAAGTGCATCTCTTGAGCTATGCCATCATACTTTTACTTCACCTCACTTTATTATAACTGAAGATGGATTTTGTTTATAGTTATAATCTGTTTAATAAAGCATGTGTAAGATTTTACCATGGACTTATGTGGCATTTTTAGTGGTTTTATCAAGATATTGAAGAATTCTATCTTGCCTCTATAGCATTCTTGATTAGCTTAAAATGTAAATAACACATTGCTAATGTTTATGTTCTGTAATTCAGATTGCTAATTATCAGGACTAAGTATGATAAATGATTAATTTAAAATTTCAGAGTTTATTTTAGGCATACATAAACAATATACATCTGTCTTATAATTTCTTCATCACTGGATTGGTAAGATAATATTATTATTAAATATGTCAAATATTCATAGAAGGAACACTACTTATATAAAAGTTATTACCATTGTATGAATAAATTTATAAATGAGAAACTTTGAACTAAATAAACAATAAAAAGTTATATTAATATGCTGGGTTAATTTTACTTAATTCAATGAAATTTATTTTAATAAAACATGATGTAAATATTTATTTTTAATTATTCTGTTATACATTTTTGAAGAAATGACATTATAAAAAAATTTCCTATATGGACTCAAGTATGGATTATTTGTAATTTTGTTTTGTCTTTCTGTAAATAAGTATTTATTGTTATTATTTAAGACTATTCTTATAGTTGTTTCTTCACATCATTCCACTTATCAAACAGAAATCATTCCACTTATTGATTAAAAATTAAACACTTATAAATTATTATACCATTACATTAAGTGTATTTTCTAAAAGAGCACATGACAATATAAAAGTTGCTTTATTTAAACATTAGTATTAATCTAAGGTCTGCAGAAAGAAATTTGCTGTTAACTGAGTGGTGGGTTTATTGGCTTTTAACCTCTGAGTTTAAAATCAAGAAACACCAAGGCATTTTTCTCAGTTGCCTGACAAGGCAGAATGAATATGTGCAAAAAAAATTTTCTAATAGATATATACAATCATGACAATAATGCATGTATTTCCAGGAGACTGTAAAATTACCAGACAAGGCAGCAGTTAGTGGCCAAAGGTGGAGGGTGCTAAGAATCCCCTGACTGTGGACCTAGACTGTCATTTGATGATGACTTTTTATTTAGGTGCTTATAACTGCAAATCACTTTCAAGTAAAAAAAAGATTGGAAGACCTGTCTTATATTAAATGGGTCATTATTGAACTTTGTGAAGTTAGATAAAAAGTGAAGAGACTATTTATTCTAAAAGTGGACATGTACTCTATTACAAAAAGACAAATATTGGAAGAACAGTTGGAAGAGGATTCATTATAAATAAAAAGTGGAAGAACAACATTGTGGAGATTGATGGTATTGGACAGAGTGGCAAGATTAGTTATTCAACTTAATAGTGAATACCAAATGGAGGTAATTCAGGTTTGAGCCCTAACAAGTTCTCATAGTGATGAAGTAGTAAAAGATTTTTATATGGATATACAAAATGCTTTTTATCAGACTAAACAACATTTAAAATTGCTATGAGAGGCTTTGGTGTTAGAATCGGTGAACAAATGAAAGATGAAAGTGTTGTAGGTAAATTTGGTTATGAGTTTGCAAAAAAAGGAAAACTATATTATAAATTCTTTTTTTAAGAAAAATGTTAAAAGGAATTAGATATAAAATATGCCAAATGAAGTTAGAGCAGAATTGGATTATATTTTGCCTAACAGAAAATACATATTTCAAGATTGTAATGTTCTTAATAAAATCAATATATGAAGTGATTGTCAATTAGTAAGATATAAGATACTGTTAATGCAAAACTATAGAGACAAAAATTATTAAGAAAAACAATATTTAAAGTTGATATTCCTAATCATCAGAAACATTCTAATAAATTTAAAATAGAACTTGCAATTGTTTATAAGTATTAGTAGATTTTTCAACTTGATTCAGATTTGAATGGAATTAATAGAAAAATAACTGATACACTTTTAAAAACAGCAACAAAGATAGCTGATAGAAAATGCATCAATTAGCCAATAAAATTTCTACTGACACTAGAGATTTTAAGAAGAAAAGAATGAATATGAAAATATAAAAAATGATGCATTAAGAAGGATTAAATATCTCAAATTTTAAAAAAATGGTGTTAAAGGAATTGATAGTAATATAAGAAAGTATAATTATGTACTATCAAGGAAATATATAGAAAAAAATAAAAGTCTCAAGAGTGTAAAACAACATTTTGTTATTGGCAGAAAGCATATCTTTAATAAGAAAAAATTATGGAACTATTACTAAAAAGAGAGATGATGTCATGAAATGGGTAGAAGAGTTCTAGCAAAAATTATATAGTAATAAAGAACAAATACCTCCTACATCTATTATACTTTCTGAATTGACCAGGATTTTTAAATGAAGAAGTAAGATATGCAATTAAATTTATGAAGAAGGGAAAAGTTCCAAGTAATGATGGAATTACAATTGATATATTAAAAGAAATAGGTGAAGAAATAGAAAGAATTTTGGTAGTTATATACCAAATGTCTAAATGATAAGAATGTTCCAGATGATTGGAAGAAGGCAGTATTAATATTAACATTTTAAAAAGGTGATAAAGAAGATATTAGAAATTACAGACCTACCCGCTTTTTATCAGTTTTATACAAAATATTTACTAAGAGAATTTCAACTTGTCTATAGAGAACATTGTATTTCAAACATCTAAAATAATAAGTTCAGTTTAAAAGTTGTTTTAGTACAGTAGTTCATATCCATATATTGAGGGAAGTTATAAAAGGGACAATGAATATGAGTTGTCATTATGTTTTGGATTTGTAGGTTAAGAAAAGGCATTTGATTCTATAAGCTTTTTTTCAGTGATTAATGCATTGGATCATCAAGGTAGAGATCCAGGATATTGTAATATTCTGAAGAATATTTATAAAAATGCAACATCAACAATTAGTTTACATAATGATATTAGAAAGGTAGGATGATTCCATATCACCAAAACTTTTTACAGCAGTGCTGCAAGAAGTATTTTGTGGATTAAAATAGGAAGTTAAAGGAGTACAAATAAATGGAGATTATTTAAGTCATTTAGATTTTGCAGATGATGTAGTTGTTTTTTGCAAATAATGCTTTAGAGCTTCAAGAAATGTTGCAATAGTTATCAGATGAAAGTAAAAAAATAGGACTAAAGGTTAATGTTAAAAAGGCTAAAGTAATGTTAAATTGATTTTTTAAAAGATGAAAATAAAGATTCATTATGATGAGTTAGAAGAAGTTAACAACTGCAATACCTTGGTCAGATTATTATTTTAGATAGAAACATAATGGATGAAATTAATCATAGAATTAAACTTAATTGGAGTGCTTTTGGTAGAAATAACTTAATATTAAAAGGAAATATACCTATGTGTTTGAAAGGAAGATTTAATAAAGGTGTTTTACTAGTTATTACTTATGAATATAAGACTTGGACAATTAATAGAAGAGCAATATAAAGTCTTCAGACCACACAAAAAAGTATGGAGAGATGCATATTAAGAGTAACAAGAAGTGATTGAAAATGCAATATATGGGTAAGAGTACAAACAGGTGTGACTGATATCATTGAAAGAATTAAAAGACTAAAGTGGCATTGGGTTGGAAATATTACTAGGAGGGATGATAATAGATGGCCAATTGAAATCTTACACTGGATTCCAAGAGATTATAAAAGATACAGAAAAACACCACATATGAAATTAATGGATGAAATAAGAAAGTGTGCAGGGGTGATGTGAAGAAGAGAGGCTAGAGATCAAAGAAGATGGATTGAACTTGGAAAGACTCTCCTGCAGTGGATTGATAATGGTTGACAATGATGATTATGATTACATCTAAGAAAGATTTATTTGCTTATTAAAGTATTACATTTGGATTTGTTATTTAGATCATTTTAAATAATTTGATTTCCTTACTTCAAATCACTTTTCTTATTTATTCTAAAGTTATTTTCATATTTGAAGATCATACTTATTATTTCATAATAAGATTCAATTTTACAAGAACTTAGTTTATATTTACAAGATGTTTAAATAGATTTATTCTAAGATGTTTAGGATGGCAACAAAATCCCTTACCCATTCTTAATATCTGAGTGTATTTCTAGATTATTCTTTATTTTATTTTAAATTTAAGAGATCATGATATATTCTATTTTATTTAAGTTAATAATATTATTATTACTATCATAATTATGGTAAAACATTAGTTTAGGGAAAGTATATATCTTATTTCTTTTTTAACTAGGATTTCATTCAACACTGAATAAATCTAATGAGTCAGAAAAATTTATGAGATCGTATTATCCTGAGATACCCTGATTTAATTTAATGGATCATATTATTAAATTCATTATTTTATTTTAATATTATAATTTTACATTCAAAGATTGAACTTAAGTGGCATAGATTATCAAAGAACATTTTGGAATTTTAAAACAATTCATGTTTTATTTGATCAAGACAATGAGATGCCTAGAAGATGGATAAAAAAATGGTAGCTTTATTAGATCTTTGTACAAGAAAAAAATAAACCTTAATGACACATGTTCACAATATTAAGATTATTTTGCTTATGCTAGAGTGAGTTTAGATTCCTTCTTCTCTTGATTTATTAATAGTATTACCTTGTATTTTTACTATATTTTATTGTAATGATTCCCCAATATATCCTTGAATTGTGGCATATTTATGAACATGCTGAGCATAGCTATATCAATTGTTATCTAGTGAGAGGTCTCTAGTGTACAGAATGGTGCTTTCATGCTGCACCTATTACCATCATCTCTCTTCTTTAGATTACAAAATGTACCAAGAGATGTTTTAGTTTGTACATTGTGCAGCATCTCTCGATCTCTTCCTTATGTTACAAAATTAGTATCACCAAATATTGAGGTGGGAGTGTATATTATTTTTTGTAACAGCATTTCTATTTCAAAAATTATTGTGTTTAACATTATATATATATGCATATTGTAAATTACTTTATTAGATATCAATCGTTTAATATTTATCATAAAATTAAAATAGAAAATGAATTTATTTTTTTACATAAAAATCAATCTGTTTGATCAATTTAAAATCAATAAAATAATTAATATTCATTCTTTCTGAGTAATTATTCAGGACGAAGATAACTAATAGAAAAATGATTTCATTTTCTTATTACATTGTTGTCTAGTTTTGCAGTAGAAGTGTGTACTGTTTATTGTAACAGTATTTCTATTTAAAAAAAAAAAACATTTGTGTTTAACATTATGGATATAAATTTTGAATTACTTTGTTTTATATATAATATGCTTATATGCTAACTTAAAGACATTATTTGGAAATAACCCCACCCATTTCTTTGCTTACATCATATATATATAAATTTGTAGGAAGAGATTAAGGTATATTTTGTGAATTATTATTACGTGTTCACATACATATCGTGTCTTAAACCAGAAATTTTAAGAAACAAATTCTAATGAATTGATGGTATTGTATTTGTATACATATATACAACATGTTAATTCATATATAGTTCTCTAAAATTTTGTGATAATGACATTATCATTGTAATTATGATTTGAATTATTTCTATTAACCCTTTCAAATGTTAAATGCTTTTAGAGAAATTTTAACATTATTTATATTTTTGAATACATTTAATTTTCAGTAATAACAAACAGATTAGTGTAAAACATTATGTTTTGAGTGATATTATTCTCTTTTATTTTTCAGGTGTTATTGGTCTGACAAATGATGGCTAGTATAAAAATAAATTGGTACCATTAGATTCATAAAACCATCCTCAAAATCAACTAGTCTATTCTGTCAAAAATAAAATTCATTAGCAATTTTATATACTTATATTTGAAAGTCCCTTTGATTATTTTCATTTCTTTCTTTTAAAAGCATTGTGAATAAACTGTTTCTAAACTTTATGGATTGTCACATTACATTGAATTACGGAGTTATATGTCATGTCATTTCAAAAGAGCAATACTTTTTTTACTCTTATATGTAGGTCTATACCCAATATTTTTTGTACTTTTTCTAATAAGATCTATATTTATAAATATATGTTGCAGAACAGGGTCATCCATTTTAGACACTTTTTTCTTTAATTATTCTTTTAATCAATAGAGTTATTAGTTTTAACATTATATATCCTTTCATAATTATCTAATGTTTGTAATTTTTGTTTTTAGCATTTCAAGTTTTTGATTTATATAGGATAATTTCTTGCTGAGTGTTTTGTTTCAGAATTTTGTAACAGTGCTTTATCATTATATAACGAAGTTATCATCCATATAGCAAGACCAGACTTTTGATATATTTTTGATTTTAAATTCTTCCATGTAATAATTGTGATCAGAGTAACAGTAATGACCTCTTAGATATACATTGATTTTGTTGAAAGAACATCATACTATATTGAAAATATGTTTTTATGTACAATTATAATTATTCTAGTTTATAAGATATCATTTCATTTAATCTTTTTCTTAAAATAGACAATACTCCAAAACCAGATACATTCATGAATTAACATCCATTTACAAATCTTACTAGGATGTTAGTTTTTCTTTATTTTATGTTTTTATTAACTACATAAAGTAATTAAAATCCCTGATTAGTATTTGTGTCTTATATACCAAATGTCAAGAATTTTAGCAAAAATATTGATATATTTATGATAAATTTATAGAATTTTCGATAAATAATAAAAATATTGAATTTTCTTGAAACTAGTTTGATAGTGTTAGAATATTTCCTTTTAACACTAATAATATGTGACACAGTTGCTATGTTCATTTTTTCTAATTTTTTTAAAACTAATTTTTGGGTAACTTCCTCAATTGCTAGAATTCTACCTAAGAAAGAGATACTATGTGATGTGTTGAGAAAGTTCAATTTTTTTCTAGAATACATATTTTAATATATACTGCAATATAGGCTTTACTTACTAATGTAAACTTATGTTTTTTAGTTTGACATTCTTTTATTAATTTTGGGATATTTTTTTAGTGACTCAAAGAAACTTCTAAAGTCTTCAACAGTAAGTTTATTTTTAGATAAATTCAAATAGATTAAAAACTTTGGAGAATTTAAGGAACACTTGCTCTCTATGTAATTTTCTCAGCTTTTTAGGAGTAAACTGTATATTTTACTTGCATATTTTTAGGAAAAATCTCTTTAAATTCACATTCTGTTCTGAAGAAAGGATTAAACTTTATTCTTAGACCATTTAAATGGTGTAAATATTTATTAATAAAAATAATGGGAGCAACTATTAAAACCATGACCCTAAGCAAACTATTAAATATCTCAAACTAAATAGATCCATAATTAATTTTTCTTATGACAAAAATAATACATTTGTATTAACATTTTGATTGCTCGATCAAAATAAATGAGATCTTCCCAAGCTAATGTAATAATGAGGCAAAAAATCATATAAAAGCTATAAAAATAAAACTACAAACATTGCTCAAAATTCATCATAAATATGCAATAATTATAAAAAATGATAAAATAATATATTTCAACAAAACTCTACATTTACTACTGATAATAAAGAGCGTATTCTATTAAGACCTGTTGTTTGTTTTAAAAAAATTACTATATTAAAGTTTATTAAGATTTCTTTATAGTATTTTTGGACCTTTGGTGTATAAGACACAGCCCTTTGTCATAAATTTTTAAGCACTTTGTTAAGTTAATCACAACATAAAAAGATTATATTAGTATGTTTCATTTGGAAATTCTATTCACAAATGCTCCTAATTTTAATGTTATCACCTATTATAAAACAAAAATTAATTGAGGATGATAACTTATAAATCAGAAACCCCATTTTCTATTAATAATTATAATAGAACTATATCTTACTTTTCTACATAGTAACATAGTTTAATGCAAGCAAAATACTTCCAACAATTTCAAAGTATATCTGTAAATGTATCACTGCCTCTGTTGATTAGTAATATTTACATAAAAGAACTTAAATCATTGACATAAATATTATTCCATTTTTAACAAAACTCTGACTTTATTTTGATGCTGATGTATTCACTGTAATGTTTGTGCATATGAACAGTTTGGAATTGCTTAAAGAAGCTAAAGTGGTTTCACTTATTTTAGTTTCTTATTCTTTTCCTTATTAGCAAGTGAATAAACTTCTTTTTGTTATTTTAGTTAATGTTTTGTTTGGTTAATTATATGCAGATGCATATATAGCTGGTAAACATAAATCTTATTTTGTATGTAGCAGAAAGGCACATGTCAACAATAGAATTAAGCAAATTGACAGTAGAATAATGTGAATTGAAAATTGAATGGCTGTAGTTATTAATTTATAAAGTAAGAACCTGTTTAAGTTATTATTAATAAATAATGGCATTGTTGAACAGTAATATTTGTGAGTTTGATATTAATAACACATTGTCATGGAAAATTTGTGTGGACCACATTGAGTGTCATATGCTAAAAAAATAAACTTGATGAAGATAGTCTCAAAATAGCTATGCTTTTGTTATTTGTGGTCAAGGACATTTTACAAATCACAAAACAATTGTGTGACCCAAAAACTATTGAGAACATCCCATATGAAAAGTTAAGAAAAAAAATATATGCATATTTTCAGCCAGCAACTTAAAATGGGTATCCTGTCTACGTTTTAGAGTGAGAAGGAAATTACCTTGTTGGCATTATACAGTCTATGATATAGCACTCTATACATTCAGAAAACAATGCCAGTTTGCCTCTGAGTTAGAAGGCATGTTGCTTGTCCAACTATTGCTTGGAACATTTGACCATAGCTGAAGAAAACTTTGCTTAGTGAACCAAATCTGAATTATAAGATAGCCCTCTAGAAATGTTGGCACAGGAAATAATGTTAGAAGAAGCATCAGAATTTCAGACCTCACTCAGAATGAAGAATAATTTGATTTCTGTAAATAAAGCTTAAGCTGTAGCTACAAGTTTGATGATGGCAAAGGAAAGTTTGATCTGTTATTGCTGCAATGAAAAGCACTATGTTAAAAAAATTTGTAACTTTAAAATGGAGAAATGTAATGTTTGTAAAATTAAAGGACATTTAGCTTATGTCTTCAGGAACAAAGACAAGAGCTGTAAAATGAAGTTAAGTCTGGACTTTAAATCATGGGGAGGCAGAGTAAGAGACAAAAAGTCTGTTAACAAGATTAATGTCATAGATGATGGCTGTATTATGTTAAACCTTAATGTCTTTGAAAATAAAAGTACAATGGAAGTGGACAGTGGAGCTGGCCTTTCTTTATTGTCACATAAAGGCCAGATAAGAATTAATGGCAGCTGTAAAAGAAAATCCACACTTCAAATTATGCAGGTATTACCACAGATGTAAATGGAAACAGAATTGACATATGTATGACAGTTAATATACCTGTGAATATTAATGCTAAAGCTATTATTTTACCATTACACATTGTGAAGAGTAATATAAGTCCTCTACTAGGAAGAAATTGGTGTTGTCAATTGGGAATTCATGTTAAGATAATTAAGAGTATTCAGTTGAAAAAAAAGTTAGAAATATGTTTCCCTGTTTATTTAAGCTGGATTAGCTGAAATAAAAACATGGCCAGTGAATATTCAAATTGTAAGTGATGACTCAACCGCATTGAAACCCAAAATTGAACATACAATTAAAGATATGGTAAATAAAAGTGTTTTATCACCAGTTAAAGATTCATCATAAGCTATACCAGTAGTAGCAACTATGAAATCAGATGGGAGCATATGATTGTGTGGATATTATCATAATATGCTAAATAAATTCATAAATAAAATACTGTATCCAGTCCTAAGTGTACATGAAGTTTTAGCATCATTTCAGAAGGTGGCATTTTTTCAAAAATTGATTTACAATCAGCTTTTTGTCAAATACCAATTATGGAGTGATCAGTTCTCATTTGAGATATAAGTCTTGTTTGAGATATAAGTGAAGAAAATTGCTTTATAGGATTATAGTTGCTCAAAAGCAAAAATGAATGGTTTATTTCAAGGCATCGAAGGAATTATTCCTCATGTAGCTGACATTTAATGACTGTTCAAACAAAGTGATTGGAAACAAATGTGTTGAATGTTTGTGTAAGACTGGACAGAGTTGGACCTATAATTAATCTTTCTAAATGTACATGGGCTACATGTGAAATTCAATTTCTGAGCCATGTTATAAACCAGAAAGGCAAATAACCTAACCTGGAAAAAGTTAAAGCTGTCAAAAATGCTCTTAAGTCTAGGAACATAAAAAGATTTTCATGCTTTTTTATGGTTGATCAACTTTTTTGAGAATTTTCTGAAAGGGAAATCATATGTCCTTATACCATTGTATGATCTACTGCATATGGGGCAGCATTGGAAATGGACTAAAGAGCATGATTTATCTTTCCAAAAAGCAAAAGATTTATTAACATCTAAACAGATTCTTGAATATTAAAATAGTAACCAGGAAGTGATTATTTCATATTTGGAACTGTCATTTTGCAATACTGTTATGGAGGAGAATTCCCTATTGTGTATGCCTCAAGGACACTATCAGCTGCTGAAAAAAATAATAATCAACTTGACAAAGAAGCACTGGCTGATGCTATGACATATGAAAAAAAAAAAGAAGCACTGGCTATAATTTTTTGCTATTAAAATGTATTATCTATATATGTATGGATGTAAATTTTTTATTTATATGGATCATCATCCAATACTGGGAATTTTTGGACATCATTAGAAAACTTCTGCACATGCCAGTCAATGTTTGATTTGTTGGATTAATTTGTTAGCAGCATATGATTATGTATTAATTTTACAAACCTGGATGAGAAATTATTCATGCTGATGCTTTGTCATGTTTTCTGGATGGCTATGAATTCCAACAAAAAAAGTAAAAAATTAATTACATTGATACCTGGAAGCAAAAAACTGTAAATAGGTCCAAGGCTAAAATGTGGAATAATAATAATCTTGGATATAAAAGCTTGAGAAATTGGATTAGATTTGAATGGCCTAAAAACCAATCAAATTGTTTCAAAACCTAGCTGGAATGATCAGGGAAGCCTATCTATATATAATGGCTATATTCTAATGATGGACTGAGTGCTCATTCCATCCAAAGGTTGGAAGAAAGTACTCAGTTTGCTACTCCAAGAATATCTAGGTGTAATGCAAATGGAAATCTTAGCTTCTTCATATGCAGTGCCTAATTTGAATCAGGACATAGAAAAATGATTAGAAATTGTGATGAGCACCAGTCTACTGCTGATTTGTCTCTGAAGACTTTTCATTTGTGAACAAAAGAAATGTCACCATGACAACACTTACATTTTGATCATGTGGGTCTAATGAATGGATATAACTTCCTACTTGCAATTGATTTTTATTCAGAATATAAGCTTGTTAAAAACACAGACTGTATTATTTGTGCCCTAAATGAGATCTTTGCAAGCCAATTTTTTTTTGGAAATGACAGTATTGGCCAATGGAACAGAATTTACATCATGAGGGTTCCAGGTGTTTTATTATCCATAATCTGAAAAGGCAGTGCAACATTTAAAGTGATCCCAAATAAACATTTCATAAAAGCATACATGAAGCTTTGTTTGACACAATGTTTTGTCAACATTTCACCCTCAGTATGATAACAATGAAAACATCTTCTGAACTGTCACACATACTTAATGAATATGTTACCAGATAAAAAAGTTATTGTGACTAATAATTTTGATGCTGAATAGTTTAATATAGGTGAATTAGTGTGGAGTTGTGATCTTTTAAAAAGGAAATTGACTACTGCTGTTGTTGTGGAAGTTCTTTCTTAAGTATTTTCGACTGGTTAAACTGAAGAAGGGAAAATTTTGAAGAGACATTTCCATCATTTATAATTTTAGCAGAATGAAATAATAGATGTGGATAACACCCAAATTACATTATCCAATGAACTGCAGACTTCTAATGAAAAAGAGGAGTGTGCTGTCATCTCTTCAGAATTAAAAAAAAAAAAGGAAATGCCCTTAGCTAATTAAGCTGATCAACCAGATCTAGCAGAAATAAGTACACAAGTAGTTGATCAAATGGCACAACTTGCATACCTACACAAAATGGCCCTGCATGGAGCCAATACAGAAGTGGCATTCATCTCTACTTCACATGGCATATTGCATATAAACACACGGTTTGATAATGAGTGTGCATTAGCTATTTTCTAGAGTGGGGGAGTAATGGATTGTTCTGTGCATATATGTGTATATTTTTTATAAATAAAGTTTAATAAAATCTTGTATTATACATGCATTAAATTTTTATTGGTATAAATCTACTCTAGAAAATTAGCATAAAACGGAAAATCTCGATTTGATATTGAACTAATTCAATATATTTAAATGAGCACTATTATGTATTTTGAACTGCATAAATATAACCTGATACATTCTAGTGGTGGAATAGTATTGCACAAACATGTGAGCAGTCACTGAATAACTTTATACGCAGAAAAGTGCATTGTGTGCATTAATCATTGTAGAAGTCAGTAAAATAGTTAATGTTTTATTTGATTAAATATATTTAGATGTATTTACAGCTGGTAAACATAAATCTTAGCCCTGTATATAGCATTTTCAATTACAAATCATATTACATATATTTTTAAAAACAAAATATTTGATAAAAAAAGAAAAAGGTATTTAAAAAATATTATTTTAGTTGCTTTGTTTTGATTAAACTTACAAATAATTAATTTTAGAAAATTTGCCATTTGTTAAAAAAAAAATTATAATTCCGACACTTGTTCTGTTTCAGAAATAGTATTTAAAAATAGAAAACTAAATCAGTATTAAATTATTGGGAGTGGGGACAAAAAAAAAGTAAACTTAAAAATAAATAGCGATTTTAATCTTGTAACTAACTTGTTCGATAAAGAATAAAGATCACATTTTATTTGAATAATCTGGAATTCATTGAATGGCTTTTTGTTTCTGTTATATAATCTGATTATTTGTTGTTTTTTTTCAGCTTAAAGGAAGTAAATATTGAAAACTATTTTTATATTTTTAGCTGATAATATGTAAACAATCACCAAAACAATGTTTTACGGCAAATAAGTTTATTCATTTAAGCCAATGAATTACATATGTATTATAAACTAAAATTTTCAAATGGAAAAGTATTCAAAAATTAAAGTAAAGTAAAATAAAAAGATATGTGCTTAAATTTTCCTTTTCTAATATAATTAACTTTAAAAGTTCAAGACATTTTATATTTATTCAAGCAAATATAAAATAAAAATTCTATTTCTAAATTACTATTGATTGATACTATACTATTTTTAAATATTGTCATTGTTCAAAAATTAAATTAAGAAAAAATCAATACTATTATATAGTAAATACTGATTGACATCAACAAGGGTTTGCGCATTCATTATCAGATTTTCAAGATGGAGAATTATGAAGCATGTCCTTGCTATGTTAATATAAACGAACACTGATTATATGTATATATGTGTGGGAGATGATAATCTAGACCAACTGATGAGAGCTGGTTCAGCACGAAATATGTATGTTGGAGATCATTTATCTTATTCACATGTATATGGTCATGTGTATTGGTTACATAAGATGGAAAGGATAGCTGAAGGAAGTTTAAAAGTCTGTGTTCAAATTCCCTTTAATTTGACAAGAAGAAATACAATATTAGCAATATAAAAGTCAAGTATTAATTTTATATACTTGGTCCTATAAATTTATAATTAAGATTTTTTTTTTAGTTGTTTAATAATTCACTTTCAGACTTCAGATCTTTTCTAGAATAATTTTATGTTATGTTATTAGTTTTTATGTGTTTGTTACCATACCTGTATTCAGGAATCTTTTTATTTATCTATTGATAATATTTTTATGTGCAATACTTATTGTATCATTATAATAAAAAGTGAAAGGCTAAACCTTCGACAGATGTGTCTTAAAAAGTGCTTTTATTATTGCATTATTAAAAAATAAGACATTTATTATTTACTATTTTAATGGAGGTTGCTAAACTAGGTCATGGGAGAAACAACATGTGCTTATTGTGACAAAATAAGAAAGGATTTGTTCTGAATTTTATAATAAAAAAAAGGCATGACTCATGTTTAAAAAAATTGCTCTGATTCTCAATGTGATAACTGTTATCTTTAAAGTATGTTTTATATATAAACACAAATACGAAACATAAGATTATCAAATTTGTCTAATGATTTATATCAACTTTGAAATTCATTAAGTAACTCTAATTATTTAACCAAGAGCAGTTGTGAAAAGAAACAATAATTATAAATAATACAAAAAAACTAAAAGGAAAAAATCAGAAAATGGACATTTTCTTATAAAAGACCCTAGACTTCATATAAGGTATTGTAATAGCTGTTGTATATGAAAGAATATATATAGGAATGTTATATATAAAGTAGAGTTATATGTGTTAAATGTTTACTATTAATTTTAATAAAGTCCTAATAGATTTAGCCAAAGGCAAACACAGAAGTTACAATGAAGCACATTTAGTAATGTAATAGAAGTAGTAGGTAACAGTTCTCATAAAGGTTTACGTGTCTTCTAAATCAAGCATGGAGTATAAATAGTCTGTAATAAAGATATCTAGAGAGTATACAAAGAATGTGTACATTAGAAAGTAATACACACAGCACTCACACATTAACTTATAGCATGTAGCAGATAACACTTCAGTACAGAAGAACATCATTACACAAGCTAGATATAACATAAGACAATCAAAAGAAAATAGTTTATATGCAAAGATATTGTCATTGGTTCAGCACTCAATGTAAGAAAATCACATAGGATCAGAAAAGTTTATCCCCATTGCTGAATAGGAATAAAGTAATACATATGCACATAACTATAACTTGCATGTCATGTACAACATAACTGGTAATACATCACTAGAAGTGAAGCAAAAGTGAAAAACAGTCGAGTACAGAAGAGTCCAAAAAAATTTTTGGAGTAAGACAACATATAGCAGTTAACTCACTATTATGTGGAAGTCAAGGTTACTAAGCTAAAGTGACAAGACAAAAGACAGTTCTAGACTGGAGTAGATAGAAACAATAATCCAAATAATCACTTGCTGTGTGAACAAAAACCTGAGAAGTGACAGTAGACCATGAACTGCATATTCCTGTATTAACCTTGATTTAATTATAAATAATAGATATGTTAATTTATAACTGTGAGTTTGTATTATAGATATTAAATCTTAGAACATAACAATAGCAAAATTATTTTTAAAAAGAAATAATAACTAAATTAACTGACATTAATAATTTCTTAATATAAATAAAAACAGAAAATATTTTTTTGCAATCCTTTAATAATAATAATAATAACAACAACAACAACAATAATAATAATAATAATAATAACAACAACAATAAGAAGAAGTCACCAGAGGTCACCTTAGCTTATCACTCATTCAGATCATGCTCATCAATTTATTAGAATATCATAAAATATACTGATTACAGGTAAGAGTTTTATTTCTCTAATAACTATAAAATAGAAAACTAACAGATTAATAAAAAAGAAGAGGAATACAAAAAGGCACCTCAGATTGATTGCATAATGGACTTAGATCTCCAGCATCCAGCCACAATGTCCACCAGCTCAGACATGTTTAAAAGTTCCTATGCACAGGTTGCAAAATCACCATCAATGGTTATAAAAAAAAGTGAAAATAATCCACGATTGTTTTTCTCAAAGAAAACACAGCTAACATCTAGATTTCACCATTCCACAGCAGGAGATCTGATAAAACTAGATCTTACCCCAAAAACTACTGAAACCAACATTAACACTATAAAAAAGCCCTGGTCTAATGATAGCCTTAAAAAAATCTCTGCAGTCTTTAATCAAACCATTCTTAGGGATCTTTTCAATTCATTTAAGTGTTTTTTCACAGAACGATCTGTTGTCATAGCAATTATGGATAGAAACTGTTCGCTCTATAGGTTCCCTAAGGATCTTCTATTCGAAGACATTAATAAGAAAAAACTATGGAATTTGATAGTTCGTGTGGGAGATCATCCAAATCTGCATTATTTGGCTATTGAATTTGTAAACGAAGATGGGAAAGAAACATTCTGACAAGAAATTAAAACTCTGGGTCAATACACATTAGTTATAGTCAACTCCAATAGAAAAAACTTTATTACTCAGATTCAGGGGGATGATAGATTTTCAGCCTATATATATGAAAAAATACTAACAATTATACATTCAAAGTAAAATTGGGAGAGGACATAAATCCCAAAAATATTCCAACACAAGTTGTCAATCAAGAAGTGACATTATTTCTTATTATAAATGGTCTCAAATCACAATGCTTTCATTGTAAAGAACGCGGTCACCTTATTAGTAACTGGTTTTATATTGTAACAATTGTAATATGAGAGCATCCTACTTGCATCAATTCCCCAAAGAAGATTTCCATAGTAATCAGGTAGTGACTGCAGATGAAGATGTGCCTTTGACAGACCATAATACAGAGGAAAAAATGATATTGACACCAGCAATAATGGAAAGGTGATTCTGCATACTACAAGTCTCAACAACATTGAAGTTTCCTTCCCTGCCAATCCAGAAACCTCCCCCCTCTTAATAAAACATCTCTCGAAATAATGAAATTGCTCATGGTTTTTTCATCTCAGATGGTACCAGAAACTTCACAAATTATTTAGAAAATCAGGTTGGCCAGCTTAAAAAAAACCAATAACAATCCAAAGAAACTCAAAACTCTAGAATATGAAAGTAGTGATAATGATTCTCCTTCTCTAATATTTAGAAAAAAAGCTAACATCATGCAAAGTTGCAATGCCTCTCTAATTGCCACATACGCTTCAGAAAATAGTCTGATGGAAGAAGAAACAGATAATATTACAAACATAAATAAAGTTTCATTTGAAAATTACTTCACAGATAGGAAAATGAGATCCAGAGATATTTCCCCCAAATCTACAGACAATAATTAAACACTGCTATTTATTGATTCATTAAAATATTTTACAGCTTCCTTTATTAAAATATTTAAATCTAAAATTAAAAATTTCCTTTTCTAGGCTTAGATTTTGATATATATGTATGCACACATACAAATAATGGATATTAAAATAGGAGTTTTTAATGTTAGAGGGTTAAAGTCTCCATAAAAAATTGATCTCCTCACTAAATGGTATGACATTGTTAAACTGCAGATCATGGGCATTATCGAAACAAAAATCTACAGTGGCTCCTAATCAACCCTACAGATAAGCTAAATTCCAAGGGCTATACAGCCTTCTCAAACACATCTGACACTACTTCAGCGGGTACAGGCATTATCATTGATAAAGCCTATCCATTTAGTTCTTTCAAAATTTAACATATTGATGTGCACTTGCTAATAATTACATTTACTCATAAAGCCATCACCTTAAACATAGCAGTTGTCTTTATCCCTCCAAGCCCCACTATTGTAAACAGAATTATTCAAACACTTAATTTCAGGTTCACAAATGCTGTGAATCCGACAATTATTTTGTGAGATTTCAACATGACATACCAGACCTTAATCCGGAAAATGGTTACATCAGCTGTCTTTTCCAATGATGAGTGGAAGAGGCTCTCTGCCAGAAAAGGCCATGTCATTTAACAATGGTAGACATTCATCACTTATAGATCTGGTTTTCTATTTGCCATCATTACACAACATGATAAGTATTCAATTGAAGAATTCCCCCTCTCTGATAATGCAAATGTTTTAATGTCACTGGATATTAATTTTGATATTAGAACAACAATTAATACAGGAAGAATCATCAGAGTTCTACTACCATCACATCTACCAGAATATCTTTTTTCAGAAGTATACATGTATCTTCACAAGTTGAAGAGTATTGCAATGGATCCAGTCCAAGCATGGTGTGCTTTTACTAATCTGCTTTCATATAACATTGGTCATCTTACCAGAACAACAGCACTCCCAACAAAACTACTAAAGCTTATGGATGATACATAAAAAAATTATTGGCACTTCCCAATCAAATCTCGATCGTTCCAGTCTGATAGCTTTAAAGAAAACATATCAATTACTAACAAACCAGCTTAGAGAATATATCTCCATTAAAACAAAAAGTTTATACTTAAATAATCTGCACATGTATACCAGAAACTTCATTAGATGGGCATTATGTCACCCCTTTTAGGTTCGAGTCCCAACAGCTATTAGATTTCAAACTGAAATTGTCTATGGAGATTTTATGTTGGAGCAGCTCTACACCTTATATAGAGAAAAATTCCAGAGAGTCTCCTCACCAAGTCTAATGGCCTTTTCATATGATAGATTAGAAAATGAAATTAATATTACTTTAAAAGATTTTATTCAAAAAATAGAAGCGATTCCAGACTCATGTCATCCCGGCATAGATGGAATTCCCAAGTTTGTATACAAACATATTGATAAAATCATAGCACAATATATGCTTAACCTAGTCTCTTATCTTAATAAAGACATCTATAAAATACAGGGCTTAAATCAAATTATGCTTGTGCCATTCATGAAAAAGAAACAGTTAATCTCAAGCACTACAAACGTACATCCAATTTCAATGTGCTTCCTTGGCATAAAGATAATAGAATCAGTGATAAAAGATAAAATAGAGCCATTCATTATGCCAAATCTATCAAAAATGCAATTTCCAAAAAAGAATCCTCAACAGGACAGGCAGCATTTCTATTCAAGTCCACTGTAGAAACCATTAGAGATAATAAAAAATGCAGTCCAATTGTTGTTCAACTAGATATTGAAACCGCATTTGACATGATTTTCATCAGTACTCTTTTTAAAACTCTGCAAAAATACTCAGTTCCCAACACCTATCTAAACCTGCTTACTAACTTACTTTTAAACCGTGCAATTTATGTTTCTCTAAATAGGAAAACTTCACCTCCAATAGTGCTGCACCAGTCCATTCCTCAGGGCTCACCCCTAAGCACCTTACAGTACACTGCCTATATCAATCCCCTTATAAAAATAATAAAAAATGAATTCTCAGGAATCTATGTGCCTATCCTCAATGACCTCACACATCACATATATGGATGATATAGGAGTATTCCTATCATCCCAAAAGCAAATTCCCAAACTTCTGAAAGTACTCACCAATTTTACAAAAAAATTTAAATTAACATTTAATATGGAGAAATTGTGTGCATGGCAGATCTTCACTGGTAATAGCATTACTAAAGTTTTCAAAGTTAGACCAAGTGCATTTCTTGGGTTCAACTTCTATTTATGCCATTTACCTATGAGAGCACTCATACAGAAAAAATTAATAGAGAAAGTGGAAAAGATTGTCAATTCACTCTCCAAAGCTTACCCCTCTCTATACACTAAAATGGCTTTGCTTAACATCACTCATACAGAAAAATTTAATAAAGAAAGTGGAAAAGATTGTCAATTCACTCTCCAAAGCTTACCTCTCTATATACACCAAAATGGCTTTGCTTAGCATGCTAGTGATTACAAAAATCTCTTATTTTACTCCAACAATCATTTTTACCAAAGCATTTACAAATAAAATAGACTCCTTATGTAGGAAACTATTATGGGGAAAAAGATTATCTCAATATCAGTAAAACCTCTAAGAAAACCCCTTTTCACAAAATGGCCTTGGCCTCCATTCAATACATACCTTCAGGATACAAAAAACATTGAATATAATATCTACATGTGCACAAAAAATTCGCATGTTTAGAAATTTCTGCCAAAATTACCCCCACAGATAGACCACCTCATCTCCAGGGATATCTAAACACATTACTTACACCATTACTACCCATCCACAATCTTAACTTCAAACCACCACAAGCCAAATATAAATATTGGGAAATTCATCAACTTCTACATCCAAGTCAAAACAATGTACAATCTCCATATCACTAATAAACAATTATGTCACAAATTCAAACTGTGGTTACTTGAACCAAAATACTTTGACTTTCTCCTTAAGATAAATCTTGACTCGCTACCTACATGACATTTTTTAAAATACCAAAGAAACTACAAAGATATAGATGATATGTGTAATCTTTGCCATA
The DNA here is from genome assembly GCA_028023455.1 of Epiperipatus broadwayi. Classification (NCBI taxonomy): domain Eukaryota; kingdom Metazoa; phylum Onychophora; class Udeonychophora; order Euonychophora; family Peripatidae; genus Epiperipatus; species Epiperipatus broadwayi. The sequence continues at coordinate 687,313 of JAQFVV010000222.1, read as the reverse complement.
GGGACTCAGAGACACAAAACCACCTTTTTTTCTCACGCCCAAGTGTAGAAAACATTCATGAAATCATCAGCACTTCACTCAAGGACAAAAAGATCAATGTGAAAACCCTTTTTGACTCATTTAAAAGAGGTATCTTTGCTGAAATAAGAATCAGCACATTTATACTCTATGCCTTATGGTGTACAAGGTGTAATTTCATATATAATTATAACCCTAGAAGATACTCAAACATGTTCAGAAATAAACTGCAAACCATATGTGAAAGAGACATGAAGATCACAGATCACACTAAGTATATTGACATTTGGAATATGCAAGGACTTATATAAAAGTACAGAAGCAGTCAATCTTAGCTTAAGATTGTGCTTCATACTTCTACCTACTAACCTGTGTTTAAATTCCTATTTCCCATCCCACTCCTTTTGTCGTGTATATATATTTTATGTATATATTTGAGATGCACACCTAAATTATAAAATTTAATGTTTCAATAACATGTTTTAAAATTATTATTAATTCTTTTTTATCAATTATTAATTCTTTTTATTAAAATACATAGGTGCGACTCAAAAATATATATAGGAGCAAAACTTACTAACAAAATATTGATTTTTTTTGAAATATTTTATTATATGTCATTTTTAGGTTTTTCTTTTTAAATTGCTTGTTTTTTTATAAACTATTATAAAATCCAATATGGAAGATGTGACTGTTGTTAATTGGCCAAAAATAATTAAAGGGACATATTTTTTTAATTAAAGTTTTACTTAAAATAAATGGGATTAAGTAGATTAAAGATTTTCTTTTGTATAAACATGTTGTCAAATCTATTTCTAATCTGGAAATAGATTTGAATTTATTTTTGGACATTATCTTACTGTTGCATTTTCAAAAACAACAGTTAGCCGAGAGGTATCGCAGTCACCATGCAAGCAAGTAGTTGGTTGCAGACGGTTGTGGGTTCACATCCCGGCTGATGCTATGACATATGGAAAAGAAAAAAGTATAAAATGACTGAATTTTGAGTCACATATTAGATTAGCTATTATTGAGAAAACTGATTGTAAACATAGTACATGTCACTTGAAACTTAAATAATGTAGCAGTAAATCCACCACTTCTCGGCCCGGTTGGGTCATCATCTTCTGTGGCCATCTCATTCTGCTGCCCAAGAGGAAGTAAAAGCCCGACCTAAGAACTTCAGTGTGCTAATAGAAGCTTGATGCCACAGGAGAACTTGCATTTCAATTGCCGTGCATGTGCACTACTAAATCGGACTCTTAAAATTGCAAGGTAAATTATTTCAAACCACCACCATTGAAACTAAATCTAATCTAATTCATCTATCAAGATATCTTCTAATATGTGATTTAACTTTATTTTGTAACTTTATGTAAAATGTAATTTGCTCTTAAATAATTTCTGTAAATCTAATTTTCTCTCATATGCTCTAACTTTTCTTAACTTTGGTGTGGTCAATTATTTATAGTTATTTATTACTTGAATTTATATGTCTCTTTTCGTTATTAATTTGCCAATCTCACAACCTGGCGAGCTTAATTTCTAAAAATCTTTTCTGTCATTTTTTTTCTTCTTAACCTTCATGAAAAGGTTATTAATGTCCTCTTAAATATATATATAATGCATTATAAAGTAATATGTTCACCAGTTTGTTTTTACAAATCAACATTTTATGTTGGTTTATTATAAAAATATATTTGTTTAACTCTGGATTTTCTACCCGGGGTAAATCCAGAACTTAAGCTAATTAATGCTTTGAAATCTTTTAAAATGGTTTTTTTTTATTAAATTCTGAAAGAGTGACCCAATAGTTATTTTTTATAACTTTAAGTCTTCTTATTTTTACATACTCTTAAAATCTCAAATAAAGTACTGATATATTTTATTGTAAAATCAACGAAGGTGGGATTGATTTATTTTAAATAACAGAAAGGGAAGGGGGTAAATTTTAATATTTTAGTTATTAAGTAATTCTTAAAGTTTCTTTTACTAGATAAAATCTTAATGTATATTTATTTAGGAAAATCTTTCTCTCTATATATAACTGCATAGCATATTATTTGTCTAAATTATGGTATTCAAACAAGGGCCTTTCATTTTTAAAGCAGTAAATTATATTTCACGTCATTAGGTACATTCAGTCATAACTGCGTTACTGACATTTAGCCTATCTTCGTATTATATATATATTACATGCTTCTAGTCTTCTAATCTGGGGGTTGCGACAAGTTCGAACCCATAGATTTCTTTTCATACCTCATTCCATAGAAAGTTGAGCTATCTGGAACCACATTTATTCCATATAAAATGCCTCTGGCAGTGATCCTGTAAGTTTAGCACACACTATGCATATCTACTTTCTTCGTATAAAAAGGCCGCTGGCGGTGATCCCTAAGTTTGGCACATGCTATGCCCATCACTTTCTTCATATTAAAAGGCCTCTGGCAGTGATTCCCTAAGTCTGGCACACACTATGCCCATTCACTTTGTTCTCATCCAGAAGCATGGCCTTTTTCTCTTAGTTATTTTTAGGCTATTGTCAGCACCGCAAACTTTTTCGTATTTATTATTTCTTTTGCTTCATGACCCAGTCTTAATGTCTTAATATTAAAATTGTGCTCTACTTAAAATATATATAAATGCCAACTACTTCTATTTTTATTAATTAAATTTATTTCAGTCTTATACACCCACCATCATAACTTATTTCTGTATTTAAGAGTATATGCCTTGGGAAAAATAAAGCGTTCATCTTACAATTGTTAAAATAATTTTTCATTAAATATTTTGTCATAGATTCAAATATAATCAAATGTTTTCAAATGTATTTTGTTTATTTTCACAACCTCAATGGTGTGAAAATAGTTTATATCATATGTATAATGAATTTCGGAATGCTCCTAAAAAAATATATGTTAGTCACAATGTTTCTGAACCATTAACCCAAAGCGTTAATAGCAATTTTATGTAACTTCTTTCTAACAATTGATTGGCATCTTAATATTGGACCCACCAAAGATGTGTGTTTATTTGTAATATATTATTTAGCTAATAAAGAGCATATGAGAAATAATAGCGTGAATGACACTATGTAATTATCTACCGCTTGCTCATTCACGCACATACTAATGTACATAATTTATAAATGTATAATAATTTGTCAGTATATTAAACTATATTTTTATTATCTAACTTATTTGAGTAGTTCAAATTCCTCTTTTCTCCACTTCCACATATTACAGCCATGCTTATATATCTTTTAATTTAGTCATCATAATAGATGTCTCATGGTTTTGCTCAGCTTTGCTAGTCGGCTGAATTAAGATTAATTCTCATGTGCCATCACTATTATGTTATTCATTAGGTGGTAGAAATGAGGCTTAGAGAGTGGGTTCGAATTCAGACTGGTACCTGACCTAAATCTTGGGTATGACTGGGTTTGAAATACATTTTGTGAGTTCCAGCTTATGTTAGATGGATAAATATGTTTTGACTGGTACATAGGATTTTTTTCTCGGGCTTGGCTTCCCAATGCGAGGCTTCGATATAAACACCCACATACCCTGAGTAATGAATTCTGTTTATATATATATTCTTTAAAAAAAGTTGTTATATAATTTTTCCATGTTTGATATATTTAAAATAATGTGTTCATATTGTAAAATTCACTGTTTAAAGTTAAAAGCCATGTACTGCAACGATAGCACATATGTATTTTTTTCTACAATGTCATATATAAAGCTTTTTGTTCTTGAGACATATATAAAAAATTTATAAATAATTCATAAATCATTGTTCACTCTGTCTTAGCTGGCACACTTATAAAAAGAAATTTTGTTAACCAGTAGTGAGTCAAATGCAAAAATGTTGGAAGTGGAGGGTTCAAACTCAGATAAAAACAATTATTGAGAGCAAATTTTTTTTAGCTTAATACTCTTATGTATCATATTGAAACATGTAATAACCAGACTATGAGTTTTCTTTTAGATGCATGGGTGCGACCAAGAGAAATTAAAAGAAATGGTTAGATAAGTATAAAATCTTAAATAAACCAATTTTTTTTTCTCAGCAAGCAAAAGCTAAATTTTCAGCTAAACTATAGTTGGGAAGATATATAGAAAGTGTGGGAGAAGTGAGTGGTTATGCAGGAGATGATTTTTTTAAAAAAAAGAAGAAATATATGTATAGAATTTTTTTTGCTAATTGAGTATATAATGTTTGTGTTTATTTTAAAAGCAAAGTGAAAGAATTTGGCACGTGTATGGATTTTTTTTTTGTTTTTTTGTCTTTCCAATAGTATGTAGTTTTGTGTAGTGTATATAAAAGTGTGTGTGTGTGTAAAATCTATGTACTTGTATATGTAGTGCTGCATATATATGTACATAGGTGTGTATGTGCGATATGTAGGAACAGATGTGTTTGAAAATTTTATATGTATTGCATTGCTATATATTTTCTTGGAAACCCATATGCCTGGAGAAATTGCATTGTAGCCTAAGCATAGAAATTTTTTTTTTCATTATATAGATGTGCAATTTTTTTTCTTGATGTAATGTTTGAACAAATATTCACATCCCCAAATGATATTTCATATATATAGTTTTATATAACAAGATTGTGTATTGAATTTTGAAAATTTTCGTCATTCTTTTGGTCGTCACTTGAAAACTCCTAGTCAAGTCTTTTTTTTGTTTTCTTTGTTTCATTGTATGTGTGGAGAAATGAAGCAGTCAATCTTAGCTTAAGATTGTGCTTCATGTTTCTACCTACTAACCTGTGTTTAAATCCCTATTTCCCATCCCGCTCCTTTTGTCGTGTATATATATTTTATGTATATATTTGAGATGCACGCCTAAATTATAAAATTTAATGTTTCAATAACATGTTTTAAAATTATTATTAATTCTTTTTTATCAATTATTAATTCTTTTTATTAAAATACATAGGTGCGACTCAAAAATATATATAGGAGCAAAACTTACTAACAAAATATTGATTTTTTAAAAATATTTTATTATATGTCATTTTTAGCTTTTTCTTTTTAAATTGCTTGTTTTTTTTATTAAACTATTATAAAATCCAATATGGAAGGTGCAGTTGTTAATTGTCCAAAAATAATTAAAAGGAGGTATATTTTTAATTAAAATTTTACTTAAAATAACTGGGATTAAGTAGATTAAAGATTTTCTTTTGTATAAACATGTTGTCAAATCTATTTCTAATCTGGAAATAGATTTGAATTTATTTTTGGACATTATCTTACTGTCGCATTTTCAAAAACAACTGATAAAGAAAAAGTATAAAATGACTGAATTTTGAGTCACAGATTAGATTAGCTACTATTGAGAGAACTGATTGTAAACGTATTACACATCGCTTGAAACTTAAATAATATAGCAGTAAATCCACCACTTCTCGGCCCAGTTGGGTCATCATCTTCAGCGGCCATCTCATTCTGCTGCCCAAGAGGAAGTAAAAGCCCGACCTAAGAACTTCATTGTTCTAATAGAAGCTTGCTGCCACAGGAGAACTTGCATTGCAATTGCCGTGCACATGCACTACTAAATTGGACTCTTAAAATTGCAAGGTAAATTATTTCAAACTGCCACCATTGAAACTAAATCTAACCTAATTCATCTATCAAGATTTCTTCTAATATGTGATTTAACTTTATTTTGTAACTTTATGTAAAATGTAATTTGCTCTTAAATAATTTATGTAAATCTAATTTTTCTCATATGCTCTAGCTTTTCTTAACTTTGGCGTGGTCAATTATTTATAGCTATTTATTACTTGAATTTATATGTCTATTTTCGTTATTAATTTGCCAATCTCGCAACCTGGCAAACTTAATTTCTAAAAATCTTTTCTGTCATTTTTTTTCTGCTAAACCTTCATGAAAAGGTTATTAATATCCTCTTAAAATATATGTATATAATGCATTATAAATTAATATGTTCGCCAGTTTGTTTTTACAAATCAACATTTTATGTTGGTTTATTATAAAAATATATTTGTTTAACTCTGGATTTTCTACCCGGGGTAAATCCAGAACTTAAGCTAATTAATGCTTTGAAATCTTTTAAAATGTTTTTTTTTTTTATTAAATTCTGAAAGAATGACCCAATAGTTATTTTTTATAACTGCCAGTCTTTTTATTTTTACATACTCTTAAAATCTCAAATAAAGTACTTATATATTCCATTTATTGTAAAATAAATGAAGGTGGGATTGATTTATTTTAAATAACAGAAAGGGAAGGGGGTAAATTTTAATATTTTACTATTTTAGTTATTAAATAAATTTTAATGTTTCTTTTACTAGATAAAATATTAATGTATATTTATTTAGGAAAATCTTTCTCTCTATATATAACTGCATGGCGTATTATTTGTCTAAATTATGGTATTCAAACAAGGGTCTTTTATTTTTAAAGCAGTAAATTATATTTCATGTCATTAGGCACATTCAGTCATACTGCATTACTGACATTTAGCCTATCTTCGTATTATATATATATCACATGCTTCTAGTCTTCTAATCTGGGGGTTGCAACAAGTTCGAACCCATAGATTTCTTTTCGTACCTCATTCCATAGATAGTTGAGCTATCTGTAACCACATTTATTCCATATAAAATGGTCTGGTGGTAATCCTGTAAGTTTTGCACATGCTATGCATATTTCTTCTTATAAAAAGGCTGCTGGCGGTAATCCCTAAGTTTGGCACATGCTATGTCCATCCACTTTCTTCATATAAAAAGGCCTCTGGCAGTGATTTCCTAAGTCTGGCACATGCTATGCCCATCCACTTCATTCTCGTCTAGAAGCATGACCTTTTCCTCTTAGTTATTTTTAGGCTAGTATGTCAGCATGGCAAACTTCTTCGTATTTATTATTTCTTTTGCTTCATGACCCAGTCTTAATGCTCTAATATTAAAATTGTGCTCTGCTTAAAATATATATAAATGCCAACTACTTCTATTTTTATTAATTAAATTTATTTCAGTCTTATACAATCCCACCATCGTAACTTATTTCTGTATTTAAGAGTATATGCCTTGGGAAAATAAAGTGTCCGCCTTACTATTATTAAATAATTTTTCATTAAATATTTTGTCATAGATTCAAATATAATCAAATGTTTTCAAATGTATTTTGTTTATTTTCATGATCTCAATGGCATGAAAATAGTTTATATCATATGTATAATGAATTTTGGAACGCTCCTAGAAAAATATATGTTAGTCACAATGTTTCTGAACCATTAACCCAAAGCGTTGATAGCAATTTTATGTAACTTCTTTCTAATAACTTATTGGCATCTTAATATTGGACCCACCAAAGATGTGTGTTTATTTGTCATATATTATTTAGCTAATAAAGAGCATATGAGAAATAATAGTGTAAATGACACTATGTAATTATCTACCGCTTGCTCATTCACGCACATACTAATGTACTTAATTTATAAATGTATAATAATTTGTCAGTATATTAAACTATATTTTTATTGTCTAACTTATTTGAGTAGTTTGAATTTCTCTTTTCTCCACTTCCACATATTACAGCCATGCTTATATATCTTTTAGTTTAGTTATCGTAATAGATATCTCATTGTTTTGCTCAGCTTTGCTAGTCAGCTGAATTAAGATTAATTCTCATGTGCCATCACTATTATGTTATTTATTAGGTGGTAGATCTGGGGCTTAGAGAGTGGGTTCGAATTCAGGCTGGTCCCTGACCTCAATCTTGGACATGACTGGGTTTGAAGTACATTTTGTGAGTTCCAGCTCATGTTAAATGGATAAACATGTTTTGACCAGTACAGTACTAACAGAAAACCATATCTAACATGGACCGTTGTGCCAGATTTGAAGTCAACTGACACAAAGTGGATGCATTCATGCTTTAGTTTAGTTGGAGTACATCTAATTGTATATAATCATATTACTGAGTGATCACCTTTGACTTTGTTGAACTTTTTTCTTAAATACTTCTTGTTTTCTAACGCATGCAATGCACTGATCAAATCATTGTACATATGTAGTTTTGTGAACCAATTTATACGTAAGAACTATGTTATCAAATGTAACTTGTGTAACCTTTTTGAATACTAATAAAGTTTATCCTTTGAAACATCAAAATCATAATCATCATCATCATCATCAGCATAATAATAATAATAATAATGATGATAATAATAATAATAATAATAATAATAATCATTATTATTACTAGATATGAAACATTAATTTATGATAATAATAAATCATAAAATTTTAATGAGATATCTCATAGAGATAATTATTATATCAATTGGTGATTTAAAAGTAAAAAATGTGTAACAAGAGATGGTATACTTTCATTTATCTATAAAGAATATATGCAATCATTGGCTCCCATATTAAAATACAAATTTGATTTATCTCTCCAATCTAAGATTTCCCTTGCTTAGAAGAAAAAAAAGTAATACCTATACAAAGAAAAGAGATTTTGAAGAAAGAAAAATAATTATAGACCTATATATCTTTTTTATATATCAGCTAAAAATTTTGACAAATATCTTTTTAACTCTCTCACATTTCCAAATTCAGTATTTTATTTTTTCATTAATTTGCCACCTAATGAGAAATAATGTGTGTATTTTCCTATATACATTATAATACAAAATTTTAGTTTGAAAAAGTTCCATAGATGGCAAGAAAATTGCTCATCATAATAGAATTTAGCTCTGTCCTGTCAAGTGCTTTTTTGTATTCTGACAGTTTTTTGACATCACCATTTTTACCACATTATTTAAAGAAAATAGTTTGAATAGCCAAAAACATGTTTATTTGAAAATTTATACAATGCTAGATACTTTTTATATAATAATTTATACAATATTTATTAGAAATCAAAATATATATTATTAATAATTTATTTTGAATGGACATACTTTTTTTAAAAAAAAAGAATGTTATATTATCTATGTAAATACACTGTAAAGCTATCTTAGCTTTCTATGTAAGCAATACCATAATTTTGCATTAAATATTGAAAAATTTTAAACTTTTAAAGCATAATTTGATACATTTAAGAGAAATAAGTAAATATTTCTTCAGATTGTTTTTTGAAAAAGACAAATAATGAAGATTTCATTGATTTTGTAACATGAAAATAATCTTTCTAGAAATGATCACATTTGAAGCTTCTTGTTTTACTTTACAATCTCATTTTTTAATATTTAGAGAAAGAAAATATGAATAGTTAAAATTTATTTCAGTAGTAAACAAAAATATCTATCAAATGAAGTCAAATTTGTTATTTTCTAATAAGTAATAAGAGTTTAACATTAAATTCTATGTTGAACATGAGAACAAAGAAAAAGATGCAGTGGGTGGAATATTTAACTTTTAAACATTTATCTATTCATTTTTCCAATGGATTCCTAGTGATTAGCATAATTTATATCAGGGAAATCCCAATTTAATCACAATCAATGATATAATAGTACAAAATTTTTTTCAGCAAGGATAACTAGATTTTACTTTTGTCAATTTAAGTAATGTATGATAGAGTATGTCATAGTGATTTATTCTTTAATTCTTGTCACATAGATATTATCAACAAATCTGTTTGAGCTTTTTATGTCTTATTTTTTAGATCGGTCTTACTTAATATTTTTAATAATGAATAAACTGATTATATTTACCATATCTATGGAGAAAAGATGGTGCATTACAACATTATTTATTTGCAATTTTTAGATCAAATTACTTTGTAAACAGTAAAAATATTATTTTCTATGCTGATAACATCAAAATATTTAAAGCAATTTTTAAATTTTCAGATCATTTAGACTTGCAGAATATGATATAAAGTCTCTATATCTGGTATATTATAAATGGAACTTTTACTAGAATATCAAACAAAAGTATATATAATGTCATGGACTAGGCCAAGTCATGCATCACATGTCTTTTTAATCAAGTAAGACTAAAATAGGGGTGAAATTCTCTCGAATAAAATAAAAAGATAATTAATGTAATGATTTTCTCAGTTGATATATCTATCTAAATACATTGTTGTAATGGATACTTTATGTTGAAGTATGGATAATTATAGCTAAATATAATTTATGTAATGAAAATAATAATTTTGAGTTCAGCATTCATTTTACTCTAACTATTTGAGTATTTAGGGACTGTGCATTTCAGTCATAACTACATAAAAAGCATGTTCTCAGAGTTACGGGGAGTTTATTCTATGGGTTACATGTATTTTTATCATTTGATTTACAAGTATCTATTTGTATACAATTTATTTAATGGTAATAACAAAGTATTGCATGTATAAAATAATAAGCAATAAATGTTGTTAATAAAGAATAATTTATTAATGAAAAATATAAGAAAATAATTGATAAATAAATTAAAGCATTAGAGTCTTCTTTGTGAATTTTCCTGCTTAAGTAATATTTGGTTAGAAGACCATAAATAAAAGTACTACTATTTACTTTTGTTTCAAAACTCTTAAGTAATGTTATTTCAAAGATATAAATAACTTAACTATTACATAGCTTTTTGTAAATAATTTCAAATAGCTTAGTTAATACTCAAATACCTTACATTTGATTTTTTTTTTTGTTTGAATATTAAAATATTATTGAAAATACGAATTTTTGATTAAAATATAATTGAAAATACTGATCTTTAATTATTTATATTTACATTTTCATAATTATTTTACCGTAACAAATTATTGTTAAATATTGTTAATAAATTTTTGGTTTCTCCCGTTTTTCATATTTACATTTTCATAATTAAGAGTTTGCATTTTCAGGCATTTTATTGTTTACAGGGCCAAATGATTATTAAATATCATTAATAATTCTAATGATTTTTGATTGTTCATATTTACATTTTCTTAATTATTTTAATTAACATTTTAGTCAATTTTACTTATTATTCCATTTGTTTGTTTCAAGGTTTGGCCAAGATGGTGGACATCTCCCTCTCCTTCTTTGATATTAACTATGATATGATGTACTGCCCCAAAGGCATATTACTCTAATCTTGTGATCTTCATGGTGACTTCTCCGTGTGATCTGTGGGCAAACTTTATCGATTAAATGTGTTCAGAGATCACTAGGAGACATTATCTTAAAAATCGTAAGATTAGAGTAGTCTGCCTTCAGGTGTAGTACATCATAGCTTAGTTAATATTCAGGTACCAAATGTAAATATGAAAAATGAGATAAACCAAAAATTATTAACAATAATTTGCTACGGTAAAATAATTATGAAAATTTAAATATAAATAATCAAAAATCTTTAATCAAAAATCAGTATTTTCAATGATATTTTAATATTCAAACAAAAGAAGTAATAGCTAAACCCAAATTCATTACTTACAAGTAACTGCCTTTCGTAAATATTGCAATATGCAAAAAGGGTGAAATAACAGATTTTACAACCAATTTTTCCCCATACTGATTCCAGAATGTAATTATAAGCAATATTTAAGTAATCGACAAACAAAAGGCAATAATAGGTAAAAAATATATTTTTTTTTCCCATGGTATTTAATAAATCCAAATTGATTATATTAAAAGAAAAAGTGGGAAAAAAAATTCTGTCAAATATTTACTATAAGTAACTGCCTTTCATAAATGCTGCGATACTGAACAATGTAAAATGGCTGATTTTACAACCAATTTTTAGCCGTACTGTTTCCAGAATATTATTATAAGCAATTTTTAAGTAATTGTATCATGAAATAAAGCTACAATAAGAGGTAAAAAATCATATTTTTTTTTGTGGGGATGGTATTTAAAAAAAAAAAAAAGCAAAAAAATTATTATCAAAATTTTAACTATAAACAATTTCCTTTCTCAGCTACTGCGATAGTGAAAAAGGAAAAATGATGCCATGACAAGCAATTTTCCCCATACCATTTATGAAACAAAATTACAAAAGTAAAAAAAAAAAAAAAGGTATATTAAATAAATTGTACTTACAAATAAAAGTCACTGTGGTGGACTGAATTCACGGATTTGTTGCAAAATAGCAGTAAAAGGGTCATCTTTGAAGCATCGCCTCCACATGAATTCCGTTAAATACGAATCCAAGTGTTGTCTAGCTGTACCTCTGTGCTTCTTGTTCTGCCATTTTAATACCCCCCACAACCTTTCTATATTTTGAGTGTGGACTCCAGTCGATGGGTCCACAAAATTATAGGTATGATTGACCTGAAGATGATCGTATCCGGCCTCCTTTAATTCATCGGTTTTATAACCTTTCCAGCAGTCACTGTAAATCATAGATCCTTCCTGCACATTGTCTCTGATGGCTTGCATGAGAGTGGATGCAGTTCTGTCTTGAATGGCTACCACAAAACATTCATCCGTCTTCCTGCAAACACCACCGAATATCCACTGCTGGGGGAGTACTCTGCCGGCATTATTTTTTCGTCTTGAAAAAAGACTTTCATCAATTTCAACAACCCTGTTAGGGCCTCCAATTTTCACTTTTTCTTTATGCAATAGTCTTCATGTGCAGACTTCACAGAGATAATTGTTCCAGTTGATTGCTGTTTTACTGGCAATTTCCAACTGCCCCTCACAAAATCGTACCAATGTCAATTCTCTGCACCAACTATATATAAATCTGATCACAGTGACCAAACTAATTCTGGATCCTTCAAACCAAGTCCCTTTTCTGATAGCGATCTTTTTACAACAGTCTTTAACATTGCAGTGCCATTGCTTCTCATAGTTCTTAATATATATAGTCATAGGATGGCCATTAACACAAAATCTCCCACTCGGGATAATTCCATATGTTTGGAAAAATTCAACTGCTTCATCTTCAGAAGATGGTTAGTCCCACAATTTTATATCTGACATTTTCTTGTAAGTTGTTGATTAGTAATAAGTTAAAAAAATTAGTAATAAAAATAACACAGCAATCAAAATGTAAATTAGTAATAAAAATCACAAAAATGGTAATTAGTCAGCAATAAAAATGTTAAATAAATAGCAATAATTAATAAAAATCACAAAAATTAGTAATCCAAATCACAGCAATGAAAATGTAAAACAAGCAATAATTTCGCAATTAGCAAAATGAAAATCTCACAAAATGGCGTATAACAGACAATAGAAAAAAACACCTCTTGCTTGCAATACAACAGCAGGTAAAAGACAGATATTTACCACAATTCACCGCAATATTACATAATCTCAAAGTTGACCATGAAACTACCTTGATCACTTCTATCAATTAGTCATGCCAATGTTTCAGTTGCCATGACATTGTTTTGCTTGATCGTCGATCTTATCTTCTGGCGGCTTGTGTAGTATGTCATAGCTTAGTTAATACTCAAATACCATTATTTTAATATCACATCTAAAGATTTTGAATATCAATAATAAATTTTTATCATTTGTAAATGAATAGAGAAAATGAAATTATTTCAAAGTAATTCAAAAATAATGTCTATTTTTCAGAATAAACTAAAGCTTCCTGAATGCCTTTTGTTTACTCATTCAGAAATTATACATTCAATTATAAAAGTTACGATTTCAGAATTTCTAATTATCTTACTATAAGTTTGAAAAAGATTTTTTTTGCTTCTCTTCATTCTTTTAAAGTAATTATTTTCAATAAGCATCTAAAGCATTTATAATCTTGTGATTTTATTCAATATTTTAAAATAATATTCTTTCTTTAGCAGTCTGTTATCAGAGTTTAATATGTTAATAGTATTGTGACAAGAATGAAGAAGGAATTGACAATTCAATAATTGTACTGGAACAAAGCCAATGAGCATTTTATTTTTAATTTAGCACTTCATGGTCCTTTTTGAAAACCATTATATAATAAATCTTCTGGCTTTCACAATTTATACAATAATTTAAACTTAAATTTGTTCATGTTGAAAAAGAATTAATTTAAAAACAAACCTATTTTTTTCTGTCTTCTTATTTTTCAACAAAATAATGAAGAAGAGAGAAAAAAGAAGAAGAACGAACCTCTGGAAAAAAATATCGTATTCTAATTTTTCTGATCCTTAACTTACATAGAGCATTTAAATATTTCTCCTCAAATAGCAATATCTATGCAATAAATTAAATAAGTTTATTTGTAGACAAGGGGAAAAGCAAGCAAATATTTATTTTGCATTATTTTTCAAAATATTTTAATGAAATGTTGAGATAACCATTATTATCACTACATATCACCTGTCTCTGAGAAGAAAGAACATGACTGCAAAAGCATTCCACTTTTGTTTTTTTATTATAACAAAAATTTATTTTTAGACTCTCTGTCTCAAAACACATTTGAAAATAAAAAGATATTTTCTTTATTTACACAAAAATCATCATTACTTCTTGAATGCATTCTTGGGTCATCAAAAGCAAACTGTTTTTTATTTTTCTTTAATATAACATTTCAGGTCAGCCAAAACAAGTTCTAAGTGATGATGGGATCAGTAGGAATTGCTATTTTCTGTTTAAATCTGCCTCCTTCTAATTGTCTTTTTTTATTTGTTGTAGGCATTCCATTTATACATTGAACAGGAGATAAAATGATGATTGCTTTTTAAAACTTTTGGCTGTGTTTCAGACTGACTTTTTGAATGTGATCTTACTTCCATTCTCCTATCATTTCCATAATATCTTTTATTTCCTCATTTCATTTTTATATGGCTGGTTTTGAAATTATACTCAATCTTCATACTACTAAGAGATGTATCTGCTTTTTTGACTAGAGGTTGGGCTACCATAGAAAATTTTTTTTCTTTATTTTACTTATGGTAATGCATATTTACAGCATTCAAGAAATCTGCTACTTCTTCAGTAGTTTTTCTATTCATACTAATGACAATTTGCTCAATTCTAAAAGGTAAATTATGCTTTATGACTCAGATTATTTGACTATCCATTATCCCACATGCAGATAAAGTTCACAATCTGGAAACCTATCTTCTAAAGAATTGTGTGCAGGTTTCTCATCATTTAATTTGAAACTTTCTTGTATGATTTGATATTTGATTGCTTCTTCACTCTTTTCAGATTATATGTTACTCAAAATTTGCTTTTTGTATTTTGGATAACTAATCAGCTTACATATTAATGAATTCCACTATTCCTCACCCAGTCCATTCATACTACAGTATGCAATGGCTATTTGTTCTTTCTTAATGAGTGGATTCAGTTTGAAGTAACTCTCTAAACTATACAAATGTTCTGTTGGTGTTTTTTCTGCATTGCCTTTAAATATTTTAACTTTACAAAAACTTTCACTATATCTGTGTTGACTTTTGACACTTATGTCATCTTGTTGTTGTTTTTTTTGGTATTGCTATATCCTAATGTAACTTTGATTTTTTCTTGATGTTGCTGCACATACTCTTTCAATACTTTATGCTCAGCTTTCATATCAATCCTTTAATGATGAATTTTCTTTTAGAATGATTCTTATATTTTTTCTTCTTTCAGTTTTAATCTCTGTAATTGTTGACTATGCTTAATATTGTTTTTTAAAATTATCCTGGCAGGTTCATACAGGTTTATGTATCACATTCTGGACATTTACAGATAATGTTTTCTCCATTAATTTCATTTTTTCTGGACTTGTTCATCCTCTTGTCTAATCATCTCTATTTTCAAAGTAATATGCTATTTTATAGTCCAAATATTTTTTCCTTGATTTCTTCTTTAATTTGAAGACAAGCTCTTTTCATCTTGATTTTTATTTATTACTTCTAGTATTTTAGCATTTTTTTTCCTTTGTTGATTATCTTCATTTTTCTCTCTTCTTTCATTATCTTCATGTATTTTTTCAACCATTTGTTGATTTCTCATTATCTTCATTTCTTTTGATCTCTTCTCTCATTATCTTCTTTTATTGCTCCAAGATCATTTACCATGTCAATGTAGTCACTACAAGTTTCTGCTCCCCCAGTGCTTGCATATCCAAGCTTTTTCATTATCTCAGCCTCCATTGGTTGACCTTCAGTTTCCACTGACTTCATAATTATTTGTTATTCAATCATTTTTAATCAAGTTAAAAAAACAGGCAAAACTCTCTATAGATATTGCCACTCAATGCAAGACAGAGTAATCAATGGATGCCAAAAGGCTTGTGCATAAAATCCCTATCTAGTGCCCACTCATCCAATATCCCCAGAATAGTTTCTGGTTTGTGGCCCTTGTCAATGAGGAGCCTTGGATCTGAGAGTGCTGCACCTAGATCTTAGGCTCCAATACAACCTTCCAGCAGCCATCTTGATTACTCTGGCTTCCACTGAATGGCAATACTTATAGAGAGTTTTGCCTGTTTTAATAACAGTTAATAACAAACATAAAAATGGTGATCATGTAATGTTCATTGACTTAAAACCAATCCTGCCTAATAGGATAGTGGTGGCTATGGTTATTAAAGAACCAAAGACACCAAAATGTATAGATACTGAACTGACTTCAGACCTATATGACTACATAAGATGATGAGCTTGGATTGAAAATATTATAGTGTTTTCAATTTAAGTCTCATAGTTTTGTAGTTAAATAGAGATAAAAGGTGGTTGCTGAAGGGTTGCATTGGATCCCAAGACCTAGGTGCAGCCCTCTCAGATCCAAGGCTCCTCAGTGAGAAGGGCCACAAGCCATAAACTAGTCTGGGGATATTGGATGAGTGGGCACTAGATGGGGATTTTATGCACAAGCCTTCTGGCATCCATTCATTACTCTGGCTTGCACTGAGTGGCAATACATATAGAGAGTTTTGCCTGTTTTAATAACAGTTAAGAGCAAGCATAAGAAATGGTGATTATGAGATGCTTATTGGCTTAATCAAGTTAATATTAATTTTCTTTCCTTCTCAACAAATTATTACAACTTTCACTGTTGTTATTGCTAATTCACATGTAAATAATGTCATTTATCAACAGTAAAATCAACTGTTCAATGTCACAATGTTGTTGGGTCTATTTATACACAGAGACCATCACTCATCTATCGCAGAACAGAATATTTGATGCCAGAATGTTGTGTGCTATTTATGTAATAGTTACTTTATTCTGAAAAACAGCTAACTATAGCTAAATATAATTTATATAAGGAAAATAATTTTGAGTTCAGTATTCATTTTTACTTTAAATATTTATATATTTAGGAACTGTACATTCTAGTCATAACTAGAGGGAAAGCATGTTCTCAGAACTATGGGGAGTTTACTTTATGGGTTACATGTATTTTTATCGCTTTATTTAAAAGTATTTATTTGTATACAATTTACTTAATGTAATAACAAAATATAATATGGGTAAAATAATAAATAATAAATTTTATTAACAAAGAATAATTTAATGAAAAATATAAAAAAATAATTGATGAATAAAATAAAGCATTATAATTTTCTTCGTGAATTTCCTTGCTTACGTATTATTTACTTGAAAGACCATAAATAAAAATTCTGCTATTTTGTTTCCTTTCAAAAGTTTATTATTTCAATATCACACAGTTTATTGAATAGTTTATTAAACTAATGATTTTGAATATTAATAATAAATTTGTATCATTCATAAATGAATAGAAAAAATAAGATTATTGTAATGGTAATTCAAAAATAATTTTTATTCTTTCAAAATACATTAAAGTTTTGTGAATGTCTTTGTTTCACTTATTCAGAAATTCAATACAGAGAGCATATCAATAGCTCAAACAAGCTCTTATTAATAAGTGCGGTATGAGAAAATCTCTATACAGGACACTCCCATCTCCAGACCAACTGGTTTTGGGCATATGGCTCATATCAGTGAAGAGCTAGAATATTCGGACACTAGATCTAAAATATTAACTCAAAACCCAGCAGCACTTATATCATACATAATATTTAAGTAGAAACTCTAACATTTTTGGACATGAAAATGTCTTTAAATCCAGTTATCTAACTTAAAAAGCTATATGGGACTGAACTAAATTTAGATCTACAATATTTTAATAGCCTCAGCATGGCCATAAAGTCTTAAAGTTAAATTATAATATTCAAAAAAGCAAGTCATAAATAAAATGTTATTACTTTTATAATCTTGTAATTACAAAAATGCAATACAGAGAGCATACCAATAGCTCAAACAAGCTCTTAATTAATAAGTGCGGTATGAGAAAATATTTAAAATCTCTATCCAAAACACTCACATTTCCAGAACAACTGTTTTCAAGCTTATGGCTTACATCAGTGGAGAGCTAGCATTTTCATGTCTGAAAATTTCATAGTTTTTACTTAAAATATTATGTAAGAAATAAATGCTGGGTTTTGAGTTGATATTTTAGATCTAGTGTCCAAATATTCTAGCTCTCCACTGATGTGAGCCATAAGCTCAAAACCAGTTGGTCTGGAGATGGGAGTGTTCTGGATGGAGATTTTAAATATTTTCTTGTACCACACTTATTAATTAAGAGCTTGCTTGAGCTTTTGGTATGCTCTCTGTATTGCATTTTTGTAAATACAAGCTTATAAAAGTAATGTCATGTTATATATGACTTGCTTTTTTGATTAATATTCAGAAATTGTAATTTCAATAGTAAAAGCTATGATTTCAGAATTTCACATTATCTTACCATAAGTTTGAAAAAGAAAACTTTTGTTTCTGTTCAATCTTTCAAAGTAATTCTTGTCAACAAGTTTTCAAAGTGTTTATATCCTCATACATTTCTTCAATATTTTGAAGTAATATTGTTTTTTTAGTGGTCTGTTATCAGAGCTTCATAAAAATATAGTACTATAATAAGAATAAAGAAGGAATTGATGATACAACAGTTGTACTGAAATGGAGCTCATGTGGATCTTACTTTTAATTTAACACTTCATTGTCCTTTTTGAAAACCATTATAAAATGAATCTCCCATCCTTTCATAACTTATAGAAGAATTTGAACTTAAATTTTCTTCATAATGAAAAAGAATAATTAAAAAACAACTATTTTATTTTCCATCTTCTTACTTTTCGAAGAATAAATGGGGAAGAGAGAGAGAAAAAAAAGTAGAATGAATCTTTCAAAAAATCTCTTATCCTAATTTTTTTGATGCTTAATGTATATAGAGCATTTTAAATATTTTTCCTCAAATATTTTGAGAACATCTATGTAATAAATAAATTTATTTGTAGATAAGAGGGAAAGCACTGAAATATTTATTTCGCATTATCTTTTTCAAAATATTCTAATGTCATGTTGGGATAACCATTATTATCACTACAATATACATATATAATAAAATGTATCTTCATAGATATAGGTGTATAAAATCTGTAAAACTTCATGTATATGTAAAATATACTAAGTTTTAAAACAAACTTTATATATTCCATGACCTGGCTTAAAATTTAATTAAAAGTAAAACCTATTAAACAAAAAAAAAAAACAACTTAAAAACAAGAACTAATAAAGATTAGTCAGAAAGTTTAATTAAGGTTAAATTCAAACATCAACCTGTCATTGCAGGTAATTAAAGGAAAAACATATAAGTATATCATTAGAAAATAAAAACAGGATTAAACAAGAAAGACAACAAAAGAAGTGTTGTCCTCAAGATGGCAAAGGGCTATAAAAGAGGACACAAGAGTAAGGTAACAACATAGCCTGTGGAGAGCCAAAATACATATTGACTGCATCAAATATCTCAAAAAAGATTTCAATTTTAGCCACTGGAGAATTATCTAAAAATACTTCTGTTATAATACTTTTCAGAACTGATATAAAAGCAGCTGGAATGTCAAAATTATTTGAAACAATAAAAACAAATATCGGTTAAGCCCACCTGAAGTGTGTCAATCAATGTCTGAGTGAGGTGACCTTCCCAACTTTGGAAAAACATCTATAAAAACCAACACGTAGAGATATGAGATATAGCCTTTTGCCCACAGAAGAACGAAATTTATATAATCCACATAAGTAAAAAGAAATATATACACCAACAGATGGTTTATCATACTTCAGAACTGAATATCCACTGTTGGTAAATCTAGAAAACTATCTAGAGAAACTGTGATAAGAATTTAAAGTTATATATATATAAAGCCTTTTTAAGATTTAATTAATAACTATTTTTTTTGAAAATGTACATTGTTTATATTAAGTAATAAATCATAGATTTCTACTTTACGCTTATCAAATTATAATAACAAAATTGTGCCAACACACATATAACGTAAAGCTATATAAATGATAATTAAC
This sequence comes from Epiperipatus broadwayi, assembly GCA_028023455.1. NCBI lineage: Eukaryota > Metazoa > Onychophora > Udeonychophora > Euonychophora > Peripatidae > Epiperipatus > Epiperipatus broadwayi. The sequence continues at coordinate 667,065 of JAQFVV010000222.1, read as the reverse complement.
AAATTAAAAAGGCTTAGTACTTTCGAGAAAGTATATTTCTTTTAATCATAGCCTGTTCTGTCTCACTCTTAGGAATCATTATGTATGTACAATATGAAAACTTTAGGCAAATGAGGCAATTAGCCCATCTTATATTTAAATTAAAAAGTACCTGTGTATTTATAGTTAATCTTTTACAATTTTTAATGAGGTATATTAATTTATTATTTTAATCATAAAATAATAATGTCCAGAGGTAATTTCTAAATTAATGGAGGTTATCTAAAATAAATAATATTTTTATTTAACATATTTAAATGTCAGTGAGCCATTCTCTCAATAGTATCACCTCCAATGTGTACATATTAATTTTTCCACTTACCCTGAGCTCTTATGTTCTGAGCTAAGTGAAGCAAAGTTGTTACTATGAGAACTGCAGTAATGATGCCAGAGGTAAAATATTTATATATAGTATTTCTTAAAAAAAACTCATGCCCAAATGTGTAATAATAAAATATTAACCCTATACATTTAAACAAACCTTATGAATCAATGTTAAGTTAGAACCATTGCATGGGATTTAGTGTATGATGACCAGGAAATATAATCTTGGTATCTTAAATAATATTAATATAAGGGACATAATCATCATTAAGATCTATTTTTAACTAAATGTCATTAATTGAAATTCAAATATTAATTAATCTTTGAATTCACTGATGAATTGCATATTATTTTATAATAAAATTATATATATATATGATAAACAAAAACAAGTTAAAAATTTTTTAACCTGCCTATAGCTTGCATTTTATGATCACAGATGGAGCTTTACCAATAGCTCACTCAAGCTTGTTTACAAAAAATGCCGAGAGTGAATCGAAAATTCAATATCTCTTTCAAATTATCCCGAACCTTTAAACCATGGTTTCAAGCTAATTGGCTATCGTCAGTAAAGGGTAGGAGTACAGAAACTAGATCTAAATCCCAACTCTACTGAACAGCATTTGTGCAAACTGTTCCTATCAGCTTGAAAGCATGAATTTTTCAGATATGTAAATATCTTAAAATCCAGCTAAACAAAACAGATAGCTATATGGGTCTGAAATCAGTTTAGTTTCATCACATAGTAAGAAGGTTCTGCAATCTATATCATTGCTAAAACCTTCAAAGGTACATTTATGATAAACAAAAACAAGTTAAAATTTTTTTAACCTGCCTATAGCTTGCATTTTATGATCACAGATGGAGCTTTACCAGTAGCTCACTCAAGCTTGTTTACAAAAAATGCTGAGAGAGAATCGAAAATTCAATATCTCTTTCAAATTATCTCCAATCTTTAAACCATGGTTTCAAGCTAATTGGCTATCGACAGTAAAGAGTAGGAGTACAGAAACTATATCTAAATCCCAACTCTACTGAACAGCATTTGTGCAAACTATTTCTTTCAGTGTGAAAGAGATATTGAATTTTCGATTCTCTCTCGGCATTTTTTGTAAACAAGCTTGAGTGAGCTATTGGTAAAGCTCCATCTGTGATCATATATATATATCAGAAGTATTATATGTGCATTGATATATGTATATGCGTTGTCAGTATAAGTTCCATTATTGTCATTAATAAAAACAGTTCCAAATATAATATAATAATCAATCTAAATAAAATTGAAACAAACCACTAATTATATTTACAGTTATTTAATTATCAATCCAGCTTTCATCTCTTATTGAAACCTTTTCAAGATATAATGTATTAATTATCAACCCAGGTTTCATCTCTTATTGAAACCTTTTCAAGATATAATGTTTTATACATCACATGACTTATTAACTACATTTACTCCATCTATAAGACATTATTTTACCTTAAACAATATAATTAACATTATACATATAAATGTATAAACAAATGACATAAAATAAAAGTACATAAAAATAATAATAATAATAATAACTTAAAATTATATAAATACATAATTTTAATATACTTATATAAATAAATATTTAATTACCCCTCCCCTTTTATAAACCATCATTCACAATACAACCTTAATTTTTTACCATAATTTTTAAATCTTCCAATTATCTAATAATGCCCATTTTCCATCTAATCTTTCTGGATCTTTAACTTTAGTTAAATTTTTCTGAATGTATAAAGTTTCATAACATATCCTTTTTCAATAATCTTTAACATGTTTTATAATTCTAATATTATTCTCACACTCCATTTTATGACCAATATCTAAATAACATATATATAGTCCTGATCTAATATCTTTCCTATTAATCACTCTATCATGCTCCTTTCCTCTATCACTTGTCATTCATCCTGTCTGTCCTATATATACCTTATTACAACTCCCACATTCAATTTTATAAATCATTCCTCCCTTACTATTCATACCATCTATCTTATTTGTATTACATAACCATCTACCCAAAGACTTACTATTTTCCCAAGCTATTCTTATATCATCTGGTAATTTCTCTCTTACTAACTTTTTATACACATTCCTTGAATACAGAATAGACATCCACTTACAATGTTTATATTTATTGCCATCATACTTATTTCTAATATTTATATTTTGGTTTCTAAAAATTGTTTTAATTACCTTTCTTTTATATCCTATTTTAACATAATCATTCTCTACTTTTAATTTTTGCTCATATGTCTCTTTTTTATCTAATGTAAGTTTATCATTCTTTAATTTAAATCCCTTTAAAACCCCTACTTTTTGACTCCATGGCTGATATAATTTTGGATCAATTAAACTTTTAATTTTTCTATCTTTAATGTAATGCTTTACCACTATTTCATTCATTATTCCTCTCTTTACAAAAATATTTAAGTATTTTAATCTATTTATCTCTTTCTCCACTGTAAACCTAATTTTGTATTTATTATTATTCAATTCATTAAAAATCTTGTCAATACTTCTACCATTTCCAATAACAATAATATCCACATACCTATAATATAATATAATTCCTTTATTCTTTATAAACTCAGCTACTATGTCTTCCTCTATACTACTTACAACCATTGTTGATACTATCCCACTTATTGAACCCCATAATTCATCTCTTTTCTATACTCCAAAATTCTTCCTTATATTTAAAATGCAAAGCCTTACCTACAATAAGTAATGTTTCATAAATAATATATATCCAATTCTCTGACAAAACACTACATATTTTCAATTTAGTCATAACTATTTTTATATTATCCTTTATGGTACACTTTGGCACATTTTCTCAATATCAAAAGATGCAATCAGTCCATTTCTATTTAACTTAATATTCCTTAACTTATTAATAATTTGTTCAGAATTTTTTATACAATATTTACCAAATCCAATTACTTCAACAATCTTTTTATGTACCAAATTACATATAACTTTAAGTATATAATTATTAAAAATCCAAAATTATTCTTATTGGCATATTCTCTTTGTGTGTCTTAATCTTTCCTATTGTACACGGATGCTCAAAACATGAGGAAATAAACATTTGTATTTTTTTTCATTAATTAAATTTTTCATTTTCATATAATTCAACAATAAATTATATCTTGTTTTAATCTTATTTGGCAGGATGTTTGTCTAACTTTTTATATCCTTGTTTAACCATATCTTCATGTATTTTTCTCTCATTGTCCAACTCATCTAAAATTACAAATCATGAACCTTTATCTTCCCTTGTTATTATTAAACTTTCTTTCTTTACCTTTTCAACAATTTTATATATTATAGAATTTTCTTTATTTTCATTCTTATTGTATTTTACTCTTTTACTTCCAGCATTATTAATTTTTGACTAATTCAACTTTTAAATCACTCTTTATAACTTGCTGCTTCTACACTTACAATAGTTGCCTTTTGAACATCACTATTTACAAATGATACATACTTGGCTCTTTTATTTAAAACATTTGACTGTTCATTATCAAATTCCACATTAGATAGATTTATAAAATTATTTTCTACTTTTTTAGTCCATTCATATTTAGTATACATATTATTTAAACCACTTTTAAAATTTTCTTGGTTTATAACATAACCATTTCAATTTATGACCAGATTTCTTACTAAGTCTCTTTCTTATTTCAACATTATGACCCAACAAACTGATTTTTATTCACTCAAATAAATATTCAGATATATTTTCTTTAATATATATTTCTTCCTATTATATTTTTTAATATTATAATCAATTTCAACATTTTTTTAAAAATTAACTTAAAATTGTCGCTTGAATTTTATTATGTAAACCTTTATTTTTATAAATTTTTACATTATTAATTCTGAACATACATGACATAGGCATTATTCCATTCTGTTTACATTTATTTAAAAATGATAATTGGTATTTTAATCCTTCAATTCTCTTCTGAATATTCCATAACTGTTTATAAACATTAAAGTTAATTTTTTTCAAATTAAAATATAAAAACATCCATTTATTATTTACATAAGACTTCTCCATATCCAAAATTCTATATACAATAACATTCAAAAAACCGTTATGATGCCAAAACACATAAAACTGAAGAATATACAATGGTCAAATATCCAATATAAAATAATTATTTGTCCAGTGTTGTTATTGATATATATTTAATATAATAATAAATCTAAATAAAATTGAAACAAACAAGTAATCATATTTACAATTATTTAATTATCATCCCAGCTTTCATCTCTTATTAAGACCTTTTCAAGATATAAAGTTTTATACATTATATGATTTATTAACTACATTTACTCCACCTACTAGACATTATGTCACCTTACACAATATAATTAACATTACACATATAAATGCATAAACAAATGACAAAATAAAAGTACATAAAAAATAATAATAATAACTTAAAACTATACAAATACATATATATTACAATATACCTATATAAATAAATATTCAACTCCCCCTTCCCTTTTATAAACCTCATTTACAATCCAACCCTGACTTTTTTACCATAATTTTTAAATCTTCCAATTATCTAATAACACCCATTTTCCACCTAATCTAGCTGGACCTTTAACTATATTTATACATTTATCCAAATTTTTCTGAATGTATAATGTTTCATAACATATCCTTTTTTGATAATCTTTAACATGCTTTGTAACTCTAATATTCTTCTCATACTCTATTTTATGACCAGTATCTAATACTTTATACATTCAAAAAAATTTGGATAGATGCATAAATATAGTTAAAGGTCTGGAAAGATTAGGTGGAAAATGGGCCTTATTAGATAATTAGATTTAAAAATTATGGTAAAAAGTCAGGGTTGAATTGTGAATGAGGGTTAATAACAGGGGAGCAGGAGTTTAATATTTATTTATATAGATATATTAAAATATATATGTATTTATATAGTTTTAAGTTGTTATTATAATTACTGTTATTTTTACGTAGTTTTATTTTATATTTTATGTCATTTGTTTATATACTTTATGTATAATGTTAATAAGTCCAATAGGTGTAGTTAATAAGTCATATGATGTATAAAACTTTATATCTTGAAAAGATCTCAATAAGCGATGAAATCCGGGTTGATAATTAAATAATTATACATATAATTAGTTGCATGTTTCAATTTCATTTAGATTGATTATTATATTAATTATATATTATATTGGATATTTGACCATTGTATATATAATATAATTATACATTACCTAATCAATCCATTCTCTGAAATATTATTCATAAAGACTTGGGAATAATTTTCTCTAGTAATGGATCATCTATAGCATATATTTCTTATAATGTGGCAAAAGCCCATAAAATATTAGGACCTTTTTTAAGGATAACTAATAGTTTTAATTCAAATGCTAGGTTGACGCTATTTGCTATATTAGTGATTCCAGTACTTCATAATGAGTCTGTTATATAGAATTCTGTCAACATTTTGCATATTACCATGATCCAAAATATTCATTACAAATTAAAAAAAAAAATGGAAATCTAAATAATAGTTTATTTAATAGTCGCAGGTTAATATTGTAAAAAATGATGAAAGGAGAAATAGATATTTCTGAATTGCAGAGGAAGATACTATACAGAATTTCCAAACTGAATAGCAAAAAAAAAAAAAATTATATATCTCCTTTTTTTTCTCATGTGTCATAGCATCAGCCGGGAAGTGAACTCGCTAACCCGGGACAACTGCTTGTAAAGCAACTGTCGCTGACCTCTCGACCACCAATTTATATATCTCCTTTAATTCAGATTGTCTGAAAAGATCAATATTAATTATATTGCCATATAATAAATACTTCTATAGCATTGACATTTTCAATTTATTAAACAGTAACTTAAAAAAAGCAATTCAACAGTATCGTAATCTTTTTTTAGTTGATTTTAATGGACTTTATGTTAGCACATTAATAAATATTGAATTGAATAATAAAAAAAAATGGCTGGATTACAAAGGCATATTGATTTTACATAATTGATATTCCAGATTCCTTTTACATCATTTCCCATAGCAAGTAACATATAAACTGTATTGTGGCATTATTCCTATCAGAGAAATTTTAGATCTAATCAGGTTTAATGTGTAAATAAAGTGTTCCTAACAAAGCTCAATGAATCTAAGAAAGTTATTTACCTAGGACATTGTGTATTTATTCAATAGCAAGTGTTCATAAATATTGAATACAAAAGCTTTTCCTACATGATGTTTAACGTTCAAAAAATAAGGGAGGGGGGATTTATGTTTTTCAAGGTAATTTTTATTTTTGCTCAGATGATGGATTCACTTACATATCTTTTTCTTACTGTTCACATATACAATGAATGAACTAATAGCAAAGTAATATATTTTTGCCATATGGTAAAATTTAGACAAAAAATATACTGATGATTACATTATGTTGTTATACTATGTTAATTAATAGATATGTATATAATATCATGAAGGTTGAGAGAAGGCAGCCTGAAGCAATAATAATTTCAATACCAATTGATGTTAACACTGTTTCTAAACATGCACATAATCTCTGTTTATTAAGATAAATTAAGGCCAATTCTTGAGCCAGTGCAAGCACTTATTTCCAGCTGAAAAACATTTTTTTAAAATTATGTCCATCCATCTGTTTATGTGGTATAATTTAAGTTTAAATCAATCTCTCTAGTGTTGAACAAAGTTATTTTTATCCTCATCCATTTAAATAAATTGTAATTATGATTGATGTTGTGGTCCATGAGGGTGTTAAATGGTTTATTGTAATAGATTATTGTTTGGTGCTGCTGTTATTGGCAGTTGAATCTGAGCTTCATTGATAAAGGATTCTCTGGCAGTATGCATTGTTTGATGCTGTTGGATATTTATAGTATTATCTAGGAGAGATGTTATCTTCACAGGGGTTTGTGAGATATGAATGTTTTTAGCATCAATAGATTTAGCTTGAATATTGCCTGATTTTAATTTTTTGCCATTTTTGAAGCATTTTTGTTTTTCTTTTGGCTTGGGAAGTGTGATGGATGTTATAGGTGAAAGGCATGGTGTGATTGCTTCTATAATTGGCATGAATATTTTGTTAATTATTACATTTGTACTTTTTATCTTATTAGATTGATGATTTTGTGTGAAGAAGGAAATTAACTTCTTTACATTAGCATTTCCATAATCATCCACTTCCAAAGAATTGCTTTGTTTATTGATCTCTGATTCAGTAGTCAACTGTATTTGCATTTTTATGATGTCATTGCATGTATCAGATGGCTATTACTATCTATGTTTATCTCTGAATGGCTAATTGTATTTGAATGTTTTGGTGACTTTTGTTTTCCAGATTGAATGTGAGATCAATGAGGAGGATCTTTTCACTAATGTGTGTGATGTTTATTACCACAGCACATCTATTTTCAAGTTTACCATTGTATTTTTTTATTGCTCTGGCTGACCCTCAACTTAATGGGTATTGTACTCTGTGGCTAGGCAGTTGCATTGCAGCATAGTATTGCTGATTCAATCTCTTAATGTATAATGATAGAGTGGCCTTTTGGTTGGTGTATATTTTGATCAGAGTTTTGTTGCAAGAAAAGTTTAAATTCAAAGCTATTAATTACTATGGGTATAAGTAAATTCCAGAGATATATCTTCAGAAAGAGAGTAACCTTTCTACATGGCTGCATCACTTTTGGAAATCTTACTTAAGGAATACCCAAAATAGGCATTTTAAGCATTTCAATGATGTAATTTTGTCATGTTGAATCAAATGTTATGAGAACAAAATTTTCTAAAATTTTAACCTGTGTCTAAAAATGGAAATTCTGATTGCTATCATAGAACTCTATTGCAAGATACCAAGGATTTGGGTGTTCTGCAATGCTCTTTATAGAATCCTACAAACAATGTTGTTCAATGGCATCATATAGTAGGTGGCATTGAAAGTGATACAGATTAATGTTACTGTCTGTGGTTTATATTACAATAGAGCAAGAGGGAAAAATCTTCAAATGATGTAAATAATTTTCAGGACATCGTATTATTGAAATTGTCATATATTATATCATGCATTTCATTTGACCAGGTAATTGGGGATTTTGATTTTCTTGAGCAGTAAAATTTAGATTCATTAAGTCATTAGCATTAATTTTCCTGAAATTCAGAGGGAATTTGAGTAATTTGATATTTGAATATTTTGAGATAATTGCTGAACTTTAACTATGTTCACTTATGATTGATTAGTTTTTTTTATCTATTGTGGTATTGTTGTATCTGGCACCAATTAGTAGGCCATCTGACTGTCTAGACACCATATTTACTTAGATTTTACTGTTGTAAAAATTTTTACAGAGCAAAAATATAAATTTAAAAAATTGAATTTTTTTAAAAAAAAAGATGTAACTGATTAAGCTTTTTTAGTTTTTTTTATTTGACATGCTTTACCCCTTGTCATTTTTGTTTTTATTTGTGCTTTTGAGTGTTTGAACTTGGAGATTCTTATCATGATTGCTTCAACCTGAATATCAATTGCACTATATTTATTATTATTCTATTTATTACTATTATTATTTTTTTTATTATTATCATCATCATTGTTGTTGTTGTTGTTGGAATTATCTGAGTGTCATCCAATAGTTTATAAGTTACCATTATATGTGATGAATTGTTATTCCTGCATAAATTCCCTCTTTACTTGGAAAATATCTGATTTTCTACCCAAATTTATCAATATCCACAGAATTAGTAGAAAGAATTATTAAATAATTACTTCAGAAGTGTTAAATTTTTTTTTGTCAAGTCAATTAAAAAGTGTTATGTGCAATTTATTATGTAATGAAGAATTAATGTAATTTAAGAATTATGTACATTGACCTATGTATTTTTTCTGGTTATTATTATTTAAAGTCACAATTAACTGTATTTTATTACCCAAAATAGATCAAATGTTATGTAATTTTCTTTGGTTGTTATAATTATTCAATTAGAGATGATTTAAACCCAGACTTTCAAGCTCCCTTTAGTCATACACTTCATCTTACACAACTGACACACATGATCACATATATGTGAAAAAGATAAATGGTCCCCAATATATGTATTTCATGCTGAACCAACACTCATCAATTGGTTATGATCATTAGTGCCAATACACATATATAATCAGTGCTGAGTTTATATTAAGATAGCAAATTTTCGAACTTTAATGCACAGGATTCAATCTTCTCCAACCCTTCAGTCCATCCATATCATTAAAATTCTTATGATGTTTTATTGAATATCCTTGTTTGCCAATTTTGTTGTCATACCCATATTGTCCATAAGTCATTCTGATGCCTCATATAAATACACAGAAGTATGCATAATATGGAGTGGATGATTAAAGGGAGCTTGAAAGTCTGGTTTCAAATCCCCTCTAATTACACCAAGATTAAAGTATATATACTATACTTGCATTTAAATATTATTCTATTAATATGCCTATGGTTTTGGTTATATTTAATAAGAGGCCATTGTAATTCACATATTCAATGTAGTCTAAATTATGTTTTTAATGTGATTTACATTTCCAGAGAAAATAAAATTTTTTGCCCATATCTAAAAGACTTTAGCAATAAATAGACATCTGTGTATTTTTGATTACTATTATTTTACTTGTACTACTACTAACAATATTATTATTATTATTATTATTTTTTTTTCAAGAGTATTTTTTTCAGTAAATAATGGTTACATCAGTAGTTATACATGCATACAGGTGTAATCTAGTTGTTAACATAGTTATCAATTAAATATAACAGTCTGAACCATGATTTTAAGAGTGACAATGTAACTGCAAATATGCCTGAGTGTGCAATCTTGCTCTTTCTTGTTTTCAGCTGCTCAAGTCTATTGGAGAAGGTAGTTGGATAGCATCTATATTTGTTACCAAGGCAGAAAAGACATTTCATACACCAAAATGCATATGGACTGAATGTAGCTGCATAGATGGTGTTTGTGCATTCTCAATGGAATGTTTCATTCATGCTGTTGAGCATAATCCTGCCCTGCCTATATGTGTTCAACATCAAACCTGGGCAATAGTGGAGTAGGTAGAACTGTGTTTTCTCCTCACTGTAGCACAAGCTACTGAAAGAATCAATGTTAGTATATAGTCTGTGATATCAGAGAAAGTTAGAGGTAGTTAGGGCATGGATGCACTTCAAGAGGAAGTCAAAGAATTTAGGCTCCAATGACCATTTCATAAATCAATGAAACAGCATTGTGAAGGATGGTCAACAGGTTTATTTGAGTATAGTAGGTTATATTTGCTCCAATAGATAAATTTACTTGCACTAAGTATAAATATTTGATTATGAATACTTTGAAATTGGCTTATGAGGAATAATAGAAATCCATGTATTAGGATAGGGGAGGTATGTAGATGTTACCTGTAAAACACATTCACATTCTGGAAGGTATTTTGCAATGTCTGCTAGGAAGTTTTTCCTTTTTTTGAATATGGAACATTCAGGTGGACTGAAGACCTAGTTCATTCTGTACCACCAACATAAATTTTAAGTTGATTAATTATTCATTTCCTCATTTAAAAAGCAAACTATATAAAAAGAATATACTTTGAAATAAATGGGAGTATAAAAATAAAGTCGATATGTAAAATTTTATCTAAATTTCTTGGTTAGAATGTTTAAAAAATCTGTTCATTATTATTAATGAAAATTAGTGGTCAATTTGGAAATACATAAAAATTAAATCATTTTATGCATAGTTACCACATTATGACTTTTGTGCTCACTTGCATTGTAATAAAAATATGGATGTTATATATTTCTTTTTATTGAAGTTGTTATTGTAGTATAAATTGTTTAAATTTGAAATGTATGTGCTTGACTTACTATTCATGGAGAAGTATGTTCCTCAATTATTATATCAGTAATCATTTTCGTTAATATTTTGAATTTTAATTAACATATAATTTCTTAAAAGCATCTAGAATAATATACATCTTCTTGCTCATTTGGATATTTGAAGTATTTTATGTTTGAAGTAATCTAAATACGCTTTTCTTATTTGGAATGTATTATTTATTATGTCGTTTGTTGTTCTGGCAAGACAATTGTATGAAATCCAGAAGTAAGCTTAATACAAATATTTGCTTATATAATTGGTTAACTATAATATTTAGAGTTTTTGCATAGATGAATGTATGTAAATGTATATTTGTGCATATATCTATACAAAAGTATTTTATTTCGCAAGAAATATTTTTCAAAATCATAGGCCGCATATTATGGCAAGACTAGGAACAACATTGCCAACAGAATGGTTCAACACAAATACCTATACAATAAAACCAAAACCCCAAACAAGAAAGAAATTCCATCTTTTTTAGGCACGAAAGAACAACAGGCCACAAATTCGAACCCATATCTGCCAACATCGTTTGATCAGAAAGACATTATGCTAAACGCAAGATTAGAGAAGCGTTTCATATAGCAAGCGATCCTAAGTCTATTAATAGAAGAGAAGCCTGCTTTATCCTGTCCCGAAAATGGCAGTTATAAATTATTTTCATCACTTTGCATAAATATTCTTTTCTAAGATGCAGTTTTAACAACAGCAGCTATGAGTATGAGAGCAAGAAGTCTCTTGAAAGCGCTTAGCTAAAATAAATCAATATTCTTAGATTTAAAGTAAATTAATATCTTGAGTCTAATTATATATATATTTACTAGCTTCATTATCTGTGCATATAGCATATATAAATGTTTGGTAGGCAATGACTTTTAAAAGTATGAAGGAAATATATTAAAATTTATTGCTTTTTGATAAAATAAATCATGTAGCTAATTCACAATTTTTTTTTTTTTTAGTTATTTTGTCAAAAAAGACTTAATTTTAGTCAATCCGTCATTAATGAAATAAAACTATTTTAAAAATATATTAAATACTATTATATGATTTTACATTTTATTATTCTTTTGATCAAATTCAACGTACATATTTTATTTTTTCTTCTAAAAAATAATTAATTCAAAACACGTGTATATTGTTTACTCACTATATTATTATATATGATCTCATTTATTAAATATTTGTTCAGTTTTATTTATGTGGCATTAATTCCTCATGAACTTCTATGGTTTATTTATATTGTAGTATTAATTTACATGCATAGGAGCATGATGATTATGCATAGGTCAAACTTAGCCTTTGTTACTCTCTAATTGATGAATAGCATTATGTACTACATCATATTGTTAAGTAGTTGGAGTTCATAAAATTGATAAATAAATGATAACTTTGCATTTTATACAACACGTTAAACGATTTCTGAAAGAATTTCCACTTTAGTTAATAGTTATTAAATATTAAAACATTATGCTTATTAATTTTCAAAGATTTGTCCTTTACCTTTATGATCCAAGTTTAATAGTACATAAATGATTTCTACATTGAGAGCAAAATGACGGAAAGATAATAAAATTCCCTTTTGGAGTTCAACCAAAAATATGATTATGCTTTTATATACTTGACACATTTATGATTTTCCCATTTACTATCTGCAAACATAGCAAGCTATTATTACAATATATATACATTATAAATATTTATAGTAAATATAAAGACTAACTGTTATCTACTACATTCATTGATACACTGTGATGGAATAAGACTCTTAGATATCTAGAGTAAACAAAAGAATAAAAAAATTGCTATTTTTGGATAACACAAATAATAGTAAAATATTTTTTGTAGAATTTATGTTAACATTTAATTTATATTAAAATCATATGGGATTTGAACAAAGGCTTTCAAGCTTCTTTCAGATATCCATTTCATCTCATATAATCAGTACACATGTGAAAAAGATAAATAAGCTCCAATATGGATATTTCATGCTGAACCAGTATTCATCAGTTGGTCCAAATTATTATCTTCCAGGCACATATATAAACAATGTCTGATTTTTATTAGCAAAAAATTTTCAAACTTTAATAGACAAGGGTCAAATTGATTTAAAGTCAATATCGGCATGACAATAATATTGACATCAACAAGGGAGTTGATTATTCCATCATCCAATTTTCAATGGGATGGATGGCTGAAGAGTGGGAGGGTGTAATAGATTGAACCGTGTCCATTAAAGTTTGAAGCTTTGCTATTATAATATAAACTGAGCACTATTTATCTATACATGTGTGTGTGGATGATGATAACCTGGATCAATTTATGAGTGCTTGTTCAACATGATATATCTATATTGGAGATCATTTATCTTTTTTTATATGTGTGTGATCATGTATATTGATTGGTATTATGAAATGGAGTGGATAGCTGAAGGGAACTTGAAAGTCTATATTCAAATCCCCGTATTACATTTAAACTCCAAGTATATAAATTGTACTTGTTTTCAAATATTAAATTGAAATCATAAATTATTTTTAAATCTCTTTAAAATGTTAGAAAAGAAACAAAAATTATTAAATGCATAACATAATGATTAAAAATAATGTCTGATATCTCAAAAGAAATTATTAATCTACAAAACAATCAATTTAAAACTTGAAAATTCTCCAGATAATTTAAAATATAAAATGATATAATAATCTTTAATGTAATAACAATTATCCATTGTGTAAGAAATAAGATGCAGAAAAATTAAAGAAAATAATGCTAGAAAGAATAATAAAAAAAGCTAAAATCTAGTGAATGAAGAAAATATAATTATATTAACTATTAGAAATTAAAAAAATCAAAACAATTACTAGCTAAATGTAAATGCTAATAATAATAAGAAGAATATTGATTTATTTGACAATTTAAAGATAAAAGTGAGCAAACCCACATGCTTTGAAGAAGAACATTTAAAAACATATAATGAATTAAAATAAATAAATAAATGAAAAGCCTAAAACAATAGTTCATTGAATGCTGATCAAACACCAGAAACATGAAGTGGAGCTTTAGTTCAGAAATTTTTAGCTCTACCACTGCTCTAAATCTTAAATAATATCTTTAAATATATATATATGCCTTGTTTTTATTAAATGAAAATAATTCATTGTACTACAATCCATTTACAAAACTAAAAAAATCAAAGAGGCATACTTTATTACTAGTAATAACAATTCCATCAACAGAGTTGGTACATGCTTTGATATTTCCAAGTGCTGGGCTACATAAATAATTTGCATATAGTTTTCATATCATCACTTCCTATTCTGTGCCATATATCATTATGGCTATGAATGAGGCAACATGCCTTGAAGGTGCTTAAACGTTAACTTTTATATAGACTTATAAGAATAATTATTATATCTTCTCTTTCCAGCACCTCACATGCTTCTAATTATATATATATAACCAAAACTTCCTAACACTATACTAACAAAAATAAAAATGCAAAATCATAAAACAATACAATACTAGATTAAATCCAAAATTTTACCAAAATCCTTACACAACCATGGTTTCATCTACTACAAATATACCTTCTCAAGTGAAAATCAAACTAAAGGAAAACATATATATACAAACAAACAAACCTTCCCATAATTCATTTCAAACTCCACCTTCCTTTAATATCAAAAGAAGCCTTCATAAGATTGATAGCATCAGAATCAAGGAGTTTTATCATCAAAGTCTCCTTTATTCTTCTTTTAAACTCCTTGATTCTGATGCTATCAATCTTATGAAGGCTTCTTTTGATATTAACGGAAGGTGGAGTTTGAAATGAATTATGGGAAGGTTTGTTTGTTTGTATATATATATATTTTCCTTTAGTTTGATTTTCACTTGAGAAGGTCTATTTGTAGTAGATGAAACCATGGTTGTGTAAGGATTTTGGTAAAAATTTTGGATTTAATCTAGTATTGCATTGTTTTATCATTTTGCATTTCATTATCATCATCATCATCATCATCAACAACCATTATCAATCCACTGCAGGATAAAGGTCTCTCCAAGTTCAATCCATCTTTTCCAATCTTTAGCTTCTCTTCTCCACATCACCCCTGCACACTTTCTTATTTCATCCATCTATCTCACATATGGTCTCTTTCTGGGTCTTTTACAATCTCTTGGAATCCAGTTTAAAATTTCAATTGTCCATCTATTATCATCTCTTCTAGCAATATGTCCAGCCCAACTCCACTTCAGTCTTTTAATTTTTTCAAGGAGATCAGTAACACCTGTTTGTTCTCTTACCCATACATTGCGTTTTCGATCTCTTCTTGTTACTCCCAACATGCATCTCTCCATACTTCTTTGAGTGGTTTGAAGTCTCTGTATTGCTCTTCTATTAAGTGTCCAAGTCTCAGATCCATAAGTAAGAACTGGCAAAACACATTTATTAAAAACCTTCCTTTTCAAACACATAGGCATATTTCCTTTTAGTATCAAGTTATTTCTACCAAAAGCACTCCAACCAAGTTTAATTCTATGATTAATTTCATCCATTATGTTTCCATCTGTATTAATAATCTGACCAAGGTATTTGTAACTGTTAACTTCTTCTAATTCATCATAATCAATCTTTATTTTCATATTTTGAGAAAATCTATTAAACATTACTTTAGTCTTTTTAACATTTATCTTTACTCCTACTTTCCTACTTTCATCTGATAACTCCTGCAACATTTCCTGTAGCTCTAAAGCATTATTTGCAAAAACAACTACATCATCTGCAAAATCTAAATGACTTAAATAATCTCCATTTACTTTCACTCCTTTTGCTTCCCATTTTAATCCACAAAATACTTCTTGCAGCACTGCTGTAAAAAGTTTTGGAGATATGGAGTCACCCTGTCTTACACCCTTCTCAATGTTGACTTTCCTAGTATCATTATGTAATCTAATTGTTGCTGTTGCATTTTTATAAATATTTTTTTAAAATATGACAATATCCTGGATCTATACCTTGATGATCCAATGCTTTAATCATTGAAGAAATATTTATAGAATCAAATGCCTTTTATTAATCTACAAATCCTAAGCATAATGGCAACTCATATTTATTTGTCCTTTCTATAACATCTCTCAATGTCTAGATATGATCTACTGTACTAAAACCAGTTTTAAATCCAGCTTGTTCTCTTGGTTGGTGGAAGTCCAGTGTTCTCTGTAGACAAGTTGTAATTATCTTAGTAAAAATTTTGTATAAAACTGATAAAAGACTGATAGGTCTGTAATTTCTAATATCTTCTTTATCACCTTTTTTAAATATTAATATTAATACTGCATTCTTCCAATCATCTGGTACATCTTTATCATTTAGACATTTGGAATATAACTTTGCTAATTTTTTTTCTATTTCTTCACCTGCTTCTTTTAATATATCAATTATAATTCCATCATTACCTGGAGCCTTCGCTTTCTTCATAAATTTAATTGCATGTCTCATCTCCTCATTCAAAATTCTGGGTAATTCAGAAGATATAATAGGTATAAGAGGTACTTCTTCTTTATTACTATATAATTCTTGATAGAAGTCTTCTACACATTTCATGATGTCATCTCTCTTTTTAGTAATAATGCCATCTTTTTTTCTTATTGCAGATATAAATTTCCTACCAATACCAAAATGTTGTTTTACATTCTTTAGACTTTTATTCTCTTCTACAGCTTTTCTCGCTAGTTCACAATTATACTTTCTTATATCATTTTCAACTCTTTTCCACACCATTTTACAAAATTCGAGATATTCAATCCTTTTTAATGCATCATTTTTGTATATCTTCATATTCCTTCTTTTCTTCATAAATTCTCTAGTCTCATTAGGAATTTTATTGGTCAATTGCTGCTTTTTTCTACCAGCTATCTTTGTGGCAATTTTTAAAAGTGTATCAGTTATTTTCCTATTAATTTCATTCAAATCTGAATCATGTTCAAAATCTACTAATACTTGAAACCGATTTGTAAGTTCTAATTTAAATTCATTAGAATGTTTCTGAAGATTAGGAATATCAACTGTAACTATTGTTTTTCTTAATAATTTTTGTCTCTCTAGTTTTGCATTAATATATATATATTGTAACTATGTTTAGCCAAGAGAAAATTAAACCTGCAATGTAATGGTTTTAAAAAAAATTATTGATTAAAATAAAGATATCTATATACTAAATAAGTCTCATTATTCTAAACAATTTGAAACCTTTAATATGTAGTTTTCAAGCTATATTACAAATTATTTGGTAGATTGTATTTAAATGCTTATTGTCAGGATATTAATTGGTTTATTTGGTAACTATTTAGAATTAAATTTGAAAAGTTGAAGTTAAATAAACTAGTTTAAGCCAAATTATGTTTTAAGATTAGATTTTATGATATTTCATATAGTATTATCAAATTGATAGCCATTAATTTAATAATTTTATTTATAACTCTAATGATTCTCTAGCATCTCTGGAACATGTGTGTGCGTGATAATGTTTTTTAAAAAATAAGTTTTTAAATAAATTATTATTAAAATTGATGATTATTATTAAGGTTAATAGATTAGTATTATTTTAATACTGAAGTAAATTATTTAGGATATAATTTTTGAAAACTGTTAAATGAAATAAAACTCAATTATTTAAAATAAATATTATTAGTTAATTAAATAGTGTTAATTATTTTATTTGTTTTATCATGTTCAGACAGGTTTTAAGGGTTAATATATTTTTAGAGCAGCCTGCTTAGAAACAGTTAAGTTTACATCAGTTAATTAAAACCTACCCAAGTATTAATTACAGATTGAATAATTGAAATCACATAACCCAATATTATTTACACATACATTTGCACACGTTCAAAAAAGGAAAAAGAAGAAAGAATTATTATAACTTCACTTTTTGAGAATCATGCTTCAATTAAATAAGTTTTTTATTTTATAATATGTGGCTAAAGTTTAATATCATTTAAATAATCTATACATCTTACCTTCCCAAGCTATTACTACCTACAAACAATATATGCATTGTGAAATGTTTACAAGCTTTATTGTGAAATTAAAGTCCCCAAAGACTCAGTACATAAGAATAAAAATGGTGATAAAACATTCAAGCTGGAGAAATACTTACATATATTGTTTAATATTCTATAAAATTTGATTAATTCTAGTCATTAATTAAAACATTGCAGTAATATTTTATTCCAAAACTTAAAACTTATATGGTTTAGCTATAAAGATTATTAATGTTATTCCCATGCTTTATTTAAACAGTAATATGCTAGCATAAGAAATAGTGATCATGTGATGTTTTATTTACTTGAATTATTTTAAAAAATTATTTAGTTGTGAACTGTTATCAAATATTTTTTAATTGCTATTTATTAAAGTATTCTTGTCTACATGGGACTATCTCAAGTCTATTGTCTTTTATGTTTGCTAAAAATAAATGCCAAGACAAATTATTAAAATGATTCCAGAATAAACAGAGAAAATGGAGCATATTCATTTTAGAAACCATAATTTGTTTAAAATAAATAATAATATTATTATCTATGTTTATGTTTTCCATTTTATTAAGTTGTTATTTAATTGTGCTTCTATATTTTAGAATTCCATTACTTTATCAGTTTGGAATGTTTTTTTTTTTTTACAAAATAAATGATTTAAAATTTGTGTTGTCTTGCTATTACCAAATCTGTTAAGCTGTAATATAACTTTTATTATAGAAACATTGTTTTCATTAAAAATATTGCATAGATTTGTTCTGCTCTTCATCAGAAAGAAATTAAATGCTATTAATACCCCATAGGACATTTTCTCTGCTGTATTTGTTCTTATATGCTTAATAAAATTATGTGGTGTTTTACTTCAACAGATAATGAATGGACTCGTAAGTCCAGAGAATTAATTTTTTATTAAGAAAAAAAGAAATCTTATAAACTTTCCAATTTTTTTAAAAGGGGTATTAAGACGAAATATATCCTTTTATTAATATTGGTATTATTATTATTGTTACTAGTATAATATTTATCCTTATATTTTATGCTATATTAAATATATGTAAGATATTATGTGTTCACTATTGGTGTATTTATGACTAAATATCAAAGTAATATAAAATATTTTCAACAGTCCTCAAAGTCAATTTGTCAATGATATACAAGTGTAATAAACATGCACATGGGATGATGAAGTTATTTCATGAATGGTATGTGAATGAATGTATTTATTTAAGATTGGTGTTTGACTGAAATTAATTTAGTTCCTATTTTTTTGATATTGCTTTATATTCACATTTATATTGGTTTTTATATTTTCTTGTGTGTTGTGTAAATGTAGAATAAACTTTACACGTATTATTTATAACTATGCCTTTTTGTCACTACAATGGTATTTTTCAAGTTATCATGTACCAAGTGTAGCAATGATTTGATAGTTTACCACTATGTGAGATTTTATTAAGCTCTTCTCCAAATTAGAAATAGACACTAATGTGACACTTATAGATCATGTATCTAGATATTAAATTATTCTTTACCATCATTTACCCTCAAGTTTTGTTGATGTGTATTTTTCAGAAGCACATTTAAAGCATATATATGTGTAAAGGTGTATCTCTATTTCATATCTTTTTAAAATATATGAGAGTATTTGTAATATTGAGATGCATTGATATTCTGCTTTGTGTATGCATAAATAGGTAAAAGCGTATAAATCATACTTGTTTTGTATTTCATCTCATTAGCAATATGAGGCAGATAAATTTTGGATTTGTTTTGGTATTGTTATGCTATCATCAACATTTACCTAGTAGCATGTTCCAATGTAAAATGCTCATTGCTCTCTATATGCAAATGCTGTTGGATTATTTTAAATGATAGAGAAAAGTTCTTGAATCAACTCAAAGTGAATATTAGCTATAAAATTTATTCAAATGATCTTTATTAACAAAGGGTATTTAAATATTTATTTAAATAATGATTGATACTGTAATGACTGTTGTTTATTATTTTATTTTAATTGTAATTTTAATTTTGTATTAGAGTGTTAATAAATATTTTATTTTTTTAAATGTTTGCACATTTATTGTCATCATCATCACATCAATTTATCCAGAAAATCTAAATAATAAAGTTATATCAAACATAATTGAACATAAGAGTATATTTCAAAGTCAAGTTAAAGTCACTTATACAATCCATTTTTCAATACCTGCAATAGTTAAATTATTATGTTATTTTGCATTTTATTAGAAGAGTGTTTTATGGTGTTCTACCTACTGCATTATTTTATCTTTGGATCATACAAGATAAATATTTAAGAATTCTAATAAAACTTACCCATTAAAATATATATTCTCCTTTTTTTCTTTTATTTCACATTAAACCATATATATACATCTTTAATACACTGTCATCTTTCCAACATTTTCCTGCAGTCATTCTTAAGGATCTATAATTATATATATCATTATTATTATATAATATATTGTAACGATCCGGAGAATATTTTTTAACGTGATCTGCACTACAGGGCGCCATCTAGGCATTTGAACCTAGAAAAATTTATAAAGTAGGCAGATATGTAAGTAAAAAAAAAAAAAAATTTTTTTTTTTTTTTTAAATTTTGATTCCGGTCGTTAGCCCAAGTCACTAGCTCAGGGAGTAGCAGAGATTTAGTAATATAATATTTTATCTAATTATATTTCAATATTAAAAAATAAATAAAATAAGCCACTGCCAGTAATTAACATACAAAAATTTATTTACGCACATATATATATAAAATTTAACATTATTATTTTAGTATATTTATTTTAAATTTTAATTTGATTTTATAATTTAAATTTACATTTTAATTTTTATAATATTATAAGTTTACATTTTAATTAAGTTTGCACAGATGGATTTCTGAAAGTTTGTTTTATAATGTTGAGTATAGATCGGTTACATAGATTACACGGTTAAAAACATTTCAAAGTAAACATAAACGATCAAAATACAAAATCATTGATACCATCAATTGCATAGGGAATACAAGAAACCCAGTGGTGTTCATCATAAGACACTGCATTAACACCAATAACTTAAAAGACATTCGAATAAATACATCTTAGATACTCACCGTAAGGTATCAGTATTTACCGAATGTCTATATATTTGATCACCTATGAAAACCAAAAACTTAATTAACCGGTAACGAACCCATGCAAGCATCTATACCCAACTTAAATTTAATGCAATTTTATTTATGGGTGTCAAGTATGAATGGACTACATAGATTTGCATTTGAAAAGAAAATATTCAATCCTTGTTTAACCTTAGGCCAAAGGTTCGCAGTCAAACCAAACTTCAATCCATCTGATATATCGATGTGTTCAATGTAATATGAATATGGCAGCACAATTAGTTTAAGAGAAGAAACTGTTTTTCATCAGATAGGAATATTACATCTATCAGACAAGAAGAGCAATAAAAAAAAACTCCATCGAAAGGAACAGCGTTCTACGTCTCATAATCCCTTCCATAGGCAAAACGGAAGTGTGCGGCGTATAATAGCGATTCTGCTCATAGCGAATCTCATACTACATCTATTAATTACACCAATATATCCAATCCATTGACCTAATTCAACTACGAAATGAATAACCTAAGATTACCCTCCCCTAATATAACTTTACAAATCTATATAGCCATTCACGCCCGACTTAAGTTTAATATTTATATAACTAGTTTAATGAAAAACAGAAGTCATAATAAAACTTAAAGAACAAATAAATAAATAAATGGAAATTATTTTACAAAAGAAATACATTAAATAAAATTATAACTAATTAATAACTAACATTGGTCAGATAGGATTCTATTTGTATTATTTAAATACGGAAAGTTTTTAATTTAATGTTCATTAATTATAAAGTTCTTACGGTTTTAAACAGTTCATCTTGATCTGTTGCTTGCCATTTGAACATGAATTCCTACGCCATCCAAAAAAGATTGGTATTTTGTTGGCCATTTTATTCATCTGGAGGTTTTTTACTCCAGCTGGTCCTCAATGTAGAAAACGATAGTTTATTTCTCTTTCTTCCTAGCAGAACTGAAGGGATTGAAAAGTGCGTCTTTTCAATCCCTTCTCCTTCAACTCCACGCTAACACATATCTGTCCACTCATAATAACCAACTAACCCTTTTATTTTCAAACCTTTCCTTTTATAATAATTTTGTGGATTAACTCAACATTATGTCATGATGGTGAAAACCTTTTCATTGAGGTCCAATTTCCCGATGGATTTCTTTCATTTGCTAAAAGTTTCCATTGTTTTCCTATCTGACCGATGCTTATACATTTAAATGCCCAAAGGCTAATTTACTAATTAAAATAATCATTTCCATTTTACAAAAGATTAATTAATTTGTTTTCAAACTTAAACATATATTTTTATCTCTAAATCTTTTCTGAAAATTTGTTTTAAACTACTGTTTTTTTAATAAAGTTTTATTTTAATAAATATTTAGCTGTGCTATTTTATATATATGCGAGTTTAAGATGATTTTTTAATTTTCAGTTTTTAATTCTTAAAAAAGAAATTTTTATTGGCGAACTTTTTTTTTTTTATGTTTACTAAAAAAAAATAATGTAACGTACGTATGTGCCCGTTACAATATATATATATCCTTCTCATCATAAAAACAATAACATTTCTTTACCATCTATCAATAAATCATTTTATATATACACACACCATTACATAAACTACATATTCTTACTTTCTTATATTCCAAACTTTTTGTTACATTTTGCATACATATTTCTTTATATAATTTCAACCAATTTGTTATATATGGCTTTTTTATACACTTTTACTAATTACTTTTAATTTCCAATATCTTTGAGTAGATTCTGAAATACCTCTCCAGACTACACAGGTGCTGCTTAAGTAAATACCCAGTGATTCATGAGACTGGGTGTACACATTGTTTGTTTCATATTGACCTTCATATTCCTACTCTTCTCTTGAGTTCTTACTTTTAATTCTTTGATTTATTATGCCAAACTGTTTACCTCTGCTTGAACAATATTTATTTTGCTCTTATTTTCATGGTGCACTAAATCCATGTTCTCATGTATTTGTCTTTCCATACTATGGATTTTTTTTCATTTTCCTGTTTGTTGCTACAATTTCTATCTTCATTTCTTTGACTTTGCCATTAAGGCTGCCTAGTCCTAAATGTACTCTTTTAGCCACCTCTTCCACTTTTTATTCTATTCTTTTTTTACAATTCTCTTGACGTTTTTTATCCCTCTAATTACTTCCCTATTTTCTTCAATTATTTCTTCTTTTTTTTTACCTAGCATTTTTTCCTTAATTTTTCTCAGGATTTCCCTAATTGTTTCAACATATAATGGAGCGATTGTTTCCATTTTGCTGATATCTGATATACCATCTGCAATTATTTTATTATTTCTTAATTTCATCATATATATATGTGTGTGTGATATATCTCTGACTTATTCTTTTTAAAATTTCTATTAACTAATGCATCATTTTATTAAAAAAATAATACATGATAAATAATATTTGTGTTTGATTTTTTTAACTCTCTTTAATACTGTGTTGTTTTATTTCAAATAACTACTACTTAATCATTAATATTATGTTTTCAAATCCCCCTTCCCCCTACCCTACTATCTTGTTTGCTCTATTGTGTCATTTGTCTTTCTATATCTACTCCTGTCTGTCTTTTCTTTTTCCGATCCTCACTTATTTATTTCTATACATGTGAAGCTTCCAAAAAAAAAAAAAAAATTGATTAAAGAAAACTAACATTATTTTTTTTAAAATCTCTTTTTTTTTATTTCATAAACAAATTATCTACCTACAAATTGCAAGTTTCTTTCTGGTTACGTTGACTTTTTTTTTTCTGGTTACGGGTTTTATTTTTCATAACCTCATTTTGGGCCATCATTGTACCGGGTCTATGCTTTTTCTATATATTATTACTTGTATGTATATAGAGAATACCTATGACTAAAGGGCTTTAAACACATATATTTTTATGATTCAATATTGGCATGATCCTCTAGTAACTAACAATATAAATCATTACTGAAAAGACACTTATATTTCTTGACTATCCAACCTCCCAGGGCTAATATTTGGCCTTTTATTTGAATTAGCAATAATTATTCTACAAACTTCTGATGGCTTTTATTTCTTTTTATTGGTGCCAGCATCAGTGATGATTCATTGAACACACCGTCTGAAGTTCCTAACTCACATTTACTTATAAAATATTTATTATTTTTAATTAGATTCTAAGTTAATTCTGTGTACTGGCATTCACCCAATGAAGTACTGAATTTAATTAACAAGCAATACAAATTGCAAAAATACAAAAAATAGTTTATATGATGATTTTAAAATCTTACTAACATATACATGCAACACCCAATGGTTAATGAACAGAATTTTAAAAGCATATTTTATATAAAACATATAAATACTAAATGAGAATACAAATAAAATTTATATATTATATACACATTATAATAACTAGGACTACAAATATAATTTAGCTTAGTTCTCTTTATAAAAGCTCTTATTCAATTTGAAGTTTTTTTATAAACAGTTTATCCTATTTGATTATGAATAGGATAAAAATAAAAGATCATAACATTCTTATCATGAATGTTTTTTTTCTTTAATCAAATTACTTTTGAGACATTTATCATGGCCATGGATTTGAAACTTATATCTTTTTCATGAGGTCTACTGTGGAGTGTTTATTTTATTATGTGGGCAGGGATCTACAGTGGGATATAGACATAATCAGTGGACATCAAGGCAGCATTTTTGCAACAGGATGAATATAGCTGGTTCTTAGTGACGCATTTGGGTTTTTACTACTGCAAAGAGTACTTTCCACATAATTGCAAATTTTCACATAATTTCTCTGTTATTTACAACTCTTCTGTTCTTCTTGTGAAATAGTAGTAGTAGTCATAATAGTAGTAGTAGTAGTAGTAGTAGTAGTAGTAGTAGTAGTAGTAGTAGTAATAGTAGTAGTAGTAGTAGTAGTAGTGGTAGTGGTGGTGGCAGTAGTAGTAGTAACAGTAGTAGTACTAGTAATAGTGGTAATAGTGATGATAGTAGTAGTAGTGGTGGTAGTAGTAGTAGTAATAGCAATAATAATAATAACAACAATAATAATAATAATAATAATGATGATGTTTTCTGAGTCACTTTTTCTATCCTTCTGTCTCCCATGCGTGTACTGTGTCACACCTTTTTAATCTTTTTTCTAGGAGTTTAATCCCCTGTGCATTGTTATTTTCAATTATTTACAAAATCAACAATTTTTTTGTGTTTTTAATTTAGTATGCATATCAAGCTGTATAATAAAACTCTTCACAGCAGTACCAATTGCATACATCACAAAAAAATGTAAAATTATGTTTGAGAAAAAAATTAGTTATATATTTTCTTTTTTTTTAATAAGAGTTAAAGTTCCATTCCTCAGAATTACTTTTATTATGTATAGACATTCTGATTGGATATCTTTAATCTTTAATTAGAGCAAATATTTTATTAAGATATAACTCCTTCCTTCTTTCTCTAATTAAAAGTAATTAGATTGAATATCTATTTTAATTAAACAAGTACATTTTTTTTCTTTTCTGGGTGAGCACACATATAAATTTTATTACTAATATCTAAAATACAGTTATTATGAATATTTTTATTTATTTCAGCAATTCCCCCTTTCTTGCAGAATACCAATATATGTCATGCCATGTTAATGATACAATATTTTTTCATTTGTATTTATGACAGCCATTTACATTAGACAGCAAAAACAGCTTCTGATATTAGCATAAATACATTTTTATGAATTGTCTTCTTAAAATCAAATATTTTCAAATAAAATCTAATTTTAGTTCTTAGTTCTTTGTTTTGAAAAAAAAAAAAAGCTTAAATGTGTAAATAAATTAATGAAAATTACAATTTTTACTTTTTGCAATATTAAATCAAATGAACATTTATAATTTTCCATGAGACCAAATAATCTTCCAATCAAGTATTCCTCAACTTGTTTTGAGATCCAAATAAGTCTTAATAAGTCAATGCCAGCTTATAATATATTCAAATTTTGCATGATGTCTGTATGATGTTGACATCAGATTTTTTAACTAATACTTATAGTTATTATTTCTACACAAAAACTTGTGTAGCAAACACTTTATATATCCACAAAATAGGATGATAAATCAAATGTGATAGCAGTAGTATTGTAATGCCCCCAAAATGACTTAAATTTATAACAAAGTTGCTGATTTTATTGATTACAAATTAGAAGTCAAATGAATAGATATCTACTCTTTCTTTTTTTACTGTTAAGATAGTTTAATTTCTTTTCTAACTTTAGCTATCACACTTTTTGACAATTCTTAATGGTTATTTATTATATATTTCCATTTTTTTTATTAAATATGAAACTTTTGTTCAGTATTATAGTCCTACATTTTTTAATTATTTATTATAAATATAAATTTATAAATAAAAGACATTCCTAAAAGTAATATTTTAACTTTGCAAATATAGAAAAAAAGTAATAATTTAAATATGTAATCAGAACAAATAGCTCAATAAAAATGTATTACAAATGAAATAAAATTTGTTTCAATTCTATTTCTAAAACCTAAATAAACTATTGTTAAAACCACATAAAACAGTGAAATTTTGTTTTAAATTTAAAATAGAAAACTAATAGTTCAAATGACTATGAGAAGTACTCCGGCCACATCTCTCACTTTTTTATCTATAAAGTACCCTGGCCACATCTCTCACTTTCCTACCTATGTTGTACTCTGGCCACATCTCTCACTTTCCTACCTATGTTGTACTCTGGCCACATCTCTCACTTTCCTACCTATGTTGTACTCTGGCCACATCTCTCACTTTCCTACCTATGTTATTACATTTTATTTGAATTGTCTTCATTTGTATCAAATATTTTGAATAAAATCTAAACATATTTATAATACTTTTATCAAAAAATATTTTACAAATATTTTTTAAAATCACCATAATATATAAACAAAATATAGAACATATACCATTGTTTAATTAAATAAAACATATTAACTTGCAAGAGCTTTACAATATTCTCAGAGTTGAGAATAAATAAACTATCAATCAGCACTGTTTGAGGCTCTTTGAATGATACCAATATATTCTGATTTCTATTAAAATTAATTTATATTGTACCAATCAAAAATGGATGTAATTTCAGTACTTGGTATAAGATCAAGCATATTTTTTCTAATTAGTTTTAATAGGTAATGCATTAATCTGACAGTGTTGAAATGATTCTTATGATGAGAAAGTGTTAATGGAAGGAATGTATTATTTTTGTAATATAAATTAATAAATTCAACTTATTTATTTAAAATACACATGTAAATATTAAAATTTATAATTTTAATAAAATTATTATTTCTTTATTCTATATATTTTTATTTACTGCAGTTATAAGTAGTACATTATAATTATTACAAACAAATATTCAATATTATAAATGTATATATTTTTATGTTTGTATTATATGTAATGTTTAAGTTGAAATAATATATATAAAATATATATTTCCAGTGTGTATTGATTTGTATTAAGTTGAGAATATCATTTGTGTTTTTAAAGTGTAAATATTATTTTTTTATAATTAATCATTATAAAGTTGTTGTTTTTTTTTTTTGTATTTTTATTGTTGTAAAAGAAATTTTGCTTTTGGAATGCAGGATAAATTTAATATTCGAGTAAAGGAATAAATGTAACCTTTGTGTTAATGATGAATATAATAACAATTATAGAAGATTATAAATAAGACTGAACAATTCAAATTTGCTCTCTAATATTTTGACTCTCATTGAAGCGAATCTAAATTCTTTTACATTTTTTATTTTATAAGAATTTGATTGGTCATTACAAAATAATGGAGTAAAAAGGAATGTATTTCTCAAGGAGCTTGGTCTGCTTTTCTGAACACTTGTTAAAAAAAGGAGAAAGGAAATTTAAAACATTCAAATTTATTTTAATATTTTTCTACTGAAAGATGATTGTCATGAATAAAAAAATATTTTAATTGTAAAAACATTGAAATTGATAATATACTGCTATATATGAGAATTATTTCTATTTTAAGAATATCATTTAATTCTAGAAATTGAACAAATGTATTTTATGTATTGCATGTGCTGTAAATGGAGGACAGCATCTATTTGTACATAATGCTATTATGCTACCAAGTATTTTGCTGTGTAAAGAATAATAAAATAATACTTCAAGCATATTGGAATGTGACAACATATTTTATTTTGGATATTATTTATAATATATGTTACCTTGATTGGATTAGTGGATATTATTGAATTATTTGAAGCTCTCAGAATAAACATTTGAACTATTGTTTCTTTGGATTGTCTACCCAGAAGAACTGTGTTCAGGTTGTATGTAAATGTATATTTTATTTACTTATTTATTTGTATTGCATTTTCTCAATATTATTGGTTATTATATTAGAAGTTGGTAAATTGTTCATTTATATATATATAAGAAAGTTAAATCTTAATTTAAATTTAAAATTATATTCTAAATTTTAATAAAGTTTTAATTTGAGATATCACAAGTTTTCTCATTAATCATATATTATATTCAATATGCATGTTAGGAATATTGAAGAACTTGAAGGATTATATTAAAAATTATTTATTGATATTATATTTTGAACATAAAGCAAAAAAAAACATAACTTATTATTTTATTCGTGTGTATTATTAGTATTCTTGTATTTTAAATTGTGTGTATGTGCAATAACATTTTTGTTTTATATATATATTATAAAAGACATAATGCTGTATGAGTATCCATTTTACTAATATTAATTTAGATGAAGTATATGTAATTAGAATGTATATTATAAACATTTTATTATTTTATTTATCATTTATATATTTATTATTAATAAATGTTAATTCAGTTAAACAAATAAACTTGTTTCACTAATCATTTCAATTAGTTATGCAAACCTATTAGCTAATAAAATATTTAATGGTTATTATTGATTTACACCTTACATTTTATAATAAATATTTATAAAATAATCCAGCAATCAAACAATTGGATTCATAAGTACATATATTATTATGTATTACTTTTCTGTAAATTCAATATATCATTATTGTTTGAACTAGGTACATATTTTATATGATAATAGATTAAGTAATTTATTACAGGGAGATGTTTCGTAAGTGATTAAATGGTCATCATAACTGAACTAATTTAATAATTTATAAGGTATAAGTATGTTAATTTAGTCAAGGTAAACAAAGGTGATAATAATTCAATGGTAATGTATTACTTTAAATTATCATTTATTATATGTGTGTATAATAATTTATTATTTGATTAGAAAAATAATAATTTTATGTTGTTATAAAATTAGTAATTGTATTTATTGCAATTGATATTTGAGTTATACTAAATAGAACAGTCTGTTTAGATTTAAAACTTATTGATGCAGTTTATGTTTAATTTAAATATTACACTTTTAATATTCACCTTATTTAAAAATAGATCATTAATAATACCATGCATATTATACTTAGTCATAATTTGGGGTTTAATGTTTAGGTTTTGTCAATCCAAATAATAATTTGTTACAATTTTCTAATTGTATTCATAAGGTATTAAATAAGTATCTTTCACATATTTTGTGTTGTTATGATTTGTTAACCATAATTTATATGGCCATTTAAAGTGTTGGTTTTATCTTCTATATCATTATAATTTGGTGCAAGTTATAAGGTATGTTAGATAAGTTGATAAAATATGCAAAACTCTCTTCATACAGTGGTGCCATTTAAAGCAAGACAGATTTTGAGTGGCACTACTGTATGGAGAGAGTTTTGCCTATTTTAACAACAGTTATGAGCAAGCACAGAATATAGTGATCATGTGATGTTTAAAGGTTTAGATAGGTTGATCTTGTATATTTTGTTTTGTTATAGTTTTAGCATTGTAAACATTTTATTCCATTACAATTTGATGCTGTAAATGTAAGTGGTATTTAGAGAAAATCATATGTTTTAACAGTTATTGGCTGATGTGCAGAAATCTGTATATCATAACAAAACTTTTTATCATAATCACCTTATATATTTTTATATTATTACAATTTAGATGCTATAATTAGCTAGATATATTGAATAAAAATGAACCTTGTATACTATTTTTGTACCATTATAATTTGGCATCTCTAACTGAGGGTTTGAAAGTGAGATGAATCTTGCACATCTGATCTTCATTACCATTTTTATTCCATTACAATTCCATCAATCAATTCAGGAACAATACTAAAGTCTTTCTTATTTCATTATATATATATATACACCTGGGTCTCATTTTATGTGGATTATTTTAATGCAATTTTGAAGTTATGCGATTCATATTTCTTCTTAATATCTTTCATATTTCACTATATTCATTAGATATCAAGAAATTTAAATTATTAATAACTTATTTTGACCTGAAATACTTTTTTTTTCAAAAATATAACATTATTTAGCTTCTACATAAATAACCTATTTATACTAATGAGTAAATAATAATAATAGATTTATACTTACATATAAAAATATCGCAATAAATATTCAAAAAATTTAAACTTTTAAAACATATTATGTTATATATAACAGAAATAAATAATCTTTTAGATTTTTAAAATAAAAAATGATTTTATAAACTGAAAATAATCTTTCTAATGATAATGTTTTGATTGCAATCTCATTTTTTTAATATAGAAACAGAAAACCATTAACACAGCATAAGACTAAAAATGGCACTAGTTGTACATCACATCACAAATAAAAATAAAGTGGCTTAACAGGTTTGTCTGTGCATAATTGCTGAGAGATTCTTAACTTCATTTTAGGAGAAGCCACAATACATCACATCACATCAAATCTGATTTCTTACCAGTTTACAAACAAACACTAGTGATAATGATTAAAATATGTATGAAAAATGTAAAATTAAATATTGTAGTTAATAAAAAAAGTAAAAAAGTTTATCTTGTATTTTTTTTTTTCAAATATTTGAAATTTTTTATTAGTCATACTTTATTTCCTTATTTTTTTAATGAGAATTTTTAAGTAATTTTTCCTTGTTGCTTTGCTTTTATGTGAATTCTGAAAATTACAAACCCTATCCCCCATTTTTCAAGGTAAATTAAGTCTATTTTTGTGCAATTTTTTTAATGCGGGTTTTCTGTGGAACCTATCTACAGCATAAAATGAGACCCATGTGTATATATATATATAGTAACCTCTTCACTCCTCACCTATATTGCTTTATGCACAAATAAATGCCCAGGCACCAATTCTATACATGATAGAATAAATTTATAATCTAGATTGCATCTATACTTATTGATAAGACTTATTGTACTATTAATTTACATCTTAGCTCAGTTGGAGGTTATAGAGTATTGTGGTCATCTAGAATGCAAATGGAGTGAGAAAAGCATTTATAGGCAACAATTATATAGTGTTTATTTAATTATATTATAAGCATTTACTTAAACTATCAAAAGGAATCAATTTATGGATTAACTTAAATCATGATATACTCAATTCTCTCATCATCCAAGTGCATGCTAGACCAATCATGCCACTCATCTAATATGTTTGGGAATCACTACAATAATAATCAATGCATTCAATTTAGATTGAACAGCTATATCAATGTTTATTAAATAATGAACTAATCTCAGGGCTCTGCTATAGGAACAACAAGTCAATCCTAATATAATATGACTATTAATCAATGAGAACTATTGGGAAATTGATATCTATTACAATAAAATAATAAATAAATAATGATAAAGATAGGGTACATTTTTATCTCATATCACTATCTATTCTAAACAAGGTAAAATTACATCTTGGCATTATATAATGTTTGGATTTATTAATTCTGTATTGAGATAGATTGCACAGACCATGAAATTGATAAATATTATAATTATATTGTGTTAAGCATATGTGTGTGTGGAAATGGTCAATCGAACATATATGATAAAATAATTAAGAGGAAATCTTACTTCAACAAAACATTTATTATAAGACACTTTCTTTTATGACACATTGACGATGATTTAACAATAATTTACATTGATTACAAGCTTAACTAAGTAACACTTGGATAAAATAAAATAACATTAAATTACATAAAATAATACCTAATATTTAGAGGCTCTTCCTCTTATATGCTGCTTCAATAACATTTACTCTTTTATCAGTTAAATTATTAGCAACAAAAAAAATAATTCTATACTCATGTACTAATATTCATAT
The DNA here is from genome assembly GCA_028023455.1 of Epiperipatus broadwayi. NCBI lineage: Eukaryota > Metazoa > Onychophora > Udeonychophora > Euonychophora > Peripatidae > Epiperipatus > Epiperipatus broadwayi. The sequence goes on along the minus strand of JAQFVV010000222.1, from coordinate 634,268 downwards.
CATGTATTCCCACTCTGTGCTCTTAATAAACTAAGAAAGTCAAACAATCAATTAATATCATTTAGATTATTTCCATATGCCTACAAATCTATATCTGTTATATGAAATTAAGTAAGAACTTTATTACCAAAATCACACTTTTCTTTATTTTTGCGGTAATATCTTATAAATACAATTTATCCAAACCACTTCAAACACTTTTTAGCAAAATTCTTTATTTGTACATATACATACACCTATGTTTCGACTGACCTGCAGTCTTTTTCAGAGCTATGATATAATGAATAAAATAAAAAAAAACATAACTATATAATAACACCATTAAAAATTTAAACAATAAAAACTAAAAACAACATTAATATATATATATTAAAAAAAACTGAAATAAATAATCAAACCCAAATAAAACAATTAATATAAAATAAAATGTAAATCTTGAATATATATATATGTATAAAGTTGGGAATCACATGTATAATTTATATTTATTTTCTATTTATGTTGTACATTTTATTTTATATTAATTGTTTTATTTGGGTTTGATTATTTATTTCAGTTTTTTTTAATATATATATTTTAATGTTGTTTTTAGTTTTTTATTGTTTAAATTTTTAATGGTGTTATTATATAGTTACGTTTTTTATTTTCTTTTTTTCATTATATCATAGCTCTAAAGAAGACTGCAGGTCAGTTGAAATGTAGCTGTATGTATATGTACAAATAAAGAGTTTTGCTAAAAAGTGTTTGAAGCAGTTTGGATAAATTGTATGAATTTTATTAAAACTAGCCTTGAATAAAATAAAATTTTGTAATACAATATTGTATTTGTACCTGGAGGATAAATGATAATATGTAATATGAGCTGACAAATTACTCAGAACTTACAATTCCAGCGATGATCTTTTTCTATATCTCTAGGTTTATCATATTTCCGAATGTGTGCGCATTTATGAATTCACAATCACAATACATTTTATTGATTATATTTCCATCGGTTGACTTGTGGAATAAACAAACTTCACAATACGAATGGTACCATGGGCTAATCTCTAAGTCACAAATCCAATTTCAAGTATATTACAGAAATTACTGAAATATTTATCTGAAATAACTAATATATATTGCATGACGATAAATACATGGAATGGAAAGGGAGAGCAAAATAATATCAAATAAATATTTATAGATGTGCACGTGAAAGATTAACAAAAACTCCAAACATCAATTTAATTCATCAATATAGCAACTATTAACTTCTTTAACACAAATGGTGCGGAACTTAGCCAACTTATCCTGAATAAATGGGACATCTATCACTTCCCTTTTAAGAAACATAATTATCAAATCGCATACTAACAAATAAAGAAATATGCCACCATACATGGCTCAATAGATAAACAAATAAAATGAATATTACTCAATCCGAATATTATGATCATCATTTCAATCACCTCTCCACTTGAAGGGCATCTAATGCATTTCATATAAACAAATCCATAGCAGATAAACTCTTAAATTTTTACAATCTTTAGTAGCAGCCACAACCGATGAGAAACAAATAAGCATAAATTTAACTCTTATACAATATATTCTGAAAGCGAACACACACATGAACATGCGATCGTGTATGAAATATTCTTTTTAAATCATATCAGGCAATAGTAGCATTAACTAGATTGTGAATGAGTCTAATATCAAAACAAAAATTATGAGTATCGAAATTCAAATTAGTGTAAATACTATTAAATAAGCTTAACCATTCAGTAATACTAGCCTAAATGTTTTCATATATCTGTTTACTATTACTAATTAATTAATAATGATAAAGCATCTAATTTTGCACTAATAATATGGGCATGGGAATAAAAATTAATGTCAAAATAAACATAAATAAATAAATACATCTGTATACCTATCATATGCAAAGGAAGAAATGCATATCAAACCTTCTGTCATTAAAATAAAAGTTCCCTTTGTAATTTTTTTACTTTTTTATATTTTTAGTTCATACTTGAAACTTTAAAGAAACAGAAACATACATGTAATTTATGATGATAAGAAGAATAATAAACATTAAAAATACGAATATTATTTTTGCAGGTTAAACATAAATTTGACAAGAACAGAAATAACTTCCAAAGTTCTTAAGATTTCCTAGTGGATGTTATAAGCAACTTTTGCAAGTATTTGGATTCATTTGCTATTTTTTTTATAAACTTTGTTTGGTCTAAATTCCAACATTTAATACATCTTTAATGATGATCAAAATCAATATTATTTAATCATCCACATTTATATCCTTCTGGTAAAAAATTATCAAGTATTATTGTCACGCATTCTTTCACTCCTATATGGGTGTGAATGGTTAGATAATTTAATGTACATAATTATTATGATAATATAGAGTACTAGCATGAATAATTTTACTGTTTCATCCTTTTTTCTTATACAATAAAACAGGAAATTTATTAAATAAGAGTCATTCAAATATCATATTACATAGTCCAGCATAAATTTTCCAATTCTTATTATTATGACGACTTTACATAATTCCAATGTCACACTATTTATTAAAAATATGTTGTAATAAATTTGTATTAGTGATTTTTCTCAGAAATATCTATGCATTATGAATAAAATAAATTCAAACTGTTAGTTAATAAAAAGTTAGAAACTGGTGTACCTCTGAACGTTTAGCCTTCTATTTTAAAAAATATCATCTGGTGTCCTTCAGGATTATATGTTGGCATTTATTCTTGAGTAGTATAGAAGAAGTTTCCCTATTAAAGAGATAGTGAGGAATCCAATAAAACCATTAAATCCACTTGTTTTGTTATATTTCCTTTTAGAAAATTATTCCACCTTGTTTAAAAACTATTTCTGAAGTCTTCTCTCAACTTTTCCTAAGTCTTCTGTAACTTAGCCACGCCTCTTTTTTTTTTCAATAATAAGCTTAACAATATTTAAGAAATTATTACTTGTGAAAGTGTTAAGAATAGAGTTTTGAAACAATAAAAAAAAATATTAAGTTACAAATATAAATTAATAATAAATAAAATAACCTTTATATTTTTAAACGAAGAATTTTGTGCAATAAATAATAAATTAAAAAAATCATGTTAACTAATGGTGTGTGTGTGCATCTGTTTTTCCATTAATCCAGAAGTCTATTAATGACTGAGTTATTAACAATTTCTATGGCAAATAAATAATGCTATTACAAGATGGATATTTTGAGTGATGACTAGAAATATGAATGAGGTGTGGAGTGTGAGATGATGTGAATGAAAATGCACCCACACATACAAGTTAGATCTTGGAATGGCAATAAACAGTAGGTTAAAAACTTAATGAATAAACATTTATTATGGCCTTATAGACAAACAATACTCATTCCCACTATTAGATATACATAAAGGCAAAGGAATTTTAATAATTGGTAGACCATAACTAAGATCCTGATAACTTTTCAACCAAATTTAAAACATTAAGTTATACTATAATTCATTTTTTCCTTATTAGATACCCCTGATCACTGTTGGTACAATGTGAACTTCCCATATTTCTTCATGGTGCCAATCTGAAAGGTCACAATATATATATATTCCAGTCTTTACTTCCAAATGATGCAAAATAGGTATATGAATGTTATAGATAGCCTCAAAAGAATGAATTCAAGTCAAAGTAACTAAAGTGCCATTGTACTGTACTAATATTATTGTCTTGCATTGGTGGTCAAAAGGTCAGCGTGACTGCCTTGTAGGCAGTTGCCTGGGTTGCGGGTTCATGTCCCGGCAGATGCTATGACACTTTAAAAAAAATGCTATAAATAGGAAAACATTCTAAAGTTTTTAAATTTCTATAATAATGATTCTATATCGCTATCTAAACATTTTGATATTTGTAACTGTATTCACAAAATATAGTATACCTTCAATATTTTGAATATTTATTTGAATCATTTCAGAATATTAGTTTACATTATAATGTTAATTACCATTTTTGTTTACTATGGATGACTAAATCAGACAATCAAAATAGCTAATTACTTTTATTCGGTTTTAAAATCAAATAATATTTTTGTTATCAATGTTTTGTTTTCATTATATTAAAATTACCTATTTTTAAAATAGAAAATAGGATTAAAACATTTTATTTTGATTAAATCAACCATGCTTACTTATACAGCTAAAATATTGTTATTGTGACATTTACTAATAATTAAATATTACATTGTTTATTCTTTATTACAATGTTAAAAAGTTAAATAAATATTAATTTCAATAAAGACAATTTTGAATCTATATTTTGATATACATTTTAAATTAAATTTATGAATCAAAGCAATACTGTATCTTGTAATAAACTTCTTGTGAAATATATCATATATATATATATTAAATACATATATAATATAGATATAGAAAAAATAAGAAAATACATAATGTATGCATGTACATATTGTCAGCCTACATATTAGCACATATTTTTTTATATTTTGTAAGTATTGCTATACTTTTATTAATTAAAGTAGAAAATTTCATGCTAGTGTTCAAAACATGTTTTTGGGAAATAAAAAAAAAGATTGTTCACTACTGGATGTCTAAAACTGTAGTATTTTAAAGTTAAAATTTATCAGAATTTTTCCCGAAGTTCACAACAATATCTTTATATTTTATGAATGTTTCCATAAAATGTAAAGATTAATTAAAATTATGGTCATATAAATTGTCTTGGTTCTTCTTTTGAAGTGGATATCTATCTGCTTCAATTCTTTAATGGGATTCCAAATAAACATAATTGTCAAATTTATAGTAAGAAAACAATTAATTCTGAGATAATTTATCTGAATATTCTTAGTAAGTTTAGTATTTTTCATGTCATCACAAAAGTTTTTTTGTATAAAAAAACCCTAGTTTAATCTACTTTTTGGATTAAAATATATTGAAATGATCAACACCACAAGCAAAAGTATTTCTTTGAATTTATTTGCTTTAAAATGCTGTGCAATTTTTTATTAAAATCTCCAGAGAAGTCAAAAAAAGTTTTAATTGAGATTATTTCTTTCACTACAGGGAAATTTTTATTCAAAACAAAAAAACTTCAGTGCTTTTATGTCCTTTATGTGAATACGACTTGATAAAAAAAAAAAAAATTAAACTGGGGAATATTTTAAGCAACATAAAATCAAATTAAAAAACATATTTCCAATAATCATTGATATTTTATAAAATAATAAATATTTTCCATGAATTAAATATTTATTTCCATTCAAAAATTTGTTATAATACTTTATTGTTTAGTTTACATAATTTAAGAAAGAATGATATTAAAGTTAGTATGCTAAAATTAAATTATAATTTCAATTTTATCAAAGTATTAAATAATTTAAGACTTAAATATCATTAATAAAACATTTAATTTCAAATATATACTCAAGATATATTACAGGCTTATAATAAAATATATTGGTTAAAATATTCATTGGTAGATATTTCTTATATTGTGGAAATTTGTACATTGATTTCTATTAAAACATATTAGATACAGCATTGTGTAATCACAAGCATAGCAGAGTTATATGTTTACTGGAACCTACATATGTTGATAAAACAAATGAACTATATAGAATAAAGTCAATTAGAGATAAATAATAATTTTCCAAGTACATAACTTGTCTTACTTTTTAAAAGAGAAAATCTATGTATTACACATCTATATACTAGCATAGAGAATATTATTAAAATGTATAAATATAGAAAGATTTCTTAAAATAAATTATATGGCTTGCAAGTTTATATGTAAATATAATGCATACAAAAAGGTTAAACTCATTAAATAATAGTCATAGTTTAACTAATGTCACAATGTGCTTGGTTTGTATATATATATAACCATTAGAAACAAGTCAACATTTAGACAATCTCAATATAGATAACAATCAACAATCTCCAACTGTTGTCAAAGCAATCTCCTTTTAACAATAAAGATAAAATGTTACTTGACAACAGTTTGACATTGTTGATTGTTATCTATATTGGGATTGTCTAAGTGTTGACCTTGAGTATTATTACATTTAATGGTACTTGTGTACTATTCCTGCAACCAAGAGAAAATAGGAGGCTTTTTCACAAGTGTAACTCACATTTAAAAATATAACAGTATGCAAGTTTATCCATTGCATCCATAAATTATAAATTATAATAATAATGCATATAAACTTATTTTATTATTTTATTCTGTACATGGATTTTGATCTTTAAATATACTGCATACACCTAACTAGAGCATAGATTAGGTTAAATGTTATTTTAATAAGATAAATTTTATTAAACATTATTTTAATTAATTGTCCTGCAGAGAATCAAAATTTATTGATAAAAAAGAGAGTTGTACAAAGTTTTATTATACATAGATTTTTTCATTTTACTTGTAAACATTAATATTTCAATTTTATTTTTAATTGTTAATACATTTTCCATTTTGATTAAAGAGTCTGAAATATGATTATTGATCTAGATCATCCATAAGTTATATGATTAATCAGATTAAATAAAAAAAAAAATATACAAGGACAGCAAAAAAAAAAATAGAAAAATATTGGTAGTTTAAATTCAGATCTATCTTTTTCTATCACAATGATCTTGAATGAAAAAACTTAACCAATGATAGTCCAAGACCTCATGTATGTGTAATGAAAACTTTATAGAATATTATATTGTGAAAACACAATAACAGGAGAAGGAAATACATTGTGGTTTGTTTTACTATTAATACTATAACTGTTACACATATATAACTCAAACATATCATACTTAGTTAAAATATCTATTTGAAATATATAGTTTATGATCACATTCATGAATCAACCGATAATATTTCAAGGTAGGCTTTAGTTTAATGGTGTTTTAGTGTAACACTATATGTCTTATCTATTGTGATAATATTCATTTTATATTTGAAATTTTCAAATTTACATAAAACAGAATAAAATATGTATATTTTCTCACTGTAGTAACAAATATATTTATATATAATGCAGATAGAAGAATATAGACACTTTACAATATGTAGATATTTCACAGGTTTTATTGTTATTATTATTATTATTGGAAAAATATAAGGATATTAATAATGGATCAATATTTTAAGTTTTTATCTTAACTTTTTAGTTATGTATATCCAATGATATCTATACATAATGCCTGCATTAATTTTATAGACTTTTATTTTAATAAAATAATCTAGCTATACATTTCACAATAAAGTAACCTAGGCACAATTCTTTAAAAATGGTAGTGCAAACTGAAATTTTGTGATCTAGTAAAACAATATTTTTTGAGCCAATTGAAGCTAAGAGGTGAGCCTTTGCTTTTAGCTTTATATTCCCCTTTTTATAAGAGTTAATATTTAGGCATAGAAAGAACAAAGAAATTAGAATTCCAAAAATATATATATATATTTAGGATAAAAATACCCTAAGATTAAGCATTTGCAAATAAATTCTATACCACTTGAAAGTATATAGTTATGATTAACAAGTATTTTGTTCATGAAATTTAATAAAATAGCTTAAAAGTCAACACTAATTGAAAAAAATATTTTCACTATAATGAAAATCATATTGTTTCAAAAATATATTTATTAATTACTTTGTATACAAATTGGAAAGGATATATACAAAGTTAAATGAGGTTATGCTAAGTTCTGAGAGTTCTTGTTGAATGGTGTAGTAGGCCGACATGTTTGTCATTCTGTTGTTATTAGTTGGGAAGGTGAATAGACTCCAAGTGTCCTCAGAGGATTTTTTGGGAGAGATGAGCTCCTCTCTTTTCATGATCTTTTTTATTGTTTTGCAGAACAACAGACCTGGATCAAGATGAGGCAGTTCCATTATCAACTTGCAGAGTACTACTCAGATTATGTAGAGGATGAAAATGGATATTCTAATAATAGTCATTATCACCAAATCTTAAGAAATTAGCTAGAGGTAATTGATAGCCTATTTCTGACAAATAAATGTAATATGTCTATTTAAAATTTAATAATATATATTATAAAGACCATTGTATATATCATCAATCAATCAATAAAATCACTAATTATAGGTATATTTATAATTATTTTTGTATATTTCCTTTTAAATAATTTTCTAACTTACTTACACTTTTTTGATAGTTGAACAAAACATATTCATTTTATGCTTTTATTTTATTAATTTATTTCTGTAAGTAAATATAAAAAAAAAAAAAAAAATTGAATAACAAAATGAGCTTGCATGAATTTTACTTGTAAAAAATGAACTATAGCTCAAATGAGTGTGACTCACACCGAAGCTTTTGTACATAGGCAACATTTTAAAAAGTATGTCTTCTCACAAAAATGATATGCTATTATTTTTACAATGTTACTTACCTGCAATGTAACATAATAATTTGGAAAAAAAAACACTGAAAGTATAATTTTATTAATTAATAAATAAAGTTTATATAATATATAATGACATTTTAATAATATTAGCCAAAGACAATTGCAATACATTTCTTTGAAGGTTTTGTGCAACTAACAGTAAATCATCTTATAATATACTGCATCTAGGTATTGTAGCAGATTTTTATACTGAACTATATTTTTAATACTGTCAGATCAAAAAGTGCTGCAATTACAACTTTAATTTAAAACTAGAAGTTATCAACAAAAAAAAAAAGGAAAATGATAAGTAGATATTATTTATAAATACATGAACCCACTGTCCAAACTTATCTACAAAACAATGAGAGGATAAGAATAAGGATTCACTAACATATAGAAATTAAAATACTTTTATTATATCTAGCAATTGATTTTATCATTTTCAAAAGCATTATGAATTTGAAAATATAAAAATTCAATGAAAAAGTGCAAATGCTAATATTAGTGCAAACTTTTCTATATGAACTTTTAAAAAACCATGTAAACATGCAGACCATTACAAACCTCTTCTTTTATGCAGAGCCATTATAGTTATTCTCTCTATAGATAACTTTATTAGATTATATAACTCAACTAATAGTAAAAGAATTTTGAATTCAAATACATTCATCAATTAGACTTGATTTGTTTTATTCAATTGCTAACAGCTTTCAAGTCTCTTCATATTTAATGAATATTTCCAGTTTTTGAAACTTTATTTAAATCAACTTTTTGTCTATATTTTAAACTACTTATTAAAACTCAAACATTAATTTATTGTGGAATCCCATGTTTTATGAGCAAGCCAAGAAGTTATATGAAATACAAATTATGAAGCATTTCTATACTGCAATTAATTATTGCAATTCTGCTGAAGAAGATTAACTCTTTTGATAATTATTTTAAAAATATGTGTCTCTGTTTAAAGCAAAGCACAGACTTTAGTATTTATTTTGATAGTTTGAGGCAATGGTTATAAAATTTAATTATTAAAAATCATCATTTGAACAAAATAACTGTTACATTCTAATTTTTAATTCAAGTTTCATGATTGGATAATAAGTTGTTTTTCAAAGTTATGTTATAACATTTTTTCACCTTAATGAAACTGTTAAAATATGATGTAGTCTTCCAAGACCTTATATTTCTTTTAATCAAATTTGTTTAATTTTCAATAATTTAATATATTTTTTTCATTGATGATTGAACTGTAATTTTCCAGGCAGGTTAGCATTTCTGATGATATCTAGACTGTTTTATTTTCTTAGTCTATACAATAATAGAATGAAAAGTTTTGACCTTTTTTATCTATGATGACAGAATCCCATTTAATGTCATTTATGTAAATGCAGCATAGAACTTAATTGCCTATTTAAATTCATGATTTAAAAACTGATATGCTTTTACTACTTTTTTATTTCATTTAAGAATACACAGTTTTATTCTCTAAAAATGGTTTATTGTTATGATAAAGATCAGAGACACACATCTAAACTGAGTGAATCTTATAGCTTTCTAAGAATAATTATAGAATGCTCTTGTTTTTTTGAAAAATCATTGCAATTTATTATATTTAAAATTAAAAAATTGGTGTAAACGTTTTCTAATCATTATTATGTGAACAGAAGTCTTTTTAAAATGAATCAATATATCTCACAATAGCCTTCCAGGAATTAGAAGTAATAGTTTTCCCAAAGTTTTAATAGAAGCTTTGGCATGGATTAATAGGTTATAGAATATAAATCACTTATGTCATTTTAAGAACTATTTAAAATTATTTGATATGTCAAGATCTAATATGCATGATGTGGATTACATGCCAAAAAAGATCTTTTCTGAGCTAAACTTTAACTTTATTTTCAGCTAGTATGTTTTGTATTTACATGTAATATGTGCTATTTTGTATCATATTTTACGGAAAGTAAAAACTTATTGATTACACAAACTTTCAATAGATTATTAGGTATATCACTAATTCATTGCAATATTCAAGTTTATTATCAACAGTTTTGGATATTCTTTTTTGAGGTTTGTCAAATCACTGACCTTCAATGTTGGATAGCCTAAGCATATGAATCAGTTACTAGTTATTTAAGTATCATAATTTTTAATAAAAAATAACTTGGGGAAAATGATTATTTTGTCAGATTCATCTAAATGTTGTGATAATTGATTATTTTATTGTTTTGATTTTGCTTATTCTGAGCCAGAATATGAGATTGATTGCGAGTTGTTATCCAATAATGAATAATAATTCTGTAGTGTAATTTTCAGTACACCACTGTTACATAAGTTAGGGGCTGATTTCTATTCACTTTTATCTCCTTGTAGAGGGATGTAATTACCAAAGACATGAAAAAGATTTATGATCCCCCAAAAAGTACATTTTTTGCTGAGTTCAATTATTATTATGAGTAATTGTTTACATAAATTTTGTTGTTAAAACCTGAATTAATATCTTTTTAACTTAAAACCTTCAATGGGATTCCAATTTTTTTAAATGGTCTTAAGACTAAAACTATGCATTAATAAGATGGTTAAATGGAATTAACTTGATGACAATATTGAAAAATATTACTATTATTAAAATACTAGTTATTAAGATAATTTTGTTATACTACTATTAATCTTAATCAGAGCTAAGAGGATTACATTTTGTTTTTCTTTGGGGTAGAAGTTTATTTGAAAGACAATTCATGGATTATTCTAGATCACATTAATTTTTAAAAAATTAAAGATAAATTTTGAGCAAAAGTTGAATCAATCACTAATAATATGAGTATTGCAGTCAAAAAATAATATTAGAATCCACAATATTTGATATTAAACTATTATTATTATTTATATAAAGTTGAAATGTATATAAAAGCATAACTTAACAATTATGTAAAATAACTTTTTAAAAAATTCTTTGGCGTAATTGATTGCTTTTTTATAATAATATATATATATGGGTGCCTTTGTGTTCTTATGATTTTACAGATTAAAATGATGCTTCTGAAAGATCTCTAGGCCACTTAGAAAGCAATAAGCTTTCAAGAAATCCGTAACTTGCTCACTATTTAAAAGCTGTAATTTATTTTCTTTTCATGAGAATTTTATTCCAAATATGTAAACAAGTTTTCAGAATAGTTTGAACCAATTTCCAATTTCTTTTAGTACCTTTAATTTAATCATTTATAACATTTTTGTCTTTCCAGAAATTTTCTGTGAATAGAATAAAGCAAGCAGTTTCAATTAAAATTATTAGCATGATTTTAACTTCCGATTTTATAAATAACAAATTTATAACATGTTTTGACTTTGTACTTTAACATGTTTGAGTAATACAGAAGCAGTATAGTTAAAGTTATAACTATATTAGTAATAAACATTAAAACATTACATACAACAAGAGTCCTTTATGATAACATTAAGTTGCAAACAGAAGTTAATAATTTAATTATGATTCAAATGTACAAGAAAATGGTGACATTTTAATTCTGAATGTAGTAAAAAAAAAGTATGTTATTGACTTTAATTTTCTAATCAAGTAATGGTGGTGCTTATAATGTGCTGCTGCAAAGTATGTTAACATGTTTTGCTGGTAGTGTTGGTTACAGGAATCTAAACAGAATTAGGTTTCTTAGTTATCAACATATTACCAAGTTATACAATAGTTTTGATCACCATAGCACAATAAATAATGATAGAGACTGTTAGGAATAATTTTATATATTGATAGTGATTATTCTAAGAATATATTTCAATTTAAATCAACATGGATAACAGTGAAAATATATCTTACAATAATTCATTTAGCTTACAGATAATTCTGTAATTTAAGTAATCAAATCATTGATAATACTAATTCCAAGTTTTTATTCAACCTTGATCACTGAATGGTAATAGTTTATTCAAACTTAAGTTGTAATGTTATTAGAATTTCACTTAATAAAAAATATTTATGTAGAATCCCTGCCATAAGTTTGATAGCTGTTTTATTTTAAATAATACATTTTCAGGAAGGAAGTCTTTGTTTATATTTTTTTTCTTGAAATTATTTTGTCAAACATGTGTAATTTCTTAAGTTTAACAAATGTCTTCTAAATTCTATGTTAATTTTAAAAAATTTGAATATATTTTAACATCTAAACATTATCATGTGGTGAACACTTAACATGTGATGAATAGGTAACATGTCATTAGAATTATTGTTAGTTTTTTTATTAGCTTTTTTGCCATTTAATTTTTTTAAAATATGATGAAAGTTTGGAATATTCCATTGACAAAACAAGCATAATTATTCGAACTTTGTAAATTATTCTAGAACTTTAGGTTTTCATAATAATTATTTTGGCCATGTTGGTGATGGCAGAAGGTCATATCTTTCTTCAGTGAAGGGGATGTTTGTGACAGCAGAATGCCATATTAAAAAGGCACAACTACAACATTTCACTTTCATAAAGACTCACTCCCCCATTGCTATTACAAGCATGAGCAGCAAAATTATGTAAAAGTGCTACAAAAATTTACAATGTTGGAATAATTATGGCCAGCCAATTACATCACGGGGCAGTGCTAACCCAAAGTACCAATTTGTAATTAGAACCCTTTGTACTTTTGTGTTTCTTTATCATTTCAATAAATAAAAAAAGAAAGTATTGAATACCATAACTAAGAATCAGCCATATTGTTTATACTAGGTGCCAGATATTGGAAACTCCTGAAAATGGATGATTTAAAATAAAATGGCTGGCAACCTTCCTGCAGGAATTCTATGTAAGTACTGATAATAAATTTATATGTCATTAATTTTATAAGCAATATGCTAAGTACAATTACTATAATAAAGGAATTATAGCATTGATTTTTTATCATAAAAAATGCAATGAATCCAAAAGTAATCCAAAGAATTCAAAAATTCATAGATGGATTATGGAGAAAAATAAATGATTTTTTTTTAAAAAATAATAATAAATTAAAGCATCATTGAAATAAGAAATTTCAAAATAAATTTAATAAATCTCAAAGTAGAATATAAAAGTAATCTCACTAATATTCAAAAAAATATGTGACAAAATGTAAGAGAAAATCAAAAATAACAATAAGAAATTAAAGAAAAAATTAAAGACTGAAAATGACAATATTAGAGATAAAACAGAAAATGAGATAAGAAATTACAAAATCTCAAGAAGAAATTATAAGACTTCTCATGTTTATTTGTTAAATAAGAATTAATAATGTTCAACAAAAATTTACAAAGGTACAGGTAAAAATATAATTAACATATATAGAAACAATAAACAAATTCAGATTAAAATAAAGTAGGAAATGGAAAATGCAGTGAAAATCACTAGAATTTAGAAATGTTAATAATAATATGTATATTCATAAAATTGCAAATATACAATTATTAATAAAACACCTTAGAAAAAAATCATAATGGGTTTAAAACTAAAAGAGGTAAATTATACTAAATAAATTTAACAAAGAAGGTAACTTTTAAAAGTGTGCCATATGGAAGTGAGCTGAACAAATGATCAAGTTTTAACCCTTGGTCATAATATTCTATAGTCATTGTCATGTAACTTCAATATGGATTTTAGGCTCAGGACAAAATTGTATACAGTTTACATTAAAATAGTTAAAAATAAATAAATGTATATTTTTTTTCTAAATTAAGATGTACGCGTATACACTTACAAAATTTATATATATTTATGACAAGTATGTTTAATTCAGATGCATTATAATAAATTTTTATGCATATGTACATATAAATTCATATATATATATATATTTGCATACCCAATACCTGCTTTAATGGGTTTTTTTAATACATATATATCACTTTTGTTGCAAATATTGCCTAAAGAACTTTGAAAATTAACAGGCTATATCTGATATAAAAAGATCTTTTTAATTGTCAAATAATGTGTGAAAACTTGTTGGGTTTAAAAAGTTTTGTTGCCTTGTCTTATTTGTGATTAAAAGAAATAAATAGCCAAATCAGTCATTCATCTTATTTGACGCCATTTTTTTTATATTTAAAATAATTGTGTTGAAAGAAAAGTGAAATTTAAAGGAATTCTAAAAACCTTACTATTAATGACATATATTTATATATCAGTTTTTCTTGGGGCAGTAACAAGTGAACAACCAAATCATATATATATATATATGCATGCACACAACAATATAAAATTATTTATTATAGAATAATGTTACTAGAATGGACTTGAACTCAGACTTTCAAGCTCCCTATAGCTATGCATTCCATCTTATACAACCAATACACCGACCACATATAATATAAAAAAGATAAATGATCTCCAATATACATATTTTGTGCTGAACCAGCACTCATCAGTTGATCCAGATTATTATCTCCCACACATATATACAATCAGTACTCAGTTTACATTAAAATATCAAATCTTCAAACATTAATGGACAAGCTTCAATCTTTTCCACTCTTCAACTTTTTAACCATTCATATCATTGAAAATCCGTTGATGGAATGCTCAAAGACATTGTTGATGCCAATATTATTATCATATCCATATTGACTTTAGGTCACTCTGACCCTTCATATATAGAATCTTAATATGTCCATTTAAATAAATAGAAGTGATAGAGGGTGGGCTGAATAGGTAATATTCAAATTTAAGTATATTGTCTATACTTAACATAATGTAATTAGAATGGATTTGAAATCAGACTTTCAAGATTCCTACAGCTACACACTCCATTCTATACATCATATATACATGCCCACATACATGTGAAAAAGTTAAATGCTCTCCTCTTGTCTATTAAAGTTTCAAGATTCACTATCTTCATATAAACTAAACATTGATTGTATATATATATTGTGCCCTTTTGTATGGGTCACCATTTAAGTTTTGTGCTAATTTAGTAGAAAATTTTAAATTTAAGAAGTATTTTAAATATGTGATGTTGACTTTGCTTGTGGTAATGTTACCATAAGTTTAATTAAAGCAATCTATGAGTATTTGATATGTGAATTGTGTTGATATTGAGAAGATATTTAAAATGATGATGATTATGATGTAATACTGCATTAATAAATTTAATAACAAATGTTTGAAGCTAAAGTATTTAAAAGACAAGTTAAAATTAGACAAAGATATTTATTTAATTTAAAATATATGTTAAAAGTGAATAAAAATATTTTAAATTATAAGTACTTAAATTGAGATTAATATTTGATTTTAATCATATCAAATAATTATTTTAAAATCTGATATAATATCTTATTTATTTAAAAAATATTTATTTTAAAAAATGCAATTGTTAGTTTATTTTTAGACTATGAAGCGTTTCTTGTGTTATAAAAAAAAAACAGATGTTAGTTAAATTTACACACACATGCGTGGAAGTTGTCTAATAAAGTTGCATAATTATTTTAAAAAATCATGTTATAAATTTATAAATAATACGTGAGTTATCACGAGATAAAAATAAAGATATTAATGTAAAATATTAAATTTGATTTTTAAAAATATTACTTTAAAAATATAACGTATTTAAAAAGATTTAGTTTATTTTAAAATGATCTTATAAAAGTTAAGATTTAAATCAAGTGAGAAAGAATATTTCAAAAGAATGTTTAATAGATTTAAATAAACGATAAATATTGTTTTAAAAGAATTTGATAAAATATTAAATATTAAATAAGTCATTATTTTATTTTTAATAGTGTGTTGATAAATATGTAAATAAGCAAAGTTTGATTGTTTAAACGTACCAATCAGATGAGGAGTCTCTTCCACTATAAAAGCTGGATTCAATTGTTGAAGGGGGCTCTCTGTAATTAAATTTCTAAGTTAAACGTGCTATTGAGAAAATAGCCAAGTAAATTTATAAACGCTCTTAAAATCAGTTGTAAAATCATAAGAGTGTTATTGAATAATTTATAATATTTTTAAAGTAATGAATATGCAGTAGAAACTTAATAATTCCCTATTGTCTTCTCAATATCGAAACTCAATTTACGTACAAATGATCATGGAAACATCACGTATCGTAGAAATATATCAGAAACTTTATGCTAGAAAAGTAACAGACGCTGGATTAGTACAGAAAACTATAAGATGGAGAAAAGTAGTATTTTGGACTATAAATAGTTTTAAAGTTAAATTACTATTGTCTGTTATTAATAGATATTTTAAAGAAATAAAAATACTTCTGTGGAAAAAAGTATTTTTGACAAATTATAGAAGTAAAATGTATATCTTAAGGAAAGATATAAGAAGCAGTAGTAATTTTAAATAAATACTTGCCTTGTTAAGTCTTTGTGCTTAAAAGACTAAATATTGACGTTTTAAAAGGCAAATAGATTATAAATATGATTATTTAAAATCGTAATATAATAAAATTGCTATATTGAAGTAATCTAAAACGCTGGACGTTATAGATGAAGAAATTAATTCTTACCTGAATATGTTATTTATAAATGCGCAAGTAATACATGGATGTCCAAACTAAATTAAATTAAGCCAAGTAAGCCAAGTTAATTAAAATAATTTCAATGAAAATAATTTATAAACTATAAATTAGTTTAGAAATAATAACTTTTGAATAATATTCTATGAAGAACTGGATCCAGAAAAAGAACTTATAAACTATTTTTTTTAATTTTATTTTGTTTTCTTGTGGAACTTATTTTTTTTTTAAAAAAAAGAACGTTATCATTTTTATTATAAACTTTCAAGAAACACGTGATACAACGGAACAGGAAATAGTGTTTTATTGACTTTATACGTAGGATATTTGTTAGAACTTTTATGGTAGAACAAAAGTCATCGCTGGAATCCGTAATATAAATTTTTATTTTATTTATTTAACATAAAATTTAAAATATTATTAAACTATTAAAAAGTAGGTTAGGTACATTTATTAAATAGTAACTTAAAAATAATATAATAATTAATTACATAAATTTATTTTTATAATTAATATAACACGGAATATTTTAGTGAATGTTATGAGTATGAATGTGTATTATTTTTGTTTTCTGAAGCTGCAAATTCCGAAGACTACTGGATAGCAGAATGGACATTATTATTATTGTGGTAAAAACATTGTATAATAATTTTGATGAATTTAATATGTTTTCTTTAGATCAACTAAATATTATGTTTTGTGGGATGAATGTATAGATATTTTATGAAAACACATACATTATATTGGCAACGAACTTTATTAAAATATGCATAAGTTTTAATTTATAATATAAACATGATACAACATTACGTAAGAAGCTTAGAAATAATTATATGATTCTTTTATAAATAATTTTGATATTTTATTTATGTTTAGTATTAGAATGATTTTTATTATTTATCTAAGTAATTATTTTTATTTTTGCAAGTCAGAAAAGGATTTTAAAAGTCTATATTTTTTTTATATTTTATTTTATTGGATAAGTTAAGTTACGTTATGGGTAGAAGCCTATATTTTGATTGAAGTTTATTAAGTATAGACGATGTAGTATAGGTAATTTGGATGATGAATATTTTATTTAAAGTTGATGTTTGTTTTCCGGAAATTTTAGATAAGTTTAGAATATGTTTTATAGATAGAAATTATTAGAAAGGATTAAAATAACACATAAAGTAAAGTAATGATTTTTACACAGAAAAGAATCATAGAATTTATCTAAGGTAATGCTTTCTGAATTTGAAATTGATAAATGATTTAAATAATAGTATTTGAACAGTACAGATATGTAATGCATATTTGATAAAACATATAACAGGAATTACATTAAGTAAAGTATAATTACAGTTAATTATTTGTTTTACATTACAAAGATACATTAATTTTATAAAGCTATTAAGCAATGCTAATAATAAAGTAAATATATGATAATACATTATAAATGGTAATACTTAATTAATGTAGCTATTTAATTAGTAGAGCTTCATTGTTTACACATGCTACATAAATAATTTTGACATATATTATTATTTGTAATGGAAGTTTATTAACATTTATTTTAAATCTAAGTTTTGAAAACATACTATGATATTATTAGTATAGTAATTGAAGAGTGTATAATTGCTTATTAAGCACATGAATTAGTAACAATATAAACTTCTGGTATTTGTAATTTCTTATTTTATTTTGATTTATTTTCTTAAATTCTAAAACTGTAAATAGTGTAAATAAATTTTATTTGAAGTTATTGTAAATAAATTTGTTAATTTGTTTTAAAAGTGTGTCGAGTTTCATTATTTTTCACCACAGTATTTTGACATCAGATGATTTGAAATAAACATAATATTTGCACAAAATGAATTTGTTATTATTATTTAGAATTGAATACCATATTTGCTTAACATTATTTTATAAGAATTGATTGACATGAACATAAATATTACAATGGTCATAAGATGATTATAATACACATTATAAGAATACAATATTGTTTATTGCCACAGATTATTAAGTATAAGATTTTGATCTATTTTAAAATGAAGATACCATATGAAATAAAAGATATACATATGATTGTTTATTCATTTAATGATTGATTATATAATAGAAATAGATGAGATTAAATTACACTCTAAGATTAGTATTATTTATTATTATTATTAAAATAAGTTAGGTGTATTTAAGTTTGATATAAAATCCCACATCATACTTATTTACATAATTTATTATTATTTCAAAACAACTTAGAAGAACCTGAGATTATTTAATTATATTTTGAATTAAAAGTTAGGAATTATTCTAGTATTATTGAAGATAATTTATTTCATTTAAAAGTCATAAGAATGCTATAGATGTAGTGGTAAGATGATAAGGTAGTAGTAGTATTCTTATGCCATTGAGACGGTATCTAGGGAGATATTGACTCAGTGTAAATCTGCTTATTACTTTGTAACTTTACTTCGCAGTCTCATAATTTTATAAATACTTATTTAATTAGTATAATCTAGAACTATATTGATTTTGATGATTGATAATAAATTTAATTAAGATATGATAATATAAAAGTATATTAAAGATAGATATGCAAATTTAATTAAACATAATAATGTAACTGAGCTAGTTGTATTTTAAACTATTTTATATATCAAGAAGTAAGGGTACAATATATATATATATATATGTGTGTGTGTGTGTGTGTGTGTGTGTGTGAGGGAGATGATAAATGCTGGTTCAGTACAAAATATGTATATTGAGATCATTTATTTTTTCCACATGTATGTGATCATGTGTATTAGTTATATAAGATGGAGTGCATAGCTTCAGAGAGCTTTAATGTCTGGATAAGCCCATTCATATATTTATATATACTCAATAAAAATAAGACAGTGCTGATATATTTATATGTTGGTTTGCCAAATGTAAAAGAATGTGACATAAATAATACCTTTGTAAAACTATTAAAGTCAGTTCATTCCAAATTCAATGTGAATAAAAAAAAGATCTAATGCTGATGTTATTCATCTATGAACTTTTTAGACACTATGTTTCAGGTTCAATACTTGTAAGAAACATATTTTCTAGTTTTTTAAACATGAATATGTAAAAATAAATATATTTAATCTTTTTTTTAACTTCAAAAACTATGTAATTAAATTATCTAGCATAAAATAATTGGCTTTCAAATTGTTGATGGTGATCAAATTGAGTACTCTATACTATTAAAACATGTTCTAATTTTCAAATGCTGGAATAAAGATACAATAAGAAAAAATAGTTTTTAGTGATTATGACACAATGTACAAGTTATGATAATTAATGCTACCTTCTGATAAAGGCTATTCCCTAGACTTTAGTTCAAATACTTCCATATTTATACTAGTTTTTCTGTTACTGCTCCTGGTAACATCTTATAGAATAAGATAGCACAGACACTGAGAATAGTTAGACCTATTACCCTAGTTACTTAACTAAATATGTGGCAAAAATATTTAACTACACAAGATTTGAGTCTAAAATGAGAATATGTTAGATTAACTAATATATTTACTTAATTAAATGTTATAAATAATAAAGAATGTCACTATAAACACTTCAGTCTAGATATGCCTGTTATGGGATTTAAACTAGAATATGTGTGAAATACATTTTAAGGTATTATTAACAGTTAGTTCAAGCTTAACTAATTTTCTTACTATTTATCAATAGACTTCAAATTAATACATTTAATGTTACAATTACAATCTGAGTAACATCTGATAAATGAGTCAAATTCACTCATAGTGTTTTAGCTCAAATAATATTATGTAAAAAGTTAATTTCTCTCCATTTTACATATTCAATGTGAAAACAAATATTTTAAAATATTGGGAAAAAATTATATATATATATGTATATAACACTTAAACACTTAAAATTTTACAAATATATATAAATATTTTGATTCAGAGACTTTTTAATAACTAAAATGTTATATTGATTTTTTATGCATCTGTTGAAGATAAAATTTTCACAATAACTTTAATAATACATTGTGAGGAAAAAAAATTAAATGATCTATAAAACTAACATATCATAAAAAGTGAAAAGCTAAAACAAGTATAATGACAAATATTAAATAAATATAAAAATTTAAACAGTTATAAAGTCAATTATTTTAAATATATTCATAATATTATAAAAGACTTTTTCGATTAAGTTTTTCTTTTGTAGAAAATAGAAATCTTTCAATCCTAACACACTCTCTGACAAAACCTTTATTTAAATATGTTTATAAATCTTTGTTTGCTAACAAAGTAAATATTAATTATTAATAGTTTGTTTTCAAGGATTTATTTTAATAATGATATTTATAAAGTTGAAAAACAAAATACCATACTTAACTGAAATGGCTTGATTTACTCATGTGCACATATTTATATACATGCATATAAAAACTGCAAGAAAGAATATACATATTGTATATAAAATTATTTTTACAAACTAATATTTAATAATAAAAATAATATTGATATATAATTAAAATCGTTATGCAACAAAAACAACGTTTTAATATAATATAAAACATATAATTTTGAAAACTGTATATATTTCACTCTATCCATAAATTTTATTAAAATAATCCCTTTTTTATTAAAAAAAAATTGTTATAACCCAAAACTACAAGAAGGTATCTACAAAATGGAATAATATACTGATGCATAATATGCATGTATTTGGTCTAAATTTCTGTTAGGTATAAATGACCCAGATAAAATAAAAAAGTAGAAACCCAAAAACATAACACATCTGCCATCCAGACCCAATGTACAGAATAAAAGGGAAATAGTCAAAAGCATAGAAGACCTCATTTACCTCAGCAAAATAATTATAAGAAAAAAATAAATAAACATAAATCCATATCATTGCAATGAGAAGAAATAATATTGAAACAGAAACTAATATAGAGACAATACTATTGTAAAACACAATTTATAAAATTCCAGGCATGTGTGGCATAAGTAGAGTCCAAGGAATATAAGATAAGGAGCATGTAAAATGATGTACATAAAATAATCATGAATAAAAGAAGAATAAAAAATATATAAATAAAAATAACAAATATAATAACTCTTAAACAAAATCATGCTTTTACTATTATAAAAACCCATCAGAATTAAATGTGGAGCAATGAGCAATATACCTACTTCACTCCAAAAAAATTATTTAAATTGTTTGGCTGAAAGTGAATATTGATAACAAACCATCCATTAAATAAAAATCAAATGTATGAGGAAATCTTGATAACAGTCTAATATGAATATGATAGTCCAAGTTGTAAATTTTTTATTTTGTTATAGCTGCAGGAAAATAAAGAATATCATCTAAACTTTAAAAATGTATATATCTTACTTGTACTAAAACAACTATGCAATATTCTTTATACAATTCTATTTTATATATATATATAATATCTTAGGACTATACTAAACTGCAATGCTATATAATCTACTTAATTTCCTTTTATTGTATTATTTGATTTCAAATTTTAAAAAATGTCATCAATTGTAAGATCAATGCTTAATATATATATATATGTATGTGTGTGTGTAATTAAATTATTCTCATTTGTGACCACTAATAGGAAAATATAAACAAGGATTCTATCTTTAAAAAAGTAGAGGAAAAAAACAAGAACAAAAAATTAAAATTGAAATTTTTGATAAGACAAAATAATTTGAATATTACAAATATCTCCACGTGTTTCTTTAGATTCTTTATATCTTGCTGATATTCTTCAGGCTAATATAGCTCTCCACTAAATATATATTCTTCGGCTGTATAACCTCAAGGAATGCAATAAATTTTACATCTCTATAAAATATTTTTAGGTCAGACATTATTGAGTAACTATGGTTTATTTCTCCCACAAAAATCAAATATTACCATATTTTTTTCAAATATTAAAGAGCCTTAAAATATTCAAGCACCTTTTTATTAGGTTGGTCAATGTTAAACATTCCTTTAATATATCTGCAAAACAAAAATGGCATATGAAATCAATTTAATTGAAATAGTGGTATCATTATGATAAAAATATTTATTGTTTACTGATTAATTATGTCAAGATGTTTCTTCAACTGAATTATTGAAAAACGTTTGTGGCAAACTAAATTTCTTCTTTCCTTATCCATAATGTATCAAGATATTTTACTTTATTTCCATTTTCAAACTGATAAAAATTTAAAATTAAAGTTATTGTGTTTTTTTTTCTATCATTGAAGGAAACAAAAACAAAGGGTTTATTGATTAATAATAGTGGCAAATTCTCCATACAGTAGTTTATTGGTTGTATTCAGGCTTTCATGTATTGCAAAACTAAAAGCTAAGACAAAGAAGTTTGTGTTCTTAATTTAAATCAATTAAAATTAAATACTTTATCATTTATACTTTCATATTAATTTGCTTAGAATCTGCTTAAAGTAAGTCCATTGCCATAAAAATAAAACATTATGGCTTGCCTTTATTTTTGAATAAAAACAGTTTTTATTTTCTATACCTCATGTTTTTTAGTCATAATGCTTTATAGTATTCATCACATTTTCATCACTAACCATTAAAGAAATATGATCATTCTAACTATAGAAAAAAAAACACAATTGCACTTGTGGTCAAGCAGTAGGCCCGGGTTAGCGGGTTCACTTCCCGGCTCATGATGTGACACATGAGAAAAAATGAAAAGAAAAATGCAATTCATAACATAAATAAATAATGACAGTTGTGATCTGATATAATCATATATATTAATGTTGGATCATTTAGTATATTTATATATTACCTTATGACTACTTTTTAACTTCTGCAGCAGCAAATTTTTGTTTCAGTAACATTTTCATATTCAACTATTTTATCTTGTCATATCCTATCTATTAAAGCAGTCAATATTGCATTTATTTCCAATGTATTTGTATAAACTTTGAAATGGAGTCAGCTTTAAAAAATACTTTTTCATGGACAACCAGATAATTTTATATACTGACATCATCTTAATTAATTAAATCACATACCTTAACCAAATCAATAAAAGCTATATAGAAATCACATTTTTTTCTGAAAGCTTTTCACAGCAATGATATCTAAAATTCTTTTCAAATTTTTAAATTAATATTTAGTTTTTGTTGACCATTTATTTATGATTAGAAGAAATTTATTTAATAAAATGATTTTAATCATTTTGATAGAACAAATAATAATTATAATGGAAAATATTTTTGTTAATAGAATCTTCAAGATTAAGTAACTCAAATTTTTGGATCCACATATTTTTAAAAATCCAATAGACTTAAACTCATAATTTGATCAATCATAATGGTATAACTGGATTTTTTTTTTTGGCCTCTATGCAAAATTTCAAAAAAGGCACTTTTACATATTTATAACATATACCATAATATATTTATATATGACAAAAGAGCCTTTGCGATGCAAGGACACATACATTGCCATAGTTAGCTTTATGATAAGTAAGCACACCATTTCATCATTCTATTTTTAAAGGTCTTCAAATATTTCATCAGGTAATACAGCCTTTTAATTTTAAACAATATGTCAATAGAAAAAAAGTTTTAGTTTATATAATGTTTATATACCATAGTTGTAATAAATATATATATTAATGAACAGAGTATTTTATAAATAAACAGATGATGATCATGTGATGTTTAGTGTTTTAATAGAAATGATCAATGTTTTTAACAATTTATCTATGACAAATTTAAAACTGGAAACACTTTTTATTTAATTAAACAAAATTCATAACTTTGTTATAGGTATGTATATGCAGTTCTCTACAGGAAAACAGGTGGAGTAATAAGGAAATTACAAACTAGTGATTACTTTTGATCATGGATAGTTTATCCATTTTGTTACTTCTTTAACACAACGTATTTTGTTTTTTGATAATTTTTGTTTTTGTTTTTAACACAACGTATTTTAGCATCTCATAATCTATTTATTACAAAAGTTAATGGAACGATAAATCGGTTGACATTTCCGTTATTAGTATACATAGATACCTGCTCAAAAAATTAAAAAATGGTAATAATGTTTTTAAATTTTAATTTCCCGCCATTTTCCAATAACAAACGATTGATGTGATTGCATTTTATTTTTTAAAAGTTCATTCTGGTTAGTTAATTTACGAATAATTTGATCATTAAAATACTTTTAATTTTAATGATCTTGAAATACAGATTAACATTATTTATTTCCTAAAGAGAAATGTGATATAAAAGCTTACTGTGCTTTGTATACTTTTAATTATTTGTTTGAAAAAGAATGACTTTTTATTTAATTAAATGTAACCGTTAGGAATAAATGATTATGCTAAAATATCTGGATATTTTATTTGCAATTAATTGAAATGTTTTACCTATTAAATTTTTTAGAAAAATAAAAATTACTTTCTGAATAGAAATTATAAAATGTACTTTTGAATTATTGCTATAAAAGAAACTTTTTCAAATATTAAAGAAAAAGTAATTCATGGGTAAACATTTGTAAGCATATATCACTTTTTTCATCAAGGGTGAAGACGTCTGGCTTCATATTAAGATTATCTATTTTGATTTATGGCATTGATTCGGCACTATTTTTATTTACCTAGATTGTAATAAAGATTTTTTTATATATCAATTGAAAGTAGTTTTAATGACCAAAGATAGATGACTACCGGGTAGCTAGCTATACATATTAAAATCTTATTCTCTCCTTGGAATTTTTGTTACCAGAAAAAATATTTCAAACTTTAGCTCTATTCTAAATATGTATCACGATTATAATGACCAGATATATAATATCCTACCTCTATGCTCTTTATTTATTATTTTAAAAATCATGAAGTTCACGAAGAATGATCTGGAAGCTAAATAAATTATATAAATAGTTACTTCAAAAATTATTATTAAAACATCGGATTTGCTTTACTTAAGATATTATATGTTCTCTATATTTTTAGGATATATATATATAATTGGTTTATAAAATTATAGCTTATTTTAATGGCTTCCTCTCTTCTCCAACTCTCCAAACAGGTATCTTTGATCAAAGAGTTATATAAAAAAATAGTTACTTGTTTATCAGAAGCTTCATTTAACAGTTAATTGTGTAATTCATTTAAAGTTTTAATATTATTTATTTCTGCTGATTTTATAAAAAAAAATTACTATCAATTTCTTATTATTTAAGTGAATCATTTGTTATTAAATTATTTCAGTTTATATTAACAGCTAAATTGGCCTCATTAATATGTAATTTATTATAAATATTTTAAGCACTTCATTTTAAAAATAAAATGGCAATATATGCATGTGTATATAGTAATGGATTGGATTATGATGCTAAACTCTTATTGAACAGCCCCATAGATTTGGCAGCAACTGTAATGGACTGCATCTATGCATGAAAAAATAATTCTAATTTAGCATGAATAAAATATAGCCTATCAATGGTCAACAATTGTAATTGTACCTATCCAGCTAATTAAATACAAGGAATGCATAGATACCAAAGAGTGATGATAACAGACTTTAATTGACTTACTCACATGGTTTTAACATGGCTAGTGAGACTTGATAACTCACCAAATTATAAATTGAAAGCAAAGAGAATTTTATTGAATCCAACCTATATTTGTAGATGGAGGATTATATGTAAAACAATATATTAATTAGTTGTGGCTTATGCATGTAATCATAAAATTGAATATTCACATAACCCAAATTATCATATAACTAAATTCTCAGTATCAAGCATACAATAATGATCCTTATACTGACAAGAGGAAAAAAAGATTAAATTTCAAATAAATTACAAAATCATTTTATATAGAACAAATGGTATATCTTTTATTTTGATTATAGAGTAACTTTCTTTTCAGATGGCACTAGTGATATTCAAACAACATACAATATTTGTTTCTTTTCTAAGTTTTCATTTTACTTCAATATCACTCACATGCATACTGTTTGTTGACAATATGCTTGGATTGATGTTTTGTATTTGAATAAGAACAGATTTACTGTTTAACATAAAAAAATGCAATAATAAAAAATAATGAAGATCATAAAAGTTTCTTAAAACAGCACAGATCCAAATCACAGATACATTCTTTAAGGTCAGATGACTTAACTGTTACACAAAATTATCAACACTGTCTTTATACTGTGCGGAATATCTATATACCTAAGTTTCTATTAAAACTATATTTCTCTTTTAAAATACCAATGCTAAATCTTTAGATTAATCATTTACAATAGGGCTTCTATTATGACCCAAAAGACTTAATATCTTTTATTATGTCACCACTAATTCTGAGAATTCAATAAATGTTTATCACTAGATTACACAACTCTTAATATATTAAACTTCTATAAATAAAAAAAACACTCACATATAAAGAAATATGCACACGTAATACATATAAAATGTCTATATACTGATCTTACTGATCTACTTTTCCAACATATCTTATGATGAAGCAATGAATTATTTACTGAAGGAGAATATTAAATACTAATATTAAATATTAAACACTAATACTATATGTTATGTGTACATCTATAAATGGGCCCCATGAGAACAAATGACAACAAATTTAATTTCAAGTATGCATTGTGTACTACATATATAGCATCTATAGTGTAGATATATAACATATGTAAATTAAAACAACAAAGAGTTTTAATAACAAATGATATCTAGCATATTATTATTTATATTGATAGGTCAAAATTTAAAATCAATTTACTTATATAATGTACGTATATAATGCATATGAATTAAAATAACAACAGAAAATTTTAGTAATAAATGATATCTAGCATATTATTATTTATATTGATGAGTTAAAATTTATAATCAATCGTATGTATATATAAAAGATCAAATTAATTACCATTTAACATTTTTTCTTTTTTTATATTTTGAAAATTGACAATTACTTGATGTGTCTTTATTCATTCTGGCATATGTTGACTTGATATGCATGACAATTTTAAATGACAAACATGTGAATTCAAAAACTACTTGCAGTTGATTTTCTCTAAGTGTCTTTTGTCTTGGTTAAGCTGAGATGGATCAATTGGATGTGACATTATGATTTCAAATGTTTAGGTAATCCTTATATTGATTTGCTGAAGAAAAATAGCTATTCGTTTTCAGGTTGATTTCCATTCAAATACATGCTTGTAATAATTTGACTCCCTTCCAATGGATGGTAATTATTGGGTAGGATAAACTAGAGGGAATCAAATTTCTTGACTGCAGCTTCCTTTTTACTCTGCCATTTTTAATCAAATCAAACCAAATAAAGTTTTGTAATTATGTCAAAAAATAAACTGATTAACAGCAGCAAACAGCAGCAAATTTTTCTTTTCTCTTAATGGCAATGGTCAATAATAATAATTTCCATTACTATAGTGTTTTGTTTGTCCTGCAAACTCTACTGACATCAATCCTATTGTTATAATAATAAGCAATCTTCAAATATTAAAGTTTGATAAAAAAAAATTACATACAAACATATGCTTTACAGTTAAATATAAATAAATAATTTAACACTCGCAAAAAGCGTTGGCACAATTTGGTTTGAAAAAGCCGATATGAATGTGATTACAATTGTATACAGACGCTATAAAAAATAAATGCTGATTTATAAATAAATAATAAAATTACAACAGAAATAATTTCAAAAACAAATGTACAATATAACATATTTAGTAATTTATATGCCAATATTTTAAACATTGATATTACCATGTGCAAATATTTTAAGTACAAACTAAGATCATTGTAAAAAATCCATACACATATATATTTTTTGTTATATATCACCACTGCCATTTTCAAATTCCAAACCCACAAACAAATGCATAAAACAAAAAAAAACTGAAAGAAGTAAATAACAACAACAAGAAAAAAACATATATACAAGTAAACCTCTGTATCAAAGCCAAACTGAAGATTTTTTTTTTAATGACAACAATAAGACTTTATGGAAAGGGTGGGTCTTTCCAATCTTTACAATATATATAATCTTTTTAATTATATAAGCTAAAATTTATGTGAATGTAAAGTGACATGATATTTAATTGAGCATTTATAACATTAGACTCAAATGTGTGAGATATTTGTTACAACTATACTAACATTTTTATTTCATATTAAAGAGCTATTAAGAATAAAATAAAATTCCAAGGATTATATTTGAGCTAGTGATAAATTTTTATATAGAAAGGTAAACATCATCAGCTTCAATAAAAAAAGACATTTAAACTATTTGCTTTTAATACATTGTATCGATTTTGAAAATAATATTTGTATTTTTTGTATAAAAAGCTTATATTAAATAGGAATAGTAATAGTTTTCACAGAAATAATATTTAATTTATGAAGTAAAATTATTTTCTTATTTATTTTCTGGCATAAAATACATATATTTTACATTCTTTCTGTTAAATTGAAAACTTAAAAATTAATAAATCTACTATTTTTTCTTCTGTAATTTTTAATTCAAATATAAGTAATAAATGTCTTTAAGGTCAGGTGAAGGAATATATAATCATTTTCACAAGAGGTTATGAAATATTTGAACATCTAAATAGCATGTTTAACACCTCCATTTATCTTGATTGACTAAATAGGTTCTTTTGTTCATTGTTATTATTTTGGTCTGTGAATCGGTCCAGGAAGTTTCAATTCTTGAATTTGTTGGATCACATTACTAATACTGTAATCTGCTAAGAATAGTATGGTAGTAATGATATATTAACTCTTCTAATGATTAAAAATTAGTTACTTTATCATCTAAAACTAATGTTTGACATTGTTTATATTTTACCATGTGTTCTTGAGAGCAGTATAAGATCACAAGAATTATAATTATAGATTCTAAAAGATAAATATTTTTACCTGTTTTAATTTTTGTTCAATAATTTTACTTTGCTTAAGATTATATTAATGAATGAATTGTTTGAGTATTTACTTTAAAACAGTATACAAGCTCCAGCTTTATTGACATGGATCACGGTTTTGATAAGAAGTTCATTAAGGCTGTACATTTTATGTAGTTTTTTAATGTTCCTCAGAAAATACAAGATCACAAGGATTCTAATTATAGATTATAAAAAGTAAATGTTTAATTGTTTCAATTTTGTTTATTTTTTTTAATTTTAAAACAATGCCTAAGCCCCTTTTCTATAGACAGTTTAATCAGCCAATAATTAAAATTGACACTCTATAATAAATAGTGTGTGTAAAAATGTGCATGACTGTATATGTGAGCATAAAACATACACATGAGTGCTTCAATAATAATAAATATTTAAAACTAAAATCCAAAAGTGTATTTAAGAAATGAAATTATGCCATATACATGCTAAAGAATCTTACAATTCATTATTCATATAAAAAACATTCCCATTAAACATTACTTGAGATTTTATATAAATAAAATTTGTCCATCTTACTTCAAATACATTTTAGCAAAACATTTTTATTGTGTATATATATACACACAATCTCATGTTTTGACTGTGTATATACCATGAAAAAAATTTTGTTAAAAAATGTTTGAAGTAAGATGAACAAATTATATTTATATAAAATATTACAGTAAATCTCAAATTATTAACTCTTTTCAACAAACTATAATTCTTAAATAAATAGATCCACAAGAATTTCCCAACACACCTATCTGTATAATAGAGGTAAACAAAAGTCTGAATATAGATCTATATTTCTTGACCATGAATGTGCAATGGGTCACACATTTTTCCATCCAATGTTAGAAAGGTTTCTCAGAAAGAGCCAATGGGAAAAGAAAGTACAAAGAGGCTTGAACAATTGGAAAGGATCCATATTCCTCCACTAAAAAGGATTTGTGTGCTCATTGTGTGGAAAGTAGAATATATAATTTCTTTATTTGCATATTTTACTTATTGCATAATTATATTCAGTGCTATGATTCAGGCTGTGCTTTGCAAAAGCTGTCTGTTAATTAGTTTATATTTATTAATTATTTCATGTTTTTAACCAAACTTGAGGTCAATGAGGGTTTAAGAATAAAACATTACCTAAAATAAAGTAAATGGCAGATTTAGTGACATTTGTGATCAATTGATATTTTCAATAAATGCTTTGCCCTTAGTCAAAAACATATGAAGTAATATATCTAAATATAAAACACATTATAAATAGTTTAAAAGTTCATAGTATTAAACGTGTATGATTATAATATTCTAATGAGTACTGATAGCAGTATATATATACTGACCTATCATAAATATATATGTATGGAAGTATCATTCATTCTTACCAAAATAATAAGTATGACATTAAGCATTAAGAAAATGGCCTCTGTTATGAAACAAGCATTTTTATATAAAACTATGATATTTTTGTCACAAGAATTAATTAATATAAAGTTTTTTTATATCAATATTATCACCAAACAGGGCAAGTAACAATAAAAATTTCTTATAGGACAAATATTGATATAATAGTATTGACCAATATTAGTAATCATAATTTGCCTTGACACATAAAATTTCAGTTTCCATGTATTTTTAACTAATCTTAAAAGATTAATAATAATAATATTAATATTAATATATTTATAAAAAAAGATTTTAACTAGAAAATCAATGACATTTTAAACTAAATTTTATACACATACACACTTTGAAATATTCACGTTTTTATTTAAACTACAATTAATCAATGAAAACTATTTAGTGTAACTAAATGAAATTGCTAAAAAAATTAAATTATTTAAAATATATACATATATAATACATTGTTTATTCTTTTCTTCTTCCTCAGTTTCATTATTTTATATGATTTATTTATTTAACTTTTAAAAGGAGAGGGATTGCATATTTTTATATCAAAATTATTAAGCAAAAATGATGGTTTATGTATATACTATACTTGCTTGTAAAAATTATAGAGAGTTCTATAGAGATTTTACAGATGGGTAAATAGTTTAAGCACATTAAGTAATTTAATACATATAAATATATTTAACTACTGCTTGCAAATCAATTATTTTCATTGATGATAAACTTTTCAAAACTAAATAGTGGCAAAAATTAATGAATAGGAAATTTGTAATTAAATAAGCTATCAAATTTTAAAGATTAAGTGATTCATTTTTTTTTTTAACATTATATTAACATGAATGATTTCTTAAAATAAAATGTTCATCAAACTTTATGAAATTTCTCATGTAGAAGTATATTAAAAATCATTAAAAAATTAAATTTTTTAAACAACTTTTTTAATTTTAAATATTTACACTCATTTTTTTGTATGGGATTGTTGTTCTAAACATTTTGTTCCGACAAGGTATTAATTATTTTACTTTAATGGCTAATACAATGATATCAGTTTATCTGTCAATAACTTTAAAATTTTTTGCATATGGGTTTTTAATTGGTTATTTTTTAAAGATATTAAAAATTTCAAAAAAGTGATATGCACGACTTCAGTTTATTTTGCATATATTAATGTCTGTCTAAGGATAAGCCTATGTGTGTGGATACAGTATACGTGTTTTTAAAAATGTAATTTATACTATTGTATTTACTTATTTTTAAATATTTTTATGCAAAGAGATTAATGACTGCAATGTGATATTTTTTTCCAATACTTTATAAATTTGTAATTTTGTTTCTATGCATTCAATTTATTCATGTTTGAAGATTGAGTAACCTATTTTTTCTGTTACATCAAATTTCCTGATCAACTTGATTTTCCATCATTATCCTTATCCCCAGCATGGCCTAATGTTATATTTAATTTGGCTGGCCATACATAAGGACAAATGTGAATAATCTACTTCAGAATGTTTATTTCACTATTAATACATTTTATTTTTTTAACTATTTTATTAATTATATATATAATTAATACTGAATATTCATTTATTTATATTTTTAGTTATTATTCTGACACATCTTTCCAAGTAACAAACTGTATATAATTAACTTCAAATAATAACAGTAATAATAATAAAAATTGTTTTATAAAGAAAAAAGAAAGTTTAATTATGTCAAGCATTGGTGGCCTAGCACTTAGCATAGCTGCCTTCCAAACAGCTGGCCTGGGTTTGCTTCCTGGTGAATGCATTTGACATATGAAAAAAAAAAGTTTAATTAAATATAGATAATTAGATTACTTTTAAACATACCACACAGACATGAAATTCTTTATAACACTTTAAATAAAATTAAACTTATAAAAAATATGTATATAAATGTTTATAATAACAATCAACTTTTAAGCTATCAGCAATCTCAATCTTAGTCAAGGTGGCCTCCTTTAACAATAAAGGAGGTTACCTTGACTACACGTTGAGATGGTTGACAGGTTAAAGGTTAATTGTTATCATCTACATTTATAAATCTATTAAAGCCTTGAATAATTGGCTTTATTGTCTTAATAAATTTTTATATATAATTCAATTGAATAAATATAAATGATTATTAAATATATATGTAACTAATATAATTTCTGATGTTCTCAGTCTTAGGAGGTCAAATAGAAAATTTTCTTATGTATAAAAAGTAGATGGCATTATAAAGGCATAGACTATACATAAGCAAATTTCAACAAACTATTAGTTTTTTTTTTTCATTTTCTAATCTTTATTATAGGCATCTAAAGCTTTGATAGTGCTTTTGTTTGATTATTATTCTCATGCATTCTAATTATTCTAAAGTCATTGTTTTGTTTTTTTGTAGTAGAATTTTGAAGAAAATTTGTTTAATGTAATTGAAAAATAAGATATAATATGCACAACACTATTTTCTATTCATTTTTAATTTTCAGTTTTATGCATATTAACTCTTAATAAAAAATATCTTAACACATTTCTTTTTTTTTTCAATTAATAATATAAAGAACAATCTTTCATTTTATTTAATTTTTTAGTATAAATCAATAATGCAACTCTTGGTTTAAAACATAACAAATATCATGTTTCTATAGAATTATTGATTAAATTATTAAAAACTAAATATAGTGGAATTTCCTGTTTCATTCTTTTCACAACTGTACTATTTTGGACTCATGTTATTTTGTAATAGTCAATAACTCAATAGTAACCTTTTAACAATATGTTTATAACAATGATAAATCTATGTTCTAATTTTGTTTTATTTCTAGAAGTAAAATGTAATATGAGAATAAACAAAGTTCTAAACTCATTCAGTTCCTTCACAATGCATAGGAGATTTTTTGCATTATATTTATCAAGATAAAAGGTAAGTTTTAATTTAATATGAAAACTTATTTTTCCATTTCAACTACATTCTCTTGTAATTTTTAAAACAATTTTTCATCTTGTCTGAGTCAGTTGAACTTATATCCTTAGTGAGAGATCTATCAATCTTTTATAATGTAACATTTTATAATAAACGTTAAATATTAACCACAAATAGATTTTACATTTTTTTATGTCAAATGATTATAATTGCACATAAAACATATTTTGTCACAAATAAATTTCAAAAAACAAACATTAAACATATATATATAACCTTCCAAAAAGTTATTTTATCAATGACTATCAATAATAATCAACAAAAGGATTTAGCTCAACTTCAAGTAATTAATTAGTAACCAAGAAGATATTACCAATAATATTGTTTTAATGATGTAAAATCTTATCTAACTTTATAATATAACTAAAATTCTATGATATTTAAGCAATCATGAGACCTAAGGTTAGTTACAAAAATAATGAGCTTTAACATCGTATTCATACTAAATACTTCTCCAATAGCATTGAATGTTGCAAAAGATTATATTATGATATATTATTAACTATTTCAAAAACCTTACAATAAATCAACGAGTAATTTTACTTACCTTCTACTATCGTGGAATAATCTTTAGCTTACTTAATAATCAATAATACTTCTAAATAATATCTTTTTCTTTTAATAACATTAAAATCAAATTTACATTTTAATGCAAAAATACATTCATAAATTCTCAGGGTTTACTATTTATTTACAATTAGAATAATTCTAACCCAGATGATGAAATAATAAGAGAGATTTTATTAAGATTCCACTACCTATACTATTATAATAATAATAACAATAATCCAATCATATTACAATCTTAATATTTTAATTACATTATATTCATTAATTATTCATAAGATTAAATAAAAAATCATAGAATTACAATTAACTTGATTACCCAGTACTTGGAGCTAGATTTTTTTACGTATGGCTATAAGCACCACCAAGCGGGCAGTAGTACTGGAAGCTACTTGGCATAGGGTTCCTGTGATGATGTGATGTGATGTATTGTGGCTTCTCCTTAAATGAAGTCAAGAATATCTCAGCAATTATGCCCAGATAAATCTGTTACCACTTTATTTTCCATTCCCCACTCTAAATTTTCCCATATTCTGCTCCATCCCATTTCCACAACATAATCTTTGTCAACTGTATAACCTTTATATCTAAATCCCCTTTATCTTTTCCCAAACCCAGCATAAAAACCAATAATTCACTTTCTTTATAATCACTTTTTTCATATTTATTCTTCCATAACTTCATTATATGTACCCTTTCTGTTTTCAAGCATTTACATTCAATTAACAAATGCCTAATATTTTCTATTCCTTCCTTACATAATTTACAAAATAAATCACCCATTTTTTCCCATTTATATGTATATTCTCTTGTAGCTAAAGATCCCATTCGAGCCTTAAATAATAAACTACTTTCCTTACTATTATCATATATTAACTCGCACCTAATATTCTGTTTATTTCTATATATATTTAAACTCTTTTTACTCTCCATACTATTTCTCCATCTCTCTAACTCCCTATTCTTTATTAATAAATCTATTCTTTTATCCCATTCCTTACTACTACAACACTCAACAATCCTCTTAACACAATCATCCCATATTTTGTACAAATATACTGATATAAATTCTTTATCCAAATCTTTTGCATACTGCATTACCTTTCTCACCCATCTTGTTACCTGCCCTTTACTCATAACCCAATTAAATACTATTTTACCTATTCTTTTATTATCCATAAACTGCAATCTACCAAACATTTTTATTTTACTTTTTGCATCTCTCATATGAAAACTTGACCATCCCATTTCTCCTTGAATTGCCTCTTTTGCTGTCCATACATCTGCATCTAATGCATGTCTTCCTACTTCCCTTTGAACTTTTTCTAAGTAATTTAATACCTCTTTACTAACATATAATGCATCATTACCATATGTTAACCCTGCTACTGCAACTCCTTTCCATATAATTCTAACTACATCATATTTATTATATGAACACACTGTTAATTTCTTTATCAATCCTTTTCTTTTCTTTGCTTCATTTATCAATTTTTTCTCCATTCATCCAAATAATTTTTCTGATTACTTAAAATAATTCCCAAATAACTATATCTATTCACCACACTTAACTTAATATCTCCCAATAAAAATTCTACATCTTCTCTTTCCCCAGTATTAACCATCATTATAGTTGATTTTTCTTCACTAAATTTAATCCCCATCTCTTTACCAACCCTTTCACATGTCCTCAACATAACTTCCATATCTTCTCCTTTCTGCACACAAAAATATATCATCTTCAAAAAAAGACCTGACAAATATATACTCCCTTACCACCTATTAATGGTATCTCTATCCCTCTTTTTAATCTTTCTATTGCTTTTGGCCCCCTACTCTGAATATTTCTGTGGTTGACATGGAAACAGCACCTCTTGTGGCCACATGGAGATAAAGTTCCAAGTACTGATTACCCTTACTAGTGAACTTTCTATAATAATAATAACAATCATATTGAATAATTCTTTTCTTGGAATTTCATCAAGTATTCTATAATTTATAATTATACTACTATTATTTATTCCTGAAATAATATTCATAACATTCAATTCCATCACATATCAATAAACAAACACAAAGAAGTGAAAATAATAATTTTATTAATATATTCCCTTTTAAAATTTATTAACATTTAAATTATTATTTTTAACTTATAAATTATACAATATAATTTTAACAACACTAAAATATATATTTTCTTTTCAAATGTGGATCCATTAGGCTATGCTTATTCTTTTAAATAATTACCATAATGTAATGCTTAACATGGATTTAGCTTATTAATCCCAAAATAAAATATGTATCAATTCTTTTTATATATCCTTTTTATCAATAATTATGTCATGATCATATGATTTTAATGTATATGATCATACACTATTAATATCAAATAAAATTTATATATTCTAATAAGTAGTAAGATATTATAAAATAATATTTATTTAAACAAGATTGTGTGCTCTTATTTCAAAATTGACAATATGCTAATAAGACTCAAGAGAAAAATAATGATATCAGACAATGACTTTAGTTTAAAAAATAACAATTTATGAGATTTTATCAATTTTTACTTTAACTATTAATTTTATCCAATATGAATAACTATAAATTTTAAAATAAAAATAAAATTAAAGAAATTAATATTAATAATTCTTATCTTACAATACCTTCATTAAACATCATGTTAAAAAATAAGTTTTAAATCATTACTATTTTCTTAAATACAATTCCTTAATATATTATGAAACATATTTAAATTTTATCTTACATCAATATTTAATATATTATTGTTTTGATTCTTATTGTATATTCATCTTTCTTAAATATAATCTTATATCTAATATACATTAATAATTCACTCAAATTATATTTATCATATGATCACTATTTCTTATGCTTGCTCATAAATGTTATTAAAACAGACAAAACTCTCCATACAGTAGTGCCACTCAGAGCAAGCTAGAGTAATCAATGGATGCCAGAAGGCTTGTGCATAAAATCCTTATCTAGTGCCTACTCATTCAACAAGCTAAAAACTAGTCTGGGGATATTGGATGAGTAGGCACTAGATAGCGAGTTTATGCACAAGCCTTCTGACATCCATTGATTACTCTGATTTGCACTGAGTGGCACTACTGTATGGAGAGTTTTGTCTGTTTAATTTCAAATTATATTTATTATTTAAATCAGGGGTCCCCAACCAACCTTTTTGAACTTAAGAGCACATTCTATAATACCGGCCAAATGGCGGGCACCATTTATTTTTTCAATCAGGTAGCGAGCACCATTTATTTATTCAATGTAAATTTATAGTTGGATATTGTTCATAATACTCATAATGTACAAAAAAATATTTATTTCAAAAATAAAATTTTAAACATATAATTAACGTTTATATTTTTAAACTGTAAAAATATAGTATGCCCTACAATTTGATTACAATATAATACAATAATTTATAAAAAAATTTAAAAATTAAATTTATTTGTATCAGATAAATAATTTTTTATCGTGGTCGGATAGCAATGGGCACACATAAAATGTTCTGAGGGCACCATGGTGCCCACAGGCATAGGGTTGGGGACCCCTGATTTAAATGAAATATATAAAATATAAATTATAAACTAAAAAAAGTAGTTTTACTCCACATATTTATCAATATCATCAAAACATTGAATGCTCAAGTGATTTCTTTTTTTTTATTTGATCTAATTTCATGGTATTATTTAAAACACATAAACCATTTACAGTATTGGCCATTTGCTTTGTACATGAATATTATGATCTTTTATGATTCTCTTTTCTTTCGATTTTGATGGCACAGGCTCTTAATATTTTAGAAGAAGAATACAATACAAATGATATATCCCCCTTCCTTAAATGTGTGTATTATTCAATAAGATTTAATGAATCAATTAAATAGATAGATGTAAGCTAAAGGTCTTCACTAACATTGGGATAAAATAATCTTTTTTATCCTGTCTTATTACTTTATAGCACTTATGGAAATATTATTGGTTATGTACCTAATTATATGTTCAATGAATAAGTTACTAAACCGGTGAATGGCAAACCTATGGCATGTTCTAATTTTTTACTGACATGCAAATTATTTATATATCCATAATTTTCTTCAATATTTTTTTGGTTGCTAAAATCTGTACTAATAAAAATTTACTGTAAACTAAAGATAAAATAAATAAATATTATATTATATTAGAATTCAATTTACAATTGAACTCTAATTAGAAACAAATTTATATTTTAGTCAAATAAAGTGGTACCTATATATTGTGGTATCAAAAACCTGTCAAATGATTCCAATAAAACTAGAAAGTAAACTCAGCAAATATTTTATAACTCTTTGAAGTAAGTTTTTTCAAATCTAAAGTAAAAGTAATCAAATGGTTTTCTGTCCTAATCTTTTTTCACCTAAACATGTTGACACCATTCATTTTTTTAATGTAGTCAAAATCATGAACAAAGGAACAAATGCATAATCAACACCATGAAATGACTTTTTTTTTGCTTGAAGTTTTGTTGGAAAATGTTGAAAAAGTGAAATGATAAATCTTTCATTTATAAAATTATTAAAGCTTATTTAAATTTACTTTTAAATAAATTTGTTACCATTATATGAATATGACTAGTAAAAATAAAAAAAACAGAAATTATCAAACAGTAGAGAATTTCAGAATTGGTGGACTGATGAATATGGAATGATTACAAAGGCACAAGGATAGTATGTGTTTTATATTCTGGAACAGTTGTATTCAGAATATTATCAGTAAAATGGCATTATGAGACCAATCACAAATCACTCTGTGAAAAAAGTAAAGATGAACAAAAAGATATATTTCCCAAGTATTTAAAAATACAAATATTCAATCAACATCTATAATAAAATTTATCAAAAATCATTCAAATATAACTGCTGTTAGTTTTTTTATTTCAAATGTAATTGCCAAATGTGGGAAATATTTTAATGATGAAGAATATATGAAAGAAGCTCGGATGAAATGTTCTTTTTGAAGATTTTGAAAACAAAGCAAAATTATTCAGAGCATAAAAGATTTATTATTGCTATAAATACAATTAATGAAAGGATTCTGCAAATGGCTAACAACATAAATTACCAACAAAAACGAGATGTAAAATCTTCTAGATTAATTTCTTTCTGCCTTGATGAAAGTACATTCATAAATGGATCAGCTTGTTTGGCTATTTTTATTCACTATTGTATTGGGAATAAGTATCAAAATAGAATTGATCAGTTTAACCTCATTAGTAACAACAAAAGGAATAGATATTTGCAATATAGATGTTGCCAAAATTGTATCAGTAACTACAGATGGTGCTTATGATTGGAAGAGAAAATAGTTTTCTCACTTTATTTACCAATCATATTGGACATTAAATTTTGGATTTCCATTGCATTATACATCAGCAGGTTTTATGCATAAAGGCCAGTTTTAAGTCACTGGATGATGTTATGAACATTGTGACTAAGTTAATCAATTTTATATCTACACATTGAGTGAAATAAACTTAGTATACTATGGTTTACAATGTCTGATGGTTAAGTTGAGGAAAAGTTCTTCAAAGATTCATTGGGTGTTTAAAAGAAATTAGATTATTTTTACATAATGAGAAAATCATTGAAAAATATAATGAATTAATGGATGTTGAATGACTTTCAAAATAAATGTTTTTTACTGCAAGGTTATAAAAAAAAAATTGTTGTCATGTTTGATTTGACCAAAGCATTTGAAGTTAAATTACAAATTTTCAACCATGATGTTATTTCTTACACCTTCAAATATTTTTCAAATCTAAAAAAGTTCTTGACTGATTCAGAATCTCATGAAAAATTAGATCAAGTAAAATTGACATAAGAATTTTGTGCTGTTATTCAATCAATAACTGATGTTTTTTTTTTTTTAAGATTTACGCAGTTCAGACAATTTATATCAAAAATTTATTTCATACCCAGACATAACCTCAAGAGATAATCTCAAGATAAAAATCCTTGGGTGGTTTAATTTGAAAGATATGGAAATGCAATCAGTCGATTTTTAATCCAGTTCTATATGAAACCAGAAATTTGTTGACTTGAGGAATGAGTTAGAAACAATGGAAAATGATCAATTATTGGATACATGTAAAAAGAATGCTGAAGAGGAACTATTGACTGCCTGGAATGCTATTTCTGAAACATTTAATTGTTTAAAAAAATTAGAGACCTCTATATTATCAATTTTTTCCTCTACATATGCATCTAAATCAGAGTTTTCAGAAACCAATTTAATTAAAGAAAATTCGAGAAATAGAATGACAGATGAATCTAATTCAGCATGTGCATTATTAAAAATGATAAAATGTGAACCAAATGATATCTTCTCACTTTTTATCATACCATTATAACAAATATTATCATTAATATAAACCAAAGGAATTCTTTTTTTTTTAAATAAACATATCAATAGTTCTCTTCTTTTTTTTTGCATTTGAAATCTAAACACATTAATATTAATGATATGTATTAATTTCTTTGACAACCAAAGAACTGCGGGCGTTTGACTGAAACAAACTGTCTTAATTTCCTCGCTGCTTCTTCTCCAATCACAGTGAAAATAAGCATAAAACTTTCCATAATAAAAACTTATATACAGATAAATATTTTAATATTTTGTAGCGCTATATAGAACTAAAAGTTAATAATCTTGGAATTCCATAAGGTTGAATTTTTTATCTGCACATTCTTTAAGATTATTCTTCTTGTAAATTATTATTTTAAACGTTTTCCCTTTAAATCTTTCATTGGAAAGTTATACTAGTCATTATAAGAACATATTTATCTATATCAACATTCAGATTTTGGTTATGAATTATATTTTATAAATCTAGTCACATAATTCAATTCGTTTATAATATCATATTTCAATATATATATATGAACAATCTTCATCGATTATTTTTTTCATATTTCTTCACTTATCCTTCATCCTATACTTCATTGTAGGAAAAATTTATCAATCATTTAAAATCTTTAAAGAATTATAAGTTTTTTCTTTCGATTTAAATGTTTTACTTCATATGATACTAAATACTTATCATATGGTTTTCATATATCAATTTAATTATATTTTATTAAAGTTTTATTATTATTTATAACAACATCATTATCTTGATACTATAAAATATGCTTAATTCTTCTTATTTAAAAAGTTTTAATCATTATAACAAACAGCGTTTTTTTTTTTAAAAAAATATTAACGAAATATTTCATTAATTAACAATTCTTTATGATTTAAATCACGTTTATTATTAAACAAATAAGTGA
The DNA here is from genome assembly GCA_028023455.1 of Epiperipatus broadwayi. NCBI lineage: Eukaryota > Metazoa > Onychophora > Udeonychophora > Euonychophora > Peripatidae > Epiperipatus > Epiperipatus broadwayi. Next base: position 592,100 of record JAQFVV010000222.1, on the reverse strand, counting down.
TTAATTTTAAATACTTTTTAAAATAAGTATAATAAACATTAATATTTACAAGTATCTTTCCAATGGTTTTAACCCATTTATATTCCAATAGTTGATCTAAAAGAAGTATTTTTCCTGAAATCATGGGAAAAGTTTTGTTTTAAGCAATGTGTTTATCCCGAAATGAAAGAAAAGCAGATGTCAAAACCTTTCCCTTGCTGAAGTATTTGTTGATTTATTCCATTATTAATATCAAAAAAATATATATTACTTTACTTATACATATTCAGCTATATTTATCACGTTTCTGAAATTTCAAAATCAAACTTTAAATAAACATTTATTTTTAGCGCTGTTTCTAATTGTAATAAATTTAATCAGCCATTTAAGCTATTGTGCGCTTTTTCACAAGTGTTAAATAATAAATGAGTACTTCCGCTTACAACACAAGATATAGTATTTAGGAAAGAATAAAATGAATCCACTTATTCAATCCAACCCAAATGCTTATATATGGGCAAATCTTAAGTACTGTAAGTGAAAGTGTGAGGACAGACTACTCACTTTAAACCACTGTTTACGATATCTGAATGAATGAAGCCGACGAAAGTATCTAGAATTTACTAGACATCACTCACAAACGAAACTCTTAAACATATGTAAATAAACATTTATTTTTAGCGCTGTTTCTAATTGTAATAAATTTAATCAGCCATTTAAGCTATTGTGCGCTTTTTCACGAGTGTTAAATAATAAATGCTTACAAGTACTCATTTATTATTTAACACTCTTGAAAAAGCGCACAATAGCTTAAATGGCTGATTAAATTTATTACAATTAGAAACAGCGCTAAAAATAAATGTTTATTTACATATGTTTAAGAGTTTCATTTGTGAGTGACGTCTAGTAAATTCTATATAATTTCATTGGCGTCATTCATTCAGATATCGTAAACAGTGGTTTAAAGTGAGTAGTCTATCCTCACACTTTCACTTACAGTACTTAAGATTTGCCCATATATAAGCATTTGGGTTGGATTGAATAAGTGGATTCATGTTATTCTTTCCTAAATACTATATCTTGTGTTGTAAGCGGAAGTACTCATTTATTATTTAATACTCATGAAAAAGCCACAATAGCTTAAATGGCTGATTAAATTTATTACAATTAGAAACAGCGCTAAAAATAAATGTTTATTTACATATGTTTAAGAGGTTCATTTGTGAGTGACGTCTAGTAAATTCTAGATAATTTCGTCGGCGTCATTCATTCAGATATCGTAAACAGTGGTTTAAAGTGAGTAGTCTATCCTCACATTTTCACTTACAGTACTTAAGATTTGCCCATATATAAGAATTTGAGTTGGATTGAATAAGTGGATTCATTTTATTCTTTCCTAAATACTATATCTTGTGTTGTAAGCAGAAGTACTCATTTATTATTTAACACTTGTGAAAAAGCGCACAATAGCTTAAATGGCTGATTAAATTTATCAAACTTTAAATAGATTTAAAAAAACTACGCGATAATAATAATTGATTATTGTACCTTGTACTTTCTATTTTTTCTTTCAAAAAAAAAATCGTCTGTGTTTTTTTTATATATATTAAACAGTGACATAAACATTAACAATCTCTTGATTCTGATTGGTCATTTATTTTAAAACAAACTTCAAAATTGTAGAAAATCACATATCATATTTGAAAATATGAAAAATATTATGTATTAAAAAATATTTCATTTAATTTACAGTATTATTAAAGTTTTTTAAAAACTTTATATTATCACACATAAATTTATAATATTAAACTTAAAACTATATACACTTTTTTTAAATAATATTTTTATTTAAACTATTTAATCACATTAATTTTTATTTTATCAACTTTTTTTAAATCTAATAAATTTTGATTTTCCAAAAAGACAAAATGATTTCATTTATTGTTAAAAATAAAATTGTAATCACATGAAAACTTTTCACACACATAATTTAAAATAACTCTATGGACTTTAACAAATATAACTGATTTTAAACCATAATTATAAAATTATATTAATTTATCAATGTACTATTGATGTGTGCAATTTATATTATTTAGTACTAAATGCGTGATTAATCCTCTACAATTAATCCCACATGAAATACACTAATACTTAATAAAGATTTACTTTAAAATATATACATTTACTGTTTAACTATATTAAATTTAAAATGTTGATAATTTTAACAGGACTACTTGTCTTTTTTAGAGACCCCATCAAACCAAAAGATTACAATACAGTATATATATATTAATTCTAATATTCTCAAGGATAAAAGATGATGAATTTATAGTATTATTTCTAAGAGCTTCCAGGTAATAAAATTATAATAGCTAAATAACTGACATTTCAGTTCAATAACAGGTATTTTTCTAAGAGCTTCTTTTTTCTCAGATCATAACAATGAGTGTGATGAAATTTTAAAATTGTTATTTTAGTCCTTTAATTCTCCTTATTCTAAGATTGTATTAGTTGAGAAGCTTTAAAAAATATTTTATTCTCCAATAGATTTTCCCAAATATTGTTAATTTTCTTTAATTCAACATTTCATTTATGCTATTAAGCCCTTTACAAATCTCTATAGCTTCTCTTAGCAGTTTCTGGTCAAATTGTTGATATGATGGTTAGTTAATTTAATGTGTGAATAAATACCTGATAAATGACTTTTTTCTCTAACTGCCAAAATATGTTCTTTCTTTTTTATATTTATTCTATGATTGGTCTGTCCAATGTATGAATGTAAACAAATTCCACATGAAATTTCATATACACTCTAACACTCCAAAGAAATTTTATCTTTAAGCCATGGAAATACTTCATTAATTTTTTTAAGTGTAGTATAAATTGGGTGGATATTATTTTTCTTTAAACCATTATCAATTTTATCAGTTACTCCTTTTATATATGGCAGAACAGTCTTATTTTTTGAATCAAAATCTTTTTTCTTATTATGTTAAAAAAAACCCTATTAATAAAACTGTGATCAAAACCATTATGAAGAAGCATTTTTTTAGTAACATAGATATCTTAATAAAAATGCTGCCGTCAGAAAGTCTCTTAGTTCTATCTAACAATGGTTTTGCCACTGAAAATAATTGTGCTGGATGATGTTGAGAAAAAATGTAGATATCTCTCAATGTGTGTCACTTCCTATATATACTATGGGATAAAGAACACTTTTTTCTTCCAATTAAAACATGTAAGAATGAAAATTGGTTATTTTCTATTTCCATGGCAAATTTGATATTGTTATGAAAAGAATTTAAGAAAATTAAAAATTAACCAAGAGCATGCTTGCCCATGAGGCCAAATAACATAAGACAAAAGATTTTGATGCTTCAAAAATTAAGACTGTTCTGCCATATATAAAGGGAGTAACTAATTAAATTGGTATTGTTTTAAAAAAAAATAACATTCACAAAATTTATACTACATCTAAAAAAATTAATGATTTCCATGCCCTAAAGCTAAAATTTATTTAGTGTCATGGTGTATATGAAATTCCATGTGGAATTTTTACATTCATACATTGGACAGACCAATCATAGAATAAATATAAGAAAGGAAGAACACATTTTGGCATTTAGAGAAAAATCTAATTCATTAGCTATTTATTCACACATTAAATTAACTAACCATGACATCAGTTTTAATAAAATATATATTCTGGCAAAAATTGAATAATATAATTAGAAACTGCTAAGGGAAGCTATAGAGATTTTTAAAAGACCTAAGCACAAACATGAAAAGTATGAATTAATGAAAATTAACAATATTTGGAAAATGTTATTGGGGAATAAAATATTTCTTAAAACTTTTCAACCAATAGAGTTTGAGAATGAAGAGAAAATAACAAAAGAAAAAAAATAACTATTTTAAATCTCACCACAAATATTCTTATGATTTTAGAAAAAAAGTTCTGAAGAATGTACTTGTTAATGTACTGAAACTTCAGCTCTTTAGCTATTATATTTTCATTACATGAAAGCTCCTGGAAATAATACTATGAATTGATATATATATATGCAATACAAATAAAATGTCCATTAATTTAAAACTATTGTAATAACAATAAAAATAATTAATATAACAATAATTAACTATTATATACAGTCTTTCAAACCACATAAGTACTTTAGGTTAATTCCCAACTGCTGTTAAATTTAAAAAACATAATGGAAGCAAACATCATCAACTCAAATCCCATGAATTGTGAATTTTAATGCCTCCTTAATTTTTCTTTTGTTGCAATTTTTCTCTTTATGAAAAATCTTAACATTTTCAAGATCAAACTTAAATTTATATTTACATGTTCTTTCATGATCCAAGAAAACTGAAGCAGTCATTAAATTATTATCATCATCATCATCATCATCATCATCATCATCATTATTATTATTATTACTATTACCACTTTATACATGCTTCTTTAGTCTTTTCTCTATACTGCATCTTGATTCACCTCTATATGATAGCATACATCTACAAAAAAATTTGATACACAACATATATATCTATAGAAAATAAAAGTTAATAATTTTACATTTAATTTATATATATATATTTCTTATAATAATATTTTATTAGTGTGTAGTATTACTATAGAGCACTATTTATAATTTACAATTTAATATTTTTTTTATAATAAGATGCCAATATTATTTTTTTATGTTTTATCACTGTTTTAGAACCATTGCAAATATACTTGTAAACAAACTATGTTCACTTTAATCTCATTGTTACAAGGTTTTTACTTGTTTAATTTATTTTATAAAGAATAGACAACTCAAATGTATTCATATATTTAGCTCTTTCCTTGTACTTTTGATAATTATATGTCGTATATATAAAAAACTATTGCTTAATTTTTTACTTTAAAAATTACATTTAATGCTAATGTTTTAGATTTACATTAATTACAAATGACTTATTTTTTATTTTTATCTTTATTAAATTTGAGAGTTGTTTTTTAAGAAACATTGTTTCTTTAATTTTTTTCCTTTTGTTTTTTGTTTGTTTTTTTGTAAATCACTTTAATCCATTTATTTTTAAACATAAATAAATTTTTTAATACAATTAAATATTATTTTTTTCTTCTTATCATACTTGTGTTTTTAAGTCATTGTTTTATTGAATTACTTGTTTCCCATATATGCTGTGGTTTTATTTACATTTTTCACATTTTATTTTATATATCCATTGGTTATAATTTTATTAATGTTTTTATAATATATTTGTTATTTAATAAATCTAACAAAATTTTATTTTTGTATTTTTATTATTTTTCTATATTTTTTATTTAAATTTCTGATATTATTAATAGTTGTCATAATGTTTTATTCCAACATAGTTATTATTCTCTTTTTCCTTGATTTACTATTGCTATTCTATTTTCTTTTTTAACCTGAAAAGGCTAAAATTCAGTTTTGTAATGTTAATACTACAAGTGGTATCTGATACCACTCCTAAAAAAATATTTTATGATATAATTATGTTTCCAAACTTGATTTTTTCAAAATTATACAAATTGTTTATAGTAAGTATTATAATATTTGTATAAAAAAAGTAAAAATATATAACCATAAAATCTCAAAAAATGGAGAAAATAAAATTACTTTTGTTTAGAATAGTTTCTATCTACAATTGGTTGATTGCTTTCTTATAAATTATTTTTATAAGTCCATATTATTTTTATTATTGTAAACATTATTTGCAATAAGTATTATATAAAAATCAATAAATTTTACTAGCACAGAGTTTAGATTATGATTGTATAGAAGGAAATCATCTGTTCTCACTAGTACCATTAAACAATGATGGTTAATTTTACAAGAATACTCTTACCTCAGTCATAAGATAATGGCTTTGAGAAAATAAGAATGACTATCTTATTTTTAACCTCAAATGCACTTATATGAGCCAATCCTAAATGTCTAAAACTGAGAGTGATTCACTTTAAATCCATTTGTTACTTTAATAATCTTATTAGCATTTTGACATTAAACAGTAATGTTAAAACTGCAAGGATACTCTCACCCCAGTCATAAGATAGAGACTTTGAAAAAATAAGAATGACTATCTTATTTTTGAACTCAAATGTACTTACATGAGCCAATCTTAAGTGATTAGAAGTGGAAAGCATCAATATATAAATCATTCACTTTAAATTCATTTATTTTAATAATCTTTTTAGTACTTCTAAAATATTATGATTTACTTTATGCAAGTAAAATTTATTGATTATTACATAATTTAACATTTAAATATTAGCCTAAAGTAAATTATAATATTTCAGAAATACTAATAATATTATTAAAATAAGAAACATATTTAAAGTGAATGATTTATATATTCATGCTCTCAATTCTAGACACATAAGATTGACTCATTTATGTTTATTTGGGGATGAAAATAAGATGGTCATTGTTGTTTTCTCAAATTATCTATCTTGAGACTAAGGTAAAAGTTTCCTCGCAGTCATAACATTACTGTTTGATGTTGTTAGTGAGAAGGGATGATGTATATTGGTGATTATTTATCTTTTTAACATATATGTGTTCAAGTGTATAAGTGTTATGGGATAGAGTGAAAAGTGGTGGGTCATGTGAAAGTCTGTGCTCATATACCCTATATATAACCATAGATTGCAAAAATTACTTTTATTTAGAATAAATTGATATAGCTTTTATTGGAATCAGATATTTGTTTTCTTTTAAAAAAAGAATGATTTATTATTATAACAAATAAATTTGATTTTTTTTTATTATTGTAAGTATTATTTACAATAAATATTAAAATATTTTTATAAAAAACATTGAAATATTACACTCAGAATTAAAATTACTAACATTTAGACTACAAGCAGTATGGGATAGTTCTAACTTCAAAAAATAATACAAAACTTACATTATGCCTGCAAAATTGAAACTAAGTCGACTTTTTGAACAATAGTTATACTTAGGAAGGTAGTGATATATATACCTGCTCAATTTTAAAAATTTGATAAAATTAATACTTATACAAATTTATTGAGGTATAATATGGTTGAAATTGTTGAGAATTAATTATTAGTTTTATTTATTATCATTTTTACTGTACATATTTTTGATAATCTCTATTAATCATTTACTTCAAATTTTTAACTTGTCATTTTAATGCAGTCATCTTTATTAATTATTATATTTTTACAATTTTCAAACTATTTCTTAAAAATGTAAGTTTTTAAATAAAATCAACTATAAAAAATAATAAACTGAAATATGTAATTTTACTATTGCTGTTAAAGATATATTAACAAAATAAAATTTGGTTAAACTTCATTTTTTAAAATATGAACAAATTATTATTAAATATTATATATATTAATAAAATTCAATTTTAAAATTAAAATTTCACTTTAAAGTATTAAAAATGTCAAAAAATAATTGATATGAAGATTATGAAAGTTTCATTTTCAGTCAATCACAACTCCTGCTTTCTTTAAATCATAAATAATATTATAAAAAAATTAATATTTTAGAAATACTTTATAAAAATAATTATAAATAAATACATTTATGAAAAAAAATGTATGTTTTATTTTCAAAATATAAACAAAAGAATGGTCATTTTTGAGAACTTTTACAAACAAAACCTAAGAATAAATTTTTTTTGACATATTTAATTCATTTATATTAGAAATTTTTTATGATACTGATATCTTCAGATTTTTTTAATTAATAAAACTGGTAAACAAAACTGGTAAACAAAAACTATAGATTGCTATAAAAGAATGAAATTAAACTGAAGTGATCAAAGCACCACTAGTGGAAACACATAGTCTATGGGAATATGAAATGAAAGATTATTGCTTTTTATTTTGTTAGTTGAAAAGGTCAACTCCTTTATAATTTATCAATTTCTTTCTTTATATAACATATAATCTGTGCAATATATTATAGTTAAATTTATTCTTGGTTTTAAACAATTTATCCTGCCTAATAAAATAGTGATGAACTATGATTGTTAAAGAACCAAAAATACCAAAATGTATAAGTAGTGGACTGAGTTCAGACCTATTTAAGACTCATAGTTTTGTAGTTAAGTAGAGATAAAAGGTGTCTGCTGGCAGGTTGCATTAGATCATAAGATCTAGGTGCAGTGCTCTCATATCCAAGGCTCCTTACTGACAAAGTCCACAATCCAGAAACTAGTCTGGGGATATTGGATAAATAGGCACTAGATGGGATTTTGTGCACAAGTCTTCTGGCCTCCATTGATTACTCTGGCTTGCACTGAGTGGCAATACATATAGAGTTTGCCTGTTTTTATTATTTATGATAGTATAAAATATATTTATACTGGTGCACATACATAAGATGTATTTGGTAAGAAATGATTACAAAAAAAGTTTATTTTAGGAGTTGTTATTATTATTGAGAGTTCTCATCATTATTATTTCAATATAGTAGAATACATTATTATACCTGAGGTAAAAACAGAATTTTATCTTTGACATATGATTATGAATAGAAATGTTTTAAAAGTGTATCATTATGCATTCATGGTGAATCAGTTTACATATATTATTAGACCAAGTAGATGTATTATTATACTTATGTATGTAAGAGTTGATTATTTATTTACTATTATTACCAAATTCATGCATTGTGTGGCTATTAATTGGTACACTGATTAGAAAAAGGTATCAATTTAGGCATTTTTATGTAGAAATTTTTACTGTTTTTGTGTCTGTTAAATCTCTCCATGAGAAAGAGTGAAGCTTTCATGCTTTGACACTGCCTGCACAATGTTATTAGGTGCCTTCTTATGTATTTTACATCCTCCACTTTGCCTATAATGTAGTATTAGTGTGTATAATATGTTAAAACATTTTAAGGCATGTTCATCTTTGAAAATATTTTATTAGCTCTTCTGCAATTTAAATTTAAGTGTATTATTAATATTGAGCATATTTATTTCCACAAGTCTCGTAGGTATTGCCAATGTATTTATTTTGATGCATAATATTTTGCTATCTTTACAAAATTCATAAGAAGTCTGTTTCCATACTGATATTTAGACATCATTGGCTTTGTAAAGCATCTATATAGGCATATATGTGTATTATTTTGCTCTGCATATATAATATTAAGAGAAATAGTATCAGATAAATGTGAAAGCCTCTTAGATAATATAAATGCTTTTATTATAATCTTTGTAGAATGGTTCAGAAGGGAATATTTTATTGCAAATTATACCTATATTTTTGTCAATACAATTTTTTAGATTAAAAGTAATGCTTATGGTAAACATTTATTGTATTAAATATTATACTATCTTATAAATAAATAGTTTTGCTATTTATTAATATGTTTCTGTTTTCGTTTCCATTATTACATTCATTTATCCAAAAATTCCAATTTAATAAAGTTTTATTATACATTATATTGAAAAGAGTACATTTCAATGGTCACATAAAACTTATTTATCTATTTTGTTTATTATTTATTTCACACTTGCATTATAATAAGATGCACATCATGTGGATTTATCTCTATTTTAAATGTACTTGTAATGTAGTTGGTAACATAAAATTACTCTTTCTATCTTCTGCATTATTTTATTTTTAGTACTTGATACAAGTATATATCTAAAGATGACAGAAGTATATATGTTTATAGGTAATATATAAAGAGAAATTTAAAGTATTTAAAGAAAATTTTATCTGCTTGACATGTGTTATCTAGAATGCTTAAATACTTTGTTATTGCATATTTGTATTTCTGTGTGACTAAGACACAAAGACACAGGATGTTCAATGATAAAGTTCTAGAATATAAAATATTTAATGCATAACTTAAATAGTTATTGCATTTAAGAATATTATGTTATTTATCACAATTATCTTTTTATTGCATCACATAACATGTAGAAACCCTGACATATAAATATGTAAAGTATGAATCTGCAGATAAGATTTAGAATTTTACAAAAAAAAAACTTGAGTTTAAATAATAAGAACCTGAGATAAATTTTAAATATAAAAAGAACCTGAAATATTTTAATAGTTGCATTTGAAAGGCAATTTTTCTACATAAGAGTATTCATTCTCACTAGGGTGAAAAATCTATAGATATTATGGTACCACCTATGTGACAAAAATCTTTGATTGGTATCGTTACAATATATATATTGAACCAGATGGGTAAGTTAGATCGAATAGAGAACAAAAACTAGTATAAACTTTGTTACTCTTTAATGGAAATAGAGACTTCTGAAAAGCAAAATTGTATGACTTACTTATATATAGAAAAATATGATACAATTATTTATTATAGCTTCGATCTACTCTGCTGCAATTTACTTATTGCTCCACACTGGTCCTTTAAGCAGAGAAGCATAATATCCAGTGGGTATCTATGACCAAGCTAGAGCTATATATAAGATACATAACTACAACTATGTTTCACGACCATAGATCTTCTCGATTGGAAAATTCAACACATATCATTCAAAGCACTTTTTGTTTCAGAGTAAACTCCAGGTACCAGTTAATTACAAAAGCAACTAACATACCCTGAATAACATTCAAAATAATTCAGCACCTAAGAAATCCCAACTAGCTCAATCAAAAAGAATGATATAATAAACTGCTGCTTTAATCAGTGGTATGAGTAAAGAATTGACCAACAATATATTAATTTTCAAAGATAATTTCTTTTAACTAAAATGCTTACTAAAATTTGTAACCTAATTATAAAATTTCTTAATTAATCTAAACTATGATTTTTATATATAACTCCACACATTCTTCATAAATTACACAATATAATATAATATAAAGCATTAAATAAATACAAGGCATTAAAACACGCATATCAATAGTTCATTTTATGCATGCTATGGAGTTCATTTCTTTTACTGACTCTGGAGGCTTCAAAGATTGCTATGGCTATATTAATTGATATCAAAAATTGGAATAAGAAAAAATATTATTTATTATATATATGATTTTTAAACATTGAGGCTTCTTGCTGTTTGCTGCTTCATGGGTGTTTTACCAACCAGCTGGATTTTAGGCTTCTGTTGAGGTTCTGATGATTGCTGTTCTGTGCTAGTTCTATTCAGACAGTTAGACATTCCTGGAAGCTTCAAATTATTATATGGGCATTGCTTCTATCAAACAGACTGCTGATGTTCTTGCAGATGAAGGTTGAAGCTCATCGCATGCTCTGAAAACTGCTCAACACTGCATTGTCTTTATTAACAAATACGTATAACAGGTGATTGACTTTAGGTATGTAAATGACTCTAGATTTATGAATTACTGACTGAATGATCTAATTTTCAGCCCTATTTATGTGATGACCTTGTTGTCATTTCTTTAATTTGTATTTAAACCCACCAGCTATTTTCATTGTTGAGAATTTGTCCACTGCTTTTGTTGATTAAATTCTTAAGATATGTTTAATTAATCCCATTGTTTATCGATTTTAATTAGTAGCCATTGTTAATCCTGTTTTTATATAGCTTATGAGTATATGCAATCTTTAAGGGAAGTTTTTACTTATAAACTTTCATTTATTTTAATATTTAACTTTCATATTTTATTTTTTTTTAACATGCACACATTTTACTATTTCTTTATGTTTACAATCAACTTACTATTTATGCACACATATATTTTATTTTAATTAAATAAATGAAAAGAGAGAGTTTTCTTTTTTAGTTTTTAAGATTTCTTTTTTTTTCTTTAATATTTTAAATTTTCTCAATTACATTCCCTTTCGGGCTAACTGCATTTTCTTTTAATAAATGTAACTTGCTAAATATCATTTTCTTAATTTCTTCTAAAGTTTAGTTTTTGCCAAGTTAAGTTTTCTCTCCCTCTACTTACTCTTTAATTTATAAAACTTTATGAATTGACTTTTAGCAAACTGTTTTAAATTAATAATAAAACTCTTTAAACTTTTATAACCAACAAATCTCTCATCATATTCTAGCTTACATATTATTTATTTTTTAAAACCTTCATTTCCTTTTACGAAACTTATTTTGCAGTGATGAATATTTATTTTTAATAATTTTAAACACAATTTTACATGGAGCACTATTCATTAGTGATGCAATATATATATATATATTGTAAAGGAAAACTAATAATGACTGACTGCCAAATTGTAAAGCTAAAATAAGGTCTGTTCACTGAACAGCTTGCATATTTGGGTAATCATGAATACAATAAAATATAACTAAGCATGGCTAGTTGGCCTAAAAATGCTTCATAGATTTTGGCAGCCACATATAATAAATAAATCATAAACCAAGTGCTTTTCTCCACTTAAACACTAAATATTTGGGCACTCTAAAATATATTACATAAATGTATTTATGCAACTAAAGTAGAAACATAAATGTATTGATTCACAAGTGGTACTATGGAAGTTTAAATTTATATTTGCAATGGACTCATGAATTTGTAAGGTGCCAATGGTCTATATAATGAGTATCTTGCTTGGGAAAAGAGGTACAATTCAATAAACAATGACTCGCTTGATAATAAAGTATAGTATAGAATGTACAAAGAATTATCTTAATTTTAAATTAAATGGTGTGATAAAATAATTTTATAATGGTTGATGCAATTGCATTTTCCCTCTGGATATCTTTAAAATGTAGCTTCTTCCATGCTTAGGTTTAGGAAAGATAATTTCCTTTTTTGACAGACAGGCTTTTATTTTATTTTAGCTTTTGTTTAATTTTAACATTATGCCATGGAACAAAGGCAACTAGAACAGAAGCTTCACAAGTTCTATCAAACTATTTTTATCTAGCTGACAACCAGTGTTAATAACTTTAATACTGTTGCCATTTTTTAAAACTATATTTAAAAATGATCTAGTTGGATTGAAAGTTTTTTATCAAGTATAAAGTTTTTTTTAAGGTAAACAACTTCCTTACTGCCCAATTAATGATACTTGAATTACTATAGTTATCTCAAGAGAAAAGCTCCTAGTAACCATGGTGTTAAAATTTCCCATTGTTCTATATGAACAACTGCACTCACACTTGATCATTTGTTTCAAACATCTTGCATTCAACTATTTCCAAAAATAACTTCGGTATTAACAAAAACTATTTAAAATATAACTTAAATAATTAAACTTTTATATAATTTTATTAAACTTCAAATCTTATATATCCCTTGTTCTTTTAAATACATATCAACACACAAATATACGTTGACAAGTATTAAAATTAGATAATTGTCTATAATATTTTAATCTTTTTTATTAAATAATTTTTTCACTTAAATATGAATAAAAGATTTTAATCTCCATAACTTTCAAAAAAATAAAGTTTAAAATGAAAAACAAATAGATACAAGTCGTCTCTATTTATAAAGTGATAATTTTGATTACAACTATATACAATTAAAAAAATATTCTTTTGAAGATTGTATATATTTTTGTTTTTAATTCACAGTGAGAGATAACTATTACATTCTTCTCCCTTACGAAAAATTAAAAAAAAAATACTAGCCAATGAAACGAATATTAACAGGAAATAATCTATAGCAAAGGATATTAATATACCAGATTAAAACAACTCACTACAACAAGTAAGTTAATTTTAAATATTATACTTAATTACACTATTTTCTTTCTGATCTATAAAGAACAAATATATAAATTACATTGTTTTATGGTACAGTGATTTAATAAACATTAATTTTGTATTAAAATGCTTTCTTATTACTTATATCGCATATATATACAAACTTATTTATCTAAACAAGAAAGCAATAAATTAGACTATAATAACATTGCACCAATTGACAAACATAGCTACTCTATTTTAAAAACGTTTATGTACAGGCAAGTTTTATTTTAACCAACTTGTATGGAACAATAAATCTAATTAAATAAATTATATCTTTTTAATACAAAATGATGCAATAAGCATCAGTCCTTCAAAATTATATCTCTTAAGGATAAAAGCTATCAATATAAAGATTGCTTGCCACTTCAAATTCTTATCAGATATTTATAAAACAAATCACAAAGATAAATGGCATATATATATATTGTTAAAAGTGCCTTAATAGCAGTTTGAAATTGTTGATTATTATTAATGTTGGGATTGTCTAAGTGTTGAATGGTTTAAATGATATATATATATATGTTGTTATCTATAGTTTTTTTGTGGTGTATAAAAAGGTAAATAAATAAACAGTTAAAGGTCATCTATTTAATATATTGTTTTGAATTAATCTGGAATAAGTGAAGCATTTATTTATTAAATTGTAAAAATGAAATATTTTATTTAAATTATTGTTGTGTGAATGATAATAATGCATTATTAGAATTAGAAGAAAGAGAATCACATGATTCCAAGTCACTATTTAGCAAAAAAGGACTATATTTTATGTTGCCATAGTTACAGAAATGATATTAGTAACAAGACACAGAGTTTCTTCGGCTTAAAAATTTGTTTATCTTACCTTACTTTTCAAAAATATATTCAGAATATATAGCAAAGAAATATGACCTGTGAATAAGACAACTTAGAAGTCATGAGCTCATTCTTCATTTGGTATCTTCATGATTAAAATGAAATGGATATCACAAATATTATGCTGACCACCACAGAGTTAAGACAATTAAATTCATCTTGGATTGTTATGTCAATAGGAATGATAATTGGAAATTATCTAATGATTCAAATTTTTTATGGATCTCTATTGTTATGTTTATGCTAGTACCAAAAGAAATATCAAATAATGGATTATCAGCTAAAGTTATATACATGCAAAACTGTGGTAACAGATGGTAATAAAAACCTCTTTTAAAATTAACACTGTCAGATAAGTTTTATAAAAAAAAATCTTTATAATTTTAATGTTAAAAGTTTATTCAAGTTTTTAAAATAATTTCCATTAGTATAACTTACTTGGGATTCATTATGATTTAAATGATATGAGAAATATATTTTTTCAAAAAAAAAATTAGTAATATTAAAAGTTTAATGCCTTTTTTTTAAAGAATTTACCTTTAACCCTTTCAAGACTGTATGCTTTATAATTTAAATGTATATTATATCTATCACGTGCAATCTTAAAAAGAAAAGAGGAGGAGAGATAAATTAAAAAAATATATGATAGGATATTATAGTGCTGTTGGTAAATTAAAATTATAATCTTTATTTTATCCACCTCAGTGAGCTTAATAAATTTATATTATTATTAACCTAAGTCCTTTGATTTTCCTATTGCATCAATTATTATAAAATTATTTTATTACACCGTTTATTTTACAATTAAAATAATTTATTGTAAATCCCATACTATACTTTATCATCAAATGAGTTATCATTTATTGAATTGTGTCTTCCTTATCAAACAAGATACTCATTCTATGTACCATTGGCACATTTCATATTCATGAGTCCATTGTAAATATAAATTTAAACTGCCACAGAGATATTTATGAATCAGTATATTTATTTATCTATTTTACTTATATATTTTAACTGCCTAAGTATAACATTTATATGATATATTTTAGAATTCTGAAATACTTAGTGTATAAGTGGAGAAAATCATGTGGTTCACAATTTATTATTAAATGTGGCTGCCCAAATCTATGAGGCATTTTCAGGCTAGTTATCTATGCACAGTTATAATATTTTATTGTATTCAAAATTATCCAAATATTCAAGCTGTTCAGTAAACAGCATTCATTTTAGCTTTATATTTTGGCAGTCTTTATTAGTTTTCCTTTACATTTGGCTCATCATATTTCCAAAGAACTTCATTAGCATTGTTCATATATATTTTACAATTATTCCTTTACATTTTGGCTACCCAACATGGAACTGAGTATTTATCCATGACTGTTAGAGATTTAAAATAATATAATAATAGGAAAATAGAATTAAAGTATTTGATTAATGATCACAATTAATGTAAGCTATTTTTATGTGTAGTAGTATTAGAATAAACAGAGTAATGATTCAATAGATAATATTTTTTAAATTTATAGCTGTGCTTTATTAAAAATTTGAATTTAGAGTGGATTGTTGAATTGTTTTCTGAAAAATAGATGTGGAAGAATAGATGAGTTGGGAAATAGCAAAGATTGTAAAATTCTTTATAAATAAAATGTTTTATAAATATGCCCAAAATATGCATGTGAAGGCAAAGTACCAGATGATAATGATACCTGGACTTGCCATATAATAATAAAAATAATAGTTTATATTTGTGACTTCAAAACACTAGATATGTTCTCTATATTAGTAAAATGTCAAAGAAATATGAGATCATTACTAATAATATTAAATTCTGATCATGAAGCACCTGTAAAATAAGTAATGAAAAGTATTGGAAGCTAGCTTATTTTATTGAAAGTATTGTACCTCATTTATTTTGGAAAATAGATGGAAATATTCATGCTCACTATTTAGATTTGTCAGCAAGCACATAATGCAAAGTCATTTCAGCTTAGTCATGAGATTTCTACTATGTTGTACACAATATATATATATATATATACATTAGTTTGGGATGATAATATAGTGGATAGTTAGAGAGGTGATGACATTGTGATATTTTATAAGTATATATTACATGAGTTGAAATGTATGTGAGTAGGAATTTAATTAATTTGTAGGTTCAGCATATAAGGCATAGTAGAGCAAACAAGCTGTTCATTTCATTTGATCTGAGATATCAAATTGAGGAGGAGGAGAGTCGTGTTCTTTCTTTTCTAAAATAAACTCATAAATACAAATCTCATATAAACTATGGAAAATGAGAGAGAATTAGATATTTTAGGATATAGAAAAAAAGCTTCTAAAGTCTCTATCATATCAAAATTGATCAAAATTAATCAATAATAGCAATGTTTCAGACTTTAATAGCAGCAATAAAATAAAACCATGAAAAGTATAAACAAGGTCATAAAAAATATCAAAAGATTTAATAAATAATCTCAATGAAAGTCAAGAAATACTGAAACAAAAATTAAAACAACAATTAAAACAAGATCAGGAAGCCCTTAAACTAGACATAAAACACAATCAAGAAAAATGCGGGAAGAATTGAACCAATACTAGGAAATGATAATCCTGAAGATAGAAAAGGACCAATATGAGTTAAAAAATAGGTTGAAATGAGTGATAGAGCATGTTCATACAGGGTTCATGACAAAAATAGGGCAAAAGCAAATACATAGCTTGGAAGGTAGGTTTAATGAAATAGTAATATGGAAGAAACTTATGGTCAAACACAAATAAAAATCAGAAAATTAAAAGATAGTATAGAAGAGGGACAAAGTTATACCTGTAACATAGAAACTAAGACAGAAGAGTAAATATTGGAATCCAGGATAAAGGTAGTCCTAGAAACTCGGTTAAATGAGTATCAACAAATTAATGATAAGGAATTGGAGATGGTATAAAATAGCTAGGAACAAGAGGACCAAAATTTAAAAACTTAGATAGAATGAGGTTATTCATATTATAATATTAGCCTAAATGTGATGCAATCTAAAGTAAATGACTGGGATCTTTTTAAAGGAAATTTCATCACATGTTTAAATAGTGATGATAAATGTGTGATTTTGTCATTAAAGAAAAAACCTTTGAAATATAAATGGTTTTATCATCATGAAGTACACAGTCATGAATGTAGATACATTGACTAGGGACAAGAACTTATCTTGATTACTGTGTAAGCCCAATAATATATGTTGTATTTATGAAATTAGTGATTTAAAAATATAGTGTATTGGAAGGATATGACAAAATGTGTCAATCATTTTGGATATAATAGTAAATGTTCTATGTATGATGACTACATTCATGATTTTATCTGATATAAAAATTCATTACTTATCAAAAATAGAAAGATTGATTTTATTGGATAGAATTTATAGATCTATATAATACTATAGAGTTATTTTTTAAATATTCAGTTAAGATAAAATGTAAGGGTGCTAATAAATATAATTATTATGGGATATTTGTATTATTAATTTTAGTATGTTTAGATAATTTTTAATAAAAGATATATAATTGCACATAGTCATTAATTTCATTGTTATGATGGTTTGTTTTTAATTGACCATGAATTATTCATAGAGCATTCAGTTGGTCATGATGATCTTATATTAATTGTTTTCATGTTGCCATCTATAGTTTCTTTGTTGTGTCTAAATAGATAAATAAAGAAAACAATTAAAGGTCATCTACTTAACAAAAAATATTTATTGTTTTGAATAAATCTGGAGTAAGTAAACCATTTATTTATTAAATGTTAAAATTTTGTTTAAATTATTATTGTGTGAATGATAACAATGCTTAATTAGAATTAGAAAAAAAGAATTACATGATCTCAATCTTGCCATAGCTACAGAAATAATTTTAGCAAGAAGACAGACTTTTTTTTTTGCTTAAAAATTGGTTCTTTTGAGGTTCTTCGCTATAAAATATTTTTATAATTATAAATAGAAATTTATTTTTGAAAAAAACTTTCATTCACTTTCATATTCTGACAAATTATTAATTTGCTTTTTACAAATGAAACTTAAACAAATATAATATTAAAAGATGAATATATTTTTACTGCTGATTCTGTAATTGACCAATCAAAAGTTTAGAACTTTAATTCACTAGGCCAATAGGAAATTGTACAATTAACTAGCAGCAAACTAGTTAGGGCAATCAATGATTAAGATTGGAAATTGTATTACTTGGATTATGTAGAATATGATAGATCCAAAGTGGGAAGTTTGAAGTATTCATGGGAATATTTAATAGCATATAATATATATCACACATAAACATTAAATTTTCATATTATTATTATTAATACATGTAAATGATAAATTACATAGTTTAAATTATCTTTGATTATAATTCATATACAAAAACATAAGACATATATAATCATATATCATGCTAATAGATGGATGGTTATGATAGAATTAAGTAAGGTGGAAGGAAAATCAGTCTAATAAATACAAAAAAAAACTTGAACACATATATTACAATGCAAGGAATTGTACACCCTTTCATAAGGTATTCAAAATGATAGAAGCCAGTTCTTACTGTGCATGAAAGTAGTATAGTGAAAGTTATCAAAATCTGTATAAAACATTATGTGAGATTTAAAATGTATATTTGGGCTAATTATAAAATCTAGTTTATTTACTAAGCATTAGTTAGTAGTATATTTATGTGAAATAGTATATGTCAAAGTTGTGATTGCAGAAGATTTATAATAAACAGTGATAATTTTATATGTATATAATACTAAACAAATGATAAAGATATATGTAAGCAATGGTGATATTCAAAATGTTTAACAACAGGTACACCCCTGACATTTCACCATATTATAATAAGATTATTGTATTGAAGCAAAAATATAATAATTAATAGATTCCATTTTGTCTTTATAATTTAAAGCCTAACTTATACTGGGTTAATAATTGTAAATGAATGGGGGGGGGCATAATTATCTAATGGAAACACCTGATTTGTGATTAAAGAAAAAAATCTAAAAGTAAATATAACAACATCATATTATATAAAAAGGTATTATTTTTTTGTTTTATTGTAAAAATCTAAAAGGTAAAAAAAAAGGAATGGAAAATTTTTAATTGTTTATAGTGTTACCATACTATGTGGGTATATAACTTTATTTCTATTATTATCTTTAAATTACCTGTTAGTTAAAATGTTTATTATAATATCTTGTAAATAATATGACTAAAGTTGTTGTTTTGAAAATTAAGTTGAGTGTTAAAATTTGTGTTTCTTTTGTGAGAGTCATTGTCATTACATCACATGAACCCAGGGTGTACAGTTTGAGATTGTAATAAGAAATTAATCCAGTAGAACGATATAACCATCATTTAAGAACACACTTTTTAAAAAAGATTTTAATTTAATGTAAACTGCCTTGATCACACAAGTCATTGATAATATTACAAATTATTAAAGTATGCTTATTTATAAGGAATTCAATTGTGCATTATCTATTATTGAAAATATGAAATATAATTACAATTTAGATAACAATATTGATTTAAGAATAAGTATTAGGGAACATAAATATAAAATAATAATACAGTTTTAATTATAGATTGGCATACTATCTATAAACTTCAGTAAAGTCTCTTTTGACATTTTATAAGTGTATCAAATAACTAATTGAAAATTAATGATAATCCTGAGATCTCCTTAGAATAATAATATTATTATGGTTATTTTTAATGATTGCATTAAAAAAGGTAATAATAATAAAAGATTACCATACAATAAAATAACAATACAACTGATTGAGTAGGTTAATTTAAATATTACCATTATAGATGTTTTATTCTATTTCTTTAAGCATTATCATTAGTCATGAGACTATTGGAATATTGAATAAGGAGGAATGTCTAAGTATTCTTATGCTATTGAATAAATACTTTAGTATTTATTTAATATTAAAGAATATGTAATCTTGTTGATAGGATAGATGAGTCTCACAATTGTTATGATTGATTAAACATAGTTTAAAAATGATGTCTATTAAATGGTACCTAGATAAAGTCCTAGTATAGTCTAATGTAGGGACTTGGCATATCTGCTAGGGTTTGTTCTCCTATTGACAGACTACAGTATATATATATCAAAATCAAATTTTTAATAATAAAAATTATTTAATTCTTCTTTTTATTTCATTTCTCTCAAAGTAGTCAACCTTAGCTTCATCAAAATTTATAGTGTCTCCTGTATCTTTTTCATGGATGTATAAAGCAGAACTAAGATATTTATTTCTAACCCTAGTTTTATATACATTTATTCATTCATTTAAGCTCAAACTACTCTGACCTATAAATACGTTCTTATAAAAAGAAGAAATAATATACACTATTCCAGGAATAGACTTTCTATCAAAAATTTCCTTTGTATTATTTAATAAGTCATTCAAAGTAATATCCTTTTTCCAACCAATATTTTTGTTTCCAGACAAAATACTATTTTTAGTACAATTTTATGAGAAGGCAATGTAAATGGCAAAGAAATAAAATCATTTTTTTTGTCTTTTATATCATTACAATTATTATTACTATTAATTAAAATACTTTTAATAAATTTATCAGAGTATCCAACACTCAAATAAACTTTATAAAAGTGACCTTTTTGAAATAAAGTTATCCCATTAGAATTATTTAATCTCTTACTGCTATAATAATATTTTTTTAAGCAGCTACTTAGATGTATCTCATAAAGTAGCTGCTTAAAATAGCTGCTTAAGAAATTATTATTATTATTATTATTATATAAATAAGACATTAAATAATTCTAATGGAGTAACTTTGTTTCAAAAAGATCACTTTTATAAAGATTATTTGAGTGTTGACTACTCTGATAAATTTATTAAGAATATTTTAATTAATAGTAATAATAATTGTAATGATATAAAGAATAAAAAAAATATGATTTTATTTTTTTTGCCATTTAAATTGCCTTCTTATAAAATTGTATGTAAAAATAGTAATTTGTTTGGAAATAAGAAAATTGCTTGGAAAAAAGGCATTACTTTGAATAATTTATTAAATAATACAAAGGAAATGTTTGATAAAAAGACTATTCCTGTTGTAGTGTGTATTATTTTTTTGTTTTTATAAGAAGGATATATTGGTCAGAGTAGTTTGAGCTTAAATAAAAGAATAAAGCTACATAAAGGTAGGGCTAGAAATATATATCTTAGTTATTCGTTATATATCCATGAAAAAGATACAGGACACACTATTAACTTTGATAGCTACAGTTGTATTCTTTGAGAGAAATGAAATAAAAAGAATTAAAAAATCTTTATTATTAAAAATTTATGATTCTGAAGCCCTTAACTTATTTAAAAGTTCTTTTAACATTAAGGGTGGATGGAGGTAAGTAAAATTGTGGGTAATTTTTAGTTTAAATATGTTATTTTGCAGTTCTTAACACTTGAGAAGTGAGAAGTGTTTTAGAGTGTATTATTTTGGCTAGTCTGGTTGAGTTGTGAATCTGGGGTAATTTTAATTATTTATTGACTAATTTAGCTTTTATATATATAATAAAAATTATCCCAAATTCACAATTCAACTAGACTAGACAAAAAAAAATATTCTAAAACACAGCCAATGGTTTCTCTACAAGCAGACTTATCAAGTATAAAGAGAAGTCTGCTTATAGCAGTGAAACCCTTAATTGTGTGTTAGAGTTGTTTTTGTTTTGTTTTTTTGGTTAGTCTGGTTGAGTTGTGAATTTGGGATAATTTTTATTATTTTTATTGATTAATTTAGATTTAGGCTTTTAATGTGTATATATATCATTAAAATCTACCAACACTTAGACATTCCCAATATCAATAACAATCAACAATCGCCAATATATTTATATAAATATTAAAGAATGCAAATTGTTCACAAAGATTGAAATTATTGATACAAAAATATTTAAATAAATATTCTTAAACAGGTAAATATAACTTGTTTTGAATGCAAACTAATAAGTAATCAATTATAACATTACAAACTGCAATTATAATTTTCAAATTACACCAACGTATTACTTAAATAATAAGTATAATAATAAATGGGTTTATAAGTAATCATTAAAATCTTTGTCTAGTCTGAATTAGTTGTGAATTTGGAGTAATTTTGAATATATATATTAATGTTAATAATTGACACTTTTATTATTACTTAAACTGCTTTTAAATTGTATCTAATCAATATAACATTCACGTTTTTAGATCTCATCGCCCCAGGATACATTTTGATAGTGATCTAACAGAAATTAATTTCTCAGCTAATGTATTGATTTAATATACCTTTAGATTTAATGAAAAAAAAAAAGATCTAAAAATAGTTTGTTTTATTTTGTTCTAATAAATTCTTGAATCGAAGTTTTTATCAAAATAAAAATAAGCTTGCAAAATTAAACAGCATTCAGATTTATGGTTTTTCTGTAGCAATTTTATTTTACAGAAATTTGTTAATATACTTGTCCACTTTTGGTCTAAAAATATATTTATTTAAATACTTTAAAATAGAGATTTTTGTAAAAAAAATGTTTTTTATGTGTACGAACTGTGTATCACAATAAAGAAAATTGGGAAAAAAAATTGAATCCTGCAATATAGAACTAATGAAAAAAAAACTCTATGTAAAAAAAGATAAAGCTAGAAAAGCTATTATTAGCTTAACTAAGATGGACAAAATCGCGAAATTTATGCACCGAATAATAAAATATATTTTGAAAATAAAGACGAGACGATGAATGGAATGCAAAAAATATAAAATAAAATGTATTTATGTAAAAATATAATAATATAAAGAAATAAAAGAATACTTGCATAACGCTTTATATAGGACATTATTACACTTAACAAATCTCAAAGCTTCCTACTCAGGACCCTGACACCAATCACTTAAGATAAATAATACTTCAATGATTACTATTAATTATTATAATATATATGAATTATACTGAGAAATAAAAAATCTAATAGATAAATATGAGAATTAAAGATTATATATAAAAAAATTAAGATTAAATATATATTTTTTTCCTTTTCATTGTGTTTAAAATTTAAATGCATTTTGTTAATTGTAAATCTTTAAACATTAGTGTAGAGATTTTGCATAAAGTTGCTCGTATTATTATATATACGAAATATTTTGTCTTTATTACATATCATTACTAAGATTTATGATAGTAGTTTAACAAAAGTCTGTAAATGATTTTTTTAGCTTGCAATGTTTTCTTTGTCAGCATTCTGAATCAATTCGTGTACTCACCTAGGTGTTTTAATTATCAATGCAGAATTTACATTTCAAAATTAGCACGCTTTATAAAAATCAGTAATTATGGCAGTTGTCATGTGGGTTTGCATAGTGCTTAAATTTATTTAAAAAGCATATTGGTAGTATTATTGACAATACCAGCCAGTAAACTTCAGTATCAAAAAATTCTATACACAAAGTAAACTTAATAATAGGAGTTTATTAACTTGAAGCAAACAAATATATATATAAGCACATTTTCAATCTCCTTAAAAATTATATTGTTGTCTTTAAATCCAGATTAAGCTTCTTAAGATATGATTACAACTTCTTCACATTATCAGTATTTGCGCGTTTCTTTTCCATTTTAAACTTAGACATGAGTTCACTCACATATCACACACTAGGTTAGATTTCTGCAGTTTATATATTAGTTTTATACTCTGCATAAATATAAATACATTACCATTAGAATAATTCCACTGCATGTTTTGCATATATGTTAATTTTCTAGAGTTGTTATTAGAGAAAATTTATTCATTTCCTGTCTGACTGTAGTTACAATAAATATTTTAATTTTATTTACAAAACTATAAATTTTACATATATATATATCATTAAAAGCCAGTCAATATTTAGACTGGCTTTTGATGATTACTTACAAACCCATTTAGCCTTGAACATTATTGCACTTAATATATACATATACATGTACACACAGTGCTATTATAGTCAGTTAGAATTATTACCTATGAAATTTATCACTGATGAAAAATAATCTACATTTTTATGAATCAAATGGTAAGCTTATTAATATTAGTACTATATAGATTCAGGACATGATTATATATATAGAGAGAGAGATTTTTTGTCATGAAACATGTTGGAATGGAGTTCCGGCACTTTTTTGGTGTATTTTTAATGTTCCAAATATAATTAGATGAATTAATATCGCACATACATAATTGCAATCCTTATTAATATAATCCAAATAAATAAAAAACATGGTGTTTTATGAATCAGATGAAATATGGATGGATTCGAAATTGGTGCTCTCATGTAGTGAGAAGTGAATTCGTTCATGTCCCCATTGGTCACTCATGGTCAATGACTGAATACAGTGATGCATGTGCAGCCAGTAATATCTGATGTTTGATATAGAATGCACTTGTATATTGCTTGACAATATGTGGAATATTTAATTTCTTTATTTTTATATAAATTTAATACTGTTATTCTTATTTTATTTTTTAATGTAAAAGTTTACCCCAAGTTTAAAAATGAAACACATTTCCAGTTACTTCTCAGCCATTGGTCCCACTAATAAAAAGTCCAAAATGATGACAGAAAATATGGAAATATTGTTTCAAATTGATGTTCCTAAATCATCTCAAGTGGATAACATCATTCGGTCATAGACACTAACACTAAGAAAATGAATGGAGATAATTTATCAGAAGAGAATTAGACAAAACTTTGGAAATCACTATAAACTTTTATTCAATTATATAAAGTTTTACAATTTCATTTGATATGTTTAAAATAAAATAAAAATATCATAAATTTTGTTTATTTTTTTATTTGCTTCATAGCATTAGAAAAGCTGCTTTAAATTTCATTTAAATGATATTTGAATATAATTTTCTTTAGTAAAAAGCTTGACAAGAAGTGAGTTCTGGCATCTTTTTTTATTTTAAAAAACCCTGAATATATATATAACAAGGCAACCCAAGATCTGTAAAACTCTCAGTTCTCCTGACTTCCATTATATTCAAAAGCAAAAGACAAGCTGTTGAGACGATTGTTCTATGTGAAGTGCAATTACTGAAGTAACTTGCAATGCATAAATATTTTATTTCCATATAAAATAAGAGACAATACTATTTTATACTTTAATAATATATAAGACTTGAAATAATTAACTTCCTCAGGGTAATCAATATATGTTTGATACTACTCTTAGTCAATTTGTAAATAAATATTTGCTAATATATATTTTTAATAAAAGAACTAATTACATGTAAATTGATTTGTGTCCAAACTAAGAATAGCAGTTTCAAATATAATGTTGACTAATGATTTATCTCATGATTACAAACCCAGTTTACATAAAATAAAATAAAAACAAATGTGTGGATGTAAAGTTTATTCATTACTTTTAGGATATGATAATATAATTTTATGTACATCATCTTACCATATACCTTTGTATTTTTAGATAGCAACAATAACAATAATGATGTATCTAATCCAAATACATTTATGTATGATCTAATATCTTAAATATGACCTTTATTTTGTACATATGCAGTGACGATGTTTCTTGAATAACGATGAAAGAGAAATATTTAAAAATTAACAATTACTTTATTATACAATATAAAATACATTATAAATAATAATAACAAATGTAATTAATATTAAAATATCCAATAAATAGTAATATTTATACAGTGTTGCAAGACACTAATACTTAATTGCAGCAGGTTGCAAATTTTTTAAAAACAAATCCTCAATTTTAATTCTGGAGGATAATAATAATAATCATAATACTAAATACTAAATGATATATGTTTTATGCTATCCTTAGTTAGTTTGTTTCAATAATTAATCAATTATTAATCAACCTCGCTTAATAATACTGAAGAAGTTTTTCACTCTTTTAAAAGAAATATGTGAACACTTCTAAATGATATTATAAACATATGGATTATTTATTACACCTCAATATCCTTTACTGGATTCATTTGAAAACTTAAATGTTAGGAGTAAAACTCTACTAACAAAAATATAACTTGTATCATTAGAATGCATTATTGCATACTATATAGCATTTTACATGTTAATACTAACATATAGGAGCGATGCATAAAATATTTTTTATAGACCTATTTATCTAACTAAGGATGATTAACCACTTTTAACTTAGAGGTTGAAGCTTAAAAATCCATAAAATAATTTTAATATAGGAGAAATTTATATAAGTTTAAAAGTTACTTATATTAATACAACCTTGTTCTAATGTCAATCATACATTTAATCATATCCAATATCATAAATAAAATTAATAAAAGTATTACTTGTACATTTGCATAATAATATCTGGAGAACTTATATTTTTATTTATTATAACAATAATTATAATTAATGAAATAAGCAATTATAATAAAGTTCACCAAGTAATCCATTGGATTATACTCCAATAGTTATTACAATTAAAACATACCCCAATGAAATATTGATACTTGAAAATAGTCCAATGTTTTTGGAAATTCATAGAATATTTTTAATACAACATCAAAGAAGATATGAAGCAAACTTAATTGTTTGTTGTTTTTTTTTATAATTTATCCTTACCGGAACACAATATAAAGATAATAAAATTCCATTAAAGACATTGTTTAATCCAATGTGAATTATATTAAACACATTAATTCATTTAGCACTTGAGATAACTTTGACTTTTATAATATTTAATACTTTCATTTTATAATCCATAATCCATTAGCTATATTAAATATTTGGCATTTATAACTCATAATATATATATATATATTACTTCAGGCTCTGGAAGTGAATTTTTGTTTGCTATATAAAGAGGAAGCAATTTAGTCTGTAGCATTAGCACTTTTTGCATTTGAAGTATTATTAATTCATTAGTTTATAGACATTTAATCCTTGTTACTAAAATAGTTCAGGTCACGTATTATCAAAAAAATAAGCTATAATCCATAAACAGATTGATTTCACTGATTTTTAAATGAAAGTTTAGCATTTCAACAAGCAACAAAGTTTATAATGATCTATGTCAGTTGCAAAATTATTACCTAAAGTTTTTTTTTTTAATAATTGATGATGAGATAATCCACAACATTGAGATAAATATTCACACTTTTTGATATGAAGAGAAAACTTGTTTCATCTCTATTTCAGTAGATACAAGTGACTTGACTGATGATGATAGAGGTAGTTTTATAAATATATTAGCAATTTATCATTACTTTAAAATAAAAGACCAGCTATGTAATTAAAATCATTACAGAGTATTTTATGAGCAAATTTTATCAAATCTTCATTGCCAATTGACTGTAATAATTGAGAGGTTTTTAAATCATAATAAGTGATAGTTTTTTTTATTCATTTGTTATTGTTTATTTTTTTCCTAGTCTGATGAGAAAAAGACAATTTTTGCCAAAGCTAAGGCAAAATACTAGACTGGGCTAGTCTACTCATCCACAATGAAGACAAATAAAATCACTATTTTAGAGTTTAAACCTGCTTAGTTTCTGACTGCAATAAATTTTTATAAAAACTGACTGTTTTTCCCCAACATTGTTTTTATACCTGTTGATCAGCTGATGTCTGGGTTGTGCTATATTTCCCACCAAACAATGGTGTTTCCTTATTTTTCCAGAACAATTTGGAGAAATTGCCAAGGTTACTAAAAATACAGACTATAGACTGTCTTATTTTGAACCAAGGCAATAAATTTTTATAAATTCAGTTCAAAATGAGAGAAAAAAATAGAAAATTTTTTTAATAATAATTTCATTTTGTTTTAGGATTTAAAATAATTTTACAATCATTTATTCAATATAAATAACCTACAATACTGAAAGTTCTAATATTTTATTTTAATTAATTTTAAGTTGATCTTTTTAATAAATTATGCTATTAAATAAATATCCTTTTAAAACCAAGCAAACTAAATTAATTTTTTTTAAATCTAAAATACATAAACCTTTACACATGCATGGACATGAAATATAGAAACTGTTTGTTCTATTCATTAGTTAAAATGTAATCTTAAATATAATTACTTTCTTTTAAAATATTCTGTGTTATAATGTCTGGTTAATTATTCAATTATCTGTCTTCTTTATGAAATATTTAGTTTATGCATGTGTATATCTCTATTTGTATATACAACACAATGGCAATTATCCCTAACAATAATAATGACACAAAATAAAATGCAACTATTTTTATATAATTTTTGATTAGAAAATCTGCCAGGGAAGATATTTTCAAATCCTTCATAAAATTATATTTTCTCTTAAGCTTTAATCTGAGAGACTTTCCACTTGATAATGCTTAAACTTTATGCTATTTAACCAATAATAGTGATAAATATATTTGTTTAATCTTAATATATATATATTGTAGCCTTTGGTTTTAAGCAAAGCCTTCCTGGGTTTGAAACTAGTTTTATTTAAGTCAGTGTATATTAAAATTTTCCTCATAAAATGCAGTACTTGTGTTATAAAAGTTATTTAGAGAGTACTAAGTTCGAGTCAAAATAAAAATTAAATAGGTTTTCTTAAAGTTACTTAGTATGCAAGCAAAATTCATTTATAAATGCTTTAAATAAGAATTGTTTTATTTAAAATGTCAATTTAACAAAGATTTAGAGATTCAGAAACAGTCGAGGTTGAAAGGTTATTTAGTAAAAATATTTTACAGATCGTATTAAATAGTGCAGATGAATCAGAAAGGGAGGAGGTAGAGTTTATAAAGTAAATATCCTGCTTATTTAATAAATAAAGTGTCTGATGAAAATCATAGCATTGTAGAAGTAAATTATAACTATAAAATATTGAAAGAAAGTTGTATAGAAAAATCAAGAATCAATAAAAGTATTAAGAAATCTGTTGAAGTAGATTTATATGTATGTGTGTGAATACATATATGTAAATGTATTAGAAAATTTTAATTATAGAAATAATCAATAATCATTATGAATAGTACATGGTATCGGTGGAAAACCTTTTGAGAAAATTATTAATTCATTTCAATATCATATTCATAGCTGCCAATTCCCATTCAAAATTTTGAGTTTAAAGTGGGTCTGCTATGTATTATTTTTTTTTTTTTTTATAGATAAACAACTTTCATATTATTTTTTTATTAAAAACTTTCATTTTTATTCTCTCAGGGGGATTTTCATTAGCGGGAAAATTCAACAACGTGATATCTGTAAAAACATGAATAGATAATTTATAAAACAATAGCAAACAACCAATTAAAAATTGGATATAATTTGATTGACAAAAAGTATGATTCAGAAATTGGAGGGAAACAAAAGTATTTAAACTCAGCCATCATTAAGGCTGGGCTCTTCATCATCATTTTGTCTCTAGGGGAACTTTGTTCAGGTTAAATTTGCATATTAAAAATACTAAAAATTTAAGTTTTTACTGTTATGCTAGCTCCATTTCTGAATGAAATTTTAGTAAAAAGTTATATTACTGTAAGATATGATTATGGGCTAAAAAATTTTTATCAGGCATATATTTAATTCCTTCCTGAAGTTAATCATCATCATGAACTTCTACAAGACTGTAATCATCTTGAACCATGGCAATAGTGCAGCATCGACCACAGATCAAATTTTACTTAAACAAAATTCAGGAACACTGGAATTTATGAATATGTATTTCAAATGTTCACTAATTAAAATGGATGGATATAATTATTTGTATCATCGAAAGTTTAGAGAGAAAAGAATTATTTATTTTTTATCAAAAATAAGTATGGAGCTGAATTTCAAGACAAATGTTATATGTTAAATTCTGCCTAAAATATTGTCTGGATCGTCGTTGACTTGAAGTGACAATTTGTCAATGAGAAGTAAATAATTAATGCAGAAAGAAAACATAATTATTAATTAAAGTGATATGCTACCAACCTATGACAAATTTGATGGAATATAATGCTATAATTATTTGAGAGAATGTGTGAATTATTGAACTTCTTTAACCTAAATTACCATAAACCAACATATGTGACTGAAAGAAAGTTAAGGGAAAGCTCATTACCTTTTAATATTAAATAAAATCTTATGGAAGAAATATAAACTGTGTAAAGGCATTAATGGTCTTTTTTTAAAAAAAATTATTGTTTCTTTGAATGGCAAGAATTATCTATGTCTAAAAAGTGAATCAATAAAATAAATACCCTCTGGATTAATGTTTTCCTGTTTAAAAGTGTGTTATATGCTAAAACTTCGAACATAAATATAATAAAATAGTTTATTGAAATTTTCCATGGATTAAGTATTCAAGTATGTGTGCACACAAAACTATAAGTGAGATTTACAGCTGCAGCAGTAATATAAAAGACCTGGAGGACGATTGAACAAGAACTATTTAAGTATGGTTTTATTACTTTTTTTTTTTTTTTTTAAGTTATGTTAGCATATGAATTTTCATATGCCTAAGTTTAGAGTTAACATATATTTAGATTTTTTTTTCTTAGTTTGAATTAGTATAAAATTTTGAGATATGTCTTTTAACTACAAAATTATTGCTTTATCCTAATTAGATGAGTGAAAGTTATGAATGAAAATATTTAGCATACAAAGGGTTTAAAAGATCGAGTTATTATTATTAAATATTTTATGCTAATATTTTAATATGGAATACATGTTGTGACAGAATGAAATAACTTTGTCCCAAAGAGGGGAAGAGAAGATAATTTTGCAAATGATGCACATTCTTGTTTTTTATTATTATTATTATTATTATTAAAGTTAGAAATGATTTAGAAATAAGCTGATTTAAGCTTATAAAAATTGTTGGCTCATGTGTTAGTGCAATATTTTGTGAATGTAATTTAAGTGTAAATTCTCATATATGTGCATATAGATTAGTGTAGAACCCTTGTTCACATGGTTGGTTAAAGGATCACCACCCAGCTAGTGAAGCTGTAGCATAGCTCGCTCACTCAATAGGAAAATTTATGAAGTATTTAGAAGTAGTGGATGAATTCCCATTTTGTTTATTTTTACAGTATAAGATGATTTTTTATTAATAGCTGGAGTGCTTTGTGCAAACCCATTTATATTTATATGCTATTAATCCTAGATACCTTAGCCTTAACAAAAAGGTGCTTTTTCTCTTATTCTGGGTTTTTGCCTACACTCTTTCTGATGCTGATTTCTTATGGGTGTATATTAGTTATGGTATTGTCAGAGTATAAGTTATGAATATTGTCAACAGGTTCGTAGTATGGGTGTATATTAGTTATGGTATTGTCAGAGTATAAGTTATGAATATTGTCAACAGGTTCGTAGTATGGGTGTATATTAGTTATGGTATAGTCAGAGTATAAGTTATGAATATTGTCAACAGGTTCGTAGAATCAATTTGCTGTTTATTTGTAAGTATGGGTTTCAAAGTGTGATCTATTGTACTGTGAGGCATTGCATTTTATTTAGCTTTAGGTAGCTAGTTAAGAGCCAAGAATAAGTATAAAGTTAAGTATTGAATTTGAGAAATAAAACACATTCGTGTAATAATAAGCAGCGTGTATCAAAGATTCTAGTTTCCAGCCAGATGATAACTTCACTGGAATGGTAAGCCAATTAAAATATTACCTATGTAGGGACATTGGTATAGTGAAAGTATGAGCTGTCTGTGTACCAATTCGTTAACACTTGAACAGTTGTTTAATTCATGCTAGAGTAAGCAAATGCTGTAAAATATTTAAAATTTTAAAGATAAGTAGTTAAGCTATATTAAGTTGAGTTAATTAATGCGTAAATTACTAGCTCATTATTTAGTGAAGAGTGGTCTTCATGACCAATATTAGCAATCGTAAAGTAAGCAAAGTAATTTAAAGTTTAGAAATATATTTAAGAAGTTAACAGTTGTCATATTTAAAGGTTATATGATTATTTAAAGCCAAATAGTATAGTTACCTGTTCATTAGAATAAAGTCACTCCGTAGCAGTTGTAGACCCCAGTTCATTGATAATTGAAGAATACTTTGTCCTACTACGATTTAGCAGTATCCGCTGTTTTGTTTGTATTTTTTTATGGTTGAGGAACAGACGAAAGCTACAAGAAACCATGTAAATATTGTAAATAAATTTTTAGTTTATCTTTGTTAATAAAATGTTGTCATTTTTAAAATAAAAGCTTTGTCTGTGTCTCAACGTTTTGCAGATCCCATGAATTCTGGAAATCCTAATCATGCACCAATAAACTATTACTTGAATTTCAATTATAATTTAATTTATTACGCTATACGGGTAAATTATTGAAGAGGTTATTTATAGTTTTATTATCCAATTTGATATAAGAAAAATTATTTAACACTGCAATTTCAAATTAATAATTACAGAAAATAAGTAACTAATTTAGTAACATTAAAATTTAACATTTATAGTATGTAGTAGGATTATTGAGTGATATAGAATGCAGTGGGTGGACATAAAATCCTTTCTCCGTCTGCTGTATTCAAATACCTTCCCAGGTGAACTAATTAATTAAAAATTTTCTAAATTATTGGAGTGTTTATAATACTCTATTTACAAAATTTGTAGTTAAATTTTGATCTTAATTATTTGGAAAAATAAAGAAAGTAGTCATTGGCTAAGTGAAATTCAGCCAAAGTCAACTATGGATATAATCACTGTGAGAGTATTCATTTATCATTGATAATTCGCATCAGAGTGTTAATTTTCAGACTTTACTGTTCTGAAGCCCTGAGACAAGATTATCTTACTGTAAATAAGAGTTAGCAAAGAAAATTAATCGGGAAAATAAAGAAAAGTTTTAGAATTAACAGTTATGAGATTATCATTCACAAAACTGAGTTATGAGAGTGTGGTAGAATGATGGCCCAGGAAAACAATGGTGGGCATGGAAATAAATTTAATTTCCTTAAGTTTTAATTGTGACTTTGATAATAAATGGATGGGAAATGTACTGAGAGATGTACAGTACAACTTGGAGTTGAGCTGAGATTTTCTTTCTCTCCAAATAAATATAATAAATCGCGAGAATATTATTAGTAGTTATTTGTTGAAAATTTTATTTATTACCCATTCATTGGATATTAGTGTGGATAATTAAGTGAATTATTATTAAATAATAAGTAGTATATTGAATATCTATTAAAGTTACAATTTTGCACCCTGGCAATTTTATAATATGTCCCATCATCGTCGATCCGGATGGGCGGTTCACTCTCTTTGGAGGTTACAATATATATATGTGTAATAATGCTCAAGTTAAGTGTGATTGTAAGTAATCATTAAAAGCCAGTCATCACTTAGACAATCCCAATATCATTAACAATCAACAATTTCAAACTGTTGTCATTATTAACTTATTATTTAAGTAATACTTTTGGTGCAATTTGAAAATTATAATTGCAGTTTGTAATGTTATAATTGGCTATTTATTAGTCTGCATTCAGAACAGATTACATTTACCTGTTTAAACAGGTGTAGCTAAACTTCTTTGAATCAATAATTTCCAATTTCTGTGGTCAAGTTATAATATTTAGTGTCTATATAAGTGCATTGGACTATTAATAAAGGTAAGATTCCACCTTAATTGTTATTAGGAGGTTGCCTTAACAACACTTTGAAATTGTTGATTGTTAATGATACTGGGATTGTCTAAGTGTTGATTGGCTTTTAATGATATATATTTTTTGTAATAGAATAAATATGTGGACCATGAAAAAATAATCTTGGCTTGATAATGCCTGCAAATTGTGGTGCCATTGTAATAGAATAAAAATGAGGGTATTCTTTTCTTTTAATGCCTCACAGATCTGGGTGCCATTTATAACTGAATAACTAAAATAATAATGGAAAATGAAAACTTTAATCTAATCTGAGTGAAAATATAGCCCAATCATTGGTCACCATTTGCAACTAAATAAAAAAAATACTTTACACCATTTATAACAGAATAAAATTGTGGGTCATATTGTATTCTGAGTTATAGCCTGATTATTGATCACCATTTGTAACAGAACAATAATATGAATCAAGGAAGAACAATCCTAATTTAATAATGCCTGTGATTTGTAGCATCATTTGTAACGAATGAAAATAATAAATTAAACTAAAATAAATATTAAACACTGAATAACAATATAAACACTTGCATCAATAAAACAATGATAATAATCTTTGTTGTAACTTTATGGAATCTACTAGCATTTAGATAGGATAGAAAACAAAAACTTCTAACTATCCTTAAATATAAGCCTTATTTACAGTAGATTAAAGATAAAGCAATAAAACAAAATATCACTATCTCATAAATAACAGTGTATGCCTGTTATATAAATCCCCTATAATAGAATGAAAATAACAAAGACTTGCACAATTACACTTTAATAGCCCTCATGAATCAACACATTGTGTATAATAATACAAACTTGTACCAAAAGTCAAACATTATTTCTATTTATATTTAAGAAATAATTCATGGATGGATGAAATAATAATCTTAATATGACCTACAAGTTTACAATACCAGTGATATCTAACAAAATATATACCTCAATAATTGATTTCTAATTACATCTAAAAATAAAATGAAATACTAATTCAGCTATAGTACTATTCTACTAATACCAATATAGTCTTATTAACTAAGTCAATTATGATAAGATTAAATACTTAATAACAATACAAAATCAATTAACAGAATGCATCTTTCCATTTTCATCAACTTAATGTATTATAAAATTAAATCAACCTTTTAAATAACATTAAGATTTTCAAAAACCAATCATAACAATTTATAAAATAAATTATGGAGTCCTATTTGATGCTTATTCAAATGTTTTTCAGTTTAATAAAGCTAAATTGTTAAAACTTTAGACTATAACTATCAACACATGTGAAACTTTGTAAGTGATTATTATAATCAAATATTAATATTAAAATTTAATAGTTACACTGAATTTATGAGTCACATAACAGAATCAAATATATTACTGTTAACAGTTGCATAAGTAAATGAGATTATGATCTTTATGACTGTATATTGATTTAATATAATATTCATTTTAATTAATATTGACCTAAAATAAAATATGCAAACATTTTATTGCAACTATTGTTACTCATCTTCAACAATTATCATATTTGTACATGTATCAATCATCAAATCAATTTATATATATATGAGTATAACTTGTTACAAACAAAATAATTATAATAAGCTTTTAATTATGTATTAAATATTTTAAAATGTCAAATTGGTTAAACAAATGAAAGATGAAAGTGTTGTAGGTAATTTTGGTTATGGTAATAGAAATGAGAGAGGACATAGACTTGTGGAGTTTGCAGAGAAGGAAAAACTTTATATTATGTATTCTTTTTTTGAGAAAAATGTTAGAAGGAAATGGACATGGAAGCATCCAAATGAAGGTACAGCAGAATTGAATTTTATTTTGACTAACAGGAAATACATATTTCAAGATTGTAATGTTCTTAATAAATTTAACACAGGAAGTGATCATCGATTAGTAAGGGGTAAGATACATGTTAATGTAAAACTAGAGAGACAAAAATTATTAAGAAAAACTATATTTACAGTTGATATTCCTAATCTTCAGAAACATTCTAATGAATTTAAATTAGAACTTACAAATCGGTTTCAAGTATTAGTAGATTTTGAACATGATTCAGATTTGAATGAAATTAATATGAAAATAACTGATACACTTTTAAAAACTGCAACAAAGATAGCTGGTAGAAAAAAGCAGCAATTGACTAATAAAATTTCTACTGAGACTAGAGAACTTATGAAGAAAAGAAGGAATATGAAGATATGCAAGAATGATGCATTAAAAAGAATTGAATATCTTGAATTTTGTAAAATGGTGCGGAAAAGAGTTGAAAATGATATAAGAAAGTATAACTGTGAACTAGCAAGAAAAGCTGTAGAAGAAAATAAAAGTCTTAAGAATGTAAAACAACATTTTGGTATTGGTAGGAAATTTATATCTGCAATAAGGAAAAAAAAAAGAGGGATGACATTATGAAATTGGTAGAAGATTTTTATCAAGAATTATATAGTAATAAAGAACAAGTACCTCCTATATCTATTACATCTTCCGAATTGCCCAGAATTTTAAATGAAGAAGTGAGAAATGCAATTAAATGTATGAAGAAAGGAAAGGCTCCAGGTAATGATGGAATTATAATTGATATATTAAAAGAAGCAGGTGAAGAAACAGAAAAAATATTAGCAAAGTTATATACCAAATGTCTAAATGATAAAGATGTACCGGATGATTGGAAGAATGCAGTAATAATATTAATATTTAAAAAAGGTGATAAAGAAGATATTAGAAATTACAGACCTATCAGCCTTTTATCAGTTTTATGTAAAATTTTTACCAAGATAATTACAACTCATCTACAGAGAACCTTGGATTTTCACCAACCAAGAGAACAAGCTGGATTTAAAAGTGGTTTTAGTACAGTAGATCATATTCAAGTATTGAGAGAAGTTATAGAAAGG
Source organism: Epiperipatus broadwayi (assembly GCA_028023455.1). Classification (NCBI taxonomy): domain Eukaryota; kingdom Metazoa; phylum Onychophora; class Udeonychophora; order Euonychophora; family Peripatidae; genus Epiperipatus; species Epiperipatus broadwayi. Next base: position 554,983 of record JAQFVV010000222.1, on the reverse strand, counting down.
ACAAATGAATATGAGTTGTCATTATGTTTTGGATTTGTAGATTATGAAAAGGCATTTGATTCTATAAACATTTCTTCAGTGATTAAAGCATTGGATCATCAAGGTATAGATCCAGGATATTGTTATATTTTAAAGAATATTTATAAAAATGCAACAGCAACAATTAGATTACATAATGATACTGGGAAAGTCAACATTGAGAAAGGTGTAAGACAAGGTGACTCCATATCTCCAAAACTTTTTACAGCAGTGCTGCAAGAAGTATTTTGTGGATTAAAATGGGAAACTAAAGGAGTGAAAGTAAATGGAGATTATTTAAGTCATTTAGATTTTGCAGATGATGTAGTTGTTTTTGCAAATAATGCTTCCGAGCTGCAGGAAATGTTGCAGGAGTTATCAGATGAAAGTAGGAAAGTAGGACTAAAGATAAATGTTAAAAAGACTAAAGTAATGTTTAATCGATTTGCTCAAAATATGAAAATAAAGATTGATTATGATGAATTAGAAGAAGTTAAAAGTTACAAATACCTTGGTCAGATTATTAATACAGATGGAAACATAATAGAGGAAATTAATCATAGAATTAAACTTGGTTGGAGTGCTTTTGGTAGAAATAACTTGATATTAAAAGGAAATATGCCTATGTGTTTGAAAAGAAAGGTTTTTAACAAATGTGTTTTACCAGTTCTTACTTATGGATCTGAGACTTGGACACTTAATAGAAGATCAATACAGAGACTTCAGACCACTCAAAGAAGTATGGAGAGATGTATGTTGGGAGTAACAAGAAGAGATCGAAAACGCAATGTATGGGTAAGAGAACAAACAGGTGTTACTGACCTCATTGAAAAAATTAAAAGATTGAAGTGGAGTTGGGCTGGAAATATTGCTAGAAGAGATGATAATAAATGGACAATTGAAATTTTAAACTGGATTCCAAGAGATTGTAAAAGACCCAGAAGGAGACCACATGTAAGATGGATGGATGAAATAAGAAAATGTGTAGGGGTGATGTGGAGAAGAGAAGCTAATGATCGGAGAAGATGGATTAAACTTGGAGAGACCTTCATCCTGTAGTGGATTGATAATGGTTGATAATGATGATGATGATGATGATAACTTGTTACAAACAAAATAATTATAATAAGCTTTTAATTATGTATTAAATATTTTAAAATGTCAAATTGGTTAATATAAAATATATACCTGATCAAATAATAAACATTAAATTCAATACAAAGAAAATGATATGTAATTACTTTTTAACCAATCCTTTGCTTTAATTTCTTAATTATTTTGTGACTGCTTCTAATGAATTATGTGGTATGATGAATTAGTGAGTATCTTATCAACCAAATACAATTAACCAAAAATTTTCATTGTACAACTGAATGACAACCAAGGAAGTTTACTTGTTTTAAATTAATTCAAAATTTATTAATTGATATAAATTTAAATTAAATATATATATGGCAAATAAACATTTAAAATATATGAATATAATCCAGTTTTACTTTAAGCAATAGATTTTTAATTGACATTAACTTCATATTTAAATAGGTAATTGTGACATCACTCCCAACTTATTAGATAAATACAAATAAATATGCTTGTGTAACACAAAAATGTTGTAGAATGTTTATACTTTCTGAAATATAAACAAGTTTAAGAGATATCTTCTTTTTATACTTCCTATAAAATATAGTTAATTGAAATATATATATTGTACACTTTTTATTAGGTCTAAATAGGTTTGTAAGACAAATTCTTAAAAATTTTAAAATTAATAGAGATTTAAGGATAGTAAGTGGTATAGTAATGTTAATAGGGTTTTTAAAAGCTTTGTTAACATTAAGTTAAAGTTATAAATATTTAAAAGCTATAATAAAATGTTAAAATTATATAGTAAAAGTTAAATAGTATAATTTTGTATGGTTGGAAGAACTGGCCATAGTGATAGTAATGAAAATTATGTATTAAAAGTCTTGTTAAACAAGCTGTAGAAAACTAATTTTTAAATAATGATTTAAAATTGAATAAGTTACTAAATGTATTTAATAAAAGTATATTTAAATTTATATTATAATCATTTACTAAAAGTTTAGTATTTAATGGTATAAACAAATGTATTCAGTTTTATTTATTGTTTAAATAAAGTCAAAATTTGTTATTCCAAATTCTATCATTATATTATTTTTTATAATATAATATTTTGTCATTAAATATTTAATTAATTTCATTTCAGACAGTGAATCCACCTGGGTCTCTTTTTACGTGGACTTATTTAACACAATTTTAAAGTTACACGATTTATGTTTCACCAGAAGTCGAACTCCGCTAATGCGCTATTACTTTAAATAATAAATTTCATGCACTTACATTATATTGAAAGTAATAGCACATTATTGGAATTCACTTTAATCTTAGTAATTTTAATATTTTCAGTGCTTTATAATAGTAAGATTTTATGCAATAATGAAATTAAAATCATGATTTCCACATTTTATGTATACACACATTAAATTTTACAAGATTATAATGTAAATTTGTTCGAACATTGTGCATGTTAATTTTGCATTTTAAATCACATTCTGTTTTTGCTTTTTAAAAAAGAATGTAATCAATTATTAATTATTTAGTGTCCACAAGTTTATGTTTAAAAGATGAGTAATAGCAGTGAAACGAAATGTAATTTTTAAACGGAATTGAAAATTAAAGACAAAAATAATAATTTAATTTTTAGTTGTTAGTTTTAATTAAATTTTTCCCAGCAGTGGTGAATAAATGTCTTTTTATTATCGTAAGTCTAAATTCATAAACAATTAATAAAATCATCGTCTCAAAAATTAATTACTAATTACGTTGTCAACAGAAAACCATTAACACAACATGAGAGTGAACTTGGTGCTAGTTGTATTTCCTCTTGTGAGAATCTGTTTTTTTACTAGTTTGCAAACGAACCTGTATTTCGGCAAATAACGATAATAATTAAAATGTGTATAAAAAATGTAAATTACTGTACTGTAAATTATGCATAAAAATATATTATTTTGAATAAAATTAAATATTATAATTAAAAAAAGTTTGTCTTGTATCAATTTTTTTCTAATTTGAAATTTTTTATTAGTCATATTTTATTTCTTTATTTTTTTTTTGCGCGAATTTTAAAGTAATTTTACATTCGGGCATAGCTTTTATGCGAATTTTGAAAAATCACAGACTGCATCCCCCTTTTTTCAATGTAAGTTACATCTATTTTTGCACAATTTTGTTTGTGCATGTTTTCTGAGGAACCTATCTATCACGTCAAATGAGACCCAGGTGTATAAAAAATTGTAACATTTGTCTGGATTTTTTAGTCTAGAGACTAGCAAGTACACATACTTTGTGCTTGCAAGATTTTTAAAAAAAGTTTCAAAATTACTTTAAGAATTGTTTTAAAATTGAAAACATTTGAATATCATAAAAATAAAATATAAGAAATTATATAATTAGTTGTCTTTAAAAATAGTCGTAATTAATAAAGATAAATTTAAAAAAATAGATATATTAAAATTAAATATCAGATAAACTGACATAAAGTATTATTTAAAATATGTTATTTTAATGTGTTTAATTTGTTAGGTAAAATTATAAAATTAATTTGAAATTGAATATTTTAATAAAATTGGTGTTATAATAATAAATCATAATTTTATTTCTAAATTTTAATGAACATGCAATTGACATTTATATAAATTAGTTTTATAAGTCATGGGTCAGGTAACCAATCAGATTGTAAGTTAGAACTGGTATAAAAATGAATGCTCTCATATACTTGTTACTTATTACTACTTGTTGCTTCTTGTTGCTAAGTCTAAAACTTACTACTACTTTTATTTTTTAGTACCCAGTATATTATTATAAGTCAGTTAGTCTCAATTTTTAAAATTTTTATTATTAAAAAAGTGTAAAGGATTATCAATTTATTAAGTCAAAGCAAGAATGTATCACTAAACAAATCAATTCCATGCTAGTTATTTTTATTTAAAATTTAAGTTGAATTCATAGTGAATTATGGAATATCTACCTGAATTAATGTGTGTAAGAGGATTAATGACAAAAAGACAGTTGAAAGAAGAAAGTATAATTTTTTTTCCTATTAATTAAAAAATTTTGTAATCATTGTTATAAAATGCTTTGGAGTTTAAGGAGGATATTATTTGGAAATACCACTCAGAGAACTAACCCGTTTGCTTATAATATTTTAAAACTTTTAAATTTTATCATTTGGAAAATAAAAATTATTTGGACAAGATTAAAACTGAATGTTTTCTTTAAATCCATAAAATACTTAACATTAAATTCAGAGTATAAAAATATATCATTCTTTGTTTACACTATTGTTCTGCTTTTTTTTTTTTAAATTGCAGTAATTTAAAAAAAAATATTGATTTTAAAATGTTATTACAAATCTTTTGAAAAAAATGATGAAAAAATAAAAGACAAACATTATTATGGATATAATTACTATGATAAGTTGTTGTAAAAAATACTGTAAATTATTTTGATATAATAAAAAACATATTTTCTTAATTATATGTCAGAAAAGAAAATTAATGGATAATAAAAAAAAATTATCCTGACTAAAGAAATAACTTATAAAATACTTAAATATAAAATTATAAATGACTTTATATCTACATTATTATGAGATAATAATATTTTGAATGGAGTGAAAAAATCCGTATTTTCCACTAACATACATATGGATTTTTAAGGCCCGATAATGATGCATCTGAAGCCGGATAATTTGACATAAATGGAAAAACACTGGAGCTATCCTATAGGAATATTTTAAGTGATATCACATAAATAGTTGTTATCCTGAGAAAGCTACAGACAATTGACTGTATTTATAAACTTTCCATAGCAAGATGAACAGCTAGTTTTTCAAATTTTTTTGGATTTAAAAGTTGACATTATTACTTTTTATTTGTGAGTTTACATGCTGTGGAAGGAGGGAAAAAGTTTTGTGCTAAAGAACTTTCAGACGATATGGGTCGCATAGCAACCACACCAGGGGAATTTCTATTTGAAACATTGTATTGAAATGAAAACTTTTTGTTGGACTTTATTGGAACAAAACAAGAATTGGAATTATGTAAATTTAGTTTTGGATTATTATTTTGAATACATTAACCTTTAGTATTAAGATTTATTGTTAGGATAGGAAAGGTTACATTTTAAATATTTTATTATTTTTATTCTAACAACATTAATATTCTTTGAAAAATCTTTTAATATTTTAAAGTCTTTGCAAACATTTTTTAAAAGTATAATAGTGTACTGAATGACTGATATTTTTGATTGATATGTTTTTCTTATCTAAATTTGGACCGAAGATGTCAAGATAGTGGTTTTTGCAAATTGTAAAGCCACTAGGTATTTTTTTAATTGTTTTAATTATTATGTAACATATATTTTATTTACTATTTTTTTCTAGAATTGTTTGGAATATTTTTGAAGATATTTCTTTTATCATATGTATGTGTGAACATGAATATGCATGTGTTAATTACACATATAGATTTATTATTATTCTGAGATATAAGCAATGATTTTTTTAAAAGAAAAGAGAGATACATACACTTTTTCTTTTTATATTACCAAGTGTAATATAATTTATTGATGCTCATAAATTTTTATATAATTCTTTACTGAATGAACCATACTTTTGAAATATTTGAATATTGATTTCAATATTTTTAAAAACAAAGGCATTTGTATTTTTGTTGCCGAGTTTTAAGTGAATAAAACCTTTTTCTTATCATAGTTCTGGATTGATAGTATCATATGTTAACTTTGTTTGTTATTAGGAGTAATGCTAGTTATTTTGTGATGTAGATTGTTAAATCTATTATGAACTTTTAATCAGTAGTGATGGGGAAATACATAAGAAAACCTTTGGATGCTTATATGTAGGATTCATGAAGAAAATAGGAAAATAGCCTATAATTTTATCTTAGTAGTTTATGCAAATACAGTTAACATAGCCCTGTATCTTGTATGTATTTTCCATAGACAGTGGTGACATTTTTCATATTTTATAATGATTTGTAGGAGCTCAATAAATAGCCTGGACAGTATTATTTTGAAGGTATTGAATAGAAAAGTCATATCTATTCTTTCACACTGTTTCTATGTGGATTATTCATAAAATATTTTATATTATTGAATCTTTACTCTAGTTATTCCTTCACATCCTATGCATCGTATATCTATCTTAATTTCAACAGTTATTACATCATGTAGGATAATATTTTATAAAAGGAAAATAATGAATAATTTTGGATTGATGTATTGTTATTTTTCAAAAGGAATAAGTTAGGTTTTTTTGTTTGAATTAAGATGAAATACTAAAGAAATTGAATGTAAATGTTAACAGTAGAATTATAAAGAATCATAAATATTTTTCGATATTTTTATTAAACAATTTTGATAATAAAAAAAATGATAACTATTCATAATATTTTAAATAATTTTGATATTCTAATTTTATACAAATCAATGCATATTTTTAAAGATGAAAACATCAAAATGAGTAAAATAAAGAATGGTGAATGCTTGTAGTTTATGAATATTATTTTATATTGTTTTTTTTAATAAAACACACTTATAAGGATTTTGAGAATGGTGCCAAGCAATAGTATCTAATATAACATCAACACTATTTTTTGCTGAATTTAATTTTTATTTATTGAATAACACTAATTATATTTTTAAAATGAACATTATTTTAAGAATTTATATTTTGTGCATATTTATTAAAGCTATATCAAACAATTTAGTTAAATTATGAAGTGTAGGTTTAGATTACCTTGTATTTTATATTGTGTATAACAAATAAGGCATAAGCCAGAGTGAAGGCTTATTTATTTACTTTTGATTTGGTTTAATATTGGAAAATGTAACTCAATCTTATTTAGTTAGATTTATATTTTGTTAGATTTGTGTAATGAAACTGTACATATTGTAAATAGTTTTTGTTTTAATGAAAGTATAATAAACTTGTTGAATTTGTTTTTTATAAATCTCTGTGTTATTTTAATTAATGTATTCACCATCACAAATACATGATTAACAGAATCCAAAATAAATATGATACATTTGCACAGTATAAATAAATTATTTATTTTAAGAAATAATAATTATCCAGAATATGATATTTGAATATTTTTTTTATTGCAATAGTATTATTATAGTCGTAATTGATTTCACAATTTACTGCATAAAATATAATATTGTTTGTTGCCACATATTTTCAGATTATACCATACTAAGATGCTACATGAGAAATAAAAGAATTATATTGTCATTGTTATTGCCATTACCATTATTATTAGTTATCATAGAGTTAAATAGTAGTTTGATTATTATATTATTATTATTATTATTATTATTATTATTATTATTATTATTATTATTATTATTATTATTATTATTATTATTATTATTATTATTATTATTATTATTATTATTATTATTATTATTATTATTATTATTATTATTATTATTATTATTATTATTATTATTATTATTATTATTATTATTATTATTATTATTATTATTATTATTATTATTATTATTATTATTATTATTATTATTATTATTATTATTATTATTATTATTATTATTATTATTATTATTATTATTATTATTATTATTATTATTATTATTATTATTATTATTAGTTAAGTGTAGTTTGGAATGATATAAAATCCCTTATCATACTTGGCTACAGGAGATATTTAAAATTAATTAGATTTATTTTTTTAAAAACCTGAAATAATTATAATTATATTTTAGAAAGAGATTAGAATTTAGTTTAGAATATTATACTAAATTACTTATTATTTTTAAAGTCATAAGAATACTATGAATTTATTATTATTATTATTATTTGAAATAATAGGGGGATAGTGTTCTTATGCCATTGAGGTTGTATCCTGTGAGATATAGGCCCAATGTAATTCATTACTGATTTACCTACACTAAATTGTCTCATGATTTATTAGTATTTTATTAGTTTAATTTTCATAAATCGAACTATATATCATTTATTAATTATTTAGAGCTAGTCAAATGGTAGAAATTATTATAGGATATCTTTATTATTGATTATATTAAGATTTTAGGTATTTTAGCCAGAACATTATTATTTTATTGAGCTAGTTTCATTTTTCTATTATGCATCAAATGGAAGATGAAGATACAATATATATATATATGGCTGCAGAAAGGAGTTTGTGATTAACTGCAAGGACACCCTTTGATTCCTCTTGGAGTCCTTAAAGGAACTGAGCAGGGCAAATTTCTAATGTCCACTCCATACATTCTTGTCATTGCAACTGTTATTACTATGTGATTATTCATATAGTATGCAAACATGGATGGGCTGCTCACCAACATGCATTAGCCAGCATCATGAGTTTATTGGCTTTTTACCTCCGAGTTTAAGAATATTTTTTCCAATATATACAATCATGACAAACAAAAATAAATCAGGGCCCTTATTCCCAGGAGGCTGTAAAGTCACCAACCAAGGCAGCAGTTAGTGGCCAAAGGCAGAGGGTGCTAAGAATCCCCTGATTGCGGACTCAGGCTGCCACTTGATGATGACTTTTAATTTAGGTACTTACAACTGCAGATCACTTTCAAGTAAAGGAAGATTGCAAGAGTTAGAAGAAGAACTGTTTTATATTAAATGGAATAATATTGGACTTTGTGAAGTTAGAAGAAAAGATGAAGAAACAATTGATTTAAAAAGTGGACATATACTCTATTATAAAGGCACAAATATTGGAAATACAAGTAGAGTAGGATTCATTATAAATAAAAAATGGAAGAATAACATTGTGGAGATTAATGGTGTATCAGACAGAGTGGCAAGATTAGTTTTACAACTTAATAGCAGTTACCAAATGTAGATTGTGATAAAGTAGTAGAAGATTTTTATATGGATGTACAAAAGGCTTTTGATCAGAGTAAACAACATTTTAAAATTGTTATGGGAGACTTTAATGCTAGAATTGGTAAACAAATGAAAGATGAAAATGCTGTAGGTAATTTTAGTTATGGTAATAGAAATGAGAGATGACATAGACTTGTGCAGTTTGCAAAAAAAAAACAACAACTTTATATTATGAATTCTTTTTTTGAGAAAAATGTTAAAAGGAAAGGGACATGGAAGCATCCAAATGAAGGTACAGCAGAATTGTATTATATTTTGACTAACAGAAAATACATATTTCAAGATTGTAATGTTCTTAATAAATTTAACACAGGAAGTGATCATCGATTAGTTAAATGTAAGATACATGTTAATGCAAAACTAGAGAGACAAAAATTATTAACAAAAAACAATATTTACAGTTGATATTCCTAATCTTCAGAAACATTCTAATGAATTTAAATTAGAACTTACAAATAGGTTTCAAGTGTTAGCAGATTTTGAACATGATTCAGATTTGAATGAAATTAATATGAAAATAACTAATACACTTTTAAAAACTGCAACAAACATAGCTGGTAGAAAAAAGCAGCAATTGACTAATAAAATTTCTACTGAGACTAGAGAATTTATAAAGAAAAGAAGGCATATGAAGATATACAAAAATGATGTATTAAAAAGAATTGAATATCTCGAATTTTGTAAAATGGTGCGGAAAAGAGTTGAAAATGATATAAGAAAGTATAACTGTGAAATAGCAAGGAAAGCTGTAGAAGAAAATAAAAGTCTCAAAAATGTTAAATAACATTTTGGTATTGGTAGGAAATTTATATCTGCAATAAGAAAAAAAGATGGAATTCTTACTAAAAAGAGAGATGACATCATGAAATTGGTAGAAGATTTTTATCAAGAATTATATAGTAATAAAGAACAAGTGCCTCCTAAACCTATTATATCTTCTGTATTGCCCAGAATTTTGAATGAGGAATTGAGACATGCAATTACATTTATGAAGGAAGGGAAAGGCTCCAGGTAATGATGGAATTATAATTGATATGTTAAAAGATGCAGGTGAAGAAATAAATTTTTTTTTAGCAAAGTTATATACCAAATGTCTAAATGATAAAGATGTACCAGATGGTTGGAAGAATGCAGTATTAATATTAGTATTTAAAAAAGATGATAAAGAAGATATTAGAAATTACACCCTTATCAGTCTTTTATCAGTTTTATACAAAATTTTTACTAAGATAATTACAACTCGTCTACAGAAAACACTGGATTTCCACCAACCAAGAGAACAAGCTGGATTTAAAAGTGGTTTTAGTACAGTAGATTTTATTCAGGTATTGAGAGAAGTTATAGAAAGGACAAATGAATATGAGTTGCATTATGCTTAGGATTTGTAGATTATGAAAAGGCATTTGATTCTATAAACATTTCTTCAGTGATTAAAGCATTGGATCATCAAGGTGTAGATCCAGGATATTGTCATATTTTGAAGAATATTTATAAAATTGCAACAGCAACAATTAAATTACATAATGATAGTAGGAAAATCAACATTGAAAAAAGTGTAAAACAGGGTGACTCAATATCTCCAAAACTTTTTACAGCAGTGCTGTAAGAAGTATTTTGTGGATTAAAATGAGAAGCTAAAGGAATGAAAGTAAATGGAGATTATTTAAGTCAATTAGATTTTGCAGATGATGTAGTTGTTTTTTTGCAAATAATGCAAATAAGGAAATGTTGCAGGAGTTATAAGATGAAAGTAGGACTAAAGATAAATGTTAAAAAGACTAAAGTAATGTTTAATAGATTTTCTCAAAATATAAAAATAAAGATTGATTATGATGAGTTAGAAGAAGTTAACAGTTACAAATACCTTGGTCAGATTATTAATACAGATGGTAATATAATGGATGAAATTAATCATAAAATTAAACTTGGTTAGAGTGCTTTTGGTAATAATAACTTGATACTAAAAGAAAATATGCATATGTGTTTGAAAAAAAAAAAGATTTTTAATAAATGTGTTTTGCCAGTTCTTACTTATGTATCTGAGGCTTGGACACTTAATAGAGGAGCAATACAGAGACTTCAGACCACTCAAAAAAGTATGGAGAGATGCATGTTGGGAGTAACTAAAAGAAATCGAAACGCAATGCATGGGTAAAAGAACAAACAGGTGTTACTGACCTCATTTAAAAACTTAAAAGACTGAAGTGGAGTTGGGCTGTACATATTGCTAGAAGAGATGATAATAGATGGACAATTGAAATTGTAAACTGGATTCCAAGAGATTGTAAAAGACCCAGAAAGATACCACATGTGAGATGGATGGATTAAATAAGAAAGTTTGCAGGGGTGATGTGGAGAATAGAAGCTAAAGATAGAAAAAGATGGATTGAACTTGGAGAGACCTTCATCCTGCAGTGGGTTGATAATGGTTGTTGATGATGATGATGATATATATATGCTGTTACATCAATTTTGGCTGCAGAAAGGAGTTTGCTATTAACTGAAAGAAAACCCTTTGATTCCTCTTGGACACCTTATAGGAACCAAGCAGAGCAAAATTCTAATGTCCACTTCATATGTTCTTAGTGTTGCCACTGTTATTACTATGTGATTATTCATATAGTATATGGACATGGATGGGCTGCTCACCAACAAGCATTAGCCAGTATGGTGAGTTTATTGATGAATGGTTGCACATATACATACACTATAATTGTTTTCACTTATCATGTCATTCTTTATTATTCTCTTTTACAGTCAACTTTAGTCAAGCACTCAATAACATTTAAGAATATTTGCTTTTAGGTGGATATATTTATCTGCTTTTATATGAAATCAAGACTATGAAAAATCTCCTTCTAAAGTTATGCATTAATATTATCTTACTAATGACTGACTGACTGACTGAAGATCCTTGTCTTTCTAACACCATTTATTTTAATATTTAAAACAAATAATAATTACATCATACAAAAGTAAATTGTTGGAAAGGCAGTATTTACCGATATTTAACTTTCTTTCATTTATGATTCTTCATTCACTTTTAATTAACAAATTAACTTCCTCTTTTTTCTCTCTTATGTAATCAAAATGAGTTGTCATGAAAGAATTATGTTACTGGTAAATTTGACTATAATCTAACATTACTGGTATTTGCTATTGACAAAACAATGTAAATTTTAACAACTTATTAAAAATATTTTACAATTTTAAAATGGAAATATAAATATTTTTATTCTACGTTTATAATGACAATGTTTACATTACTTTCATCAAATTTTATTATAAACATTTTTTATGTGCAGAAGATGTTACATTTCTACATAAATATACTTGGAGATTTGACAATGGAAATGATGACTATTAAATATTTAATTCTCACATGACATACACTGAATTATTGAGGTTATGTATAACTAAGTTATCATTATACGTTTACAGAATTAATTATGATTTAATTAAATTGTGTTAACACTTAATTTCACATTTAACCCATAAGTTAATTAATATTTATTTACTGAGAATTTAAATCACTTTTTATAATCTTTTTTGTTAGATATGTTTGAAAATTGTTTGATTGTAGTATTACTAATACATTTGTCTATAACGAAAATGAAAGATGTTGAAAATATATTACCACCAATTGTTACTTATTGTATTTACTTTTTAATGATATGAAAACTACATAGTTCTATCTACTAATTTATTTCAATAAAGAAATGTTTTCAGAATTTATTAATTTATGGAATCATATATGCAAATCTTAAAATTACATTATAGTGTACTTAGTTTACTTAAACATTTTGAGCATTAGTTAAGTAAAGATTTATACTGTATGTTAATCTTGTTAACTGTAGTTGAGTGTGATTTTGATGGGTAGAACTAGATTCATAGCACTTTATAGCTGAGCGCCGCTTCAGCTGTTGAATCTAGATTTATAGCACTCATGAGTGCTATGAATATGAGTCTGTCTTGACCAGCTCACTCAGCTACAAAGTTCTATGAATCTAGTTTTACCAGCCAAAAGTGCACTTTTCAGGCATCTCAAGATGGAGCCAAGGTTCCTGGACTTTCTAGTGAAAATCAACCTGAATTCACTCCTGACGAACTGGTTCCTGCACTACAGGGGATTCCTCAAGAATATAGATCCTATGTGTCACAACTGCCATAGAACCTGTAAAACCTTTGATCAATGGTAAATGATTGCCCAACATATGACAAAATCAGAACTTTCATTAATCACAACTGCCACATTTCCCTGAACAAAATCTTAAATATCAAGCTTCCTGTACAGGGATTATATCACCACAAGACTCTCAACCTTTATCACTTATGCCATCTGGGTGGCCAGATGTCACAACAAGTTTACCATTTTTCATCCTAAGCCTGAAGATACATTCATTTCCAAGCTGAAGGAATTTTGCCATACGGACAGAATCATCTCATCCAGATTCTTATTTGACAACACGTGGACCCTGATTAAGCTGGATTAAACAACACCAGTGATCACATCAGAACATCTCATTGCCTGAGTAACATGGATAACTATTATTTTTGATTTACAATTGTATCATTATTACATATGGTTTTTCAATAAAGTTATTTATAAATAAAATTAAAAAAAGTGCACTCAGCTACAATTAACAAGATTAACATATGGAATAAATCTTTACTTAGCTAATGTTCAAAATGTTTAAACAAACCAAGTACAAATAGGATTAAAAAGGAGAATGATATGAAAATACTATAACATGAATTGAAAACATTTAAACATATATTCTATTGAAAATGTCTTCAATTAGCACTTGCTACTTTGGATTCCATCATTTTGGATATTTCAGAAAGTAGACTTTATGTAAAATAAAATAACACATTAATAATAAAATACTGTTTTATTAAAAATCCACTTTCAATTAAGAATGTTTATAACACAATTTTATGTGATCTTTTGCTATTATAGCAGTAATATTATATTTTTTTTATGATTTTAAATTGCTAGCTTGAAAGCAAACATGTGGTTCACTTACAAAAAGATTAGGATTCTACTGACATATAAAAAATAATTGTTTTATATCAGGATTAAATATTTCTTGTGGATAGTAATTTTCCATTCATAATTCTGAAATCAAAATTATTATAAATTTGCAGAAATAATTTTTTTGTTAAATAAGTTTCTTGGCTCTTTGGTATTACTTCTACAATGATGTACTCTTCCGATGACATATTACTTCAAATTTGCAATATGTTTAAAATAATACCTCCAAAGAATGTGTGGACAAATTTAATCAATAAAAGTTGTTCACAGATCCTGTGAAGGCATTATTTTAAATATATCACAAACTTAGAATAATACTACATCGGAATTTATACATCATACTACATGTAACATAAAAGTTCAAATCTAAAAAAATTAATAGGAGTCATACTTATTATAAAAAAGGAAAAAAAAACATTGCAATATTAAATAAAACAGATACTTGTGACTTGTATTTATTTATTATGGCATTACATGCTGTCAAAGCTATCCTTTCTCTTCCCAGGATAGTACTGCTTTGCACCATCATATTTCATGTGTAATACCATAATTTACATGCAAAAACATGTAATTTCTAATGATGGAGATATATATATTTATTATGGAAATAGTAGAAATATGAAAAAGAACCCTAAAACATATCTTAAATGGCCATCTGTAAAACAAAGTTTTAGATTTCTGTTATTTTTTTAACCTAAAACAACATGGCAAACTGTAAGATAAAGTTGTATGTTCATCTAAAAAATGGTGAACTGTAAGTTTAACCTTATATTTTAAATATATATTTTTTCAAAAATGTAAAATATAACAATTTTTAATTGTACATGTATATAAAGTTTAGCAAAAATAATAATAACGAAGACAAATATAACAAATTTTGTCTCTAAATGTATACTTCAATTAGAAAAAATAGTATTACTAAATGATGCAAGAAATTTACACTAAGTTTTTAAAAAAGTCTTTTTTTAAATAAACACAAATATAGCAACTTTTACTACTAAATGTACTTTTAAATAAACAAAAATTACTTACAAATGATGTGATACATTTATATTTTGTAGAAAAAAATCACAGATAGCACAAAATCTTGAAGGTCACAAGTTTTGCTATTTAGTGATGTGTATATATGTAAAAAGTTGTTGACATGGATTAGTCATGCCAGAATTTAATTGCCATGATAACATGAACCATAAATTTTGTATAAATATTACTGGCTGAAAACATCACCAGAGTGATATGCCATAGCAGGAATACTACCAAAGTACTGATTTTTTTATAAATATAGAATATAGGTCTATTTATGCATTAAAATTATTTGTATCTTTTATGGTCATATGTTTGTTAAAAAATTCATTTCTAGAATTATCTCTTTAATTATTGAAACTTTATAAATATGTTTACTTTTTATTTTAAACATTTTACTAATGAAGTTAACTGGTTAATAATTTGATTTTTCCCCACCTGGTGATAAGTATTTGAAAATGGTCACCTTCATTACTGTATAAAATTTTTAATTTATTCTAAAACTCAATAAGTTAGTTGGACTTGATTTTTTTAAATTTAATTTTATAAATGAATAATATTCTAAAACATCACACTTAAAATCTCTTGTGTAAATTAAACAATGTACCATAAACACCATCAAATAAATTATGTAAACACTCTATGCAAAAAAGGAACAAAATGTTCTAAAGTTTGCTTTAATGTGAATGAACAATGACATATTTATAACAGATCTATCAAGTTTTGCTTTAAAATCTAATATTTTCTTTGTAATAATTACAATATTGGAAAAATTTTAATACTATATCAATTCAGAAAAAAATGACATTGACACTTTCATTTTTATTCATTATATTATGATGAAGATTACTAAGTTTTATTTCTAAAAATAAAAGATAAATGTATAAACTAAAAATTTACATGTATATTTCTTTTTATTTTATATAATGCTTAACCAATTAGTGTGTAAAAATAATCAAAATATTTTATAATCAAACAAAAAAATCTTATTTTGTTTATACCAAAACTTTGCATAAAAATTTAACCAGGAAGATATAAATAATCAGGAAACATTTTGGCAAGTGTCAAACATTGTGGTATCCCTTAGGTGTAGGCTGACTGTCCCTTAGATATAAGGTGATTGTCCATAACATACTGACCACTTCAGATTTTTTTTCAAATGAAACATCAATTAAAGCATTAACTATATCAACAGAATTAACAATAAAATCTAGGGAAATTATTGTCATTACCCACATGTTTAAAAACTATACCTGGAGTATCATGTAGATATCAGTCTTTATGATTGTTACATCTGATCATTATAAATTTCAACACAGGCATCTAATAATGTTTTAATTATAATTTAATAAAATTGTTATAACAATGAAAATGTTACTATACCTGATTTAGTTAATTATTACTAAAAGCCTGAATTACCATTTATCTTTTTTACATATGATTAAAAACTTTTTGAGCTTAATATTTTTTATACATATAATTTAGTAAAGATAAAATATGCTGAGATTATATTTATATAAAAGTAATAATTTGTATATATTTATATTCACCTGTTGATGACATGATAATTCCATATCTCAACAACTTGATTTATTTGAACAAAAAGAAATATATTCACAATTACACACAATATATACATTAGTCAATGGTATTGTAAATAAAAACATTAAAAAATATAAAATAGTATACAAAATTGGAATATAGTATACAAAATTGGAAATGAGTTTAATAAAATGTATATAATTTATTAGAAAATTTGAAATGTTAGGCCAAAATTTATTATAATATGTATTCAAACATTCTGAATTGTATATAATTCAAAAAAATTGTCTTTCAATTTTACCCTTGATATTATTAATAAATCTATTTAATTAAGCTAAAAGTGTACCCACTAGAATTATTAGATATATTAATCATACTAAGGATAAAACTGAAAAAACAAAAATCTCTTAAATATAACAGGACCAAGAAGAATGCAACACACAAGTAGTTTTCTTAGTTAATAAAAATCATCGTGGTCATTTATTCAATTTTAAAAATATTAAATAATGAGTTAGAAAAAGCAAAAAAATAAAGGGATGATGCATTGTTTACAATAAAAATGTTATCAAGAAAAAATCAATTTCCACTTAGTATTTATTTTAACATTTAAATTTGAATAACTAACTGATAAGACAACCTTTATAAACTATTAACATATTTAAATTAACTTTCACTTTAGTTAAAATATAATGTTATGGTGCATCACATTAAAAATGCCTTTGTTTAAAATAATATCTACATTTACTATATTAATGCATATACATATTCGTGTATGGTAAGTGGCATATTATCCAGGTTCACTCATATATAATTTATTGTACTAACATACATTTATATATATATATATAGCACATGAAAATCTTTGTTTTAACATATATATAATAAAGAATAAAATGCTGAAATAATATCTATGTAAATAAAAAAACATTAACCTTTGATGTTACCAAGAAATTATGAATTACTAATTGACAATCCCTGAGACTAAACCAGTTTTTTAAAACCTATAATAGCTCTTTTGTTTTAAATTTTATATAGATTTAAACTCAAAAAGCTATTTTTATTGGTGTGAAAATCTGATGAATAACATCTTTCCTGACTTTCTGCAAATAATATTTTAAACTTCTCCAGAGAGTTATATAATATGTTAACTTAAATATTTTCATGGACTGTTATTATAATAAACAATAGAAATGAGGACTTACTTCAACAAAAAACCCAAACAAAAGATATATTATAGGTTTGATGAAAAAACTGGGTTCACCCCAGGGATTGTCAATTAGTAGTAATTGATAATTTCTTGGGTACATCAAAGGTTAAAGGCTATTGCTATTTACATGGATATTATATTCTTATTTCTAGTCTTTATTATAATAATCTATGGAAATATTTAATTTAATGTATAAATATGTATGTGTATAATGCATATTATCAAAACCAAAACTGGAAAAAAAAAGCTTTCATGCAAAAAATTCTTAGTTCTATTAAACAGTTTCATCAGTAATTTCTGAGGCATTGTTATATTTAATTTGAAAACTATATATTGTAACAGTCAGAATCATCTATCTCACTAACACACTGCAGAATTCAAACCCCAGACACGAAACTGAACATTCTAGGAGGGGTTGCCTTCTAGATATACTAAGTTCGAATCTAAAGTCCAAATTTCACAGCGCCATCTACGTGATAATGCATCTGATGCCACTACTAGTATAACCTTTGACTGGTGCCTGGTGGTCAGGGAGAAACAAAAGACTCTATACTAAAAGAAGTTTGGGTGGCTAATTAACATCTATGGATTTACAAAAGAAATGCAGAAAATATATATATAGACCGAGACAGTGATAGGAATCAAATAAAATAAGAGATCAAATTTAGTTTTAAATAATTTCACAAAATTTATTCATATAAATTATATATATAATGCCACTGTCTGTTTATATGAGACAGGGACGCGTATTAAATAATTTGGCATTATATGACAAAAAGACTTTAAAACAAAGTGATATATTCTATTCCTCAGGCTAATAGCATTACGATAATGTGCTTGATGAGATAGGAACATGTGTGAGGTGCTTTGAGTAATTATACAAGTTTAAGAAAATATTTGAAAATTAAGTGTTCTAAAATATTTATTGATTTCGAGAATAGCACGGACTAAAGCTTACTAAGCAACAAAGTGGGAATGTGATCAAAGCATTTATTTGAGAATAATAATAATAGAGTTGCATTGGGAGGTCAGTATTGCTGATAATGAATTTATTAAAGTTGGAGGGTGTGACATGTTTAAGTCACGGATGCTTTGCAAAATAAATATAAAATAAAACAATATTGAAGATCCGGAATAATTACAGAGGGCATATTGCCGCTAACCCGTAGGAAAGTATTTTATGAACAGCCAAAACTTAGCGACTGTGTGACGATTGCATTTAATTCCCAGGTGTGTCATTTGGGGACACACTCTGCCTGGAAACCACAAAAAGGTGAAGAGATGTAAAGAATCCTTGGAAAAATAAAACAAAGTGGTCTCAACAACCAATTCATTTACCAGCAATACGAGATGAGTGTATACAAAACATACTGAATGGGTTTTACTTGGATTAAGAGAAATGCCCAATCAAATTCCCAGAAATTCATTTAAAAGGGTCCGCACATTCTCGACATCAATGATGAACTTTGTAATTAAAGTAGAACACGGTAATTAAAATAGGAAAATGCATGCTTGCGGGTTTGAAAATTAAGTATAGATTTATATACGCAATCATGCATTAGGGGACACATTTAATCATTGACCTCGCACATACTCTCATATTAGATTAAAATCAATAACATGTAGATTTTAAACTATGTGATTATATTATATATTAAAGAAAAGAATCGCCCTCGAACAAGTGATTTGCAAGATAATAAAATTGGAAAATTATAAATTTAAAATATGCCTTAATAGTGGCGTCTTACTTTCAATAAAGGGAATAGTTCACTCGGTCAAAGACGATTCTGACACATTATCATAATAAAATAAAAGAAAGCTTTATAAATAGAAAATATTAACCCAAGGATAGAGCAAAACTGTTGATTATATTTGAACACTTTAAAGAAGTACATAATAAAGTTATGTGAAATTTCAGAAAACAATTTAGAATAGCTATAGCATGTTAGTTAGGAATCACAAGAGCTCTTGGGTTAATTTAGGTTACCTCTGGAGACGCATTTGCAGGTAGATGTTCGGCAGGTTTTATAATTCAGCAGCAAAATCTGGAATGTTCATATTTTTGCAGCAGCAGCAGTTCCGGGGTTCCTTATGTGATAGCTTCCGATGGTCTGGAGCAGCGGCTGGCTATTCCGAGGGGACATAGCCATCTTAACATCTCTACTCTGTCATGTCAAGGTTAGCAAATTATTAGAATAGAACTCAGAATGATTTCTCTTAGAAACATTAGAATAAAAACAAAAGAAAATCCTCCTTTTTATAGTAGAATTTAACAATAGAACTGCCCTGGAGCATTACAAAAATATATCGGACTTATCAGCTGTAATTAAATCCATCCAAATGTCTAAAGGAATTCAACATTAATTAATTTCTTTTGTTAATTTCCCTGTCAACATTCGAATTACAAACTAGATTTAATTAAAAATTACTTTTACTAATTAAAGAAAACCTTAAGTGGACATCTGCTGTTTTTAGATAAACTTATAGAACATTAATTAATTAAACTATTGTCCCTGATTTATTTAAACAGAAATATTTGGAATAACTTTTATTAAATTAAAGAAAATGATTTTACTTTTTAAATTGCAATATTTGAATCTATTTACTAAACGAATATTTACTAAATGAATTTTATTTTAAATCAAAATATATTACGACAGTAATATATTTGTAAATAGATTCAAACAAAATAACTTTAACAATTTATAATTTTGATATGTTTTAAAATGCATATCATAGTGTGTGCGCAATTACAACTTATATAACCTACTTTTAAATAAATGTAAATTATGTGAACAAATACATAATTCATAATATTTTATTTTATTTGGGAATAAGTTATATATATAATACGAGCATTGTACTCGTGGTTTAAAATTAGGCGGGATTTTTGGTATGTAAGCATATTGCAGACACACTATGATAGATTGGGGTTCAAACTAAGGTATGAGGATAGGAAATAGGTGAGAAAAGGTGAAACGAAGATCTGCAAAGCAGACCTTACTGTTTCAATATATATTTTGATCCTTCAAATCTTCCAGACTTAATACATACTTTTGTAAAGCTTGCTATAAATCCCAAGCAGTTATTTCATGAAAAAACTGTCAGATAAATCTGTCTCACTATACTAGTATATTGTGAATGGAAATTTGATATTTTTAAACATCCCTATAGAAATGGCAAACAGAATTTTAGATTTACATATTTTAAACTGTGATCAGTAAAATTTTGAAGCTGAAAGATGTTATCATTTGTCATACCTATTTGTCAGTACTCCATAAGATAATTCGATCTCCAGATCACCAGAGAAATATAAATTTATGTCAGTCAGGCTCTATTAATCTGGACATTTTATTATGAACAGTGATACTTTATAACAAGATTTTAAAAAGGTGTACAAAGTTTGGAAAATTTTATTGGTAACAGACATTTATCAAGCGCACTAATCAGACAGTTGTGCGTGTATATAGATATATTGAACTTAATAAGGCAGTAGTTTGGATACCAGAAATAATACAGTATATGAAGACGTGCTATTTAAAATATTCTTAAACTTTATTTTTTATTTTCGTCTTTAAAAAAAATATTGATTCGTATTCTCTTTTACTGCAATCACATTTTTTTTTATTAAAATATATGAATATAAAATAACTTATTCTGAAGTAAAATAAATTGTTTGACCGTTATTTTAAACTATATATATATATACATTCTATTGAAAACTGAAATGACAATTACTAAGTTATTGTTTAACAACTAAATATGTTATTTAATTTAAAAGAATGTTTGAAATTTATTGAAAATAAAATAATAATAATAATGGGCTAAATTTAGAAAAGAGGAAATAACCAGTAGTAATGGTATATTTTTGATGTGAAAACATACAAATATGTGTTAACGATAGTAAAGACACTATATAAGCAGATAATAAATAGTTATATAATATTGGAGAGTCACTAATCCAGGCAGAAAATTTATTGCATAGAATGTTTGTTGGTATTCAAAATGCAAGCACTCTGACTACCAACAAATAAAACAATAAACACAAGCATAAGAAGTGGTGGTCATATGATGTTTATTGGTTTAAAATAAAACAATAAATGATAATAGTGAAAAGATATTGCTACACACACAACACAATATATATAGTTCACTTTTGGTTCATTTCCCATAACTCCCTTCACAACTGGCTGTCTTCCAGATGGTTTTCTTCGGCCTTGGTTTCCCAAACTCTTTGGCCCTGTTCAGTTGCTATTCACCAAAACGTTGGCTTCACAGCATTGCATTATCACTTAAGTTTCTTTCATCTACCATCACTTATATTTCTCTGCAACCATTCATTCAGTAAATTCACTGGAACTAGAACAATGCACTTTGTTGCTCAAACTATTTATAGTCCCTCAGTTGGCATCTGGTAATCCTAAGGTTCATTCATGACCGTTATCAGTCTTGCATTTGCCATTAATGTTTTTAATTAATATTGTATCAAGAAATATTTGTAATCAATAAATATTTCTTGGCATATATCGAATGCAATGTTTTTATCGCAAATATGTAAATTTAATCACTAATTAAAATCTTGTCAGTTAGCGATCTAAAATATATTTCTCTAACATATATTCCTTACTTTTTCTGGAGTACAAAACTTATATAAATTTCCATAAATATATTTCTACAAAACACGATACCTCTCCCCATTCCAGAAAAAAAAACTTGTTCTGATTACTAAATGTAACCTTGAAAATTAACTAAATTTCTTCCTTTCTCTTGCCAATTTGGGTGAGTTTTTCTCCCACTTGGAGAACTCTATGTTTTTCCTTGTTCTCTAGTTTGTGTGTCCATTTCATTTTCCCTATCAGTACTTATTAGATTTTTACAACTTATTCGATATTCACAGGTTCAAGATGGTGACTGTACTAACTAGATAATGGTCTGGGATACATCTACCAGTGTAATGAATGGGCCCAGGACTTTCTCTACTGGATGAGGCTTATTGTATTTTATAAATAAAAATCTTTGTAAATATACTGTTTTTTAATACAAGAGCTAATTGAGAGTAACTAAATTTATGTTTTAAAACTAAGCTAGCAATTTCAAATACAAAATTGATTAATGATTTATCTCAGAATTTTATAAAGTAAAAAACTTAATGCATGGGTCTAGAGTGTATTTATGCATTGTAGGATATAACAATGTAAAAGGTAGTCTAATTACATGATCTTACCCAAAACTTTTGTATTTCTGACAGCATTAATACAGTAATGATATATGTAATCCAAATAGATTTTATATGTAATTTAATATTTCAAATGTGATCTTTTTTATATATATCGGAATATGCAGTGACGATGTGTCTTTAATAACAACAAAAAAAATGTTAAAAATTAACAATTGCATTATTACATAATGTAAAATAAAAACAAATAATAAGAAAATTATATAAAATGTCTACTAACTATGAATATTTATTTCCCAAATCTAATTTGAATTTGGGATATGAAAAATGTATTGTCAGACAGTGTTACAGGACAGTAACGTTAATTAGGAATAAGTTGTTTATTATTTCAAAAAAATAATCCTAAATTCAAATACTAGAAGATAATAATAATCAGAATGATCAATGATAAATGCTCTATGTGGTTCTTAATTAATTTGTTTCGCTAACTAATCACTTATTAATCATCTTCACTTAATAATACTTGAGACGTTTTTACTCTTTTAAGAGAAGCAAGTACAAATCATTGCTTAGAATATCTAGATGGATTATTTATATCACTTCAAAATCTTTTACTGGATTTATTGCAAGGTTAACATAAGTAGTGCTACTCTGCTAACAAAATATAACAAGATTATTAAAATACCTTGTTATATATTATATAACAGTGAAAAATTAATACTAACATGTAAGTCATCATCATTATCAACCATTATCAATCCACTGCAGGATGAAGGTCTGTCCAAGTTTAATCCATCTTCTTCAATCTTTAGCTTCTCTTCTCCACATCACTCCTGCACACTTTATTATTTCATCCATCCATCTTACATGTGGTCTCTTTTTGGGTCTTTTACAATCTGTTTGGAATCCAGTTTAAGATTTCAATTGTCCATCTATTATCATCTCTTGTAGCAATATGTCCAGCCCAACTCCTCTTTAGTCTTTTAATTTTTTCAGTGAGATCAGTAACACCTGTTTGTTCTCTTACCCATATATTGTATTTTTAGATCTCTTCTTGTTACTCCCAACATGCATCTCTTCATACTTGTTTGAGTGTGGTTTGAAGTCTCTGTATTACTCTTCTATTAAGTATCCAAGTCTCAGATCCATAAGTAAGAACTGATAAAACACATTTATTAAAACCTTCCTTTTCAAATACATAGGCATATTTCCTTTTAGTGTCAAGTTATTTCTACCAAAAGCACTCCAACCAAGTTTAATTCTATGATTAATTTCATCCATTATGTTTCCATCTGTATTAATAATCTGACCAAGGTATTTGTAGTTGTTAACTCCTTCTAACTCATCATAACCAATCTTATTTTCATATTTTGAGAAAATCCATTAAACATTACTTTAGTCTTTTTAACATTTATCTTTAGTCCTACTTTCCTATTTTCATCTGATAACTCTTGCAACATTCCCTGAAGTTCTAAAGCATTATTTGCAAAAACTACATCATCTGCAAAATCTAAATGATTTAAATAATCTCCATTTACTTTCACTCCTTTGGCTTCCCATTTTAATCCATAAAATACTTCTTGCAGCACTGCTGTAAAAAGTTTTGGAGATATGGAGTTACCCTGTCTTAGACCCTTCTCAATGTTGACTTTGCTAGTATCATTATGTAATCTAATTGTTGCCATTGCAATTTTATAAATATTCTTTAAAATGTGACAATATCCTAGATCTATACCTTGATGATCCAATGCTTTAATCACTGAAGAAATGTTTATAGAATGAAATGCCTTTTCATAATCTACAAATCGAAAAGCATAATAACAACTCATATTCATTTGTCTTTTCTATAACTTTTCTCAATACCTGGATATGATCTACTGTACTAAAATCACTTTTAAATCCAGCTTGTTCTATTGGTTGATGGAAATCCAATGTTCTGTAGACGAGTTGTAATTATCTTGGTAAAAAAGTTATATAAAACTGATAAAAGGCTGATAGATCTGTAATTTCTAATAAGTATGATGCATAAAATATTCCTGGCAGATTTACTCATCTATATAAGGATAACTAACTCTATTTTAACTCTGAAGTTGAAACTTAAGATTTCATAAAACATATAATAATTGCAATATAGCACAGTTTTATATAACTTTAATAATTACTTGCATTTATATAACCTAAACCTAAGGTATATCACATTTAATCCCATTCAATATCACTAATAATAACATTAAATAAAATATTACCTATAAATAGCATAGTAATATCTGAGAAACTTTATTTCATCAATAACAGAATGGGTCAGTTGAATAGAGCATTACCTTAAATTACAATATTCAAAAATCTTAAGTTTCACATTTGATTCCCATGCTAGTACTACCACTGATCAGGTCCAGCAATACCTGAAGGAGAAAGAAGAATATCTTTTGAAACATTGTGCATATACTAATCTTCATGCTATTATTAACAATTGAATGTAATTGGAAAATTTAAATAAAGTTAATTTTTTCTAAAAACATTCAATATTTGATAATAGATGAAGAAAATAATCTAATATAAAAATGCAACTAAAATACTATCATCACCAACCTTCAGGAAAAAAACAATTGTGAGAAATTGTATTAAACAATCTGTTAGTTTATTGCACAATTAATTTCATTTTGTAATATAATCATTTCTGTACACAGTATAATGATTAATAAATTCCAATTATATATGGTAAATTACATTCAACACATTAATCCGTTTTAAGATTGCTTACCACTTGGATATTTATCATATTTAATATTTGCTTTTCTGATTCACAATTCAGGAGTGGCATTGAAATATTTAGCTTTCCTAATCCATTATCCATTGAATGGTATTCAAATATTTAGCATTAAAATATCTGTCTTTCTTTAAGCACTGGATACATATTCATAGTTTGTTATGTGCAGCAATTTAATTGCATTTGAACAGATGTTATAATTTTGTCCAAAGGATTAGCCATCTTTATTCCTTTAATTCAAGATATCATAATTATTCTATTCACTTATAGATCTTTAATCCATGTTTTTAAATTATGATTGTAGCTCTGATAAAGCAAATAATTCATCATCCATAATAAAGTGATTTTTATTACTTTTTGCAACAAAGTTCATTTCTCTCAGCAGCAGGTGTAAAAGGAATCTTTGAGTTGAAAAATTATTACTTCAAGTTTTTTTTCACATTGAAATGAATATGCATGGTTTTTTATAGTGAAGAAAATAATTATTTTTGCAATAATTTAAAAATAAATATCAGCTATTTATATTTTCAATTGAAGAAATCCAGTGATTTATTATTGAAATAGTGAATCAGTATTCCATAAATCAATTTGTCTATTTTTATCACTAGCAGTTGAATCTAGTAAATAAGAAGTTTGTGTTTATTTATCATTGTTCATCTTTTCTTAGTATGATAAGAAGTCATTTTAACCAGAAAAGGCAAATGCCTAGACTAGTTAATCTATCTGACCATCATGTAAATGGCAAACAAAATGTCTATTTAAAATTTTGAAACTGTTTAAGTCATGAATGCAATAAAAATGTGGGAAGAACTGAATTTTCCAAACTTCA
This sequence comes from Epiperipatus broadwayi, assembly GCA_028023455.1. NCBI lineage: Eukaryota > Metazoa > Onychophora > Udeonychophora > Euonychophora > Peripatidae > Epiperipatus > Epiperipatus broadwayi. The sequence goes on along the minus strand of JAQFVV010000222.1, from coordinate 528,391 downwards.
GCCTTTAAACCAGTTATCACATGATGTCTGGATTACAGAATATTATCCATCATGCATTGGGTTTTTTGGTTTGTTCAGAAAATATTGGAAAGGGTTGTTATGGTTACTGTTGAGCAAAATTCTAGAGGCTGATGTTTTGTAATAGGATGGTGAAATGTTATGAATGAATTTAAAAATAAAGAAAATAATAATTTCAATCTTTTTCAATCCACTTTTATTTTCAGATTTTGAAACAATATCACAAACATTTATTTAAAATAAATAAATCACAAAACTATAACCTTTTAGTGAATATCATTGAATAAACATTCTAGCAAACTAAATCAATCTTTGTTAAATAAAAAAATCTAAATGCATAAGTTTCCACACACACACACAAAATTTAAAAATGTAAAAACTATTCTGCGCATAAATAAAAATGTATTCTAAATATAATTGCTTTATTCAAAATATCTTAGTGTGGTAATGTTAAATTATGTGAGCAGTTCTATCTGTTTATACCATTTGATATCTTTGTTCCTTAACAAGAATAATGGCAAACTATACATGTATGTATTTTGTACAAGCATTAATAATAAAAATCTGCTCCAAAAGCCATTCAAAAATGCTTTATAAAATTATATATTTCTTTTAAGCATTATTATGAGAGTCTATTGAAAATGTTAATGATTGTATTCAATGATATATAACCAATAACAGTGATAAATATATTTGCATAACTATAAAAATTAAAGACAATAAAATTTTTACAGTTTCAATTTTATAATAGCTAATTTACAGTGATATTCTAAGGTTACAATAAATATTATTTATTTATAATGTAGAACCTATTAATATTTACTATATGTTATATAAAAGCTGCTACAATAGAATATATAATTTAATATTTTAGTAAATTTAGAATTCATATAGCAGAATTTGAATATTTTTTCAATATTTCATAACTGAGCTCTTAACCAACTTAGCTAAAATAAGCCATCAATAGCTAAAGTAAAACTTATTTAAATAATCCACCACAGGAGAAAACATTTGAAGAACAATAAAAAGAAAATATTACTTACTGAGTTAGTGAACTCTGGTTGGATACAGTTTTGATGTTTTTTAATCAATAATTATAAAAAATTAATCTTAAATAACATTTAAAAAGTCTGTTATAACATTCTATATATAATCTTTAGTACTCTGTACAGAAAATGAAGATTTTTTGAGAGTGCATTTCAACTCAAATGTTGGATTAGACACATGTAACAACACTGCATCAAATTTAATCATATAATGCAAATATAATCACTTTATTTTACCAATGCACATATATAGAATATCTAAATAACTATTATCTAGTAATAAAATATTAGTAAACAAACTAATCTATATTACATATAGCCAATGCACATTTTAAAAGTTTATTATAAAAAAATAGTAATGCTTTTTCCTGGAGTATGAGTTTCTATGTAAACAGCTTCATCTCTATTTCAGCAATTGTAGCAATTTTAAATATAATTCCAATATTTATGGTATTCGTTAAACATTAAAATATATGAATTTATTTAATGTTTTTTTTGATTATTACATGTGGATGACTGGAACTGATTTTATCATTTCCAAAACTGTTAAGCTGAAATTTAAATTCTATATAGAAAATAATAATAATAATTTGCAGACTCAAAAAATTTAATTTTAAAAATCTACTAAAAATTATATATGTATTATTTATTTAAAAAGTTAAAATAATAAATAAAATAGTTTGCAGTAAAAAAAAAATCCTAAAATTAATCTCACATTTTTATATTAAAATATTAGTCACATTTTTAGTATAAAACCAATGGTAAATGTTAAAAGAAAAGTCTATGGCGTTAAGGATTAAGGTTTAAAATAAGTGATATATCAAAACCAAACAATCAATAAAAATAATTTGAAAACTAGTTTATATATATATATAAAATAATTGTCTGACTATGTAGCTTGCTTGATATTATTTTAGAGGAACAAAATGTGAGATAACGTCTGAAGCAAGCGCAAATATTTAATGTCACTAAAGTCAATCTGTCATTGAGATAATGTCAGAAAGCTACGATTTTATTTAAACATTATTTTATTTAAATATTATATACATATGTTTGTTTTGGTTTGGTTCTATAGATAGGTAAGTAGGTAGGTGGATGGGTGGGTAGATAGGTAGGTCAGTAGGTAGGTGGGTAGATAGGTAGGTCAGTAGGTAGGTAGGCAGGGAGGGAGGGATGTAGGTAGAGAGGGAGGTAGGCAGATAGAGAGATAGAAAGAGGTGGATGGGTGGGTAGGTAAGTAGATAGGTAGGTAGGTAGGTAGGTAGAGAGAGATAGAGAAAGAGAGAGATAGAGATAGAGAGAGAGATAGAGAGAGACAGATAGAGAGAGAGAGAGCTAGAGAGAGAGAGATAGAGAGAGAGAGATAGGGGGAGAGAGAGAGATTCATACTATAATTTCCAGGATCTTCCATGTAAACAAAATATAATCCCTAAATAGCTGATATTTCAGAATAACAAATACTTTCCTCAGAGTGTCTTTCTCAAATCACAAGAGAAAAGAAGCTCTGTGGAAAATACTTGTTATTGTATTGAAATATCAGCTGTTTAGCTATTATATTTTTATTACATGAAAGCTCCTGGAAATAATACTATGAATTCATTTATCTGTGAAAATACTAGAATTAATACTCACAAATTATAATATGATGTCATCTTTAATATCTGTTCTAAAATAGCCACATTAATGCATTGTATTACAGCAACATCAATAAAGTACAAAGTTTGTCTCAGAATAATATACTGCAGCATTCAGGTAGTGTTAAGTCCAAATATTTTGTTACTATTTTCTATTGAATCATTCCATTGCAATGATAGTTGTTTTATATTTTAGTTATCATTTTCATTCCTATTATATTAAATTTAAAACTAATAAACACTTGCTAAAATTAATTTCTATATATAATCTTAGTATTAATGATATTATATTGACAAAAAAATCATACATAAAATTACAAAATAAATTTTGCCTTTAAATTTGTATTGTATTAATGATAATGAATAAACATAACACATATGCCTAAAAAATGATATGAAAAAATACAAGGTCTGTCAAATAACAACTTTATTAATATATAAATTCAATTTATCCACTCTACCTCAAACATTTTTTTAGCAAAAAATTATTTTATTGTACATATATGCATGCACAATATTGCATTTCAACTATCCTGCAGTCTTCTTCAGAGCCACCTTTATTTTAATTTTTTTAAAGTAAAAAAAAACACCTTTTTTATTATTAAAGTCAAAATTAAAGTAAAAATGCCTCTGAAGAAGACAGCAGGGCAGTCAAAATGTAAGGTTGTATATACATATATATACAATAAAGGGTTAGTGTTCAAAGTAGAGTCGATAAATTGAATTTATATAAGATGTTACTGCAAAATAAATAAAGTGATGAATTTGGTAACTTTATTAATATTTAATCTACCAAAAAGTTTTATGCTTAAGATATTCAAAGTAAATCACATGCTTAAAATTTATACGATTTTAAAATTAATTATTGTACAATAATATTTTAATTACTATCCTATAAAATTCTAAAAATATTTTTTAAATTGAATTTTTAAAAAATTAAATTAAATGATAATAAAACTACTGCTTTTCTATAAAAAAAATTTAGTCATAAATCAATGAGATGAAATAAAAAACTACTAAATATCATATGATGATCACCATTTCTTATGCTTATATAAGCTGTTTACACAGGGGCTAAACTCTCCATATACTAGCACCAGCAGTGCAATCCAGAGTAATCATTGGATGCAAGAAGATTTGGGCATATTTAGTGCCTACTCATTCACTATCCCCAGACTAGTTTCTATTGGCTTTCATCAGTGAGGAGTCCTGGATCTGTGAGCACTTCACCTAGATCTTAGGATCTAATGCAATCTTCTACTATGAAAATACAATAATGTTTTCAATTTGACATTAGCTTGTACAGTTGATATATCTGAACTCAGTTCAGCATCATACTTTTGGTGCCTTTGGTTCTTTAATAACCACAGATACCATAATCCTATTGGGCAGGATTGGGTTTAAACCACTAAACATCACATGATCACCATTTCTTATGCTTACACAAGTTGTTTACACATAGGTTAAACCCACCATAAAGTAGCACTACCAATGCAAGCCAGAATAATCAATGGATGCAAGAGGTTTTGTGCATAAAATCCCTATCTAGTGCCTACTCATCCAATATCCCCAACTATTTTCTAGCTTATGGCCTTCATCAATGAGGTGTCTTGTATATGAGAGAACTTCACATAATAAAGTAAAAGGTGGCTGCTGGCGGGTTGCATTAGATCCATGCATTAGGTTCTAAGATTAAGGTGCTATGCTCTTATATCCATGGCTCCTTACTGATGAAAACCACAAACTAGACTAGTCTGAGGATATTGGACAAATAGGCAATAGATAGGAATTTTATGCACAAACCTTCTTGAATCCATTGATTACTCTGTGTTGTACCAGTTGTGCTACTGTATGGAAAGTTTAGCCTCTGCATAAACAGCTTGCATAAGTATAAGAAATGATGATCATGTGATACTTAGTGGTTTAAAGCCAATCCTGCCCAATAAGATTATGGTGACTGTGGTTATTAAAGAATCAAAGGCACCAAAAATTATGGATGCTGAACTGAGTTCAGATCTACACAAATATACAAGCAAATGAGTTTGAATTGAAAACATTATTGTGTTTTCATTTTGCATTCAAAGCTTTATAGTTAGTTAATAAAGTAAAAGGTGATTGATGGAGGGTTGCATTACATTCTAAGATCTAGGTGAAGTGCTCTCAGATCCAAGGCTCCTCACTGATAAAAGCCACAAGCTAAAAACTATTCTGGGGATATTGGATGAGTATACACTTGATAGGTATTTTTATGCACAAACCTTTTTGCAACCATTGATTAATCTAACTTGCATTGGTTGTGCTACTATATAGAGAATTTAGTTTCTGTATAAAAAAAGACAAATTTTAATAGTTAAAAGTAATTAACATAATAATTACGTAGTAACATACATAATATGAAATTACTGAAGTAAAGTGATGGTCGCTTAATTTATAAGTTTTTTCAAGTGAAACTTAATGATAATCACAAATAATTTTTATAACAATACTCAGATACAATTGTATGAGATCACTGATTTTGTTATAAAAAAAAAGTCTTGATAAAACTGTGTTTTTATTTCAAACTATACTGAAAATTAAACTCATATATATATATATATATTATTTTAATTCACAGTGAAGGTTGTTTGTAATGTATGCATGGTGACAGAGGCTAGGTGAGTCTCTATGATGGTCGATTATTTGATATGGAAGAAATAAAAAAGAGATGTACTGAGAAAGACTAAGAAAAATCTTCAAATTTTATTTCTTTAGTTTATTTTTTGTAATAAATAAATTATATAGTTTATGTAGAATTCAAAATTTTTTGTAAATTAAGTAAACCATTTTATAATTCAAAATAAATTATTTATTTGGCTGACTATATAGATTTATTGGCATGGATAGACTGTGTTTCAATATGGATTAAAAAATTTTGTTGTTGATATCAGAAAATTATTTATTATGTTTTAATTATTCAGATAAAGCATTAAATGATAAAGGTAAGCATATATACTGTGACACACATACACTCATAAATATATATATATATATCATTTTGATCTGGCTATTTTGAAATACGAACTCTAATGTATATTATATTAGTTCACAGAGGGCGGTACTGGAATTTTTAACCATGTGGGGTGATTTAATGCTTAATGTTTGTATATTTATTTCAGTATTGCACTGGGATTATTTTATATATATATATCAATCCACTGCAGGATGAAGGTCTCTCCAAGTTCAATCCATCTTCTCCAATCTTTAGCTTCTCTTTTCCACATCACCCCTGCACACTTTCTTATTTTATCAATCCATCTCACATGTGGTCTCTTTCTGGGTATTTTACAATCTCTTGGAATCCAGTTTACAATTTCAATTGTCCATCTATTATCTTCTTTTCTAGCAGTATGTCCAGCCCAACTCCATTTCAGTCTTTTAATTTTTTTTCAATGAAGTCAGTAACACCTGTTTGTTCTCTTACCCATATATTGCATTTTCAATCTATTTTGTCACTTCCAACATGCATCTTTTCATACTTCTTTGAATGATCTGAAGTCTCTGTATTACTCTTCTATTAAGTGTCCAAGTCTCAGCTCCATAAGTAAGAACTGGTAAAACACATTTATTAAAAAGCTTCCTTTTCAAACACATAGGTGTATTGCCTTTTAGTATCAAGTTATTTCTAACAAAAGCACTCCAACCAAGTTTAATTCTATGATTAATTTCATCCATTATGTTTCCATCTGTATTAATAATCTAACCAACATATTTGTAACTGTTAACTTCTTTTAACTCATCATAATCAATCTTTATTTTCATATTTTGAAAAAATCCATTAAACATTACTTTAGTCTTTTTAACATTTATCTTTAGGCTACTTTTCTACTTTCATCTGATAATGCCAGCAACATTTCCTGCAGTTCTAAAGCATTATTTGCACAAATAATCACATCATCTTCAAAATCTAAATGACTTAAATAATCTACATCTACTTTCACTCCTTTAGCTTTTTATTTTAATCCACAAAATACTTCTTGCAACACTTCTGTAAAAAGTTTTGAAGATATAGAGTCACCCTGTCTTACACCCTTCTTAATGTTGACTTTTCCAGTAGCATTATGCAATCTAATTGTAGCTGTTGCATTTTTATAAATGTTATTTAAAATATGACAATGTCCTGGATCTATACCTTGATGATCCAATACTTTAATCACTGAAGAAATATTTATACAATCAAATGCCTTTTCATAATCTACAAATCCAAAACATAATGGCAACTCATATTAATTTGTCCTTTCTATAACTTCTCCCAATACCTGGATATGATCTATTGCACTAAAACCACTTTTAAATCCAGCTTGTTCTCTTGGTTGATGGAAATCCAATGTTCTTGGTAAAAAATTTGTATAAAACTGATAAAAGGCTGATAGGTTTATAATTTATAATATCTTCTTTATCACCTTTTTTAAATATTAATATTATTACTATGTTCTTCCAATCATCTGGTACATCTTTATCATTTAGACATTTGGTATATAACTTTGCTAAATAAAATTCTATTTCTTCACCTGCTTCTTTTAATATATCATATGGAGCCTTCCTTTCTTCATACATTTAATTGCATGTCTCACTTCTTCATTTAAAATTCTGGGCAATTCAGAAGAAGTAATAGATATAGGAGGTACTTGTTCTTTATTACTATATAATTCTTGATAAAAGTCTTCTACCCATTTTATGATGTCATCTCTCTTTTTAGTAATAATTCCATTTTTTTCTTATTTTAGATATAAATCTCCTACCAATACCAAAATGTTGTTTTACACTCTTGAGACTTTTATTCTCTTCTACTGCTTTCCTTGCTAGTTCACAGTTATACTTTCTTATGTCATTTTCAACTCTTTTCTGCACCATTTTACAAAATGCAAGATATTCTATCCTTTTTATATATTATCATATTCATTCTTTTCTGCATAAATTCTCTAATCTCAGTAGAAATTTTATTGGTCAATTGCTGTTTTTTTCTACCAGCTATTTTTGTTGCAGTTTTTAAAAGTTTATCAGTTATTTTCATATTAAATTTTATTTAAATCTGAATCATGTTCAAAATCTACTAATGCTTGAAAATGATTTGTAAGTTCTAATTTAAATTTATTAGAATGTTTCTGAAGATTAGGAATATCAACAGTAAATATTGTTTTTCTTAATAATTTTTGTCTCTCTAGTTTTGCATTAACATGTATCTTAGATCTTACTAATTGATGATCACTTCCTGTGTTAAATTAAGAACATTACAATCTTGAAATATATAAGGTATATGAGCACAGACTTTCACACCACCCACCCACTCTCCACTCTATCTCATAACACTGATACACTTGAACACATATATGTCGAAAAGATAAATAATCACCAATATATGTATTTCATGCTAAACCAGCAATCATCAGTTAGTCCAGATTACCATCTCCACACTTATATGCTATAGTGCTCAGATATACATTAAGATAGCCAATCTTCATACTTTAATGGACAGGCTTCAATCTACTCCACACTCCAAAACTCTTCAACCGTCCACCCAATTGAAAATCTGACGATCGAACACTCAAAGGCCACCCTGAGGCTGAGATTTTTGTCATACCCATGTTGACCTAAGGTCAATCTGACCTCTCATGTACAGGACATAATCCATTTAATACATATACAAGGAATGGGCAGACATCTTATCTATAGCACTTTCATCTTTCATTTGTTTACCAATTCTAGCATTAAAGTCTCCCATAACAATTTTAAGATGTTGTTTACTCTGATCAAAAGCCTTTTGTACATCAGTATAAAAATCTTCTATTACTTCATCACTATGAAACTTGTTGGGGCATAAACCTGAATTATCTGCAATTGGTATCTGCTATTAAGTTGTATAACTAATCTTGCCCCTCTTTCCGATACACCATCAATGTCAACAATGTTGTTCTTACATTTTTTATTTATAATAAATCCTACTCCACTTGTATTTCCAATATTTGTGCCTTTATATTAGAATACATGTCCACTTTTTAAATCAATTGTCTCTTCACCTTTTCTTCTAACTTCACAAAGTCCAATAATGTCCCATTTATATAAGACTGTTCCTCTGAGTTTAAGATCAACAAATACCATGGTCTTTCTTCTTAGTTGCTTGATAAGGCAGAATGAATATATATATATATGTGTGTGTGTTATATAGAGAGCTCACAAATAAGCTCTTAATAAGCTTTGCAGAATATCCCCAACCCCAGATTGGTTTTTTGTTAAGAGCTTATTTGCAAACACTATATATAACATTTGTAATACAAGCTTCTTAAATTAGATCATGTGATATATGACTTGATTTCTTTGTAATCTATATATATATATATGTGTGTTACATAAAAAATAATATTCAATATAAAAATAATAATGTATATTTTTAATTAAAAAAACTGTTTAATAGAAAAAGGCCAAGATGTTTTTTAAATAAATCAAAAGTCTGTTAGAAAATAAACAAAGGGAAAAATATAATATTAAATTGAAGAGATTTTAGATTTCCTATTTGAAATTATATATTCTTTTAATTAAAAGAAAAATTCCAAAATGATACAATGGATTATGAAAACAAAAGAAATTTGATTGTAATTTTAACTATGTAAAAGTAACTATAAAGTTACTTAGTAAAAAGAATTTGATTATACAAATAATCAAAATATTTTGTAAATTATCTTATCAGAAGGAATTGTTTTATTAGAAATTAGTATATCATATTGATTAGTTAATAGGTTTAATCAATGTGTAATTAAGAAAAGAAGGATTAACAAATTATTTAAAGAATTTGAAAAACTAATTAATAACATGAGTAGTCTCAGATAATGGGTGGCAAAGGTATAAAAGGCATAAATTTTCCATGATATTTATTCTGATAAATTTTGCTATGGAGAGACTATGTTTCTCCTAAGTTTTTTATTAAGAGTTTGTCATTCAATTTGCAATTAGTTCAGCCATGTGTTATACTCACTCTACTGACAGTTTGTCATACAAAGTTTCAAGTGCATCCATCAGAAATGTATGGCTATAGACATAAACATCTTAACCTTACCATGCATTGCTAAACCACTGAGAGGTCTTTGGTTGATATTCATCACCCAGCTTATTTTACATTCGGTCATCTGACATGACCACCACTGCTGAAATACCTACCCATAACTATAAAAAATTACTGCCATATGAGATCCAATGTATGTGCTTCCCCTAAAAAGAGGAGTGACATGCAGCCAAAAGAAGCTAGCAGCTGCTGCTAATGAACTCTATCAATATTCAAAATGACAGGAGTGCACATTCAATGTCTGGACAAACTGTTATTCTTTTTTAAACTTTTAAACTAAAAGTAATTGTTTTTATCCCCATTTCGAAATAGACTAATCCCTAACAAAGAATTCTATGATTAACATGATTTTATTTACTTTTTATTTTGATTATTGTATTAATGCTGTTTGTGTGTGTAAATAAACATGTTATTTGTAATTTGTTAACTTTGATTTAGTTTTCTCTTTTTATACATCATCATATAACATTTAATTACCATATAATATCAAGTTAATTATATATGTGTCTTATAAATATACTTAATCTGATAGTCAAATTTAAATCAGTTTCTTGCTCTTTGCTAGTCAAGTAAATCAAAGGCTGGAAGCATTTTAAGCTCTTCTTTTGTTGATATTCTACTTCATTTTAACTATGGTGCTGTTAATAATCCCAATACAAATAAAAATATCCCTAGAAGAGGAGTTTTCTTCTTGTAGCCATAGAGCATAGGCCATCATCTGGAAATGTGGCCATGGGTCATATATTTTATAACATTCTGGTCTGATCATTGGTATAGCCAATATGTAAAAAGATTAACCATATTAATTCCTCTGTTTGTACAATGAGATAACAAATGTATTATAAATGACAATTTAATTAAGACCATGTTAGTGTTGTTAGCATATTTTTATTATAAATAGCATCCAATGTAAGTGCTTGAAGTACCCATTATAAATGTCACTTCAATGTGAATACCTGAAAAATTCTGTTCTCTTATATTGAATTTAAGTATTTGATCAAGTAATTATTAAAAATTCTCTTCTTAAAATGACAGCTACTAGATAAAAATAACAATAAAAACAATAAAGGTTAAAAATGTGGTGAGAGATGTGAGAATGGAGAAAATAGCCAACATTCAAATAACTTTATTTGGTTAAACAAATATTAAATATATATATAATTAAAAGAGTAGATAAGATCTATACTAAATAAATAAATAATTATAATTACATGTATAAAAGTAAACATATAAAAAAGCAATAATAGGATCATAAGTAATCAGGTAGATAATGTTATAAGGACTGTAGTGTACGAGATTGGATAAACACACTGTTAAATAAAAAATAAATTAAAAAAGTAATTATTACCTATCAAGATTAATTAAAAAGAGATAGTAAAATGATAGTAATATTATTATTAAAGAAATATATTAAAATTAAACAGGGTAAATGCTTATTAGAGCACAAGCAAAAATGGAACCTCAAGACAAAGAATTAAGAATTGTTTCCAGTGAGGAATAACAACTAAATCAAACTGAAAAACAGGAAGTCTCAAATAAACTAGAAACAGTAAAATCATGATCATGATGACTAAAATGTTTGAAGAAACAAGACAAATATAAAACTTCAAAAACAAACTGAAGCCTCTGAAGAACTTAAAAAAACAAAATGATGAACTTAAAAAATCAACAAAAGAAGACAATTAATGAGGCAACAGAAAATTAGAGCATCAAGCTAAATGCTTGAAAAAGTAGAACAATAAATTAAGTCAGGTTACAAAAAATTAAGATAATAAATTATGAAAGAAATCAGTGCAAATATAAAACATATGGAAAGTCAAATTGAGACAGCTTATCAGGAAATTGAAAAAATGAAAATAGGGCTGTTACAGGAAGTAGTAACAGATAATAAACTAGAAAACAAAATAACAGTAGAGAATATGAGAGTAGGAATGAATAATTTAACTGAAAAGGTAGACTAAATCAAGTTTAAAAATTGGCAAAATTAATGTTAATAGGTTTGGGAAGGAGAGAGTGAATATAAGCATGCAGATACAAAACAATAACCCTACAATTGTTAATCAATTTCTGGAAATAAAAAGTTTTCAGGGCATATAGGGGAAGCTCTCACAGAGCATATTTGTAGCCTGGAAAGATACTTCACATTGAATCAGCTAAATGAGAAGGCTTGGTGCATTTCAAATATACTCAGTCTGATAGTCTAATTTAAGTCAATTTAAATTAATTTTAATTTTAATTTAAGTCAGGCAAATCAAACACTGGAAACATTTTAAAATTCTTCTTTCAGTGATATTTCTACTTTGTTTTGACTAGATAGCTGCTAGGAATCATCTCAGTACAAATAAAAATATCCACTGAACAGGTGTTTCCTTCTTGCAGGCATAGAGCAAGGGTAACAGTCTGGAAATGTGGTCGCAGGTCATATATTTTATACCATCAGTCTGATCATTAGTATGGATTAATATGTAAAAATATTAACTATATTAAATCCTGTGCATTGATAATGGGCCCACAAATATATATAAATGTCAATTTAATTAAGATAATGTTAGAATTGTTAGCATGGTTCTATTATATATATATAAAACATCTGATTTCATCTAACATGAAATTAACAATACTACTGTACTAATATTTTAGCTGAATTGCACTTTACATCTGAGCACTAGCTATAGTAAATGATTGCCTTCTAGCAATGAAATCAATGTAAAAAATGAATAAATTTTCTACTTTTTTGTAGACTGACTTTGGCATCGCATTTAAAATAACTGATCATCAAAAGTTGATTTCTTCAAAATACTACATATTATTTAACCTGTGTAACTCAAATGTTGCATCTTTGTGAGATAGTGATTCATTTGCAATATTGTCAAAAGATTAATTATTTTCTTTGCTTTGTGAATATAACTTAAAACTAATTTGAATAAAACTATGCAAAGATCTCCAAGAATTACCAATTCACTTGATTAGTTATTATTTAAATTAATAAAAGTGCAGTCACATGGATGAAAATGAATTCATTTTACAACTATGTTGTAGATGAAATGTGATTCTAGAAGGTACTGGATTTAATCACCTGCACTCACAATATGTAATCCGAAGTATTACATATTACTTAAATGTTTTCTAATTCAAATGTTATATATAAATTAAAAATAATTTAAGTTGAAGTCTCTACTTTTTACTTATAAAATAATTTCAATTGATAACTATCATGCAACTTTTATTTATACAAAGTTTCATTATTGCATTCTGAAATATTACTTCTTATAAATATTTTCGTCTACATGAATTTATAACTAAGAAATAACTATTGTTAATTTTTTGTCAATTTCAATAATAGAATGCTATATGTGTGTATTTTTCTCTTAATTTTTTATATTATTTAATTAATCTTTACTATATTTCTAGTAATGAATTATTTGTTTATTTTTAATTAATTATTTTTCATTACTATTTCATTAATATTTTGGTTTTTGAATTAATATTAAAAATATCTCAACATATACTTTATTATGGCATCTGAATGTTGTTTTTGATATCGCAGAGTTTTTGTTTAGAACTTTCTACAACGTTTTAATTAAATTATTCTTTTTTATTTAAATGGAATATATAGTCTGTTTCTTTAGATTATGAATACTGTAAAGCTTTTTTCTGCAAATTAGTTTTTCGATGAAAGATTACTGAAATCGTACAATCGATCTCAATTAATTGTGTAATTAGAAAGTTATATGTTTTTCAATGTGAGATTTAAATCACATCTTTGTCATTAAATTTAGCATAAAGTTAAAAGTTAGAGCGATTATTCAATCAATAACATTACGTTTTAGGTCTAAGATTAAAAAAATTAATTTATTTTAAATGAAATAAGAAAAAATGCAAAATTAATGTTATTTTAACTAATGCTTAATATATAAAAAATTGGAGGAGGGGGTATTTAAAAGGTCAATTATAGTTGTCTAATTTTTAAAACAATAAATAATTATTACTAATTATAATATTATTTGCAATAGTAATAAATATATAAACATTAAACATAAAAAAAAAAACATCTATATTGCTGTTTTATATTGCATTTACCTAATAGCAAAATCACTCATATACGATTACAATTTACAGCAATAAAGTTGAAAATATCAAATTGTTATCAGTATTAAAAAACTGATTGATATTCATCTTATCTGTATTTTTTATTTTCTCATAAATTATGATGAAAAAACTTGGAGTTTCTGTTTTTATAACTCTTTTAATATATTCATGATGTTAGCAACATTAACAATTCAAAATCATTTATAATTAAAAAGTAACTTGAACAATGCAAACAGATCACCTAAAAGTGTAGCTCTATATAAATACAAAAACCAGTTTATCCATAACTACAAGTAAAAACGGAACTCATCCACAAAATCAATATCTTCACCAGGAACTTCCTTTACATCAATATCTTATTTTTGTTATTTAGAACATAAACAAAGTTTCTTCAAATTATACAGGACCAACATTCCATCAGACTGTCAACACATTATTCAAATTATATAAGTATTGCATTCTTCATTCTCTTTTGATAATACATTATCACTTTATAAATAAGTTCCTGGTACACACAATGAATCAAACATTCAATTCCATTATTGTTGTTGAAATGTTTGAATTTTTACAATTTTTTTTTTATATTTATTGCATTTATTTATAAATGATTTTTCATATTTATTTAAGAAGTGAGCGTATAAATAAGTCAATGTATGTTAATAGCAGGATAATATAAATAAAAATACCCTGATGTACAGTCATTTTAAAGATGACTTTTAAGAGATGGCATATTTTTATCTGGCACATAATTTAAAAGTAAATTTAGAATGTATAGCCTTAAAATTATTTTAAAAAGTGGATAAAAAGACTGGTTAAATGGGAAGCTTTTGTGTAAAAGAAAATGAAAAATGAGGTTTGGCAATAAGCTATAAGAACTTTACAATACATGTATACTATATATATATATCTTGACAATGGTGGATGCTATTTCGTCAAAATATCGGTATATAATAGAATATATATATATATATTGTGAATGAGTAGTGAAAACTATAAATTAACTTATTGTAATTATTCAACAGAGTGTTAATTGTTTCGGTGCTTATGGATAATCCTAATCAATAAGGTAGATTATGAATAATCCAGGACACCAAGGGTACCAGCCATGTTTTTTTTAATTATACATTTTCAGCAGCATAGGTATCTCATAACCCTAATGAATATGTTTTACTTATTAATATAAAAAATATTAATTGATTTTCTTTAACCTTTTAACCGCTAATTATATTATTGGTTGTATGAGGTAAAAATCAAATCTTTTAATTGGCCAACTCACAAACTGAAGACAAAGCCTATTGTTAAAACATATTCGCCTATAATATTAAATTCAACTCAGATACGTTTATAAAAAGTATATTACTAATTTTTCAGGTTATAAAGAGAACGAAAGTTCTTTCAAAAATAAATTGCTATTTATTTATTCTAAAATATTCAATTTCGGCAACATAAAAGCTATAATATAAACAAAAAGGTCGACTTTTACGTTATAGAAAAGTAAATATTTCTTTTAAATATTTCTTTAATATTTTTACTAAAATCTTCAATATTTTTCGAAAATAATTTTGTTTTTTTAGTATTCTATCTGAAAATAATTTGCAATTTCTCAAAATATACTTTTATAATACTTTAAATCATATTCGAAATGAAAATCTCAGCGTTTTTCTTTATTTTCTTTGATCAGGCGGTTTCTTTGTTCTTTCCAGCCAATCAGAATGTCTTTTTCGGCTGAGAGCATGCTAAGAACCAATCACAACTCATGTTCTTTCTTTGTTTAGGTTTAAATGCGTTTTTTTTTATTTTTTACTTGTAAAATAAATCGGAAGAGGTCACCATCTTACAGAACTTTTAAAAACCTATTCAAAACCTATCAAACGAATTTTTTAGCATAAGAACTGGCAGAGTTAGAGTGACGTCAGATGTCTACGAGGAGCCTCGTAAGAAACAGTCTTTAATACATATCCCATTGAAATTCTATAATTAAAAAAACATGGTTGCCATCCTTGGTATCCATGATTATCCATAATCAGTTTTGGTATCTATGATTATTCATAGTATCTGTTTTTTATATGTTTTCATTGCTTTTAGTTTCTAAGAATAAAATCTGAAAAGAAAATTCAGAAATTACATATCAAGTTTTCTAATCATTGGTTTCCTTTTCAAGCACTTGAAATTTATCAATAAGTTTATTTTAGTCTATTTTGCATTCTCAATATGACTTTTATAATTCATTGTCTCCAAGTAATGCACTTTTTTTTTCATTTTGTAATTTACTTTACAAATTTTCACCATTTTTTTCCAATACAAGCTTATTACTAATTTTATCTTTTCTACTTATTCTTTCTTTGCTTTTCACATTAACATCTTTAAATTGTTATATATGTATAGACTTTAAATTTAACATAGGTCAATGTATATGTAAACAAAGGGAGTAAATTATTCTTCCCAGGTTAGGAATTATATATATATTGCAATGATCAGGTTCAAGCCCTACTCATTGCATGTTTTAGTTTAACCACCAAACCTATCTGTGCTGAGTTCAAACCCCATTAAAATGAATATTTTAATAAATAAATGTGTAAATCTTTCTATTATGGCTGGGTGCACAGCATTATATATGCATACATGAATAAATGCTGTACATACATAGGCTAGTAGTTGTTACAGCGAATATAATGTTAAATCATTTATTTATAAAATATAAAATTTAATGTTATAATTTTAAGTAATAGAAATGTCAATTTATTAAATTTAGTAAATATGAATTCGTATGTAGATGTATGGTTCACCTTATATAATAATATATATATTCTAACCTTGCTCTCGTGCATCCTCACTTCAGAATAGTATATGATATAAAATAAAACTGGTTCTATCTCAGTTAATAATTCATAACTAAAATATTCAGCATTAAAATTAAAATATTTCACTAGCTCAAATTTAAAATACGAATAAGGTTCAGTTTATAAAAATAAGTTAAATAAATATTTAATATTTTCATGAGACTTGAAGTGAAAATACAGGTGACAAGATAGATTACATTGAGCCAATATCCCACAGGATACTACCTCAATGGCATAAGAACACTATCCCCCCTTATTACTATTTCAAATAACAAACTCATAGTATTCTTACGACTTTAATAACTTCTACTCACTAAGATTAAACTAATAATTAAGTCTTAATCTTCTATTTGTAATAATCTAGCTTAATAAAATAATCTCAAGTTCACAAAGTTTATTCTAAGTTAATAAAATACGGTAGTAAAATATGAGAAGGGATTTTATATCATAATCTACTACACTTAAACTAATAATAATAAATAACAATAATAATATTCCTCATTGTTTAACTAATTCTGTATATCTTTTTTTTTTTTTACTATAATTTTACTACCATAATAAAATAATAAAATAATATAATGTGATCTTATATCTTCATGTAATGATATAATAAATATGTGGTAGCATATGATAATCTGATAAATAAAGGATGTGTGGCAACTGATAGCATATAATTTAATATAATATTGTGATAACTGATTTATGACCAATAAAATAATATAAGATTATGATTATTTAATTATAATGAATACCAATAAAAATTTTAAAATTCTTAAAATAATTCTCTATTGATCTTTTGTGCAAAATTATATATTTGTTTCAATCATTATGCATATATCGTGTTTTCATGCAGCGATGTGGAGAAATAAATAACTCGGACACAAAAGTTTTGAAATAACAAAATTTAACAAAGTTTATTACTAACAACAAATAAAAATAAACAATTTATTTACACTATTTACAGTAGATATCCTTAACTTTTTTTACTTTACAGTTTGATCTACCGGGTTATAAAAAAATAATTTATCTTTCAATTACATCTTTATTTAGATTTAGGACAAAATTTTTAAAAAATGTTACTATTTGGTTTCTCATTATGGTTAACTTATTACAAATATATTTATCTACTTTATTAGCAACAGCATTTTATCCTTAATATTATTAAACTATCTTATTTTAAAAATTCATACTTAGAAAACATTCTATAGAAAACAAAATTTTATAATGAGTATGGACTTCTCAAAATATTAAAAAAAAATTCATCTTGCAAAGTCAAAGATGTTACACAAAATATTATCCAAAATTCAGTAGTAGATTTTAGTATTTATCACACAATGTTTACTAATCATAATATATTCTTCTTTAAGCCTTACTTTAGTATGATATAAGTGTAATCATCAATATATTTTTGTGAATCAATAAACAAAAAATATACTATGCATATTGTTTACATAATTTACTTTGTACTATTGTATTTTAAAATATGCAATACTTATTTTTCTCTTTAAAAAATACTACTAAAGCATTTTAAAATTATTATCACTTTAAAAAAAATATCTTTGTTTAGATACTTTATTTTAAAAAAAAATGTATATTTCATTTCCGAAATAAAATTCAAAATATATTCTATGATTCTTTTCTTTCCTTAGGATACTTTGGATCTTCAATTTTAAGTTATAACATTCTGCTTCTTATAAGCAAATAAACTAATCTTATACAAAACGATAGCATAACATAAGTTCTAAATTATTTATCATTTCTCTTAAACATATCTTACTAAACGATGCAGTTACATGAAATAAAGATAGCGAAAACAGATGCATAGGATTAAGGAAGAAAGCTAGAGTAATACTCTTAACATATCTCAAAATCATGGCACAGTGCGAAGAGGTATGGCATTTACCTGCCTAATATCCTCTAGTACAAGGATGATGTTAAAGCTATTTCTTCAGCTTTATTAGAACATCAAATATTTAAAGAAATATAAACACTGTCCAAATAAAATGTGTATCAGTCATAGGGCTTTGTTAACTATGCTGATATTCACATAAAGACTAAATATTATTTCCATTCCTTATAACATCCTATTTCTTAAAACATCATCTTGGTTTCCTGTTCACTAAGTACTTCCAAGCCACTATCTCAACATTATTTCTCAAGATTTTCCACATCTTACATCTATAAATAACTATCTGCATTTACAAAACAATAAATAAAATTCATTAATAGTTAAACAATCTTACGATTCCATAAGAAAAGTTGCTTACTTCATTGCTCTGTATGTTTAATCATATACGATCTACTTAGACAATATTTGAATATCCTATAACATGAAAATTTTAAAAGAATCACATAATTATTTGTTATGTTGGATTATATCACTAATAAAAATAAAAATAATCGTTGTATGCATATTTTCAAATCAATCCTATCTCATAATGTTTTTTTTTAAAAAATGTTGTATGAAAATGCGTTACATATAATTAAAAAACTTTTACACTTTATTCTTCCAATTTATGGATGATCTAAAGAAAACAAAAAAAATATACATTATAAATTATCAATAGTTATTATTATTACCAATAACCTTTATCTGGTCATAGTGTTCAGTAGGCTTCCTTTATCCACTTGAGCATTGCAGATATAAAAAAAATTCACACCCATACACTTTATATTAAAATATTTTTAGCTAAATTATTAGATTGTTATATTATAAAACTTTAATATTAATAAATTAATGTTTTTATGTTTTTCCTAATCTTATATATAAAATTTTAGATTTAAACTAGGTTAACAAAATAAAAAGAATCAAAACTATAGTTACATATTTTCTTGACGATAGTTCCTGATAAGTCCAAAATGTTTATTATTTTCTCTAGAGTTTTTAAAAATGTTCTTCTCCAAGCATGTTAAAGTTTAAAATAAAAGTAATTATTAATCCATTTAGTAAAATTTATAGAAAATAATCCTTGGTTTTAGTATTTAGGATGATAATTATTAAATCATAATATTAATTAACCCCGTGAAGCTTCTTAATCTTCTCTACCAATATTCTCTGTGTATCCGATGCATCAATCCATCTAATTTAACTTTTAAAATATTCGATAAACTTTTAAGTACTATTTGTATTTCCATGGATCCATCTTTTATTCAATTATGTGTTCACTTTTTTATATATGTTTCCTTCTTGATACATTTAAACTTTCATTTGGTATTTTTATAAATCTCTTTTAAAATAAAAAAAAATTCAAGTACTTTTAAACAAATCTTTTCTAAATACATTTTTAAATAATTCTAAGACTGGATATTTTAATATCAAAAATGCTTCTATAACATATTCTCCTGGGTTCTTTCATAAATTCTTGAAAATATTTTTTAAAAAATGTTACTTTCAGAAAGGATATAACATTTTACTCCTTTGAATATCATATTATATAAAATGATTCATGAGATATAATTGTCTTATTACTATTTAAAAATAAATCTTGGATAAGGTTATAAATAATACATTTCAATACATTTTTTAGACTCTGTATAATGTCTGTGCTGTGGTTTTTTTTATGTACCAAAAAAGTTCTCCAGTTATGCATAAATAAAGCTGTATCAATAAATATTTCAAATATTTTTTCAGTATTACAATTTATATCCATTTTATTTTGTAGTATATCCATTTTTTATTGCGCAGTTTAGGTTAAACTTTTAGATAAAATACGACTGGTAGGTACTTAAAAAATTAGAAAATCATTTCCACGAAGTTTCTAAATTATTATATTTTAAAACTTTCTTTTGCAAAACACTTTAAAATTATCAATTAGTATTTGCAAAATAAACGATAAGAAAGTACCAAAAAAAAATTGACTTTCTCTGGTTTCAATACATTATTAATCTCCCCTTATACCCCCGTGCAAATCATATTTATAGTCTGTAAGAATACCTATTCCTATTGGTTAATTCTTACTTTAGCTTGAGAACAAATTTACATATTTTCAATTTATAGCAGAATTATATTTCAAAATCAGAAATTATGACGTAATGAACCCAAAATATTATTTAAAATATTACTTTTAAATAAATTATTATTTTATTAAAACTATTTAAACATTTAAAATAACTTTTAAAATAATTTTAATAACCTATTCCATTTTTTTTAATATTCAATTTATCTTGTTTTTATTTAAATAAAATATTTAATTTTTATTATAACTGTATTCGTCTTTATGATACTATTTAAAACATTACATCATTTAAGCATTACATACGATAGTTAACTTAATATTTATTATTATTTGCTTTTATGATAGGCAATAATTCTATCCAATTCTATAATATAACTTTTAAAATATTTTAAACTTTGTTATTATTTCAAACAAGCGTGTGTGTGAGAGTATACATTAAAAGTCACATGATTAATAACTTTGACAGACGATTTTTAATCTATTTCTCTGCCCAGATTTATAAAATTGATACACTTATTATATTATATAAAATAATTATAAAAAATTTGGAAGAACAATTTAGAAAATATAGAATTAAATATAATTCTCACCATCATAAAGTTTATTTTTTAAAATGTACGATATTAATTTTTGCTTATTAAATATGATTATAAATTTAAACATAGCATTTATTAACTATAAGTTTTAAACTATTAAAATCAATTTTATTAAATATACTTTTAATTTTTATAGCTGTGTTATTTAATATGGCCAGCTTTTACAACCATATGAAACAATATTTAAAGCTTTACATAACTATTTTTAAATAATTTTATATACTACGTATTCTCTTTAGCTTCAAATTGTACTTTAAAGATATAATTGACTTAATACAATTACCATATTAAAAGAACATATTCTAAATTTAAAATTTTTAGTAATTGACTGTTTATAAACTATTACTGACCTATAGAAAAGGGCACAATATAGAGTGGCATGATTTAGTTTTATAAAAGAGCAAAAAGTTTTTAGTTAAATTAGTTAAAAATAAAAAGTTAGCCATAAACAGATTTGCATTTAAATCCACCACACCTGGTATTAAATCAAAGTTAGAAAGTTGATAATTGCTTACTCAAATTTATTTATAGCAAAAATAATCATTAAAATTGCTGTAGCAAAACCATTTTGACACCTGGAAAAGGATTTGCAGCATCATGAAAGCCTAAATAAAAGTATTTTTGATCAAATTGAATAATCTTACAATTTAGTGTAATATTTTAGATAGAGTTAATGGGTTTCCAGGAAAAAACAGGTTCTTTTCTAGTAAAAGTATAATTAGGGTTCATTTTAAGCTTGAAAAGAGAAGTCATTCATTTTAGAAGGGTGTCGCCATGCTGAATCCATGTCAAATTGATCTTTGAAAGATCTGATGGGAGAAAGGTGACGGCTGCTTCTAAACCCACTGAAAGAATAGTGTGATCACTGCTAGCCAATGCTTCAAACACCAGAGCTGACACAAGAAACCGTCCAGCTATGCCCACTCAAAAGACCATGTTACCTGAAAGCCAACACCTTATCCAGTCCAGCAACTAATCAGTAACGCCAATCTATAACCCCAGAACTCTGTGTTAATGAACTATTTCTAAATTAAAAATTTTCTACTTCAAAATTTAAAGCTAGAAAACTATAAAATAATGTAATTTTTTTAAACTCTTATCAATATTTTATTACAAATTCTCATTTAAGTAAATATTATTTCATTTGTATAACTTGTCTATATCTTAATTAAACTAAATGTAACCTATGCTCATTTCTTTATCTATCGCTGTGGTTGTGCCTATAATATTTCTTTACTGTTATTTGTTATTTATATGCCAATGTGTCAAAGCAGCAAGCATTTAAACTAATAAATATTCGGAGATATAATTGTCAATATCTTCCCATAATTGTTATTTAATGACATTCTCCATGCTTGCTGGTTTGAATTCCTATAATTTTATTTAATTTAAAAATGTATTGTGAGTTATTATTAAATTTCCATCTTATTGAGATTAAAGTAATGTGCTGATCTTAATAATATGAAAGTATATCCAGTAATTATTTGGACAGTTGGTCAAATATACTTTTCCCCTCCCTCGTAATAATTTCTATGTATAGATTGAAACCTACAAACCAGAGTTTTATTATATTTTATTTATTCCCCTAATGTCCCTTGATATTATATAGTGTTGTTAGAATTGGCTCATGATAGTAATACTGACCAGGCTATTGTCCCATATTTTTGTAATAATTAATGTCATACTTTTGCCTGTCGGATTAGATACATTAAATTCACATTCAATGTTTAACATTCTGCTGCATCTTCTCCTTAAGATGGGACCTCGGGAAAGACCATTTCATCTTACCTTCTTTCGGGGCACACACCAATAAGACCTGACATATAATTCCAGAGTCATGTTAGCCAACCCCAACCTTTTAGCAGCATGATGCTCAGTTCCAGGGTACCAATGTTTGTCATGAAAACCCTTGACTGTAATCTATCCACAGGGCACTCTGTTATTGTAATTTTCCGGTGCTGTAGTGTGTCAGTGATCTTGTTATAGCCAATTCTGAGTCCCATAATTTAATTAATTATGCAGTATTAAACTGAAATGTCACAATAAATATTTTGCTTAAAATATTTATTTAAATGTTTAAATAAAAATATCTAAAAGGAAAAGATAGTAAATATTTTGCCTAAGATCGTTACAGCAAATTTATAATAGTAGCAACCACTTTCAATAGGAATTGGCAATATCTTATTTAGGCACAGCTTAGTGATTCTTTAAATGTATCTTCATATTAATAATTAAAGATTTAATGAGGAGAAATGTCAAATCCTCACATTATAAAGCCTGTATGCTTTTCCCACATTAAATTATGTTCTATTTGATTAATAAATATATGTTACATTTATTCTGGTTTTGTGTTATTTCTCATTCCTATTTCAATCCAATTCAGTCTTAGTTAATGATATATGTGATATAACTATGTATGCATTAATTACCATTTATGAAAGTTAACTTTAATTTCATGCTGGTAGCAATTAAATTAGTTAATATATATATTTAAAGTCCTGAGTTTCATGTTTCTCCCTGACCTGTGCCAGCCACGAAAGATGGATTTACTATGTGTAACTTCAAGTGTGGTCATTCATAGAGTCTTGAGTCATGGAGTACGGGCAAACAAGATGAAGTGTAGTCGGATTCAGAATGTCACAATCCTGGTCTGGTGAGCTTTGGTCTCTTTGTCTGGATTCTAGATTCTGTTACGCAAATGTATGAAACTTGACCATTACAATATATATATATATATTGCAACCAGTTGGTTACATAGATGCTCTAGAAAAATAAATAAACAAATAATTGGCAGCATATTTCTCAAATTCGAGAATTAAAAAAAAATATTTTATTAATGGGGGGAAATAATAGTTAAATTTTCTTAGACCTATTTTTATTAAAGAGTCATTATTTAACTCAATCATTGAAAAAAATCCCCATATGATAGTATGAAAATTCTCAAACATTAAATATATTTAAGTATATTTTTTAAAAATAAAAAATAAAAGAAAAGGAAGAGCAAAAATAGGATTTTAATAATTTTGTAAATTTTAATTTATCAGATTTTTTTTTTCTTTATCTCTATTTAATGAAATGAAAAAATCAAATCAATGCAACTAACATATTATTTTGTTGTTGTTATTTTTTTTTTGCATGATTTGATTTTTAATTATAAAGAAATGCCAAGAATTTTATTTTGTTAAATTCTTGTTCTTAATTTGTTTTTAATCTAAGATTAAGAAGATAATTAGTGAACAATTGTACTTATGAAAGTTTATTTAATTGGTTGTCATGGAAATAATGTAAGAGATAGATTGTAATTGGTGTATGTGCATGATTGTTCTAAAAAAATATGTGGGGGTGTGAATTAGTAACTATACACAAGTGTCTAGAGAGAGGTTATTGCTAACTTAACTGTTGAAGAAAGCAGTCAAATCTTAATTCTGCTGCTGAAAAAGATAGTAGAAGAAATTATTCCTAATATAGTATTAAAGAGAAAGCAGTTCAAGCTTAATCCAGCTGATACCAAGCTATTGAATAAAATAGCTGTTTTTTGTATCAAGCTTTTAGCATACTGAGTTTGGCACTAAAAATGGTTTGGATAATAAAAGCCATTTGCTATGTTCAGCTAAAAGTTAGGCATCATGTTCCTACATGTAACCTATCTTCACTGGAAGAAAATGTAGGGAAGGTAAAAAACCCTTTAATCAGTCTGCAGCCTTGCCTTCGACCAAAAGCAATGAGTTTCTGTCTACATGTGTCTCACCTGGAAATTCAAGAGAAAACTAAATGGACAAAAATTGCTATTTTCATTTATCTGGAATTATTACAGAGCCAGGAAAGGACAAATTTAACCAGCTCCATGTTTAGAAATCTTCAAGAAGAACTCCATTAAGAAAAACTGAAATTGCAACTAGAAAGACCTCTATAGACAAGAGAGGTATGGTTATAGGTATTATATTTTTATGTTGCACACCCAATTTTTATTAATAGAAAATCTGTTTTTTGTTTCATAAATGTAACAAGTTTTTTTTTCAACTTGCCCTCTGGATAGAATCAAAGATTACTATCTTTGATTTCTGAAAATATTTAATAAACTTATTTATTTTTAAAGAAATAACCTTATGAATTGAAAGTTAATCCATGAGTAAAAATTGATAGGTTAATATAATTTTATCAAACTGTATATTTATTTATTTAATATGATGAAATGGATGCTTAAAATTATCTACTACCATGTCATTTTTTTGTTAATTAGATATTAAATAATTGTTTTTCAAAAAAATATTCTTTCTAATCTTAATTACTTAATTCTATCCAATTCCTGTTTCATTAAGAGAAATGTGTGGGTGACCTTATATCATGATAGCTTATATTTTAAGATTCAGTTTTTTTCTTGATGATCCCATTAAAACTAGTTATTTATAAGTAGGGAGAGCCCATGAATTGATTAAGATTATTTATAATAAGCTAATTTATTTATTTATTTCCCTCTCACAGTAATAAATTATAGAGTTCTTGTTTCCTGAGCTAGATTTGTGCATAACATCTATATGGGATAGGGAGGTTATATTTAGTGTATAGTCATCCAGATCATGATGATGATAGTGATTCCTGGGTTGGAACCAAGATGATATTCTTCAAAGTCCATGCACTAACTTTTATTTAGTTTGGTCTTTATAAATTTTATTTTGTTTTAACTTGAGAATAAAAATACAATTCCTTAGATCCCTCATGGTTTAAACCCCAATTTTATGTAAAGTTACAAATCATTAACCAATTTAGGGCAGTTGATGTTCACATACTGATGTACCATTAGCCCAGGTATGATCCCATATTTCTCTGTATCATTTTATATATATTGTTTTTTCATTGTATTATATTATTAATTTATAAAATACAAAATACAGAGCATGTTTACCTCATAATATGATTCAATAAATTGTCACTGATACAAAATATATTTATGAAGAAAAGAAAGTATGATTGTTGTTACTGATTCAAGTAAATAATCTCTGAAAAATTATTATAAATAATAATTATTTTTCAATAATTAAGAGTTCCAAGATTGTATATATTATTTAATATCTAGTTTTTGTTATCTATAAAACTATTGGTTATAATTTAAGTTTAGTAACATAAATTATGTTAATTAATTTCAAATACTAGATTAAAAGTACTTAAGTGTTTTTATTGGTGGAGAATTCATGAGAAATTTGAGCACTGGAAAGGACTATAATCCATGGATCTTGAACCCAAGAAAAAGTCCTTTTACCAGTGTTGCCTACAATACAGGATAATATAAAGTGATGGCAAACTACCATCATGAACAATTATTATTACTTTAACACAGAATCCAACTGATTATTTCAACTTAATATTTACCTGAAGTTTTGTGATGAACTTCAATTTGATTTTGGATTGAACATTAAACATGTGTACATACTCACATAAGATTAACATGATAAGAGCAAAGCTATATCTAAACATTAAGTTTGTTTTTCTGCTATTGTGAACATCTCTAATCATTATAATTTCTCAGCTTAACTATCAAAATAATGATGATGATTTGACTTATAGAAGTATGTTTTCAACAATTGTTTATTTGATTTTTTTTTTATTCATTAAATAAATTGTTTAAAAAGTTTATTTTGATTTGTAGAATCTACTCACAATTTTGATTTTAAAAATCATTAATATATTGTGACATAGACTTAAGATAAAAAAAAATTAAAGCATATTTTAAGCTTGTGTTTTAAGACCTATAGAGGTCCCTACCTTCGTATTTTTCAGACGCTTATTTCTAAGGTTACAGCCTTAGTAAATTATTACTTAATATAATAATGGGCGTTTAATAAAATTTATAATTACAACTTTAAATATGTATAATGTGATTTCTCTTTTAGATTCTATGTGTTTTGTATACCTTAAAGTATTAATAATTATTCCAAACTAATAAAATTGCTAAGGAATATTTTTTTATTTGCAAAAGTTTTTATAATTATTAATATAAATAATAACACTAAATGGCAAAACATTTTTAGATGCTACTATTTTAGCACACTTAATATTTTTCGTCTCTTGGTGAAATGGTTGGAATTTTTGGGGGAAAATTAAGCTAATAGCATATTTTATTATTATTTTTACATTTATTAAATTTGAAAAAGTAATAAATTATTTTTGAAATAAATATGTGTTCAAATAAACTTTATGAAATACAAATATAAAAATAAAGTATGGATTAATAATTTTTATATTTTGCCATATATTTTTGCCAATTTAAACACATTTGTAGCAATAAATCATTATGTAATATAATCAATTTCTTATGCTGAAGATTATTTTTGATACTAATGTCTAGATGTAGATTTAAAAAAAAAAGATTCACATTTATCATTGTACTTAACTAATAGTAATAGAAAAAACATTCAGTGCAAGTGAAAACTTTTTAATAAAAAAATATTGTTAGTTACTGTTAAAATAATAGGAAGAATCAGCCTGCTTGTAATTATAATAAACAATTATTAGATTTATAAATATGTATTTCAATATTTTGTAAATCAACATCATCGTCATTAATTTGATTTAAAACATTTTTGATATTGACTGACGCAATAAATTTTAATTAATTTTTCATTTCATTCTCTTGTCTATATATAACTTTATAAGCTGACAAAAAAAAATCAAATTATATGATTTAACTTAATAAGCTTTATAAGCAGATATACTTTTTACATATGCAAATGCTGGTATTTTGATGAAAACTTGACAAGATATTGGTGACATTGTTGCTCCAAGAGTTAGTTAATATAATTAGCAAAAATAAAATTGATAACTAAATCATAATTCATTAATTACTGTCATAAACCTGGAATGACGTTTTTAAGTAATTGATTTAACACAGAATTGAAATGATTTTTTTTTTAGTACATAATTAAAAAATACAATAGACAGTTCTTTTTTTTCTGAAACTTGTTTTTTCATTACTGAACATTTAATAAATTCATTTATTTTCTAATGTTTCATTTACCTTAATGATTTTTGTTAAAAATGTACAAATATAATTAGGTATACATAAAAGACTTATTCTTAAAAACATTCTCAATAATTAATAAATTAATAATGATTCCAACACAATTGAAGTAAAACAAATATATAAAAATAAAGATTTTCTTTATTATTGAACCTGTTTTCACCCTACATTAGGGCCTTTTCAAGATACACTTTTCTAATACAATCACTCTAACATTCATTTTATATATTCACATAACTTATTTACATATATATACACTCCCCCTCCCGCCTTTTTATATACATATTTTTAAATAATAAATAAAATTACATTAATTACACTTCAACAATTATATACATGTATTATACACAATTATATATTACTTTATGTTAACTCCATTAAATTAATTATATATACACACTTTATATACTAAACTAAATTATATATCATTTCTCATATATTTCTACTAACCATATTTTCAAATACAATCTTATTTATTTATGGTTAACTAATTATTTCCATATATCATACATATTAATTTAAAAAATAAATCAATCATATATTAAATTTTCTAATTATCCCTAAATAAATTATAATAAATTTACCAAAGGCTGCTTACAAATCTCCATTTTTTAATATTATAGATATATTATTTTCTTTTTTTTTATAAAAAATAAAAAAAATTATTTAAAGTAAAAATATAATACTTAAATAGAAAATATACATGATATATGCATATAAATATTTTTTACTTTCAAAGTATTACTTATTTGTCAATTTGTAATAATAAAAAAATGAAACTGAAGTGTATTTATTTGAAGAATAAAAAGGAGTTTGTGGATCATTTTGATAAGTGTAATATGTTGTATTTTAAGAATTTGTTTCTTAAATGTATATGTTTTACATTCCTTTGATGTTTTAACTATCTTATGGTCAAAGCTTCAAGAAAAAAGTGAAATTATTAATGGCTCAGTGAGAAAACAGTGAAGTGTTTGTTAAAGAAAGATTACATGTGTATTTATATATATATAATATTTTTTATTCATTTTTGAAAAAAAGAGAGTGATGAAGATAAGGAGATTGTTTTTCTCTGTATTTAACAATATGCTTAAAGGTGATGTGTTTTTTTCTAAATTGTTTTGCCATTACCATAATATAGAATAATTATTTTTATAACATATATTTTTAACTTTAATAGAGATTTATGTAATTGAATTTAGTTAGCTATCTCAATCATTTTTGTAATATTTTCTTTTTTTCTTTTTCAGAAATGTTACAAAAATATATACTAATCCAAACTAAGTGTAAATATGGAAATATAGCAACTATTTGTTTTCCCTCACTAAATATCACATTTCAAAGATGAATTTATGTACTGTAATTACATTTCCTTCATGATTTAAATACTATACCTATTCAGTTCTGTACAGTAGTTAAAGCACATGTACTGATTTTTTCTGAGTGTTTTTTCCTTCAAAAAGTTTTATTCCATATGTCTTTTGTAAAATACCATTTGCAGAATTACTTGCTTTGAATAAAGTGCTCATAATCAAATTAAGCATCATTTATATAAGAAATGAATTATTAAAATGCTTCATAAAAGTTATAATGGTGAAATAAATAATCCTTTTTTCTTTTGAAAAATAGGCTCTCTAAAAAAAAAAGGTTTATCTTCAATATCACAATACAGCATTACTAACATTTAGGGATTTTATATATAAGATGCTTAATAAATAAAAAATACATTTGATAATATATTTATTATCAACTAGATATAATTCAGTTAATAATAATTTTTGAAAAGAACATTTATAAAGAAATCTTTATTTTTATATCGTATTACTTCTTTTAGAATTAAAAAATGTAACTGATTAAATTTCATAAAAAATATTTGAATGTTTTATAAGTAGTCTAGTCTTTCAAATTTTGATTTAAAATATATGATATGTTATAACTTAGAGATGGAAGTCATAAGTAAAGAATTTGAACACCGGAAGTGACACAATAAAGCTCTAGAATCACCATTCTAATATCACTCCAAACAACATATCTTGTCTGAAATGAAAAAAAAAACAATATTGACAGATTACTTACAAAAAGAATGATTAAAAGCTGCTACATTTATTGTAATTTTTAAATAGTAGATTTTTGCAACTCTAATTATATAATTTTTTGATCAGCACATGTTTATATTTCATAGTTTTTGAAAAATGCTTTTCATATTTGATAGCTTTAACAATACTTTAAAGCTTTAATCAATTTATATTGAGTCATTCTGCAAAATCATTCATAATTACTTTCTTTGTAAGTTTTGTTTTTAAAAATATATTCTTCTTTAAGATAGTAAATAATAATTTTAATACATTTAATGAGCAAATGGCTATTAGAAAAAAAGATGTTTTCATGTTATGCTTATTTTTTATATCTTGATATATTATGAAAACGTTAATCAAAAATTAATGCAAAGTGAAAGCATTTTGAACTAAAAAAAAAAAAATGAAAAAAGAAGCCAATCTGACTAATTAAGAAGATTTTTATGTTTTCTTATAAATAATCAAATGATCATACATCATAACAAACAATTTGGATCACCACATTTATTTTTAATCATAGCTGAAATGTTATATTATTTATTCACATTTTCATTTTTATGATTACATTTTTTTATTAATAAAGAGAAAGAACTTGGCTATTTGATCTACTATTGTATCATTATTCATATCCATATGCTCTCTTGTAGATAATATTGAAAAATAATCCACAGAATAATATGAAGTAATTATTTTGGTTAGTAATTGTTACTCATAAACATCTACTGTCATTCTAATTCCTGATACAAAAGTTAGAAGACAAAAAAAAACAAAACATTTTTTTCATACTAAAGAAATTAATATATCAACCATTAATGTATGCTGATTCTTAATTCATTTTACATGACGTTTTGCGATAAAATATTATTTAAGATGTAAGACTTATTAAGATATATTTCAACAATAATAAATAGCTAGGATTTCTAAGCTTAATCTTTTAATACTTATTTTGTAAAGTCAAAACATTGTGAAACATTTTTACTACTGTGAATTTCTCATATTTTTAAAATAAATAATCTTACTTAAATAATTTTTTTAATCACTGCACAAGTCTTATGAATATTAAATGCCTTTTAAATATTAAAGTTATATTTACATAAGGGGTATTCAAATATAGAGCTACTGCTTTGATATGGCATTGTCAATGAGATATTAAAAACATTTTAGTTATACATCAGAGCCATTTGGTAAAACATTTTCAATATTAAATGAGTTGACAAGGTATAAAATTTTAAGGAATTAAGATATCATATTAATTCCATCACTATAGTTAGACGAGTGTACTATACTATTTTAAAGGCACATTGCAAACTATACCATTTTATTTGCATTGAAAGCCACATGTGGACTTGAAAAACAGTATCAAAAGTCTATTAAATTCAGAAACTGCATTCTCTTATGTAATAACAATGATATTTGAATAAGTAGAAGGAATGACTTAAATCTTTTGAATACAAGAATTTGATGAAGTCTTTTAATTATTACATTTTATTACATTTTCATTTACCATTGTCAAACTTCCTCCACTCACAACTTTGACACCATCTATTTCATATAAATACACTAATGATTATTACTAACCATTTTCAAAACTAGAGATTATTTCTAGCACTAATATAAACGTTAAACCTCAGTTAAAAATTAATATATCTAGGTTTTTTTTAATTTACACACACGGAGTTATTCATCTTTCTCTGTACCGTATGTAATATCTTTATAGATATAATAAACACTCCATACTTCCTCATTCTTTTTAAATTCATATAAATAAAGATATAATAAAAGACAAATGACCCCCAAGATGCATTTCGTGCTGAACCAGCACTCATCAGTTGGCCCAGGTCACTATCTCTCATATATATCTCTATTATATGCAAAGTATTTATTTAGAGTAAATTGTTACATTTTTATTATGCATTCCTTTTATCTACTCATTTAACTTTGGACAATAATATACAATTTAGTGAAGTCAAAACATCTCTTTGTAAGTTAAAAATGGAAAAACTACAGATCCTGATGAAATACCTGGAAAAGTTTGAAATATGGTATTCTTGGATTCCAGATTTACAGAATTCTATGATTGTGTTACTTTTGCCAGTTTGAAAGATAATTTTACAAAAGTGAATGCAACATATAATGCCCTTTAATGTTCAAAAAAGTCAAGTTTTTATCATAATTACAGATGAAATATTCCTAGCAACTTTTAACTTCGATAGTTATCATTTTGAGAATGTAAAACGGTTTGTTTTGCTGCTGTTTTTAATAATCTGAAATATAGAGTATTACATCACAGGAAAATAATTACTACAACCAAATCAGATATATATTAGAATTGTTATTTTACTTAGTTTATTGTATGGAAGTAAAACTTCAATGCCCTATTAATGCAATATAAACACATTAAAAACTTTCATTTAAGGATGCTCTGTAAAATTTTAAAAATACAATAGCAAAATCATAAAATCAATTAATATGATTTCAACTTGTGGGATATGATATTATAGATGCCAGTATTGTAAAATGGCAAATTCATTGGACCACTGGACATGTAAAACAAATGACCAATGTAAAACTTTTTCTGAAAGAGACAAATGATGAAATTTGATGGTTTATTTATGTAGCAGACATCTAAACATATTGGTTCATTATCGCACAACATTTTAGGATATGGTGAACATAATATTGCTTCACCTTTTGAATTTATAGACAATATTAAAAATATTGTGGTTGATTAAATTAATAATTATGACTTCATCAGATGTGACAGAAAGTTATAATTCTATAGATTGATTGG
The DNA here is from genome assembly GCA_028023455.1 of Epiperipatus broadwayi. NCBI lineage: Eukaryota > Metazoa > Onychophora > Udeonychophora > Euonychophora > Peripatidae > Epiperipatus > Epiperipatus broadwayi. Next base: position 495,241 of record JAQFVV010000222.1, on the reverse strand, counting down.
ATTCCATACAGATTATTACACATCATTAATAAAGCTGTTTGCCAATATACTACAAAATTCATTATTGATTCTTTGATATTTATTCTTCGAAGATAATATTGTTGCTTTTTACCATCTTCAATCTCTGAGGATCTCTTGAAACAGGGGTCTTTGCAACAATCAGACTTTCAGTTTTCCTCATCTATGCACTCTGGCTGCTCTGATGTGATATTATTTTTTACAAGAGAATAGCGAATCAAAAACTATTGGACACAACTCATTCTCTCAAAACCAAAGATATCAAACTAGGCCCACCTTCACTCCTCACAGATACCTAGGCAATCCTTCAACTCCCACCTACTCAGCCTTTGTCACAGAACTCATTCATATGAATGCTTGCGATCCGTGCAGTCGCTCGCTTAATGAGGACATGCATCTCAGATTTGCAACCAAAGGCTATTCTTGGCTTGGACTACACACCATTTCCACATCCCTTTACCTTTTTTATGTACCATTCTTCTTTCACCATGTTGCTTCTAAATTTCATTTTACCATGTAATCACTTCTTTGTAAACACTTTTTTTAACTGTATTTGTACCTGTTTTTTTTGTGAATAAACTTTCATCACTGAGAAAAAAAATATTGTTGCTTTTATCAGGGCAAATATAATAAAATGTCTATACTTGCACAAATTTGTAACTTTTGTATTGTTACATATAAGAAGATTTTAAATAATTGCAATTTTTCAGTATTAAGATTTACAAAAAAATATATTGATCATGTTTTTGTTTGTGTGCATAAAGATATTATATAAACCATCTAGTGAATGAGTTAAACAAGTTAAACATTTTAATATAAACTGTTGAAAAGGAATAGAATAAATCTATTAAAGATTTTTATTTGTATGTTACAAAAGATAATCGTTTATAATGATTACAACTTTGAAAGAAAAAACTGTAAATCAAAAGTATTAGTTATGTAAAAAATGGCAAGTCTTAGATCTTTTCATCTCATGAAAAATTATGTTATTATAGAAGTGATAAATAACAAAATATTGAAAAATTTACAAAAAAGTTGATTGAAGTTGGGTATAATAATAAATAAATTTCTTATACTTCATGTCATTATAAAAAATATACTAATTTTATGACCTGAATCTATAGTATGGAGTGAGAGTGCTGCTGCTGATGAGTGTTGTTTAACTGCATTAGCATGCTCATCTCTCCTAAAACTGATGTGATGATTACTCATACCTATGTAAGAAGCTTTACAATTTTCATGTGAGATTTGACAACACCATGAGATTCAAAAGGGATTAAATCTTTAGGCTTGGTTATTATATTCAGGTCATAAAATTGATTTTTCTAGTACCAGGATCATATCCAGATGTGATAATCTCTACCAGTGCAAAATTAGAGAAGCCATTGAGATACATAAAAGGCCAGATTGTATCAATAAGTGAGATGATACATGCAAACTTCCTCCTATTTTGAAAGATTTTTTTAAAAAACATTCTTAATATTTTTGCTATTGGTGAAACTTTAAAGTTTTTTTTCAAATCAGTAATTATAGCGCCTCTACAACCATCTTCATACTTTTTATCACCCAGTGGATGACTTGTGTGATCAAGTTGAAATGTCAGTATATCAATATTTAAAATATTTTAATATGGCTGAACTCGCAAAATGTCTTTATATATATATTGTAACAGTCAGATTCGTCTATCTCGCTAACACACTGCAGAATTCAAACCCCAGACATGAAACTGAACATTCTAGAAGAGGTTGCCTTCTAGATATACTAAGTTCGAATCTAAAGTCCAAATTTCACAGCGCCATCTATGTGATAATGCATCTGATGCCACTACTACCTTTGCCCAGTGCCTGGTGGTCAGGGAGAAACAAAAGACTCTATACTAAAAGAAGCTTGGGTGGCTAATTAACGTCTATGAATTTACAAAAGAAATGCAGAAAATATATATATATATAGACCGAGTAGTGATAGAAATCAATAAAATAAGATATCAAATTTAGTTTTAAATGATTTCACAAAATTTATTTATATAAAATATATAAATAATGCCACTGTCTGCTTATATAAGACAGGGACGCATATTAAATAACTGTTGGCATTATATTCCAATAAATGACAAAAAGGGTTTTAAAGCAAAGTGATATATTATATTCCTCGAGCTAATAGCATTATGATAATGTGCTTGACAAGATAGGAACATGTGCAAGGTGCTTTGAGTAATTATACAAGTTTAAGAATATATTTGAAAATAAAGTGTTATAAAATATTTATTGATTTTGAGAATAGTACAGATAAAAGCTTACTAAGCAACAAAGTGGGAATGTGATCAAGGCATTTATTTGATAATAATAATAATAATAAAGTTACATTGGGAGGTCAGTATTGCTGATAATGAATTTATTAAAGTTGGAGGGTGTGACACGTTTAAGTCACGGATGCTTTGTAAAAATAAATATAAATAAAACAATATTGAAGATCCGGAATGATTACAGAGGGCATCTTGTCACTAACCCGTAGGAAAGTACTTTTATGAACAGCCAAAACTTAGCGACTGGGTGACGATTGCATTTAATTCCCAGGTGTGTCATTTGTGGACACACTCTGCCTGGAAACTGCAAGAAGCGAAGAGAATGGACTTGGCCGTGTAAAGAATCCTTGGAAAAGTAAAACAAAGCAGTCTCAACAACCAATTCATTTACCAGCAATATGAGACTAGTGTATATAAAACATACTTAATGGGTTTTACTTGGATTAAGAGAAATGCCCAATCAAATTCCCAGAAATTCATTTAAAGGGGTCCGCACATTCTCAAGTCAATGATGAACTTTGTAATTAGTGTAGAACACGGTAATTAAAATAGGAAAATGCTTGCTTGCGGGTTTGAAAAGGAAGTATAGATTTATATACGCAATCATGCATTAAGGGATACATTTAATTATTGACCTCACACATACTCTCATATTAGATTAAAATCAATAACATGTAGATTTTAAACTGTGATTATATTATATATTAAAGAATAGAATCGCCCTTGAACGAGTGATTTGCAAGATAATAAAATTGGAAATTATTTAGAAATTTAAAATATGCCTGCATAGCGGCGTCTTATTTTCAACAAAGGGAATAATTCACTCAGTCAAAGACGATTCTGACACATTATCATAATAAAATAACAGAAAGCTTAAGCAATAGAAAATATTAACCCAAGGATAGAGAGCAAAAATGTTGAGTATATTTAAACACGTTAAAGAAATACATAATGAAGTTATGTGAAATATCAGAAAACAATTTAAAATAGCTATAGCATGTTAGTTATCACAAGAGCTCTTGGGTTAATTTGGGGTTACCTCTGGAAAAGCATTTTAGGTAGATTGATGGTCAGCTGGTTTTTATATGAGTTAATAGCAAAATCTAGAAATGTTCATATTTTTGGCAGCAGCCACAGTTCCGGGGTTCCTTGTGTGATAACTTCCGATGGTCTACGGCAGCATATGCCCATTCCAGAGAGAAATAGCCTTCTTGCACTCTACTCTGTCGTGTCAAGATTTACAAATTACTACGATAATTTTGGTTACAAACATTAGACCTCAGAATGATTTCTCTTAGAAACATTAGACTGGAGAACAAAAGAAAACCCTCCTTTTTATAGTAGAAATTAACAATAGAACTGCCCTGGAGTGTTACAAAAATATATCGGACTTATCAGCTGTAATTAAATCTATCCGAATGTCTAAAGGAATTCAACAAAATTTTAATTAATTTCTTTTGTTAACTTCCCCTTCGACATTCGAATTACAAACTAGATTTAATTAAAAATTACTCTTACTAATTAAAGAAAATCTTAAGTGGACATCTGCTGTTTTTAGATAAACTTATATAACATTAACTAATTAAACTATTGTCCCTCATTTATTTTAACAGAAATATATGGGGAATGACTTTTATTAAATTAAATGAAAATTATTTTACTTTTAAATTGCAATATTTGAATCTATTTACTAAACGAATATTTACTAAATGAATTTTATTTTAAATCAAAAATATATTATGACGGTAATCATCATCATCATCAACCATTATCAATCCACTGCAGGATGAAGGTCTCTCCAAGTTTAACCCATCTTCTCCGATCTTTAGCTTCTCTTCTCCACAACACCCCTGCACATTTTCTTATTTCATCCATCCATCTCACATGTGGTCTCTTTCTGGGTCTTTTACAATCTCTTGGAATCCAGTTTAAAATTTCAATTGTCCATCTATTATCATCTCTTCTAGCACTATGTCCAGCCCAACTCCATTTCAATCTTTTAATTTTTTCAATAAGGTCAGTAACACCTGTTTGTTGTCTTACCCATACATTGCATTTTCGATCTCTTCTTGTTACTCCCAACATACATCTCTCCATACTCCTTTGAGTGGTCTGAAGTCTCTGTATTGCTCTTCTATTAAGTGTCCAAGTCTCAGATCCATAAGTAAGAACTGGTAAAACACATTTGTTAAAAACCATCCTTTTCAAACACATAGGCATATTTCCTTTTAGTATCAAGTTATTTCTACCAAAAGCACTCCAACCAAGTTTAATTCTATGATTAATTTCCTCCATTATGTTTCCATCTGTATTAATAATCTGACCAAGGTATTTGTAACTGTTAACTTTTTCTAATTCTTCATAATCAATCTTCATTTTCATATTTTGAGCAAATCGATTCAACATTACTTTAGTCTTTTTAACATTTATCTTTAGTCCTACTTTTCTACTTTCATCTGCTAACTCCTGCAACATTTCCTGCAGCTCTGAAGCATTATTTGCAAAAAGCAACCACATCATCTGCGAAATCTAAATGACTTAAATACTCTCCATTTACTTTCACTCCTTTAGTTTCCCATTTTAATCCACAAAATACTTCTTGCAGCACTGCTGTAAAGAGTTTTGGAGATATGGAGTAAACCTTGTTTTACACCTTTCTCAATGTTGATTTTTTCAGTATCATTATGTAATCTAATTGTTGCTGTTGCATTTTTATAAATATTCTTTAAAATATGACAATATCCTGGATCTATACTTTGATGATCCAATGCTTTAATCACTGAAGAAATGTGTATAGAATCGAATACCTTTTCATAATCTACAAATCCAAAACATAATGACAACTCATATTCATTTGTCCTTTCTATGACTTCTCTCAATACCTGGATATGATCTATTGTACTAAAACCACTTTTAAATCCAGATTGTTCTCTTAGTTGGTGGAAATCCAAAGTTCTCTGTAGACGAGTTGTAATTATCTTGGTAAATTTTTTTATATAAAACTGATAAAAGGCTGATAGGTCTGTAATTTCTAATATCTTCTTTATCACCTTTTTTAAATATTAATATTATTACTGCATTCTTCCAATCTTCCGGTACATCTTTATCATTTAGACATTTGTATATAACTTTGCTAAAATTGTTTCTATTTCTTCACCTGCTTCTTTTAATATATCAATTATAATTCCATCATTTCCTGGAGCCTTTCCTTTCTTCATACACTTAATTGCATGTCTCACTTCTTCATTTAAAATTCTGGGCAATTCAGAAGATGTAATAGATATAGGAGGTACTTGTTCTTTATTACTATATAATTCTTGATAAAAATCTTCTACCAATTTCATGATGTCATCTCTCTTTTTAGTAATAATTCCATCTTTTTTTCTTATTGCAGATATAAATTTCCTACCAAAATGTTGTTTTACATTCTTTAGACTTTTATTTTCTTCTACAGCTTTTCTCGCTAGTTCATAATTATACTTTCTTATATCATTTTCAACTCTTTTCCGTACCATTTTACAAAATTCGAGATATTCAATTCTTTTTAATACATCATTTTTGTATAGCTTCATAAATTTTCTAGTCTCAGTAGAAATTTTATTAGTCAATTGCTGCTTTTTTCTAGCAGCTATGTTTGTTGCAGTTTTTAAAAGTGTATCACTTATTTTCATATTAATTTCATTCAAATCTGAATCATGTTCAAAATCTCCTAACACTTGAAACCTATTTGTAAGTTCTAATTTAAATTCATTAGAATGTTTCTGAAGATTAGGAATATCAACTGTAAATATTGTTTTTCTTAATAATTTTTGTCTCTCTAGTTTTACATTAACACGTAACTTACACCTTACTAATCGATGATCACTTCCTGTGTTAAATTTATTAAGAACATTACAATCTTGAAATATGTATTTTCTGTTAGTCAAAATATAATCCAATTCTGCTGTACCTTCATTTGGATGCTTCCATGTCCATTTTCTTTTAACATTTTTCTCAAAAAATGAATTCATAATATAAAGTTTTTCTTTTTCTGCAAACTCCACAAGTCTATGGCCTCTCTCATTTCTATTACCATAACCAAAATTACCTACAGCAATTTCATCTTTCATTTGTCTACCAATTCTAGCATTAACGTCTCCCGTAACAATTTTAAAATGTTGTTTACTCTGATCAAAAGCCTTTTGTACATCCATATAAAAATCTTCTACTACTTCATCACTATGAGAACTTGTTGGGGCATAAACCTGAATTATCTGCATTTGGTATCTGCTATTAAGTTGTATAACTAATCTTGCCACTCTGTCCGATACACCATCAATCTCCACAATATTGTTCTTCCACTTTTTATTTATAATGAATCCTACTCCACTTGTATTTCCAATATGTGTGTCTTTATAATAGAGTATATGTCCACTTTTTAAATCAGTTGTTTCTTCTCCTTTTCTTCTAACTTCACAAAGTCCAATAATGTCCCATTTAATATAAGACAGTTCTTCTAATTCTTGCAATCTTCCTTCACTTGAAAGTGATCTGCAGTTTAAGTACCTAAATAAAAAGTCGTCATCAAATGGCAGCCTGGGTCCACAATCAGGGGATTCTTAGCACCCTCCGCCATCGGCCCCCAACCGCTGCCTTGGTTGGTGAATTTACAGTTTCCTGGGAATAAGGGCCATGCTTTATTTTTGTCTGTCATAATTGTATATATGTATTGGAAAAATATTTATCATTTACACAAACATTCATTCTGCCTTATCAGGCACTGAGAAGAAAGACCATGGTGTTTCTTGATCTTAAACTCAGAGGTAATATATTTTTGTAAATAGACTCAAACAAAATAACTTTAACAATTTATAATTTTGATATCTTTTAAAATGCAGATCATAGTGTGTGCGCAATTACGACTTATATAACCTACTTTTTAATAAATCAAAATTATATGAACATATACATAATCCATAATATTTTATTTTATTTGGGAATGAGTTATATATATCATATGAGCATTGTACTTATGGTTTAAAATTAGGTGGGATTTTTGGTATGTAAGCATATTGCAGACACACTACAATAGATTGGGGTTCAAACTAAAGTATGAGGGTAGAAAATAGGTGAGAAAAAGGTGAAATGAAGATCTGTAAAGCAGACCTTACTGTTTCAATATAAAGGACATGAATCCAGACTTTCAAACTCTCCACAATTTATCCAATGCATCTAATACAACTATTACCCATGACTCCATATACATGAAAAAGATAAATAATCTCCAATGTTCATATATTTTGTGCTAAACTAGCACTCATCAGTTGGTCTAGATCATCATTCCCAGCACATATATATAATCAATGCTCAGTTTTAGTAAGATAAGTAATCTTGAAACTTTAATGAACAAGCTTCAATCTTTTCCTCTATCCAACTCTTTAGCCATCAACAACATTGAAAATCCAAGGATAAAATGCTCAAAGTTTTTGATAATGCCTTTATTATTGTCATAACCATGTTGACGTTAAGTCAATCTGATACCTCACACATTGGACCTTAATATGTCCATTCAGTTATACAGAAGATGCAATATACATATATTTAAATATTATATAATATATATAAATATATATTGCTAATCGTTTATTAGGCTAGCAGTCATTGCATTATATCTTGTCTAGCCCAACATAAATTTTAGATCTAATTAAAGATTAAAACACAATATGCAATATATATATAATAATTCAAACAAATTTATTTAACACAGTATTCAAAATTAAATAATATATTCTTTACCAGAAGTACTTTTGATTGTTTCACTGACAATCTTTATCAACCATTAATACGAATGTACAGAAAATAAAAACTTGCATTACCCATCATTCAATCCATTCAAATTTCCTACAATTCTGTTGTTTTTATATTAGCTGATTGTCTATTCATTAAATCATCTCTATTCCTAGAGATCATCATTGCCTCCTTAATCTTTCATTTTTCATTACATGAATAGACAATCAGCTAATATAAAAACAACAGAATTGTGGGAAATTTGAATGGATTGAATGATGGGTAATGCAAGTTTTTATTTTCTGTACATTTGTATTAATGGTTGATGAAGACTGTCAGTGAAACAATCGAAAGTACTTCCGGTAAATAATATATTATTTAATTTTGAATACTGTGTTAAATAAATTTGTTTGAATTATTATTATATGATTTAAAAATACAGACATTTAATGGTTATAGTTATTTATATATATATTAGAAATATTTAAAATGTCACTTTATGATATTTTCTTCAAACTTATGAGTAAAAGGTATCTGAAAAAGATAAATAATTTCCAAGATCCATACTAAACTAGTACTTTTCATTTAGTTCAGATCATAATCTCTCACTTATATCTTAATTAATATTGCACTTTTTATCAATATGAAACTAGTACAATCTAATTTACATGTGTCCAATTTTCTGCATTCGTAATTGCAATAACATCCTCTTCAAATAAATACATTAATGATTATTATTAATCATTTGTTAGATTATTGATTATTACATTATTCCTAGCCCAGATATAAACGTTAAATGCAATTGAAGATTAATATATCTGCTTTTTAAGTAAATATAAAGACATGTTATAATTATATCAACTTTATTTCTCTTTTCTTCAGGATGTTTTAAGTTTATCTGTAAAGAAAAAAATTACACTTAACAAAAAGAGAGATGAAGTTGTATTAATTATTCCATATATTTGAGCTTAATTCACAAGCAAATATATTAATCTTGTCAAGTATTGGTGGTTGAGAGGTCAGTGACAGCTGCTTTACAAGCAGTTGTCTCAGGTTAGTGGGTCCGCTTCCCGGCTGATGCTATGACACATGAGAATATATATATATATTAATCTTTAACTGGGTTTAATGTTTATATCTGAACTGAGAATAGTATGATAATCTCTATCCTAATAAATGATTAATAATAATTATTAATGTATTTAGCTGAAGAGTGTGTTATCCAGTGAAGAAAATGTGAAACTTATAAATTAAATTGTAATAATTTTATACTAATAAATATTAAACAAATAATATGTAAGAAATTGTGATCTGGTCCAACTGAAAATGCTGATTCCGCATGAAAGACATTTTGATGATCGTTTATCTTTTTCAGATGTCTTTATTCTCACATTTAAAGATATGTGGTGAAGTGGAACATATAGATATTAGATATCTATCCTTAGTTAACAAGAATGGTAAGTCAAAAATGGAAAGTGCGAAAACCGTCATTGTTGGGTTAGTAATTTTATTTACTTCACTTTTTTTTTTAAAGTCTACTTTACCTTTATTATATATATAAGCCATTGCATTTTTAAATTAAGACTTTAGAATGTAAAAAAGTCTACAAATACAATAATTGTTGTAAATAATTTAAAATATTTTTAGACTCAACTACAAAACAATCTCAAAAATATGTATACCTTAAAGACACTGTAAATTTATAGCCTTAAAGATTAAAGTACGATATTTCAATGAGCCGGCATTTTAGAAGAATATTATATATATATTTTAATATACCTTAAAACAAATTAAATATGTAATTATTGTTAAATGAATAAATGAACTAATTATAAATTATCGCATGATAAATTTCCTTTAAAGGTGATAATCGATTTCATTGTGAATGACTTCACACCTTAATTAACAAATTACAAATTCAATAAAAGATGTTCCTCAAGCAAGTAATTTGTTCGTTAAAGATATGTTTTGCGACAGGAACATAAAAACAAATTTAGAATGATTGAGTTCTAATAAAGTTTTGCTTTATAAATTATTTTCGTATGTTTAACACTTATTTATAAAGTAATTAAATATGTACAATAAAAGGTTGTGACAACTAACATTAATTACGCTATAATTCACACATTTGTATAATTCTTCAGTTAGAAAATTGTACGCATGTTAAATTGAAAAATAACATTTTCTTTTCTTTTTTCTTAATTTACATGTTATGATAAATTATGTAGCCAATAAAGATTTTGAACAAATATTTTAATTATAAAAATATATAATGAAAAAATTAGGAGCAGTTTATGTTTTAAGCATGATAGATAAAGAAGAATATATTCAGTATTCGTGTGGAAAATTTTCATTGCAAATTAATATTAGTTAGGAATATATATATATATAATATTTGGTTGTACTCACTCTTTAATAATGGGCATTTTTACATTGAGTAGTGTTTATGTTTCTTGAATCTTTTAGTATGCTCTAAAATTTGAATAATTTCAAATATAATTTAAAAGCAAACAGTTTCTGACAATATTATTAAATTAATTTTAATTTTGAAAAGAAACTATCAGTAATAGTCAAATTGCAGTAGTTTATATATCTATAAATAACATATATATATATATTAATTTCGATTTTAAAAATACCCTAATATTACTATTGGTTAATATCAACAAATCAAAAATCCTTCTCTTTTTTCTATGTTATAATGTATGTTATAATATATGATACTATTGGTTATTAAAAATGTAGATTAACATTCCAAGAAAAAAATTATTTTATCAAAAACCTACAAATAAAAACTCTTTAACTTTCAACAGTTATGAAGGTATATTAATGAACAATAATTCAACAAAAGGGAAAATTTTTAGATGCCAACAAAACTTATGATGAATCATGTGGTAAAAATATTTTAATTTGAGAATAAAATTAATTTAAGCCTTAACAATAATGTTTTAGTGATTACCTCTGACCATCTGATAGTAATTATATTATGATTTTTTATTCAAAAATCAAATAGTTATATTGGAAACAAATTATCTAAATAATTTCTTTTTATATATTAATATAAAATGCCAAAACAATATTTATAAATGTTTTATTGGAATTAATTGAGCCAAATATGTTTCAATGCTTGTGCATCATATTCATAGTTATTCTGTTGAGAATAACTATGAATATGATGTCTGTGCATTGAAAGAATTCTTGGCACAATTAATTCCAAATAATATATACAAACTCTGTTTTGGCACTTTATATTAGTATTAAAAATGACAAAGTATTAATATATATATTGTAACAGTCAGAATCGTCTATCTCGCTAACACACTGCAGAATTTAAACCCCAGACACAAAACTGAACATTCTAGGAGGGGTTACCTTCTAGATATACTAAGTTCGAATCTAAAGTCCAAATTTCACGGTGCCATCTACGTGATAATGCATCTGATGCCACTACTAGTATAACCTTTGACCAGTGCCTGGTGGTCAGAGAGAAACAAAAGACTCTATACTAAAAGAATCTTGGGTGGATTTACAAAAGAAATGCAGAAAATATATATATATATAGACTGAGACAGTGATAGGAATCAATAAAATAAGACATCAAATTTAGTTTAAATGATTTCACAAAATTTATTTATATAAAATATATATATAACGCCACTCTCTGCTTATATGAGACAGGGACGCGTATTAAATAATTGTGGGCATTATAATCCAATAAATGACAAAAAGGGTTTTAAAGCAAAGTGATATATTCTATTCCTCGGGCTAATAGCATTACGATAATATGCTTGATGAGATAGGAACATGTGCGAGGTGCTTTGAGCAATTATACAAGTTTAAGAAAATATTTGAAAATTAAGTGTTATAAAATATTTATTGATTTCGAGAATAGGATGGACAAAAGCTTACTAAGCAGCAAAGTGGGAATGTGATCAAGGCATTTATTTGATAATAATAATAATAATAATAAAGTTACATTGCGAGGTCAGTATTGCTGATAATGAATTTATTAAAATTGGAGGGTGTGACATATTTAAGTCATGGATGCTTTGTAAAATAAATATAAAATAAAACAATATTGAATATCCGGAATGATTACAGAGGGCATTTCGCCGCTAACCCGTAGGAAAGTATTTTATGAACAGACGAAACTTAGCGACTGTGTGACGATTGCGTTTAATTCCCAGGTGTGTCATTCGTGGACACACTCTGCCTGGAAACCGCAAGAAGCGAAGAGAACGGCCTTGGCCATGCAAAGAATCCTTGGAAAATTAAAACAAAGCAGTCTCAACAACCAATTCATTTACCAGCAATACGAGACTAGTGTATATAAAACATACTGAATGGGTTTTACTTGGATTAAGAGAAATGCCCAATCAAATTCCCAGAAATTCATTTAAAAGGGTCCGCACATTCGCGATGTCAATGATGAACTTTGTAATTAAAGTAGAACATGGTAATTAAATAGGAAAATGCATGCTTGTGGGTTTGAAAAGTATAGATTTATATATGCAATCATGCATTAGGGGACACATTTAATCATTGACCTCGCACATACTCTCATATTAGATTAAAATCAATAACATGTAGATTTTAAACTATGTGATTATATTATATATTAAAGAATAGAATCGCCCTCGAACAAGTGATTTGCAAGATAATAAAATTGGAAATTATTTAGAAATTTAAAATATGCCTTCATAGCGGCATCTTATTTTCAACAAAAGGAATAATTCACTCAGTCAAAGATGATTCTGACACATTATCATAATAAAATAACAGAAAGCTTAATAAATAGAAAATATTAACCCAAGGATAGAGAGCAAAAATGTTGATTATATTTAAAGAAGTACATAATGACATTATGTGAAATATAAGAAAACAATTTAAAATAGCTATAGCATGTTAGTTATCACAAGAGCTCTTGGGTTAATTTAGGGTTACCTCTGGAGAAGCATTTTAGGTAGATTGATGGTCGGCAGGTTTTTATGTAAATTAACAGCAAAATCTGGAAATGTTCATATTTTTGGCAGCAGCAGCAGTTCCGGGGTTCCTTGTGTGATAACTTCCGATGGTCTACGGCAGCATATAATTCCAGAGAGAAATAGCCTTCTTGCGCTCTACTCCGTCATGTCAAGATTTACAAATTACTACAATAATTTTGGTTAGAAACATTAGACCTCAGAATGATTTCTCTTAGAAACATTAGAATGGAGAACAAAAGAAAACCCTTCTTTTTATAGTAGACTTTAACAATAGAACTGCCCTGGAGTGTTACAAAAATATATCGGACTTATCAGCTGTAACTAAATCTATCCGAATGTCTAAAGAAATTCAACATTAATTAATTTCTTTTGTTAATTTTCCTGTCGACATTTGAATTACAAACTAGATTTAATTAAAAATTACTTTTACTAATTAAAGAAAACCTTAAGTGGACATCTGCTGTTTTTAGATAAACTTATATAATATTAACTAATTAAACTATTGTCCCTCATTTATTTTAACAGAAATATTTGGAATGACTTTTATTAAATTAAACAAAAATTATTTTACTTTTAAATTGCAATATTTGAATCCATTTACTAAATGAATATTTACTAAATGAATTTTATTTTAAATCAAAATATATTATGGCAGTAATATATTTGTAAATAGATTCAAACAAAATAACTTTAACAATTTATAATTTTGATATGTTTTAAAATGCATATCATAGTGTGTGCGCAATTATGACTTATATAACCTACTTTTTAATAAATCAAAATTATGTGAACATATACATAATCTATAATCTTTTATTTATTTGGGAATGAGTTATATATATAATACGAGCATTGTACTCGTGGTTTAAAATTAGGTGGGATTTTCGGTATATAAGCGTATTGCAGACACACTACGATAGATTGGGGTTCAAACTAAGGTATGAGGGTAGGAAATAGGTGAGAAAAGGTGAAACGAAGATCTGCAAAGCAGACCTTACTGTTTCAATATACAATATTTTTAATGGATGTTTCAATGAAAATCTTAAATATGTGGAGTTATCCAGTTAAATCAACTTAATTAGAAAACACTTAACCTAGAATAACTGTCCCAGGACAAGGGTGAAATTAAACTGATAGACTGATGCATCCAAACGAGGATCTCCTTTCTTTTAGAATGTATCAATCTTTCTGTTTACTTTGACCTTTGGCCTGAGGCTGTGTTCTAGGTTAAGTGTTTTCTAATTAAGTTGATTTAAATGTATAATACCACACATTCAAGATTTTCATATATATATATGTCTATATATATATAATAAAAATTATCTCAAATTATATTATATATGTTTTACTAGATGGTGCCTATCCTGTAAATTCATACAATGCACACAAGATATAACATGATATTAATATCATGCATCAGAATAAGACATCAATATAAATCCAATATCAAACTCTAAAAAAAAATTAAGTTATTTAATTTAAGTTTAAATGAGAGAAATCAAACCAATGAAAGTTGGTTATATTTCCTGATTGCTCTCTACCAAAACTCTATTACCATGCTAATGAAAGGCTGAAATCAAACCTTGCTTTTACATGCCACTTTCAGGAAGAGAAAACCATTTCTAGAAAGGATATATGACTACCAACAACAACAAAAAAAATTAGCATGCCAATAAATTTTCAATAATCACACTAAAGTAGTTTCCCATGGGCCTTGCTCAGTCAACTCTAATCTCAGGAAAACAGTGGATAGCAATGTTATCCGAACTCTTGTATAATTTTGTTGGACACAGAAATGAGATGAAACAACTGTGAATTAATACTTTAAAAAAAAAAACATTTATTTCCCAAATAAATCCCTCATCAATTGAACATATAAATAACCAATACTTTAATGAGATAAATGAAACAATAAAAGAAAATCAATATGTAAAACAATTTAATTTCACACAAAACTTCCCTCCCTATATTCTTCATATAAATATCCCTAAATAATGTGGTCTGAGTTTACCTACACACTGGTTAGACATTTTAACAAATAAATAAAAATAAAAAATCTCATAAAGATAATCAATAGTCATTAATTTTTTTATGCATTGTCTAAATCCTTCCAACCTCTCCTTTCTTTTTCTGTTTTTTTCTTTTAATACATTATAAATGTGCATTAATTTTTTTTTCATGTGTCAAAGCGTTGACCAGAAAGCGAACCCAGGCCAGCTGCTTACCACAGGGCCACCAATGCTTGACTAAATGTGCCTTAATTATATAGGCAAAACATATACATAGGTTAAAAAAAATAATAATCTAAAGAAATGTAACTTTAAAATAGAACCAATGCATATGTGCAAACAACAGCTTTATATACATTTGTTTGGAGAATTGTTTTAAAGGAAGAAACCCAAATAACAATTTATATGGAAAACAAACAATATATATATATATTCTTTGTTTGAATTAGTTCATATTTCAATATTTAAGATCTAATAGTGTACAGTTCAAAGTGTACCATTTTGAGCTGGCTATTTTGAAATAACGAACTCTAATGTATTTATATATTAGTTAACAGAGGGCGTTGCTGGAATTCTTAACCGTGTGTGGCGGTGATTTAATATTTGTATATTTATTTCAATATAGCGTTATGCACTGGGATTATTTTTTATACATTTGTGTTAGGTGGTTTAAAGATTAAAATTACTAATGTTTAGTTTGTCTTTATATAATAATAGTAAAATATGTTTGTTTGTAGCAAATGTTAAGATCGTTGCTTGTTCAAATTTCAAGTTCATTGTTTGAATTTTAATATTTAAGATCTAATAGCGTACAGTTCAAAGTAGTATCATTCTGAGCAGGCTATTTTGAAATACGAACTCTAATGTATTTATATATTAGTTCACAGAGGGCGTTGCTGGATTTCTTAAACATATGGAATGATTTAATTTTTGTATATTTATTTCAGTATAACGTTATGCACTGGGATTATTATATATATAATTCATAATGACAAAACATACTAACAATAAAAGATTATACCATCTAGTTTCCCTTCGCATTCTTCTCATCAATCATCTCCAGGCGATGTAACTTCTCAGAGCACTATAACACATGACAATAAGGTGACGATGACTTCTCTTCTTTATAGCAAAACACATAGGCATTAAAATGTTCATCATTAGCAATTGGAATCTGTGATGGTGCAGAGGAAGGCGGGTCCAGTGTACTGTAGCAGGGTGTTTATTCCATTTTTATATTAATGACCAATTTAAGTATTTTCATTTTTATTCAGTTTCTACAAATATCTTTTTTTTTTTTACTATTACTGCAACATCAAACTATCAACCAATCCTGTAACTTTTGAGTGACTCTACTTTGTAGCCAGGTCAGTCCTGCTCCTTTTCCTTGTTCACAATTTTTTTTGCTGTTTAATGACCAGTATTTTATTAAAAAGATCATTTCAGTCATAGAGTGAAATGTGTGTTGTATCATTATACACAGGATTTTTATTGTCACTAAATGCAGAAAAATCTAATGAGAATATAATTTATATATTTTATCTATTTGTTGAAGAAATATAGCTAATTAAATCATAAAGATTATGACAATCTTTGGATAAAAACCGAAATTAACAAGGGTGTGTGTTATCTTGAACCTTGTTTTTTAATTTAATAATTCATATTCAGAATAGTTAAATCCTGGCTTCAAAGCATACTATAGGATTACTTTTAAAAGTACATAAAAATGATATATCATATTGAGAATAAAAAAAATAATGAAGATATTGAATCAGTGTTGATTTGATCATAATATTTAATTTAAACCCATTACAAGCAAAACTACAACTTCATTGTTTTTTCTAGATTTTTCAGTATGATGATTTCAAAGCATTAAGTTCACAATGATTATAACATTTTGAAAGACACTCATATAAAAAATTAGCTAAACCACAATTGCTATATAGTAGCTTTTTAAAATAAGGAATTATGTGCCAAGTGCATCCCATAGTCAAATATGCAAGCCACTGCATTTAGCAACTTAAAATGAACATTTTATATGTTTACATAACTGCTTCAACTAAATCAATTATTAAATTAAAAGGTAAAATATACCATCATGTCATAAAAGTTTTCAATCCCTTTAATGAAATACATAGTGTATTAAAAAAATTCATTAAGGTTTTTTTACAATGTTCTCCAAATATGATAGTAAGATTTCAATATCAATTTTTACAAAGTTTAGAAATTGCACCACATAAATATATTAGTACTATTTTTATTAGAAGAAAATTTTGTTGGATTATTCAATAAAATAAATAACAAAAATGATAGACTTTCTAAAAGATAGTTTATTATGAACTTGAGAATTTGTGAAAGATGCAGATCCTATTTATATTATAATGTTTATCAAAAGATGCTCTAAAAAATTGTTGGCTGAAAATGAAGAGATTCAAATAATCATGCTCTAGAGGATACAAATGAAATATTACATGATATCAAATGAATAAATAAAAAACTAGTACATATATATATAACCTATTTATAATACACAGTTTGAAATAAAATTCTTAATTCTTTACTTCACCTTTGCATAATTTTTGCATAAATTACCACTAAACTTCGCTTAAAGTAGGCTATAAATATGGAGACTTAGTTCTCTGAAAGTGCTCCACCATATAATTTTTTTCTAATTATAATAAGCTTCACTTTTTTGCAAAAAGCTCAATTTTAAAAAAAAATACACAATTTGGTATAATCATATCTTTTTTTTAATCTGTGAATTTTGAAAAGCAATATTTTTTTACATGTCACTGCTAATAATAATATATATATATTGTAAGTGCCAGATTAGTGCTGTATGTCACAGTATTTAAAAAAAAATAAGTTTGTTGATCTTGTTTAATTTTCATTTCACTTGATCAATGGATAAGAGAGGTGGTGAAGTATTAATGTTAACTAGATAACTATGGCAATGTAATATTTTCAAATAATATTATTTATTATTAATTCTAGTATCAAATCATAAATGTGTTGCTGTCAATTTCAGGAAAAATATAAACAAGTGAATAAATAAATAGATTTTGAATATAGTTAAGTAAATCATAGAAAGGTCTCTTGAATGGAATCAATATTATTTGTTCATTATTAATATTTCAATTTCTGTTACTACAATCTTCATAGCAACGTATATCTTATAAAATTAAATGTTTTATGTTTTACATATGTTTTATTTATTAATTAATTGTGAAAAATATTATTAAATATATATATATAAAAGTATACCATTCATTAAAATGTCTTGAAAATGTAATATGAATTCTTTATTTTTGGTTAAAAATGAAAAATGATATTGAACTTGTAAAACAGGATTTTATTTTCACTGTATCCAATTGTTTTAAAATCTTCACTTCACTTATTAATTGGAGGCAATTTTTTTTACATTAAGGAATGAAATTTGAATGATATTCAACAGTTGTCCTGACAATATTAGTCTCATCAACAGTATGTTTTAAATAGAACTGAAATGGTGCAACTTGAGTTATTGTAATTTTATCATTGCGTAGAACAGCTATATTTATATTCATCTTTAAAACTTGTTAAAAATTTTTATTTTTATGTAATTAATTTTTCAAATCATGGGAGGATAAACCCAACCAGCTTTTCATTCAATTAGGGGCAGCTTGTTGATGAAATTCTACAGGATACAGCAAAATGTGAAAGAAAAATGTAAAAAAAAATCAAAATCTAGAATTTCATCTATTTATTTGTGATGAATACAAGGATCATGATGTGTACATGGATATTTTATTCAGATCAATAAATTTCACAAGATCAATTAACTCAACTTATGTGTGATATTATGCGATTTATATTTTACTTTCTTAATTTGGAAAGGAAAAAAGCTAGGATTTATTATTCATTTGAATATAACTGAATTTTGTCATTGAAAAAAATTCTCGATATACATTATTACCAATGAAAATAAAAAATAAATCCAATGATGTGTGATTTTGCATCAACTAAGTATCTATTGTTTTAAAAATTTAGATATATCTATATGCTTAAAAGAAAATATTGGAATTTAAATGTGCAAGTAATTCAATTCAAGTCTGCAATAGTTATCATTCATGCTTGTCTTTTCTACATAAAGGAAAATCATCTATATGCATTAGGATCAGAAACAAGGAACCAGGAGGTACATTGAACTAGTGGATAAAAAGGAGAAATGAGACTATTCGTTTGTGGTAAGGTATCTATGTGTACACATTTTTTATTTGAAAAAAAAAAAGGAAAATTGTTTATGTTTAGTTCATATTTTATTTTAAAACTTAGGGTTAAATGATATATATGGATTATTATCAGATTCATATATATAAAGGGTCAGAGAGATTCATTTTTGTTACTATTATTTAAACTCTTACTGATGATACAGATTAATTTATGACCCAATGTTTTCGAGTGTTTAAATTCCTTTTATGTTCAAGATTTAACTCAGAGATATTTGGATAGAGAACAATTTAAATACAATGGAATTTTTATGTTATTTTAATTATTTAGAAATTATATTAATGAATGAATAAAAATCACTTTTCTTTGATCACAATTTTTTATCATTGTATATGCTATTTAAAATCTCTCTCCTTCCATTTTATATATAGTATTATCCATTTTATATATAGTATTATTGTCATACAACACACTTTTGAGCTTCCGATATACATATTTTATTATTATTATTATTATTATTGATTCCATACCATGATAGACTATCAATTACTTATATATTAAAGAAATATAATATTGTATTTTTTTAAACTGGTTACAATTTTGGTCTATTGCATATATCGTTTGTTATTGTTTATATATATATATTAGTAGTAGTAATATTATAAACTTTTAATTATTAACCAATAAATTTAGAGTTGATTAAAATCCAGTGAATATGTCTAATTATTTTATTTGAATGTGCAAAGTAATTTTTGGTACTTAAGATCCAAGATCAAAACAATTTCGATAAGTGAAATAGAGTTAGATATGTGTCTATTTTCTTATACATTATTATTAAGTTTGATTAGATATAGATTTTATATTTGTTACTACATTTAAATATTTGTTTACTTATCTAAGCCAATATTACTGGTTGAAATAATATCACTAGTTCATGATTGCTTATTAATAAGCTTATCTTGTACAGTTGCAAAAATCTTAATAGATTTTGTTCTATCATTAGTCAACATGCTATGTCTTAATTACTTTGAAACATATTTGAAGTGGAGATCATAAATTTTATTAACTAGTATAATTTAATATTATCTTTGGCTTGAACACCTGCTAATAATCATCTTATATCATTTAATTGTTATAAAATCCATTTTTAAAATCAATTGACTGGAGAGTCAGTAGATGAATAATATCAGTGATTGTAAGTCGATAAATATCCAAGGGAAACCGACAGTATATTTTATATATAATGTGATTGGGTATGGCCCAAATGCAAAATTACTTCATAGATTTATTGATGATGAATTTTTGTAGAGTGTTTCATTTTAAAACCTAACTTAAGCAATAATTGCCTATCAATATAATGTAAAGTATGAATGAAATATTGATATTATATTTAAAGTTTTATTAAATTAGATATCAAATTGAGTAAGGGTTTATTTTATTTGAACATTACAAATAGTTTAGGTTTATAAAATGTTTTCAAAATGTTATTATACTTATTTTGACACTAGTTGATTTAAATAGAATGCCATTAAATGTTAAAGTAAATTTGCATTACTGTAAATAATATTAGATTAGTAAAAGTATATCAGAATTTAGTTACTTATAGATTCGTATTTGATTTAATTCAATAATAAATCAAATAGATATCTTAGGCATACATCATTGTGTAGAGTGATGATATATGATTTCACTGCTTATTGCAGTGTACTTTGGAATAGTGAATAGATTTGGTGATGTCTGATGTGATGATATTGTTTGCTTTTTTTTTATTTTAAATACTATCTGAATAAATTAGATTTTAATAAAGATTGTCATTAGTATTTTATTTTAGTGAAATATTGTTATTGTCTAGCATGACCAACTGAGCTAGATAATTTGACACAGGTTCTAACAGAGTTACTATTTATTGATGCATGTTTTGCTCTGTTACAAATATTATTTAAATCATAAGGGCATTTCTTTATGATCTTTTATTTTCATATAATGTCAGTAATAAATGGTTGTCTAAAAAGCTAAAGGTTTGTTTCTTTTATTTTCCATATATGTCAATGAATACATCAAACTTCTTTTTAAAACTTGTTTTTATATGACTATAACAAAAATAAAATACATTCAACGTTTTGACTATTTTATATAGTTTTTTTTCAATGAACACTAAAAAATAAAAATACAAACATATAATAATAAATATCACATATTCCCAACAAATGCAAAAATATTAAAAAATACTAAAAATTCTCTTTACCTCAACACCTTTTCTATTCAAACAATCTCAACATAATCAAATTTTTTACATTTATATACCCATCCAAAAATACCTTTAAAAACATTTAATTAATACACCTATTATTTTCTTTTTTGTTATCATCCTGTTTAATTCAGGTTTAATTTCCATCCTTTTCATTCTTTCATGGTATGACTTTATACATTCTAAAGGTTTTATTTTAAAATCTTTATGTTTAAATTTATTCATGTGATTGTAAAGAGCAGAATTTTTATCACTTAAATGCTGTTTTAATCTAGTTTCCAATTTATTTTCTGTAGTCCCAATATATGACATCTCTATATTCTTTTTAAAACAATTCAAACATTTTATCATGTAAACTGAATTCATAATCTCTAAATTATTACATTTCCTAGTATTATTAATTAAAAAATTTAAACTTTTTTTTTCTTTTTATAAACTGGATAAATGAAAACATTATATTTCTTATTAATCATTTTAAATAATTTTCTAATTTTAACAAACAAATCTTTGGATACATTGAAATCAATATAAATTACCTTTTTTATTCTTATTCTTATTTAATCTTATTCTATTCTTTATTTTATCAATATTTTTATTAAAAAATAAATGTTTAATAATATCTCTAGGATAATAATTTATAAAACACCCATGCTTTATCATATTAATCTCACTTTTAAACAAATTATTATTTGAACATCATTTAATTGCTCTAAGAATTTTATTATTAATAATATTTATTTTGAAAAGAAAAAATGTGTAGATGATATTTTAAATGCATTTTTTTTTAATTTTGTGACAAATGTTGACTGAAAAAATGTAAAGAGTAGTGAGGTAAAAGATCCATTATTATTGTTACAAAGTAGCCAATGATGATCATGTATAGGTAACAATTATTACAAAATGCCAAATCAACTTTGGGGCGGTTATAAAATGGCACTCCGCATTTAGGTTAGATCTATATTATTATGAATGATATCTCTGTTCTAGACATAATAAAGTTTTATATTATCATCCCATATTATAATCAATATTCCATTACAAAATGGCGACCAATGATTGGCATATGTTTTTTTATTCAGATTATATTGATCATTTTCCCAGCAGCATCATTTTTATCACGTTACAATATATATGTAGAATTTAACTGCATTTATATAAATATAATTTAAAATAATAAACATTTTTATTTAAGTGTTAATAATAACCATAGTAAACATGCAATAAAATTAATATTGATTTTTATTTTTAAAAAAATAGAGGCATAGCTATAGTTTTATCATAAAATAACTATGATTTAAAAGAAAATGATTTTAAAATAATAAAATAACTGCCTTTTTCTAGTATATAACTTAATTAAAATTATAAAACAGATTTTTAAAAATGTTTGCAAAGTTTGTGAAACTTGAAAGATATGCAGTTGGAAAAAAAAATGTATAAATAAAAATCGTATTAAAAAAAAACAACAACTTAAAAATTGCAAATTATTTGATTATTTTAAAGGAACTAAATTAGAAATAATAAAGTAATATAACTAACCAAGCAAAACAATTCCTTAGCATTTTTAGACGATTATAATAAACCCAATAGGTTTAATAATGCGTTCATTGTCCTGACAATTAAATCTATCCATCCCATTAACTTCTTTCTACTGCCTCTTTTTACTTAATTGAGTATTAGAGGGAATTGAATTAAGTATTTTTCAGACTATATTTATCCTCCAACTTCATTCTGAACAACTGACACACATGACTACATACACGCAAAAAGATAGATGATCCCCAATATACATATTTCGTGCAGAACCAGCACGGACCAGTTAAGCCTGATCATAATCTCCCACACATATATACAATACAATATGTATACTGGGGGTCATCTATCTTTTTCGCATATATGTGGTTATATGTGTTGGTTGTTTGAGATGAAACAGAGGATAAATATAGACTGAAATATCCTAAGTTCAAATTCTTTTATTTATTTCTCTAAGAAACATTCAATATATTCAATGTAATAGGCTAATTACTAATTGAGTATTGTATGTTTTGATGATAATTTAACTATTTTGATTGAAAATAAAATTTGAATCTAATCAAATTGAGCAGTACTTACTATCATCATCATTCAAAGGTATAAATTATTGGCATTCCTTCCTTTTCATATCCTGACTTACGCACAATGAATAACAATAATTATTATCAACTGAACAGTTTATAAAAATATATATTTATACTTGAAGATCTTTTCCACACTTTTTCTTGTAGCATATGTTCATTGTCAGTGAGTGTTGAATCTCTTAAATGATTAATTCATTATGGTTAAAAATAAGCCAAGGATAAAAATTTTGACCTTTACTGTATTAATCATTAATTAAAACTTTATTCCTGTTAATTTTGTAAAGTGAACACTACTTTTAAATTTTAAGATATTTTTATGTGGATGATAATATTCAACCATAATGTTGTTATTTATTCTTTCTTTTTATATATATACAAAAACCTTTCAAACAATTACATATTTTTCTAATTACTTAGACAATCTCATGGTATAAACAAAATAAGATTATTCCAATATGCTTGCTTATGTTTTAAATAAATGTAAGAGTCTAATATAATTAAAAAGTATTTTACTTAAAATTATTGCTTGACATAGATTTTCAATAGAATTCATCAAAATATATATTTTAAAGCATTAATTAGAGGGGATTTGAACCCAGATATTCAAGCACCCTTCAGTTATCCAGTCTATCCAATACAACTGATACACATGATTGCATCCATGTGAAAAAGATAAATGATCTCCAATGTATTTTGTGCTGAACCAGCTCTAATCAGTTTGTCCAGATAATTATCTCCCATTCATATATATAATGAGTGCTCGGTTTATATTACTCAAACTTTAATGGACAGGCTTCAATATTCTCCCTCTCCAACTCTTCAGTGATCCACATCATTGAAAAGTTGATGATGGCATGTTCAAATCCTTTTTTTGCCAATTTTGTTGCCATATCCTTGCTGACTGTAAATCATTCTGACCTCTTGCATGTAAGACATTAAGACCATTTTTAAATACATAGAAGTGGGATGGACAGAATACAAGCTGAATTGGTAATATTTGAATACAAGAATAGTATATATACTTAATATAGATGTAATTATAGGGAATTTGAACCCCAACATTCAAGCTCCCTTCAGTTATCTACTTCATCCTCTTTATCTTTTTTAATGAAAAGCATTTTTATTAATAAATAGTTATAAAAATATCATATAGTAAACCATTTTAATCTTTAAAAATAAAGGATTGTTCACTGTTCTAATTATTTAATGTTTACATTTATCTATTAAGTACATAAATCATATGAAATTAAACAGAAAGGATTTCACCTTTTTAACATGTATGCCTTAGTCATTTTATAATAACTCAATGCTATTGTATTGAATACAGAGTAGACTTTAAAACTCAAGCACAAGATAGAGACTTTATTTTAAAAAAAGTGAATAGAGTAACATCTTCACTCTCTCAAACTAAGATGCTTCAGATTGGCCTATATAAATCAGAATTTAGGTTAAAGATAAAATGGTCACTCATCTTTTATAAAGTCTCTATATAGAATCTTCTCTGTATTCAACATGACAGCATTAAGTTATTATAAAATCAGTAAGGCATATATGTTAAAAAGGGGAATTCTTTTACTTTTATGTAATATTCTAATTATTATTTTTAAACATAATTTTCCAAAGTGAAAAGTTTTTATAATACTTTCATTTTTTTTATATATGTCTGCAGTGAATATCCTGAAGACAAAACTTTTGTCTTATAATAATAAGTATTTTATGGCATTGCATGTTAATAATTTTTAATTAGATTCTGACTTTGTGCAATAATCAATATTTATCTGATCTCATTATTTCGTGATACAAAATCATAAATTCTCAACAGAGGAAAAGTCTGAAGATTTCAATGCCCAAGAAAACATCAAGTCTAAATAGGCAATGTTGGATTATGTCACTAAAATGTTTTTAAGATGATCTGTCAGATTGATAATAATGTAAATGCATATATAAAATTGACAATGGTTTGATAATGTTTATAATAATTAATAAAATGCTATACTTACAATATATATGCAAAAATATTTATAAAAGCAGCGCTTTATTTTCAGATTCATTTATATTGGTTATGATCACATCATTTTTGGATGTTAACTTGGTAGTAGTTCTTATCAAAACATAATTTTTAGCTCATCCATGAACAAGTCATGATGATATTCTTTACAGCAAAGAGTTTTTGTATGCTTAGAGTTTTTCAGAGAATAAATAGTAAAGAAAGTATTAAATATTTTATACACTGTTTAAGCTACTGTATAATTATGGTAAATATTTATTTGAACAGTTATTATCTGTTAAACATTTTTTGGCATTGCTTATGAAGCATTTGTATGAAAGATTTATTATTTATCACACAGAGTATATATATATTAGAAGGGATTTGAACTCAGACTTTCTAGCACCCTTCAGCTATACACTCTATCTCATACAACCAATATGCATCACCACATACACGTGAAAAGGATAAATGATCTCCTATATATATATATATATATTATGCTGTACCAGCACTCATCAGTTGGTTCAGATCACCCTCTCCTACATGTATACACACTGTTCAGTTATATTAAGATAGTAAATCTTCAAACTTTATTAGTCAAGCTCCAATCTTCTCCACTCTTCAACTCCTTAGCTATCCGCATCACTGAAAATACAAGAATGGAATGCTCAAAGGCTTGTTAATGACAATATTATTGTCATACCCATTTAAAAATCAATCAGACCTTCACACATAGGACTTTAATATGTATATTTAACTATATAGAAGAGGGATAGGCAGAGTACAGGTTGAATATGTAATATTTAAATACATGTATATTGTCTATACAAAACTTAATGGAATTAGAAGGAACATGTACTGAGACTTTCAAGCACTCTACAACTATCTATTCTATCTCTTACAACCATGTGAGAAAGATAAATGATAATTTTTATATGTATGTGGTCATGTGTCTTGATTATATGAAATAGAGTGGATAGATGTAGGGTGCCTGAAAGTTTAAGTTTAAGTCCCTTCTAATGACATTAAATTTAATATAGATAATATGCATGTATTTAAATATTATATGTATGGTTTACATAAGTGTTATAGTTATGCTTTTAAACACTTGTTGATGGGTGAGTGCAGGTAACTTTAATCAAATAGCACATGAGTGAAGATTAATTTCTTTTCTAAAGATTATAATTATATACATTGTTAAATTATTTTTTCATATTGTAATTTTGGGGTCAGGCTTGATGCTTGTCAAGCTCTATTTGAATGGTCAATTATATCAAATTTTAAATTTTAATTGGTGATAATTAAATAATAATTATTAAATATTAAATGGGTGTGTTATATCAGTGGTGTGTTATCATGGTAGCTAAATTATATTATAAAAATAAGTACATTTTAGTCAATAAATCTCATGAGAGTGATAAAGAATTGGGCTATTCAAGAGATATGCCAGGCTCTCTGCTAGATTGTATATGAGGCTTATTATATGCAATCTGTCAGATGGACTAAATTTTAATAGTATCAAAAATAATAATTTATTAGTGTTATTGTTAAATTAAAATTATAGAAATATTTATTATTTTATTATTATTGAATAATTATCATTAAAAGACTTAAAAATATAACTATTCTAAATTAATATTTATAGTTAATTCTCAAACATGCTTCTATTGCAATTTAAAATAATTTTGAACAGCTTAATTAGTTGTCACTCATGCTTACAGATGAAGAATTATTAATTGTATGTTAATGTATGCACATACAATAATTCAATTGGTCTGTTAATTTGTACAATAGTTCTCTCTGGTGAAAGTTTATAAATAGGCTAACTTAGATTCTTACAGGAGAGAATGACAGGAGAACAGGAAGAACAGGGAGAACAAGAATTAATTCAAAAAATGATAACATCTTAAAATAACAACTGGAAATTATTAAAAAGTAAATTTGAATTGAATTAAAAATGGAATTGAATTGTATTTTAACTTGCAACAAATGGAGTAGGAACTCCATTTGACCAACATACATGAAACACATTGCTTCTGTCATTTGATACTATCAAATTTCATATTTAAAGACTAGTAGACATATTGAAAGAAAAAGTGCCAAAATGGACTTCAAATTTAAATAAACTAACAAGTTTGTAAGCATGAAATGTACTCTTTATTTTATAACTGTTTTAATTATTATATTTATTGTGTGCATTATTAAAATAATTACGACTTATTTGGATAGCAAGAAGAAATAAAAAAAAATTATTTTCTACTTTCAGTCAGGATAGATTTAAAGATAAGCAAAACTATAATATATATTTAATGTCTTTTATTGCTGTTTTTGAATTTATAAGGTATTTGCAATATGTATAAACTAATGTGAAATATTATATTAAAGTTAACTACAACTATTACAATTTTATTATACTATATTAATTTCATTACATGGAGAAAATAAATTTTAAAAAAATGTTTTATTGCAGTTAAATAAAAGTGCAGTATTAACTTATACCTACCTAATAAAATAATATAAATGAGAATACTAATTTATAAAAGTTTATAAATATTTATTAAGACTCTTAATATGAAATCTTCTCAACATTGCCTTAAACCCATGTTAGGGAAAAAATGAATATGCCATCTTGCAACTTCCAATTCACAAGTGGAATTTAAATATTTATTAAACTGAGTTGTGGAATCTTATTAAAAGTGAATCAAATGTCAACTTAAATTTTGATATAGTAATTATTGTTATAATCACATCGTGGATCAGATTTTTAATGTGTTAAGTATTAAATAGTGCCATTAGTCAATAAAGTGTATAAAATCCATATGCAATGATGAAGATATGAATCAATGTTTATCTTCAACTTTTTTCTTACTTCCTGGACTACCAATGTGTTGAAGTTGATGTATGACAACTACAATTGTTCTTAGATCAACAATGCATTAAGATTATAATATAAACTAAAAAATCAATATGAAATATACTCCCTGTGTGAAAGAACATTTATCAATCACATAATGCTGCAGATTTTTTTTAAAGGTTACAATCAAGATTTCATTTTCTCACTTTCAATGTGAAACAAGAAATTTATATTATGATCATTATTATCGTAAATATTATGTGTTTTGTTTTTTAATATTATATACATTGTTATTACAGGTATAAAGACCAGATGGTACAAAGAAATTAAACCTGTGATAAATATAAATTAGAACAAATTTTTTTTAAAAAGGTAAAGTAATCTTTTTTTTTGTAATTTTTGTTCATATTTTAAAATATGAACACAAGTAAAAAAAACTATTACAGTTTATTCTTAATGTTTTCTTTCTAGGATAAAAGCTACAGTTGTTGAATAATAATAATAATAAATGGGTAGTATATAACTTTAGTTAATTTAAATGCATTACATATAGTATATTTTATATGTAATACTTAACTAATTAAAAGCTAATAACAGCTACAGCTGTGGGTCATTCTTCAATTGATAAGGATAGTTATAAACTTTATGTGTCAAATAGTAATATATTCTGTTTTTCTAGTATTTTTTTTATTTATGATAGTAATATTGGTATTAGGTTTATCTGTTATCATGTTAAATGGTTATAATGATAAGTGTATAATATTTTGGAATATGTGGTAGGTCCATGTTGCATCATATCAGGTGAATTTATTCTCTTTCCCTGAGCGATGATATAAATGACCATTGTTGGTGAAATATGAATAACTATTATCAAACTTTGAGCAAATTAAAACCATATTTTTGCAGAGTATTGATCTAGTTATTAAATAAGGGATTAACCATTCTTCCTTTTTCTCATATTCCCAAAGGTGCTTCAGAAGCAACACTGAGAAATCAAACTACATTTATATAGATGTTTAAACAAAGGATTGATCAGTTATTCCTTTTATATTCTCAAAGGTGCTACAGAAGTGAGACTAGGATTACAGACCATATGTAGTCATGAGATGACCATGGTCTAGGTTATTAGTTTATTCTCTTTATCTTAATTTAACCTCACTATATCTTTGGATATATCATATGTTTTATTATGTTTCATATTCCTAAGTTCTAATGGTTTGGTATCGATAACAGTAAAGTCATTTCTAAAATATGACATTTGAAAGTGTAGATTGTACTTAGCACTGAGCATAATAATGACAAAAGATATTAATTAAAAGTTATTTTATATTAGATTGTTTCCTTAATGCCTATTCATTTGAGATGATCCCATGTATGCCATTAAGCTATGTTGTTTATCATTTAAAGCCAATTTGTTTTAAAATGTTGATATTTTCCCTTAATTCTAAAGGGTCCATGTAATATTGTTTTTTTAATTTTAAAAGTGTCCTACAAGGTAAAACTGATACTTAAAGATTTAAAAAATGATAATCTTGACTGTTAAAGCAGTGTTGGCTGTTTAATAGCTAAATAAATAGATTAAAGCAAAAAGTCAATAGTTTCTAATATTATATCTTAAGTATATTTATTGTGTTATCCTCTGTGATAATATTTGTAGCTTATTAGCAACTGAATAGAGATTTTGAAATATATTGCCTATGTTTATTTAAAGTGGATAAGATCTTAGAATTATGCTATTAATAAATAGATAAGCAAAATATGAAAAGTATAATAAGTCAAAAGTAAACTCAATGTGAGTAATACATTTAAGTAGTAACAAATTAAAAGCTAATCATTTAAAATATAAAATACATAGTAAATCCAATAAAATCATGTGAGTAATAAGTTTGAGTAATAATAAATAAAAACGTAATAATTTATTAAAGTATTAAATAGATCCTAAGAGATCTTCCCTTAATCATAAAATGTTATAATTAAATCTTACTTGTAAATTTCCGTTCACAATTGTCCATGATTATGTATGTTTTTTTTTTATTGTTATTAATATATTCACAAAACTTGTAAATAATGCAAATAAATTGTTTGAAAATATATTTAGTTGTCTCTGATCTTGTTGCTAATCACCATCCATATTGTTATTGCTATTGCTATCAGCATATTACTTTTATTGCTGTCATAAAAATCATCAATTAATATAATAGAATTTATTGTATGTTAGCATATCTAAATAAATTTTGTTAAGCTCTTAGATTTAAAGTACATAAAGCTTTATTGCTTAGTGATCAAAACATTGTTGAATTTAAGCACATGCATTATTTCTAAATAATGTTTTAAAGATGAAATATTTAGTTCCTTTTTTTAATAACCTGTTTATTTAAATCGTTGGATACATCATTCACTGATCTTGATCATATTCTCCCTGGTCATTAAATAAAATATGGTTTGTAAATTATTATATGTGCTTTATTAAGAAGTTATTAATGCTTCATAAAATGTAAAGTTCATTTTTATTAGTAGTACTGGAATTGTCAAATGTTCATTATTAATTCTATTTTTGTTTGATGGGCTGTCTACTTATTATATTTGGGTAATGGCAAAATCTCTCTCACTGACTCAAATATATCTTTTAAAATTGTTGCATTTGAATCATTGAATCCTGATAAAAGTAAATTATTAATTAATAGTCTCAATTTTGAATCTATTGTATATTTTCCCCTAAATTATTTATTATGTTTTACCTTGATCTCTTATGTTTATTCTTATTGTTTAATTGATTTAGTAGAAATCTTAAGATGTAAGTTTCTTTTCTAAGTTAAAACTTATATTCCATTTTAATTTAGTGGTTAGATATTTTGTTTTAGTCAAGCTTAAAATCCTTGCATTATTTCATTATTGTCTTGCCATTGTTTGAACCAATATTTGTTTTATAATTCAAGATCTCATCCTTCATCATCAACATTGTTATCATAGCTCATCCATATTTTTCTTTCTTTGATTTTTTAATCCTCATTTCATCTTAAGTCATTATTATAATTGATTCACCCTTCATTGATTCCACTCTACCACCCCCTTAATTATTCATCACTCTAACACATTCCCTTTTTTTCTTCCTCACTCTTAAGTTCATTCTTTTTTATTTAATTAATTATTATTTGTTCTTCATCATCTATTTAATTGTCTACATCTTAATTCATTTATCATCCCACTCAAAATTCAAATCCCATATTTATTTCATAGACCTGATCTTTAACTATTTATTGGTATTGCAAACTAGATTTATCTAGTAATATTTTTGCTTTACATCTTAAGGTTAATTTAATTAATATTTAATATTGGAGGTTATTATTTTTGTGTACACTTTGTAACCTTTCCCTTTAAATTTTATCATGCATATGCTAGCCAAACTTGTTTCTAATATGCTGTTTTGTAATTATGACTTATAAGCCATAGGAAATGTAGGGCTGATATGAGATAATATAGAAATTGATAGTGCCTTGTGACCTCTATGTTTACTTATGTTCATGCTAGCTATGTTGGTTTCTAATAATATATTTATTATTGTTATGTGTTGATGGATAAGACTGATATAATGTAGTATGAGGATGAGATTGGTGGGGTGCTTTGTGACCTTCCTTTAGACTCAGGTTTATGCTAGCCATGTTGATACTTCTTTGATTTTGATTTTAAAATGATAGTAGTATTGTTATTATTCCCTTTATTAGAGGTTTCAATATATATATATTGAATTTAATGGTAGTTGAGGCAGGTTTAAAAAATTAACTGAAAGTACTTCTGCAGATTTAAGGATTGTTTATAATAGTTTGTAAACCAATAAATTTATTATTTTTATTATAATTACAATTTTGTTTTAATTAACGGACATTTTATTTATATTACATATATTGAATACAATGGATTTAAGTAATTTTAAGAAATGGTGGATCAATATATCAATATATATATATATATTGGTATGTTACATAATATTAATCATCTGGAATGTTTATATTTACATATTTCATTATTTGAATTGGTACTGATAAAGTGTAAAGTGAAAATTTTCACAAATGTCAATTAAAAATAATATAAAGCAATTTATAATATATCTTTAAAAGTATTACGATTGATTTAAAAAGTGTTTCAGATAAGCCTCTATAAAAGAGATTAAAGTAAAGATAGAAGATGGTTCATTTTTTTCTCTAAAAAAGTTTGCCTTGTGCTTTGAATTGAGAATACATTATTCATTCAATGAACCAGTAGTTAGAATAGTAATCTCAATGTACTACACAACATTAATTGCTGGGAATATTCATATTTACATATTTCAATATTGGAATTGGTATTGACAAGGTATTAATTGAAAATTTTTCCAAATCTCAATTAAAATACAAAACAACATATGATCACCATTCTTTATGCTTACACAAGCTGTTTACACCGAGGCAAAACTATCCATACATTAGTGCCATTCATTGAAAGCTTGAGTAATCAATGGATACAGAAAGGTTTGTACATAA
This sequence comes from Epiperipatus broadwayi, assembly GCA_028023455.1. NCBI lineage: Eukaryota > Metazoa > Onychophora > Udeonychophora > Euonychophora > Peripatidae > Epiperipatus > Epiperipatus broadwayi. The sequence continues at coordinate 462,229 of JAQFVV010000222.1, read as the reverse complement.
ATCTGTATCTAGTGCTTAATCAACCAATATCACCAGACTAGTTTCTGGATTGTGGCTTTCATCGGTGAGGAGCCTTGAATCTGAGAGCACTGCACTTAGATCTTAGGATCTAATGCAATCCCCCAGCAGCCACCTTTTACCTTATTAGATAACCATAAAAGTTTTGAGTCCAAAATGAAAACACAATAATGTTTTTAATTCAAGTTCTTTCACTTATATAGTGATGTGTATCTGAACTCAGTTCAGCATCCATACTTTTTGGTGTCTTTGGTTCTTTAATATCTACAGTCACCATAATCCCATTGGGCAAAATTTGCTATTAAACCACTAAACATCTCATGATTATCATTCTTTATATTTACAAAAGCTGTTTACACAAAGACAAAACTTTCTTGATAGACCAATAGTTGGAATATTAATGTCAATGAGTTGCATAATATTAATTGCTGGGAATGTTTATATATTAAACCACTAAACATCACATGATCACCATTCTTTATGCTTACACAAGTTGTTTAAATAGAGGCAAAACTCTCCCTACAGTAGTGACACTCAATGCAAGCCAGAGTAATCAATTGATGCAGAAAGTTTTCTAGCTTGTGGCTTTCATTAGTGAGAAGCTTTGAATCTAAGAACACTGCACTTAGATCTAAAGCTCCTCATTAAAAAAAGCCACAAGCTAGAAACATGTTTATCGATATTGAATGAGTAGGCACTAGATAGATATTTTATGCACAAACCTTCCTACATCCATTGATTACCCTGGCTTGCACTGAGTGGCACTACTGTATGGAAAGTTTTTCCAATGTTTATATATATATATAGTCAAGTGACATTATACATCCATACAGTAATGTGATAATGAATAAAATATTTTATTTTTATTTTTTGCATCAGAAATTTGACGTCAAATGGTATACAGCAAATACAACGCATTTAAGTTAGATGATTATCTCTATAAAAACTTTCAAATTTGATGCTGTTTAATTTACCTTGTATTTATACATATATATATATACAATAATTAAGCACACACTCAGATTAAAATAATATATCTAATATATATGCAAAACATGCATAAATATCCATCTTCTATTATTTTCAGACAACTCTTAAACAAATATTTTTTCTTTAGAATTAAAGACAATAATTTATTATTTAAAGTTTAGCTTGAAGTCTTTTTAAAACTTTCAGGGGGTTGCTTTCTTCATAAACCTTAAGAAAAACTTCAAAATACATTTCCACCTATTGATTAATTCTTTGGATAGCTGTTTTACTTTTATTCAAAAGTTCTTTTGTCTTTAAATTTTATACTCTAATTTTAAGAAAGTTTTCTCAAATTTATTTCCATCAATTAAATGATTCAATTTTTTTCAGACTGTGTTTAATCTTAAATTAGTACTGCTGAAGTTTAATTATTTTATTTTGGGCAATAAGTAGAAAAGGGTTTTTGTTAAATGCAAAGTTAATGCCTGAAAGAATGTCATTATTCAACCCATAACACCACACAATAAATATTTAAAATACTCTCTAACTAAGCATAAGTCAAAATTTACTAAGAATAAAGTGGTCATTTGTTCTTATATTCCATTTATATATATATGTATGTAGGAAGTTAACTAAAACAATGTGATTAGAAAGAATAAATATTTAAATCAATCCACAACATTGTATCCAAATACGTGTTCAGTTAAATTACTTATATGTGTTCAATTGATTTACTAGCAATAAGTAAATAAATTGATCACATATTTAGATGCAATGTTGTTAATTGCTTTAAATATTCTTCTTTTTAACCAAAGTATTTAAGTCAACCTCCTATATGTATAAATGGAGTATAAGAATAAACAGTCATTTATTCTTGTTTGATTTATGCTTGGTTGGAGAATATTTTAAATATTTATTGTAGGATATATTTAATCTCAAATGTTCTCACAGATAAAAGATGAATTCATAGTATCATTTTGGGAGTTTCCACGTAATAAAAATATAATAGCTAAATAGCTGATGTTTCAATACAATAGCAAGTACGTTCCTCATAAGCTTCTTCTTTCTCAGATCATAAAAATGGGCGGTGATTTAAAATCGTTCTTTATTTCTTTTATTTCCTCGTTCTACTCAAATTCTATTGGTTGAGGTTTTAAAAAATATTTTATCCTTCAATTGTTTTTTCCAGATATTGCAAATTTTCTTCAGTTCACACTTTTCATTTATGCTCTTGGGCCTTTTAAAAATCTCTATAGTTTCTCTTAGCAATCTCTGGTTATATTGTTCAATTTTTGCAAGAATGCTCATTTTATTAAAATTGATGTCATGGTTAGTTAATTTTATGTGCGAATAAATGGCTAATGAATTAGATTTTTCTCTAACTATCAAAATATGTTATTCCTTTCTTATATTTATTCTCTCTATATAAATAATCCCAGTGTTTAATGCTAAACTTAAATAAATATCTAAATATTATATCACCCCACATGGTTAAGAAATTCAGTACCACCCTCTGTGAAATAAATATATATATATTTCATATGTCAAATGCGTTGACCAGGAAGCGAACTCAAGCTAACTGCTTGGAAGGCAGCTATGCTAACCACTAAACCACCAACGCTTGACTATATTAATTATTTGCTAATTTAATTTCACACTATTTTCTTGAATAGGTCTGAGTTTTAATATATAACATCGCTGAATGATAAGACTCAAGAGAATATCCTTTTGAAGTTAGCTGTCTGAGATTCATATTTATATTTATTCACTCAAAACAATGCAAAAATATCATAATGTTTGGGGTGGGTGATTTAAATATTTTCTATTTAATTTTCAACTAGCAATACAGACTGAAATATTTTTGTATATTTATGTTGGAAGTCAGCAAAGTTTAAAATGACTACTGTGGTAGTTTTTTTTTTTTTTATATGTAAGTTAAACATGTTCGTTTCTTAGCAATTTAGGATTGTTGCTAATTTAATTTTACATTTTTGCTTGAATAGGTTTAAATTCTGATATATAACATTGTTGCAGGATAAAACTAAAGAGAATATCTTTTTTGACTTTGTTTGCTTGAGGTCAAGATTTATATTTATTTACAGAAATCATTCAAGAAATATAACATTTGGCATGGGTGAGTTATATATATGATTTTAATATCAAAAATTATTTAATCAATATTTCCATTGTTCCAGACTACATTTATTCTATATAAATTTTGTCTGTATTTAATTATTTGTTGAACTATTTCCATAATCTAATATTAAGAACTGAATGTCTTTAAAAAAGTTTAAATTTTATTTAAACTTTTTAAATACATTTAACTGTTAATAATAGTATCCATGTTAGTATTTAACATGTTTCAAGTGATATTATTCTTGAGGTATTGCTGGCCTGACCAGTGACAGAACTAGCATGGAAATCGAACCTAGTCCTTTAAATTCTTGAATATTGAATTTTTAGATTATTCTCTTATCAACTGAGCGATTCTGCCAAAAATAATATTTATTAGAAATATCACACACTCATCTATGACAATCATTCTGATTTCTCCACCCACCCCCCCAAGAGCAAAGTTAATTAGGGAGTTCCAAACATTTTGTACAATCATACTGGGTTGACTTATGGGTTATTTGCCATAGATATGTGAGCAGCTTCTTGGAATTTTTTTTGTACCTTTCCTCTCTATCTAATATTTTTATATTTTTCTAATTGAACATAGATAGGTTCATTAGTATATGCATGGTCTGCTATTTTGGATGTCTCTTTTATCTTTTCTAATCATCAGTTTGTGTTCTTTCAATGTTACAAATGGTCTCATTAATATATATTCTCCTACATTTACATGGTATTCCATAGTAGCAGTTTTTGTTTTCAACATTTCACATTTAGGTTTTGTAGATGATAGAATTTCTTTTAGCGCATTATGGCTTTGGAATGTTGTTCTAATATAATATTCACTGCATATTTTTTTTAGATACAATACCAATAATGATTTTCTCTTTTGATGTTTTTTTTTTATCTATTTAAGATTGTTACATCTATCAAACAAAATTTTGATTGAGAAAAAAATTATTTTCTGCTTTTTAGTGTGTTACTAATCAAATTAATTAAAAATGTTTTTTTATAAAATATGTTCTATATATTATTTATTCTTTAACTAATAATAACTTATTATTTGTTTACCAGCTAATATTATGCAATTAACTGAATCATTTGTGGATCTCATTATAATTTGAAACAATTTTTATATTCAAAAATGGCATTAAATTATAGATATGTCAGACACTCTGATGCCTATGTTACCGTGAATTTTATACAAATGACTATCTAATGTTTTAATATTACCATAGTTACATTTTGTAACTCATCAATGAAACGTAGTCACTATTATTCTGAAATAATAACAGTAATTCTTTTAAGACAATGATATTCAAAATAGCAATCAGGATTATTTTTATTGGTTTTCTTTATATGAATGATCTTCTGTCTGACTTTATATATGGTAAAATCCAAATACACATAGGTCTCTTTTTGTGCAGATTTTTTTAATGTGAATTTGAAGTTATGCGATTCATATGTCTTATTAATATATTTTCATGTGTTTTTCTTTTATGCGATAAAGAAGTTCATATTTCACTTGAAATTGGGATTTCCCTATTTTATATACATGCATTAAATTTTACATACTTTAAATGCCTATTGGATAAAGGTTTGGCAATAAATTTAGATACCTTAGAATAATTAGAAAAAGATAATGAAATAGAAGTGGCACCTTTTCATTTCATAGTAAAAATGATTTAAGAAAGTCTTCAACTTTCTAATCAATTGAAAAAATCATTTTTTGTTAATGACATAAATTATGAATGAGCTCTTAAATTCCAATGAGAGCTAAATAGTTGTATGTCTGTGTTATGTATGTGTATGTTTATATTTTCTTTTATACACATATATACATGGAGAAACTTTTAGCCAGAAAAAGTTCCAAGTAAAAATATTTAAGAACTTTTAATTTCTACTTAAAAAGAATGTATCTTTAAAATGTGTGTTTATATTTTCTTTTATATACATATATACATGGAGAAACTTTTAGACACAAAAAGTTACAAGTAAAAATATTTAAGAACTTTTAATTTCTACTTAAAAAGAATGTATCTTTAAATATTTTTACTTGTAACTTTTTTCCAACTAAAACTTTCTCCATGTATATATGTGTATAAAAGAAAATTTAACTGTTAGTCATTATTAACACAATCATGGAAGCATGTTATATATATATATAGTTGCACTTGTGGAAGTGCATTCTCTAACAGCTAGACCTAACAGTCTGAATATTGCAAGCTTCAGAAACAATTAGTAAAATCATCATCTCAAAGTTTAATTACTGATTACATTGTTGACAGAAAACCATTAACACAGCTGAACTTGGTGCTAATTGTCCTCTTGTGACAAATCTGATTTCTTACCAATTCACAAATGAACCTGCATATTGTCAAATAGAGATAATGATTAAAATATGTATAAAAATGTAAAATAAATTACACATAAAAACGTTGTTTTGAATAAAATTAAATAATTAATAAAAAAAGTAAAAAAAGTTTGTCTTGTATCAATTTTTTTCAAATATATGAATTTTTTTATTAGTCATACTTTATTTCATAATTTTTTTATGCAAATTTTAAAGTAATTTTACCTTGTTGCTTTAGTTTTATGCGATTTCTGAAAATTAAGGAACATATCCCACATTTTTTAATGTAAGTTAAGTCTATTTTTGTGCGATTTTTTTAATGTGGGTTTTCTGCAGAACCTATCTGCTGCATAAAGAGAGAGGCAGGTGTATATATAAACTTTTCCCAGCAGTTAATATTATATAGTAACTAGATTAACACCAGGATATTGGTTTATTGAGCATGTGAAATACTCTCAATTCAACGCATTAAGATAAAACTTTTGAAAAGATTGGAATGGGCTCTCTTATCTTTTTTATCTAAATTCATTTATATAAGCAAATCTGAAGCACTTTGGAAAGTTTGTTGTCCTTAAATTGATCACATTACTTCTTTACAGCTGTATTTCAGATATATTGTTTTAATTGACATTTGTAAATTTTTTAAATATACAGCCTGTCAATAGAAAATCAAATAACGAAATATATATACATTTATGCATGCATACACACAAAAAAATTAAAATCCTATTGTTAAACAAATTTCATAAGACTTAATCATTATTTTTTAGATATATTATCATTTAATGATATAATTTTTAAAAATGCATATTATTATGTTCCTTGCCATGAAAATTTTTTTTTTTCATTAATAATAAAATATTTATTGCATTTGACTTTGAAAATGTAAAATAAACATTTGATGGAATGCTTTGTGTCTGCCAGAATTGTAAAAAAACATGACGAAGATAATATTGTTTTTTTAATTACAAAAAAAAAAAAAGACATTTTGTAAATCATATATTTCAATTCAAAAAAATATGTGCACATATATAATAAACTTGGTATCTAAATTGTAAATTTAAAAAATGTGTTAAACAGGGTAGTTATCAATTAAAACATTAGTTTTTGATGCAGTATACCAGATTCATTGTAATCAATTATATACATGTAAAATATTTTTGTATCATCTTCACTCCCATCTTGTTAAATGAACAGTAAAGGAGAATTTAATATTCAAGTTTGCTACCTGACAAGTTAGAATAGTGAGAATTTTAATATTAGTGTATTCTTGTTTTACATCTATTTAAGAATACTTTAGGTAATGTAATAGAAAAATACCTGGTTATCTATTGGAAAATTCTTAAACCTGTTTGATACTAAAAAAATTTTTTCAAGTTTTACTCAGCATGGAATTCAAATTTTAAATCATGTTCATAGTAGACAGTATTCTAATTCCTATATTCTCTTTTTATATATAGCTGTATATATAATATTTAAATACAAATGTATTGTCTCTACTGAATATAATGCAATTAGAAAGGATTTGAACTCAGTTTTTAAGCTCCCTACATCTATCTACTCCATATTATACAACTAATACACATGACCATAATATACATGTGAAAAAAGCATATGATCTATATATTTCATGCTAAACCAGCACTCATCAGTTGGTCCAAATCATTATCTCTCACACATGCATATAAACAGTGCTTAGTTTATATTAAGATAGAATATCTTCAAGCTTTAATGGATAGACTTCAATCTTCTCCAACTTTCAACTCTTCAGGTAACCATATGATTGTAAATCTGATGCTGGAAAGCTCAAAACCCTTGTTGATGGCAATATTATTATCATACCCAGTCTCATGGATCATTCATGTATAGGACCATAATACATCCATTTAAATGCACAAAAGAGGTATGGGCAGAATGCAGGATGAACATGGAATATTTAAATACAAATATTGTCTATCCTGAATAAATCTAATTAGAAGGGACTTGAACTCAGTTTTTCAAGCTCTCTATATCTATCTACTCCATCTTATACAACTGATACACCTGATCACATGCATGTAAAAAAGACAAATGAGATCTCTAAAAAATATGTACTTCATGCTGAACCAGCAACCATCAGTTGATCCAGATCATTATCTACCACACATACAGTTTATATTAAGATAGGAAATCTTCAAACTTTAATGAATAGACTTATATCTTTCCCAATCTCCAACTCCTCAGCCATTTATATCATTGAAAATCTGATGATGGAATGCTTAAATCTCATGTTGATGCCAATATTATTATCATACATGTGGGTATGACAATAATATTGTCATCAACAAGGGCATTAAGTATTGCATCATCAGACTTTCAATGATGATTGAAGAATTGAAGGGTACAGAAGATTGAAACCTGGGTGTGACAATAATATTGGCATTATTAAGGCATTTGAGCTTTCCATTATCAGGTTTTTAATGATATGGATGGCTGAAGAGTTGCAAGATGGAGAAGTTTGAAGCTTATTCATTAAAGTTGGAAGATTTGTTATCTAATATAAACTGAGCACTTATTATTATATATCTGTGGAAGATAATTATCTGAACCAACTGATGAGAGGTGGTTCGGCATGAAATATGTATATTGGAGATCATTTTTAATTTTCAAGTGTATGTGGTCATATGTATCAATTGTATAAGATGGAGTGGATAAACGTAGGGAGCTTGAAAAACTGAGTTCAAAGCTGTATATATATATACATAAAATCAACTAAATATTTATACAAGATATTTAAGTTTGATTTTTATTTTAAATATTTAAAATTTAATTTTACTTTCTTATTAGGGATTTTTTTTTCTTATTTATAACATCTCCCACTTTAAAATTAATCTACTTAACAAAATGGCAACCAACGTCTACTTTTCACAACGATAATCTTAAGAAAATAACATTAGTTAAGCACACCATACTGTTGTTGCCTTCTTTTTAATCTTTACTAGCTTATAGTAAATAAGATTGAAACTTTTTTTTTACTTTTTTAACAATGTGATCAAAGTGTATAATAAAAAGATTTTCTTCTTGATGAAGTAACTTCAACTTCAGCAAAGTAACTTTCTGTAAATGAAGAATTTTAAAGAAATTTAAATAAACTATTTTTTTATTTAATTACAAAAATTATTTTTTTGTTTAATTGTCATAAAAAGAATAAAACAGTGTGAAACTAACATGATACGTATATATATTAAAATGAAAATTTTGTAGTGAAAAACTATAAAATAGTTCCAAGTTCACTCATTTGTATTGTAGTCAAAAACCATAAAATCGTTTCAAGTTGACTCTTTCGTGTATGGTTATTTTTATGGAAATAACATCATCTAGATAGTGAAAGTTGTTTAGTAGCTGGTTAGAGATTCTAGTAACTGAAAATATACGACTTCTGATATAGTATTTACTTAATTGAATGGCTTATTGCTCAGAAATGTTGTAGCCAAAAACTATAAAATAGCTTCAAGTTAATTCTTTCATGTTTGGTTATTTTTATGGAAATAATATCACCTAGATAGTAAAAGTTGTTTAGTAGCTGTTTAGAAATTCTAGTAACAAAACTATATTACTTAGTATTTGACTTAATTGAATGGTTTACTGCTCAGAAATGTATAGGAAGTGCCAGTTTTAAAATTTTGATATTCTTTGACCCTTGAGTTCCAGAATTCACCACTGAACTAAATTATTCAAGGTAGTGTTTATTTATTTAGCAGCAAAAAACTTTAAAGTGATACAATATTTCACAAAATTGGTTTAAATAAGCTTCGTATGAGTAAAAGATATATTTGAGGAATAGTTGCAATACTAAAATGATTTGGTATCCATTTGATACTACCAAATGAATTTATTGATTATGTGTATTTAGAGTATTTCTCTGAAGCAAAAACAAGAGAGTAAATACTAGTGTCAAATTCAGGTTACATGTAAATAATAAAATACATATGATTACTAAATTTGGTTTTATCAAAAATATTTTTGATTTTTTTAATACATGTATTAAATTAGTTGTTTTCTAAAGCAGTTCTTATTATTCAGATCTATCTATTGTAAATTTAAAAAATTAATGATTAGATAGAAATATTATTACATCCACACAGTGTTTTTTGGGGGGATTGTCAGTGACAACTTTGGATTTCAAACAGAAACCCATTTATATCTTTAAACATCTTTGCAATATCAAGATAATAACTAAAAAATTTTAAAAATCCTCAGCTTTTGAATGCAAGATAATTTGCTTGTTTATTTATATTAATTTTATACTAGTTTAGTAATTACATATTTTGGTAAATTAACTATAGATTTCTTTTATCTTTCATATAAATATCTGCTTACACTTAATTTATGATAATAAACATAAGTCAAAATCTAATCTAAGGATATGGGTATAATAGCATCATGTTTTATAGTCTACTGGTTACTCAATTCTACAATAGATGGCTCTAAAGAAAAATGAAGATAATTACTGCTAAGATCAATATTAAATATAAATAGATAAAAGTACACATGTTTTGTCACTATGAATGAATTATTTAATAGAAAAAATATAAAGTACAAGACAACTAAAAACTTATTGGAGTGCATATCTGGTTATAACTGACCAGTAATATAATAAAAAATCTGTTTGATGACAGATATCTATATTTTTAGGTTTTAATAAAGTTAAAGTCTAGATATTAATTATGTTTAGTTATTTATTTTGTTATTTTTTAGACAACTAACCTAATAACAAACATTATGAAATAATCTATACAGATTTCCATTAGAATATTCATTCAGTAGTATCTTTCCTTATCCTACCATTGTATGCATAGATAGACACTTATTAATTATGTATTTCATGGTTTATTTTTTATCATAACTAGATAGGATAAAAGTTGTTAAATTTCATTTTTAAAGAATATAATTAATGGTTATAGATAGCCTTGAATTGCATGATGAAATTCTAGTAAAGTCTATAAAGATCAAATATAATTAAGATTAATGTTGGATTTAAAAAAAATTAATTGCAACTTTACAAGAAATTCATTTTTATGCCATAATCCTTCATTTATGTTTCACTTTATTGTTGCAACATATGTTCAGATAATAAAATGTTTGTTTTTTGTTAGATCTTAGATTTTGTAAAATATTTTTAAAACTTTACTTATTCTTTTTATCTTTGATATTTTTTTTTAAATCAAAGCAATATTAGCACAGATGGAAATGAGAGATTTAATTCTCTAGAATATCATTAGATAAAATTTTATATCGTTTATAATTACCATTTAGAAAAATAGAAACAATGCATGCTGCTAGGTAAAATCTATATAAAATATTTGAAATGCCCCATAGCTATATTCTTGTGTGATGTTAAAATTCTAATTTTCATTATTTAAAGGAGGAGTAGAGCTGGAATAATATCATTATGGTACATTTCAAATATTTTAAATTCTCATTAAATATCATTAAAATATCTATTTTGGAAAATTTTATAAACTTTTAAAAGAAGACTGTTTTGCTAACCTGATTGTGTGCTAAGATTAGTTCAATTAAAAACAGTTTTTGCTTTAATATTTCTTTAGTATAATTTTTGCTACACCACTCTCCCACAAGATCAGACTGTAGAGGGATGTAATCATAAAGATATGACCCAAGATATGTGAAAGAGATGTATGATTTCCAAGATGCACATATCTAGTCTAATGAATGACTAATAAAACTATTAATATGCTTCCAGAAAGTGGTTTGGGTCACAATCATGCAGCAGTAAGTTTCACCTCAATTAAATTTTAGTAATTGGCTATGTAAATATACTGAACAATGATAAAAATATATGTAAGAGATTTTAATCTGTGCTGAAGTGATGAGTTCTCATTCAGTGGGAAATGTACATCTTAGGGATCATATATCTTTTTCATATATTCTCATATATTTATAAACCACCCCTCTACAAAGTATTAAAAGCAGATAGGAAACAGTCCTAATCTTGTGTGAGAGTGGTGTAGTGAAAATTACACTATAGAAATATTATTTATTAAATGAATAATCTCTAGTCTATTGAATAACTAATAAACACTATCAATTTGTAGTTTATTTTGAAAACTCTTTTAATATAACTTATTAAAAATAAAACTTGCTCACATAAACTTTTTCCTAATACATATCTACTCAAAAGCATATGTTTTTTTTTTTGTTAATCAGATTATTTCGACAACTTTGTAGGCTTTATATAATAATGATGTATGATAATATTTTATATAGTTGTTAGTTTTATGCAGTTTTTAAGCCAATAACATGAGCATTTATGGAATAGATTCTTGGTTAATAATGCAACTGAATAATTTTAATAATGATCCTTTTGGCTTTAGGCCTTAGTTTTTTAAAAAAACTCTGGAAATGATGATATATATTTTGGATTTTTTTTTTTCTAATTTAAAATAATATGGGAAAATTCCGATTTAAAGTAATAAAGAAAAACTCAATTTTAACATTATCTACTAGTTCATAAAAGAAAAATATATAGTTCTTCTATCATGTTTTTGTGGAACTGTCAGTTTTTATTGTTTAAGTCTATCATCACCAAACTTATGTAAAAGCAGATATGTTTTTTAATTAAATTTTATAGTTTTATTTTCTGACTAGATCTATATAGTTTGTTTTTTCATAATCTTTATTCACATTTTTATTTTAGCATTATGCAGAAATTTTATGTTTTTGAAGCAATTTTGGATTTTTAATTAACAAATAGTAATTAATAGAAGCACTTTTTATTTTTTACAACCTCAAATAATTAACATTTGATAACTTCAAGTGATGGCCATTTTGCTGCTTTTTGATTTATCATTACAAAAAAAGATAATGCTGGGATGCATACAAACTTATGCATTCCAGTCAGCAGAGTGACCCAGTCAGACTAGAATCAACCTTAAAATTATTGATAAAAAAATCCAAATACTGGTCATTGGATGTCAGGCTAGTAAATTTCATTGTCAAATTCAGTTTGGACACTCCTCCGACAAACCAATTCTTGGTAGATCATAGGGGATTTAAGAGCATTTCTCCCAACTGCCCATTATGCAATTAGGAGGAGAAGGATATTGATCATCTTATTTCCCATTGCTCAAAACTCAGAGACATGGAGATGAAATTGAGATCTAGTATTAAGTCGGGAGACACTGGACATCAGTAGGGCACTGAGAACTGGGGAATTTGCTATAATTCGAATGGCAATCATGATTCTCTTTGCAAAGTGGCAGACCAGGGGTCACAGTGTTTTTCGAGACAACTTGGCAAACCCATGGCTAGTCTTCAAGAAACACCTTTGCAGTCTGAAAACCAGAGACTATTTTATAACATCCTACAGACTGTATGCAGACACATGGGAACAGATCGCTCTGGATGAACCAACAATCAAACTCCTAAACTGACATCTAAATTATAAAACGATTTGTCAACTGAAACTAGAAAAGACAAGAAAGAAGAAGGAACAAAGATAAAAAAAAGAATGACAGGAAGAATGAGGGGAAAAAGGAAAGAACAAATATAATAGAAAACAGATAAAGCCTACTACCAAATGAAAAATGGCTGTTTGATTTGACATGGTGTAACCAAAGACTAAGATGTAACATAAAACTGCACAAGATAAAAGTAAATTCAAGTTGAATTTAATCAATGTAAACAAAGATTAAAACAAATGTAAATGAATAGAGCTGTAATCTAATGTAATCTGTAGAATCTGTATTCCAATAAATATTTCCTTAATAAATAAAAAAAGATAATGCTAGGAATTGATTAATTTTCTATTAAATCAGCATTTTTTTTTTTTAAAATCTCAATGCAGAATGATTCTCAATTATGAATATCTAAATTTTAAAAATATCAAAATGGAAATTGTAATAATATTAGTTTATTAAAAAAGAGATAATGGTAAATTATTCTGATTGAAAGAATGCATTGATCAGATATGTCTTTATCTTTGAATGGGATTTTTTTTTTTTGCTTTTATAAAGCAGGTATTCTATTTAAATTCACTCTTTATGCAAATTGATAACTATTTTCAGTCATATATCACCAACACTGTTATAAGAATTGAAATCTATAATCCTAAAATATGTAAAAAAATACAAAAGAAATATTACAGCCAGTTTGTATTCATATATTTTTCAATATTCCATAAATACCTATTGAAATGGTTATTGCAAAATCATTTGAACTACTTTCAGGAAAAGTTTGTGTTTTGTAATATGATTTAAAGAAAAATTGTCATATTATATTTAGAATGTAATTAATCAAGAACCATTATGAAGCCAGAAATTAAAGGATGTGCATTATTAGAATAACAATGAGTCTACTGAAGTGCAGTGCATTTATGTCATCAATCTAGTAAATAATTAATTTGTAAAGAATCTTAATTGTTAAAATATTTATAGTATTGCCTATATAAAGAAATTTCTCTGTAGCAGACAAGTCTGCATCTTGAGTACTCTATGGCTGCCAAAATCATAATAGTTTTTATACTAAGAGCTTATAACCCTCACTTGTTCTGACACAACTATTACCCACAGTATTACAGTTAGCTTGGTTTTGTGTTTTTTATAATTTGCTATATTTAACCAAAATGTTATTAAAATAAAATCATATTTCCATATTCACAAATTATTTGTAAATATTAATACATCATTATATTTACAATATAAACCACAGCAAGTCCTTATCCATTAATTATGTTTTATTAGTCTTGAGAATGTACGGGTGTTTTTTCTGTTTCACAGTTTATGATATTTTTACATTTTATTTTAAGAAAGTATTTTTAGTTATGCATTGTATTGATATTCTACACTAGGACACTATCTTTTACTGAGAATACATTAATTCTCATAAATACCATGTTCATGATGTTTTCTAAAATTATCAGTATTGTTTAAATATAGCTTCTAAATAATGATGGTAATATATGAGGCAACAAATATACATATTAAGAAATATATTTTTATATTCATGTGGAAGACAAGTTATAGATAGTATACTTATCATAAAATCAGGTTGTTATTATTTAATTAAAATTATTTTTTAATGTTATGACCATTAGTGAAGTAAGGTTTATTCATTTTGGTTATAGTTATAATTAAGTGCAAGCTCAGGCACAACTAATAACCAAACTGAATAAACCTTTATAACACCAATGGTCATATCATCAAAAACTAATTACAGTAGAATAGGTAAAGAAAAATAACCTAAATTGTTAATTAAAAATACGATTAAAATATATGCAGTCATAAAGATTTTGATATCTCTCCAAGTATAATAATTAATCTTTCTTATTGCATTGTCAAATGTATATCACTTTACTACTGTTATACAATGCTTTATTTACCACACTCTTTTACAGTTTACAGTTTCTATTGCTCCAGCAATCTTCTTCAGAATTTATCACACTCTTTGACAGTTTCCAGTTTCGATTGCCCCAGCAATCTTCTTCAGAACTTACAATTTACAGTTTTGATTGCCCCAGCACTCTTCTTCAGAATTTAGTTCTGAAGAAGGTTGCTGGAGCAATCAAAACTATAAACTGTAAAAGGGTGTGGTAAATAAAGCATTGTGTAACAATAGTCTCTCCAAGTATAAAGGGTCTTGACACTAAATATATTTTGACTCATTACAGTCATTTCACTATTCCTATTCTTCATAGTTAATAACTCTTCTCTCTGTTTAGAATATATATTTGATCAACTCTACTCAACTTTACATATTTTTTGTTTTGAGAAAGTGATATTCCTCTCTCTCTCTCTCTCTCTCTCCCCTCAATAATTTAAAACCTATTTTACTGTCACTACTTCTTATATAAATAAATGATTATTTGATAAATGAAAAAATTTAACTAATAATTGTATACCCATTTCTTTATTCCAGTTTTTTAAAAACAGCTCTTTTACTTCTGTAGCTATTTTATTATACAAAATAAATTAAATTGGAAATAATAATTTTGATGATTGGCTCCAGTTGCAGTTCAATTAAACATTGCATCAAACTTTTACTCAGTCTCTGTGACTTAATCTTTAGAATGACTCTAGTCCCTTTAGCTTTGTTAAATATTCTTGCGAATTTGCTTTTTAATAGAACCCACATAATTTTAAAGTGCAAGTATCTCCTAGGTTTTCTTCTTAAAATTCATTCCAGAAAGATCACCCCCATATTTCTTTTGCTTTGTTGCATACATTAATCCTGAACTTCTGAAAATTGAGAGAAAATTATTCAGTATACATATTCTTCTTATCAATTAAACAATCTAAAATGGATGATTTAATTTTTTTGCTTTCTTCAAAATTGTTTTCCTAGATTTTTACTCTAGACAATACTCTTCAAACTTTAATAAAGATGAATCTTCAACTTGAAGCTTAAAGAGGAATCTTCAATTTCAAGTTTCTTCACAGGTAACATAAGTTCTATCTGCAATACATGCTTCTCAAAATGTGTATGCTTTCCAATCTATATTTCTTCATTTATAATACAAAATTGTCTTCTAATATCCTTGAAAAAATTATTATTCAAAAACCAATTTTCAATGCATGCTAGAGTTTCTATTATAAAAATTCTTTCTTATTTTAGGATCACAATCTACATATCCATTATTAAGTTTATCGCTTCTTTCATTAAAAAAAATATTTACTCTATACAAAATTAACCTGGAGTAAAAAAAGGATTACCCAAAAGCACCAAAAAATGTAAAAGGAATTTCAATTATAATGGTTTCTCATTAGCCTTTATTCTTATTTTCTATTTACAAAGAGCAATTGATAAAATGATATGGTTAATAAATTTATCTCTTGAATTATAAAAATTACTATTATTCCTATTGAGACAATCCTTCAATAAAAAATAAATAAATTCATTAAAAATATAATTATGTTTTATATTACACACCAGCAGTTCTTAATATTTTTTTAAAAATAAATCAAATTTTGAAAATCTTGTAAAACAGTTAATTTTAAAGAATCCTAAAAATATATTTCAATCAATTCTATCACAAATATTCCAATATTACATATTCAGCCTGTATTCTGCTCATTCCTCTCCTGTGTATCATCTAGAGCTTTGAACATTATATCATTAGATTTTCAGTAAAGTAGATGGTTGAAGAGTTGTAGGGTGAAGAAGATTGATGCTTATCTATTAAAGTATGTAGATTTGCTATCATAGTATAACTGAGCACTGATTACATGTATGTGTGGAAGATGATAAACTGGACCAACTGATGAGTGCTAGTTCAGCATGAAATACATATATTGGAGATCATTTATCTTTTTCACATGTATCTGATTATGTCTATCGGTTATATTGGATAGAGTAGATGACTGTAGGGAGTGTAAACGTCTAGGTTCAAATATCCCTTAATTACATCTAGCTTAAATATATATATACTATACTAGTATTTCAATAATAAATATATTTTATAAAAATTCTTTTTTTAGTTAATTGGAATCCAAATCTATCATCTAGTAAGTCTTCTCTTTCTTATAAAAGAAACTTTACGAACATAAATACCATTTTCTCTTCACACAACAGAGAAGAAAACCCTATTTTCTTTTAAAATATTAGTCCTTACATACATAACATTATCTACTCAGACTAGTTCCACAATACTATTCTTGACAATCTTAAAATAGATATATAAAGTTTTAGTTCCTAGACATTAGAATTAAGTTTTGCTATTGACTTCTGAATTGTCATTTAGATTTTAATTCATATCTGTAAGAATCTATACATTTTACTATAAATTAAATTAAATAAATAATCAGAAACGAATCACGAACATTTCTACGTATGGACATGAAATTTGTTATCACTACTATAAGTATTATATTTGCTTATTTTAAAAAACGAATTTTTGTTATTTATATATATGCGAGAAGAAAAAACAGATAGAAAAAAATAAAATATTTAATTTATTTATTTTTTCTGTTACATAATCATAGAATTGTAATTTAAATAAAATGTTCTTACTTTTTTTTTAATGCTGAATTTATAATGATCATCCCATAAGAATTTACATTAATTACGTGTGTGAATTCCAATTTAGCATAAAATCATAATTATCTTTTTGATTTTTTTTTATGCTGTTGAGAAATTTAAAACAAATACTGCATATTGTATTACTTTGGAATCTCAGTATTGAAATAAACACTTTTAATAAAGATAATTATGACTGAAATAATCTTTAATTGGCTTAGAATTTTATTTATAATTCTCTGGGTAATTTATACTTTGTTTGAAGGTGAATTGTATGCCAATTTTCTATTTTTATCAAAGCTGAATATACAGTATCTTGAGACCTGACAGATTCGGCAAATTCCTAAAAGTTTTAAATCGAATCCATTATTGTCATTAACATAATAAATATTTAAAACAATTCAAAACAAAGCAAAACTCTCCATATAGTAATCATGTGATGTTTAGTGGTTTAATAATAAGTATTTGTAATTCTCTTTTGCATTATATAATAATAATCCTTTTTTTTTTTGCTTCTTTTTACAACAAGGGATATGAATCGCATTAAAATAATTTGTTGTAGTCAAAATCCTTCCATTTGCTTCGCTATCGACGCTCACATTAAAATTTTTATCCATTTTTGAAAATGCCGTAATAAAGGCATGCCCCAACATTTGATCAAAACAATAACTTTATTTTGAAATATTTCATAAATATAAAAATAATTACATTGACATACAAAAAAATACATTAATTTTATATTATAATAAATAATGGACAATCATTTTGTTGATTTTACATATAAGCATAAGCACTTTCAGATAAAAATAGTCATTGTTTGTTATTAACAGAAAATAAAAATGATTAATTAATGAACTTTTGCATTTTATACCTTAACTTTTATAATTCTGATCTATATTATGATTAATATTACTTAAATCCTTTTTAAACATTTTCTAAATTTTATATTCATTATATATATATACTACCAGTGGCATAAGTTTTAAATAAACCCCCAAAAAATCAACAATCTAGTGTCAAGGTAGCCACCTTTAAAATAGTAAATGGATTGCTTTAGCAATAATTGCTGTCATTCTATTGGTTTATTTAAGCAGTCGCTTTGGTAATGTGATCTTTTCCCAGCTGAATCACTACTTCTTTTTTTTCAAAAGTTGAATCAAGAGCTGATTAGACAGACTAGATACTGAGGTCTAATGATTTTTTTTATCTTCATTTATTTTCATCATCATTTTCTATTTTCTTCTCTTTTCTGCTCAGTATACCATATATATAATCAGAAAGATGGCTGTAGAAAAGTTTGTTGTTGAATAAAAGAATACTTTTTGATTCCTTTTTGAGATCTTACAGGAAATGAGTAGGGAAAATTTCTAATGTCCACTTAACATACTTGTTGAAGTAGCTGTTATTATTATGTGATTTACTCTTATGGATTGTTTATGAGCATGCATCAACCAGGGTGGTGAGTTTATTGTTTTTTACTTCAGGGTTTAAAATCAAGAAACCCCCTGGGCTTGCTTCTCAGTCACCTGATAGTTCTTAACTGAAAAATCCATTGTTTTCTTGAAGACAGAATGTGAATAATGAACTTTTTAATAGATATTTATAATCATGACAGACAAAATTAAATTATGGCACTCATTCCCATGAGGCTGTAACATTTCCAGCCAAGGTAGTGGATGGTGAATAAAGGTGGTTTTAATAATTTGGAATCTTGGCTGTCATTTGAGGACATCCTTTTATTTAGATACTTATAACTGCATGAATTGGAAGAAGTCTATCTAATATTAATCAAAACATTGTTGGACTTTATGAAGTTAGATGAAACAATTGGATTTTAAAAGTGAGCATGTACTTTACTACAAAAGTGCAAATTTTGAAATAATAAGGGGTATGGGATTCATGATAAATAAAAAGTAAAAAAGCAATATTGGAGTGACTGTTGATTTATTAGGCAGAGTGATAAAATTACTTAGTCAAATTAATTGATGATATCAAAAGGAGATCATTCAGATTTATATCACAAAAAGTTCTCATTGTGATAAAGGATTTTTATATAAATATATAAAATGTATTGGTTTAAACTAAACAACATTTTAAAATTATCATGAGAGACATTAATGCCAGAATTAGAAAATGGCCAAAAGATGAAGGTGTTATAGAAGAATTTGATTACAGTGATAGGTATAAGAAAAGAAACAACTCTTGTGGAATTTGCACGAAAAGAAAAACTGTACATTATAAACTCCTTTTTAAAGAAAAGTGCTAAAGTGAAATGTTCATGTAAAGATCCAAATAAAGATATAGTAAGATTGTATTATATTTTGCCTATCAAAAAATATATCTTTCAAGATTGTAAAGTTTTTAGTAGATTCAACACAGGAGTTGATAATTGATTAATGAAATGGAAGGTATGGGTTAATGGTAAATTAGAAAGACAAAAATTATTAAGAATAACATTTACATTTGATATTCCTAACTTTTGGAAACATATTAATGAATTTAAATTGAAACTTGAAAATTGTTTAAAAATATTAAGTTTGATGATGGTTCATATATGAATGCAATTTATAGAAGTATGTCTGATATACTATTTAAAACTGCATCAAAAACATCTAGTAAAAAAAGCAAAATTTTGTAATGTGGTATGAAAAATGTTAATAATAATACAAGAAAATTATGAATTAGCAAGAAAAGTTATAGAAGAAAATAAAGTCATGAAAATGTAAAATATTTTGGTATTGGTAGATAACTTATTTCTACTATACAAAGAAGTAAAGGGAACTATTACTAAAAAGTCAAATGGCATTATGAAATGTGTGGAAGAATTCTATAAAGAATTATATAGCAATAAAAAACAAGAAAGAAAAGTATTCCCTACAACTATTATATCTTCTGAACTACTCAGGATTTTACATGAATAAGTAAGACATGCAATTAATTCTAAGAAGAAGATAAAAGCTCCAAGTAATGATGAAATTATAATTGATATCTTAAATAAAACATGTTAAAAAATAGTAAAATTATTGGCAAAATTATATACCAAATGTCTATAAAAATGTACCATACAATTAGAAGAATGCAATAGTAATATTAATATTTTAAAAAGGTAGTAAAGAAGTTATAACGAAGTACAGATTTATCAGACTTTATCAATTCTATACAAAATTTTTACCTAGATCATTCATTATAAGATATCTACAAAAAACTGGATTTTAATGTACAAAAAAGCAAACTATATTTAAAAATGATTTTAGCACATTGAATCACATCAAGTGATAAGAGAAAATTTAGAACAGAGCAATGAATATAAATTTTCATTATGCTTTGGATTATGAATTGATATTTGATTCCCTAAGTATTTTTGCTACAATTACAGCATTCAGTCATCAAGATATAGATCAAAAATATTGTCATATTCTGATGAATATTTAACAAAATGCAATAGCAATAATTAAATTATACAGTGATACTAAAAATATTAACCTTGAGAAAAGTGTATAATAGGATAACTTGATATCTCCTAAACTTTTATGATAATTATAATAGAAGTATATCTGAATTAAAATGAAAAGCTATGGAAATAAAATTAAATAAAGACTATTAAATTCATTTATATTTTGTCATTGATGTCATTGTTTTTGAAAATAATAATTTAGAACTTCAAAAATGATGCAGGAGTTATCAAAAGAAAATAAGAAAATAGGATTAAATGTAAATGCTATAAGGATAAAATAATATTCAATAGATTATTTCAAATTAAAAAAAAATATTGATAATGATGAATTAGAAATAATCATAGAATTCAAGTTGGTTGGAGTATTTTTGATAGAAATAACTTAATATTAAAAGAAAATTGGTCTAAGTGTTTGAAAAGAAAGGTTTTTAATAAATGTGTTTCTCCAGTTCTTACATGCAGATATGAAACTTGGATACTTAACATAAGAGCAATACCACTCAACAAAATATGAAGAGATCTATGTTAGGAGTAACAAGATGAGATAAAAACTATTACTGGGTCCAAAACCTAATACACAAGTGAAAAAACAAATAGGTATTTCTGACATCAGTGATAGAATAAAGACACTAAAGTGTAACTGGGCTTGGCATATTGCTAGAAGATATAACAGAAGGACAAATGAAATTTTAAATTGCAACCCAAAAAATTGCAAAAGACCTAGAAAAAACACATGTGGTGTGAAAAGTTGCAGTAAAGAAGTTTGAACTGTACAATGCAGAAAAGAAAGGCTAAAGATTGGAGAAACTGGATTAAATATGAAGAGACCTGCATTTTTCCGTGAATCAATAGTGCTTGAAAATAATAAAGATTATGAATCAGAGAGATTAATTTTATACATAAATAATACATTGAAGTTAGGAGTTTTCTATCATTAATTATAATTCATATTTTTGCTCCTTAATTTATCTTATATATGCTATATAACTACAGAAATTTATATTTTTTTTTACTAAAAGAATGTTTCATCTTTTAGATTTTAATATATAGCAGAACTTTTTCAACACTTTCATGTAATTTACAAAACTTTATTTAATAGAAAAGCTTAATAATAAAATCATAAAATATGAGTTTTGGAAATAACATGAAAATATTGAAAAATTCTTAAATTGAGTGAATATTAAGAATTTAAAAGAAGAAACAGCTACATAGAGACTCTATATATTCCTGCTTTTATAATTGTATATATATTCTTAGTCCACTAAACTTTTAAGACTATATTGTATATATGTATAATGTGGATATAAAAATTTATATATACATAAACATTGTCAAACATGAGCTTAATGTATATATGTAAACAAAAAAAATAAATTATCTTCCCTCATAGTCTGAGAAAGTTGGATTTATTCCCTTTGCATAGTGTAATGATCAATTTTTTTACATATAAATATATTGGTGCTTTCTAAAAGTTTTCTCTTTTATTGAATGTTACTAAGTTTACACCATTTAAAAAATGAATTGTATTGGTTCAATTCAAGTTTTTTCCTCTAAATAGTATATCTATTTTTACATAATATACAATTATTGTTTTTAAAATCCAAAGCGCATGTGCAACAGTTTAATGCTGTTTAAATATTACAATTATTGTTTTTATAAACAGAATGAAAAAAAATGAATACACAGATAATTAGATTGAAAAATATAAAGAAGGCAGATAAATAGATCGATAGATAGACAAACATATAGATAGAGAAATATATGGATAAATAAACTGTTAGGCAGATACATAACTAGATCAATAAGACAGATAAATAGTAAATAATTACAGAGGCAGATAGATATAATAAGTAGATAGATAGTTGTATAGATAAACAAATGAATAAAAAAGAGTAGATATGTGATTGGGTAGTTAACCAAATATGTCTATTATAACTAATTTCGAAAAGAAAAAAAGTGAACATTGGTTTTTATTATTTATAAGTACAAAGCTAGATCAGATAAAAAGTAACTGATAATAAATTTGATGTCATTTTCATAAACTTGTAAAAAGAAAAGTGATTCACATTTGTTTGTAAAGAATTCAAATTATCAGTTAACAATTAAATAATTATTATCAAAACTCAAACTGTTTAATATTTGGTGAATTATCACTTCAAGTGTGATTACATGTAAAAAAAAAACAAATCATCTATTGCAATTGCTATCAAATATTATTATTGAGATGTATCCATAAATGAAAATCATATATATAAACTGTAGATGGCTTCTTAAAAACCTTTAAATTTTAGGGTACCTATCCTAATTTATTATCACCTTTACACACAGAAGGCTTATATTGATGCTACTAGTCTAAATGTCACCGACTTTAATGGAAGTGATGGTAATGAAAGCATAAGAGCTGATAATATAAGACAAAAAACAAATCATATAGCTACACAGTGGCTAACTCCAAAAAAAATCTAATACCTGGATTGTCTTTTTACTTTTCTTCAACATAATATTATTATAAATTGAATAATAATTTTATTTCAATCTATTATAATAATTATTATTTAGTAGATAATTTGAAATAATAATTATAAATATAAATTGTGATGTAATAATTTTAATATCTGATTGAATTTTTGGACTAAATTGTAATTATGAAACATTGAATTCCTTCAATTTTTTTTTTTTTTCATAAGTCATAGCATCGGCCGGGACGCGAACCCACAACCGTCTGCAACCAACTACTTTCTTGCATGGCAGTTGCGATACCTCTTGGCTAACAACGCAAGACAAAAACTAAATCTTGTCGATTAGCAATAAGAAGGAGTGACAAGACTTCAGAAGTAATGTGTTTTTGGACAGCAACTTTGAAATATATGTGGATTTCGCCAGTATGTCCGCAGCATCGGTTTTTACATTCATGAGTGAAAACTATTTGTATTTTAATGTAGTTTCATCTAATATTACAGTCAATGGTTATGTTCTTTACCCAGTCATAGTTTACATTCATTGGAGAAGATTTTGAAAATGATGCTAGACATTTTTATACCACATCTTTTATCTATATTATTGTGACATTCAATTGTTAGGTTATGTGTTAATTTTGTTTTCTAGAACTGACCTGATTCAAAATATTGTTTAGATTTTTCAGGATTAGTAAAATTGAAAACAAATTGAATAAAAACAGCATAATTCAAGTACCCTTCACACTTTTGATTAAAAAAGTTAATTTCTAAGAAAAAAGTGAATAATAAATAGTAAGTTCTTGTTATTCTGAATGCAGATTTTTCCTTAGTGGAACATCTGAAAAAATCTATAATACTAATGGGAAAATATTCATCATTAAGTTATTTAAATAAAGATTTCATTTGATGATAAGGATAGCAGGTGGTTGGCTCATCTTAGAACATTATTTATTTCACCCACTATGATCCTTGCTGGACTGCAAGAGTTAAAAAAAATCTCTCTGAAGAAGAATCCCTTTATAATTAAATTAAAATAGTGAAACAAAATACAGTTTCTTATATAAAGTTTTATTTTAAGAAAAAAAATTGTTAGAAGAATCCAAAGATAGAATATTGCTACAAGAAAAAAAAGTATTCTCTATTAAATTTATTTTAAGTCTTAAAATATTTGGAATGTTTCTAGTTTTAATTCCCCTTTGTATGCTATTAATGTTTTAACTCATAAAATAAAAAATCCATTATTCGCTATAATGTTGTATTACAATAAGTGCTTTGAGATTTAACAAACAATAACCTATGTGTTAATTGACGTTTATATGGGGCTCTGCAAAGAAATAAAATATCATTGTAAATTTTTCATAGATGTTATTATTAAAAATATGTGTATGTGTGCGTATAAACATATATATTATATTAATCTATGTGTTACTGAAAATAACCCTTGGTAAAATTGTTCATAAAATTAGGTGGAAGAATATATTTATTATTTTATTTTTTCCCCATTTATAATATTAATTTTATTAATTTGAATGCTCTTTCTTTTAAAAAGTGTCTGATTATTTTGAGAAATATGTATGTTTGTTTAAAATGTGGAAACTTCCTTGCTAATTTTTATAATTGACTAATCATATTTCTTTTGTTTATCATCATATGTCATGCATTTACAATTCATTAAGAACATCTGAAAAATAATGATTGTATGCGGCGTAATGCATGTGTGTGTGTATGAAATGTTGTATTATGTCAGACATTTCTTATGTAAATTTTTATCTGAAAAAAAATGAAAACGAAGTGTGAGAATCGTTTGTGCTAGTACAGATGACTCTTTTTTGTGCAAAGCAAATATTGAATTGACTTATATTACCAATGAAATCTCCTAAACTTAAATTATTGTACTTCAATAAATTAACCTATGCAAATATTGTCAAGTCGGATTAGGTGAGTCAGTAATCATCAATGCCTTTTTAAAAAAAAAATATTTTAATATATTTTTGACTGATATTAATGAAATGTAGATAACTTATAGGTAAGAATTTTTGAAACATTTCCACGTGATTTATGATTCTCCTCTAAGTCATTTTATTTATTACTTTTTAATTAATTAAAAAAAATAGATTAGAGTTAAAAGAGTTTTTCCTTTTATTTTCTTAAATAATTGTGATAAGTCATTGTCTTTTTCTTATTGATAAAATACTATCAAAACAAAAGTATATATATAGATGTTTTTCTGAACGAACATATTTATTTCAATCATCTTCCATCTATTGATATCGTCAGTATTAATTTATAATAACTGATAAAAACGAAAAAGATAAAACCATGTTGACAGATTAATATTTTTATAAATATTTATGATTATAAGTAATTATTAATAAACGATTTTCAATAACCTTGAACAAAGCTTTAGGTTTAAACGGCAATGCATCATAAATTTAAGAATGACACATTTTGTTAATTTGCATTTCTTGGCTTTAACAAAGATATATAATATCAGAAGCTGAGTTGAGATTTAATTTTGAAAGAATTAATTACTTCATAATAACTATTCTGTCATAAAAATTAATTAGACAATTATTTTTATATTATATTTATTTTTTTGCATAGAGATATCATAATTTCAAAGTAATATTACACAATTATACCATATAAAAACATAACATTTTTTTGATACTATTACTATCTTGCAAAATATTATCTTGTAAAAAAATATAATAGAAGTAATCAATTATTTGACAAACTTAAAAATGTTTTTGTATATCTCCAATGGTCAAGCCTATAATTAATTGAATTATTGTTGAGTCATTATGATCGATAAATAAATGGTTAATCTTGATTAAGATCTCTTAGAGAAAGTGAGCATTTTTTATATAGTGAGTAACTTAATACAGTTAAGCAATGTCCGAATGTCATACAATTTTACAAAATTTAAAATGTCCAATAAATAAATTCTTAATGATTGTTGCAATACTACGATATGTTATTAAAAAAAATATCACAAATGCTTTCATTACATTGTCCAATTTCCTTGAGAGATTTTTCTATATTAACAAATTTTTAAAGAATAATTTAAATTAATTCATATGCCTTTATTAATAAATAACAGATTCAATAGTTTATCATTGGCTCATAACACTGCCTAAATAATTTTATTCAAAGATTTTTGTCTAATTATTAGTACTTCAGTTAAGACTTCTCTTTTTTGTTTTTTCTTCACTATTGAGAATCCAAGTTTCATCTTTCATGATTAAATAAAATAATTTCTTTAGATTATCAACAATGGTAATATATCTTTCTGAAAGATAAATATTTTTCAAAGTTTTTTTTATATTTCTTTGCCTATTACTGTGTTGATATTTATTATAAAATAAATTTTCTGTAACAATGGTGATACTAATGTCTATTTAAATTCTGGCATCAAATATGTTACATAACTTACATAATTTGATTAGTTTATTTTTATTTATGTTAATGCATAGAAGTTGCTATTGATGTCTGAACTATTATAGCTATATTTTTATATGTTTTTATATTACCTAATCTAATAAGTATGTGTTTAATTGTACTAATAACAATAAATTCATAATAATACATATGTTGATTATTTTTTGAATTCTATTCTCACATAAATTCACAATATTTACTAGTTTTATCATACTACAAACTTGATAAGTCTTCTTAACATTTTTCTTGTTTTATGTTTTTTGTTATTACTGATAAGAAAAAACTTATTAATTAAATATTTACATTATAAAAAAAATTAAAGCAAAAATAAAAGTAATTTTATTAATTTTGTAAATAAAAAAAACTAATAAATAGAAATTAATAATCAAAATAAAATACTTCATTTTAGCTTTCAGCAAAAAAAAAAGTATTTTATAAAAGACTTATTCTTTAACAAATTTATATTGGAAAGAAAAGTTTTGATAAAAATTACATTCAAGGAATGAAAGTATTTTTTTTTTTCAAATATTAAAATTCAACTTATAATTACAAAAAAAAAAAAAAATATGACAATGATATTCTTGTTTGACATTGGTAAAATTTCTGTTGACTAAATGTCTACTATAAACAATTTTATTCAAATGAAAGCTGAATATAAATATCATATATTTACTAAGAAACAAATATTTAATTTAAAAAAATAAATATAAGCAAGTAAACAATTTATGAATAAAGTTAAATTTTTCATTTAAAACTGTTCAACAAAATTCAAAGTCATATAAACATATAAATATTCATAATAGAAAGGGAACATTTACTGATTGAATTGACTTTTTTTACCAATAGATGCTACCATTCAAATACTTTAATTAGAAATAAGATGAATTAAAACACTTTTTAATTCAGTTTTTTTATCACATAAATACAAAGTAACAAACAAATGCAACAGATAACCATGATTTTATTTAAACCATATTTCAAAGCTAATCTGACTTTACAGTTATTATTAGTTATAAGATTAAAGATCACTATCATTTTCTTAATAGTACTAATATTTTATCTTCATATACTTAAAAATAAAAAATATGAAAAATAACCATTATCATATTACTTCAAAATATATTGTAAAATGCTATTTTATATAGAAAAGCAGACAAGCTCAACAAATTTATAATAAATATAGATATAATTAGAAAGCATTTGAACACAGATTTTTATTCTCCCTGTAGTTATCCACTCCATCTTATAAAACTGAACATCTAAAGTTCAGTATATATATATATATATATATATATATATATATATATATATATATATATATATATATATATATATATATATATAATACTTGTATTCAAATATTAAAATTTAGCATGAAATCTGCCCATGCTTCTTCTGTACATTTAAATGGACATATTAATGTCATATATATGTGGGGTCAGTGTGACTTAAAGTTAACATGAGTATGTCAACAATATTGGCATCAACAAGGGCTTTCAATATTCCATTGTCAGATTTTCAATAATATAGATGTCTGAAGGAGTGCGTGGATGGAGAAAATTGAAACCTGTCCATTAAAGTTTGAAGATTTGCTATCTTAATGTAAACTAAGCACTGATGTGTGGGAGATGATGATCTGGATCATTTGATGAGTGAGTACTGATTCAGCATAATATACATACACCTGGGTCTCTGTTTATGTGGATTATTTTAATGCAATTTTGAAGTTATGCGATTCATGTTTCTTCTTAATATCTTTCATATTTCACTGTATTTATTAGATATCAAGAAATTTAAATTATTAATAATTTATTTTCACTTGAAATCCTTTTTTTTTTTTCAAAAATATAATGTTATATTAGCAGCTAATGTTAATATGGCCTGGAGCAGTATTTAGATTTTTAGCTTCTTTGTAAATAACCTATTTATACTAATGAGTAAATAATAATAATAGATTTATACTTACATATAAAAATATTGCAATAAATATTCAAAAAAATTAAACTTTTAAAATGTATATTTTGTTATATATAACAGAAATAAATAATCTTTTAGATTTTTAAAATAAAAAAATGAAGATTTTATAAACTGAAAATAATCTTTCTAATATTAATGTGTAATCTTTTTGTTTTAATTGCGATTTCATGTTTTTAATATAGAAACAGTAAAACATTAACACAAGACTGAAACTGGCACTAGTTGTACATCACATCACGAATAAAAATAAAGTGGCTAACAGGTTTCTCTGGGCATAATTGCTGAGAGATTCTTGACTTCGTTTAAGGAGAAGCCACAATACATCACATCACATCCAGTCTAATTTCTTACCAGTTTACAAATGAACCCTAGCACTAATGATTAAAATATGTATGAAAAATGTAAAATTAAATACTGTAGTAATAAAAAAGTAAAAAAAAGTTTGTCTTGTATTAATTTTTTTCAAATATTTGAAATTGTTTATTAGTCATACTTTAATTGCTTATTTTTTTAAATGCAAATTTTAAAGTAATTCTTCCTTGATGCTTTTATACGAATTCTAAAAATTACAGCACCTATCCCCCATTTTTCAAGGTAAGTCAAGTCTATTTTTGTGCAATTTTTTTTAATGCAGGTTTTCTGTGGAACCTATCTACCGCATAAAACAAGATCCAGATGTATATTGGAGATCACATTTATCTTTTTCACATTATGTGGTCATGTGTATTAGTTATATAAGATGGAGTGGATAGATGAAGGGAGTTTGAAAATCTGTTTAAATATCCTCTAATTACATCTAAAGTTTAGTATATACATTATAGCTATATTCCGATAAATATTGATAATAAATAATGAAAGAATAATGATTTTTATCTTTATAAATTTATGTTTAGTAAACTTATTGCCTTTTTCAAATGCAGTTATGGTTATATATTTAGCTATTTGTAATAATAATTTAAATTACTTGTGGTCTTTCAATGTGCTTTTTAATGTAGATTTTTATTAATGTTTTTATTTGTTAATTATACTAATATGCATAGAAATGGTGAAAAAAGTATATTATTAATACAATTTTTTATTGATTTATTACTTTCTCATATAATTTATTTGTAATCATCTTTTTAAGAATGAATTCTCAGCTGCCCAATATTAGTGAGTATTTGAAAATATTGGTGCCAATTTTGACTTTTCATTCTTTTGCAACTATTTGTAATGCTATTTTTACAATTATGTGTTTATTTGATAGTAGAAACTGGTATTAATATTGATTTATTCACAAAAATCTGAAGATATCAGTATTCTATGGAGAAGTACTAAAAAACTACCAATGCTGCTGAATTTAGATTCTTTAAAATAATAATTGCAAGTCTACTTGTAAATTGTTGGTATTAACAATCAGCACAAATGTATATTTTCCATAGTTTATTTAAATAATTATAATTATTTTTACAAAATATTTGTGTAATAATTTTTTTAAAAAAAGTTTTTTTTTGTGATGACACTTTATTTAAATATGTTTTATTTTTAAAAATACAAAGATAAGAAATTTGTAGTAATGATACTCTTTTAGACTATAGAATACAAAACTTTTGTGATAGTTTAATAACTATAAATGCAACTTTACATTCTATAACAGAATTTTATAGCTTTATGGTGACATAACAATAATAATATTTTTTTTACTGATATTGTGGTAACCATTCAATAAAAAAAAAATATTTTTCTCATTATATATTTCATTTTATTTTATTTTTCTATTTCAAATATAATTTTTAGATGTTTTTTTGTTTGTAAACTTACATTTCTAGTAAATAAAGTACAATTTATTGATTCATTACATATTATAATGGTTTTAATACAAAAATAAAATGCTGAATTATAATTCAAACTATCATTACGGGATAATAAAAGAAAACACTGAAATATAAATGGTTTAATAATCATGATGTTAATCGTTATTTTCTCTATAATATTTATATATACCAAATATCTAATTATTTTTATAATTAGGGGTCCAATAGACTATTTGAATACTCAAAATAAATATAATAATAATAATAGTAATTATTATTATTATTATTATTATTAGTAGTAGTAGTAGTAGTAGTAGTAGTAGTAGTAGTAGTAGTAGTAGTAGCAGTAGCAGCAGCAGTAGCAGCAGCAGCAGTAGTAATAGAAGGGGTAATAATAGTAGTAGTAGTAGTAATAGTAGTAATAAAAATATTATTTTTATTATAGAAAATATGTTTCAGCAAAATTTTATCTGCCATCTTCTGGGTAATATGATTAGTTCAGAATTTATTGATGTTAAAGAATTTGATAATAATAAACAGATTGCATATTTCCTGTAATGTGATTTAGCCCTAAGTAATTAATCCAATTCTAAGTTTAGAGGAGTCATATTAATTAAAATGGAATACAATTGATGGGTATTTCATAATAAATTTTTGATAAGCTTTCTACATGTATAGAAAAATCTATGTGTGTGTGTGTGTTTATTAAAACATCAAAGTAATCATTCTTTTCTCTATTTTTTTTAAATCTGACTCTTTTTATATGAAATAATTAAGAACTAATTGACACGAGAGACAAAGGGCGGATTTTCACTTCATTACCAATAATTCAACAATTTCAACAGGCTCTGGAAATCCAATCAAAATGCCACAACTTAAATAAAAATAATCGAATACTTTATTTCTCGAGAGTTCATAAACTGATCTACGGAGGTTCAATACGCCATTATGGCACTGCATTAAACTATGAATGGTAGTGCTGTAATAATAATAGTAAAACTCACACCCACAATAGTAAAAACGACAAACGTAAAAAAATTCAAAACTGCAATTATATTTTTTTAGTAAAACACTTCGTTTTTAATATATATATTTGTATAATAATTAGATCATGAAGCCAATTTTAATTAACAATTATTAATCAAAAACATAAAGAAAAGTAAAAAAAAAATATTAATATTATTATTATTAACAGCTAGTCTGTTCATATTTTTATTCAAATTAGAGATGAAAAATTATATTCATAATGCCCATTAGAAAGAACCCATTTTTTCAATTAACACTATTTTCTTTTAACATTTTTCAGTTAGTTAAGATGCAACCGTTAAATAGAATTGATTAAAAAGAATAATTTTGACAATTTGTCTGTTTAAATAATTGTTGGTTGTCTCTAGAGTATTAATTCAAATAGAAAAGTCTTTAAACTGAATTACCATTGACACATTTTGACAATTTTTTAAAAATATATCACAATTTTTTTTTTGCTTGTAATTTTAATTTGCTTTTATTAATATTAAGTCAACTGTAATTGCTTCATAGAATAACTTACAAATTGCCCTCTAATTATTTTTATTACCAATACAATATGTAAAATTAATAATAATAATAATAATAAATGACCTTATTTAAATATTTCCCCCCCTGTTTGAATATATAATATCCTCTATAAAATAAAAATTACATTTTATAATTTGCATACAAAATAATAAAGCACCATGATTTCACTCATGAACTAATCAAACAAAATTGTAACAAAAATAAAATCAAACACAATATATATATATTTCAATCATATTCTATTTTAAAATTAGCAGAATTAAAGTAATTTCCATATTAAAGTTTTTCAAAAAAAATTTGCAATTTGAAAGAAAAAATATTTATTTTTCTGGAAGCAAAACATCAAATCTATTCTTTTTCCCTAAAGCAATAAAATTATTATATGTTTTATATATCAAATGCGTTGACCGGAAGTGAACCCGGGCCAGCTGCTACGCTAAACCCTAGGCCACCAACGCTTGACTGCAATAAAATTATTGCAATGAATATATTCAAAATTATTGAAAATAATAATATTAACATAAGAAATTTAAAAAAATAATCAAATGCGTCCCTGGAATATCAGTACTAAATTATATTTCAAATCAAACATAATGATATTCTAAAACAATAAACTGACTTTTTATATATTAACTCGCAACCTGTGAAACTACATAACCTGATTATGGTAAATTATAATTTAAAACTTACCATATGTATTGATTGTTAAATAACTTTTAAATTAATCTATGATGATTCTAGATTATTGCTATTCCAGAGGTAAAAAAAATGCAACTGTATTTAACAACGATACGTAAAAAGCATTTAATACCTTCGTGAACAAATATATCTTAATTTTGTAGCAAGTGATAATGGATTACAAAAAGCTGCTTAATAAAGTAAAGAAAATGTCACCAATAAATAAATAAATTTATTCCCCAAAGTAATTATAACAAAGATTGCAATATTTCATATGTTCTTGTATGAATAAAATTATGCATCCCTGATATACAATACTTATACTAATATATACTTCTATTATTAATGAATGTATAAAATAATTATAAAAATTATTCTTTTCTATGAAGTATAACTATATCTTCCTTACTGCATTGTCAAATTCATACAATATTAATACCATTTACTTTCTTTATTACTTTTACAATGCTTTATATAATTATAACCCACTATTGATGGTTTTGATTGCATCAGCAATCTTCTTCAGAACTATAACAAACACAAATACGTGAATACAAATGTATATGAACATATAATTTTAATTTATATATATATTCTATTTTATAATTAATATTCATATACCTACTTATGGTTTTGGAGAATTAAGAAACAATATAAATATGTTTGTGCTTCCAAGCAAATGCAATAAAAATGTTAAGAATATAGAAGCAATTTATATATTGCTATTAATGATGCACTCAAGGAATTTAAATTAGTTAATTGGATAGAGTTATAACATTTTTGAAATTAATTGATTTTCATCTAAATTTATTCATATTATACAGTATCTACATGATAGAATGAGAGAAAGTGTTATTACCACAGATAAAAAATATGAGGCCTTTGAAATTAATACTAGTGTTAAACAAAGATGTTTACTTGCTCTGACACTGCTTTCAATTTTTATGACAATGGTCTTTGGAAATATTCATAGGTAGTTTAAACAAACAGGGATCAAGAAATAATATATTTTTGATAGTGGATTTTTTAATTTGAATCAATAAAATCCAAAAATAAAAATTATTTCTCAGATCCTGGATTTACAATATGACAATGATTGTACTACTTTTATGAGTTCAAAATAAGATGTAAAGAATGTTGTTAATGTTTTGAATGCAACTAATATAAAGACTTTGTTATATTAATTAATGTTCTTTATCAATCAGTGATGGAAAAAAATCCTCAGTAACTTTTAGTTTGTTTAGCTCGAATGGATATCCTCTTAAGAATGTAAATTAGTTTTAAATACCTTGATAGTTATATAAGTATAAAGAAATATTTAGATGTTAAGTAACAATATAGACTTCAATGTGCTATTGCTGTTCATCATAGGGAAATAACTATTGCAATTAAGTTAGCTGTATATATAATGCTGTTGATTTATTTAATTTATTGTATGGAAATGAAAGTTGGACACTATATCTGTATAACATAAAAGCATTAGAAAAGTTTTATTTAAGGATACCCTGTAAAATTTTTAAAAATCCAATGGGAAGATCATAAAACCAATTAATATATTTTCAGTTTTCTGGATATGACAATTGAATTTGTTGTTGTAAAATCACACGTTCATTGGATTGGTCATATATAAAAAATGAACAATGAAAGACTTTGAAAAAATTGTTTTATGGTGAACTTGGGTGTGGTTGTGCAAGAGAGATAGATTCTATCCACGTTATAAGGATTGTCTCAAAGATATTCTAAAAAGTGCAATGTCAATTGCTTTCATTGGAAAAATATGGCAGAGAAAAGTTGTTAAAAAAAATAGACATAATGTTGAAATATTTCAAAAATAAAAGTTTTCTGCAAAGATAGCATCCTAAAATATCAAGAAAAATAAAAATTAATCAGTATATTTGCAAACATATTTTGTTTCACTTGTATAATCATTGCAAAACTTATTTCAAGGTTCTTTCTCTCTGTCTCTGTTTTCTTTCTTTTCTTGCCTTCTCTTTTTTTTGGAGTTGAATCTTCCAAACTTATTTTCATGTTGCTGTTTTTATTATTATTATTATTATTATTATTATTATTATTATTATTATTATTATTATTATTATTATTATTATTATTATTATTATTATTATTATTATTATTATTATTATTATTATTATTATTATTATTATTATTATTATTATTATTATTATTATTATTATTATTATTATTATTATTATTATTATTATTATTATTATTA
Organism: Epiperipatus broadwayi; assembly: GCA_028023455.1. NCBI lineage: Eukaryota > Metazoa > Onychophora > Udeonychophora > Euonychophora > Peripatidae > Epiperipatus > Epiperipatus broadwayi. The sequence goes on along the minus strand of JAQFVV010000222.1, from coordinate 427,176 downwards.
TTATTATTATTATTATTATTATTATTATTATTATTATTATTATTATTATTATTATTATTATTATTATTATTATTATTATTATTATTATTATTATTATTATTATTATTATTATTATTATTATTATTATTATTATTATTATTATTATTATTATTATTATTATTATTATTATTATTATTATTATTATTATTATTATTATTATTATTATTATTATGTTTCAAAGCAAAACTTTATTGAGTCTAAAAAAGTTACAGAGTCATATATTGATTTTTTACAAATGAAAAACAAATTACAACTTTCAGTATATAAGTCTTTATCTTTTCTGCATCCTTTTTTTTTTCTTCTTGTTTTTAAATTTGGTCTTCTATTTAGTTCAGTTTATGCTTGCATTTTTTTTTTTTAAAGTTGGAAAAATGCTGATGTTGAAAATGTCATCATCTATCTTATTGGTCTTTATATTTCATAGACTGGATCTCTGTTTCAAGTGTGACCATGTGGCTGCAAATATATCTGGTTGAGCTAGGATGCTGTCTCTTTTTCTTAACAGTTCTAGTTTTATTGAATATGTTGCTGGGTGGCGTCGAGGGTTATTGGCAAGTGCAAAAGTGCATCTGGTGCACCAGTAGGCATAAAGGCTGTATGTTGCTGCACGAATAGCAGGGTTATTGCCTTTTTTAAATGTATTTATTATTTCATCTATTGAAATAATAGCCTTTCTGTATGTGGTAAACATTGTGCGACGTATTGTTTCTAGGGCACTGCAGGAATGAAGAAAATGATCTTGTGTCTCTTCTTCTCTATGACATAGCCCGCACATGGGGTCTATATTGGTATAGAATCTACGAAATCTAAGGAAATGGGTTGTGGGTAGAGCATTGAGATTAAGCTTAAGCAGAAAATCGAATAATTTTGGTTCTAATGACCATTTTCTGAATTGTTGCAGTAGTTGCCTGTTGACGATCTCCAAGATCTGATGGATGTAGATTGGGTGTCTGGTTTGGATGTAGTATATTGTAAATGTCCCAGTATGTATACTTGTTGTCATTATTGAGTGATATTTTGTTGTATATTGGCTTGAGTTCTTCAATCAGTGTGGATAGATATCCATATGAAGGGGGTGGTCTGTCTGTGGGTATTATACTGATTACACACTCCAGGTCTGGAAATCTTTTTATGGTTGCTGTTATTAGATTTACTGATTTCTGTGTGTAAAAAACATTGATTGTATGGAGTCCAAGTCCATTGCTATGTGGTGGTCTGCTCAGATTTTTTAAAGAGATTGCCACTGTCTTTCTCTTCCATATTAGTTTGTTACAGATTGACGAGATTTTAGATATGAATGTTTTTGCAAATTTGATTATAGGTGTATAGTATGTAATTTTTGTAGTTATAAGTTGATTAAATAGTGCTACCTTTGCATATATTGACAGGTATGACTTTTCAAGTGAGGCTGTGATTTTTTCAGCATCTATTTTTAATTTATTTTGAATTTTTTGCCTCATTCCATTGGTTCCAAGGTAGAATGGGAAACCAAGGAAAGCAGATGCCATTAAACATCTCTGTACAGTGCTTGCCTGTGTATATTGACCATGCTGCAGTTTTATTTGTGTTAATTTTTAAATTAAAATTTGAGGTATAATTCTTGATTATCTCTTGTAATATGGGGAGGTTCTTTTTAGAGGGGAGGAAAACGGTTACATCATCCATATAGGCTATGCATGATATATTTAAAGCAGTGTTTGGAATTTGAATGCCTTTTATTTTTTTCTGTATCTCTATTAATAGAGGATTTATATATATTGTAAAGAGCAAGGCACTAAGGGGGGATCCTTGTGGGATGGATTGACTCGGTCTGAAGGCTGGTGATTTTTTTCCATTCAATGTGATGTGAATTTCACGGCTGAGTAGCAGATTTGCTATTATATATAGTAGGGATGGAGGTGTTGTTGTTTTTTTCAGCACGCTCTAATAATTTGGCTATAGGCACTGAGTCAAAAGCTGGCTCAATGTCTAGTTGAACTATAATTGGTGCATATTTCTTTCTTTTTTTTACTACTTGATAATTGTTTTGTACATTAAGGCACCTCGGCCAATGGATGATCCTTTTTGGCATATTGTGCTGATGATAACACAGGGAGTATGTGTTGTTCTATTTTTTTCCTTTATCACTCTTTCAAGAATTTTTATTCCTAAAGGTCCCATTGAAATTGGTCGTAGATTAGATAAAGATGATATTGCTGTTTGTTTTTGTTAAATGGAACCATTGCAATTGGGTATAGACTTTGTATGTTGTAAATTTTTTGGGATATGTAATTGGCTAGATTGCACAGGTATTTTGCTGTGAAGTGACTAAGATGTTTGAACACAAATTTGGGAATTCCTTGTGGTCCTGGGTGACATGTGTTTGTTATTGTTGCAAGTTGAAATACAATGTCAGTTGTTGTTATTGGTGTATCTGTTTCAGGGTCTCCAAATATGTCTTCATTTGGTATGTACACTCTCTGTTTTTGCAGTATTTTTTTAAAGTGTTGATATATTGGGTTTATCATGTTATGTCTCAGCTGTTATAGAGCCATCTATTTCAAGTGCCATAGGCACTCTGACTGTGGATGGGTATCCCAATGCCCACCGTATGTATCCTCTGGTCCAAGTATGTTGTTGGGTAAGGCATATTTTTTTCTTTTTTATTGCTACATATTGCTTTAGTGTATTGCATGTATTGTTGTACATTTCTGTAAGTTTTTTAATTTGTGTTTGATTATCTGTAGTTGGTCTGGAAATGGTTATTCTTTTATGTAGTTCATCTGCCAATGCTAATAATCTGGTGGGGGGTGTTGAGTTGCAGGTAATATGATTGATGTTGAAAGAAAGTATATTGGTGAATGCTATATACTTTTGTACTGGATCGAGTGACATGTTTTGAGTTTTTGGAGCATTATATATGTTTCTGAATATAAGAATTCAGTTGTTTGTGCTGGAAGAAGTATTGATAGTCTTTTGGAGAGGCTATTGTTGTATTTTGTATTTTTGTTAGGTCGAGGTTGATGAACTGAGCAGCATGATCTGAGAGTTATAGATGGACAGAGTTCAAGATTAAAATAATGATGTAACATTGGTGAGTAGAAACACAAATCAATAAGTGACTTATATCTATTGTTATTAAAAGATATTGGAGTTTGATGGGAGAAAACCCTCAGCACTCATAAGTGGGATTGTTATTTGATGGATCCATTTGGTGACAAAAGTTTAGAGTCATGTTCAAAATCTCCCAGGAGTATTATGGGATTTGGTGTTGCTGTAGCATTGAATTTATTGTTGCTATTATTCTGGAGATGATGACAGGGCCTGGTGGTATATATACAAATACTAGGTTAAGTGTGATATTTTTATGATGGAGTGTTAATATGATAAGATTAGAGTCAATATATATAATTTTAAAAGAATCGAAAGAGCAGTTGTGGATATAATTATGCCTGTGCCACCTGATGGTGATGATGATTGCCTTGAGCAGGCACAAAAACCTTGGTTGACTAAATATTTTGATGGATCAATTTGGAGAGCTGCTGTATATTTTTGTTTCCAAAAGCCCCAGTATGTGTGGTTGTGTTGTATGTAACCATTCTTTGAGATCAAAAAGTTTTTATGGTGGCATTTAAGCCTCTAATGTTGAGTGATCCAATTTTTATCTTCATGTTTTAAATAATTTTTTAACAGGGTATTGATTTTTATTTTATTTTTAATACTAAATGTTTGTTTATATTGCAGTAGATGGATGCTGATACATATTTAAGACATTGTTGGGTTTATTATCAGTTTTTCTTTCATTTAATATTGCTTCAGACTCTATACAGGCAATTTGCGATGAAACCGAACAGGTGTCCATTTGTTGTTGGCTTACATCCATTTCTATTTCATCATTTTCTAAATTGTATGTGTCTGATGAGTTGTGCTTTTGGTCTGTTTTTTTTACCTTTTTGGATTCATGTGTTTTTGGTGGTCGACCTGGTTTTCTTTTTCCCTCTGGTGTATTTTCTTGAATAGGTGGAAGAGGAGCTTCATTGCATCCATTATGTTTGATGCAGTTTTGTTTATAATTGTAGTTTTTTATTATTGGTATCTTTATATTATCTGGATTTATATTTTCATTATATAACTGTGTGTGTTTACTTTCTGTTTGTTGATTTTTACTTGGTACACATTTTGTTTTATTGAGATGCTGATCCTGTGATGTAATTGCTGTATTTTTGTTGTGGTTTCTTGAGAATTATTTTCGTTTGAATCTTGGATTTCTGTGTTAGTTTTTGTAGTTATTATTTTTTGGTTGGTCTTTTGGATAGGCAATTCTGATCCATTATTATTTTTGTTTGTGGGTGTTTGAATCCTGTTTTTTTCTCGGGTTTCTATTATTTGGTTGCCAATGGATGTAGTGTTATTATAAATTTTATTTTCATCACTGGGTTGTTCTGGGGAGAGGATTTTAGTTTGTTCAGTGATTGCTTTTTGTATTATCGCACTGAGTTGCTAGGTGTCCTCTCGTCCACAGCCAAAACAAAGTGGCTTTAGACCCCTTATGTGAAGAGAGAGTGTCGCTTCTGATCTGTAATCTGTGTTGGAATCGCTGAGGCGTCTACGTTTTTATGTAGTTTTATTTTAAAATTCAAAACGATTACTACATATCGGTATAGGTGTGTCTTTTAAATATATAGGCTGTAGGGCAATTACTTTTCCAAACGGGTTTATCATTTTTTGAAAATCTTGTACGTTGTATTTAAGATAAGTATTTTTAAGCACTCCAGTAATTATATTTTTCCGGTTTTCATCTATAATTACGAGTGCGTAATTATCAAGTGCTAAAATAGTGGATTGAAAACGTTCTTTTTGCTGCTGAGTATAAAAATCAATGGTTATATATCGAGTATTTGGGTGATCCGTGATACAAGAGATTGGTTCCCATAGTGCATTTTGCGTGATTGCTTCATATAATGAAGCTTTTGGGAAACGATATAATGAGCATTGATTATCGGTTACTGCGAGTACTAACGAGTTGATGAAAAAAACCTGCGAAATGTTTCAAATAACGTACGAGGCACCGTATTACTGAAACGGTCCATCACATTTCAGCGTCTTTTGTCCAGATTGCGGCTGGGAGTTGATTTTCCTCTCTAGTGTTTAGATCAAGATTTTTTATATCATTTGTGTTTGTTCTACGGAAACGCGGTATTTGAGTTGGTGCTGTAGTATTGCTATTACTTTTAAGTACTTTTGCATACGAAATAGGCGATGTTGAAACTAACGATGTTGTTAATTTCGTATTGGTGTTTAATTCGCTCACGCTTGACTGGGCAGTAGCCATGATTTATTCTGACTCAAGTCAGTATTTTTTTTTTTTTAAAAAAAAGATATTAAAACACACCGATATTTTTCAAAAAACACTATTAATCTATTATATAATTCGATTTTTCCTGTATTATGTTTGTTTTGCGAATAACAAGTTGGAACAAAAAGCTAAAAAATAAATACTTACATCGGAGAACTTAAGATTGCTTCTTACCTAACAGAGGTTTGCTACGGGATCTATTATTATTATTATTATTATTATTATTATTATTATTATTATTATTATTATTATTATTATTATTATTATTATTATTATTATTATTATTATTATTATTATTATTATTATTATTATTATTATTATTATTATTATTATTATTATTATTATTATTATTATTATTATTATTATTATTATTATTATTATTATTATTATTATTATTATTATTATTATTATTATTATTATTATTATTATTATTATTATTATTATTATTATTATTATTAAATTATTAATTATTATAATAATAATAATAATAATAATAATAATAATAATAATAATAATAATAATAATAATAATAATAATAATAATAATAATAATAATAATAATAATAATAATGGTAATAATAATAATAATAATAATAATAATAATAATAATAATAATAATAATAATAATAATAATAATAATAATAATAATAATAATAATAATAATAATAATAATAATAATAATAATAATAATAATAATAATAATAATAATAATAATAATAATAATAATAATAGATCCTTGTGGCAAATCTCTACTGAAGTATTTTTTTTCCCCTAAGATTCTACGATGTAAGTAACATTTTTTTATAACTTTTG